>CM044052.1:14807500-17207500 GCA_024086825.1 Abrus pulchellus subsp. cantoniensis
AGAAAGGATTGGTCTCTTAAGCTGGATGATGCACTCTAGGCTTATAGGACTGCATATAAAGCCCCTACAGGTCTCTTCCCATTTCAGCTTGTTTATGGGAAGGCATGTCACCTACACGTGGAACTTGAGCACAAAGTATTTTGGGCTTTAAAGTTCTTGAATTTTGATCTAAAAGCTTCAGGTGAGAAAAGGAAGCTCTAACTGCAAGAATTAGAAGAAATGAGGCTCACTGTATATGAGTCTTCAAAGCTTTACAAGGAAAAGATGAAAAGATATAATGACAAAAAGATCCTCAAGAGAGCATTTAGGCCTGGCCAATCCGTACTTTTATTCAATTTCAGGTTGAAGTTATTTCCTGAAAAATTGAAATTAAAATGGTCAAAACCATTTCTTGTGAAAAAGGTGAAGCACTCAAAGAAGTTGGGTGGTGAATAGGCAAAGGCTCAAACCATACCTGGATAGTGAAGTTAAGAAACTCACCACTATAATTGCACTACATGATCCTTAAAGAAATAGGCGTCATGTAACATCCCCAATTTCGGTTAGCATGGCATGGATTGTTAGTTATTAATTAGTAACTCTTTGCTTCATTTCCTTTGCTCTAGCTTAGTTCTTACTACGAATTAAGATGGTTCCTAAGACTGATTAAGTTTTAGCTTATAAATTTTTGTGATTGACTGTCCAATCGTATTGTGTCCCTTGCTTGCATAATTATTATTCCTAGGGTATGTTTATTTATTTTCGTATATACATACCTATAAAATCGTGTGATGAATTACCTTAAGCAACCCTAGGATAGTACAACAAATTTTGGGATGAAGTTGACCATTGATTTGGATGGATGGGCCCTACCTTACTGATCACTTGATTAATATTATTACAAATTGTTATTGCTAAATGTTATCCCCTGTTTTATTTTAATTGGTTATGTGGCATTGTTATTTTATTTATGGATTCTAAGGGAATTAATCGTGTGACTCTTTCCCTCCCTAGTCTCTTACCTTAATTACCCACTTGACTCTAGTCAAGATATGCATGAGTCTTTTCCCCTAATGTCATACACCCTAGGTTCACCATTCAATGAGGCACTATTACACCATATTCCACGTGTGAATAAAAAAGGAATTAGAAGAGGCACCTTAATGACATTCGAAATACCCTCTCTCTTAATTAAGGTAACCAAATTTTGTTTAATGCATGTGGGGGAGAGAGAGAATTGGTTTTAATGACCAAAAACCTGACCCTAATGATTGCATTTAATGCAATATTCAAATTCTTAATTACCCTAAATAAATGCAGTCGCCACCTATGAACTGTTGCATTTTGATTGACCATTATTTGAGAATTCCTCATTTATGGTGTAACTGAAAAATGGAGTCCTAATCCTTTTCTCTCCCTTATCGATACTTGCTTAAAATTAAACTGGATCTGCATGAGTCTCTTTGTGTTCCTCACTATCACGTGCACCAAGTGGACCCTTAGGGTAAAATGCTCCAAATGAACTAGGGTTTATGTGAGGGAGAACTCAAAAGGCACCCTATTTCTTTGAAAATTTCCCTTTTGAATGTAGTGCCGGGTTAAATAGGTAATTGAGGAAAGGGAATCAGCTTTAAATGGCGTAGATTTAAAACCTTGTTAATGACACTTAATGCAATTCCATTTCCCTAGTTACCTAAGTTAATTATAGCCACCACACATGATAATCATTTGAATTTTTCCCTCCTAATTAGTGTAGCCAAAATTAAAGCCCCTATTCTTCTTATTAAATGCAAAATTTTGTTTCCATATGTGCTTAATTAGGGGGCTGACTCTTCACCTAAATTGAGCACATTCAAATTTCCTCCCACTTGCATTAATTACCATGAGGAAGTGAAGAGACGCCTGCCCCATTCCCTTCTCTAACGACTCAACCGTGGCCTGCAATTAATGGGCATGCCCTTCAACATATAATGCTACACCTGGAGCAATTACTTCCCCTAAAATCATGCCCAACATTAAATCGATATTTTCTTCCAATTAATTGTTGTAATCTTCATTTCTTATGGAGACCTTTCACTTACACGACCATATTGGAGGCACCGCTCTTTCACTAGCCACTCAAAGGACGTGACCCTTTCAAATACATGGAATTCAAAGAGTTTGAACCCATTTCCCTCCACTAATAAACCCTAGCTGCCAACCTACCTCTCGGCTATTCCACCATAATGATTAGTTATAGTGTGAGCACACTTAATGGTTGCTTCTTTTCTCACCTCGTGCATTTATTGCTCGATATGGACATACACCAAGACTCAAAGAGACGTGACCATTTGAGAAGGAAGCCAAGAGCAATGTCCTTTCAAGTGTCCTAAACCTAGCCCTCCATGAGCAGCCCTTAACCATCACGATCCTTTGAAAATAAAAAGACTTGGACACTACACTCATGCTATAAAAAGACTCTACCTATTTTCCACGCGCCCTTTTCCTTCTCCTTCCTAAAAGGCTCTCTCAAACTCACTGTGACCTAACATGTCTGAAACCATTCCTTCTCACCATTTCATCTCCATTCCTTCCTCTTTCAAACATCTTCTCAACCTCGCCTCTCAAGAGAACCAAAACGGACACAAAGAGATCCCCTGCACTTCCACCTCCCTCAACGTTCTTACCACCACCAAGGAGCCACCGCGTGGATGAGTGCTTACAAAACGTCAAGGCCAAGCCTTCCACTCCTTCTCATTCTCAATCCGAACAAGGTTAAGGGAGTTCTTGTTTGCGTTTGAATGTGTGTGGTTGTTCGTTGGTTTGCAAACCTTGCATGTACTCTTTTCTTCTTATTTTTGTCTCTAACCTTCATAAAAAATTTGCATGCAAACAATTTTCCTTCATCTCGTGGTGATTCTGTTTGGATGGTGTTGTAAAAATCCATGTTTTATGGCTTTCATGTACTTGATTGAGGTTGAGATAGCTTTGCATGTCGTTCATATCAAAATACATACATGATTATTGATTGACTGTACTTACTATTGAATAAAAAATGATGGCTTTTAACGAATATCTCATTGCATGTTAATTTTTTTTTTTGAATCCTTTGCTTTCTTTTCGGTTCTTATTGACTACCTCCTTTCTTGGTCATTTTGATTAAGAAGACATTTATTTCCTTTCTTTCACATTCTTCAAAAATGAAAAATACGTATATGCAAGAAAGACTCATCCTTTTTCCTTTGATTTTCACTTGGTCGAGAGCCAAGGTACCCTTTTCCTTGATCGTGAAGTAATTATTTCACCACCTAACTATAATTTTTACAAATTTTTCTGGTAGAAATTGGATTGCATGTGGGGTTGAGCCTGCGGTTATTTTATGGCTTCTCCAATAATATTGACTTAGAACATGCACTTTTGATTTTGGTACTCCGTTGAAACTAATGCAACTATTTCCATCTTCCCTCCTTTTCTTTTCCTCTTAGACCGTGTGCGCATGATCAAACTTTTCCTTGAATATGCTAGCTCTTTTGAGTGTGATTTGATTATGTGATTTATGATTTTGGAATTTACACGTGTGACCCAAAAATGATGAAGTGCGGGTATGATTACAAAACTGTTCATATGCATAATGAGGAGGATGGAGAGTCAAGGTCACAGTTTGGCATGATTGGGGAATGTAGAGTGTTCAAGTTCAAGAGAAGAACCTTAGGGTAGTGAAGGAGGGTTGCGCCAATGGCGCAGAATAGCTCACCGTGGCCTGGACACGTCACCATCAAAGCCTTCACTAATCCTGACGCAAGCAAGCATTGCCGAGGATCATTGAAGAATGCATTCCTGAGGAATAGAGATGAAAATGGGGGAAAATATCCCTCGATATTGTGAAAGATATGTGCTTGTAGGGAATGAGGGTCTCTGATCACCTTGACTGAAGGATTGCTGGAAATTGAGGAAGAAGTGGTATCCTATGTTGCATATGTTTGAACTATATTGATAATTATCTTATGTAATTCTTATGTGTTTCGTGACTGTATAGCTGGATACATACTTGATATTAGGTGTTGCTTGGACTCTGATTTCTCATTTACCTTTATGCTATTTAATTATCTTGTTTATTTGATCACTAGTGGATTAGCTTGATGGAACTCACCCTTTCTTTCGTAATTTTTTCCCTGTGTGGCATTCCCCTGTGTGGTTGCATGATTGTGTGACAAATGAATCCACAACGAGCGATAATTTGGGGGGAGTACTTCGGAGGGAAGGAGGCTTGGAATTTCGACCAACGACGCGTCGCCTCACGTACCAAGGGATAATCTCCATGACTATGGGACCTTTAGCTGAAGATGGTTGGAAGCCTAATTAGAACGACCACCTTTTTTCCGATATCTCCGTGTCTCTGTCACGTGAGAAAAGTATCATTATTCACTCACTCCCTTCTTCTCCATCATCTCAAGAACACCCTACTAAATGACTTAAAACATTTGTTGACAAAGGTAAGACCATCATTGACCTCGACCTAGAGCCTACTCCCTGTCCCAACCCTACTCCTGCACCTGAGTGGAAGGAACTCAGAGTTATTAGGTCTTCCATAAAGCTAGTACCCCGTCACTCCCTGCGAATTCAGGCACCCTCTTCCGATGAAGCTGGACCTTCCACCCGACGTCCTTTGCCACCATTACCTACCTCTCGTTCACCCCCAACCACTATCGGTTGGATCGACAGTGATCCAGATGACCTACCGCCCTCTCCTCACCCTCAGCCAGTGGACGATTCTCCGGATTCTAATGGAATGGAATCTGACCCTAGTGAGGATTCCCTTCCGTTAGAGTTTTATTTATAGATTGTTATTTTATTTTGTCATAGATGAACACTACTCATAGGTTTTGGGTTGTTTCACTATTGTTTGAAATACTAAACTTTGGAGTTTTGTTTTACTGTGGTTTTACATTTTGGCTGGATAATTTTACATTTTTTTTGTATATACTCCTCGTTATACTTTTAGAATTTATTTCAAACGGTATGCGATGCTAAGCATTTATTTCTATTGTTGTTATGAAATTGTTTCCATGAATGCTTAGAGTAATTAATGAAAATGATTGGTATGTTGTTAAGATACTGGATTAATTAAGTATATATGACCTTATAATGAGGAGACTCAATGGAAGTACTTTGCTAAATTTATTATTATTATTATTATTTAGCTCAAGTTGCTGCGATGAACTGAAAGTTGAAACTTATGCCCTGGTGAAATGGATTGTAATTAGAGAGTAGATTCAATAAGATGTTAATTTGTATGAGTTCTCGTACATGTTTATCTTGGGTGCACTGCCTTATAGAAGCCTTAAATTTCAATATAATAAGAAGGGATCTTGATAGAAATTAGGTGTTACACTTTAGTGGCATCAGAGCAGTTCAATCCATTTGGCCCTGGGTATGGTCCTAACTACCCATCCTTGTGTGAATTGAATGATGAATAGTTTTGCTATATGTTTTATTACTTTGTTGATTTATGGATCTTAGTCTTAAGGTATTCCTACTGTCTTACCTGCCTGTGACTTGCTTTTCATAGTTTTATGGCTGGGAGACAGAGGAATGCAACTATTAATGCCTTACTCGAAAGAGTAGTGGGTATCCTGGAGAGAAAACACAAGCCAGCTCCAAACCGAGGATTATTCGAGTTTCGTAAGAACAAGCACTCTCATTTTCACGGAGGATTTGACCCTGATGGACCCCAACTCTGGCTGGAGGAGTTAGAGAAGATATTTAAGGCCATGGCATGTCCAGATGGTGAGAAGATTGTTTATGCAGCTTTTATGATCGCGGGTGAGGCAGAGCATTGGTGGAGGATTGCTCGCCAACAGCTGGTGACTGATGGGACTGCTATTGATTGGCCAACTTTTTGGCGTAGATTTCTTGAGAAGTATTTTCCTGAGGATCTTAGAAGGAGGAAAGAGTTGGAGTTCCTGAACTTGAAACAAGGAAGTACGAGCGTAGGAGAATATGCGGCAAAGATTGACGAGTTGTCGAGGTATTGTTCCTACTTTTCTCATGCTGATGACCGAGCTAGGTGCTCCAAATTTGAGAGTGGACTTCGACCCGATATCAAGCAAGCAATTGGCTACCAACAGATTACACATTTCCCTGAATTAGTGGACAAGTGTCAAATTTATGAGGATGACACCAAAGCAAGACAAGCTGCGTGGAAGAACATTGGACCACAAAGGAGTGTGGGGAGTTCTGACTTTAAGAGAAGGGAGATACGAGATGGAAAAAAGTCGTACCAGCGCCCTGAACACCAGCAAGGGAGAAATTCCTTTGACACCAGACGACCAGACCAGGGAGGATAGAGGCGACTTGAGTTGCGCTACTACAGTTGCGGAGGGCCTAATCTCCAACAGGATTGTCATCGTAATCCTGTGATTTGCTTTAGGTGTGGCCAGCAAGGTCATTATAGCTTTTCTTGCCACCTGACGAGGAGTAATGCGGGAGGAAATGACAAGGAAAGAAGCTGGAATGGAGATCGTAACAATAATGGCAGTCAGAATCAAATGGGGAATTGTCGTCAGCCAAACCCTAGTAACTCTAGAAATCCATCTGGAAGGCCTGACATGAGGGGACGCGTGTACACGATGAGTGGTACTGAAGCCATTCACTTTGATGGTTTAATCCAAGGTGTGTGTGTGTTATAAATGGTGTTTCTCTAAGGGTGTTATATGATTCGGGAGCAACACATTCTTGTATTTCAAATGATTGTGTGAGACAGTTAAAATTACCTATTTCTCCTATGATCAGAAATCTTATTGTTTCTACCCCTGCCGGTCCCTCTATTGCCACCTCCCTTGTTTGTCGTGATTGTCATATTTATTTGGAAAGTCAAAAATTCTTTGTTGACTTGATTTGTTTACCCCTCTCCGATTTGGATATCATTCTAGATATGGACTAGCTTTCCGCCAACCATGTCATGTTAGATTGTCCAAATAAAAAGTTAGTTTTTAATTCATATGATGTTGAAAGGACCAAGGATGAAACTCGAAAAGGCCAAGATGCTCAACTTGCCAATGCTCAAAGGGATATGGAAACGCAAATTTTTGTAATTTTTGATGTTGAAGACCTTAAGGATGATCTTGTGCTTGATGAGATACCTATCGTTCGTGAATATCCTGAAGTTTTCCTCGAAAATGTGCCTGGATTACCTCCGGAGAGAGAGGTTGAATTCTCTATAGATTTGGTTCCTGGCGCTGGACTAGTTTTTATGCACCTTAACGAATGTCGCCGATAGAGCTTGCTGAATTGAAGCAACAACTGGGAGAATTATTCGAGAAACAATTTATTAGACCGAGTGTATCACCATGGGGAGCCCCAGTCTTACTTGTTAAGAATAAGGATGGAAGCATACGACTGTGTGTGGATTACTGCCAACTTAACAAAGTAACCATCAAAAACAAATTTCCCTTGCGTCAGATTGAAGACTTGATGGACCAGTTAAAAGGAGCATCCGTGTTTTCAAAGATAGACTTGAGGTCGGGATATCACCAGATTCGAGTCAAGAAGGACGACATTCTGAAGACGACTTTTCGAACGCAATATGGCCACTTTGAGTACTTGGTCATGCCCTTTGGCGTGATTAATGCTCCCGCCGTGTTCATGGATTACATAAATCATGTGTTCCACCTTTATTTGGATCGATTCGTGTTAGTCTTCATCGATGACATTCTTATCTACTCACGAAGTCCTGAAGAACATGTGCAACATTTGAGGATTGTCTTGGAACTGTTACGAGAGAGGGAACTGTATGATAAACTCTCAAAGTGCGAATTTTGGCTTGAAGCAGTGATTTCTTAGGGCATGTTATTTCTAAGGAAGGCGTTATGGTTGAACCGTCCAAGGTAGAAGCTATCCTACTTTGGGAACTACCCCAGACGGTGACTGAAGTCTGTAGCTTTCTGGGACTTGCTGGATATTATCGACCCTCTCAAATATTGTCGTCCCTCTCACCTGTTTGACCCAAAAGGATCAACCTTTCGTGTGGGATCAAAAATGCGAGGCTAGCTTTCAAGAGTTTAAGAGGAAATTAACCTCAGCACCCATATTGATTCTATCAGACCCTTAAGAGAAGTTTGAAGTGTACTGCAATGCGTCTCACCAAGGACTAAGGTGTGTACTGATGCAAGAATGGAAGGTAGTGGCTTATGCGTCCAGACAAATGCGTCCTCACGAGAAGAACTACTTGACGCATGATCTCAAACTAGCTGCAATGGTCTTTGCCCTTAAGATTTGGAGACACCATCTTTATAGGTCAAAGTTTGAAGTGTTCAACGATCATAAGAGTTTGAAGTACCTTTTTGATCAAAAGGAGTTGAATATGCGCCAACGAAGGTGGATGAAATTTCTTAAGGACTACAATTTTGAACTCCATTATCACCCTGGGAAAGCTAACATTGTAGCTGATGCTTTAAGTCAAAAGACGTTACATGCTTCAACAATGATGATCAAGGAATTTAAACTCCTTGAACAGTTTCAGAATCTTAACTTGGATGTTCAAGTGGGACCAAACAGCTTGATTTGTGGAGTGCTCCAAGTGACTAACTAATTCCAAGATCAAATCTAGGCTGCTCAAGAGCAAGACGAGTTTCTTCAAGGGAGATTGGAAGCCAAGGAGAAAGGGCGAGAACCCAACATATGCAAAGATAATCAAGGATTGATCAGATATGAGGAGAGAATTTGTGTGCCAGACAAAGACGAGCTTAGACGAATGGTTCTTAAAGAGGCTCATAGGAGCCAATTTAGCATTCATCCTGGAACGACGAAGATGTACAGAGACTTGAAGAAAGATTTCTGGTGGTCGAGAATGAAGAGAGATATTGCTAGTTTTGTAGCTTCATGCTTGACTTGTCAGAAGACCAAAATAGAGCATCAGCGACCAGCTAGACAAATACGACCCTTAGAAATTCCTGAGTGGAAATGGGATGATATTGCGATGGATTTCATATCAGGATTTTAAAGAACACCAACAGGACATGATGCGGTATGGGTGATCTGCCCACTTTATTCCTATAAATGCTAGATATTCCATGGAAAAGTTAACTTAACTTTACATCAAGGAGATTGTTTGCCTACATGGAATTGCCAAGAGCATCATTTCTGACAGGGATCCACGTTTCACATTGAGGTTTTGGGTGAGTTTACACCAAGCTTTGGGAACGCAGTTACATCTTAGTTCAGCATATCACCCCTAAACCGATGTGCAATCTGAGAGAACTATCCAATCGTTGGAAGACCTACTACGAGTATGTTGCTTGGAAAGTGGCAGTAATTGGGATGAGAATCTACAGCTGATCGAGTTTACCTACGAAGCAAGTGAGCAACTGCTAATTGGCCCCGAAATGATCTAGCAAACTACTGAGAAGGTCAAGAACATTAGAGATAAACTAAGAGCGATTCAAAGCAGACAAAAGAGCTACTACAATAGAAGAAGGCGTCCATTGCAATTTGAAGAAGGAGATCATGTATTTCTAAGAGTCACCCTGCATACAGGTGTTGGTCGAATTCTAAAGCTCTGAAAACTTAGTCCTAGATTTATTAGTCCTTATCAAATCCTTAAGAAGATAGGAAGGTCTTCGTATCAAATTGCCTTACCCTTAAACCTGTCCAAATTTCACAATGTGTTTCATGTGTCTCAACTTAGGAGATACGTTCCTGATCCGTCCCATGTTATCGAAGTTGACCATGTACCCTTTAAAGAGAACTTAACCTTTGAGGTTACTCCCCACCGGATTGGTGATGGCAAGATCAAGCGACTTCGAAATAAGGAGATTTCCTTAGTCAAAGTAATGTGGAACACAACAGATGAAAGTCAAGCCACGTGGGAACGTGAAGAAAGAATTAGAGAATGCTACCCTTATCTTTTTACGTCAGGTTAGTGTCAAATTTCGAGGATGAATTTTTTCTAAGGAGGAGAGTGTTGTAACATCTCCAATTTTAGTTAGCATGGCATGGATTGTTAGTTATTAATTAGTAACTCTTTGCTTCATTTCCTTTGCTCTAGCTTAGTTCTTGCTATGAATTAAGATGTTTCATAAGACTGATTAAATTTTAGCTTATAATTTTTTGTGATTAACTATCCAATCTATTGTGTCCCTTGCTTGAATAATTATTTTTCCTAGGGTATGTTTATTTATTTTCGTATATACATACCTATAAAATTGTGTGATGAATTACCTTGAGCAACCCTAGGATAGCACGACAAATTTTGGGATGAAGTTGACCGTTGATTTAGATGGATAGGCCCCGCCTTACTGATCACTTGATTAATATTATTACGAGTTGTTATTGTTAAATGTTATCCCCTGTTTTATTTTAATTGGTTATGTGGCATTGTTATTTTATTTATGGATTCTAAGGGAATTATTCGTGTGACTCTTGCCCTTCCTGTCTCTTACCTTAATTACCCACTTGACTCTAGTCAAGATATGCATGAGTCTTTTCACCTAATGTCATACACCCTAGGTTCACCATTCAATGAGGCACTATCACACCATATTCCACGTGTGAATAAAAAAGGAATTAGGAGAGGCACCTTAATGACATTCGAAATACCCTCTCTTTTAATTAGGGCAACTGAATTTTGTTTAATGCATGTGGGGGAGAGAGAATCGGTTTTAATGACCAAAACCCTAACCCTAATTGTTGCATTTAATGCAATATTTGAATTCCTAATTACCCTAAATAAATGCAGCCGCCACCCATGAACCATTGCATTTTGATTGACCATTATTTGAGAGTTCCTCATTTATGGTGTAACTGAAAAATGGAGCCCTAATCCCTTCCTCTCCCTTATTGATACTTGCTTAAAATTAAACTGGATCTGCATGAGTCTCTTTGTGTTCCCCACTATCACGTGCACCAAGTGGACCCTTAGGGTAAAATGCTCCAAATGAACTAGGGTTTACGTGAGGGAGAACTCAAAAGGCTTTTTAATTCTTTGAAATTTTCCCTTTTGAATGTAATGTCAGGTTAAATAGGTAATTGAAGAAAGGGAATCAACTTTCAATGGCGTAGATTTAAAACCTTGTTAATGACACTTAATGCAATTCCACTTCCCTAGTTATCTAAGTTAATTATAGCCGCCACACATGGTAATCATTTGAATTTTTTCCTCCTAATTGGTGCAGCCGAAATTAAAGCCCTTATTCTTATTAAATGCAAAATTTCGTTTTTATATGTACTTAATTAGGGGGCTGACTCTTCACCTAAATTCAGCACATTCAAATTGCCTCCCACCTACATTAATTACCATGAGGAAGTGAAGCGACGCTTGCCCCATTCCCTTCTCTAACGACTCAACTGCGGCCTGTAATTAATGGGTGTGCCAATCAACATGAAATGCTACACCTGGAGCAATTACTTCCCCTAAAATCGTGCCCAACATTAAATCGATATTCTCTTCCAATTAATTGTTGTAATCTTTATTTATTGTGGAGACCTTTCACTTATATGACCATATTGGGGGCACCGCTCTTTCACTAGCCACTCAAAGGACGTGACCCTTTCAAATACATGGAATACGAAGAGTTTGAACCCATTTCCCTCCACAAATAAACCCTAGCTGCCAACGTACCTTTATTGCTCACTCTTGCCTAGGCTGACCTACCTCTCGGTTATTCCAACATAATGATTAGTTATGGAAAACGTGTGAGCACACTTAATGGTTGCTTCTTTTCCCCCTTCGTGCATTTATTGCTCGATATGGACATACACCAAGACTCAAAGAGACGTGACCATTTGAGAAGGAAGCCAAGAGCCACGTCTTTTCAAGTGCCCTAAACCTAGCCCTCTATGAACAGCCCTTAACCGTCACACCCCTTTGAAAATGAAAAGACTTAGACACTACACTCATGCTATAAAAAGACTCTACCTATTTTCCACGCGCCCTTTTCCTTCTCCTTCCTAAAAGGTTCTCTCAAACTCACTGTAATGTAACACGTCTGAAACCATTCCTTCTCACCATTTCATCTCCTTCCTTCCTCTCTTAGACATCTTCTTAACCTCGCCTCTCAAGAGAACCAAAATGGACACAAAGAGATCGCCTGCACTTCCACCTCCATCAACGTTGTTACCACCACCTGTGTGGCATTTCCCTGTGTGGTTGAATGATTGTGTGACAGATGGATCCACAGTGAGTGATAATTTGAGGGAGGACTCTGGAGGGAAGGAGGCTTGGACGTTCGACGCAACGACGTACCGCTGATCAATTGGATTTTTATAACCTTATTTCCTCTCATTCCTAGCTCATTAATCCTCTTTTGTGCCTAATTGGTTTGAAATGGATTATTTTATGATGTTTGAATTTTATTTAGGCTTTATTTAAATTTTTCCAGTATTTGGCAAATTCTAATACTATTTTGGTTTCTGTACCATATCTCGAGTTGTACAACTTATTTCATTATGATTCTTGATTTTTAGGAAAGCTTAGAGAAAGCCGCACAATTCTTATGTAGAGGTTAGAAACCAATTCTGATGATAAGAAGCTGAAACTGAGCCTGGAAAAAGTTAGAACGCTGTAGTCATGGTTTCTAAACTTGGTACAGTATTTGGGCCATATCTCAGTCCACAGATGTCTGTTTAAGCCCATTCTAGTTGCGTTTTGAAGCTAACATCCAAGGCTATAATTTCTATTCAGATCGCAAATCAAAATGGACAGATATTCACGGCCAAAAATTCCACACAATATCTTCTCAGATTCAGCAAGGATGTTGAGCAGCAATTACAAGCATAACTTTCCCTCCAGAATTTGAATTTGAACAAATAAGCATTCCAAAGATAGCTATTGAGTAGAGGATTAATGTAATTGCATAATTTTTAATTAGATTTTATGTTTTGACCCTTAGGAGCCTGTATTTAAATTAGGGCAGTAGGTTACGACGGGGGACGTTAGGTTAGATTAGGTTTATGTTTTAGAGTTTTTGTTTTCTTCTTTTTCTCTTCCGTTTTTACTTTTCGTTTTCCTCCATTAATGGAGGCTTATACTTTCGTTTTGAGGATTGGTTTCGCAATTTATTCAACAACAAATTCAGTTTCATCTCTTCCTTTTTTTCTCTTTTGCTAATTATGATTTCGAATTGAAGTTCTTCGTTTGGATTGATAATTGTGCAGTTGTTTGATTACATATTATTCAGTTGATATATGTAATTAATTCTTGAAGGAGTGTGAATTAGATTTTCAGGTTTGAGATCTAAGATTAATGGCATTGATGAATTAAATTAACACAAATCGATTAGGTTCTAGAGGCTTCTGAACTTTGAGCGAATTGTGTGTTATTCGAATGCATAAGAGTTCTCATGTGAATGCTTAATTTGAATTGAGGTTTCATTCGAATTTAATGTTAATCACTAATTTGTTGGTTGATGCATCTTCTTAGAATCTGGTGATAGAGTGGTCGTAGTTCCTCTAAATTCATAGATTAGAGCTTTTAATTCTTGTTAACTTTTGATTCTAATTAGTGTTATTCTATAAATTAAACCCCCTCTAATTTTATAATCGTAGAACATTATCATCATTGGAAGACGACTCAGATTGCACCTCTTACTACATAATTTTTATGCAATTAGGTTTTTATTAATTTGTCCGAGCGCGACACTCGCGATCAAATTTTAGCTCCGTTGCCAGGGATAATGATGTTATTTGATTCAGTAATTTTGTGTTGGTGTGATTGCATTGCGTGCTCTGTGTAGCATTTTTTTTTATCAAATTAGGATTCTGCTTAATTAGTATTTTTCATCGAATTAGGATTCTTAATAATTAGCATTTTTTATCAAATTAGGATTTTGCATAATTAACACTTTTCCTTTTAACATAATTGTGTCTCTGCATTCTGTTTTGGTAGCCTTTGAATAACATAGTAGATAGTCATCTATCCTTACTTAGTATTACATCATTCAATTCTCTGTATTATGTGTTGTGTTTCTGCATTTTTGCATTTGTTGAAAATCTACACGGCCGTGTATATGAATGTGTAGATCACTGTCCAAAAATTCTTTAAAAAAAAAAACTCACACATAAATGTACATGGGCATGTACACGGCCGTGTATCTGAATATGTAGATCTCTATCCAAACTTAAAAGTGGCATAACTTTTTACATACAACTTCGATTTCTTATTGTAATATATGCATTTCATCTAGCTCGACGAGATCTACAACAGGTTGGGGGCCAATTGGTGGTTTATATAAAAAAAATATTTCTTTTCATTCTCATTTAGATATTATGGCTCAGAGAACTTTTTATATGGCTGATAATAGAAGACTAGAGAATAAGTTAGATGATTTAGTTTCTTTGATAGTAGTTGACATTGTCACAAATGGCTACAATGTTGTGTGAAATTTGTACTTCACCTGAATATCATACTGATTTTTGTCCTACATTATATGAGCATGCAGGTTGGATTAGTCATCCAAACTTGGGATGGGAGAATTTTACGCAGCAATAATATCAACCCCCACCAAAAAATGCTGCACCTTCCAAGAATGAGCCTTCCTTGGAAGAGTTGATAAGAGAGATGGCAATTAACGATCTGAATTTCCAACAAAGAACAGAAGCATCCATTCAAAACCTAAAAAATCAGATTGGTCAATTGGCAACAATAGTAAACAAGCTGAAGTCTCAAGGTCCTGGTAATCTTTCTGCATAACCAGTTGTTGAAATAGAGAATGTTACTTTGAGTTCAAGAAAGACCATTCAAGACTCGCAAGAGCAGCAACCAATAGATAAAGATCTTAATGCTACTGCTCCAACAAGTGATTGCAGCCCAGCAAGTGTAAAATTTGCTCCTACTGCTCATACCACTTGTACTGAGGCAGAAGAAAATTTTGAGCAACCTGTTCCTCTTCCATTTCATTCGATTTTTCATGATAATTTGTTGAATGATTTAGTTGATGATAATCTGGCTGAGTTTTCTGAATTTTCATATTGCATTAATTATCCTAACCTAGCCAATTATCCTAATTCTTTTACTTGTGATGCATGTAATGATTCTGAAAAATGTAGTATCTGTGTTGAGATTGATATATATGTTTATGGTGATTTTGATGCAGCTATTGTATATTCTATAAAAGTAAATCATGATGCATCCACGGCAGATTCAGTTCCAATTTTTACACTGCTTTCTTCTCTAAACCTGCCCCCTGCATCTGAGTTAAAGCCATTTCTTGAGCAATTGAAATATAAATATTACATCATTATATATTTAAGGGAGCATCCTAGGTACAGCAGCAAGACACGATGTTCTGCACATCAAGGAAATGAAGAGCATGAAGAGAAGCTTATTAAGTTCATGAAGCAGTTGGAAATCCCTCCACGGCTATTTCTTCCATGTTCCCAATTAAATGAAGTGCTGCAAATTTATGAGAAAAAGGAGGAATATCTAGGGATACAAATGAAACTGATACTAATAAAAGTATCTCCTAGAATTAAAGATCATAAGGCGTCAAACTAGTGACGTTAAAAGAGCGCTGTGTGAGAGGCAACTCACAATTTTTTTTTTCTTTTAGAAGTTTTCAATTTATTTTCTGCATTCAATAATGGTCTTGCCTTTGAGTTTCTTGCCCCAAGTTCTTTTCTGGTAAGTTTCGTTCTAAGTGGCTTAGTCCTTATATTGTGACTAAGATTTTTCCCTATGATGCTATGTAGATTTTAGAGCCTGGAACAGATAAAGTACTCACAGTGAATGGCCACCACTTGAAGCCATTTCATGAGGACATACCCTTGGAGACCATTGGGGAGGTCCACTTGCTAGCAGCCACTTATGCTTGATTAGGGAGTTCCACTTTCCTTTTCCCTACTACATTTTACTTACATCTCCATTATACATTACATTGAGGACAATGTAAAGTTGAAGTGTGGAGGGGAGAGTAATTTTATTATTTAGCATTGTTTTTGTTTTGTTTTTTTTTTTTTTTGTTGAATTGGAAGTTGTTAAGTTAAGGCATTAGTCATTAAGGAGGATAGAGTTCCTACATGATTTCATTTTTGCTTCTTCCTCTTGATATATGTGAATTGGGTGATTGATTTTGATTTGTATGATTGAGTATGTTAGACTTTACCTTTGTGAGCTTTTGAGCCTTATTTTTGGATGGTTGAAATTCATGCCATTCTTTTCTTTCTTGTATGTTTTCCCTCTTAGATTTTGTTATTCTAGAACTTGTTTTGATTCTTCTTTGAGGCTACAATTTTCATATGCAATTATGAACATGATAGAGGCTTTTCTTTCAAATTTGTACCCACTTGGCCATATAGCTTACCTTGCATTTTGTCCTTTGTTTAGTCCCTTTGAGCCTTATTGACCATTCTTTGGCTTCTAGCACGTTATAAGCTTTAAGTGAAAAACCATGTTATACCTAACCTTAGGGAATAGGGAGTGAATTGGTTTCGTTAATGTTATTGTATTTCAAGTGTGGGGGTTCGAAAAAAATACAAGAAGAAGAAAAAAAATGAAGAAAAAGAAAAAAGAAAAAAAAATAATAATAACAAAAAAAAATTACAAAGAAAATGGAAATTTTCGATAAAGGGAAAAGAAATTCCAAAGAGAGTAAATGTGTGTTATGGCTTGATTTGTCTAAGGACCAATGTTATTCCTATTCTCTTCGGTTGTATCTTGTCATATTCTCATATTTTCCTACCCTTACCTTAGCCCTATTACAACTATTGAATAAAGCCCTCTTGATTTGTGTTTGCATATGATTGTAAGTAGTGGAGAAGTAGAAGATTAACAAGCTTATGGTAATGCATTGTCTTTTGAGGTGACTTGAGTGAAACACTTTGAACTATACACTTGAGAGTTGAGTTATATATACCATCTCGTGAGATCTTTCATGCTTGATCTATACACTTTGAATGATATTGCTTGGCTTGCATTTTTTTGAGAGGTTGGGAGTTAGATGTTTGATTGTTGTAAAACTCTTGATGCTTTATTTGATCTTGTGTTCCTAAGTTCAGCACTTCTAAGGATTCATTGGAGAATTTATTTATTTTGATTATTCTACGATTTTTATGTTACATGTTTCTATTTGCTTGACTATGTCTTATATGAGGACATGCAAGAGCTAAGTGTAGGGGAATTTGATCAATTGGATTTTTATAACCTTATTTCCTCTCATTTCTAGTTCATTAATCCTCTTTTGTGCCTAATTGGTATGAATTGGATCATTTTATGATGTTTGAATTTTATTTGGGCTTTATTAAATTTTTCCAGTATTTGGCAAATTTTGATACTATTTTGGTTTCTGGACCATATCTCGAGTTGTAGAATTCATTTCATTATGATTCTTGATTTGTAGGAAAGCTTAGAGAAAGGTGCACAATTCTTATGAAGAGGTCATAAACCAATTCTGATGATAAGAAGCTGAAACTGAGCCTAGAAAAAGTCAAAATGTTTAGTCATGGTTTCTGACCTTGGTGCAGTTTCTCTTTAGATCACAAATCAAAAGGATAGTTCTTCACGGCCGAAAATGCCACACAATATCTTCTCGGATTCAGCATGGATGTTGAGCAGCAATTACAAGCATAACTTCCAGAATTCGAATTTGAACAAATAAGGATTCCAAAAACAGCTATTGAGTAGAGGATTAATGTAATTGAATAATTATTAATTAGGTTAGATTAGGTTAGATTAGGTTTTTGTTTTAGGATTTTTGTTTTCTTCTTTTTTTCTTCCGTTTTTACTTTTCGTTTTCCTCCATTAATGGAGGCTTAGACTTTAATCTAGTCCAAGGATTGAAAAAGGGCTGAGACAATCTTGAGGATTGGTTTCGCAATTTATTCAACAACAAATTCGGTTTCATCTCTTCCTTTTTTTTTCCTTTTGCTAATTATGATTTTGAATTGAAGTTCTTCGTTTAGATTGATAATTGTGCAGTTGTTTGATTACATATTATTCGGTTGATGTATGTAATTAATTCTTGAAGGAGTGTGAATTAGATTTTCAGGTTTGAGATATAATATTAATGGCATTGGTGAATTAAATTAACACAAATCGATTAGATTCTATAGGTTTCTGAACTTTGAGCGAATTGTGTGTTAATTGAATGCATGAAGGTTCTCATGTAAATACTTAATTTGAATTGAGGTTTCATTCGAATTTAATGTTAATCACTAATTTGTTAGTTGATGCATCTTCTTGGAATCCGGTGATAGAGTGATTGTAGTTCTTCTAAATTCTTAGATTAGAGCTTTTAATTCTTGTTAACTTTTGATTCTAATTAATGTTATTCTATAAATCAAATCCCCTCTAATTTTATAATCTTATAACGTTATCATCATTGGGAGACGACTCAGATTGCACCTCTTACTACATAATTTTTATGCAATTAGATTTTTATTAATTTGTCTGAGCGCGACACTCGCAATCAGCCACCTCACGTACCAAGGGATGATCTCCATGACTTTGGGACCTCTCGCTAAAGATGACTGGAAGCCTAATTGGAATGACCACCTTTTTGCCAACATCTCAGTGCCTCTGCCGCGTGAGAGAAGTATCATCATTCCCTCACCCCCTTACTTCTCCATCATCTCAAGAACACCCTGCTAAACGACTTAAAACTTTTGTTGACAAAGGTAAGACAATCATTGACCTTGACCCAAAGCCTACTCCCTGTCCCAGCCTTACTCCTGCACTTGAGTGGAAGGACATCGGAGTTATTGGTTCTTCTATCAAGCCAGTATCCCGTCACTCCTTGCGAATTCAAGCACCTCTTCTGATGAAGCTGGACCTTCCACCCGACGCCCTTCGCCACTACCGCCTACCTTTCATTCACCCCCACCCACTATCTGTTGGATTGACAGTGATCCGGATGACCTACCGCCCTCTCCTCGCCCTCAACCAGTGGACGATTCTCCCGATTCTAATGGAATGGAATCCGACCCTAGTGAGGATTCCCTTCCGTTAGAGTTTTATTTATAGATTGTGATTTTATTTTGTCATGGATGAACACTACTAATAGGTTTTGGGTTGTTTCGCTACTTTTTGAAATACTAAACTTTGTGGTTTTGTTTTACTATGGTTTTACCTTGGACATTTTGGCTGGATAATTTTATATATTTTTTTGGTATATACTCCTCGTTGTACTTTCAGAATTTATTTCAAATGGTATACGATGCTAAGCACTTATTTCTGTTGTTGTTATGAAATTGTTTCCATGAATGCTTAGAGTAATTAATGAAAATGATTAGTATTTTGTTAAGATACTAGATTAATTAAGTATATATGACCTTGTAATGAGGAGACTCAATGGAAGTACTTTGCTGAATTTATTATTATTTTTTTATTTAGCTCGAGTTGCTGCGATGAACTGAAAGTTGAAACTTATTCCCTTGTGAAATGGATTGTAATTAGTAAGTAGATTTGATAAGATGTTAATTTGCATGAGTTCTCGTACATGTTTATCTTGGGTGCACCGCCTTATAGAAGCCTTAAATTTCAATATAATAAGAAGGGATCTTGATAAAAATTAGGTGCTACACGTCAAGCTATGAGACGTTAAACAAGCACTTCCTGGGAGGCAACCTAGTGTTTGTTTGTGAAATTCTATCCTTTAGCTTGTTTATTTTCAGTATTTATTAGTTGTTTTAGGAAGTACATATGGTACTTTGTGACACTGTGTATGATTCCAATTATTTATTCCTATTTTATTGTGAATTTGAGTGCTAAGCATTAATTGCCTAAATTTTGAATGATAGAGTGATTAAGGGGTGAAAAAGAATGGAAAGTAGTAAGGTTGTAAGGAATTGATAATAGGTTTAGGAAGCATTCTGTGTGCTTCTCGCTACAGTGAGAGTTTTCTCGCTATAACAAGATATGAGCAAATTAAGGGGTTGAAACTGTGTAAGTCATCACTGTAGTGAGAAGCACCACGCTATAGCGAGACTCCTCTCGCTACAACTAAAAAACTAGATAAAATTGCACAAAAGTTTATGGTATTTTTGCTACAGCGAGAACCTTCTTGCTGTTTGTAGTGAGAGAGCCCTTTGAAAAAGTATTGAAATTGTCCTCTTCTAGCTACAGCAAGAAGGTTTTCGTTGTAGTGAGAAGACCCTTAGAAAAAAGGGGGCATTATGTCGCCCTCTTGCTGCGGCGAGAAATCATCGTTGTAGCGAGAGTTGAACGACCCAGGTTTTAAATTACAGAGAAGAGGGCCATTTTTGAATTATAAAATGCGCCCTCTTCCTCCATTGCTTTCAAATCCTCCTCCCCACCAAAAATCACTCATGTTTCACGCTCACTCACTCAAGAATCTGCACAATGAGTCAAGGGTAAGTCTTTCTTTTCCCTCCTTTTTTCTGTTTTTTTGGTTTCTCTCTCTTTTATTCTTCCCCAATTCATGAACCCTACGTTTTTCAGTCCTATATATCCAATGTTAGGATTTGTACTTTAAGATTTGGATTATAGAATGTATAGACCCTAAACATGATATCTGCATAGGAAGGGTTATAGTGCTGAATATGATATTGAAATTAAAGGGGAATTGATGGTTCTGGTATTTTGGGATATAAAAGCGTCATTTCTTCATGCACCCTAGGTTTCTAATTAGGATATTTTGAGAATTAGAGTTTGAAATGCAGAGATAGGGTCATTTAGAAGGAATATTATTAGAGCTTTGTTGATAATTGAGAGTAGCAGTTCTTTATGTATGATTTTCCCTAATTTTCTTGATTCTGTGAACCTTAAAAATATAAATTATTGCTTGAAAAGGGACAGATCTTGAATTAAAAAGAATTTTAGCAATGAGAGTACATATAATCTAGTTCTTAATTTTTAAATTAGAGTTTTTTGATTTACCATGAATTTTGGAAATTAGAACTTGAATTGTAGTGTTCATGTTGCAATGAAAGTGGTCATGATATTGTGGATCAAGTCTGTAAGTTTATTGAAATTTCTTTGTTTATTATGTAGTTGAATTTGTAAATTGAGATGCTTTATTTGAAGCATGTTGTTTTTATTTTGGACTTGGATTAAATTGTATAAATTTGTTGACAATAGAACTATCGTTCACATGTATTTGACTATGTTGTGATAATTGTATTGAGTTTTGTGGCTGTCATCTTGATGTTTCAGGAAAATTAAGGTTAGAGCTCATAAGGACTCAGCTCCTGAACCAAAGAAACATAAGAGTGCTTCCTCTTCACTGCCACCACCATCTGATTGAAGGAAATTCAGGAACGTGGATAGAGAGGATAGATTTAAGAAGATTCAAGATTGGTTGATCATAGAGGAAAGGAGAATAGACTTGAAGGAAGGGAATTTGATGAGTTTAATAATGAGATTGAAAGGCAAAGATGGAGAAAATTGGCAGAACTAAGAGGGTACTGTGATCCAAGAATAGTTAAGGAATTTTATGCTAATGCCAATTTGGATTTTAATTCAAGAAGGCTTGATACAAGATCTGAGGTGAGAGGAGTATGGGTTGACTACTCCAGGGATGCAATTAACAGTTATTTAGGGAATCCATTGCAATTGGAGGAGAATAAGAGGAACTACTTTCACACTAAGCTCAATTCATGCACTTAGCCCTTTAGTGATTTTGCCACTGCTCAAGTACTATGCATTGCAAACAGGAGTTTTACCACAAATCCTGAAGGGAAGGCTTTGAGAATTTACTAGAAGAACATGACTACATTGGCTCAGGTGTGGACTATTTTCATTTGCCACAATATTGTCCCCAGAGGCCACACTTCCTCAATGACCATGCGCTACTGCTACTGATAGACGATGCCGAGTCGCTATCAAAACAACCAAGTTTTCTAAAGGTTTTGTAGCATAGAGCCAAACCTAAGTCGATTCACGGAAACACATTTTCAGTCAAATTCAATTTAAGGTTTTGTTTTAAAGAATACAAATAAGGTTTTTTGGGTTTTGAAAATTGCAAATTAATTAAATTAAAGTATGGACAGAATTAAAGTGAGTAAAAATGAATTAAGAAACATCAATCCACAGAATACCAATTGCGTGTAACTCCAACTATCATAGCATCTAAAGATTTAAATCTGCGTTTGAACAATCACCCAATTCAATTATTAATTCAATTGAATATCCTAATTGAATAGAGTTACGAATTAAATCAAATAATCATTTAACCTAATCCGCATTAATTATCAAATTAAAGCATCAATTGAGTCCTAATTTGAATTCTAATAACAGAAAAGTCAATTACCATCGCAGTACACAATTTTGAGATTAGAGAGAAAAGAGAACAAACTCAGACCAATTTAGTGTATAACTCAAGTCAGAATTACGGCGTTTGGATTTCACAGATTGAACAAGAGGTTTAGCCTTCCATCGAAACGCTTAATCCACACAAGAATGAGAAAGTAAAGACAAATATTCTTATTTTGACTAAGTCTCAAAATCTCAAGTGTCTAATCACTTCCCAAATTTAGAAACTTATTAGCCTATTTATAAGTTCTAATTAAGGTAAATTAAGTGGCCAAAATGCGAGCTTCAATAACATCTAAAAGCCCAAATACAATTATTAAATAACAAGGGTCCAAATGCAATCTCACAACAATATTCAGCAAATCTGCCTCAACTTCAAAAAATCATTAAAAAATCGAAAACAACTCCAAATTCAGTGATCCATATATACATTTTGAAGCCTTGGATGTGTAGAATCTAATCCAACTAGAATAAACCAAAAATAACATCTATAGGAAAATTTATGGCCAAAAGAGCAGTCAGAGGTCAAAATAACCAAAAATACGAAATTAAAGCATTTATTTGTAACAAGTCCAATTTATTCAAATAACTAGAAAATGATAACAACTCTAAAAATAAAGCAAATGAAAAGTGTTAATTAATCAAAATAAAACTATAAATATAAACCTAAAATATGTCACATCAAATTCTCTCACACTAAAGATTTTACCCTCCGGACCAAATCACAAAATCAAACCATAGGGGACCTAAAACAAATTAGGCTATATACAAAGCCTATCAAGTTCAAATATCATGGCTAGAATGGAAATCAATCATCATACTTCAAATTGACAAATGAACATATCAAATCAAGTGAATGAACCATAAGAGATAGAATCCTCACATGATATACTCTCAATCACTCAAGTGTATAAGCTAAAATGTGTCACTCAAAATGCACAACATGAAGCACGATCATCCATAAGCTTGCTCATTGCCTACTTCTCTACTAGAATTCACACTTATAAAGGGGCAAAGTGAAGGTGGAAAAATTACAAAGGTAATCAAGCTAAAACCAAAGAGGATATAAGAACAATAGGGAATGAATCCAAAGAAAGTAAGCATGAAAGTAAATCCACTAAATAAAAATATAATGTAATACAATCCAAAAAAATCCTCTTTTACTTTTGCAAGCCATCTAATGCTCCTTTTTCTTTTTATTGCTTACTTTTTCTTTTCTTTTTTCTTTGTATCTCCTTGTTTTTTTAAGGAGCTAATTTTTCTTTTCTCTTGTATTTTCTAAGGTAATCTCCCCACACTTATTTTTATGATCATTCTCAAAACAATTCCAAAGTTCTTGTATCCCCTAAGGTTGGGTCATTTTATTATTTTACACCTTTGGCTTGAAATAAGCTAAGATCACAAGAAATAGGACAATTAGGCTAAAAGGGGCTTAAACAATGGAAATAATGCAAGGTTGGCTTTTTGTTAGTAGTTTGCAAGAAAGAAATGATGCCTCTATCAATTTAATGCAAGCATATGGAAATATAGTCTCAACCTGGCTCAAGGCAAGTTCTAGTATCATACAACCATGAGTGTAATCACACAATGAAGGAAAGTAAAATGACATGATATTGTCATCTATATGGCTCAAAATCTCACAAGGTATATATTCTATCACACACAAGATATCAAAGTCTACCTATCAAACCGAAGAATGATTCAATCAATCCATCAAAGTCATGAAATAATCACTTAATTAGACTAAGTACACACTAAAAACATAGTACTCCCCCCACTTGAAATTAACATTATCCTCAATGAAAAACACAATAAGCATAAGGACAATTCAAGCAATCCAATAAAGGAGAGAGAGGTAAGAAAACTCCCTATAAATTGGGGTAGGTGGCCAATTCAAAAATGGCCTCCTCTTGTTTATGTTTCTCCAAGCACTTATGAAAAACCTTGAGCCGATGCCTATTAACCTTAAAGCTCCTTTGCGATCCGATATCCTGAAGTTCAACAACACCATAAGGAAAAATATTAATAACAAGAAAGGGACCATCCCACCTAGATCTCAATTTACCAGACATCAACTTAAGTCTAGAATTATATAAAAGGACTTTGTCACCAATGTGAAACTCTTTACACCCTATTAGCTTATCATGAAAAGCCTTGGTGCACTCTTTGTAGATGTTGGAGTTCTCATATGCTTCTCTACGAATCTCCTCCAACTCTTGTAATTGAAGCTGCCTATGTGAGCCAGTTGCCTCTATATCTCGGTTACATTGCTTGATATGCCTTATGCTCCACTTCTACTGGTAGATGACATGTCTTGCCAAAAACAACCTGATAAGAAGACATTCTTGAGTGTTTTGTAGGCAGTTCTCTAAGCCCACTGATGAATCCACATTTTGTTGGATTTTTACTTATCTTTTTAGTGTTCATTAATAGAAAAAGTGAACTTAGGAAGTGTAATTGACATAAAAACATCATTTTGGTTAAATATCATAGGTTTCTTAATTTTCTATTAATTTACATTGATTTACATAGATATAGTTTGCAATTTTGATCACTTGAATAATTGTGTAGGAATTTCTAGACTTATTCTATGGATTTTTAGCATTTGAGAAAGTTTGAGATGGAAGTGCTCACTTTGGATCCCATAATGAACACTACAGCAAGCTAGATCCAGAAGGGCAGACCAAATTGATCACTATGAACCCATGGTAGACATTATAGAGACTCCAATTTGAAGAAGTGTTGCGCGTAATTTACTATGAAACATAGTAAACACTCTGGGCAGACCAAAATAATCACTCTGATACCAAAGTGAACACTCCAGAGAAGGCCAAAATCACAAGACTTGGGCATAGCTACTATAGAGCGATAGTAACTACTATGGAGCACTGCGCGTTATCACTATGAAATGAAAGTAGTTACTATAGGCGAAAACTTCTGCACTATAAATAAAATTTTAGAAATTAGGGTACAGGATCTTTTAACACATTTTTAGATTCTTTTCCATTTGAGGGAGCACTTGCAGAGCTTAGGACTCTTGAGTAACAGCCAAGGTCAATCTTAGGGTTTGATTTACAATTTCTCTTTATTTTCCTTTGATTTTTGCATTAATGACATTGAATTTCCTTTGTTCTCATCTCAAATTTGTAAGACCAATCCTTATGGAGGGCTAAACTTCCTTGTAATCCTTAATGAGTTCATGGATTCTAGAATTTTTGGGTATGAATATTAATATAATTCTCTTTCCTTCATGAATTTCTATTTCCCAACTCTTTGAATTGAATTAATGGTTGGATGAGGGAGATATTGCTTAATTAACCCTAATTCATTTTAATGAAATTCTTAACTTGGTTTGCTTAATTCTAAATGGATAATTATGATTTTTCTAGATGGATAATTATGATTTTTTAATAATTTAAATAAGACAAAATGTGGGTTTTTGAACAAGATTCTCAGGCGTATTTTTGGGCAGTACAACTGAAAATAATCAGGACAATTCTTGGATTATATTGAAGCCAAGTTTATTGCATGCAGTTACTCTAAAATGCAGAACTTAGAGATCAAGTCACTATTCTTCTCAGTGAATAAAATAAAAAAATCAGCATCTAGCTAGTTATTCTGATACTAGCAAACAAAAATTAGCAAACAATCAAAGTCACTAGCTTAGTTGACGAATTTTGAGGCGTTACAAAACTACCCTACTTAGAAAAATTTTGTCCTCAAACTTTCTAACCTGAGTTAAATAGATATGGATAGGCATTTCTCATGTCAGTCTCTCTTTTCCACATGGCATCTTCCACATTATCAGCATTCCAATGCACTTTCACCAAAGAGATCTCCTTACTCCTAAGTTGCTTAACCTTTCGATCACTGATCCAGAAAGGTTCAACCTCGAAAGTCAAGTTCTCCTTTAAAGAAATTTGGTTAGGTACCACTATATGTGAAGGATCGGGAATGTATTTATGTAGTTATGAGACTTGAAAGATGTTATGGAGATTGGATAGTTCCAAAGGTAGCGCGATTCGATAAGCTAAACTTTCAATCTTCTTCAAATTTGGTAGAGAGCAATGAAGTTTAGTGGAGTTTGTGAGATGTTAGAGCTCTACCCACTCCAGTAGTCGGGTTAACTCTCCAAAATACGCAGCTAATTCTAGAAGCACATATGCTTGGATTTCTCTAGAAACTAAGTTGCCTGTCAAAGTAGTTAGATCTTTCAAATTCTCAACCTCAAGGCTATTCGAATTGACTCTATCAGAATGATTAAAGCCTAGGGTCTTATTTTGGAAATCAAGTAAGACATGGTTGGCCGAAAGACAATCCATCTCCAGAATAACATTTAACTCAGAAAGAGGTAGGCAGATCAGATTGACAAGAAAACTTTTGCCTTCAATTTGAAGTAAACAATTCAAACAAACAAGGGATGCAATCACAAAATCATTTACAGGAGTAGAAATAACAACATCAAATTTCATGACAAAGGTAGGTAATTCTAATAGCCTCACACAGGATTCAGAAATGAAAAATATGTGGCGTCGGAGTCAAGCAACACATTAAGAGGTGTCCTATTAAGAATGCATGTACCTTGGATTAAATTTTTAGCTTGAGCAGTCTCAGCACCGCTCATAGTGAACACTTGTCCTCTAGTATTTGGTCTTCCAGTAGAAACTCGAGAAACATTACTAGGATTCTTATTCCTCACCTCGCTTTGGCTACTCCCATTCCCTTGACTTCGGCTTAGGTTACCATAATCCCTTCTAACAAAATTATTATTAGGTTGCTTGCAAAAACGACCACGGTGTCCCATTCTATTGCACTTAAAACAAGTGGAAAGATGTTGACGACACAAGAGTAGGTCGATTTACGCTTCCAATACTAGACCCTTGTGTTCCAATAGGCTCACTTCTATAACTTCGCATCAAATTAAAGTAAGGCTTACGCTTCTATTGGATTGCTTTATCCTTAGAACCTAAACTGCTCGCGGGGCATTGAGGACCAGAATTCCTCCACAAAGTTTGACGATTCTTAGTATAGTCCTCATAGATACGGCATCTGTCCACTTTATAACATCAAGTGAATCAAATCAATTCTTAAACAATCTAAGTCCTTTCCTGTTGGTTTATCACATTTTTCTTATATGGTCACTTGCTGATTTTTCAGTCTTAGTACTCAATCACTCATAAGACAACTAAATCATAATATTTTCAATAATTCCCATCATATTCATGGTCCATTTCAATCAAACAGCGCACTAGATCATCAAAATCACAACATTATATAATTACTTTTGGCTGCACATTATCACAATTCATCAATTCTTTTATAGAGATATGCAAATGATGCATGTGATGCTCTCAAAATAGTAGTTCCATGGCATAATTCATAATAAATAGCAATCAACTCAAGTTTTCAGCCATGCATCACTTCAAGCTCCTTCACGATTTTTCCAAGAACAGTTACCAAGGATGAATAGTACTTCATCTCACATCATTCACATTTTTCCAGCATATTCCCATAAGCAAGCATCACAATTTTCAGGCACCATCACAAGGTAATATCAAGACCTATTTTGCAAACTTGCAAGCAACATTCATCCATAAACACAAGCAAAGCCTAGCATGGTTCAATCAATCAAGTTACATCAAGGTATTCTCAAGTTCACTTTAACTTTCTTACACAAAACAAGGCATGCAAGACATTTTCAACTTTTGCAACATTTTAAATGCCAAAACTGAGACCATCCAAACAATTTGACCTTTCCTTTTAATGAAATTAATTCCCATAATGTATACCAATTTTTTTCCAAGTGTTCAAGGCTTTAGATCATGGAAGTTTCAACCTTTCTTTCATATAGATCAAACTGTCCAACTTTTCCACTCAATTTTTGTCAAGTCCAAATAGGCAAAATAGAGAGAATTAACATGCAAATACATGGTTTTATCATCCAAGTGCAAGGGTTCTATTTCCAAGGGGTGTTCATGCTTCCAAAAGCAAAATTATGGTAATACTAAGTTGTTTTAGCATCCAAACACTTAAAATTTCTCCAAGGTCTTGAAAGCAACTCACTTTAATGGAGATTAAGTTAAAGGAAAAGGAATCTGAGACATGCAAAGGTAGAAGGTTCACAAAATACCTCATCTTGACATCCAAATAGAAATTCCTTAATTAAAAAAAATGAAGACTTGGCCAAACAAGTGGAAAATCGAGATATACTAAGGTTGGATTCATCATGCAATGGGTGAAATTTACATGCAAGTCCATGGCTTCATGATTCCAAGGGTAGACCATTACTTGAACAAGAAATTTAGCAAAACAAAATGTAAATCCATGACATGCATAAGGAAAACCCAAGACATTCTAAAACTTAAAATTAACATGCAAGTGAAGGGATGCAACATGCAAGCTCACGATTTATGGCCTCAAGGGTGAAACATTATTAAATCAAGAATTACATCAAAGAGAATACAAAACCGAGACATCCACAAGGAGGAATCAACATGCAATTATCAAAAACTCAAACTTTCCAAAGAATTTCTCCATGCAAAACAAAATCAAGACTTTAAAAGTGAGGAAAAGGAAGTACAAAGTGGAAACTCAGCATGCAAAAAGTAAAATCAACTTATCCAAAATCATTTGAGGTAAAAATGGAATCTTTCCAAAGAATTTTCACAAGTTCAACCAAAGGAAAGCAAAGTAAGGATGAAAGGTGAGAACTCCCCCTTGCCTTTGAGTTTGAGACTTGAAATGAAGGAGAAGAGCGCTGGAAGTTGTGGGTCTCCCAGGGCTTTGCTGGACCAAGAAAAATAGTACCAAAGGCCTTCAAGTTCCTCCTCCAAAGTGAGTTCCTTCAATACGAAATTTGGAGGAAAGGTGGAGGAATATGTTGGTGAGGGAATGGTGAAGTGTGTGTGCGGTTTGGATGAGAGATTTGTGAGGCTTATGGGCTAGAGCCTCTCGGTTCCTTTGAGAGAAGTTGAGAGAATGAAAGGTTTTGAGAGAGTGAGGGGTTAGGAGCAAAAGTGAGAGAGAAAAAGGAGAGAGGGTCTCGGTTTTGGTAGCCAAAATGAAGAAATGGGTGAATGAACTCACGATTTTTGGTTTGTTGGATAAGCCTTGTAGGTTCTAAAATAAACAAGGTTCCAAAATGTTAAAAATGAAGTGAAATGGGTAAAAATCATACAAGAAAGGGTGGTCACGGTTTTCAAATTGGAATAGTAACTCTTAGAAAAACTTTCAAGCAAAACATATACACTTTTAGCAAGCAAAATAAACGGAGTGGATTACCAATTGCATGCATACAGTTTTGGGTGATACAAATGCTAAAATTTGCATAAAATTCTATGGAATAAAATGTAACATGACTAGGTTGACATGTGGACAAGACATTTGACATGGTGCTAATTTCAAGATAGGTAATTGATTGAGGTAATCATGGTGTCGACATTTTGGAAGACAAGAAAAGAATGTTCTTCTAAAATGATGATGCTTGCAAATCGGGAGACAAGAATATTTTGCATGTAATTCTAGTGGCCGATACTAGATTTGTAAAGATTTTGAGTAATCATGGTGTTTGCAATTTAGGGGACAACAGTGGCTTGCATGAAAATCTAGTGGTCGATACTAGATTTGAAAATATCTAAAGTAATGATTACAGGACTAAGTAATGATTACAAAATCTTTTGAAATGATTACATAATTTTTGTCTTCTCTCAATGATATTTCATCTTCTTTGATGATGCAGAATTAATAACATATGATGAATAATGTGGGTTGTTAATCTTCTAAGGTGCCATAATCAATAATTTTTTTTACATGCTTTTGTAATGTTTTAGGTACTCTATACTTACAATATAATATTAACAATGTTGTAACTCCTATGTTTGTAAGGAACCACTAACCATGAAACCAAGAACTCATATTACTCAGACTCAATGGTGCAAATATATAAAGAGACAATTTACTTTTGTATCTTTTATTACTAACAACAAACACAAGTTATTCACTTGGTTTTTTTCTTTTTCTATTTCAATCCTATCTATTAATTTAATACAAAATATAATCAATAATCTTAATTGATTTACAATCTGCTTATTCAACAATTTTACTTTTATAATTCTATTACTTTTGGTAACAAAAGGGAGGATAATAGAATCACCCTTATTTCACTCTTTTAATATTAGCTTACACATAAATTAACTTTAGTCTACTCTCACACGTTCACTTTGACATTAAAGTTTGAAATAAATAGAATTTATAACTTGATTAAATTTTACATGACCAAACATTTCTTAACAATACTTAAAAGGTTACAAAAGTAAAAAAAAATGTCATCCTCCTACCTATAAAAACTTGCAAGAATTTAAACTTATAACCTTTTGAGTAAAAGACTTATATATATATATATATATATATATATATATATATATAACAAATCACAATAATCAAATGGAGAAAAAAATAAAAATAAATAAATAAATTATTTTAAAATATCTATTTTAAAATAAGTTCATTCTTTTCCTTTTCAATCTTTTCTTCTCTATTATATTTTTATGACTAAAAAATTACAAGCACTACACTTAAAATAAATAAAAAAATAAGATCTCTTAAATTATAAATGTAAAAGCTCTTTTTAATTGATCACCTCAAAATAATTTATTTTAATTACTATATTTATTCTCTTAGAGCCACAAAATTTTAATCTTTAATTTCTCACAAATATTTATTTTTTATTTTTATTATTAATTTGATTTACTAAAATGTTGCAAAATATATTAATTTTTAGTTGAATCATATCAGCTAAAAAAGTTTTAAATAATAATTTGTTAAAATATTAAAATTTATTTGAAAGGACAAAATAAAAAAATTTATAAAACACAGGACTAAAATGTATAAATTTTAAAACGACATCCTTTTCTCTACAGTTGATATAAAACCCTAATTTGACGGTGGAATTGGAGAAGAGAGAGGATCATGAGACCAATGGACTTGTTCGGAGAGATTGATGAGCAGGTTTCGTCCATGGCTATGGACGTCGACGACGTCGACTCACTGGAGATCTTCTCGGAGGGCGTCATCGCCACCGATAACAAACTCGCCGATGCGGATTTCTTCAACACCTTCCAAGATGATTTCGATGATTCTGATATCAACTAACGCCATTTCTTAATCATCTGCCTCTGTTTTCTTTTCCTTTATGGATTAGGGTATCGTTATCTGTTATTTTCGCCTTCATGATGGGGAAGGAACAACAAAAGAAAAGAAAAAAGTTGTACTTTGTTTCTGGGTTTTTCGTGTTAATATGATGATAAATCGCCCTATTTTCTACAATTTCTTTTATGGGTTATTTTAATTTGTGTGATTTGTTATGCGAAGTTTTTTTTGTGCTTGCGGGGCGTGTGTTTGATTATAAATTTATATATTTATGTTGTGTTTTTTTTGTCTCTGATGATGCTACTGTTAGCTACTTGTGCAAGTCTTGTACACGTGATTTTTATGTTTCAATGGCAAAAAATTATCTAGCTGGGAAATAGTTCTTTGATTGGCTTTAAAGTGAGTAAGTAAAGATTGAACGTTTATTTTAAATCAAATAAAGATACACTTTCACGTGAATGATTCTTGTTTGAGCTGAGTTACTGTTAAATATGGAGCCAGTGAAGGATGCTTGTTCTAGCTGTATAATTGAACTTCTATTTGTTTAATGGGATGGGTAGTTTTCCTTTTTCAACATTAACCTTGGTTCATTAAGTAAGCATCTATAGCTGCAAGTACTGGGTATGTTGCTGATTATTTTTTAGCAAAGTTACAATTTGATGTCCCAAGAAAGCATTCTAGCAGATGAGAAGTTTCAATTACTAATGGAATTGGCTTGTGTCATTTCAAATGGAACTTTCATTACATACAAAGTTAGATGGACTATTTGTTTCAAATCACAGGTTATGTGACATCACGTTTTGATTTTGCTTCACTGGGTATCTATTGTTTTGACTGGGTGAAAATGCATGTGAGGGAAGGTGTAGTGAGGTCAAGTTTTTTGATATCTTGAATTTTATGTACTGGAATTTCAGGTGATTTCTATTTCGTATATTTGATTAGACATTGTGTGTTGATACATTTTGTCATGACTGTCTGATGGTTAATAAGTAAGGTGAAATGTGACATACTCTTTAAGAACTGAAATTTATTAAAAATTATAAAATTTATTTTAGTTTTACTCTTACTTTGATGTATTTTACTCTTTTTTGAGTTTATTATAAATTTTAATTAATAATTGAAAGACTATTAAAATATGTGTTAGATAGTTTTTTTTAATACACTTGGCAAATAAATGAGTGAAGAGATGTAGGGACAATAATTTTGCATAACAGTTTTTGACTGCGTTGTAGCTAGGTTGAATTCAAAAGTTTATTTTATTAAATGAAAAGCTATTAGCATTTTTTTAACGCTACTACTAGTATTTTTTAGTTATTAGTTAAAATAATTTTGTCATTTTTATCCTTATTATTTTTAAGTAATTTTGTCATTTTTATCCTTATGATTTTTAAATTATTCCTTCTAACTATTCAATTTTTAAAACTTTAAACTTCTTATTTGTCTTTATTTTTAAAAGGAAAATATGGTACAACTGATTAAATAAATAAATATTACAATATTTATTATTTTTAAAAGTAATGAATGTTAATGTCTTAAAAAAATTAACAAAGTCATTAAATTTTAGTTTTTATAATAAAACATGGTAAATTTTAAGGTGCCTTGCACGTTTGTGGTGAATTCTAATTTGCCGTGAACATTTTACCATCGGTACAAAAATAAATGTCAAGACTAAAAATCAAGAAAAAGACAAAAATAAATGTTTGTTTAATATTATATTTTATTATAAATTTATCTATTGTAAACTGGTCCCTGAAGATTCTATTACTCATTTAAAAACGTAAAAGCCCTTTTACAATTTCTTTACTTAACCTTTTTCCTGCATTTTTAAGTGAAAATGGAACTTTGACAAATCATGGAGGCGGCATTCTGTTTAACGGACGACACCCAATGTGAAGACAAAGAAAACGAGAGGGCTATTAGAATATACAATTAGAGACATGAATACTAAGTGAGAAGCAAAGCAACCAGTTACAAGGATTGAAGACATGGCCAGACTAGTAGGAATGGAACCCAATTAAGTTTAAACATGAGACCGTTCTGTAATATTAAGATTAAATATCTTATATTTATTGTTGTCAAACGACGTGGATGCATACTTAAGAGGGGCATTGAATGCTTCCTAAAATGTTAGCAAGCCACAGCATTCACCATAAAATATCAAGGATTTTGTTTAGTTTTTGAAGCCTCATGAATAGAAATAGAGTGTGAAGATGTAGATTCATTGCAGAGTTCCACTAGACCGACAAGGGTAATTTTGGTTTACTGGTCTGCATTTCTAAATAAGTAACCAAACGTTGTAAAAAGGAACCACTAGTGTATATATTGACTTTTTTTTTTTTTTTTCTTTTACGGTTTCATTTGGTTAAATTAAACAGTTGAACATAGCAAAATCAGTGTTTTCCATCTAACTTTTACTTCTTTAGGAAATAAATGCCAGCAACACATATCATCCTCTTGCAATTGCTGGAAACTTTCCTCTTCCCCCGCACCCATCTACTGCAAAGGTGCATCTCAACAATAACAATAATATCAGTAACAACGATGCCTGATTCTTAAAACATTATTAAGCATATTTACAACATTCTGTATGAGACTATAAATGCTTGACAACGGAACACGGATTAGACATGACACATTGCATTTCTAAGACAAGTGTATCTTTGAATATTTGATATGCATGCTATAATAGCATCAATTTCTATCAGCATAAGGAAAATGACTAAAATATTAAAACTATAAATTTTGATAGATATTTTTTCCACTTGCAGTCTCTAGCAGCTCCCACGTCTATCAGCTCCATTTGCAAACTATACTGGAAGTACTGCATGGCTGCCATTTTCCTCGCTGCCAATACATGAAGGTTTTATAAATAAAACAGAAAATGTTCTTCCAAAGAATTTTTAACAAGTAGCCACATTCAAGTTCTTTCCTTGGCGATGAAAAGGATAGATAACAAGTTTTACTCTCGTCTACCTTAAAAAGTTATGGAAAATGGCTTTTCAAAAATTTAAAAACTAAACAAAATGAAAAAAAATAAGCAAAATCAGTTCCATAGGAGCATGTTACACTAGTTTCAGAAAGGAAATCTGGGATATGAGGTGATCATAGATATGATTTATCTGTCATAAAGTCATAATGCCTACCAATAAAGCTGCAGTTTATAATTCAGTCATTCAGTGTAAATATAGTGGAGTTTAGTGAATTGTGTACGAATAAGGTTCAGTCAGTAACCAACAGATACGAGAAGCAGAAAAGCAATTTTACTTTTCATATTACTATTGCAATCCAATGAAAAGGTGCCGTTGAAGCATTGACCTTACTAAAAGGCAAACAAAGTGTATGTTTAAAAGCTAACAGTGTACGGGGTAACTTACCATACCAGTAAAGATGTGGTTGTAAGTGATCTCCAATATATATATATGCTCTTCTCAACACCTTATCCACAATTGTATTTAGAATTCTTCTAGTAGGGCAGGCAAGACTCCAGCAGGCCAGCTTTGTAACACAACCTTGTTGGCTCATTATAAGCTATAGTTTTCACCCTGGTCTGATCTTGAGACAGCTTGGTAATTTGATTTTACATTCTGATTTAATGAAATAATAACGTAGTGCCAAACATTAGTTTCAAAAAGAAAGAAAATGAAAGATGACTGAATTAATTATATAAGAAATGTCAATGCATAATGGCATCATTAAAATAGGAGGAAATAACTATTTTAGACACCTTGAAATACAAGTGACCTTAATTTGGTCCTCTTAACAAAGTTGAACATCAATTTGATCCTTAATCATAGAAAATGACATCAATTTGGTTCTCCAAAGAACATTTAACATCAATTTAGCCTCTCAATAAAATGTTTTATTAACATCTGTAAGGCCCAAAACAAAAGGAAAATTTTGATGTCATTTTTCATTATAGAAGAACTAAATTAATGTTAACTTTCTTGAGGACTAAATTGATGTCACTACTAACTAGTATCATTGGAGGACTAACATCCATTTCAAAGTTTCTTTGATTATCCATTCTCAGAAACAGAAGTGAAGAAGAAAATGGGGATGAAGAGGCCGGCCCAACCTCCTTCCCACAAATTTATGTGATACAACTTATATATTTCCATATCTAAAGAGGGGCAATAACCAACAATGAACTATCGAGCTGTACTATATTAACGTTAACATATATTTACAATGAACAAGCATAACATATTAGGTGGTATTCAAGATATATATATTATTGACATACGTATGGCAAGGAGTTCTTCATAAACCTAAACTCAATGATGGATGATTTTGAGAAGGCCAGAAAGAATATCAACAAAAGGCATTTTTTAGTTCTTGAGAAATTTATTTTCTCAAAGAAATAACACAGTAAATGACAAAATTTTCAATTCGTATAATTCATTCTTTTAATATTCTCATTATCAATGCTTACATTCATAATAATCCATCTGAGCTACTTAATTAGTAATCTTCCCCCAAAGTCATTGTTGTTTTTCCCAAGTAAACTAAACTACAGTAAAACCAGATAAGAATCATAATAACAGAATGGAAGAATGAAACAAGTAATACATTGAATATTTTTAAGAGAATGCACTATACCTCAAGTAGCGTGATGTAATAAAAATCCTCCATGTGCTGCATTAGAGCACTTCCATCTCTGATTGAGCGGAATATATTTATTTCAGTCTGTAATAACTTCTCAATAAGCTCCTTCTCACCCTTCAACTGGATACATCAAAGTTGGGAATGGTGAATATAGAAAAAGAAAGACTAATTTAAAAGGAAGAATATGTCAACAGGACAATTAAAATAGAAAAGTTTGATAGATTGAGAAGAATATAATACTTTAATACTGTCAATATCTATCAAACCTTAAGACTAGATTTATGTTATAACAGTGGTGGCGGTTAGGAATATAAATGGGAAAGAAAAGAAAGATCTTATTGAATTGAATGGAAAGAACAAAAAATAGGAGAGGGATCCAGAGTTTTCCCTTCACAAAGTGCCAATGGTCAATTTTCAAATGATAACAGTTCTCCCTTACATCTTCATCTTAGTTTTTTACCCCATAAACCCCCTATAACCAACTTATCCCCTCCACTAAGTAATAACAATAACTATTTTAACTAACTTTTACTTCCCTCTCTAACTCCTAACAATTCCATCCCTTTGAATTTCAACCTTGACCTTTTGGAATTATGGTATAACTGAGCTCTGTTTAGGTGCACAAAACAGGGGATGCGGGATTTTGAGCTTTGGTGAACAGGCTGCTGTAACACGAAATGGGATACTGGTAGATTGTTAGGCCTAAAAACCTCTAGTAGAAGATGAAGTCTGACCCGACATATGGCCCAACATGTGCCCTTGAAACAAGTCTTTCTCCTTGATAGGAGTGGACATGTGGGCTTGGACCGTAAGGAAAGGCCCAAGATATGGAGTGTATGTTAGGAGAAACCGGGTTAAGGATAGAGAAGATGACGTGACAGGAGTTGTAACAGAATTGTCAAAGGGAATGAAGATTTTGTGTATATAGGGAACGAGTAGGGGAGAGAGAGGTGGCTGGTTTTTTACAGGAAAATTCTGTTATGAGCAGAGGGCTGTAGTCTCTCCAAAGGAGCTGTGCTCTGTGGCAGTGGAGTTGTTTTTTCCCCTTGTATTGCTTTTTTTAAATTAAATAATACAATCATTCCCAGATTTTTCAATCAATTCTGCAGTCTATTTTTTGGTCCCTAACACTCCTTTGATTAGATTCATACTTCCCAGCCTCATGATCAGGAACCTAGCCTTAGTGAACTGGACTTGGTCCATTAGTTCGAACTCTGAACTTTGCCGGCACAATATCATAGTCACCCGTCCTTCATGAACCCTACTGTTAAGACCAATTTGGGCTCTGCAGGCCAAAGATATTCCCAAACAAATTGGCACTTCCTTGTGTCTAGACAAAAGTTGTGTATTCCAATGACATTCATTGTCTACAGTGGTTTCCAACCTAATTTCTACGAAGCTGGAAAACATGGATATGCAAACTTATCATGGTAAGCTTGAACATTTAATTGCTGATTTTGATACCCTCATGCCATTTCGTAGTGATGCAACGAATCACGCTGTCCAGTGCAACAAGTTTTTCATGTGTACTTGTTCTTGCGGGTTTCCCGCCAGAACTTGACTTGATTTGCAATCAAATCGCATTTGCACTTTGTTCTGATTATTGTAGTAAAAAAATTCCCACCTCACGGTTTTGGGGGCAGTAGCGTTAGACTGACCTGCTTTCTCAAGACCCAAAATCTTTTGAGCATCAAATGGTCTTTCCATCCATCTTTGTTCACTGTGCATGGAGCTTTCTCCATCTCAGCCCTTCTATTGACACCAAAACATGGCCTCGATTGAGGAAACTTTTGTCTCATGGTAACAAGATCCTTCCTTCAGTTATCATCTCAATCAAATTTGGGTTTTGAAAACACAAGTCGATTTCTGCAATTACTCCTTTGACATTTGCCATGATCTCCCCATCATCTTCTCAACCACAACGACTTTCACTGAATCTTGGTCTTCAACAACTAGCTCCCCCATTTCTACTGCCTTTGACAATAATGTCTACCTTCACAGAAGATTCTGCTTTCAGCGGTTCCAAACATGGCAGTGGGCTCACTGGCTCTTGCTCCAATGAAAACGAGTCCCTTCTCAACCTTCAAGGATTCTAGTGACCTCCTTGGCTTGATCTTGTCCAACACTTCATTGTAGTCTTTGAGTTTCTGGTTCTTGATCTAACACATAAGGTGTTCTGCTTTTGTTTCTACCAGTATGCAGTTGCCACAGGTAGATAACTCCACCTTTTTTTATTGAAGAATGAACTATTATAAATGAGAAAGATCTCCTTCAAGAATTTGGAACTCCCAAGATAAGATCAAAAATAAAGAAAGCCAAAGAACCCTAAATCAAATGGTGATGACTATGTTCAAGGCCTCCCAGAATGTGGAAGAGAAGAACTCAAAGCTGGTCATTTGTATTTTCAAATAGATCGTTAGCCCCTTCAAGAATGCCATCAAATTTTCCATTTTTTTCTTGTTAGAACCAGACTCTGCCTATAGCAGTATAGCCCCATAGCCAGTCCCAAGCCTAGGTAAAGGAAGAGCCAAAGAGGGTTGTGTAGCCTTTGATAGTCAATGTAAAAATTGTCAAAACCTTTTATATGGATTATACACAGCCAAAGAGGAATGAAACTTATTAGTTACACTATGAAGTTGTGAGAAAAGGTGATTGAAAGTAAACTATGGGAGGAAACTAAGATTGCAGAAAATCAATTTAGTTTTATATTAAGGTCTACAGTATAAGCTATATATCTTTTATGAAAGATGATGGAAAAATATCTCTAAAAAGCAAAGGACTTATATATGATTTTTACTGACTATACTGACTTAAAAAAGATGATCAAGTACTAAGAGGAGTGTTCTGGAAGATTGTAAAAAAGAAAGGGTTCTATATAGTATATTTTCGGAATATACAAAACATGCACGGAGGGGTAGTTATGTGTGTAAAAATTTTTGGAGGTATATTTTAAGGACTTCTCAACAAGGATAGTTTTACATCAAGGCTCCGCTTTAAGCCCTTACTTATTTAATCTAGTCTTAGAGGTGCTTAAAAGTGACATACAAAAGATTATCGCCTAAGTGCATGCTTTTTGTGGATGACATTTTGTTGGTTGAAGATTCGAAAGAAGAAGTTAATGTTAAACTAGAGTTATGGAAGAGACTTTAGAATTTAGGAATTTTCACTTTTGAAGATAGAGATATGCATTGTAAGTTTATCCCAGCCAAACGATTCAAAGTGCAACAAAAATCAGAGCAAGGTGAAATCGCAATTTGGATTGTGAAAGCAGTAAAATCCCAATTTGCAGCCGATTTCAGAAAAACATGGGTCGAATCTGGATTTCGGCCCAAATACTTTATAACCCGAGCCCGATCCAACTAGTTAATTAGGCGCGAAGGAAGTCCCCCCTTCTTCTCTTCTTCATTGAGCCCTAGACCTGTTAAGAACAACTTCGTGTGCACTGTTAGCAAAAGATGTCTTCTCTTCTTCACAATTTCTCTGCCCCAACCTACTCATTAGCTATTTTTTCTCATCTTTCTCTGGTTTCTTCGTGCAACCTAAACAGACCAGACCAGGCAACAGTCTTTTTTCTTCTTCCTCTTTTTTTTTTTTTCATCTTTCTCTGGTTTCTTCGTGGAACCCTAAACCGACCAGACCAGGTGACAACAACTTGTTAGTTTTTTTCCTTCTTCCTCTATTTTTTTTTTTTTCATCTTGTTCGAGGATGGCTTCAAACTTGGCTAATGATCAAAGCTCAGGGGATGGCGTTTTTGGGTCACTCCCAACTGCGACTATCAGCTCCATTGCTATGGGCACTTCAAGCGTGCCTCAAAGGTTGGTTCCCCAAAATGCCCGTGGAAACAAGGGTGATGTGGGATGAAAGTATGGATTTTCAGTTCAAGGAACTGTGAATGTTCAATGCAAATTCTTCCAAAAGGTACTAAATGGAGGGATTTATCGCCTAAAACACCACTTGGCTAAAACAAATCAAAATGTTGAAGCTCACAAATCTGTTCCTATTGACGTGAATAAGGAGATGATGGAGATTATTACTTCCTTGGTGAAAAAAGCAGCTAACAGAAATGACTCTTTGAAAATTGGTGAAAAGAGAAAAGCTATTGAAAGTGCTGAAGTTGAGAGTGCTGGGATTGGACAGTTTTGCAAGGAGGGGTGTAGGTTCACATGCTACAATAAAAAGCATATTCAAAAAGGGTATAAGAGAGGACGCATGTCAAGCAATTGCAAGATTTTTCTACAACAATGCCATAGCTTTCAATGTGGCAAGAAATGAAGAATTTCCTGCCATCTGAGTTAATTGCACAACACGGTCCAAGATTTAAGCCACCCTCTTATCATGAGATTAGAGTGAAGTATTTGAAGCATGAAGTGAAGATGACAATGAAAATTATTGAAGAACATAAGGCTGTTTGGAAGTGTGTTGGTTGCACAATAATGACCGATGGGTGGACTGACAAAAGGAGAAGAACCATTCTGAATTTCTTAGTGAACAGTCCGAGATGTACAGTATTTTTTAAGTCAATTGATGCTTCCCACATCACCAAAACAGCTGATAAAATATTTAAGATGCTTGATGAATTTGTGGAAGAGGTTGGTGAGAAAAACGTAGAGCAAATTGTAACACTGATAATGCAGCAAATTATAAAGCTGCTGGAGAGATGTTGATGGAGACAAGGAAGAATTTATAATTGACTCCTTGTGCTGCACACTGCATTGGTTTAATGCTTGAAGATTTTGAGAAAAAAATACCCCTTCATAAGGAAACAATTCCAAAGGGCAGAAAAATCACAACTTATATTTATTCAAGGACTTCTCTCATTTAATTATTACAACACTTCACATAAGGAAAAGATTTGACGAGAGCAGGTATCACTCGAATTGCCACTTCATATTTAACTTTGGGATGCCTTCATGAGAACAAAGGAGCTCTTTTAAGAATGTTCTCGTGTGACGAATGGAAGTCTTTCCTAAGACGAGAGAAAAAATTGGTAGAGGAAGTTGTTTTGGAAGAATGTTCTAATCTGGTTAAAGGGTGCATATCCTTTAATTAAAGTCCTTCGTTTGGTTGATTCAGATGAGAAGTCAGCCATGGGCTTTGTTTATGAGGCAATGGACCAAGCTAAAAGGCTATCCATATAGCTTTCAATGGTATCAAGAAGAGATAATTGATTATCTATCAAATTTAATTAAAATTAAAATTTAGAAAATTAACCCATTTTATTTTTTTTTTAGTTACATGCCCCTATGAAATATCATTGATAATAGATGGAACAAACAACTTCATAGGCCTTTACATGTTGCTGGCTATTTTCTGAACCCTCAATTACATTATAGTCCTGCACTTAAAGTTGATCTTGAAGTTCAACGAGGACTATATGATTGTATGGCAAGGATGGTGTCCGATATTGAGGAATAGGCCAAAATTAATGTTCAAATTGATTTTTAGTAAAATTTTCAATTATCTAGAAGCCTACCTTGAATGTGTTTAGGTCGGAGAAATTGCTTGAAGCAAAAGACAATGAATGATGTTGTCTTTGTCATGGCTGATTCAAAATTAGTAAAAAAAAAGCAACATAGGAGAGCTCGCGAGTTAGACCTTGATGATATTTCATCTAATGATGAGTAGATTGCAGAAAATGATGTTGGAGATACTGAAGGGTTAGATATTGAAGGGTTGGATTTGGATGCACATAATTTGGACTTCATTAGAGATGAGAACCTAGCCCAAAACCAAGATGAAAACAATGCTGTTAAAAATGATGTTGATATGCTGAATTTGGATAATGAAGTTGATGGAGATGAAGATAAATACAATATGGTGGATGTTTATGATTTTAATTTGGCACAATTGTTGGATTAGACATCTTAGAATATTACTAGTTAGTAGTTCCTATTTAATTTTGGTGTTTATGCTTTGTAATTTACCAAAAACATGGTGATTTGCCTATTGTAAGTTGTTAACTTGTTACATTATAGATTATGCTTCTTAGTTTTCTTATGGAATGTGGATTATTTAAGTACTTTTAGTGATTTAATATATTTTTTTTAATTTCAGCTGCAGAATATGAACATACATTCATGTATATATAATCTTAAGACTGGATTTACGACTTTTACTTCCCTTAACAATTTGAAGTAAAATCCCGATTTTGACTACCTTGGAAAGTACAGAAAATAGGAAAGGGAACTCTCCTCCAAGGGTTTCCCCATCACAATGTTTTCCTGCATTCACAAAAAGCTAATATTTACACATGATAGCAGTTCTAAATGCCTTTTCCTTCCATCATCTTCTTAATTTACCTCACAAACCCCCTCTATCTAACTAATCCCTTCCACTAAGCAACTATAATAACTACCCTACTAACTTTCCCTTCCATCTCTCCTAACTCCAAACAGGAGCATAGGCAGGATTTATAGTTGCCAGGTGCCAAAACTGCACCTGTTTGGGGAGGCCATATTATTAAACTACCATTTTTTAAAGAAAATTGAAGCATTACAAAATTTTTATGTTAACTTGAAAATTTAAGGAGGAATAAGTCACCATGTCCATGCCAACATATCTGACAGGTATTTTTGACTTTCTTAATTAAATTCTTGTTATCAAGGATCTTTTTAGCCTCCTTTGCAACACCAAAAAAAAAAAAAACCAGAAACATATGTAACATCTTAAATAAACAAAATTTAAACAAGCATAGACTAAGTTACATTATGAATCAGAGATCAGGAAACATTAAAAAGAAATGATGGAAATTTTATTAAGAATAACTTCTTCAAGTCTAGATCTGTGGAGCATCAGAGGTCAATTTTATGATGTTTCACACTGGCGAAGAGTAAGACCAAAATACTCTATAGAACTTGGCTAATCCTTCCCCCATAAGCCAACATTTGAAGTTGAGTTAGGCCAACATGATATTATATCCTATCTAGTCCCAATGTTAGGCCACCCATAAATGTCCAATCTTGCCAACTACACACTCTACCAAGTCCAATTAGGTGTGAAGGATGTGTGTTGTCTATCTCACAGTGGCTAGGAATATAGCTAGAATTATTACAGGGCTTGAACAATCCTCCCTCTTGAGTTAGCTTTTAGGGTTGAGTTAGGCCTAGTCTATTCCTAATAGTCAACAAGGAATAAATGGTGTTTACAGCACTCTTCTTGGGAATTCAAAAGCCTGATTCTACCCCACCAAACAAAATCAAATAACCAAACACAAAAGTTCCCTCTTACTTTCCTCTGATCACTTTTATACACTGTCATATCCCACCTTTCTATCTATCCCAAACTAACTTATTCCAACTAACTCATTCAGTAAGGGGTTTACCAAACAATATATTCTAAAAGTAGAAAACTAGTCAGTGTACTCCAAGTCCAAGAAATACTAGTACGAAATTAGGGATTATTTTTTAACCTCTCAATAAATCTAGTCTACAATCAGATAGAATGAGATATCAACTTTTAGGAATTATCAATTTTCATTTAACCTCAACGGAAAGTGAGGTGGGTGAAATGAACGAGGTCATATCCTTGCTAGCCTATTAGGGTGCATTTGGGTAAGTTTTGAAAAAAAAGGCAATTTTTATGAATTTATTTTTCTGTACAAAATTACTTTCTAGGTATTGAGAACAGTAAAATCTCTAGGATTGATATTTTTTTGTTTTTTTTTTTTAACTTATCCAATTATCATAAAAAATTTTACATGCTTTTTTAATTAATTTTTTTCGATAAATATACCACAAACAAATGACCCCCTTAATATCTATTAGCAATGTAACACGTTAATATGCATGTGAAATCAAAATATGTGTCTATACGTAAATTTGTGGATAAGGACAGAATAAACATTTAATAGGAAGTCAGAAAAATGCAACGTACAAATTCACTGACTATAACATCTGGTGTGGATTCCCCAAGAACATCACCTTCGTAACCATCTCCCAAAATATCTTTGTTTTCCTGGATAACACGGATTTGATATGTTAGGAAGAGTAGACATCAAACACTGTCCAATCTATTAAAATTCAAGAAATTAGTCATGTTGCCTCAAATAAACAACTTTCATGTGTGCTTCCATACTCTTGATAAGAGTGTAAATTCCATTGTTCAACTATTGATGCTGCAGCATCACAAAAATAATACATAAAGAAGAGAGCACAAAGAATTCCCTCACAGATAATGAGAATTTTCTTTGTTAAGAGTTATTATATTAAAGGTTAATATGGTTTAGTATTGAGCATATGGGCTTGGCCCACTAGTTAACTATCCACTTAACCTAGTAATATAAATATGGGGGTTGCGATACTTTGTAGTATATCCTATTACAATTTTATCACATCTCTCTCTACGCACTCTCTCTCTCTCTTCTTTACATGGTATTAGAGCCAATGGTGTGTCCAGGTGATCAGCTCAAATGAGTATTGTGTAATGGAATCGATGGTGGATCCATGTGTGAATCCCTTGTATCCAAAGTCTTCTTGATAATGCAGAGGTCAGGCAATGTGTCTCATTGATGGTAGCTCATGGAGGTACAAGTTACAAAAGAGTACTGATGCTCTTGTCTCTTGTGCAACATGAATACTGATGGGTTAAAGGCTTTCATTGGAGGGGGAGTATATCTAATGGAAGGGACTCATACTTGAGTAGGAGATTTTGATGTAACATATATAGATGAAGAAATTTTGCATCGGATAAGAATGGAGAAGTTGAGAAGCATATAAGTGAAAAAGACCTATATACCTGACACTTTAGGTCAAAAGGAAGGTTTTGGAGGAGAGGGTAAGGAAGGGAAGGGAATTTTTTCAAATAAATATACTTAAATTAATATTTTTCAAAATAAAATATATAAATTGATATATTAACATAAACTTAATGTATTAATCATGCATTTATTATCATAAATGATATATAATTCTCTTAATTTTAAATTAAAAAGTATGTCCTCCCCTCTTTTCCCCTCGAAGAATTCTCTCCCAAACATACCCTTAAAGTTTTGGGTTGGTGTTCTATCATAGGTAACTAAGTTGGGCCTGAAGTCCTTGACGTGTGTCTTAGGTTACTTTCATACTCAAAAAGGGTATCACTGCTTCTCTCTATAACTTCATTTCTATGTTGTTTCTACTGATGTGTCCTTTTATAAGACCATATTTCTTTTCCTAGTTTCAATCTTCTTAGCCTGTGTGTTAGTTGGATGATTGTTGCAAACCAAACAACCAGAAAAGGAAATATAGACAAATAGAAGGATGAACAACAGAAAAAAATTGATTATATTGATAATTTGGAAAATGAAATACAGAGGCAGGGTCTCTCTCTTCTGTCCCAGAGCAAACTCCAAAGGAGAAACCTAATGGCTCTCCATACTAACAGCAAAAGCCTAAAATGCAAAAAGTGCCCGTCACATCATTCACAGGCCCTCTATAACGGAAAACTCTCTCTCTCTCCTCTAACTAACTTGCCACCTCAGATTCTCCCTCCTTCACATTCTTCATGCCTTTCTTCCTTTTATGCACATACACCAACCATGGTTTTGGGCCTGTAATTCCTTCCTGGATCAGCATCTCCTTAGGCCCATGTAACACTTGGGGCACATCAATGATTCTTTCTTAACTTATAACGATATCCACTCTGCTCCTTTGCCTCCTAGTGATATCAGTTTAAGTTCTTTGAGCGAACATGTTCTCATTGTTCCAAACAGGTTTCTAGTGATGCACCTCCAGAAGATACTCAACCCCTACCTCCTCTGGTGCCTGCAGATTCTCCTAAAGTCCTAATGACAATCTTCCAATAGCCTCATGTAAAGGTAAGCATACTTGTACTTTCCTATTTTCCTTTTATGGGACTTCTGCTCATTTTTCCTCTATTTCTAAGTCCTTTGTTGCTAGCATAGATTTGGATTTGATTCCTAAATCTCTCTAAAATGCAATAATTCATGATGGCTAGAGATAGGCTATATACGGACAAAATGATGGCTCTTGAGAAAAATGAAACTTGGGATTTGGTTCTCCCACGGGGAGGCAGGCTATTGGATTCTAGTGAATTTCTTTGTCAAGGTGAATTCTGACAGTTTTGTGGCTTGCTTAGAAGCATGACTAGTTGCCAAGGTGCTTCCCAGATATATGGAGTTGACTATGGAGAAAATTTCCCCTATTTCTAAACTTTCATCTGCTTGTATTCTTATCTCTTGCTGCCATTCATTACTGGCTTTTGTTTCAAGTAAAAGTGAAGAATGCCTCCTTACAAGAAGAGGTGTAGGTGGAACAATTGCCTTAGTGCATTGTTTAAAAAAAAAATTGTCAACATTTTACTTGTGATATGTGATGATGATATTGTAATTACTGGAATTGATAGTGAAGAAATTGACAAATTTAATATTTTTCTGCAGACAAAGTTTCATACCTAAAGACTTGGGAACTTTGAATTGAAGTAGTACTTCTTGGGCATTGATGTTATTCAAAGAAGGGAATCTTCCTTTCACAAAGGAAATATGTTTTGGACCTATTGGCTGAGATTGATCTAATGGGAGTGAAACCATGTGAGACCCCTATGGAGCTAGGGGTTAAGGTGACAGTAGAAGAGTTCCTTTGTCTGACCCTAAAAAATATAGAAGATTGGCGGGGAAGCTGAATTATCTAATTGTTACTAGACAGTATAGTGCTTTTCTTGCAAGTCTTAAAAGTCAATTTATGTCTTCTCCAACTAACACTCATTGTGAAGCACTAATCCACATTGTTAAACTTAAGCATTTGAAGAAAGCTTTAGGAAAGGGAATTGTGTACCAAGATCATGGACATTTACAGATTGGACATGATCTTCTATGGAATGAAAATCCACCATGGGATATTGTGTATTGTTAGGAGGTAATTTGATATCTTGAAAGAGTAAGAAGCAAAATGTGGTGGCAAGATTTAGTATAGAAGCAGAATGCAGAGCTGTGGCTCAAACTACTTGTGAACTGTTCATTTACCGGCAACTTTTCTGGCAGCACTGTTCACACTGCCCGTGTTTTTTTTGGCATACCTTTTTTTTACTGGCTTCTCACCACCACCGCTACTGTTTACCTTATTTTACCACTGTTTAGTTGTGTTTCTATCTTTTAAGTTGACCCATGGCGACTCCTGCTCCTCCCAACATCCCACCAGCACTATTCAGCGATTTCCTTTGTTGGTATGCGGATCATCAGGCCTCTGGTTCCACTGCTTCTATTATATACACGGATAATTCTTTTTTTGGTAATTCTCATTCCCCATCTCTTGGTCCATGTGAGCTTGATTCAAGTGCCATTGATCATATTACCAGTAACAAATTCCTCTTTTCCTCTCTCTCTACATCTGGGTACTTAACTTTTGTTACTATGGTCAATGGGTCTCAAACACAATCTCAAGGTGTTGGCACTGTCTCTTTTCTTTCATCATTTATCTATCGACAATGTCTCATATGTTTCTAGGTCTCCTTTTAATCTATTATCTATAAGTCGGCTCACTCGCACACTTAATTGTGCTGTTCCCTTTACTAAAGATTATGTTTTTCTCCAGCATCAGCTATGAGTCACATGCACTTTATCAACTCCAACCCCTCACACATGCTGGTTCAGCAGCGGATTCCCCTCTTCTTTCGCATGCTAGGTTAGGACATCCGAGTCTTCAAAAACTACAACTATTGGTGCCAAGTCTCTCTTAGTTATCTACACTTTTTTGTGAGTCGTGTCAACTAGGAAAACATGTCCATAGTTCCTTTCTGAGTCGTCAAAATAAGCAAGTCACATCTCCTTTTAGTTTGGTTCATTCTAATGTTTTGGATCCTAGTCGTACTATTTTTACTTAGGTTTTAGGTATTGTTACTTCTATTGATGATTATTCTTATTACACATGGTTATTTTTAATAAAAGATCGTTCTGAATTATTTTTTATTTTTCAAATTTTTTTAATAAAATTAAAGTTTAATTCGATCTTTCAATTCGCACTTTGCGTAGTGATAATGCTAAGAAATACTTGTCACATTCCTTTCAAAATTTCATGGCGTCTAATGGCATACTTCATCAAACTACTTGTGCTCATACTCCTCAATAAAACGGAGTTGTTGAAAGTAAAAACAGACACATTTTTGAAACTACTCGCACTCTACTCTTACATAGTTGTGTCCCACATCGTTTTTGGAGAGATGTCATCTTGATAGCTTGCTACCTTATCAATTGGTTGTTTTCTTCTATTCCTCATAATCAGGTACCACACTCTATCATGTTTCCTAAACAGCCTTTGCATCCTATACCTCCCCGTGGGTTTGGATTCACATGCTTTGCCCATAATCTTAGTCCAAATAATGACAAACCTCTCCTCGTGCCCACAAGTGTGTTTTGCTTAGTTATAGTCGTTCTCAAAAGTGTTATAAGTGTTACTCTCCAACTCTTAAATATTTATATCTACTGACGTTACTTTCTTTGAGTCTGTTCCCTTTTTCAGTTTTCCTACAGCGTTTGAGTTAGAACCAGAGTCTGTCACATCTTCACCACCAATTCTAATTGTTTTTCACTCACAAGAGGTCACACCTCCTATTGACGACCCTCCTCTACGTCCGTTACAAGTGTACCATCGTCGGCCATCTATGTCCTGTTGACATACCATATGGCCCTCTGCCGATTCAAACACATGTGCCTCCTCCAGCCCTATCACCTGACACGGATCTCCCTATTACACTTCGAAAAGGCATACATTCCACTCGTAACCCCACTCCTCATTATATTGCTTTATCATATCATCGTCTATCTTCTTTCCAATATATGTGTCTTTTTTCCTTGTCCTTTGTTTCTATTCCTAGAAATAGAGCAGAAGCGCTCTCACATCCTGCTTGGCGTCAAGCAATGCTTGTTGAAATGTGTGCGCTTCACAGTATGTGACAAGCTCGGTGCATATGATTTATATGCTCCAGCTTAAAAAGGAGTGTTAAATATATTTAAATATATTATTTAGAGAAATAGTATCCATATAATTATAGTAATTAGGTAACCATATATTTGTCCTTAATTTGTAACTATAATTACGATTCTTGTTATCAATATAAATATACATCTCGTGGTATAGTTGAAACACGGAATTCCTCTTGTGCTTTCTTGTTTTCTCTAATCTCAACAGACATATTTTGAAATTTGGATGAACTAACATATCTCCTATGAAACTATGATGTGATAACCAGGCTTCCATACATATTACATCAAATACAATTTTTCATGAAAGACCAAAACACATTGATATAGTTTGTCATTTCATCCAAGAGAAGGTTTAATAAAATCTTACATCCACCTATAATATGCGTAGTGATTTTATTTGTAATAAGCTGAGCATGATTAATATCTATGCTCCAACTTGAGGGAGTGTTTGAGAGTTATTATTTAAAGGTTAATAGGGTTTAGTATGGAGTATATGGACTCGGCCCACCTGTGTACTATGCACCTAACTTAGTAATATAATATGGGGGTTGCTACACTTTCTTACATTTCTCCTTTTTGCTTTTCTCTCTCTACTTACTTTCTCTCTTCTCAACATTCCTGAAATACACAAATGAATTATATGTGATCTCAGTATATCTTTACAGGTTCTAAACTACCAAATGGTTTCTTTCATTATGTCTCCATTGTTTAAGAAACAACATCCACAAGCATCTATGTTCAAGAAATATTGACGTGTAGTAACTATTCAAATAATATGCGCACACAGAAAATCTCAAGTTTAACTAATAATGAATAGGGATGATTACAAGGAAGGAAAATTTGACAATTTTTCAGTTTAGGAATAATTAACCACTGATTGGTTGACAAAACTCACTACTGGTGAATGAGTAACCACTTATGGACCCAATTAATCCCTTAAGCAGCTAAATATTTCTACCTTTTTTACTAAGATCTCTTTTTCAGCTATTTGGCCTAAATATTGCCGCTAATAACTAAATCAATTAGGCTATTAAAATTGTCAACAAAAGCATGACAGCAGATGATACATAAAACAGTATATTCTATTTTAAATAGGGGTATGTGTGACTGTGAAGCATTTATAATAACAACTCACTAGGGCATTTCTTAAAACCCCTGCAGCAAGAAATACAGGTTGCTCAACATGACAATAACCCATTAACCGGGGAACTGTAGGTATAATATCTCTGTGATTCACAACTCGCCAGCTGTCTTTAACTCTCTGCAAATAGTGATGCAAACCAGTTAACTGTTTTACGAATGTATACAGACTACAGAGAAACAAAAAAAAAAAAAAAAAAAAAAAAACCTCCTTTATCTAACATGTGATAAAAGATAAAATGCCTCTAAGTTAAGATTATTTATAGTTTGCCATGATTTTTCACCTTATGCTCAGTTGATTCAGTGCTTTGGGAGTATAATATTTTTGTAATATTGCTTGATTATTTGTTGTAAGCATGGATTGTTTGTGCAATTTAAACATAATTCAGAATATTAAAAATTTGAAGGACATAATGGACAATCAATTCAGGAAATGAAAACATCAACAAAATAGTCATACTCTTTTCTAACCTCATTGTAAACTTCTGCAAATCTTTTGTTACCAACTCTAGGAGAACCGAAGTTATACATAGAAATAGAAATTGCTCCCTGCCTAGTAGACAAAAAAAATAGATTACTGCATACAGTAATATCCGTGAATATAGAATGGGACAAAAAGAATGAACATCAATAATATGTGAATTAATTTGCAGTTTCTGTACTTTTCTGAGAACTTTTAGGTCCTTATAGTTTCAGCATCTTCTTTGATGGGGTCCCGTAATCCAATCTAGGGTCTGTGCAGATACCCAATTGGAAGTTTTTGAAAATATACAGACTGATTCGTAGGTTTTAAAAATAGGGCCCCATTTAAGAAATTACAAATCGTCAAGATCTCAAATTTAATAAAACTAAATGTAACATTTCCAGGGGCAGGCTAAATAGGGAGAAAACGTAGCAAATGAAGTGGGTAAAAAGATCAGCAATTTTTAGTGGCATCTATCTACACATAATGCATGTTTGGCATGGATTATAATCAATGATTATAATGTTTCCAATAAAAAAATTGTTTATAATCTTGTTCTCTCTAGTTTCTTAATCTAGTTCTACCCATTTTTTATAATTTTATCATAAAAAAAAAAACAATTCTTTTAGACAATTCAAACAAAGTACATTATCTTAAAATCACTTTTTACCTAACATATCAAAACATAGAACTTATTTATAATCAATTTAACATAATGAGTAAAACAGACAGCAAAGAGTTAATCAATGAAAATAATATTTTGCCCATAAATAAATGTAAATGCATGCTCATGAACATAATAGGCACTTAAAATAAATTATAAATGGAAGAAATGCATGAGAAATAATATACTTACTTAGCTAATTGATTAGATGAAAGTTCAAGAGCAAGCAAGGTTGCCAATGCGCCACCCAAACTATGACCAGTCACATAAACATGCCATTTGTGGAGTGACTCTGAATGATCATCTCTGGCACAAAATATATCTTTCATTTGTCAATGCGAAATCAAATTGAGATGTACTGTCATAACATTGACAAGAACCAGAAACACAACAGTAATTGTATTGCACAAATGATCTGGTTCAAAGACTAGATTTACAGAGCACTCAGCACAGACGTTCCCCCCTTCAGAACACCAGAAGCAACAAATTGACACCTTAATTTCCTTTTATGTGTCTGTCAAACCATATGTGTAATAACACTACAGCTGTCACATCCTAAATCATAAATGCCAAATATAGAACTTGGCCTATCACATAGTACTATGTAAAATAAAAATAAGATATTGATGACAATTCACTCCAACAGGCAATATATGACAATTACTGCTTTCTCCAGGAGAAAAATAAAGGAAAATGTTGAAATGTTCTGTTTGAGTTAGCAACTAGCTCAATAGCTATCACAATTGCAGCTTCTTCAACCATCTAAGAAATACAAATATGTTACAAGTAATAAAATCATTGATGTGCCTTCCCCTTTACCACTTAAACTTTAGGGAAGGTTCATGACGTATATCAAATCCTCCTTAACCAAGTATTTAGGATTTCAATCCTCCAATAATGGCCCATTCTTCTAAATAAAAAACAAATTTCAGCAAATAGTAAAAAGGGGCCAGTAACCCTTCGAGTCCAATGGACTCTTGTGTGAGGTGCTTAGAGATGAAATAAAGCCATTCATGGACCTATACCCAAAATGTAAGCTTTTGGGATAGTTGGTTCGTGACAATAGCTAATTTGTTTATGTTGTCACATCATCCATATAAATACAATTAATGATACACTTAATGACTCACTCTAAATTTAAATTTGGAAAGTGAAGGTACACATGTTTTTAAGGCAGCCGCATGGTGAGGATTGCCTTAACCCTTATAAACTCCACTTTAGCCATAGCAATTCTTGTAGTCGATGTGGAATCTCAACACAGTTGGGGGAGATTATAGGACTGATTTCTTTTAATACTGCACTGAGAAAGCCATGGAACCAGGTAGATTGCACTAGAAAAGCTACAGGGCTAGGAAGGTTTACTTGAAAATACACTGGCTAAGTTAATTGCACTAGCAAATTCCATGGGGCCAGGGCATTTTTTGCAGTTAAAGGGGTTCAATATTGAATGTCTTAGAATATGGCATCTCAACACACTCCCCACACCTAAGATTGGACATTTGAGGCATGGAGATTAGAGGGCTGATTATATATATATATATATATATATATATATATATATATTGCAGTTGGAAAGACACAGGACCAAGTACATTGCGTTGGGAAAATCACAAGGCCAGATAAGTTGCACTAAGAAATCCACGGGATACGTGAATTTCCAGGAGAAATCCATGGGGCCAGGTTGTTTTCTTTTCATTTTTAAACAGTCAAAGGTGGCCTAATATCGGATCTACAATAAACTTTGATATTGTCTTAACTCAACCCCAAAAGCTAGCTCATAAAGAGATGAATGTGCTAACCTTTATAAGTTCTACTTTAACCATATCTATAGTTGATGTGGGATCTCAACAGTTTATGTCACATCATCCATAAAAAACACTTAATGACTCACTCTAAATTTAAATTTGGAAAGCAAAGGAATACAGAATGTTTTTAAGGCAGTTTGCTGGGTGCAATAAAAATTCTTTAAGTACAACTTACACATAACCAATTGCAAGTCGAATTAGGGAAATGATCCTGGTCCTTACTGAATCATACGCACTCAGAAAACCACTATGAACCTGCAATGACCAGAGCACAGTTAAAAACTGAGGAATCTTATGTTGTAACAGTCTACTAAACATGGCTAACATATATAAATCAGCCAACAATTAACATACTTGAACCTCTTGCTTGAAATCTCCACCTATCCTTTCAGGATTCAGCCTATGGAATAGCAAAGTTAGTTGTGGAATGAAATCATCTGGTGCAATAAAAAAGCATTTTAATTCAATCCCAAAATTAATTATGATCTGTCATAGCACCAATGGATATTTTTCAAAGGTCCCTACAGCAGCATAGCATCAAAAACCAATCCGACGCAAAGAAAAGTAATTATTTTTAACAACTTTTTGAAATAATAATAGTGAATAACAACAAAAACAACGATGATGTACTTTTTCAATAAGGAACAAAATAAGATATCTTGTTGGCCCAATATATGCAACTATTGCTTTCTTAACTGTCCACCTCCCCTTTCTAATTTTAATTCTACCTCTTTCAATTTTTTTTTAACAATTCTCTTGTTTTGAATTTATTAAATATATCATACAAAAAATCAAGCACCATCTAATCTAATATAATTACACTTATCACATACAGGACAATTTCTCAGAAGATTAAAAATAAGTCAAAGTGGTGAGGTACTACAACCAAAAAGTTAGATATAATCATATAATGACCTGAAAGCAACACACTTTGCGGATAAAATTAAACCAAACCAAACCACGAAAGTGACTAAATAAGTCACAACTAGGTTATAAATGAACATTACCCGGCTGGAACAAGCATTAGATCAGTTCTTAAATCCTTCCATTGAGACTGAAAAACAACAATATAAGCATCTTTAAGATAAACCAGAAGCTGTACTCCACCTAAAAGAACAAGAAGAATTAGAACTACCTGCTCTGTTCCCCTAAAAGCAACCACTAACCTTCTTCGCACAGAATCACGCCAAATTGCAACCTGAAATTTCTGACGATTAAGAAATTTGAAAGCAGTGCATGGAATAAGATATTGCCATTATATCACAAATAGATTTTTGGATATTACAATGACAATTTAAAATTTCATAAAAACTATAGAAGTGGAGTTATTGAAGAGATAACAAAACACCTGTGTGTCTGTGGATGCATTATCTAAGAAACATAATTTTTCAAATTCAGACTTAATCAAACTAGGATGGCCCAGAGATGTGGCGAGCATTGCCCAAGCCTCCATAGCACTTTCAGCAGTAGAAAATAGTTTTCTCATCTCTTCAGCTTTTTTATCATCCAACACCAACAGATTTTGGGAGCCAGGAAATTTCTTACTAGTAGAATATAGTATATCATTGCCTCCTGCTTTGATAGAATCTTCTTTGATTTTCCTCTCTTCTGAAGAACGCCCTTCATCGTTCATTTTGGAAACGGTTGCAGTCAAAAGCATTAAACCTCCTAAAATTGACTCAGTCTGCCTCATCAAATTCTCTGTTGCTTTTTTGACCTCTGGAAGTGAAGACTGAATTGCCGCAATGGCAGGTTGGCCACTTGTTTTATCATTGGTATCATCTGTGCCTCCAGGCATTGCAAGACCAGATTGAACATATATGGCTTCTGCAATATTTTGTGATTGTGAGCCAATTTTGTTCAAAAACTCCAATCCATCCCACTTAAATTTCTCAGGAACAGAAAGACCTAGCTTTTGAACAATATTAGAATTGATAACATTAGCAAAATTCCTCCAAAAAATTTGATTTGACAGCTCTTCCTCACTCACTTTTGTTGATGGTTTTTCTGAAGCATGTCCATCTTCAGTATCACTGTCATGCTTGTGAAACTCATTTGAGTTCCTCTGTTCACTGCGAGTTTCCTTAGAGGCTTCTGAGCTACCAGCTTCATGAGAAGGCATATTAAACACAGAAGCAGATTCATTCAGTTCCCCAGTACCTTCAATGTCATACTTATCATTATTAATATCAGGCATCTGGCCCTTCAGAAGATATGAATTGTTAAAAGACTTTAACTGCCCAAATGCATATTCCACAAATTGTCGGGCTTGCACTGTATCAGAACCAATAACCTTTCTGAATGCAGAATCAAAACCATTTATCTTTAGAAGGTCTGAAACAAAAGGAATCTTCCACCACCTTTTCTCTTCATCAATTTCATCAAAGGTCTTATATTTAACCTAAAATCCAAAATTTATTACTGAAATCAAAAACTTATAAATCATTAAAATACGGCCTCACATTATTTAGACAAGTGCATTTGCCCCAAATTATGCACGTTAGTTAAAGATTTTAAACATATATAGCATATAGCTTATCCCAAAAGTCTTGAATGAAGTTTGAGAAAAGTCAAATTCATTAAGCTATATATTTATTCAAAAATACAATACCTTAACAAATGTAAACACATAAATTGGCATACATAATTTGTACCAACATAGACATCATGCTGTCCACTAAAATTTAAATGGTCAATAACTTTGGCCCATATTATAAATCATTATTCTTGAGGTTTTTTTCTTCTTTTCCAATAAAAGTTACATACCTCCAGCTGAACCTTTCCGCCACCACCCATTCCTTCCAACTCAACCAGTATTTCATGCACATCTCCTATAACAAATTAATCTTTTGTAAATTTTTGCAGTCATAAGTGCAACCATAAATCTTAACTTTATGCCCTCTTGCAAATAAATTCATAAGTAAATTTTTATCCTACTTTATTGACAATTGAAATTATGAATGTTCGTGACATTTGGACATGTCTGAAAGAAAATGAGAGCACATATTCAACCCATATTAAAAATTTAAGCAACATAAGAATATTTAAATATTGCACTAACTGTATCTTACAAGATATTCCGGTCCTCACCATCACAAAGCCATTCCAGATCAACACCTGCATTTCCCATTCGTTTGTGAGGAGTTACAAGGTTTGCATCCCAAGCTGCAACCTAAGATATACTGCCAGTTGTTAGAAGATTGGCATGACTTCACAAAATAATTTTACTATCTGATTTTTAATTCTATTTATTTTTTGACATATAATTTCACGAGTTTTCATTTTTGAATCCAACTGATATATCTCAAAGAAGGTGTTTGATTAATTTATAAGCATATGCTCCAACGCAGACACTAACATGGCTATGTTTAATATTCCAAAAAAATATTGAGACATCATTTTACAATGTAAGCACTTGGTCTCTTTACAAAAAGATCTCAAAATAAAATAAAATTAGATCATATTCACCTTCTCAAACAAATATACTAAGTTTTATATTTTTTCTATGGTAATGAGTCTTTCAAAAAAAATTAAAGACGCATCCTTTTTTAATAATACTGGTATGTGTCCATCTATAATGAAGTGTCGGCAAAGGTGTCCGAGCAATATGAAGAGTATTGGTGTCGGAACTGTGTCTGACATCGCAACACTTCAAACAAGAGAGGTGTCCATACTTCATAGTTTATAAGACAATACAATCTGCACTTGACATATATGATTTACGAGAAACGGTAAAGGGTGGAAATTTAAACATGGGACAAAGCTGGCATAGACTAGTATTATTCAAGGAAAACACCTCAGATCAATCACAATCTCACATGATCATTATCATATAACTAAACCTCTATTTGATATTTTCTAAACTAAATATTTCATTCTCATGTTCTCTGAACTAACAACAGGTATTAGTTTCTTACAAGCAAACTAGCAGGTCTTACATGTATATGCATATTCACTACAATTGGTGTCAATTGCACCAAAAAGAAAAGAAAACTAAATGTTGAATGTGAAGACGCATGAAGAGGAGTATTTTCACAATAAGGATGAGTGGAATGTAAAACAGAAAGAAAAAACCTAAATATATTATAAATGATTTAATGCAATTATTATGTTATACAAATATATAACTTCTATTAGTAACAGAAGTCAAAGGAAAAGAAAAGCAAATGGGCTTCTGCCATCATGAACAAGAAATACAAGAGAACATTGCATCACCAGGTAATATATATATGGTAGAGGATAATTAATGCCTCTGATGTCTTAGCCAGATGATAAGACTGGATCAGAAAATATAGAGAGAAGAAAGAGATGGAGAAAGAACAGTGTGTTTTATTGAAAGAGCCTTCACAGTATTAGGTACATGATAGCCCTAAACTGTTAGATTATGGAATGATTACAGAAAAACAGTTCAGGACTTAAGAGAGCCTGAGATCTCAACCAAAATCTTAACAACTAAATGATCCCATTTACACCCTTTTCTCTCCTTTTATTGTAATTACTCTAAATCATGGGCAGACCTATCTAATTATGTGACCTTATTTCTTCGAACATACACTTTCTTAATTGTGGGTCTATAACATTACTCCCCCCTCCCCCAACCCTCAAATGAGATTCCCCTTGTCCTCAAGGTGAAAATTTTGAAATTGTTCCTGAATCACCAAATAGGATTCCCACAAGACTTCAAATACATCATAGAATTCATCTAAAATTCTCTGCACTTCCTTTGGACTGGAATAGATTGCACTTCCTCTGTGTGTGTTGCTAGTTCCCTACATTCTAAAAGGAAATCTTCTCCTTCATTTTGGAGGACTTTAAACACAGATTTCAGAGATATTATTACTCTTGATAAAGCTGGTTCACCTCTAAGCAACAATGTTCCATTATTTGTGGATCTCTGAAATTCACTGTTGTGCCTCCTAGTGTAGCTAGATATTCCATCCCTAGAACCATGTCAACTCCTCCCAAGTTGAAAATGAAGAAATTTGTTGAAGATTCCATCCTTGTAATAACAACTTCAGTTGAGGACAGACCCCTTCTCATTTGGTGTTACATCCATCTCCCGCTTCAACTTGATATGTGGGGGTATCTTTGAATTGCAGTCCCTATTCCTTTACCAAGGCTGATGATATGAAGTTGTGCAATGCCCCCACAATCAATCAGAACCATGATCCTTATTTTTATCTCCCTATAATTCAATGATTTCTTCAAAGTGGACTTATGCTGTAATTTGACAATTGAGGCACTTTGAACTCCAAATTATCTTCATCTCAAAGTGATCCTTCAGCATTTTCTTGTATTGTGCCTCCTTCCTCTTTCCTCCAATAACAAAACACAATACTGTCTATTCTTGCACATGTGATCAGCACCATACTTTTCATCACATATGAAGCATAACTCATTCCTCCTTTTCTCTTATAATTTTGCCTCTAACAGCCTCTTAAACCCACGTTCTCACTCCTTGGAACTGTTTCTGTTAGTTGAATATACCACTGAATTTCCTTCCCCTACACTTGAACGATTTTGATTTTTCAATGCTTCATATGCCATCCTCTTGGACAAAGGAAAGCTTCAATATGAAAGTCCTTCTTTTGTTCACTTTGTACATCACCCTGTTTCTCTTATCGTACTACAATAGTATCAATTATCTTTTATGGTAGTGAATGTTAGATCTTAAAAGAACAACACAAGAAAAAGATGGAAGTAACAAAAATAAGAATGTTAATGTGGATGTGATAGTCATACAAGAAAAGACATAATAAGAAATTACCGTATGGGTGAGAATATTAGAGTAGTATCTATAGTGAAAAAGATAACTGAAAATTGTCTGAAGTGGTTTAATTACATGCAAAGAAGACCTTTAAAAGAACAAGTAATAAGAGTAAATGACATGACTTCTAGTCTGGTAAAAAAGGGTAGAGGGAAGCCTAGAAGAACTTTAGAATAAGTTGTTAAAACAAATTCATTAATTAATAATATCTTTAAAATTAGCTTTAGACTGCGCTCAATGGTGTCATGTGATTAATGTAGCTGACCTCACTTAGTAGAAAAAGGCTTGGTGGTGGTGGTTGTTGCTGTTGTTATTGTTCTCGTAACTTCTATGTCTAGATTGTTAACAATGATTTGTAATTTGGTTGAGTAGCTTTTCTGTTTTAAGGATTGGGAATAACTCAAATTAGGAATGATGACAATATTTTGAATGTTCCCATGACACTCAATTAATCATGACCTTCTTGGTTCAAATTTTAGTGCTCTTAATGCTTGTGAATTTGATGGATCCCTTATTTACATGATATTAGATGTAGGAAAGAACTGAAAAATGAAAATTTGATGTTGGAAACCCTAAAGTTAAACCTAAGATTTTAGGCTACGAAAGCATACTAGGTATTTTGAGGAATCATCAAATCAACACAGCTTACGGGTTAATCTAATTAACTATCTTATTGTATTCTGAAAGGGAACAATAATTAACTTAGGGTAACTTGTCTTCAAGATAAATCAATAATTAATAAGTAATCTATTTCAATAAGTTTGTCAATTCTAATTTGTGAGGATATAATTCCTAAAAAGTTCTTAAAATTTTAATCTATTATTGTGTTCTCTAATTTCTGTCTTTTTATTTGTTCTTTATTTCATCTTATTAATTGGTTGCGTTTAAATAGTTAGATTGCAACTATCCAGTATTTAATAGCGCAGTCCCTGTGGAAATGATAACTTTTTATACTACTTGACATAATCATGCACTTTCGGCTCTATCACCATATCATTTTATGTCCCAAGATGTGCCAATTTATTCCATTCAAGTTTCAATGTCACTTTCAACTTAAAGATTTCTCTAAGTAAATTAGCTATTATGCAGATGCGATATTTGCGAGTGTGCATTCCACTAAATATGTATGTGTGTATGGATGTAAGAAAGACAAAGAGAGCTTGAAAACCTGTAAAGATTTGCTTGGAGGCAGCTTAATATTAAAAGTAAACTCCTCATTCCATGTTGGCTCTTTTGTCCTGCCATCAATTAATTTTACATAAATAAACCAAATGTGTCCAGACATATTATTGGGATGTGTTCAATTGGACTATGAAATTTAAAAACAATTAACCTTACATATTCTTTTAGTTTCAACTTTAGCTAATGCACAAGTTTGAAAGAAAATGAAGATACTTTAAATAAAAAAATGCTTTCAGGGACAATATGAAAGATTTTTTAAAGAAAGGTCAAACAGTCACGCTGTACAAATTCTGCAGTGACGTTGACTGTGAACCCTTAAGACCATTAAAATTATTTTCAACCATTAGATGGTGGTCCCTTTGAAGAAGTGAAGTGGCTATAACAAAAATGAGATGAAAACTCACCCCCATTTGATATTGCTTTTAGCAGTCTGAGAATCCATCTGTATGACCACATATGGATCACTTGTTCCCTGGAAATCACATAAAATGAATGAATGTAAAGCAACAGAGATCAAAGAAAAATAAATAGTTATATGAATTAGCTAAAAAATTGGGGGCAATAGGGGTACTGTCATATACACAGCAAAGTAACAAGAAGTGCACATTTCATCTAATTACAGAACTACATTCATAGCAGTAGGTTTATTTATATAAGACCAACCCATGGATCCATGGCAGGGAAATTGAATCCTTTTTTCAACTTTATGAAGAGTTGACCATTATAAATTTCATGAATAAATTCCCTGCACACACCAAAAAAAAGTCGTTAAACATGCCATTATTTTAATAAGGCAGGCATTGAAATTTAATACTACAACAACAAGAAGCTTTATTTGACTAGTAGAGGAAACTACATAGATAAATGACATCTGTTCGAATTGTATACGAACAGTAATATCATAAATACGAAAATTAGTATCTTAGTAATTATGATAACTTCTTATTCTATATCAATGGTCCCTATTATAAATACATGTTCCGATGTGTAGTCAAAACACACAGATTCATCCTATGTTTCTTGTTCTCTTCTCAACATGGTATCTAGAACCTAACGTAAGATAATCCTAATTTGGTGTTCCAATTTGCACTTTATAAAGTGATAATGCTTGTGAATACTTATCTAATCAATTTTAAAATTTTATGCCTTCTAATGGTATTCTTTATCAAACCACTTGTGCTCATACTCCACAACAAAATGGAGTTGTTGAATGAAAAAATAGATATTTTATTGAAAGAGTTCACTCTATTGTGTCATAATCAAGTTCCTCATCATTTTTGAAGTGATGTTATTCTTACTGCGTGTTACCTAATTAATAGAATGTCAGCCTTACTTCTTCAAAACCAAGTCCCTCACTCTATCTTATACCCTCACTAGTCCCTTCCCTTTAACCCTCATGTCTTTGGGTCCACTTGCTTTATTCATGACCTTAGTCATGGGCCTGATAAACTCTCACCACACTCTCACAAATGTGATTTCTAGGTTACACTAGGTTTAAAAAAGGTTATAAGTGTTACTCTCCGGCTCTTTGTCGCTATTCAGTTTCGATTAATGTTGCTTTCTTTGAATGAGTTCCTTTCTTTACACTAATTCCTTCTGTTTTCGTCTCTAAGTCTCCTTCTTCTCCTCCTCTAGCTTTTGTGCCTTTCCATTATCTTCTACCAAAACCATCTCATGTTTCTGCAACACCACCTCCTTCACGTCCTCTGTAGGTGTATCACCATCGCCAACCCCTCTTTTTACCTCCAATGTCTATTGGTCCTACTTCTGACTTGCTTCTGGTGCTACTCACCTCCGGGCTTGCCTCCTGAGACTGACCTTCCCATTGCTCTTCGTAAAGGTATATGCTCTACCCGTAATTCCCCTCCTCATTTTTTTCCTTTTTTCCATTATACTTGTTTGTCTTCCTTGTCCTTTGTTTCTATTCCTCAGGATAAAGGTAGTGCTCTCTCTCTCATTTGGAAACAAGCAATGATTGATGAAATGTGTTCTCTTCAAAATAGTAATACTTGGGACCTTGTTCCTCTTCCTCATTGGAAGTCTCTTGTTGGTTACAAGTGGATCTATATGGTCAGGGTTCATCTTAATGGTAAGATTGATCGCCTTGAGGCTTGTTTGGTAGCCAAAGGTTATGCACAGATATTTGGTTTGAATTGCGGTGATACCTTCTCCCCTGTAACCAAAATGATATATGTCTGGCTACTGATATCTATAACTGCTATCCATCATTGACCTCTTTTTCAACTCGATATCAAAAATGTTTTCCTTCATGGTGATCTTGAAGAAGAAGCCTATATGGAATAACCTTCTAGATTTGTTGCTCAGAGGGTGTCTTCAGGACTTGTTTGTCGTCTTCGAAAATCCCTTTATGGTCTCAAATAATCTCTAAGGGCATGGTTTGGCAGATTCAACATGGTAGTTCAATAGTTTGACATGACTCAAAGTGAAAATAAAAAAAAAAAAATCACTATTTTTTATCATCATTCAACTTCAGGTTGTATTGTCATTACAGGAAGTGATTACCATGGCATTGAACTAGTAAAGCAACACTTTTGTCAATACTTCAAACAAAAGATCTCAGCAAACTTAGATATTTTTTAGGGATTGAGGTGACATAATCTAAAAGTTGCGTTGTGATTTCTTAAGAAAGTACGCAATGGATATCCTAGAGAAAACACGATTGATGAGGGGCAAAAGTATTGATACTTCTATGGATCCTAATACTAAACTTCTGCCAAATCAAGGAGAGCCTTCAGATCCAGAAAGGTATAGAAGACTTGTTGAAAAATTAAACTATCTGACAGTTACTCTCCTAGACATCTCTTTTGCAATCAATCTAGTAAGTCAATTTCTCAACTCTCCTTGTGATGGATATTGGGATGTAGTAATCCACATTTTGAAATATATTAAATGAGTTCCAAGAAAAGGTCTGTTATATGAAGACCAATGTTGTCAAATGGCTGAAATGGCAGCGCCATGGCGGAATTTTACTATGACAACCCTCAAATTGAATTTGATTTGGAAGTTACAAATGGATTGTATGATTATACCAAGAGGTTGGTGCCAAGTCGGGATGTGCAACAAAGCATATTACTTGAATCATCAATTTATAAGAGCGGTGGTAATCTCTTTGGGTCCGACTTTGCAAAATCACAAAGAAAAAGTATTGCTCCTGGTAATTTATCAAAATCTTCAATATTTTAATTTTAAGGTTATAATTCATTTTTAGAGATAATTTATCTTTCATTTTATAGCTCAATGGTGGAGAATGTATGGACATTCAGCTTCACATTTGCAGCAACTAACTATCAAAATTTGGAGCTTGACATGTAATCCATCCGGATGTGAATGCAACTGAAGTGTTCTTGAGCAAATAATTTCTTATTTCTCGAACCTACTACTTTCTTCTAGAAATTAGAAAGAAACTAATTAATATTCTTATAATTAAACTCACATTGCAAATTTATTCAAAGAAGAAAAATAGGCTTGATCACAAAAAATTACATGACTTGGTTTATGTGAAATACAAACAACAACTCAAAGAACATTACAATCTTAAAGATGTAATTGATCTAATTACACTCAAAGACATTGATGAGTGTAATGAGTGGTTGGTTGGAGAAATGGATGTGATGCTGCTGGAAATGACTTAGTTTTTATGGTGATCACACTTTAAATTGGGCAACTGTTTATGAAGCTTCTGGAATTGGAGAGCTTACAACATATACTAGGTGTCATTCTAAGAAAAGAAAGAGTTCATCAAATGGTATCACTATCAAAGCTGCAAAAGTTTCCAAGATCAAGGCATGTTCAACAGCAAAAAGAAAAGAGAAAATGGTTCTTGAAGATGATGATGAAGAATTAGAAGATGAAGAGATGTCGGAAGAAAAAGAAAATGAATTAGAATTTAATCTTCTACAACCTAAGAGAGAAGAGGAGAAGGGATATGCCTTGGTGAATGAGAAAGAGGATGATTATGATGAAGTTGAAGAAGAGGACTAAATTGATCATTTCTGTTTTTATTATTAACTTGACATATAATAATTGCATATTTTGTATTAAATTACACTTTGGATTGCAGGTTATGTTACATATATTTTGAGTTAATTATTTTCTATTATTTTATGTGACCTATAGTATTTTTTTATATATTTTATTATATCTGCCATAAATCTGCTATGGTGGCCACCATAACTTTATGGCAGTTTTTTTTGTTTCCGCCATGAGCTATCATCTGCCATTGATAACATTGATAAAGACAAAAGACATGCTCAGGTTGTGGAGTATTTAGATGTAGATTGGGCAGGATCACCTAGTGATAGAAGTTCTACATCTGGCTATTGCATCCTTATTGGTGAAAATCTAGTTTCCTATAAAAGCAAGATACAAGGTCTAGTGTAGAAGTAGAATATGGAGTCATGGCTTTAACCACTTGTGAATTTATCTAACTTAAACAACTATTCAAAGAATTGAGATTTAAGAGAAGTTAGACAGACAACACTTATTTGTGATAAGTAGGCAGTTTTACATGCTGAGTCAAATCCAGTTTTCCATAACAGGACTAAACATATTTAAATAGACTGTCACTTTATTAGAGAAAAGATTTTATCCGAAAAAATTACTACTAGCTTTGTAAATTCCCATGATCAATTGGCAGATGTTTATACTAAGTCTTTAAGATGTTTATACTTGGTGCATATGATTTACATGCTCTGCTTGAGGAAGAGTGTTGGAATTATATAATTATAGTAATATTGTAAAAAAAAAAATTAGTATCTTTGTGATTACGGTAACTTCTTATTCTATATCAATGGTCCCTATTATAAATATATGTTTTGATGTATAGTCAAAACACACTGATTCATCCTATGTTCTCCTTTCTCAACAACATCATTGAATTGCTCTCTCTCTCTCTCTCTCTCTCTCTCTATTTATCTATCTACCATTCTATCAGCTCTAAGCGCAACTATGAAAGGCTACTGACACTTACTCCGAAAGGTAGACTGTTTTGCAACCAGCAGCATCAACTTCACGCCTGCCCATGTTTTCCTGCAACACGTTATAATAGGAAGAAAAAGAAATGGATTGAAAATGAGCATGAATTCATCATGAAAAAAAAAATCATTACGTCCAGGGCAACATTATGATCAATTTAGGGGTATTTACAAGAGCTTATGAAAATAGCTTATGTGATTATGTCTCCCATAAGTTTTTTTTACTTATTTAAATAATCTTCATAAACTATGACATAAGACATCATGTGAAAAGAGCAATAAGTGCTTAATTAAGACACTTCCCCAAATGCATTCTTATTCCGTTCTACTTGCAATCTAATAAAGAAACAGAAAGAAAAATACAGTCACATTCCTTATGTTGTGACAACTGGCCTCGTTAACTCCATATTTCTTAGCAAATACAAACAAATTAAAAAGAAAATGAAAAATAGCAGCATACTTATTTTCTTTTTAATCTTTCAAATCAAATCAATTATTTTAGAGCTACTAATAACTTAATATTAGCTTATTCACTACAGAAAAAAAAAAAGTAATAATATATCAAATAAGTTCTAAATTCGACGATCATCATCAATTGTCCTTTAATTTGATAACCATCTATTGGCTTGATCCAGGATGTCAGAAATCATTAATTGACCGGCAACAAAGTCAAGGACCAAATTGACTAATTGGCAGTGAAGTTAGGAATAAAATGATTGACAGTTATTAGAATTTGGGATCAAATTAACAAACACAGATAGTTGCCATGTTGAAGGACTAAATTTTAGGGACTAAAACACCGGCGATTGTAATTTCAGGATCTAGTTAACTATAAAAAGCAACAAAAAATTTATAAAAAAAAAACTCTTTCAGCATTTTAATTAAAAACTTTTCTGGACAAACAGCTTCACCATATACAACGTTTCGAATTAAGCCTCCCTCACAACACTATTCCCCGAAAGTTTCTTCCATTTTCTCCGTAACCTAGCGAAAACCACAAAAAGGAAAACATACAGGGGGAGTTGCGTAGGCCTCGAAGGCGAATCCCGCTAGAATAACCGCGAGATTGATATCAAAGGGAGGCCGTTCATCGTCTTCCGGAACAGCGACTCTCTGAAGCTGGGAACCAGTATTGGAGGAGCAGCAAATTGAGAGAAGTTGCTTCCTCCCTGCGAAGGAGAAAACGCGCAACTTTCCGGGAAAATGAGACGGGAAAGTGCGAGAAAATCTTGGCCCGGTGGAGTACGGAAGCGGAAGTTTGGACGAAAGAGGAGAGAGAATGTAACGGAACTGAAGAGAAGCCATGTTACTTTACATTCCACGGACGAGAAGAGAGTGAGAGATTATGGTTGAAAACAAAGAAGAAGGTGCGAGAAGACCGAAAGAAGACGGAAAAAAAAAAAGGTAGTGGCAAATCGTGTAATTTTGAATGCAAGGAAGGGGTAAATGGTTGTGAGAATAGGTAGTGGCTGAAAGTGTACGGCCACCAGAACCGAAGTATGCTCGGTTCGGGTAACGCTGGTTGGTTCTGGAAAACATGTAGACGCTTCTGTCAACGAACCGTGAGAGTTTAATGAAAATTCATATATAATGAAAAACGATTTTTTAAGGTGTACCAAAGGATATATAATTAAAAATATTAAGTTATGTAAATTTTAATAAAAAATTATCATATACAACTTTTTATTGTGTATTTTTAATATATATTAAATTTTTATTTTAAAATTGTATTTTTCTTATCTAAAAATCTTTCTTATAATAAAGTATGAATTTAAAAATGAAAAAAACCTCAAATAATATGAAAATAAATATTTAAAAAGAAAAATAAAAAAATTACAAAAAATGAGGAATAAAAATATATTTAAAATTATATTATACTTCAATCTAATTTTAAAGTTATATTTGTATATTTAAAATATTTTTAAATTATTTTATTTTTTTAAGGTTAAAAATTATTCGATGTTATAAGCTTAAAAGTTTTAAAATTAATCTTTATTTTTCAATCAAGCTTCTATTATTCAAAATATTCTGTCTAAATTTTGTTAAATTTCTAACTTTAAGATTAATTCTGGAAAGTCTTTCCCTTTTTCCTCCAAAAATACATATCATCATCTTTGACATCAAATCACTAAGGTTCTGAGTATACAGACATCTAGTCAGTTGGATAAATATTTGAGTATCTCTATAAATCACCTTAAGTCTTTTAAAAAATAGTTTTCTTTTTTTGTTGACAAAGTTAGGAAAAAAATTTTCTTTGAAAAATGTCTTCCCTCTCCATGGCCCAATTTTGTCTCATGAGTATCTCTTCTTATGTTATGCAATCCACCTCCATTCCTATTGAAATGTGTAATGAGATTAATGATCTTTGTAAGAAATTCATTTGGGGTCCCTAAATAAAAGAAAATGCCACCTAGTTGGTTGAAATAAAATTTGTAACCCTAAAAATAAGGGTGGATTAGGTTTCAGAGATCTTCATATGCGAAATAAGGCTTATTTAATGAAGCTTTGTTGGAGGATATGCACCTTCCCTAGTCATCTCTAGGTTCAAGTGTTGTGTAGAAAATATAAATTTTCTATTGTCAAAATTTGAGGTCTAGGTCTAATACTAAATCCTCTCCTCTTTGGAAGGATATATCTTCAGTTTAGCCTCTGTTTTCTAAAGGCCTCCATTGAGAATTAGGGGATGACCTTTCTGCAAAATTCTAAACAGACCAATGGATTCTTAGGTGTCTACTCTAGAGTCTTTTTCTTTGCATCCTATTCCTAAAAAGGAGTAGGTAACCCTGTTTATCTGCATACTGACAATGGTTGTTGGGATACAATCAAGTTTAGCTCTCTGCTACCTAATCATATATGTGGAGAAAATGTGAAAACTAGTCCTCCCACCCTTTCTGGTCAACCAAATTCAGTTTCTTGGACTCTGTCTCATAATGGTGTTTTTTCAATTAAAACTGTCTATCAACTGATTTCTCAGGCCCATTGTAACATCCCAAATTTCGGTCTGCATGGCAGAGAGTGTTAATTATTAATTAGTAACTCTTTTGTTTGATTTTTAGTACTCTAGTTTAGTTCTTGCTACAACTGTTTAATCATATTATGTTCCCTGCTTGCGTAATTATTTCTCCCAGGGTATGCTTAGTTAATTTCGTATGTGCATATCTATATGATTATGTGATGAAGTTACCTTGACTTAACCCAAGGTTAGTGAGATTAACCTGGGGCAAGATAGCCTTTTGAGTCATATGAGTGGACCCCATTTTCTTTTACCCCCCTGATTATTGGTATTAATATTATATAGTTCTTTTAATTCTTATTATTTGATTGTGGGATATGCTTCCTTAATTTAAGTGGAACTGCATGTGTGACCTTCTTTACTTATATTGAATGTTCACTAGGTTCTAATAATGGGTGTACTTAAATCTTCCATTTATTCTGGTACCATGCACACTAAGTTAGACCATTAATGAGAGCCACCATCCTTTTTACCCTAGAACTCACGTGTACTACAAAGGATCCAAGAGGCAAGTTTCAATCTTTCCTCATTTAGTGCTAGTAACAGAAAAGTTATTCATGTCCAGGGGAGGGAGAGAATCGAATTTGATAGCCTAGGTTATAGTCCAAAATTTACTATACTTAATGTAATTCCATTGTTCCAAGTTACCCTAAATAAATACAGTCGCCACCTCTTGGACTGCCATATTTTGATTGGACCTTATTTAAAAACTTCTTTTTTTAGTGCAATCAAAAATTTAAAAGCTACAATCCTTTTCTAGAAGAATAGACTTTCCATATTCTCATGCATTTGATTATGATTAATTCAAGATTAGCAAGAACCCAATAACCTTTGTTAAGAAAACTTTCCATATTCTCGACACTTACACAAAATTGCTACCCTATTCATTAATACACCTTATGATTTTATTCAAAACCCCTCTTTTAAATAAGGTAATCAAATTTTCGTTTATTGCTTATGCAGGAGAGAGAAAAACCGGCCATAATGGCCTAGATTTAGAGCATAAAACATTGCATTTAATGAGATTATTAATTCCTAGTTACCCTAATTAGATGCAACCGTTTTCCTTTCCCTAGACTGTTGTTTTTGTGTGATAAATATTATAACCCCCTCATTAATGGTGCAGCCGTGAATTAAAGGAAATTAGGAGCCCCAAAATCTCTTCCATAAAATGTAACCCTTCTAAATTCTCGTGCTCTTAATTATAACCAGCCACTAAAATTCAATTTGACATTTATTCCAATGACCATTTATTGGAGAATTAATCATGATTGATTACTTCCACGACCAACCCTTCATCTAACCGTTAAAATGCACCCAAATTGCCTTAATTACTTTCCACTCACCTTTAATCCCCTCGAGGAAAACGTATGGACACACCCTAACTTTCTCCCCCAAATGATTGGAACCGTCAACCACACTAAGGATAAGCGTGAGTCAACATGGAAACTCTCCTATGATGCATTTAAAATCCTAAAATCTGTGCATGATATTAATTGTGCGTCCTTACCTTAATTGCTTTGCATTCATGGCTAATCATTACAAGATTATGTGCGTGTACTACCCTAAAAAGGCGTCACCTTGTGAGTAATTCAAAGAGACGTTGCATGTTTATTTCCTTCTCCAACAACTTAAACCGCCACCCACATTTAAAACTCTGCACCTGGGGCAATCACTTCCCTTGAAATCGTGCCACCATTAAAATTCCACTTAAAAGACCTTTTCATTTACACAGCCATACAAGAGACATAACCCTTTCAATTTTGTGGGATACGAAGGGTTTAAACCCATTCCCTCCACAAATCAAAACCCTAGCTGCCAATATATTCTAACTGCTCACTTTTGCTGACATCCAAAACCCTACTTAGTCACTCTATTATGATGGCTGGCCTATGGAGACGTGGGAAGCATTAATGGCTTGCTTCTTTTACACTCTGAGCATTTAATGCTCTTGAAGGGACGTTTTGCATGCACCTGAACATTGTGAGGCGCGACCTTTAAAAAAAAAAGGGAGGCAAAAGGGTGTATCCCTTAACTTAACTCTAAAACCATTCCTGTGCAACCCTTCACTGCCAACCTCTGGAAAATGAATGGACATAAGGTTTAGGTTACACTATATAAGAACCTCTTCATTTCTCACGCGCTCTTTTCCCTTCTCATTTTTCAAAACATTCTCAACCTCATCTCCCTATTCTCTCTCAAACGTTCTCTCACCCCCACACCAAACGCCCTTCTACACTCTCGTTCTCGTGAGCAACGTTTCCTGTCACCACCCTCCTTGAAGGTACGAAGAACCCTAGAGAGTTTCCAACACAGCTTGCACCCCTCTTCCAATGATTATGCCGCCATCCAAGACTCAAGTTGTGGTTGAAGTTCTTACCAACGCCGATACTAAACCTTCCACTCCTCATCTCTTTTTCGAACCAAACAAGGTTAGGGGAGTTCATGATTATGTGTGTGTGAATGAATGTGCTTGCTCATATGTGCGTGATTGAACGTGATTAATATTCTTCCTTCCCATTTTCGTTTCTAATGAGATTAAAAGTGACATGCAAACAACTTTCTCTTCATCTCCCTATTTCTTTATTTGAATACGATTTAAAAAATAGTGGGTGGTAACTCGAATGAGTGTGGATGAGTGAGATTACTATTTGGATGTCCATGATATTGAAAACCTTACAAGATTCTTTCTTGTTTGCCTTTATTAATGAATAAAGTTAATAACTTTGATGAATATCCGATTGCATGTTAAAATAACTCTAAGAATCCTTGTGTTCTTTTCAGTTTTCGTCAATTATTCCCTTTCCTCTTCGTTTTAGTTGAAAAAATTTCTCATCTTTTCTCAGTTTGACGTTGCATGACCAAGGAACCCTTTTCTTAACCATGAAAGACTTTTCCTACTATCTAATCACTAATTTATGAAAAGAATTGTGGTAGAAATGATTTGCATGTATGATTAAGCTTGTGGTTATTCCTCTAACTCTTTGATGATCATTTTGCTTGTGGAAGTACATTTTTACTATGATGATTCAAAGAAATTCTCTTTATTATCTCCATCTTCTCTCCTTTTCTTTTTATTCTTAGGCCGTGGATGAATGATTTTTTTTTCTTCTTTGAATGTACTAGCTCTTATGAGCGTGAGTGGTTATGTGATTTGTGACATTTGAGAACGAAGTGTGTGATCCAAAAATGGTGTGAGGAGGATACGAATACAAAACTGTTTTGCGTGCATGATAAGAAGGTTGGAGAGTCAAGATCACAGTTTAGCACAGCTGAGGAATGTGAGTGTTCAGGTTCAAGGGAAGAACCTTATGGGTAGTGGAGGGGGGGTTGCCCTAATAGCGTGGAATAGCTCACCGCGGCCGGGACACGTCCGCACCAAAGCCTCCATTAATCCTGACGCAAGCAAGCATTATCAGGATCTAGAAGGACTTATTCTTGAGGAATTAAAATTTGTGAATAAGGGAAATATCCCTGAAGAATTGTATACGAAATGTGCTTGTAGGGAATGAGGGCCTTCGATCATCTTGACTGGGGAAAGGTTGAAAATGAATGGAAGAAGTAGTGACGTTTTAATTACCTTTATTTATAATTATGTTATGATGAACACTTTTATTTTACTTGCATTTTGTGACTGTTTGATGAGCATTATGTTATGATAATGTGATTGTTGAACTATGAGTTAGTAGGTTCTTTGGTATTATGCTAATTTTCTTACTTATTCGATTTTTTATGAAGGAATGTATTAAGCTCACCCTTTCTGTTCTATTTTTGTTTTGGTGTTGCGTCTTGTCTTGCTGTTGTTGTATGTTGCATGAATGCATGGCAGATGGACCCACTTCGAGCGAGGATTTGGGGAGAGGACTCGGGAGGAAAGGAGGGATGGATCTACGACCCAACAACGCGTCGCCTGATGTACCAGGGAATGGTCTCCATGTCCATGGGACCTCTCATTGAAGGCAAGTGGAAGCCTAACTGGATGGACCACATTTTTGTCAAAATCTCTGTGCCCCTACCACCTAAATGGAGTATCATCATTCACACACCTCCCTCTTCTCCATCGTCTCAAGAACCTCCTGCCAAACGTCTTAAGACTTTTGTGGATAAAGGTAAGACTATCATTGACCTTGACCCCGAACCCAGCCCCTGTCCTAGCCCTACTCCTACGCCCGCACCTGAATGGAAAGACATTGGAGTGGTTGCGTCTTCCGTCAGGCCAGTTCCTCGTCAACCTCTCGACATTCGGGTGCCCCCTTCCGACGAAGCTGGACCTTCCACCCGACACCCTTCTCCGCCATCGCCATCCACCTCGAGATCACCACCACCTACCATCGGTTGGATTGACAGCGACCCAGACGACCTGCCACCCTCTCCTCGCCCTCAGCCCGTAGATGATTCGCCTAATTCTGATGGAATGGAACCCGACCCTAGTGAGGATTCCTTTCCACCAAAGTTTTATTTATAGATGGTTATTTTTGCCTTGTCATGGATGAACACTGCTCTTAAGTTTTATACTTTCTTTTTTTAAGGCGATTTTTAATTACTTTTGAAATATTGAACTATGAGATCTTCTTTTTGTTCGTTTTATGATGGTTTTACCTTGGACCGTTTGAACTAGAGACGTATATACACATAATCATATTTTCTTTCTAATTACATGTCTCCCATTACAATTTCAGAATTTTATTCCATGAAGCATGTGATGTTGAGCGCTTAACTTCTTCTTTTCAAAAAAATAAAAAAATTATTAACCTAAGGAAATGTAGAACAATAACAAAATTTCTAGTATACTAATAAAATATAATTCAGTATACATGTTTTGGTGATGAACAAATTTGAATGAAGGATTGAGAGATGATTTACATTTCTTTATAAGTTAATTGCGGATTCATTATTTAGTCTCGCAATAATATTGAGTGCATAATCCCTTATTCATGTTCATTCGGGTACACCATCTTAGGAAAGTCTTAATATATATATTTTTAAGAGAATAGGATTCCAATAGGTATTTGGGTGTTACACCCATCATCCTCCTTCCCTTGTTTTGAAATTTTTAAACTTGTCTAGGATTGAGTTGGCCCTTCTAAAGTAAAGTTTTTCCTTTGAAAAATCTTTCTTGATAGGTTGTTCACTAATGAAGAGAGGGCTAAGAGGGGGTTGACTATTGTTACTTCTTGTCCTAGATGTGGTGCTGATATTGAATTTGTTATGCATGTTCTGTGTGATTGTTTGGCTAGAAATTTTGGGATCATTTTATTTTTTTTAATCATTGGGCTTGGTTCTTCTCTCCAAGTTTGTCTTATTGGATTCTTAAAAATTTGTCAAATTCCTACTTTAGTCATTTTAATAATTGGCAACGACTGTTTGACTTTATTACCTGACATTTCTAGAAAGATAGAAATGCTTTTGTTTTTAATAATGGTTCTGTCTAACCCTCTGTTTTAATTTAAAAAATTATTTGTGAAGAGAGTTTCAAGGATTATCCTAAGATCAGATGGGGTCCTCATCCAAGGGGTGAGCTAAAGCTAAATTCTAATGGGACTATGTGTGACAATCTGGATAATGTTGCATGAGGTGGAATTCTCCAAGATTGGAAGGGCAATTTTGTGGTTGGGTTCTACTACTCTCTGGCCCCCTGCTCTCTCTTGGAATCTGAGCTATAGGTCATTTATCATGGCATTTAAATCCTCTTCCAAATTTTTGGTCAGTCTGTTTGGTGGATTGAGTCAGATCCTTGTGTGCTTATATTCAATCCATTCACCACAACTCTTGTCCTTTGTATCATGTTATTTGCAAAATTAGGGACAATATTAAGCTTGTTAAATATGTTAGGTTCAGCCATATTTTCAGGGAAACCAACCAATATGTGAATAGACTAGTCAAAATTGGCCTAGAGTCGTTTTTCTCCTTAGTTAGATTAGATTAGGCTCCTTATGACTTGCCCTCATCTTTAGTTTTGGACCCATGTGGCTCTTGGCTTCCTAAGCTCTCTCCTTAGCTTGTTGTGTTTGTCGGACTATTAGTCCTCTTTCTTAGGAAAAAAAATCTTTATTAATGATTCATACTATCACTAATTTAGAAAAAATATATCATATATCAAACTTAAACATAAAACTTCTTGTTAAATAAATTAACCATGAGTATGTGAAAGTAGTATAACTTTACCCAACAACGCAAATTTTAAGGTTATCATTTTAATTATTTTGAAGATGTAAAGTTAATTATTTTTTTATATTACTTTTATATATAAATATATTTTAAAATTTCACATTTAAGTATTTAATAGTTTAAAATTTTTAACATAATGTGACGATAATTATAAACTATTTATAAAAATATTTGATAAAAAACATAAAATAAAATGGAGGTTAGAGTAATTTATTATAAAATAAAGATGATTTTGTGCTAATTCTAAAAATAGAGAGAATATTTTATAATTGTAAAATAGAAGAAAGTTTAGAGTAATTTACTCTAAAATTAAAGAAAGTTGTGCCTAAATTTTTAAATTATATATTTTAAAAAATACAAAATAGAAAGAAATTTAAAATATTTTACTCTATTTACATTGCATTTTCTTATGGGCTATTTATATTGTATTTAAAATTATATTTACAAAATATTGTAATATGTTTGATTCTTCTTTAAGATACACACTTATGATAAAATATTAGAGAAAAAGAGGTAAGTTAAAAAAAAAATTTGAAAGTATAAAAAAAGAGTTTTGGCAACAAAAATGTATTAATATTAATAATAAAATTTTGAAATAAATAACAGTGAGAAAAAATAAATCTCCAAGGTAAAAGAAAATTTAAAAAGATAATTAATAATATACTAATGTTTTACAACATAAAAAAAAAAAAATTCTTCTTTTAATGCTAAACCGCAGACAAGAATAAAGTTACTAGTTATTAGATGAAGGAGATGTTCTCACATTTTTAATTATTTATTAATAATAATAATAATAATAATAATAATAATAATAATAATATTTATTATTATTATTTTATGAATTTGATGGAGTTAATTAATTATTTGTAAGTATGGATTTGTTTTTTTTTTTATTAATTTATTTTAAAATAAAATTTATATAATTTAAATATAAAAATATAAAGTAATAAAACTTTATTATATCAAATAATATTAAATATAATTACGGTGTAAAAGATTATGAAAAGTTTCATTAAACACATTTTTTTTATAATTTAATTTTAGTAATTTTTAATAAATTTTATTCAATAAAAATTTTCGATTTGAATATGATTGGTTCTCCAAGCTGATTGCCAAACCCAAAATCATGCAAGGATTCTAACAAATTCCCTCTTTTCACAAGGCAGCGGCGGCAGCAGCAGAGTGTAAGTGCCTTTCGCGCTTCACTGTCAGTACGTCTTTTGAATCGAATTAACAAACAAAACCCATAAAACCTGTTTTGGATCGATTTTTTCATCACTAATTTATTTCGATTTTGTGTAAATCAATGTGTTCCCATAAGACTCTTTTGAGAATCATCAACAAAGGTGTGCCCTATCCTCCAACCCAACAACAACTTCAACTTGCCCATAACATAATCCACAACATAACCAATTCCAAATGTTACAATTTCAAACCCAGCATGGAACTTCAGTCCATGATCTCCTGCATCACCCCCCACGTTACCTACCATGTTCTCTCGGACCCCACTCTCCCACCTCACTATTGCTTGGCCTTTTTCCACTTACTCCCAACCCACTCTGCACCCAAACCTGACCTTAAGGCCCACATGATTCTCCTTTATAGGCTCTTCGAAGCTCGAAAATTTGCCTCAATGAGGAGCATTTTGAATTGTGTTGTCAATGATGTGGGAACTCGGTTCCCGGTTAGGAATATTTTTTCTTTGGTTGATGAATGTGAACCCCATTTTGTTGAGAAGCTGTGTGATATGTTGTTCAGGTTGTGTGCTGATAAGAGGTTGTTTAAAGAGGCTTTTAAGGTATATGGTTATGTGGAGGAAAGGGGATTGGTAATAGAGGAGAGGTCTTGCTTTGTGCTTTTGCTTGCTTTGAAGAGATGTGGTGAGGTGGATTTGTGTCTTAGGTTCTTTCGCAGGATGGTTGAGTCGGGTAGTGTTGAAATTATGGTGCAGTCTTTGACTGTTGTGATCAATGCATTGTGTGGGAGAAGAGGTGTTAAGAAAGCCAAGGAGTTATTGGTTGAGATGTCGGATAAAGGCATAGTGAGACCAACTGCATTTACTTACAATACTTTGTTGAATGCGTATGTTGGGAGGAAGGATCAAAGGGGTGTTGATGAGATTCTGAGACTGATGGAGAAGGAGGGAGTTGTTCCTAGTTTGGTTACGAATAGTATTTTGATTCAGTGGTATGCAACCTCTGGCAATATTGGGGAAGCTGAAAAGATATTTGATGAAATGCGCAAAAGAAACATGGAAATGGATGTTTATATCTACACATCGATGATAAGTTGGAACTGTAGGGTAGGAAATATTAAAAGAGCATCTGCTTTGTTTGATGATATGACTCGGAGAGGCATTGTTCCTAATACTCATACCTATGGTGCATTAATTAGTGGTGTATGCAAGGCAGGCAAAATCGGGGCTGCGGAGATCTTGTTAGAAGAGATGCAAAGAAAGGGAATTGACCTAAATATAGTAATATTTAACACGATGATGGACGGTTACTGTAAAAGAGGAATGATAGATGAAGCTTTCAAACTGCAAGTTGTCATGGAAAGTAAAAGATTTGAACCAGACGTGTTTACATACAATACTCTTGCTAGTGGGCTCTGTACATTGCATAGGTATGAGGAAGCCAAGAGGACTTTAAATAGGATGGTAGAGAAAGGAGTGGCTCCAAATGTTGTGACGTCCACTACATTTATTGAGATATATTGTAAGGAAGGAAACCTTGCAGAAGCTGGGAGGTTGTTTAGGGATATGGAGAAAAAAGGAGTGGTGCCTAATAGTGTTACATATAATACTCTAATAGATGCATATTGCAAGAAAGAAAAAATAAATCAAGCTCATATTTTGAAAATTGAAATGGTGCAGAAGGGGTTACTGCCAGATGTATATACATACACATCACTAATACACGGGGAATGTATTGTTGGTAGGGTAGATGAGGCACTGAATCTTTTCAATGAAATGTTGCTAAAGGGCATGAATGGGAATGTTGCAACATATACGGCAATTATTTCTGGTTTATCCAAGGAGGGGAGAGCAGATGAAGCATTTAAGTTGTATGATGAGATGATGAGAATGGGTCTAACACCAGATGATAGAGTTTTTGCTGCACTTGTTGGTAGCCTCCATAAACCCGCTTGTCATTCTGCTGTCTTTAAAACAAAATAAGTATGGGGAACAAAAGTAGACACTTCTGATACCTTGTACTGATCAAATATGGTTTATTAATTTCACATGGAAAGGCAGTACTTACATTCATGGATAAGATTGAGGTTATGATTTTGTCCTTGCATGCAAGCAAAAAAAAAACCTGTATGGTGATAATTCATCTTCCACATTACCAAATCAGTGCTTGGGAGCACAAATATTCTGGTGTTGGGTAATATACAAATCTTGTCTTTTTTCTTGTTATTTGATAACTTATACATTCCTGAGTTTGGTGATTGTAGACTTTGCTGGAGTTGTTCACAGAAGTGGTCAGAGAGAGAAAGAGACTCTAGATACCAACTAAAACTCTTCTAAATATGTGAAATTTCCTGGGAAAATTCCTGACAGGCCACATAAATTGATATTTAAATCTGATTACAAAGTCATCACGTCTTCATTTTTCTCCCAAATATAGTCATTGTCATTCCCTGTTTGCTATGTGCTGTGACAATTTTCATCACCTATAGCAAAACAAGAAATTCTTTTGGGCATTGCATTTGCAATGCATTGCTGGTGAACGTTTTGGCTGTGATTTAAATTGATAGTGTGCTTCTATGATGAACTTCATAATCCTATTAAAGCTAATCTAATGTTTATCTACAGTTTAATGTGTTGCAAGTTGTTTGAGTGGTTCTTGATAAGCAAATTTATTTGATTACATCTGTAACCATACACATCTTATAATAACATATCATACGCATCTTAAAATAACATGATATGTTATTCTAAGATGTGTATGGTTATGGTAATTAGAAAATAAATTTGGTTTGTTCTCTGGGTTTGTTCTCCTGATTTGTACATATAATTTCTTTTTTTTTTTTTTCCCAGAGAGCTAACTCAAGAAAATAAACAGGCAGCATAATAATGAAACAAGTATATTCCTATAGGTGTTTTAGAAATCTGAAGGGAAGACAGAATTTAATGAAAACTAAGTTTGTATTACTAAGAGTTACAGGTTTTGATAACTTTAAGATCTTATGTTGAGTTTGGAATAGGATTGTTGTCAAGTTTTCAGTGCATGGATTGAACTTTTAGTATAAGTATGAAATAGTCACTAAATTAAAATGAAGGTACTTTTTTTATAGAAATTATTGATAATAATTTATATATTTGATTTCATAAATAGCATTTTAGGAGTCAAGGTACCACAAATAAAGTAGTCTTTTAATATTATAAACAACTCTGTCTCTTTGATTTTATTGTGTCTAATCTTTGATTGCATCTCATTTTCAGAAAAGCTTGAATCAAACTTTTAAGAAATGAATATTTGATTTGAGTAAAATTTTATAAAAAAATAATTTAGTTTCTTTTACTTCAGCGACCAATTAATTAGTTATTATTACTTCAAGTGAATGAGGTTTTACAAATATATTGATATCCAGACAAATCATATTAGTGTAATGAAAGATCATTCTTGCAAAAAATGTTAATTACCACCTAAATTTGTTGGCTAAATATGTAGAAGAGAAGTTTTTAATATTTAAATCATAAGAGGGAGGGATGTTCATGTTAATATTTTGGATTGCAATTTGTGCTCCAATAATATCTTAACCACCCCTAAATGCCAGGAAGGTTGTAGACCTTAAATTGCTACAACTGTAGACTTGTTAGTTTAGGGTTGGACATGGATTATGGGTTTGGGTAAGCCTCCATCACGGTTTTGTAGATTTAGAGAGAACTGTGCTCCAGTCTGAGTGGTTGATTGGTCCCTGGTTGAACATGATCTGGTTGTCTTTTGCAGACTCAACAATTTGATTAAATTGAGGTTCTTTGCTTCTGCCACATGTTTGAAATCTGTGAACAGAGGATCAAAGGTCTTGGGAGAGTTGTGGATGCAATCTCCAATGCATGCTACTCAGCTCCCATATTTGTCTGTTTTTTTTTCTAAATTCATCATTGCGCCTCTTTGGTGACATATTTTTGTTGAGGATCAAAGGTCTTGGGAGAGTTGTGGATGCAATCTCCAATGCATGCTACTCAGCTCTCATATTTGTCTGTTTTTTTTTTTTTTTTTTTTTTTATAAATTCATCATTGCCTCTCTTTGGTGATATATTTTTGTTAACTTGTTCTTTTTTTTTTTTGTTGGTGCCTTCGCAAATGGTGGATATTGATATTCTGCATAAGGGACGAATCTAAGGGGGGCAACGGTGATTTATATATAGATATTTTTAAATGTAGTTTTGTAACTTACTACTTATTAAAAACAATATTAATGTAAAAGTTTGTTTGCTTTTATCCGTCCCTTACATGTTTTGTGGATTTGTCCCCTGAGCCTAAGGGTATCAGCCATAAAATGCATTGGTTCATCTTCTCAATGATTGTTTATGGGAATATGTTGACCTGACTTACTAATGGCTAATTTATATTTTGTTTTAATTTGCAGAGACCTTTAGATGGTTGTTATGGACAAACTTGGCAAATTGGTGCCTGTAAGAAGGAGCTGGTAATTATTATTTTCTAATTTGTGCATGTTTACATTTTTTTTCTTCTCTCTTTTTAATGAGTTTGTGGACTTGGCAATTGAAATGTGCTATTTGACAGCCTACTTGAACCATTTTATCTTTTTTACCCTTGAAATGTGGCTTTACTCATAAACTGTGCTTTGCTTCAACAACACAGCTATTGGGTAGATAGAGATTGATCTTCTCAGTACCTCATTCTGTGACCCTCCATCCTTCAAAATATTAAATGGAAGGACACAACTAATAACATATGGCTTTAGATATTGGATTCATGTTTCTGATAGAAGTGATTTTTTTTTTTATTTCTCTTATATTTCAAGTTTTAATGCTAAAATGGAATCCAAGTCCAAATCAAGATCTTGTTGAGAGACATTGGAAAGTCTCTTCCAGTTTCCTGGACTCCGTGATGTTTGCCGCAGCCACTGTATAACATTTAAGTTGCTTACTGTTGAGATTAGAACAACAAATTATTAGACTGAGTATACAAATTGCAACAATGGAAGAGTGTGATGATAATGTTGGTGCTTTGATCATCCACAGTACATCAATCTTTGGAAGAAAGCTTGCCTCTGCAGTGCTTGTTTGTCAAAGGCTCAAAAACGGAACAAGTGGTCATCATCCTCAGCCATCAACTATAATTAGTGTGTTAGGGAAAGATTATTTTCCTTGATTATTTGAAAAAAGCTGAGTGTGAAAAACACTATTCATTTTTGTTTAGCAATGATTGAAAAATCTCCTTATAATCCTTTATTTTTATTTTTTATTTTTACATAGGAAACAACATATTTAAGATATGCAAAATTTTGGAAATTATGATTGAGTTTCTCTATCCCATCCTTTATAAGAACCTTTCAATTAAATCACACATATTAAAGTAAAGTTATTAGTTGTTAATGTATTGATTTTTGTAAAATTACAACATTTTAAGTTTGTCCCTAGTTAAAATCAAACTTTATTATGTTACTATTAATTATTATTAATAAGTTAGGTAAAATGAAATGTGATCTATAACTTTAGTTTGGATAAACACTACCGACCCTTGTAGAAAAAACAAAAAACTCTACCCACCTATGCAAAGGCTCTTAAAAGCCTTGTCTTGAGGCTTTTAAAAATTATAGTTACAAAAAGGCCTCTAAAACTAATATAATTATTAATAATTTATTATTTTAAAATAAATATTATTAATATTATTTTTTGAAGGTGTAAAATCTTAAATTTAGAAAATTGTATTTAGAAGTGTAGAGTTTTAATTTTAAACACCCATATTTTGGAATGGTTAGTAATTGCATAAATTAATTTTTGAAAGTGTAAAAATTGAATTTTGGAAATTTATTTCTGAAATTGTAGAGCCCTAATTTAAAAAATTTATTTTTGAAAATGGTTAATCATTTAAAATTTAATTTCTGGAACTGTAAAAACTTAATTCTGAAAATTAATTTACAAGAGTTGTAGAATCCTAATTTCAAAACTTACTTTTGGAACTTGATAATAATTCTTGAAATTAATTTCTGGAAGTGTAAAATCCTAATTTTGAAAACTTATTTAATACCGACATTGATAAGTTGATAAATACTGACGAAGATGCCATTTTCTTATAATAAATTTATTTTTTTATAGTCTGTTTAAAAAATAATGAAAATATTTGAAGAATAGAATTTGAAGAAGAAAGGAAAAGGAAGAAGAAAAAAATATAAGAGAAAGAGAAGGTAGAAGAGAAAGAGGTGAGAGAGAATGCTGACAGAAAATATGAGAGAGAATATGAACATTATGTGAACAAGAACATTATGTGAACAATGATAGAAATAATATAAAAAACAATTAACAAAGTTAAGTTTTTTTAAAAAGAAAAATCTGTTTGAAGCAATTTAAAAACTAGTAGAATAAAATAAATTAAAATAAAGTTAAAGATGAAATTGAAACTTTAAAGTTGGAGGTGAAAACATAGCCTTTATTTTTTAATTTATATTTTTTATTTAAATAACTATAAAATAAAATAAAATAAAATAAAAACATAAATAAATACAATTATGCTAAAAATTTTATTTCATCATATGATTTTTAAATATTTTGTTATAAATAAAGATGTAACAAAAAAGAATAAATAACTACATTACTAAAAATTAGATAGATTAAAATGAATAAGGTAAAAATATAAAAATAGAACAAATCATGTTTAAATTTGAATAGTTTTAAAAGCTAAAAGGATACGATGAAACAAATTAAATTAATAAGATAAAATGAGATATATAAATAAAATAAAATTAAATTAATTAAGAAGTAGTTTGTATAATATTCTTATTTTTTATCCAATATAAATAATAATTTATAACGATAAATAAAAATTAAATAATTTTTTTTATATTTATAGTTTAAAGAATTAAAAAAAATAAAACTTATATTCTTATTATTAGATTTATGAAAACTCAAATATGTTCAATGACTTTAAAATAAAATAGTTTTAAAATTTTCAATTATATCAATAGAGTAAAAACTAAGATTTTCATCTTAACAATTTATTTACTTCATATTATATATATATATATATATATATATATATATAGACTTAAAACATAAACAACATTGCTTCTTACAAAATAAATTTCTATCTAAAGTTTGAATGCAAACTAAAATAAAAAAAATTAACTTTTAATATTACAAACACTTCAAATCAATGGTTACAACAAAATTTAACAAAGTGTTACAAATGCTAAAATTAACATTAAAATAATTATACAACCTTATTAATTTAAAATAGAAGCCTAATAAAATAATACACTTCAAATAATTCAAATTTTACTGAGCAATCCTTCCTTACAATATCATCGGACTATGATCTTAGAACTGACCTACTTTTTTTTAATTCTCTTCAATTTTGTCTCTTGAAAATAATTAGTAAAGATAAGTATTTTTCGCCTCACTAAATCCTTTATTTGATAGAATAATTGAATGATATGGAAAATATTATCTAACACAGTATATAATATATTAGGTAAAAATAATTCATGAATTATACTAATGAATTTCACAATAACACACACACAATCAATAACAACATTTGTAATATTTATAACATACATTTTTACACTGATCTATATGTCATAATATATATATATATATATATATATATATATATATTATATCATATCAATCAATATATCACAATATATGTGTTTTAATTATATCTGTCGATGTATTACAACACATATATTTTAACAACATCAATCAGTATATTACAATACATATATTATAATCATACAATACATATATTATTATATCACATTTATTACAATTCCACCATTATTGCCTCTGGGATCTCTTAAGATCTTCCATAGGTATAGATAGTTGCTGGTTAGCAGCTACAACATGGATATGTATGTCAACCGACCCTTTTTAGTAAAAGTATGGTCAAAAGTTTAGATTAGAAAATGAGTGTAAGTGTATGGCTTGTGATGATTTTATTCTCATTAATTATAGGTAATCAAAGAAAACATTCACTACCCTTATTTCTCCAAAATTTTTAAAATTGTCTCTATCTTCCACACCCCCAGTATATCTTTTAATTATCTATACATATTCTCAACATTTCTCATAATATTCTCTAATAATACATTTTTCTTCTCATTGTTTGATTAAATAAAATATTTTTAAATTTTCATGCATCCAGCCTTAGTTTAATTCACATATACATAATAAAATACATTTCCTCATTTAAAAATAGTCAAATGTTTCTTATCAATCACTTACATCAGTGATAAGTTTGTAATTATAATATTTTTTATAGTCCATATATTTATGTGTGACCTTTATTTTATGAGTTTTACATTAATTTCTATATTAATTATATAGTTTAGTATAAAGAGGCCACAAGTGGGTTTTGAGTACGTTTTGGGCCTAAATTGATGAAAAATTAGGGCTTTGTAGTAGTCAATAAGCACGTGAGTGCTTCGAGCCTAATTAATGAAGAACTTTTAGGGTTTTCAAACCCTATTAAAAAGAGACTTTAGGCACTAAGTTAGACATCTTGTTTTTTTTTACTTTTTGATAAACTTTTCATCTCGTCTCTCTTGTACAAGATTGTTGGCATATTTTTTGTGGGACTTGGAGCTTCGAGTGACCGTACTTGAAGATAAAAAAATCATCTCTTTCTAGTTGCTTTTCTCTATGGCTCTGTTTACGATTGTTTTAGTTCTTCTCTTTAGCATGAGTAACTAAGTCTATAACTAAGGCTATGAAAACTATTATTCATGAATTTATGAGATTTTAAAGTTTGAATTTATATTTGATTTCCGTTCGTGATTAGCTTTTATCTTATTGCACATAATTATAATCCTAATTAATTATATTGTCAGTCGATCATACCTTGATTAGTTAATAGATCTATAGAATAAAATAAGACAAAAAATTAGGTAAACCAAACCAATATTTCTCTTTCAATCGTTATTAAATTAACAAGTTCATAAGTATTTTATACTTTCTTTAATTGATGTTTGGAGATATTAATTTAGAAAAAAAAATATTAGTATTGCATGATCATTGGGTATTAATAGTATTTGTATAAATGATTGACAATCACAAGGAAATTAAACATAAAGTTAAACAGAAAAATAACATAAAGGATTGAATGAAAAAATCCATATGCCTTAGGTTCCTCTCCTATAAGTTCAACCAAGACATGTCTTGTGTTATTTACTTTTATTCATAATTAATTTTATAATTAAATTTTGATTCTTAATTTCATATCTTTTAGGCTAAAACAATTGAATTAAGAAATTTTTAGTAATTGAAAATCAATCTTTGTGAGACAATATTTCAAGAACTTATTTTAGAACCTTTTATTACTTCTTGATGGGTACATTTGTCCACGAACAATCAGTTCACCCTTTTAAAACAAACATAACATTCAAACAAAAATCCAAAATCACCGTAACATGTCATTCAAATATAAATAAATCATTAATTAACTTCTCATCTTATAGACCAATACAATATGTCGAAGGTTTAGGGTTCAAGCATATAATTTAACAAACACACTTTTTCGATTGTAATAAAATCATTTATCCTAAAGTGTTGCATCTTTTAATAGCATATTATTCAAAATAATAGTTCAATATTAATTGTACACATATAATAACAATAACCAACTCGTAAAAACTCCTTAGAAATTTGTTTTATTTATAACTTTTATTATAAAAATCTTCTATAGATAATTTCTTAACCAAGTTATTGATCTTTTATGCCAAAAAATTGATTTTCTACATTATGATTTCAAGAAAATCTTATAATTTTGTTATTTAGAATAAGTTAGTTTGGGGTTTTGAGTTAAAAAGCATAGATAAGATATAGAGTTTGGGATCAACTTTCCTTACTTGAAAGTAGATCGTAAGATTGCGTTCTTCATGAGGTCTAAAAAAGAGATACAACGATTTTGATGGAAGAGTTTATCCTAAAGACCAAGATTTCTCCAATATTACAAAGTAGAAAATTTTAGAGAAAGAGAAAACAAAAGAATAGGAGAGAAGTTGGAGAACTGAGCTCTAAAAAACTTATTTGAAATCAGTTAGAATAGGCGTTGAAGCTCGGATTTGGAAAAGTTTCAAGGTTTAGGAGAGTTTTCTTTGAGAAGGGAAGGTGACAGAACAGAGAGAAATGAGAGGGAAGGTTATTTGGTTCTAATGAAAATTTCTAAAATAGAAGTTCCTTAAATATCTCTTCAAACTTGTTTGTTTTCACTTGAGCGAGTAGATTCTTACGTGAGTGAGCATATTCTCGCTTGAGCGAGATCAACTCTCGCCTAGGCCTCCCCTCCTCACCTGAACGAGAAAACTAGACAATGGTTTTACTCATTTTTTTGATATTCTCGCATGAGCGAGAAAAATAGGTCTAAAGAGTTCCTAATTTTTCTGCGATTCCTCTTCTGAGCGAGCTCTATCTCGCCTGGGTGAGAGGACAATTGGAGCAACTTCATTCTATCTTGCTTAAGTGAGATTTATCTAGTTTCAGTAAGAGTGCTCCATAATGGTTGGCCTAGAAAATTTTGTCTCACTTGAGTGAGACATATTTCGTTTGAGCGAGAGGCCTTGCACTAAACTCTTTATTTTCCAAAAACAAAGATAATAATATTGAGGGTGTTACAGTCTAGAATTTTAATAAGATCAACATTTAGCACCTCTTTTATTTTTTTTCATTTTTTTATTATTTAAAAATTCATTAAATTATTTTCAGAGTTGTCACAAAATTTCAAATTACAAAATTTTGCTGGAATAAATGAATTAGCTACTTTCCTTTTTATTAATTAAGGAAGGATCAAACTAAAATAAATAAAATAAAGCAATATAATAAAAAACATGTCAGATAAATTAAAAAATTTTAAAATAACAAGAAAGAAAAGAAAAAGAAAAAGAAAAAATTAAGATAAAAATTATTTGAATTAAGTTAAATTAAATCAAATAATATAAAATAAAATAAAATTAGAAAGAAACTTGCTGTGTAAATAAGTGTCTTACACACTCCTTTCTAACTCACTTTATTTTAAGTGTGTCACGTAGCAAGCACCGTTTAAATTTGGCTAGCCATATTATTATTATTGAACTAATCGGTGAGACAACTCACTTACCTTGAATGGGTCCTTGATGAACAAAGGATTTGTCGCTAATACACATCAAAATATAAACAGAAAGTAATGTAATATTAGGGTACTAACCTAGGTCATCCTCTTGTGAATCATTAGGTGTGTAACTAAATATCAAACATATAGTGTGCAATGTATTTAGAAAACAAGTAAAAAGGGAGATTTTGTGGTTTCAAGTGCAAAGTACTCAATCAGAAAATCAAATTGTAAAGTTCAATCAATAGAATATAATAACCCCTAGTTTATCCATATAAATTCCATCTCAATTCCTTTTAAGATTTAATACTCTACCCTTTTTTTCCTAAATTAGGTCAATTTAACAGGTAAAAATTAACCTTAAATTCTCATACAAAACTAAGTAAATCAATGGGGTAAAAAACGAATTTGAAGTTGATTAAGAACCTTTCATTCAACTCTTAACTTAGTTCAAGAGATTGGAGAAAGAAGAAATTCATGAGAAAAAGGTTTATATTAACATTAAAGGCCCAAGAATTCAACAATCTATATGAACTCATTAGAGATTACAAGGAAATTAGTCCTCCATGAGGATGAGTCGCACTATTACAAGATGAAAATAAAGAAAAATTAATAACATCAAGATGAAAAATCAAAGAAAAGTGAAGAAGAAATATAATTCAAACCCTAGGTTGGGCCCTTGGCTGTCACCCAAGGCTGACCTAAGCTCTGTCAAAGTATCCTAAAAATGGTAAAGTATCTAACGTAAAAGGTTTTGCAAAAGTCATAATCCTAAATGGTAAAAATCTATTTATATTAAACTTAACGTCTTTCATAGTAACTACTATCGTTTATAATAGTAGGTATGTGCAGCATAGTAACTACTATCGTTTATGATAGTAGCTATGTACAATTTTCAAAATTTTCCTTCCTCTTTATAGTAATTACTATAGCATATGAAAGTAGCTACACGCGCTGCATACTAACTACTATTGTTTACGATATTAGCTACTCACAGCATAGTAGTAACCACGCACAAGTCTGCAACTTTCCTTGGGCTCTGTAGTGATTACTATTGCTTATGAAAGTAGTTACTTTGGCCTATCCTTTGGAATTAGCTTGCAGTAGTGATTACTATGGTGTCTGAAAGTAATTACTTTCACCTCATATTTTTCAAATAGCAAAAAAATCATGGAATTTGTCTGGAATTTCTTGCATTATTCAAATGATCAAAATTACAAAATATATTTACAGAAATTAGTGTAAATTGAACAAAAATTAAGAAAGCTATAATATTTGACCTAAATGAAATTTTTATACTATTTACAATTTCTAAGCCCATTTTTTGTATTAAAAATCTATAAAAAAATAAACAAAATATTTATAAAATGTGGATTGATCAGTCCTTTAGCTAATGCATTTTTCTTTGGATGTGCATTAGCAATATGTAGTTTTCTCCTTGAGCTATCCTCATCTAGTTTGCTGCAAAGAGCATGTGAATATTTTATATGTGGACTGACATAAATCAATTTTTTTTATAACTTTAATTTAATTTCAGATTAATTTGATGTCAAAATATTAAACTATGTTGTTTAGCCCATATCATAAATAATGATTGTTATTAGGCTTATTTGTAATAACTTTATAGTTATTAGTGGATATGGTTTTATAATTATTGTTATTAGATTGAGGCATAGTGGGTAGACTTGACCCATCTTGTTATTAATCAGAGAGGCTACTGCACCTAACCACTTCAAAGTAACTATTACTCCACTGAGACAGTGTACTAAAAATTTGAAAGAGTGATAGAAGGAGTTATCTTTTTTTTTTTTTTCTCTCATCAGTCAAGAAAGCACTCAGTCATGGACTCATCAACCTCAACCGTTCTGGGTAATTCTAACACCTAATCCTATTATAATGTTTGTTTATCACTTGTCATATTGAGAATTAGATTTCAATTTTCCCTTCAGTGTAACCACGAGTTTTTCATCCATGTTGCTCCTCATATTCATGGGAAGATCAAGCAACAACAGCTCCAGAAACATGGGCAAGTCTGCCACATTATATAATTGGAATTTACTCTACTTAGAAGAAATTTTTTGTTATTAATAGACTTTTATTAAAACTATTTTAATTGATTGTTATTGAAGAAAATTGTTATTTTTTATTTTATATGTATTTCATTTTATTATTTAATTATTACAGATTTTATTTTATTTTAAATTTTTATATCACTTTGAAATATTCTTATATACTTTATCAATCATATTTAAAATAATATTTCTCATTTTAGACTAATTGATTTAAATTTTATTTAAATAGATATACTTACATATATCCATAGTAAACACCCTATTAAATATTTGTTGGCATTAAAATTAGCTAGATTAATTATTTCAAAATACAACAAGAATAGAGTTTAATATGTACACCCTCTATCTTCTTTTGAGAGTATGACTGATTTCTTTCCCTCTTTGAATCAGCTAAAAGTTTTTATATTTCTCTTTTTTTTTCTCTTACTCATCAGTTTTGAACTTCAATGGAACTTTTCTCTTGAACAATAGTGATCATTTTTATTGATAAATTTTGCTCTGAAAAGGTATGTGTATAGAAAAAGAAGGAGAAAGATTAGACTTTTCATACATATAATTACTTCTTTAAAATGTGTGGTAAATGGTTAAATCTAATGAACCCTATGTCATTATGGGAGTACTAAGACTTTAAAAGAGGTAGTGAGTTATTTTTAAAAAATTTAGATTTTTGAATGAGAGATCTAAAATAGCTCATGATTTTGAGTTAAAGAATGTTTTATTATATTTTTATCAAAGAAAGAGAAAAGAAAAGGTTTTATTGTAGTTTGAAAGAGAGAAAAAGTTGTGAATGATGGGCAAAGAAGGAAAAAATGAAAAAATTTGGAAAAGAAAAAATAGTCATGAAAAGTATGAATAGAAAGAAAAAGATAAATAAAAAAAAATAGAAACAATTAGAAAATTTGTTGAAATACATCATATTTTCGTCATACTTTAGAAAAGAGGTAGATGAATTTTTATATAAAAAATGACTTATTTAAAATATTGTGTAAGTTAATCAATTTAAATGAAAAAAAACTAAATCAAAACAAAATCAAGAGTAAAAAAATTAATATACTAATTTAAATTTTTTTATTAGTCTTAATTAAAAAATAAATTTTTTACTATTTAATATTCTAAACTTTAGTATAAAACATAATTACCATTATATAAATTATGATGAATATTAATTATCTAAGACACATGTAAAGTTGATGAAATAATGTCAACAATTACCAGAAAAATCAAAATATTACTTAAAATCAATAATATTGCAATAAAAATTAAATAGATTAACTTTAATATCAATTAAAAAGAAAATAAATTTGATTACTAAAATATACTAATAGTAACTAATTTTGAATCTTAAAAAATATTAAAAATAAGATAAAAATAAAATATTGATTAGACTCGTCTTATTTATAAAAGATGAAAATAAAAAAATAATTTTTTTATGTTAAAATCAAATTATTTTTCTTTCTATTCTGATGTGAATTTTCTAAATTTTGAGATTCATTAAATTAATTTTAATTTATTAAAAAATGATTGATTTTACCTCTGTTTTATTCTTTTATTACAAGTATTTATTTTAAAACTTTACGTAATAAAATGAAAGGACATAAAGCAGAGTAACATAAAAGGTAAGAACCCACGTCATCATTGTGGTTTTAACGGAATTGAAGTCATTTGTATAAGCATTTCGTATTGAACAACGTATTGTTAACAAATGTTTAATTTTAGTGTGTATTAAGGTTGTACTACGCCCAGCAATGAATGCAATATTTGAGCAAACAGATTGTCACAGCAATTTCAACTGTGCCAGCTTAAATGTGATAATTGCATACTGATAGCTATATAAACAACTTTTGTTTTGATTAAGGATGCAAAGGAAAAAGCAAAAGCATAAGAAAATTAATTGACTAAGGTCTCGTAGAAGAAGATTCAGAAGGGAACTATGTCGAGCCCTGAAGCTTCAATACCAGATTTGGCATGTTATACTACAACATTGGATGTTTCCAACAAAATATGGATGAGTGATAATGTCCTTGCAGCTCGTGTTCCTCTTTTGTGTATCCAAATTGCCTACAATGTTCTGTTTTCTCGTATTCTGCACCACATCTTCAAGCCCCTTCACATGCCCCTTCATGTTGCCCAGATTCTTGTAAGCATTCTTTCATTCATATCTTTATACTTGATATCGTTTCTAGTTTTTGTACCAAAAAATCTTACATTCTCGTTATTGTATGAAAAATCATTTGAGAATAAATTATTGTTATTTACTAGCGTAGAGTATTAAATTTTATTTCTATACCTGATATCATCTTGTTTCCTTCATATAAAAAGGTCTCTAGTATGATATCTTTTTTGTTTTGGTCCCTGTGTTGAAATAGACTACCACTGTTACAATTTCAATAAATAGTACGAACTAATTTTTTTTTTATATAAAAGTTAAGTATAGAAATTTTTTATATTGGAACCAAAATAAATAACCAGTTGAGTAATGGACTAAACTAATAGTTGAACTTTTATTTTTAGAAAAATGCTAAAAGCTATACAATCACAGTAAAGCATAGAATTTCTCTCTTTACACAACATTAATTCTTTTTCTTTCTAACACATGGTATATGATTTTTATTGACGAAATGATATGTTAAAAAATGAAAGAAAAATGCTTATTGTTTTGCGCAAAGATTTGTTTACTATAGATCGAGTCTCTTTTGCTCGTATCTCCAACTCGCATACCTATTTCTATGAAGTCATTTGTGACACTTTTTTTTTTTTTTATCAAAAGTAATTCGTACTAAATTGCTTTCTATTTGTATATGTGGTGCTATTACATTTACACAAATATAAGAGGACAGGTATCAGAATTTCTGAACTTGGTATTGTACATGCAGGCTGGTTTTTTTCTGAGTGCGTCAATGTTGGGAAGATTCTCGTCTTTCTTTCATATATTGTACAGAACAGAAGGAATTCTGGCCGTTGAAACCTTTGCAAATACGGGATTGATGTACTATGTGTTCCTTAGTGGGTTGGAGATGAACTTTGACACCATCCTAAGATCAAGCAAGAAGGCTACATGCATTGCCGTTGCTGGCATTGTGATTCCAATGTTGTTGGGGGCTGGTTTTCTTGCTATAGAACAGCAAATGCTACCAAAGGATATGATATCTGTTAAGGCTCAAGGGTACTTATTTTGGTGTTTAGTTCTTTCTGTCACAAGTTTTCCGACCCTTGCTAGGCTCCTTACAGGGCTTAAGATCCTCTACACGAGGCTTGGTAAAGATGCCTTAACAGCAGCTATGTTAATTGATGCATATGGGTGGATTCTGTTTACCCTTTTGATTCCTTTTTCCAACAAAGGTGGGAAACCACTCCTCTCAGCAATGGCTACCTTGATGTTCATTGTTTTCTGCTTCTGTGTTGTGCGCCCTATCCTTAATCGCATGGTCCAACACACAACAAGGATGGAGACATGGAACTACTCGAAGTTGTTGGATTTGATGGTCGGACTTCTTGTTTGCTCATACATTACAGATATGCTTGGCACACACCATGTTGTTGGGGCCTTTGTGTATGGACTAATTTTGCCTAGTGGGAAGTTTGCTGATATGACAATGGAAATGTTGGATGATTTTGTTACTGAGATTATGATCCCTGTCTACTTCTCTGGCTTTGGCTTGAGGCTTAACACTGGGATGATTTTGAGTGATCAAAATTTGTTTCTCTCTGTGCTCTTCATATTGCTGTTGGCCGTCCCAAAAGTTTTAAGCTCAATGATTGTATCTATCTTCTTTGGTATGCCTACTAGAGATGGATTGGGCATTGGATTGCTCCTCAACACCAAAGGCATCATGGCAGTGCTACTTCTAGGCGCCGCTTGGGACAAAAGTGTACGGATGAATCACCAAACCTTTTTCTTTCTATTTCTAGTTTTTACAAATGATTACAAAATGTCTCTTTTTTCACTTTGTTTCCCGTTTTCAAATATCAGCCTAAGGAAAACAGGAAAGAAAATAAAAAACAAGATGACATTTTGATGACCATTTAGAAAAGTCAAAAACGTTTCTAGAATACATTTTGTTTAGCTTAATGATTACAAAAACATCACGTTTTCACTTTGTTTCCTGGAAACAGAAAAAACAAGGTGACATTTTTGTAATCATCTGTCTAGAGGCTCTAAAATTGCATGCTGCAATTTAATGCACCGGCTCAATGGACATTTAACTCACGTGTTTTCATGTTCTTTTCTCTTTTTCAGCTGATAGACCCCTTTGCCTTCACAGTGATGATGCTTGCTATAATCTTGATGACTATGTTGGTCACTCCCTTGATCAACAGTATATACAAGCCAAAATTCAGATTGATGCAATCCCAGCTAAGGACTGTGCAGAAGCAAAGGTTTGATGCTGAACTTAGAGTTGTGGCTTGTGTCCACAATGCTCGGCAAGCCACTGGCTTGATCTATGTCCTTGAAGCCGCAAATGCCACCAGAGTTTCACCCTTACATGTATCTGTGCTTCACCTTGTTGAACTCACCAGACATGGCACTGGCCTTCTTGTTGCCCGAATGGAGGGTTCAACTGCACATGGGGGATCACAAGGAACTGGACCACATTCAGAGTTTGAGAGCATAACCAAAGCATTTGATGAGTTTGTTGAGGGATACAATGCAGCTAGATATGACATATCAAATGTTGTGTCAACCTATCAAACAATCCATGAGGACATATACAATGTCACAGAAGAGAAACGTGCAAGCATAATTCTCCTTCCCTTTCACAAGCAGATAAGCTCAGAAGGTGTGCTAGAAGTAACAAACAGTGCATACAGTGACATAAACAACAATGTTCTAGAGCAACCACCTTGTTCTGTTGGCATCTTTGTGAACCGTGGTCTTGGGTCATTATTAAATACTAAAATGAGCATTATTGCGATCTTCATTGGAGGCCCTGATGACCGTGAAGCCTTGTCAATTGCATGGAGAATGGCAGGACATTCAGGAACAAAGTTGCATGCGCTGAGGCTTGTAGTGTTAGGTGAAGCTGCTGAAGAAAAAGATGAATCATTCCAGAGTGATTCTAATGGTTTGTTTTCCACAGTTATGGACAATGTGGTGCAAGAAGAGTTGGATGAAGAGTACATATTTAACTTTAGGCACAAGGGAGTGCACAATAATGAGTCCATTAGTTACTCTGAGAAGGAAGTGGTAATAGAAACTGGTGAGGAGATTCCTTTGATCCTCAATGAAGTAGACAAACCCGGGTATGACTTGTACATTATGGGACAAGGAAGTGGTAAGAACTACCTAGTTTTTAAAAAGTTGTTGGAATGGTGTGATAACCCTGAACTTGGGGTCATGGGGGATATAGTGGCTTCAACCAGTTTTGGCACACACTCTTCTTTGCTTGTTGTGCAGCAATATATGATTGGGAGACAAAGCAAGCCTGGACATCACAGAAAATGTCACGCAAAGAAAAATAAATGTGATATGTTGTGAGTCACCGACTTGATTCTTTGCAAAATAGGTGAAACTTGTGACCAAAGAAATGGTAGAACATGTATCAAACTGAAATTCCTAAACTTCAATCCATTTTTATGAACCTCCTTTCACAGATATGTGTTCTTTTTTTGTTGGAAAAGAAATTAGAGTAGATATTCTTTTATCTACTCCTTGAAAAGAATTACTAGGAGAATAAGATGAAAATGTGAAATTTTAGAAAGATGAATATGATTTGTTTAGAAGAGTTAGAATTTTAGAAATTAATAATTTTTTTCTTGACTCAAATTATGATGAAGACGACAGAGAAAATGAAATGAGACTCTTAAGAGTGTAATTTTATTTTATAAAATTTGATGGTATTAATATTTATTTTTTAAAAAATATTTTATTATCATTCATAATAATTTAATTTTTTTTATATGATGTTATGAATAAATTTATAGTTTTATTTTTAATATTACTAAATCATATAGATACAAGTGCCTATAAGAATGAGATACATATATTTTTTTAAATTATATATATCTCATACCTGTATTTGTATGATTTAATAATATTAAAATATTTATTATAATTATTCATAACACTTATAATTTGTTTATATAATATCATGTCTTTATGTTATATCAACATAAAAGACAACGATGAGCCAACAATTTAATACATACAAAATCATATCTTTCAATAGTAAATTCACGAATCTTATATTTTTATCTATATTCATAATAAATCCATATTAATATAAATCAAGCAAATTAAACTACAGGATCTTAATACAGTTGAAATTTGATGTTCTACAACAGTGTTGTATAAGTAAATAATCATGTAAAAGTTTAGACTTCTCTCCAAAATAACCCACTCTTGGGAATAACATTTTCATAACCATAACTATCACCAAAAAGAAAAAATAATCTTTGTATATTAGACTATTTTTCCCCCAAAAAAAAGAGTCTAATCTAGCATCTAGGATAATTAATTGCTATCACAATTAATGAACAAAAAGTAATTAATCACTTCAAATATTAAATAATTATAAAATATTAATTAAAAATTTAGCATCCAAGATCCTAACTTAGCATAAAAAATAAAGATTATGTACCATCAAAATTAAAACAATTTAAGATTTAATAGCAAATTACAAATCGTACAAGTAAGCATGAAAAATTTAATACTTAAAAATATTAAAAGTCTTAAAATTCCATATAAAGAAATTACAATAATTATGTTATATTTTAATATTTAATAGCATAAAAAGTTATTACTTAATAACATTAAAAGCCCTAAACTAACAATTTTTTAATTAAAAAAATTACTGATAATAAATTTACACTTACACCAATAATCATAAATTTTAATTACTCTTCCCTTTTTTACTTCTTTTTAAACAAACCAAATAAAATTTGATAAAACTTTATACCATTAAAAAACCTACATTACACTAAATAATATAACAATTTATAGCTTATTATAAGTGAGCAGAACAATTTTTAAATAAAACAATTTAACATTTTATACTACTTTAGACAAAATAATAATTTTTTTTATAAAAGAAAACTTTCTAAAAAAAATACTAACATCTATTTTAACACTAACAACCATTAAATAATTACTTCCACTAATTGATAAATTTTTTTCCTTTTATTTTAATTTAACATTTTTATTTCAAAAATATTTTCTAAATTTAATAACACTAACACTAAGACTAATAAAATAAAATTTGATTTACAAACACTTTTTACTTCTTTTAAAAGTAACCATAAAAATAGGAAATAATCAAAATTTACACTTTGTCCCATAAATACTATCAATTTCCCTATATAACTTTAGAAAAATTCTAATAATTTCTATTTTAACACGAACAATGATTTTTTTCCACCAAAATTTATAGAATTATCTTAGCAGTATAATAAAATATAGAGTAACAAGTACTGAGTGACTTGTGAGAGAAAGTGAATATGTAAGTCCTATATTATACAAGGTGAAATGGCACAAAATATATATATATATATATATATATATATATATATATATATATATATATAATTAAGATATTGGATATAACAAAAAACTAACTTAATAACTCTTTACGCCTAACTTGTAAACTTATGAAATAAAAAATTGAGTTTATATCTATACTTTGTAAAAATTGGATGAGAAATATAAATAGTGAGAATATCAGTCGCTTATTCACTTTTAGGAATATGAGATACTTAAAGCTCTTTCGAGCTAACTTTTTTTTTTTGAACAAAATGAAGATTAATATCGAAGTTTTTTTGTCTGTGAATGGAGCCGTTAAGAGAATAGTTAAATTATTACGATAAACTAATGGAGGTGAAGTAATAGTATATGAAGTATATGAAGCTCTTGTAACAAATTATTAAATCAAGTGAGATCACTTGAAATAGCAATCAGACTTCTATACCTAATTTCAGTATTGGATCAAGAGATCATATATTATTTTTTTAAGAAATTGGTTGAGAAATAATTATAATATTATATTATCTAAAATTCTTAGATTTTTGTATTATAACTATAAAGTATGACCATTTGATCTTATACAAAGATTTTTCAAAATTTTTGTAGTTTAAAAAAAAAATAAAGTTTTGAATTTTTTTTGTAATTTTTGCTTAAATAAAAATTACTTTTTTACTAAATTAGAGTAAACTTTTTTTTTTTCACTTAAGTAAATTTAGATTGTGCAGTTTTCACAAAAACTGTAAAAGATTCAGATTCCAAAATTTGCTAATAACATTCTTTCAAAAGTCATATAGAGGTACTTTCATTGTAAATCTCATATTTTGATAATTTTTACTTTTAAATACTATATAAAAATTAATTTTCCTATTTCTAAATATTATTTTAAATATTTAACTATAGTATTGTTTATTTGAAATAATATTTATTAAAATTTATAATTTTATGTTAAAAAATGTTATTTTTCTCATTATCAATTTTTATATTATAAATTAGAATCAATTATTTTATAAGTAAAATATTAGTGGAACTATCTCTTTCACATTTTACTACATATATTTAAAATTAAAATTAACTAAAAAATATGTGTGAATTACACTTTCTCTTATTGTAATGATAGTTGTTTGTATGTGTGTTTTTGTTAATTATATTCTAAATTTTAGAAATTAAACTTGTTACTTGACTTATCTTTATTATTCTATATAAATTTTTATATTTTCTTCAATATGTATTTTTATATTTATAAACATTATTTTAATATTTTTTTAACTCAGAGTTTTCTTTTAAAAGTTTTATTTTTTAAATTTATAATTATTAATGTATATTTATATTTGACATTTAATTCATAATTTTTAAAAATATTATTTCAAAATAAATTATATTTTAAAACTATTTAATTTTATTAAATTTTTATATTTTAATACATAACATTTATAATTATAACTTTAAGTTGAAATAATTTTTAAAAAATTTATTTTTTAAAATAATATTATTATATATATAATTATTTACCAAAATAATTTTTTTCTTTAATTATATGTATATTTATTATAAAATTAAAATACCCGTGTGTTGCATGTTCTAATAAACTAGCATTAAATTATTTTTTGTGCCTTTAGTAATTATTTTTAATGTAATATCAATTTAATTTTTAAAACTTCATTATTGTTTTATTTGAAAAACTTATCTCTTTATTTAATTTATTTAATATAATAAAGTATTTATTAATAATAATAATAATAGTTGTTTATTTTAATTTATCAAATTTATTAAATTTTAAAATAATTTTTTATGTACTAAACATTTCATATTAAAGTATAAGATAAATATTTTTAACATTTATTTCAAAATATATTATAAAAATTTAAAAGATAGTAAAAGCAAACTAAAACTTATAATATTTCATATAATCATATAATTTTTAATATATTAAATTGAATTATTTTTTTTGTTAAAGTTATTATATGTAGTTCTTCTTTTATATTATTAAATCCACGTCAAAATTTTAAATATAAAGCAATGACATTGTTCCTACAGGTAGAGAGAGAGGGACGTATATGTTGCAGCAACTCACCAAAAAAAGTCATAAAGTCGTAATTGAGCTAAAGTGAATTATTTAAATTTGGTTTATTTTTTATTTAATTAAGTAAATAAATTTCTGTTCTTGTTAAGGATATACTTGTCTTCTGTAATCTCTTTTTTCATTCTTTGATGTGATTTTCTTGTGGAATATGCTATATTCTTTTCTGCTATGACATGGGGAGGGAGAGTACCTGTAGAGGCACTCCGATAGTAAAGTTAATATTTAATATATGGTAATAAATGCTATTTAATATCAGAAGTACATCCCTTACTTGAACTTCTTACTTTCTTTTTATATATAAAATATTGGGCTAATGGATTTCATTACTCATCCATGTCTTAGCCTTCTAATTAAAAGAGGCACCTACGACATGTTTGATCGGTGAACAATGTATCTCTAAGAAGTGGAGCCTGAATTCCACCTATAACATTCACAGATTGGGATTTTCAAGGGATAGATCCAATACAGGATGACCCTTGATGAATCCACTTTTTATTATATTTTTACTTGCCTTTTTTGTACTCCTTGATAGAAAAAATGGACTTAGTGCAAATAATATAGAAATCACATTTTGAGTAAATATCATAGGTTTATTAATTTTTGGTTAATTTGCATTTAATTATATAGATATAGATTGCAATTTTAATTGTCTTGATAATTTTGCAGAGTCTCCAAGTTAATTTTGAGATATCTTGGCCCTTAGATGAAAGTTGCCCCCAAAGTAGCCACTTTTAGGAGCAAAAATGGCAACTAAGCAAGTCTGGGTATTAAAGGTTCCAAAGTAGCTACTTTCAACCAACCTTCAAAGTAACAACTCTAGAGAGCTCAAGGGACGCCATTTGAGAAGCATTTTGCACGTGGTCACTATTGTCTTTCAAAGTGGTTACACGCATCCAAAGTAGCCACTTTCAGCATGAAAAGTGGCAACTCTAAAAAGCTCCAGGACGCCACTTTTGGAAGCAATTTGCGCATGGTCACTATTGCCTTTCATAGTGGCTACGCGCATCCAAAGTAGCCACTTTCAGCATGAAAAGTGGCAACTCCAGAGAATTGGCAAGCTTACGTAAATATGCGCGTGGATACTTTCAAGGCCCAAAGTGGACACTTTCAAAGGCAAAAGTGGACACTTTGCTGACATGTCTTCCACTATAAGGAATTAAGGTACGGGGACTTGAACATTTTATTTTTCTTTTATTCTCTTTGCCAAATTAGGACATTTTTTTTCCAGAGCTTTGAAGCCTTAGGTGACAGCCATAGGTCCATTATAGGTTTTAATTTTCAATTTTCCTTTGATTCTCGTTGATTTTACATTAATGTTGCTTACGTTTCTGTATTTCTTTCTTTCATTTGTGAAGCCCATCCATATGGAGGGCTAAATTCTCTTGTAATTCCTAGTCAACTCATACGGTTCTTGAATTCTTGGGTTTAATGGCAATTTTACTCTCTCTTTTCTTGGATTTATTAACCTCAATCTCTGAATGAAATGAAATTTACGTGAGGGAAACATTGCTTAATGAACCCTAAATTACCCAAACAAAATTCTAATCCAAAATTGCTTAATTTTGATTAATCTTTGAGATTGCTTAATCTTAGGGATAGAAATTGGAGCCCATTAAGATGCTTAATTTTAATTGGGATGCTGAAGTTAATTTTTGCTTGTTAGATTAACTTAATTCAAGGGAAGAAAAGGGATTATTGAATTATTTGAAAGAATAGGGATAGAACTCATTGATTGACTAGGGATTACTCTTCTTAATTGATTAAATTTCACTAGTTTACATTTTGCTCTTGATTAAAATCTGGAAATTAACAAACCTCCCCCAATTTACTTGCTTTAAAATATATGTTTACACTTGTTCGATGTGTGTTCCCAACCAAAAATTCCTTGGAGACGACCTAGGACAACACCCTAGTATTGCATTCATTTCTTTGCATATTTGATGAGAATTAACGACAATCTTTGTGCATAACGAGTAGCAAAAATTCGTTCCATCAACCCTACAGTCATAAGCGTTGATATCCACAACTGTACAGTCCGCAAAACTCTAATTGACTAGAGGAGCTTGACTGACATCCTGTATTGGAATACTTTTAAGCAGATGGGAATACCCAAAGATGAGTTAAGAGAATATAATGAGCCTCTAGTTGGGTTTTCTGGAAAGAGAGTAGAAACCTGTGGATGCATTGACCTGTATACATCCTCTTCGATTTTGAATGGGAGGAAAAGCATATCAAGATAACATATTTGGTGGTTCACAGAAGTACCTCATACAATATATTGTTAGGACGTCCTTTCTTGAACAAGTTAAAGGCCATAGTCTCAACCCCCCATCTAGCCATGAAGTTTCCCTCAGAAAGGCAGGATCATTACCGTCCATGTAGATCAACAGCTTGTCGGGGAATGTTATTTTGCAAGTTTGCGCTTAAAGCCCTAACCTTAGAACGGACACCTCTCTAATCATGTCAAAATAAAATAATTAAAAATTAATAATCAATAATTAATAAGAAAAAGGTAATTAGAAGGCTAAGACATGGTTGAGTCTGAAGGCTATTAGCCTAATATTTAGTCTATAAAAGAAAAGTAAGAAGTATATGTAAGAGATGGACTTCTGATATTAAATAAAATTTATTACCCTATAATGAATATTGACTTTATCATTGGAGTGCTTTTGTAGATACCTTCCCCCCATGTCATAGCAGAGAAGAATTTGACATATTTCACGAGAACGTCACATCTAAGGACGAGAAGAGAGACTACGAAAGATAAGTATATCCTTACAGAAATAGTTTCAATTTAAAAATAATTTTACAACTTTAATATTAATGGTTTGTAAATAATTTATACCTTTAAATAATTAAAATTAAATTTATTCTATTAATTTTAAGTTTATACTTTTTTATTCTCATTGTGTATAAATATTATTTATTTTATTTTAACTTTTAAGAGTTATATTTTAAATAAATAATTATAATATATTTTCAAAATATATACTATTTTGATAGTATTTTTTTTTATTTTTAACCTAAAATTATTTTTTTAGATAAAATCATTTATTATTATTATTATTATTTTATTTTACTTTTTAGCATAAAAATATTATTAAATATTAAATTAATAAAAAATTAAAATTTATAATCTAGTTGATGAACTAAGTTCAAACTTTAAAATTATTAGTCAAGTAAAATTTAAACTTTAAATTTAACTAGTTTAAATAAACGAGCGAAGTTCAAATTTAGAGTACAAGGGGTACTCTAACATGTTACAACTCTAAAAAAAATTAACAATATATGTTAAGAAATCATTAATCAAATTCACATATACAATCAATTTTTTCAAAGGCCCTATTGCATGCCACTTTCAAGAATGATACTTAATATAATCAAATATTTCAAATATTATTTTGCTAAAGGCAAATTGTCCATACGACTGCAAACTATATTATTACAACTCCTTTTTATTTCTTTTTTCCACCCCTCTATTTCTTTTTTTTCACATTGGATTCTAAATATGCTTAGTAAGTTCTCGTGCAAATTTTTAAGTAAGCATAAATTGACACTAAACCGTTCAAGTACAATGTAATACAGTTTCATAGAGACACCGTAATGCAAAAAAAGATGCAATATGTGAATGACACGTGAATGATAAATTAATTTATATATTATTATTAAATCACTTTAAAATATTTTTATATATTTTATGAATCATATTTAAAATAATATTTCTCATTTTAGACTAATTGATTTATATTTTATTTAAAAAGATGTACATACATACATATTTGTATAGCTAGAGTTATGAATGACCCTATTAAATATTTGTTTGTATTTAAATTAGCTAGATTAATTATTATAAAATGCAATTGGAAAAATTGAATATTTACACCCTCTATCTTCCTCTACTAGTATGGCTCATTTCTCTTCCCCTTTAAATTGGTTATTTTTTTTTTTATTTTTCTCTTCTTCTTTTTTCTTCCTCTTACTCTTATCTTTTGAACTTTAATGAAACTTTTTTTTTTTTTAACAATAGTGATCATTTTTATTGATAAATCTTGCTTTGCAAAGGTATGTGTATAGGAAAAGAAGGAGAGAGATTAGACTTTTCATATATACAATTACTTCTTTAAAATGTGTGGTAAATGGTTAAATCTAATGAACTCCATGTCATTACGGGTGCACTAGGACTTTAAAAGGGGTAGTGAGTTATCTTTAAAAAATTGTAGATTTTTGAATGAGAGATCTAAAATGGTTCATGATTTTAATCTAAAGAATGTTTCATTATATTTTTGTCAAAGGAATAGAAAAGAAAAGATTTCGTTGTAGTTTGAAAGTGACAAGAATCAAAGAAGGCCCGTTGAAGACAAAAGCTTGAAGGCATTGGAAAGACTTTGAGGACCAATGACAAAGGCAAGGGCAAAGAGAATAAATGGATCATGTGCTTAGAAACTTCTTAGGCAAATTTGTTGTTGTTTACTTTGATGATATCTTAATTTATAGCAAATCTTTTGATGAGCATATGTTGCATTTGAGGTATGTGTTAGAGGTTTTAAGACATGAACAATTGTATACAAATATTGAAAAATGCACATTTTGTAAAGATCATGTAATTTTTCTTGGCTTTGTTGTTAATTCTAAAGGTGTGCATGTGGATGAGGAAAAAGTTAAACCCATTAAGGATTAGCCAAACCCTAGGACTATGAGTGAAGTGAGGAGTTTCCATGGATTAGCAAGCTTTTATAGGCGCTTTGTGAGAGATTTTAGTACCATTGTCACACCCATAAATGAAGTTGTTAAGAAAAATGTAGGTTAAACAACAAAAAGCCTTTAATACTTTGAAGAATAAGTTTATGCATGCACTGATACTTGCACTCCCTAATTTTATTAAATCTTTTGAATTAGAGTGTGATACATCTAATGTTGGGATAGGGGCTGTTTTGATTCAAAAGGGACATCCTATTGCTTACTTTAGTGAAAAGCTTAATGGAGCATGCTTGAAGTATCCTACTTATGATAAAGAACTCTCTGCTTTGATTAGTGCACTTTGAACATGGAAACATTATCTTTTACCTAAAGAATTTATGATCCATAGTGACCATGAATCATTAAAATATCTTAAGAGTCAAGGGAAATTAAATAAAAGACATGCTAAGTGGGTAGAGTTCGTTAAACAATTCCCTTATATTATTAAGCATAAGCAAGGTAAAATGAATGTAGTGGCTGATGCATTATCTAGGCGTTATGTGTTACTTTCTATGCTTGATACAAAATTGCTTGGATTTGAACATATGTAAAGGAACTTTATGTGCATGATGCTGACTTTGCTGAATTATATGCGCTTTGTGAAAAGGGAGCTCACAATTGGTTTTATAAGCATGATGGATATTTGTTTAAGGGGAATAAACTATGTGTGCCTAAATGCTCAATTCGTGACTTGCTTGTGAGAGAATCCCATAGGGGTGGTTTGATGGGACATTTTGGTGTACCTAAAACCTTAATGATATTGCAAGAACACTTCTTTTGGCAAAAAATGAAACATTGTGTTTATAAATTTTGTGAAAGGTGTGTTGTGTGCAAGAGGGCTAAATCTAAGGTAAATCCTCATGGCCTTTATACTGACCTGTTTTGGATTACCCTTAGATTGATGTTTCTATGGACTTCATTGTATGTTTGCCAAGGACAAAGAATGGCAAGGACTCCATATTTATGGGTGTGGACCGATTTTCGAAGATGACTCATTTTATTCCATGTAGAAAAGTATATGATGCTATATATATTGCGGACCTATACTTCAAAGAGGTTGTAAGGTTGCTTGGTTTGCCAAGGAATATCATTTCAGATAGAGATTATAAGCTTCTAACACTACTAAAAAGTCTGTTTATACAGACGGATTTACAGAAGGATTTTTAGAGTATTACAGACGGATTTTTCGTCTGTAAGTTACAGACGGATTTTTTCGTCTGTAAGTTACAGACAAATTTTTCCGTCTGTAAGTTACAGACGAATTTTTTCTTCTATAAGTTACAGACGGATTTTTCTGTCTGTAATCCGTCGGTGATATATTTTACTATTATTGATATTTTTTTATTTATATAGATAGTTATTTCCTGCTGTTCTTGATTATCACAATTTATAAACAAAATAGAAACTATAGATTCGGCATCTAAACATTCCAAAATGATTTATAAAATTTAAATGTTATTAAAAAGGAAGACAAAAAAGCATCTAAATAAATACATTTAAATATAAAATACAAGTCTTCATCAATTATAATCTGTGAAGTCATAATCCGAAGGAGCATCATCATCAGTAGAAGAGGAGTCAGTAAAGGAATGATGCATGGAGGTGAAAATCGGTGGTGCTGGAGCTGGTGGAGGAGGAGGAAGAGGTGTGGAGCTGCTTGCTCTCATGAGCTCAAAATAAGCATGCATCTGCTGCATTTGCATATGCTGTTGCGTCATCTATTTCTTTGGACCTCCCTTTGCATTCTCGACGCCACCTTCTTCTCTATCTTCTTCTCCATTTTCTTTGCCCACTTCTTCTTCCATGCATTTTCTTTACTCTTCCACATCTCCTCATTCTACTTCTAGAGTTCTTCATTGAGGGCATGGACCTGAGTGCGGACCATGTCCTCCACATCCTCAGGTGCAAGAGAAGGGGCATCTCCAGTGACAGATGCAGGGGACATGGAGTCTGCAAAGCGGCCCCCATGCCATAAATGCGACCTTTATAAAGGCCACCCACTGTCTGTGACCACATAGCATCCTCATCTACTGACTCTGGATTCTGAGAAGATGCTTCCTCAAGCCTTTGAATATAGTCATCCTACAGTTCAGTTCAGATAATTAGATATTAGTTTGGAGAACTATTTAATAAGTCGCTAATAATAACATATATTATCAATAACTATGACTTACATATGTGGCCTGATATCGTGTATCAACCCACAGGTTTTTGTCCTGCCTGTGAGTGTGTGTCTCCTTAAACAACTCTCCAGTAGTAGGTGGCCTCTTCAACGACTTCTCCTGCAATTAGAAATAAATCACAATCTCAAATATGAAATTATAGATAGAGTCAACTGAATTTTAAAATCACATACCAAGTTCGCCTTAGTGCCAGCCAAAGTCGTAGACCCACCAGTATGCAGTGACCCCCCTTTATTAGATGCCCTGTTTGTCTTGTTCTTTACAGAGAGATTTTTAAACTCATCTGTACCCCAATACTCCTGCAAGGCATGAAGAAAGTTGGGTGCTATCCAATCAGCAGTAGAAGGGTCCTGGCGAGCCTCATTGTACATCTGTCTTAGTCGCTTTGCAGTGTGACTCTTCCAGGCCTTGAAAATCATCTTTTCGTCCTGGGGAGAATGGAAAAGTTGCTCTACAGAAACACAATTTCATTAGAAGAGGTACAAACAGTCATATGTAATTACACTTAGTTAAAATTAATACATTATTATTACCTTCCAATCTTTGAACCATTCTATCTTTGTATCATTTGGCACCTTTGCAAAACTTTTGTAAGGCGCATCATACATCTTCTTAATCGTATCTGTGACCTGATGGAGACCTTTCTGTGGTGGTATCCAACTAATAACACAATAAAGTAAAACATAACTACTAACATTCACATAAAATACGCAATGTTAGGCATATTTGATTGAATTACTTACCAAGTGGACCCATCCCATCTCAAAGTTTCTAACGATCTCGATGATGTCTGGGTCTGTGATGACTGCTGCCCGCTTAAAGATGGGACAGCAGTGGATCCATCTCCTGTGCCCTGTGTAGCAGGTGACTGTGTGGCCTGTGTAGTAGGGGGTGCAGAGTGTGAAACTCGCTGTACTGGAGGGGGAGGAGCAATATACCCAGGATTGGGCACCATGATAAATTGCTCATGTCCCCTAACCTGGGAGGTCTGCACTATTGCTGGTGTGGACGTCGAAGTCGGAGCGGTAGGTGAAGAAGTGTTGCCACGATCAGTTTGCTGAGTAATACCCTTCTTACCTTTACCTTTACCTGCCATATCTGAATCAAACCATATATATGTTTAGAGACAAATACTATAATTTGTTTAAAATATGAATAATATTGGTGATAAGTCAAATTAAATAATCATGGCAACATAGTAAATTGACAAACCTACTTACTTTACCTCATTTACTCTGATAGTTCAAGACTACCTTCATCATCATTCGATGAAAGTTCATCCATAATTCCTTCATCCTCGTCTTCTATGATGTCATCCATTTCATTATATCTCATAACTTGGGTAGGAGGGTCAATTATTTCAATTTCGTTCAAAGGAGAAAATAAAATTGGAGGGACAACAATGTCTATTACTACACGTGAAGGAATTGAGTCATCAATTTGATATGCATCTTCATCATCTACTTCATCACTTTCAATTCGACCCCTTGGTTTAGTTTTAATTACAATCCTCCAACTTTTATTACATTTTCCAGGGTAAGATAAGAAATATACTTGTCTTGCATTTTGTGCAATGATGAAGGGGTCAAAGCCTCTATATCTTTTGGTATGGTTAATCTCAATTATATTGTAATGGTTATGTTTACGTGTACCTGTTGGGCGTGTTGGATCAAACCATTCACACTTGAATAAGACAATCCTTTTTATGGTTTCACCAGCATATTCAAGCTCAACAATTTCATGAAGCTTTCCATACCAATCACAGTCACCATCACTTGAATTTCCTCTTACACTAACTCCACTATTATCTGTTTTTCTCCCTTGACATGATTCAATAGTTTGAAATTTATACCCATTAACAAAGTAAATTGGCCAACAATATGCTTTATTTTTTGGACCTCTGGACAAGTTATATAGGTCAGGATCTGTGATACCATTACTAGGATCATGCACCTACACATACCATAAATCAATGTCAATTGATTGAATACAGAATAATATTAAAAAGTCAATTAACTAACATGTTAGGGAAATGTCATGACTTACATAACTTTTGAACCATGATAGAAATTGATTAAGGGATTCGTGACCATATAATTGTTCAAAATATCTGTAAACATTGCAACATCATTAACTAGATTTGAATGACCATGATCAGAAAAAATCATTAAAGCAATCATAAGTCACTTACGTTCTGAATGGTTGAACTTCCTCACAATTTAATAAGATGTGCAAGTGGGCGGCCTCTAATTCGTCACCTAAGATCCATCGTTCTTCGCATTTTCCAGATACACGACCTGGTTGGTTGAATATAGATAGACTTGGCTCATTACTACTTTCTCCCCCATCATCATTTCGACCAACTCGAGTTCTCCTAGATTGAACATGAGGTTCAAAATAGTATGTGCAAAAATTTGATGTCTCCTTTGATATATATGCCTAGCATATGGATCCTTCCACTTGAGCTCTATTTTTCACAGTCCTTTTGAACCCTCCAATTTCTCGTTCAAACGGATACATCCACCTGTATTATACTGGTCCACATACACGTGCTTCATATGCTAAGTGTATAGGCAAGTGCTCCATGGAGTCAAAGAAACCAGGGGGAAGTATTCTCTCTAATTTGCACAAAATGACAGGAATATTTTTCTCCATAACTAATAGATCTTCAACCCTTAGAGTAGGTGAACACAGGTCCCTAAAGTACTCACTTAACTCAGTCAATGGCTTCCAAACATGGTCTGGTAGTTTCCTAAATACAGCAGGTAGAAGACACTCCATGAATATGTGGCAATCATGACTTTTCATCCCAAAAAATCTTCCTTGTTCAACATTCACACAACGACCGAGGTTTGAAGCGTAACTGTCAGGCATTTTTAACTCCTTCACCCACTTACACACATCTTGTCTTTGTGGTAAAGTTAGAGTGTAACTTGCCTTTGGCTTTGACCATCGACCATCTGCAAGTTGTTGTAACCTCAATTCATGACGCCTACAATATTCTTCTAAATCTTGCCTTGCCTTGACATTATCTTTAGTTCGATCAGTGTCCATTACAGTATTCATGATATTGTCAAATACATTTTTTTCCACATGCATCACATCTAAACAATGACGAACTAAGTTATCCTTCCAATATGGGAGCTCCCAGAATATACTTTGTTTGGTCCAATTATGTGTCATCCCATAACCAGGAAACCTAATGGATTTTCCTACTTCTGTGATTTTTGGCAAGTGTTTAACTCTATCCCATACTTGATGACCATTTAAACGGGCGGGAGGGTCCTCTTTCTCAACAGTTGCTTTCTTAAATTTGTACGCTTGACGCCTATAAGGATGTTCCATATCTAAAAATCTCCTATGGCAATCAAACCATGAATTTTTTCCTCCATATTTTAAAGTAAATGCCTTTGTATCCTCCATACAAATTGGACATGCTAATTTCCCTTGAGTCATCCATCCAGATAACATTCCATAAGCAGGAAAATCATTTATCGTCCACATCAGTGCTGCCTTCATGATAAAATTTTGCTTCCTTGATACATTGTAAGTTACTACACCCTCACACCATAACTCTTTCAACTCATCAATCAAAGGTTGAAGGTATACATCAATTTTTGCCTTTAGATTTTCTGGACCAGGAATTATTACAGTCAAGAATAAATATGGATTTTTCATGCTCATTTCAGGAGGAAGATTAAAAGGTGTAACCACAATAGGCCAACAAGAATATGGTTTATTAAATTGATTGTTTGGAGCGAACCCATCAGCACATAACCCTAACCTTACATTTCTAAGATCGGATGCAAACTCAGGATACACTTGATCAAAATGTTGCCAAGCCTGTCCATGAGATGGATGAGTCATTATCCCATCACTCCTTTTATTTTCAGCATGCCACGTCATGTAAGGAGCTGAACTCATAGACGCATACAACCTTTTTAGCCTAGGAATCAAAGGCAAATAATGCATTCTACTTTGCGGTACATCTTTATGTTTACCACTTCTACCACCTCTTCTTGGTTTAAACCTAGGCTCTCCACAGAATTTGCAATTGGTCAAAACAGCATCATCTTTGTAATACAGCATGCAGCCTTTCAAACAACAATCAATTTTGACTTCTTTTAATCCAAGTTTGGAAACTAATTTTTTGGCTTGGTAAAAGTCCTTTGGTATGGAGCCAGGTTCGGGACTAAGCTCACTAATTAATGTAGCCCATTGATCAAATGAACTCTGACTTTGATTGCCTTCTGACTTTATGCTTAACATTCTTATTGCTAAAGATAACTCTGAATACACACACCCATCCCATAAAGGCTTGTTTGCTGCTTCTAAAACATTATAAAACTTTGTAGCCTCTCCATTAGGTTCTTCTTCAGCTTTGAAATCATGAAAAATTCCAAATTGAGGACCAACAACATCATAAACCATTTCTTGATAACGACTATTACTTTCTTCCCAACTTACATGACCTACATGACCACCTGATTGTTATATATTTGAATTACCTACTTGATTTTCTAAATTAACTTCTTCCGCATGCTCAGTCCATATCTAATAATCATGTTTAAATCGAAACTTATACAAATCATATCTAATTGTATCAATATCCAAAAACTTTCTACACTTGCACTTAGAACATGGACACCTAACGACCTGATTGGTGATGAATTGCTGCGAATTACAACAGATGCATATAAATTCCTCTACACCCTCAAAGAATTCAGGTTTTATTCCCCCTCGACTTGGGTGTAACCTATCATACATCCACGGACGATTTCTGAGAAACATCTTCCTCAACAACTATATAAACCTAATACAAATATACAATATGGTATCAACCTTCTAAAATACATTACAGAAAATTTTAATATAAATTTTGGCAGAATCTCCCCTAATACATGTTAATTTCCTTACATTTGTTTACCATTTTTCTACAACAATGAAAATTTCACCTAAAATCAACTAATAAATTATATAACAATAAATTATTCGATACATCAAACCAAAACACATCACAATCATAAACCGTTCTAGAGCACATCCCCTTGTAACTCCACAACATGCATATTCTACAAACTCCACAAACACAAACAATCCCACAGCACACAATAATCAGGTTCCGAGAAGGACCTGTACGCTCTTCCCCCCAGTCATACAATCTCCAATCCTACAACTCTATCTTAGAAATTTTAAGTCTCTAAAAAACATAAAAAATTAAAAATCTAAACCGATTAAAAGTTAGAGTTTCGTACCAAAAATACAATGATGCAAAAAAACTTTCAAATGGTTGCTCTAATCACTCGCAATGGCCAAAACACTGAGCTCTTTGAGAGAGAGAGAGAGAGAGGGGGGAGCGAGAGAGAGAAACCGGTCTGATAATGGGGGAGGGGAAGAGGAGACGCGGTTTTATGGGTTTCAGTCATTATAGACGGGAAAATCCGTCTGTAACGGGTTAAATGAAACGGTGCATTTTTGAATTCCACATTACAGACGGATTTTTCCATTTGTAATGCGTCAATCAAATTTACAGACGGAAAAATCCGTCTGTAAATTTGTCACCTGAAAGGTCGGCTTAAATCGTCACATTTAAAGACGGAAAAATCCGTCTGTAATTTCCCGCTTTAATATTTTCTCCTATTTTCAAATTACAGATGGAAAAATCCGTCTGTATTTGCTGTCTACAACGTTTGGCGCCAAAAGGCGGGCTAAATACAGACGGATTTTACAGACGGATTAAAATCCGTCTGTATTACAGACGGATTTACAGACGGATGTTTCAGAAAATAAATAAATAAATAAAAATTCACAAATCCGTCTGTAAATCCATCTGTATTACAGACAGATTAAAATCGGTCTGTAAAATCCGTTTGTATTTAGCACTTTTCTTGTAGTGTAAGTCACTTTTGGAGGACACTGTGGCAAAAACTTGGAACCAAACTTCTATTCTCTACCATGTGTCACCCACAAACAGATGGACAAACAGAAGTGGTAAATTGTTCCTTAATTACTCTTTTTAGGGCTATGGTAAGGAAAAATCTCAAATCATGGGATGAATGTTTGTCTCATATTGAATTTGCATATAATAGGACATTTCATTCAACTACCTTGCATTCACCCTTTGAGGTTGTTTATGGATTTAATCCTCTCACCCTGCTTGATTTGTTGCCACTTCATAATATTTTATCTTTAGTACATAAGAATGGCAATGCCAAGGCTGAATTTGTTAAAAAGTTACACGAAAAGGTGAAGGCTCAAATTGAAAAGAAAGTGGAACAACAAGCAAAATATGTCAACAAGGGAAGAAAGCGGTATTTGAACCTTCAGCCAAGAGGAGATGGACCATTCCAAGTCCTAGAGAGAATTAGGTATAATGCATACAAAGTGAACTTACCAGGTGAATATAGTGTTAGTACTACTTTAATGTATTTAATTTATCTCTCTTTGATGTAGGAAGTGAAGAGCCAAATTTGAGGGCGAATTCTCTTGAAGAAAGAGGGATTGATGAGAATCAAAGAAGGCCTATTGAAGACAAAAGCTTGAAGGCATTGGAAGGACTTCAAGGACTAATGACAAGATTAAGGGCAAAGAGAATAAATGGAAACTTAGAATAGATGATTGCTATCCTATTTGAAAGAGAGCTTAATTTAGAGTTAGAAGAGCCCGAGAGATTCAATGACATATGCTTAGAGAACTTGAACTTCAATGAGTTTCATTAGGATTTAATTACTATGTTTAGTTTATTTATTTTAATATTGGTCATTACTTATTTTGAGTTTTTAGTTTAGATAAAATTATGTTATTTTATTTAGTTTACTTGGATTTGGACTTGTTGCCACAAGAAGCTTGTTAGGGTTATATTTGTGTTGGTTTATGAGCGTTAGACATATATATGTCTTATATACACATTTTAATTAGTTTTGAATACAATTTGAGATTAAATACTCTTGTTAGAGCATGTGACTCTAGGTTCTTAGGTGGGGCAGTTTTCTTTAATCTTATCAAGAGGTTAAGACTCTTGTGGTGATCGTTCCTTGCCTTATCAATCTTGTGATTGTGGTGCCATTCTCCATCTCTTTCCTATTTCCATATTTATTAATTTTCTTCTTGTTTCAATTCCTATTTGTGCCTTAATAATTTTATTTTAATTGTGTGAAATCTAATTCAAGATCATTTAATTTGGCAATATGAATTATGATTGTCATTAAAAAGAGAAAAAAAGGTGTGGATGATAGGCAAGAGAAAAAATGATAAAATTTGGAGGAGAAAAATTTGTCAAAAAATGTAGATGAAAGGTATTGTGAATACCCAATTTTATCCAAAGCCCTTTCAAAAATAAATTTTAAAAGTAAATATAATGATTTGATTTTGTAGTAGGTTAAGAAAAAAGATAAAAACTAATTTTAAATTTAAATTCAAATTCAAAGTTTTAATTTTTAAATTTAAAATCAGATTTAGAAATGGTCAAAGGTATTTAGGAGAGTGGATGAGAAAGAAAAAATTGATTACTGGTCATCGGAAAATAAGGGGTCATAGATGTTGGAGCATTTATTAAAATAAAAAATAAATAAATAATTGCATATTAAATCCTTTCCTAACCCTAAAATTATTTCTTTTTGTCCATATTTATTAAGATATATACATGTTTTTTGGTTTACTAAACAAAAAGAGTGGGTTTTCTAAAAAAAGAAAAATTAATATTAAAAATATTTTGAATCCACGCAATGGCCAAGCGATTTTGATAGAGTGGAGGATCTACTTTTAACGTTGCTTGAATCGTAAAGGTTTATTGAGTAGCCGTGTGCTAAGTTGAACCCTGTACAATAGTGGATTTACGTAAAAAATATTGATAAAGAAAAATTAAATCAAGTTTTATTTAAAAAAAGGAAGAAAATCTTTAAAACATTATCCAAAACTCAATTTTCTAGAAAGAACTATGTGACAGCTTTGCTTCTTCTGTTGCACACGAAGGATACATAGGAGCAGGAACCTGACCCGTCAAGTCTAAAATCTTTTTTTTTTTAATTTTTTTCAAATTCAATTTTTAAAATTATTTTAAACTAAGCAATTTTAAGCACATTTTTTGTATGAAAAATAAAATAAAAATTTATTTTTATAATATATTTCTTTAATAATATATTTCTTTAATACAAAAATAAAAAGAATAATATTTTTATAAATAACTCATTCCTTTAATTCAAATAATTTTTTATTGTGATCCCTGATCACTAATCAATGCTCCAGGAAATTCAAACCTGTAGAAAGTATGTGATTTCATAAAATCTGCAACAACATGAGCAATATCAATAGGAGTGGCCTTTGCCTCCACCTACTTGGAGACATAGTCCATTGCTAACAAAATATAAACATAGCCAAATGAAACAGGAAAGGGACCCATAAAATATGTACCCCATACATCAAACACCTCATAGAAAAGAAGTTAGTTGGGGTTCCAGTCTTTTAGTATCGCTCGTATGTCTTACAGAAAGTATGTGCATCTCAGAACAAGGTAGGCCAATATAGTCTAGAATCTAAGATCTTTTGGGCTGTACACTAAGATCCAAAGTGTCCACTGATAGACGATTGCCGAATCGTTATCAAAATAACTAAGTTTTCTAAAGATTTTAGGTTTTCTTTTTAAAAAATGCAAATAAGGTTTTTGGGATTTTGAAACTTGCAATTAATCAAATTAAATTACGAACAGAATTAAAGTGAGTAAAAAAATGAATTAAGAAATATCAATTTATAGAATACCAATTGCATATAACTCTGACTATTACAGTATCTAAAGATTTAAATCCATGTTTGAACAATCACCCAAATCAATTATTAATTCAATCGAATAACCTAATTGAATAGAGTTACAAATTAAATCAAATAATTATTTAACCTAATTCGTATTAATTATCAAATTTGAGCATCAATCGAGTCCTAATTTAAATCTAACAACAGAAAAGTCAATCATGATCGCAATAAACAATTTTGAGATTAAAGAGAAAAAGAGAACAAACTCGGAGCAATTAGCGTAGAACTCAAGTCGAAACTATAGCGTTTGGATTCCGCAGATTGAACAAGAGGTTTAGCCTTCCATCGAAATGCTTAACCCACGCAAGAATGAGAGAGTTGAGAGAAAATAAAAACAAGGATTCTTATTTTGGCCTAGTCTCAAAAGCTCAAAGTGTCTAATCACTTTCAAATTCAGAACTTTGTTAGTCTATTTATAGGTTCTGATTAGGGTAAATTAAGTGGCCAAAATGTGGGCTTTAATAATATCTAAAAGCCCAAATACAATTATTACACAACAAGGACCCAAATGCAATCCCGCAACAATATTCAACAAATCTTAATCCAGTGATCCATATATGCATTTTGAAGCCCTTGATGTGTAGAATCCAATGCAACTAGAATCAACCAAAAATTATATCTATAGAAAAATTTATGGCCAAAAGAGTAGTCAAAGGTCAGAATAACGAAAAATATGAAATTAAAGTATTTATTTGTAATAGGCCCAATTTATTCAAATAAGTAGAAAATGGTAAAAATTATAAAAATAAAGCATACGAAAAGTGTTTATTAATCAAAATAACTTATTAAACGTAAACATACAATATGTTATATCAAATTCTCCCGCACTTAAGATTTTGCCCTCTGGGGCAAATCACAAAATCAAACCATAGGGGATCTAAAACAAATTAGGCTATGTACAAAGTCCATCAAGCTCAAATATCATGGCTAGAATGGAAATCAATCATCATATTTCAAATTGACAAATGAACTTATCAAATCAGATGAATGAACCATAAGAGATAGAATTCTCACACGATATACTCTCAATCACTTAAGTGTATAAGGTAAAGTGTATCACTCAAAATGCACAACATGAAGCATGATCATCCATAAGCTTGCCCATTACCTACTTCTCCATTTGAATTCATAGATACACACAAAAATCAAGAGAACTTTTCTTGGTTATAAAGGGGTATAGTGAAGGTGGAAAAATTACAACGGTAATCAAGTTAAAACCAAAGAGGATATAAGAACAATGAGGAATGAATCCAAAGAAAGTAAGCATGAAAGTAAATACCCTAAACAAAGATATAATGTAATACAATCCAAAAATAATCCTCTTTTACTTTTGCTAGCCATCCAATGCTTCTTTTCCTTTTTATTGCTTACTTTTTCTTTTTCTATTTCTTTATTTCTCCTCTTCCTCCTCTTCTTCTTTTTTTTTTTTTTTAAGTAGCTGAGTTTTCTTTTCTCTTGATTTTTCTAAAGTAATATCCCCCACACTTATTTCTATGACCATTCCCAATACAATTCAAAAGTTCTTGTATCCCTTAAGGTTGGGTCATTTTATTGTTTTACACATTTGGCTTGAAATGAATTAAGATCACAAGAAATAGGACAATTAGGCTCAAGGGGGCTTAAACAATGGAAATAATGCAAGGTTGACTTTTTGGCTAGTAGTTTGCAAGAAGAAAATGATGCCCCTATCATGTTAATTCAAGCATATAGAAATATAGTCTAAAATAGGCTCAAGGCAAGTTCTAGTGTCATACAACCATGAGTGCAATCACACAATGAAGGAAAGTAAAATGAGATGATATTATCATCTATATGACTCAAAACCTCACAAGGTACATATTCTATCCCAAATAATCAAACACACAAGATATCAAAGTCCACCTATGAAACTGAAGAATGATTCAATCAATCCATGAAAGCCTTGAAATAATCAATTAATTAGACTATGTACACACCAAAAACATAATACTCCCCCCACTTGAAATTAACATTGTCCTTAATGGAAAACACAATAAGGATAAGGACAATTCAAACAATCTAATAAGTGAGAGAAAGTAAGAAAACTCCCTATAAATCAGGTTAGGTGGCCAACTCAAAAGTGGTCTCCTCTTGTTCATGTTCCCCTAAGCTCTCATGAAAAACCTTGAGCCAATGCCCATTAATCTTGAAGTTCCTTTGCAATCCCATATCCTGAAGTTTAAGAACACCATAAGGAAAAACGTTAATAACAAGAAAGGGACCATCCCATTTAGATCTCAATTTGCCGGGCATCAACTTAAGTCTAGAATTATATAAAAGGATTTTGTCACCAATGTGGAACTCTTTACGCCCTATTACCTTATCATGAAAAGTCTTGGTGCACTCTTTGTAGATGTTAGAGTTCTCAGATGCTTCTCTACGAATCTTCTCCAACTCTTGTAATTGAAGCTTCCTATGCGAGCCAGCTGCCTCTATATCTAGGTTACATTGCTTGATCACCCATAATGCCTTATGCTCCACTTCTATTGGTAGATGACATGCCTTACCAAAAATAACCCGATAAGGAGACATTCCGATGGGTGTTTTGTAGGCAGTTCTGTAAGCCCACAGAGCTTTCTCGAAGTGTAGACTTCAAGCCTTTCTGTTGGGTTAGATAGTCTTCTCCAGAATTTGCTTTATTTTTTTGATTGGAGATCTCTGTTTGTCCGTTAGTCTCCAGAAAAAGGAAACTAGAGCATGATAAGACAGTACCACTGATAGAGAAGTGCAGCGCCATTCTTAAAAGAAAGCTTCCTCAAAACTCAAAGATCCAGGATCCTTCAGCATACCATGCGAAATAGGATAATGTACTGTAGGAAAAGCATTATGTGACTTGGGAGCAAGCATTAACTTGATGCTTTTAGCTATCATGAAGGAATTCGGCATAGAAGAATTGAAACCAACCAACATCACACTGCAGCTAGCTGATAGATCTTACACTTATCCGTATGGAGTTGTTGAAGATTTATTGGTTAAAGTTGATAAGTTCATTTTTCCTACAGATTTTGTAATTTTGGACATGGAGGTGGATGCAAACATACCCATGATCCTAGGCAGATTATTTCTTGCAATTGGGAGAGCTCTTATTGTTGTGCAAAAAGGAGAGCTCATCCTTAGAGTTCAAGATAAAAAGGTAGTGTTTAATGTTTTTGAAGCTTTGAAATATCCAATTGAAGATAACACATGCATGAGAGTAGAAATAATGGATTCTCTTATTACGCCTTATCCTATTGATGAATTTGATGAAAGTTCTGTGTTAAGAGAAACCATAATTGCAGGGAGTACCAAACCTGTAATCCATAGAGAAGAGCATATTATGGAAATTGAGCAACAATTGGAAGCTCTACCAAGTCTAACCCCTGCAGAGAATTCAGTCAAAGAAGAGCTGAAAGAGGAAGTGAAAGAAGACAAAAATCAGAAGCTAGAACTCAAGCAGCTACCTTCTCACTTGAGATATGCTTTCTTGGATAAGAATCACGAAAATCCAGTCATCATCAACAATGAACTCAAGGAGGAAGAAGAGGAAAAGTTACTAAGAATTTTGAGAGAGCATAAATTAGTAATAGGCTGGAGCATTTCAGACTTGAATGGTATAAATCCTTCATTTTGTAAACATGGAATTTTATATGAAGAGAAATTTAAACTAGTTATGCAGCCACAAAGAAGGTTGAATCCAGCAATGAAAGAAGTGGTCAAGAAAGAAGTCATGAAATTACTAGACGCAGGGATCATTTATTCAATTTCGGACAGTCAATGGGTGAGTCCAATCCAAGTTGTCCCTAAGAAAGGAAGGATGACAATTGTGCCTATGAGAAGAATGACTTATACCTCCTAGGACTGTCACTGGTTTGCGCATGTGTATTGACTACAGGGAGTTGAATCATGCAACTAGAAAGGATCACTTCCTACTTCTATTTGCTGACCAAATACTGGAAAGACTTGCTGGACATACATTCTATTTTTTCCTTGATGGGTATTCAGGATATAACCAAATAGCAATGGACCCTATGGATCAAGAGAAGACTGCATTTACGTGTCTATTTGGAGTTTTTGCATATAGAAGAATGCCATTTGGATTATGCAATGCTCCTGCTACATTCCAAAAGTGTATGATGTCCATCTTTTCTGATTTGGTAGAGAAAATTATTGAAGTGCTTATGGATGACTGCTCTGTTTTTGGAAATTCATTTGATGATTGTTTAGCTAATCTATCTACTGTTTTGCAGAGATGTCAAGATACTAACCTTGTGTTGAATTGAGAAAAGTGTCATTTCATGGTCCAAGAGGGCATTGTCCTTGGCGATAAAATTTCAGAAAAAGGAATAGAGGTGGATTAAGCAAAAATAGAAGTTAGTAGTAAACTACCTCCACCAATTAATGTTAAGGGAGTTAGGAGTTTTCTAGGTTATGCAGGCTTTTATAGAAGGTTTATCAAAGACTTTTCAAAAATTGCAAAAAATCTTAGTGATTTACTTGTAAAAGATGCTAATTTTATATTTGATGATGCTTGTTTGCATGCATTTTTTGTTTTGAAAGAGAAACTTATTTCTACACCTATTCTTGCAAAACTTGATTAGAAATTACCTTTTGAATTGATGTGTGATGCAAGTGATAGTGCAGTGGGTGTTGTTCTAGGATAGAAAAAGGATAAGAAATTGCATGTCATTTACTATTCCAGCAAAGTTTTAAATCCTGCACAAGTAAATTACACAACTACAGAAAAAGAACTCCTGGCTATTGTGTTTACTTTTGACAAATTTAAATCATATTTGATGGGATCAAAAGTCATAGTGTATACTAACCATTCTGCACTTAAATATTTGTTGTCCAAGTAGGATACCAAGCCAAGATTATTGAGGTGTATTTTATTGCTACAGGAATTTGAATTGGAAATTATAGACAAAAAGGGAAAGGAAAATAGGGTAGCTGATCACCTGTCCAGACTTCCATTGGAAAGTCTAACCGCTAACTCCTTAGAAATCATTGAAGAATTTCCAGAGAAAAGGCTGCTTGCAGTAGAATACATGCCTTGGTTTGCTGATATTGCAAATTTTAAGGCCACTCAACTCATTTCAAAAAGGTTTACTTGGCAGTAAAAGAAGAAATTCTTACATGACAACAAATTCTATGTGTGGAAAAACCCTTATTTGTTCAAGATTGGGGTGGATAGCCTACTTAGAAGGTGTATTCCACAAAGTGAGCTAGCTGAGATATTATGGCATTGCCACAATTCAGACTATGGAGGCCACCATTGAAGTTCAAGAACTGCTGCAAAAGTCTTGCAGGCAGGTTTCTTTTGGCCTACACTCTTCAAGGATGCCAAAAAATATGTTGAAAGATGTGATAAGTGTCAAAGGATAGGCAACATCTCTAGGAAGCATGAGCTGCCATTGACAAATATTCTAGAAGTGGAATTATTTGATGTATGGGAAATTGACTTCATGGGACCTTTTCCCATATCATTTTCTCATGAGTATATCTTGGCGACAGTCAACTATGTTTCTAAGTGGGTGAAAGTCATTCCCACAAGAACGAATGATGACAAGGTAGTGATCTCTTTTGTAAGAAGGAACATCTTTGCAAGGTTTTACCCAAATTTTTAATCAGTGATGGAGGTGCTTATTTCTGCAACAAACACCTTGAAGCAGTACTAATGAAGTAGGGTGTGAAGCACAAGGTTGCTACTCCATATCATCCACAAACAAGTAGACAAGTTGAAGTATCAAATAGAGAAATCAAGCAGATTTTGGAGAAAGTGGTGAATAATGTAAGGAAGGATTGGTCAAAGAAGCTAGATGACTCTTTATGGGCATATAGAACTGCCTTTAAGACTCCAATTGGTATGTCACCCTACCAATTAGTCTTTGGAAGGGCATGTCACTTACCTTTGGAACTGGAACATAAGGCTTATTGGACCACTAAATGATTGAACTTTGATTTACCAAGTGTTGGAAAGAAGAGAATTTTTCAACTGCACGAATTAGAAGAGTTCAGACAGCAAGCTTATGAGAATGTAAAGTTGTACAAAGAAAGAACCAAGAGAATTCATGACAAGTTAATTCTGCAAAGAGAATTCCAACCTGGACAACAAGTGTTGTTGTTTAATTCTAGACTGAAACTATTTCCTAGGAAACTTAGATCAAGGTGGTCTAGACCTTTTTTGATAAAAGAAACATCTCCCTTTGGAGCAATTCTGATTGAGGATCAAAAGACAAGGAGAGAATTCAAGGTTAATGGCCAAAGATTGAAGGTTTATCATGGAGAAGAATTTGCAAGGAATATCTCATATCTGGTTTCTCCTGAGTAAGAAACATTTAACGTCAAGCTAGTGACGTTAAAAAAGCGCTTTGTGAGAGGTAACTCACATTTCTGACGCAATTTAAGTTTTTTGCATTGCTTTTGAAATTTCATTATTCACTTTGTTAAATTTCTGCAATTCTGATTTTGTGATTCTGCTGCATCTGTAATTTGGGGTAAATTTGATACATGAATTGAGATTTTATGTTGTGAGTGTGTATTGAAAGGATTAAAGTTGAATAAGTGAGCTACTAGAGGTTTTAGAGAACTTTGATTGATTAAAGGAGTCACTCTTTTTTAGGAAAGGAATCATGCAGAGACTGCATTCTTATGTTCCCCTCTAGAACAATCACTTTGACTGATAAAAGTGATCACGCAGAGGCATGAAGGATAACACGCTCCTTTGGAACACTCACTCTCACTGATGAGAGCGATCACGCAGAGGTTGCCTATAAAACATACCTTTTGGAACAATCACTTTGCTGTAAAAAGTGACCACGCACAGGTAAGTATGAGATATCCCTTTGTGCGTATTCCCTTTCATTGATAAAAGTAATCACGCTTAGAAAATAAGCTTGCGCGTTGTCACTTTTCCCAACAATAGTGACAATGCGCATTTCAATTATAAAATCAACCTCTCTGAAACACTCACTTTGTTTGAAAATAGTAACCACGCTGGATGCCTTTAATACTGTAACGTTCACTTTTTCCTTAAAGAGTGGTCACACGCACACGCATGACTATAAATATTGCTTAAAGTGAACACGCACACACTCTTAAATCTAAAAATTTCATTTCTCTCTGTGAGCTCCTTGACTCTCACTCTCTGCATAGCTACCCAGAAGCATATTCCTCTTTCTCACACTTGCATCTACATTTCTGAATCCCTTCCAGGTACACTCATCTTCAGTAATGTAAATCTATGGTTAGGGTTCTCTTTGTTTGAAAGTTTTGGGAAAATGTGGAATAAGGCAAAAGAGACAATGTTCTGATGTTATTTGATTTAAACAGGGAACTACAAGATAATATGACTAGGTTTTCACTTTAGTTTATGATTTTATTGGAAGATCCGAACTTGAATTGTTACATTTATCTGAATAAATTTCTGCATAATTTGAGTTGACCTAAAAAGACTTCAATGAAAATGTTTGAATTGAAATTTCTGAATATGATTATTTGAAATTAGTTGATGCTGTGTATATGATTGAATGTTTGAAAATTTTCATGATAATCAGCTCTGCATTATTCTAATAAAATAGCTTTTTGCTGAAAATGAGTGAGTTACAGAGTTTTGTTGAAAAATTAGTTAAAACTTGAAAATATCCCTTTGCGATACCCTATTTTTCGATGAGAGTATGCACTTTGAACTTACAAATTAGGGATATAAATTACAAATCGCTTCTGCATCTGTATATTGAGATATCCTGACAGCAGACTGCATGTTAAGTTGTTAGAAAAATTGAATTTCTGTAACTTGTTCAATTGATTTTTCTTTATAGCAGCAATCTATACTTTTACCTCTGTGCATTGCAATTTTAACCTGTTAAATTGATTTTTCATTGCAGCAAACTAAAAATGGCAAGAACATCAAACAACACTCCAGTAGGATCTTCCAGAGGCACCCCAAGATCAAAAAGGGGTAGAATGGATGGAGCCTCAGCTTCAAGGCCCATAGAAATGCATGACCCCAAATTTAGGAGTATGGCCCATGAAAACTACTTCAGGGCCAATATACTCAGAAGGAAGATCGTCCCAGATAGAGCATTTGAGATTGCTGGAGAAAATTACCCTGAATACAAGGAGGAGATCCATAAAAGAGAGTGGGATTCCTTCTGCACTATGGCTGGCATGGGCTGAGGGAAATAACACAAGAGTTATATGCCAATGCTATAAAATTCAAGGGAGATTAGATCCCCAAATTCCACACAATGGTCAAGAGGATGAGAATGGATTTTACTATTGCCAACATCAACAGAGTGATAATCAATTCTGAAAAGCAACTTGGGCAGCTGGAGTTCAGTACCTTTAAGAATAGTCCAGATAGGGACTATGTGGAAATTTTGCAAAGGATTGGAAGGCCAGGCTCCAATCCAAGCACAACTTGGCAGTTGAACCAGGCCAACAAACCCAAGTGCATTACCACTAGGAATCTTCTACCATTTGCTAAAGTTTGGAGTACCGTCATCCTGAACTCTTTTATGCCAGTCAAGCATAGTTCAACCTGGCAGTAAAAAGAGTCAAACTTCTATTTGATATTGTAAATGACATGTATATTGATATAGGAGAAGTGATCAATGAATGTATTCTGAGCATCTTGAAAACAAAGAGAGATTCACTAGCTTTTCCCTCATTAATAACTGTGCTTTGTGAGGATGCAGGGGTAGAAATTGGTGACTACTAAGAGAGGATCAGAGTTGTGCCCCCCATATTAGTTTCTATGGTGAAGTAGATATATGCCACCACCTCTTTCACTGCAACAACTCCCATCCCTTCTCAATTCAAGAATGACAAGCCAATGAAGATGAAGGACACCCTAAATCTGATGGCTGAAAGGTAGAACCAGTTGGCTGAGAGACAGACTGAACTCCATAGCAGTGTTAAAGATGGAATTATGCTGTTAGAGTGTGTTCTACTGAACCTTGGTCAGAAGATGGGAATAACTAAGGATGAGAGGTACCACACACTAGATTTAGTAAAAAAATGCTCAATGTCTATGCTCTTCAGTTTTCAAAGTCCTGCCAATTTACAAAACTCATTTCCCACAGCCAGCTGAAGTGGAGGAGGAGAAGGAGGAGGAGGAAGAAGAAGAAGAAGAAACCTCAGATAAGGATGAAACAGATGAATAGCTTAGGACTTTTAAATTTCTGTCAGTTAGAATTTGTGTAGATAGTTGTAATTAAATATCAGACCTTTGGATTTGTAATTACATTTTTGGTTTAATTTTAGTTATGAACATTTCTGTTTTGAATATCTACTAGTTTTGAAGTTAACTGCATTTTAATTGATAATTGATAAATTTTTGGTGTTTTGTGCAGAAACTGTTACTATCACCACAACACCTAAACACATGAATTGTGACACTTGCACAAGCTTCCATAAAAAGGGGGGTTAATTCTTTACCTCTTGTTCATGAGTTTAGGTTCACATACACTACAAAACTTTTAGAAAAATCACAAAAATATTGGTATAGATATTGAGCTGCATTCTGTGAATTAACTGCATTCTACTTGACAAATCTATGAATTCTGATTAAAATTTTCTTTTTAAGTTGTTTTTCCCATTCTCAAAATAAGATCACACTTGTAATTTTCAAAATGAGGTAGTTTTTCCATTCTGCACATATAATTCTGAAAAAGTGAATTGTGAGCTTCATTGATTAACATGTTCACTTAAAAATCCTTGGTGAGATTTGAACCTCATGCATTTCTTGTTGTGTGCTAATTGATTTCATATTTTGCTACACTTTTAGAACATGCATTGTTTCTTGATTAAATTTGTAAAATGTACAATTCACATATATGATGGAGGCCTTCTTTGTTCATGCTTAGAGCCTAAATAAATCTCCCTTGTGCTGAAATTATTAGTTCACCCTTTTGAGCCTTTAACCTTTCTTTTGGTAAACTTCAATACAAGCCCTACTGAAAAACCATGAGACCTATCCAAATAAGAAATAGGCAATTTGAGTTTAACCAAAGATGATTTTCAGAATTAAGTTTGGGGTGGCATGTTGTGATATTGTATGACATTGCTTGAGGACAAGCAAAGTTTTAAGTTTAGGGTGGGTAACCGCGAAGTTATGAGTTATTTGAAAAGAAAAGTAACAACAAAAATCTGAGTCATTTGAAAAGAGAAAAATGAAAAGTAAAGTATTGAAAAGAAGAAATAGAAAATGTGAAAAATACAAAAGAAATTCGTGCATAAATGCATAAATTGATACATGAAAAGCAATTAAAATGTTACAAAAATCAGAAAATGTTGTGTAGAATTAAATGGAAGAAAAGAGAATGCAATCTCATTCTAAATTCTGAATCTCATCTACTTAAATAGCATCTTTTCTATTTGGCATAACCTACATTGTTTCCCAAATTGATTGAACACCTACCTGTCCCTTAACCTCAATTTTACCTGAAAAGTCATCTTGATATGTGATTTGTTACTTTTTTTTATAGAGGAGATTGAGAATATATGCAAGCCTATGGTAGAGTGTGGTAAAAATGATGATTTAGAGAGAAAACAGTAGCCTAAACACTTCTAGTGAGTTGTGATCATGTTTCTTAATTTTGCTCATATGAACTTTGCTGAAATACATGAACTCAGATAACAATTCTTACTCAGTATGATTAATGCAGTGTGATTATCATGATGAGTGATTGGATGAATAACTTGATTGAATTAGGAAAGCAGAAAATTCAGAATTAGAAATTGAAAAATTTGAGAAAAGCAGTATGTTAACTGAATTTGAAAAGTGGAGGAACTTACCCTTTGTTTGGTTTGATTTGCTTAAAGACAAGCAAAAATTCAAGTTTGGAGTGGTGATGAATCCATATTTTTACTAATATATTACTATAGTTTTAATCCATTTGATATGGAAAATATGTTGGAAAAAGTAGAAAAACTTATAAAAATAGAACGATTGAAGGTTTTCTTTAAATATATAGTTATTTTAGCATTTGTGTATTTTCTATATAGAAATCAATAATTCAAGCATGTTTTTGTAGAAAATTCTGAGCAAAGTTCATGAATATGGAAGATCAATGGAAAAATATAGGAAAAGTAGCAAGTCTAGACTCAAAGAACAAGGTTTATGGAGTTTGAGCTCAGTATGATCACTATTGTCAGTGAAAGTGAGTGTTCTAGAGAGTTTCTCAGAAGAACATAGTGCACATTGTCACTTTCCCTGGTGAAAGTGAGTCTTCCAGAGAGGTTCCATGTAACACCTTAAATTTAATTTCAATTAAATAATGGTTTCGCAAATTTGAATAACAAAGTTTTATAAAATATTTTGAAATGAGTGATCGCGAGTGTCGCACTCGGACAAATTATTAAAATTGAATTGCATAAAAATTATGTAGTATGAGGTGCACTCTGAGTCGTCTCCCAATGATGATAATGTTATACGATTATAAATTTAGATGGGATTTGATTTATAAAATAATGTTGATTAGAATAAAAAGTTAACAAGAATTTAAAACTTTAATCCAAGAATTTAGAAGAACTACGACCACTCTATCACTGGATTCCAAGAAGATGTATCAACTAACAAATTAGTGATTAATATTAAATTCGAATGAAACTTCAATTCAAATTAAGCATTCACACAAGAACCCTCATGCATTCGATTAACACACAATTCGCTCAAAGTTCAGAAACCTCTAGAACCTAATCGATTTGTGTTAATTTAATTCACCAATGCCATTAATCTTAGATCTCAAACCTGAAAATCTAATTCACACTCCTTCAAGAATTAATTACATACATCAATCAAATAATATATAATCAAACAAATGCACAATTATCAATCCAAATGAAGAACTTCAATTCGAAATCATAATTAGCAAAAGGAGAAAGAAGGAAGAGATGAAACTGAATTTGTTGTTGAATAAATTATGAAACCGATCCTCAAGAATGTCTCAATCCTTGGACTAGATGAAAGTCTAAGCCTCCATTAATGTAGAAAAATGAAAAGTAAAAACAGAAGAGAAAAAGACGAGAGAGAGAAGAGAAGAAGAGAAGAGAAGAGAAGGGCCAAAAAATTTAAATTCCAAATTCAAAAATCAAAATTCTGTTCGTGACTTTGTTCCATTTTTTTTGCTATGAAAATGGCCTCCTTTTGATCTGTGGCCCGAAGGAAAATTATAGCCTTGGATGTCAGTTTAAAAACGCCACTAGAATGAGCTTAATCGAATGTCTGTGGACTGAGGTATGGCCCAAATACTGTACCTTGCTCAGGATCTGCGACTGCAGCGTTCTGACTTTTTCCAGACCCAGTTTTAGTTTCTTATAATCAGAATTGGTTTCTAACCTCCCATAGGAATTATGCACCTTTCTCTTAGCTTTCCTAAAAATCAAGAATCACAATGAAAGGAGTTCTACAACTCAAGATATGGTTCAGAAACCAAAATAGTATCAAAATTTGCCAAATACTGAAAACATTAAATAAAGTCCAAATAAAATTCAAACATCATAAAATGATCCAATTTAACCAATTAGGCACAAAAGAGGATTAATGAGCTAGGAATGAGAGGAAATAATGTTATAAAAATCCAATTGATCAATGAGGTTAGGGTTACAAGTTACTATCAAATAACTGCTACAGAACTTATTCAAATACAACAGTTTTCAAAATAACATCTTAAGTCTTATAGCAGTTATCCACCCCTTCACTGAGTCCGGTGCTGATTGTTTTGATTACCTGAAAAATGAATGTAAAGATAAGTACTCTACACTACCCAAAGACACACAGTCAACATAAAGTCTCACTTTCAGCACATTTCCAATACATTAAACAATTACAAACACAGGCAGTATTTCACATCCATAAGTACAATTCATAAACCCATGCATACGCACGCCAACCACACTCACTGTGGCACTGTGATCACAGATTTACACCATGAATGGTCGCCAGTTACTCCCGCCTCGTGGATACCACGTGGGCAGTCACGGTTCGCTCAGTAAAGATAGTGGTCAGAGGTCTAGTCAAGAAGAGAGTGTGTGGCCCGTGGTGCACCTATTTCACAGTCGATGTCACCACCACTTCCTCTTCCCCAAGGTATTTTTACCATCCTCATCTTTCACACTTCAAGTGTATCGCTAAACCATTCACAGCACATTACAATGGCGCTAACATGCCCATTCACACATATTCCATTCATGCAATGATCATGCTCACACACAGCAGACAGCCCACATTGCATTCAAATACACAGCACTAGGCCCACATTCATTTCACATTACACGACACATAGCCAATATTCATTTATATTACACGGCCCTCGCGCCCACATTTGTTCACAATATTCATTCTATCATGCAACAACTAGCATACAATTCACATTCATCCGTTTCGGTTAAACACACACAATATTCACATCTCGCAGCACATGGCCCTCATCACATTTCTCAATCAACTTTCATTCTCTACATGTTTTCTACCTTCTAACTCAACCACAACTCCATATTCAATCAATTACATATAAAAAGAGTAGGGTAGAGTTCCCTCTTATCTTGGATTGAAGACCCACGCGCTAAATCCACTAAGAAGTGTTTCTCCTTCACGGATTTTGTCCTCTAAGCATTCCCCACACGAATCCAACCTTTAATCAAGCTCCCGAATGGCTTTGGAGGCAGTGTAATCGATAGAAAAGGGTTCTGGGTCGAGGGATTCGAAGGGATTTTGAGAAATGACTTCTCAAACCCTAAAACCCGTTTTAAAACCTCTTAGATCACGACACTCTTGCTACAGTGAGAAATTCTCACTGCAGAGAGGCATCTCTTGCTGCAACGACGCCCTTTGTTGCCACAGCAAAAATCTCAGATGAAATTGCACCATAGTTTCTGCAGAATCTCGCTAAAGCGAGACCCTCTCGCTACAGTGAGACCCTCTTGCTATAGCGAGACTGCACGTAGAAATGCACCCTTCTCTGTCGCTCTCTCACCATAACGAGGTAGTCTCGCTGCAGTGAGAATGCGACAGTTTTGCCCCTTTCCTCTAGGGGTCGCTCGCTACAGCGAGAAATTCTCTTGCTACATCGAGAATACCCTACACTTAGGCACTTAGCCCAGTTTCAGCCCTATCCAGTCATGCACACACACACATATATATACACACATCCACAACATATATCCAAATATACACATATATATATATATATACAATAATTAATATCTGTTTCGAGTAAACACACACAATATTCACATCTCGCGGCACATGGCCCTCATCATATTTCTAAATCAACTTTCATTCTCTACACGTTTTCTACCTTCTAACTCAGCCACAACTCCATATTCAATCAATTACACATAAAAAGAGTAGGGTAGAGTCCCTTCTTACCTTGGATTAAAAACCCACATGCTAAATCCACCAAGAAGTGTTCCCCCTTCACGAATTTCATCCTCCAAGCATTCCCCATACTGATCCAACCTTTAATCAAGCCCCCGAACGGCTTTGGAGGCAGTGTAATCGATAAAAAAGGGTTTTGGGTTTAGGGATTCGAAGGGATTTTGAGAAATGACTTCTCAAATCCTAAACTCCCTTTTAAAACCCCTCAGATCGCGACACTCTCGCTACAGCAAGAATTCTCGCTGTAGCGAGGCATCTCTTGCTACAACGACGCCCTCTGTTGCTACAGCAAAAATCTCAAATGAAACTGCACCCTGATTTCTGTAGAATCTCACTACAGCGAGACTGCACCTAGAAATGCACCCTCCTCTGTCGCTCTCTCACCATAGCGAGGTAGTCTCGCTGCAGTGAGAAGGCGACAGTTTCGCCCCTTTCCTCTAGGGGTCACTCGCTACAGCGATAACACCCTGCACTTAGGCACTTAGCCCATTTTCAGCCCTATCCAATCAGGCACACACATATATATATATATATATACACACATCCACGACATATATCCAAATACACACACATACATACACACACACACACACATATATATATACAATAATTAATATCACTAAAATTTAGGGTGTTACAACTCTCCCCTCTTTTTAGGAATTTTGTCCCTGAAATTCAACCAAACACACAGAATCTACAAAAATAACCCCGGATACAACTCTCTCATTCTACTCTTCGTTTCTCATGTGGCATCTCCCTCATCACTCGAGCTCTATATTACCTTCACCAATGAGATGTCCTTGCCCTTCAGCTGCTTAACACGGTGATCAGTAATTCTCACTGGATACACGTTATATGACTAGTCTTCTCTCACTTGAACCGGGTCAAGGTCAACCACAATGAAAGGATCCGGCACATATTGCCTAAGCTGTGACACATGGAACACCGGATGTAGATTTGAAAGGTTCGGAGGCAACGCAATCCGGTATGCAGCAGGACCAATTCTAATCAGCACTTCAAACAGCCCAATGAACTTAGGAGACAACTTCCGAGAATTTAGGGCCCTCCCAACTCCGGTCATAGGCGAGTGATAAATCTACATTTTACCATAATTTTTAGTATGATTTTGTTGATAAATAAGTAGTAAAGTGCTAAGTAAACTTGAAAATATCATAAAAATTGTATTAATATTCATAATTGTATAAATAGTTTAGAATTTTAGATTTTAGTCCAATTCTGAACAATTTAACTCAAAAGTGACTTAATCCTTGTATAGAAGCTTGAGCCGAGAATTTGAGTTGAAGATTGAAGTGAAGAAAGTAGAGGAATTGAGCTTAAAAGATGAAGAATCAGGTGTTATATGAAGGGCGTAATCACTCTGAGTATATAGAGTGAACATTTTGAAGAAGAAAATTCATGAAGATCATCAGAGTGTTCATAACAATTGAGCGCGTAGCCACTTCAAGTGTTCAGAGTAGCTACGCAATTGAGCGCATAGCCACTTCAAGTACCCAGAGTAGCTACGCACAACGCGTAGCCACTTTAAGCGTTCAGAGTAGCTACGCCCAAGGCTAATGCAAAACGATACAGTGCGCGTTCAAGTGATCAAAGTAGCTACGCAGTGCGCGTAGCCACTTCAAGCGTCTAGAGTAGCTACACAGTTAGCGCGTAGCTACTTCAAGTGCCTAGAGTAGCTACACAAAAATAACAGAATTTTAAATATCACTTCTAAGTGTCAACTTTGGACGATTTGCGTTCTTAAATCAGTTTTAGAAGCTTCTAGAAGACCTTTGATACTAGAATTCTCAGAGAATAACATGTAGAAAAGCAAAAGGCGGGAAAAACCATATAAATAGAAGGTAGAGGTTCAGAAAAAGTGACTTCTGGTTCATTTTGTTATTTTTCACTTTGTAACTATTTTAACTTCCAAGGGAAGTCAGAGAGAGAGATTGGGAGTGACTTTAAAGCTTCATTTCTAGAGGAATCAGAGTGAAGATTGGGTCTTGGAAGATTTTCTTTTTCTTCTTGTCTTCTTCTTCTCTTACTTCTCCTTTCTCCATTGTAATGTTGTTCTAAACCTTTTTGATTAGGGATCTATGGATCCATATTTGATGTTGTGATGTAATTGTGGATTGAATCTTGAGATTTTAATTGAATTGAGTATGTGATTCTGTTCTTAATGCAATTGTGAAATAATCCTTCATTCAATTGAATTTAGAAGAATTTTCATCAATGGAAATTGAGTTTATTTCTCATATCTGAATCATATGCCTAGGTTATTGAGATCTTAGGAATAAGTATCATGATCTAGTAATCCTATAATTTTCAGAACTTAATGCAATATTTGATTGAATTTCACCTAAGGAATTAGGGAGGTTTAGTTAGGTATTAGGATCAATGAGGCAAGGAATTGTCCTTTGGTTAAAGAAGTGAAATTGATTATCAATCAATTAAAATTCTCAAGAATTCAGAACATGATTACATTGCAATTGAAAATCTGGTGAAGTAATTCCTAACTATTTTCCACATAGTATTCTTAATACAAATTTCGTATTCTGTTTTTACAACAATTCCATTACCTTTTATTGTCTTTATTTCTTACTTTCACATGTTACAAACCTCTTAATGAATTGTTTTGTTCAACTAATTGTTGAATTGTGAAGTGGTAATTGAAATAAGATCCTTGTGGACGATACTTGAGGCTCATATTGAATTCCAAATTTTAATACTTGCTACAACTACCTAGTACACTTGCTAGTTAGTTCTCAAAATAAGTAACAGCGAGACCTTTAGAAGTACATGGTCAGTCACCTGAAACTCCAACGACTTTCGCCTTCTATCATGATAATTCTTTTGTCGATCCTAGGCAACCTTCATTTTCTCTTTGATCATTTTGATCTGCTCATTCTACCTTTGGACCATATCTGGCGCACACAGAGTTGCCTCTCTGGTTTTATACCAACACAATGGAGTTCTGCACCTCCGCCCATACAAGGCCTCAAACAGTGTCATTCTACCTTTAGCTAATGCATTTTTCTTTGGATGTGCATTAGCAATATGTAGTTTTCTCCTTGAGCCATCCTCATCTAGTTTGCTGCAAAGTGCATGTGAATATTTTATATGTGGACTGATATAAATCAATTTTTATTATAACTTTAATTTAATTTCAGATTAATTTGATGTCAAAATATTGAACTATGTTGTTTAGCCCATATCATAAATAATGATTGTCATTGGGCTTATTTGTAATAACTTTATAGTTATTAGTGGATATGATTTTATGATTATTGTTATTAGATTGAGGCATAGTGGGTAGACTTGACCCATCTTGTTATTAATCAGAGAGGCTATTGCTCCTAACCACTTCAAAGTAACTATTACCCCATTGAGACAGTGTACTAAAAATTTGAAAGAGTGATGGAAGGAGTTATCTTTTTTTTTTTTCTCTCATTAATCAAGAAAGCACTCAGTCATGGACTCGTCAATCGCAACCATTCTGGGTAATTCTAACACCTAATCCTATTATAGTGTTTGTTTATCACTTGTCATATTGAGAATTAGATTTCAATTTTCCCTTCAGTGCAACCACAAGTTTTTCATCCATGTTGCTCCTCATATTCATGGGAAGATCAAGCAACAACAGCTCCAGAAACATGGGCAAGTCTGCCACATTATATAATTGGAATTTACTCTACTTAGAAGAAATTTGTTTGTTATTAATAGACTTTTATTAAAACTATTTTAATTGATTGTTATTGAAGAAAACTTTTATTTTTTATTTTATATGTATTTCATTTTATTATTTAATTATTACAGATTTTATTTTTTTTAAAAAATTTTATATCAGTTTGAAATATTCTTATATACTTTATCAATCATATTTAAAATAATATTTCTCATTTTAGACTAATTGATTTAAATTTTATTTAAATAGATATACATACATATATCCATAGTAAAACACCCTATTAAATATTTGTTGGCATTAAAATTAGCTAGATTAATTATTTCAAAATACAACAAGAACAAAGTTTAGTGTTTACATCCTCTATCTTCTTTTGAGAGTATGACTCATTTCTTTCCCTTTTTGAATCAGCTAAAAGTTTTTGTTTTTCTTTTTTTTTTTCTCTTACTCATCACTTTTGAACTTCAATGGAACTTTTCTCTTTAAGAATAGTGATCATTTTTATTGATAAATTTTGCTCTGAAAGGGTATGTGTATAGAAAAAGAAGGAGAAAGATTAGATTTTTCATACATATAATTACTTCTTTAAAATGTGTGGTAAATGGTTAAATCTAATGAACCCTATGTCATTACAGGAGTACTAAGACTTTAAAAGAGGTAGTGAGTTATCTTTAAAAAATTTAGAGTTTTGAATGAGAGATCTAAAATGGCTCATGATTTTGAGTTAAAGAATGTTTTATTATATTTTTATCAAAGAGAAAAGAAAAGGTTTTGTTGTAGTTTGAAAGAGAGAAAAAGTTGTGAATGATGGGCAAAGAAGAAAAAAATGAAAAAATTTGGAAGAGAAAAAATAGTCATGAAAGGTATGAATAGAAAGAAAAAAATAAATAAGAAAAAATAGAAACAATTAGAAAATTTGTTGAAATACATCATATTTTTGTTGAAATACATCATATTTTTGTCATACTTTAGAAAAGAGGTAGATGAATTTTTATATAAAAAATGACTTATTTAAAATATTGTGTAAGTTAATCAATTTAAATGAAAAAAAAATTAAATCAAAACAAAATCAAGAGTAAAAAAATTAATATACTAATTTAAATTTTTTTATTAGTCTTAATTAAAAAATAAATTTTTTACTATTTAATATTCTAAACTTTAGTATAAAACATAATTACCATTATATAAATTATGATGAATATTAATTATCTAAGACACATGTAAAGTTGATGAAATAATGTCAACAATTACCAGAAAAATCAAAATATTACTTAAAATCAATAATATTGCAATAAAAATTAAATAGATTAACTTTAATATCAATTAAAAAGAAAATAAATTTGATTACTAAAATATACTAATAGTAACTAATTTTGAATCTTAAAAAATATTAAAAATAAGATAAAAATAAAATATTGATTAGACTCGTCTTATTTATAAAAGATGAAAATAAAAAAATAATTTTTTTATGTTAAAATCAAATTATTTTTCTTTCTATTCTGATGTGAATTTTCTAAATTTTGAGATTCATTAAATTAATTTTAATTTATTAAAAAATGATTGATTTTACCTCTGTTTTATTCTTTTATTACAAGTATTTATTTTAAAACTTTACGTAATAAAATGAAAGGACATAAAGCAGAGTAACATAAAAGGTAAGAACCCACGTCATCATTGTGGTTTTAACGGAATTGAAGTCATTTGTATAAGCATTTCGTATTGAACAACGTATTGTTAACAAATGTTTAATTTTAGTGTGTATTAAGGTTGTACTACGCCCAGCAATGAATGCAATATTTGAGCAAACAGATTGTCACAGCAATTTCAACTGTGCCAGCTTAAATGTGATAATTGCATACTGATAGCTATATAAACAACTTTTGTTTTGATTAAGGATGCAAAGGAAAAAGCAAAAGCATAAGAAAATTAATTGACTAAGGTCTCGTAGAAGAAGATTCAGAAGGGAACTATGTCGAGCCCTGAAGCTTCAATACCAGATTTGGCATGTTATACTACAACATTGGATGTTTCCAACAAAATATGGATGAGTGATAATGTCCTTGCAGCTCGTGTTCCTCTTTTGTGTATCCAAATTGCCTACAATGTTCTGTTTTCTCGTATTCTGCACCACATCTTCAAGCCCCTTCACATGCCCCTTCATGTTGCCCAGATTCTTGTAAGCATTCTTTCATTCATATCTTTATACTTGATATCGTTTCTAGTTTTTGTACCAAAAAATCTTACATTCTCGTTATTGTATGAAAAATCATTTGAGAATAAATTATTGTTATTTACTAGCGTAGAGTATTAAATTTTATTTCTATACCTGATATCATCTTGTTTCCTTCATATAAAATGGTCTCTAGTATGATATCTTTTTTGTTTTGGTCCCTGTGTTGAAATAGACTACCACTGTTACAATTTCAATAAATAGTACGAACTAATTTTTTTTTTATATAAAAGTTAAGTATAGAAATTTTTTATATTGGAACCAAAATAAATAACCAGTTGAGTAATGGACTAAACTAATAGTTGAACTTTTATTTTTAGAAAAATGCTAAAAGCTATACAATCACAGTAAAGCATAGAATTTCTCTCTTTACACAACATTAATTCTTTTTCTTTCTAACACATGGTATATGATTTTTATTGACGAAATGATATGTTAAAAAATGAAAGAAAAATGCTTATTGTTTTGCGCAAAGATTTGTTTACTATAGATCGAGTCTCTTTTGCTCGTATCTCCAACTCGCATACCTATTTCTATGAAGTCATTTGTGACACTTTTTTTTTTTTTTATCAAAAGTAATTCGTACTAAATTGCTTTCTATTTGTATATGTGGTGCTATTACATTTACACAAATATAAGAGGACAGGTATCAGAATTTCTGAACTTGGTATTGTACATGCAGGCTGGTTTTTTTCTGAGTGCGTCAATGTTGGGAAGATTCTCGTCTTTCTTTCATATATTGTACAGAACAGAAGGAATTCTGGCCGTTGAAACCTTTGCAAATACGGGATTGATGTACTATGTGTTCCTTAGTGGGTTGGAGATGAACTTTGACACCATCCTAAGATCAAGCAAGAAGGCTACATGCATTGCCGTTGCTGGCATTGTGATTCCAATGTTGTTGGGGGCTGGTTTTCTTGCTATAGAACAGCAAATGCTACCAAAGGATATGATATCTGTTAAGGCTCAAGGGTACTTATTTTGGTGTTTAGTTCTTTCTGTCACAAGTTTTCCGACCCTTGCTAGGCTCCTTACAGGGCTTAAGATCCTCTACACGAGGCTTGGTAAAGATGCCTTAACAGCAGCTATGTTAATTGATGCATATGGGTGGATTCTGTTTACCCTTTTGATTCCTTTTTCCAACAAAGGTGGGAAACCACTCCTCTCAGCAATGGCTACCTTGATGTTCATTGTTTTCTGCTTCTGTGTTGTGCGCCCTATCCTTAATCGCATGGTCCAACACACAACAAGGATGGAGACATGGAACTACTCGAAGTTGTTGGATTTGATGGTCGGACTTCTTGTTTGCTCATACATTACAGATATGCTTGGCACACACCATGTTGTTGGGGCCTTTGTGTATGGACTAATTTTGCCTAGTGGGAAGTTTGCTGATATGACAATGGAAATGTTGGATGATTTTGTTACTGAGATTATGATCCCTGTCTACTTCTCTGGCTTTGGCTTGAGGCTTAACACTGGGATGATTTTGAGTGATCAAAATTTGTTTCTCTCTGTGCTCTTCATATTGCTGTTGGCCGTCCCAAAAGTTTTAAGCTCAATGATTGTATCTATCTTCTTTGGTATGCCTATTAGAGATGGATTGGGCATTGGATTGCTCCTCAACACCAAAGGCATCATGGCAGTGCTACTTCTAGGCGCCGCTTGGGACAAAAGTGTACGGATGAATCACCAAACCTTTTTCTTTCTATTTCTAGTTTTTACAAATGATTACAAAATGTCTCTTTTTTCACTTTGTTTCCCGTTTTCAAATATCAGCCTAAGGAAAACAGGAAAGAAAATAAAAAACAAGATGACATTTTGATGACCATTTAGAAAAGTCAAAAACGTTTCTAGAATACATTTTTTGTTTAGCTTAATGATTACAAAAACATCACGTTTTCACTTTGTTTCCTGGAAACAGAAAAAACAAGGTGACATTTTTGTAATCATCTGTCTAGAGGCTCTAAAATTGCATGCTGCAATTTAATGCACCGGCTCAATGGACATTTAACTCACGTGTTTTCATGTTCTTTTCTCTTTTTCAGCTGATAGACCCCTTTGCCTTCACAGTGATGATGCTTGCTATAATCTTGATGACTATGTTGGTCACTCCCTTGATCAACAGTATATACAAGCCAAAATTCAGATTGATGCAATCCCAGCTAAGGACTGTGCAGAAGCAAAGGTTTGATGCTGAACTTAGAGTTGTGGCTTGTGTCCACAATGCTCGGCAAGCCACTGGCTTGATCTATGTCCTTGAAGCCGCAAATGCCACCAGAGTTTCACCCTTACATGTATCTGTGCTTCACCTTGTTGAACTCACCAGACATGGCACTGGCCTTCTTGTTGCCCGAATGGAGGGTTCAACTGCACATGGGGGATCACAAGGAACTGGACCACATTCAGAGTTTGAGAGCATAACCAAAGCATTTGATGAGTTTGTTGAGGGATACAATGCAGCTAGATATGACATATCAAATGTTGTGTCAACCTATCAAACAATCCATGAGGACATATACAATGTCACAGAAGAGAAACGTGCAAGCATAATTCTCCTTCCCTTTCACAAGCAGATAAGCTCAGAAGGTGTGCTAGAAGTAACAAACAGTGCATACAGTGACATAAACAACAATGTTCTAGAGCAACCACCTTGTTCTGTTGGCATCTTTGTGAACCGTGGTCTTGGGTCATTATTAAATACTAAAATGAGCATTATTGCGATCTTCATTGGAGGCCCTGATGACCGTGAAGCCTTGTCAATTGCATGGAGAATGGCAGGACATTCAGGAACAAAGTTGCATGCGCTGAGGCTTGTAGTGTTAGGTGAAGCTGCTGAAGAAAAAGATGAATCATTCCAGAGTGATTCTAATGGTTTGTTTTCCACAGTTATGGACAATGTGGTGCAAGAAGAGTTGGATGAAGAGTACATATTTAACTTTAGGCACAAGGGAGTGCACAATAATGAGTCCATTAGTTACTCTGAGAAGGAAGTGGTAATAGAAACTGGTGAGGAGATTCCTTTGATCCTCAATGAAGTAGACAAACCCGGGTATGACTTGTACATTATGGGACAAGGAAGTGGTAAGAACTACCTAGTTTTTAAAAAGTTGTTGGAATGGTGTGATAACCCTGAACTTGGGGTCATGGGGGATATAGTGGCTTCAACCAGTTTTGGCACACACTCTTCTTTGCTTGTTGTGCAGCAATATATGATTGGGAGACAAAGCAAGCCTGGACATCACAGAAAATGTCACGCAAAGAAAAATGAATGTGATATGTTGTGAGTCACCGACTTGATTCTTTGCAAAATAGGTGAAACTTGTGACCAAAGAAATGGTAGAACATGTATCAAACTGAAATTCCTAAACTTCAATCCATTTTTATGAACTTTTTTGTTGGAAAAGAAATTGGAGTAGATGTTCTTTTATCCACTCCTTGAAAAGAATTACTAGGAGAATAAGATGAAAATGTGAAATTTTAGAAAGATGAATATGATTCGTTTGGAAGAGTTACCAACTTGATTCTTTACAAAATAGGTAAAACTTGTGACCAAAGAAATGGTAGAACATGTATCAAACTGAAATTCCTAAACTTTAATCCATTTTCTTGAACCTCCTTTCATAGCTATGTGTTTTTTTCTTGTTGGAAAAGAAATTACAGCACATGTTCTTTTATCCACTTCTTGAAAAGAAATTACAGCACATGTTCTTTTATCCACTTCTTGAAAAGAATTACTAGGAGAATAAGATGAAAATATGAAATTTTAGAAAGATGAATATGATTCATTTGGAAGAGTTAGAGTTTTAGGAATTAGTAATTTCTTGTTAGAGTTTAATGTCTTTATTATATACATTCTAAGAGAAAAAGCTCTACTTGAGTTTTTTTTGCATATCTTATATGAAAAAATATTGTTATTTGTTCATTTTAAATTTTTGTTTGTTTCATTTGTTAATTGTAAGTATAAAACTTATTTTAGTTAAATTGTGTTTGTTGATTTAATGTGTAAGACTTTATATAACTAAATTTGTTTAATGATTTATAAATTGATATTTAATTTATTGTATTTTAACGATTTACTTATTTAAATTAAATATGTAATTTGAAAGTGATAAATAAGAATATATAATTTTATTATACATATTCGAAGTGTTGAATCATTTTTTAATAGTTTATTTAGATATAAGTTGTAACACCCTCAATTTTATTACTCTTGGATAGGAAAAATAAGAATTTGGATAAAAGATATCTCGCTCAGGTGAGATATATCTCGCTCAAACAACATAGGATTTCCTAAACTAGAATGATTTGGAACCCCTAGCTCAAGCGAGAATAAGATAAAGTTGGTCCAATTGTCCTCTCGCCCAGACAAGAAAAAGATCTCGCTCAGGCTAGGAGCAGCTCGACCAAGTGAGATGGACCTCGCTCAAGCGAAAATATCAGAAAAATGAGCAATCTCGCTGTCTGGTTGTCTCACTCAAGCGAGGAGGGCTGACCCAAGCAAGGATGGGAGCTCGCTCAAGCAAGAATCTTATCGTGCAGGCGAGATCACGCGAGTTTAAAAAGATATTTAAGGGATTTTAGCCTCAAAAAGTTCATTTCTCACCAAACGACCTTCTCTCTAGATTTTTTCCGTTTTCTCTCCTTCATCTCTCTAGAAAGAATTCTCTCGGACTTCAAATCTCTTCCAAATCCGAGCTCAAATATCGATTCTATTCAGATCTAAGTAAGTTTCTTGGAGCTCATATCTCTCTTTTATTCCTTTTCTTTGGTTATCTTCTCATATTAAGACATCTATCTTGAAATACTTAGAAAACCTCATGTTTCAGAATATATCTCCGTGAAATCTCTCCGTAGATTACTCGGAGAACTAGTTTAGAGGAACCGTTACCAGGTAAGGGGAATCTTTTCAAGCTTTAAGTTTTATATACATATATAATGATCCTAGAAGAATCTAAATAACCTATTTTGTTAATAATCTATGATTTATATGAAATCATATGGTAAAAATGTATTTTTGGTAAGAAAAAAGGTTTTGAGTTATTTAAAATTAATGAAATTGGATTTTCAGAGGAAGCTAATGGTTAGAACAACATTAAGAAATTTTAAGGTTAAGTTACTTAGAATATGTATATAAGTCATGTACTGGTTAAAGACCTACTCGGTCCTACTTGTAGGTAAAGGAAACCGAGTATCTATTCGGCCTAGTTTGGCCGGATACCCTTCATCAGGATTAAAAGGTAATTAACCCAATTCAAGGTAATAATCAAGATATTATTTATGATAAATAAAGGGCTAAAATCAAGACTGTCTTGAAAGGCCCATTGGCCCATTATAATGTCTATAAAAAGAAGGTAAAAGTACAGGTAAAGGGTTGACTTTTCATTATAAAAATAGCATTTATTGCTCAGAACTAAATTCTGACTTCAGCATCGGAGTGCCTTTTGCAGGTACCCTCCCACATCAGCAACGGTCAGAGAGACGTCAGCACGATAGATTAGAGACTTGAAGACCAGTGTTACCCTAACAGGAACATTTTGGCGCCCACTGTGGGGCTCGATTAGCCTCATTTTTCAGATTAATCATGGTACTAACAAGAAGCCAGCAAAGAGAACATGCTCAACAGGGAGGAACCTCTCGGCAACATCTAGAGGGGGTCACACCAGATGAACCAACACCTGAAGTTCTGATGCAGGGAGGAACTGACGAGAGCCTCTTGGCTGTACTAAGACAGCTTAAAGCAAAAATGACAGAGATGAAGAGGGAGAGAGAAAAGGATGCACCAGAGCTCTCGGCTCTGAGAAGGGAAAATGCTAGCTTGAGAGAAGAGATAAGAACACACATCCCTTCCCAAACTACACCCATTGTCCAGGATCAGGGAGAATCCTCGACGTTGCAGGAGAAATCAAAGCAGGTTTATCAATCCGAAGCCAAGAATGACCTAGATGATCTCATGAGTCGGAGCCCATTCATTCACCACATCTTAGAGGCTAAGCTACCGGACAATTGGAGAGGTTTAATAATAGAAAAATACGATGGTACATTTGATCCTGGAGAACACTTAGATGTTTTCACAACCCAGGTCGGTCTGTACACTGAGAATGATTCCTTGTGGTGTAGGATTTTTCCCACCTCACTTCGAGGACCAACCCTCAGTTGGTTCACCTGACTCCCCTCTTCATCGATCGACTCTTTTGTAACCCTTACAAGACAGTTCAGCTTGCAGTTTGCCACAAGCTGACCTCATCCATTAACATCCCTGGCGCTGGTCAATATTCAACAAGAAAAAGGAGAATCACTTAGAGCATTCATGTAACGCTTTGGTAAGGTGACCCTTTCAATCCATAACTTGGAACCAGTAGTGGCTATGCACCACCTCACAATGGCCCTTAAGCTAGGACCTTTCGTTAACAGTATTTGTAAAAAACCACCAGCTCATTTGGATGAATTGAGGAGTCAGGCAGCGAAATATATGCAGATTGAAGAATTAGCTGAGTATCGAAATCAAATTCGCATGGACCAAGGGTCCAATCAAAAAAATGTTGATAGGAGAGAAACTTTCAAATCCCGGAAAGAAAATAAAAGGAAGGATGAGCCTGAGAGGCTGTCTAGGAGACCCAAATACCCCACTTATACCACACTCAATGCCAATAGATCTAGGGTACTTGATCAAGCTTTAGCAACAGAAATCCTGACCATGCCAAGGTGCGCTAACACCCCGCCTCGGGCAGATAAGAGCAAATCTTGCAGATATCATCGCAACAGGGGCCATATGACAGAGGAGTGCACAGCCTTAAAAGATAAAATAGAAGATTTGATCAAAGATGGACACCAAAGAGGGTTTGTTCAAACAAACCCCACTGGCTATACTGAAATGGGGAGGAGAGATTGATACTCTTAATCATCAAGAAGAAATCAGGAATAGCAGCCTGAGAGACAGTAGAGCCGGTCAAGAAAGCCTCCCACAAGATTTGAATGAGAAAAATACCCGAAGAGGGTGATCAACACTATAGCTGGTGGGTTTACAGGTGGAGGACCCACTCATTCAGCTAGAAAAAGGCATCTCAGGCAGGTCCGTTCTGTTAATAATGTTTCATTGGGCAGCAGAATCCAGATCCTGCCTATTATGTTCACTGACGATGACTTTCAAGGGGTCGATTCGGTGCAGGACGATCCCATGGTCATTAGTGTAGACATTCTTAATTGCACTATTCGAAAAACACTAATTGACTAGGGGAGCTCGGCTGACATCCTGTATTGGAATACATTTAAGCAACTAGGCTTCCCAGAAGAAGAGCTCAGAGAATATCATGAATCGTTGGTTGGTTTTTCTAGGGAACAAGTGGAGACTCGGGGCTGTATTGACTTATACATCTCGTTCAGGTCAGAGCACGAGAAAAAACGTATAAAAGTCACTTATCTTGTAGTACATACGAACACCTCCTATAATATACTGCTCGGCAGACCATCCTTAAACAAATTGAAGGCCATAGTATCTACTTCACACTTGGTCATGAAGTTTCCATCTGAAAGGGTCTGAATCGTTACAGTCCATGTTGACCAGAAGACAGCCAGAGAGTGCTACTTTGCAAGCCTACATCTTAAGCCTTTCCATGGGGGTAGCCAAGATGTCAATATTGTATCCCCTCGGTTGGGAGAGGAATTGGATGTTGAACTTGATCATAGAGTGGATGAGGGGTATCGAGTTGAGCCTAATGAAACCAAGCAGCCTTTCCAACTTGGATCAAAGCCAGACAAGTCACTTATTTGGGGGTCGGTTTGACTGTACAAGAAAAGCAAGTTTTTCAGGAAAAATTGCAGAATAACACCGATTTATTTGCTTGGTCAGCTTCGGACATGCCTGGCATTGACTCGGCATTTCTATGTCACCACCTATCAGTTTATAAGGGGGCCAAACTGATAGCTCAGAAAAAAAGGAAGATTGGTGGTGATAAAGCAAAGGCAAAAGAAGAAGAAACTAGTAAGTTGCTACAAGCCAGCTTTATATGAGAAGTCAGGTATTCAACTTGGTTAGCCAACGTGGTCATGGTTAAAAAAGCCAATGGTAAATGACGAATGTGCACAGACTTCACGGACCTTAACAAAGCATGCCCAAAGGACGCATACCCCCTACCAAACATTGATACTTTGGTAGATGGCGCAACCAGTCATAGGATACTAAGTTTTTTGGATGCTTATTCTGGGTACAATCAAATACGAATATATCCCCCAGATGAGTAGAAAACGACATTCATCATGAGCTTAACAAATTTTTGCTACCGAGTAATGCCATTCGGTTTAAAGAATGCAGGGGCGACATACCAGAGACTTATGAATAAAATTTTTGAGAAGCAAGTGGGTAAATGCCTAGAGGTGTATGTGGATGACATGGTGGTTAAGTCCACCGTATTGGAGCAATATCTTTCCCATTTGGATGAGGTATTTAGAGAGGCCAAGAAGCATGGTATGCGGTTTAACCCCGAGAAGTGCACATTTGGTGTAGCCAGAGGCAAGTTTCTAAGATTTATGTTATCTGAAAGGGGAATCCAGGCAAATCCTGACAAATGTCAAGCCATCATCAAAATGACCAGTCTATTGAATGTCAAAGAGGTTCAGAGACTTGCCGGTCGGATTGCAGCCCTCGCTCGATTTCTACCAATAATGGTAGAAAGGTCTCGGCCTTTCATTGAGTTGCTTTAAAAATCTCAAAAATTCGCGTGGTCCGACGAGTGTGAGGACGCTTTTGTCCAATACAAGCATATGCTAGCACCACCACCTGTGCTGACAAAACTGAAGCCTAAAAAAGAGATGATTGTTTATTTGGCCGTATCAGATAATGCCATCAGTTCAGTTTTACTACAAGAAATACCTAAACCAGTTCCTGTATATTTCATCAGCCGAACACTCCAAGGTCCTGAATCCCACTACCAGTTGATGGAAAAAGTAATACTGGCCCTACTCCATAAAGCTCGTTGGTTAAGACATTATTTCCAAAGTTATAAGGTGGTTGTGCGTACAGATTGTCCAATGGCCAAAATTTTGAGAAAACCAGAGTTGGCCGATCGGACGGTAGCATGGACAATAGAACTCTCTCAATTTGACATTCATTTTGAGAACTGATGCCCCCTTAAAGCTCAGGTGTTAGCCGACTTTGTTAATAAGTTTACCGCATAACGACAAACTACTTCGGATATGTGGAATCTGCACGTTGACTAATCATCAAACCGACTAGGTAGTGGAGCAGGGGTTATACTTGAAGGGCCGAACGCAGTCTCCATCAAACAATCCATTCGGTTTGGGTTCAAGGCATCTAACAATCAAGCTGAATACGAGGCTTTACTTGCTGGTCTCAGATTAGCAAAGGAGATGGGAGTTAAATGCATTACTGGCTGGAGTGACTCATAAATTATGGCCGAACAGGTTAATGATACATATCAGGTTAAGGACTCGATTATGCTCCAATATTACCAAGAATTCAAGAAAATAAAAGATGAATTTGATGAGGTATGTGTTCGGCACTGATCGCAAGTGTCACGCCCAGACAAATTAATAAAAATCGAATTGCATAAAAATTATGTAGTAAGAGGTGCAATCCGAGTCGTCTTCCAACGATGATAACGTTATATGATTATAAAATTAGAGGGGGTTTAATTTATAGAATAACACTAATTAGAATCAAAAGTTAACAAGAATTAAAAACTCTAATCCAAGAATTTAGAAGAACTACGACCACTCTATCATCGGATTCCAAGAAGATGCATCAATCAACAAATTAGTGATTAACATTAAATTTGAATGAAACCTCAATTCAAATTAAGCATTCACATGAGAACCCTCATGCATTCGATTAACACACAATTCGCTCAAAATTCAGAAACTTCTAGAACCTAATCGATTTGTGTTAATTTAATTCACCAATGCCATTAATCTTAGATCTCAAACCTGAAAATCTAATTCACACTCCTTCAAGAATTAATTACATACATCAACCGAATAATATATAATCAAACAACTGCAGAATTATCAATCCAAACAAAGAACTTCAATTCGAAATCATAATTAGCAAAAGGAGAAAGAAGGAAGAGATGAAACCAAATTTGTTGTTGAATAAATTGTGAAACTGATCCTTAAAAGTGTCTCAATCCTTTTTCAATCCTTGGACTAGATGAAAGTCTAAGCCTACATTAATGGAGGAAAATGAAAAGTAAAAACGGAAGAGAAAAAAATGAGAGAGAGAAGAGAAGAGCCAAAAATTAAATTCAAAATTCCAAATTCAAAACTCAAAATTCCGTTCATGACTTTGTTCCATTTTTTTTGCTATGAAAACGGCCTCCTTTTGATTCGTGGCCTGAAGTAAAATTGTAGCCTTGATGTCAGCTTCAAAACTCCACTAGAATGGGCTTAATCAAATGTCTGTGGACTGAGATATGGCCCAAATATTGAACCATGCACAGGATCCACGACTGCAGCATTCTGACTTTTTCAAGGCCCAGTTTCAGCTTCTTATCATCAGAATTGGTTTTTGACCCCGTAGAGGAATTGTGCACCTTTCTCTTAGCTTTCCTACAAATCAATAATCACAATGAAAGGAGTTCTACAACTCAAGATATGGTCTAGAAACCAAAACAGTATCAGAATTTGCCAAATACTGGAAAAATTAAATAAAGCCTAAATAAAATTCAAACATCATAAAATGATCCAATTCAACCAATTAGGCACAAAAGAGGATTAATGAGCTAGGAATGAGAGGAAATAATGTTATAAAAATCCAATTGATCAGGCACACACCAAGAAATATGAATGAACGAGTCGACAGGCTTGCTAGGTTGGCTAGCCAAAGGAAACCTGGGCAATTGCAAAGTGTAATTCATCAAGAAATCCTCCAACCCATCATCACCAAAAAAGAATGCATGGACATAGAAAATATATCTCAAAATTGGATGACCCCAATCATCCAATACCTCACTAACAGCAGCTTACCAAAGGATCCAGCTTCGGCTAAGAAAATTAAAATGCATGCAGCTAAATACCTCCTCCTTGGCAAAGACTTATACAGAAGAGGGATTTCAACACCTATGCTTAAATGCCTGGACGACGACCAAGCTAGCTATGTCATGAGGGAAATCCATGAAGGTATATGTGGTACCTATTCGGGCGGACGAACCATGGCAGCAAAAATACTCAGAGTTGGGTACTATTGGCCGACACTCACCCAAGATTGCCACGTGTTTGTGAAGGAATGTATTCTCTGTCAACAGCACGGTCCTCACCTACACCAACATGCCGATACCCTTCGCCCTATTAGCTCTCCTTGGCCCTTTGTCATTTGGGGTATAGACCTCTTCAGCCCTTTCCCTTTAGCAAAAAGGCAATGTAAATTTCTCCTTATCGCTATGGATTACTTCACCAAATGGATTGAAGCTGAGCCGCTTGCCACCATTACGGCCAACAATGTACAAAAATTCACTTGGAAAAACATCATCACATGTTTCGACCTCCCTCATGCATTAATTACAGATAATAGGCTGCAATTTACAGATCGGCAATTCAATAAGTTTTTGCAAGGTCTTTATATCAAACACAGAGTTATGTTTGTCGAACACCCTCAGACTAATGGCCAGGCTGAGGCTGCAAACAAAGTGATTTTACATGAATTAAAAAGACGATTGGGTTCGTCAAAGGGAGAATGGGCAGAAAAACTGCCTGAGATATTATGAGCTTATCGGTGTACACCACAAACAACCACTAGAGAGACTCCTTTTTGGCTTGCATATGGTACTGATGCTATGGTCCCAATCGAAATTGGGGAACCTTCATTTCGAAGGATAAGTTTTGAGGAGTCGGCCAATGACGAATCCCTGGCCATAAACCTAGATCGCTTAGATGAAGTACGCGGCCAAGCAGCAATAGTAACCGAAGCTAGTAAAAGGATGATGGCGAGGAGGTTCAATTCCAAAATTACTCCAAGACAATTTTATAAAGATGACTTAGTATGGCGAGTAACTAGAGATGCACGAAGAGATTGACGAGAAGGAAAGTTGGCAGCTAACTGGGAAGGCCTTTTTTGGGTAGCAGCAAGATTAGACAATGGAGCATACAAGTTGGAAACATTGGAAGAAATGCTTATAGCGAGAACTTGGAATGTTACACACTTGAAGCATTACTATAGTTGAAGGCTTGGAATTTGTAATCGGTATACTCTTTTCCTCCCCCAGGTTTTGTCCTCTTAAAAGAAAGTGAAAAGGGGTTTTCCTGGGAAGTTTTTTAACGAGGCACCTTATTAATAAAATACTTCTTCTCAGATATACAATTTTTTATGCATCAGGATTTCTTTCAAGCACTTCATTTGAATTAATTAATTCCTTCCCGAGTACCTTTACTCGGCCAAGGATGAATCATTAAAATTTCCTCCCAAGTACCCCTACTCGGCCAAGGATGAATCATTATTAAAATTTCCTCCCAAGTATCTCTATTTGGTTAAGGTTGAATTAATTAATTCCCTCCGGGTACCCCCACTCGGCCAAGGATGAATCATTAAAATTCCCTCCCGAGTACCCCTACTCGGTCAAGGATGAATCATTATTAAAATTTCCTCCCAAGTATCTCTACTTGGTTAAGGTTGAATTAATTAATTCCCTCCCGAGTACCCCTACTCGGCTAAGGATGAATCATTATTAAAATTTTCTCCCAAGTACCCCTACTCGGCCAAGGATGAATCATTATCTTTATGACTAATTGAATTATATAGCAAGCATTCGGTTATGATTGGTTAAGTTATTTTAAGTTTCCAATGTATAAAGAGGTACAAAAATCGAAAAAAGAAAGATTGTATTTCAAAATTTTGTGGAATTACAAAATTGAGGCACTATTGGCCCAAAAGTACAAAGAAAATTATAAAAGATAGTTCTAAGTTTGCTCTTCCCCAGCATTTGGTCCAAGGCCCTCAGGAGCAGAAGCGTTTCCATCAGCGTTTTCAACAGCAGCTCTACCAGGGGCTTCAACATCCGGTTCCACATCATCAGCATTCTCATCAGCAGCTTGGCTAGGGGCTTCGACGTTCAGTTCCACATCATCATTTACTTTAGTATAAGGTATGAACCAGCCGCCGAAGAAGTCTTTAGTAATGTCAAAATGGAAGTCGGTTGGGACGTGACAAAATCCATGACATTGACGAATAGCATGATTAAAACCAGACTCATGTTCCAAAGCAATTTGCTTTGAACATTTCTCGGCAAAAGCCTTCAAGTCGGTTTCAGCCCTCTGTCTTTCAAGTGTCAGGGCTTCTACCATCTCAGTCGACTTGGCCCTTAAGGCCTCCTCCATTTGAGCAGACTTTACCCTTAACGCCTCAACTTCCTCCTCCTTCACCCTCAGAGCCTCCTCGGCCGTTTAGACTCGCCCCTCCACTATTTGGTAGTGCTCCTTGTACTGATTAACCTGAGCCTTTAAGGATTGAATGGTCTCACCAAGGCTAGATTGAATCTCTCTGTTTTCCGCTAAGGCTTCTTGAGAAGCCGAATACGCCTTCTGCATATTTTTTATCTCAAGAATTGGATCTACAACCAGCCTTCGAAGCATAGCTATTGATCATACTTGTAGTTCTGAATAACAGTGCCAAAGAGATTCCAGTTCCAAGCTCTCGACCAATTCTTTTCCCGAATCAGACAGCAAATTGGGAGCAGCTAGCCGGCCGGTATTTGTGCCAGTTGCCAAGAAGGTCTCGGTGAGCATAGCCAAAGGAACCACCGGGCTGGAGGAACTGCTGGCCCCTTCAATGGCTGCAGTTCAGGTTTGCTTGCGCACCCCTCCTGCACCATTTGGCCCACTCGAGTGAGCATTTTTTCTCTTTCTCTCCTTCTCAGCCTCCTTGCCTTTGCCCTTGTCTTTACGCCTCTTGGGCTGACTTTCTGCCAGGACTAGGTCCTGAGGAGGAGGGTGAGGTTCGGATACTTCAGGCAAACGATCAACTTTAGGGTGTCGGTGTTCCTCAGTTGATGTACCTTCCGGCCTCCTTTGCTTCAGAGTACGACGGAAGGTCGGCACATCCACACCTCGCTGAGCTATTAAGCCTACATTAAAAATAATAAGTCATATCAATACAACTTGGTTAAAAAAAAATAAGTTAAAAAAGACAATACATACCTTCCATATCCTAACGAGGACGTGGAGACTTGAGCACGAGAAGTATGTGTCAGACAGACAGTTCTCGGGGAAGGGACTTCAAATATTCTAAATCCGACAACTCCCTAGCCAATAATATTTCCTTGGGGAATATGTCATATCGGCGAGGTGTCGGAGTCTAATGAAAAGGAAAAAGAGGATTATTCTCACTATCAAAAAAATAATTTTTACCTACAGGGTCCACAGTCACCTTAAAGTAGCTGGTTTTGAAACCCTTGAAAGACGAAGCATAAGGTTTAAACAAAGGCAACTCAGGTTGCCTTATTAAAGATACCCACCTTGCTAAGTCTGATGGACAGGTACAAAAGAGATGAAGAAATAGGCCTACACTAGATTCTATATAATGAAATTTACAAAGTATTCTAAAAGCTTGTATTGTCGCCCACCCATTCGGGTGAAGTTGTGTCGGCGCTACATTTAAAACCCTTAAAAATCCCATTTGGAAGTCATTAAAGGGTAGCCTAATACCTTACTCTCTAAACATGTATTCATATATAAAAAAGGTGTCAGTCATTCTAACACCCCCCAAGAAAACAAACTCATGGTTCTCGATTTTGTCCCCTTTACAGGGGTTGAGGTATATCGGATATAGATCAGAGGCTTCCCACAAGGAGATATCACAATGATTTACAAAAAACTGAAGACTTTTATTTCTTCTGAAATGAGAAAAGTACGTGACCACTTCACCGTGCACCCACTCGTATTCGGGTATAGTACAAGGGGGAACACCTGTCTTTCCCTAGGGGGGCTAATACTCGGTAAAGGCTCAGAAGCGTCAGTATCACTTGAAGCAAATGACTCGGCCTCGTTTCTGCATTCTCTGACTTGTACTTCTTCAGCCCTCTTGCTTGGTATTGATAAAATCTTGCCACTCCCCTCGGTTTCGTTCATAATGTCTATTTCGACAGTAGTCGGTCCTGAGACATTGGACAGAGAATCCTCCCACTCAATATAATTGGTCATGAAAGAAAAAGAGGAGAAATTAAAACGCACCTTACAAATAGTCGGTATGAAAGGAAAACTGAAAATCTCTGAAAAATGAACACCCTTCGATTTGGAACAACAGTGTGCACATTTCGGTATAGAGCAAAAGAGCAAAAAATGGACGCAGGGACCACCACATATTTATAGGAGATTTGGTTTCGGGCAAACGAAAGGTCGCTTCCCTTTTGAACTGTCAGATCCCTTTCAGATCAACGGATGAGTTTGGGAACCCTTTCATTTCATACACACACTGAGGAAACCCTAGAGACCAACATTCTAGAATATTCCTTTATAATTATTTATTTTTATATTATGGTTTCCTATCTACTATCTCGGTCTATATCATTTTGTTACTAAACCGAATACCCTTTGGTATACACCCGATACACATCAATCAAGTTTAAATGCTACCATCATTCGTCCTCTCAATACTGAGTACCCCCTTCAGTCTCGTTCAATTTTACTTTAACCGACTACCCCTTGTCTAAAAAGCCTGACATCACTATTTAAGCCCTTGCTTTGTATCTCTTCGGACTTAGGAGGCTAGTGTACTGGTTAAAGACCTACTCGGTCCTACTTGTAGGTAAAAGAAATCAAATACCTATTCGACTTAGTTTGGCCAGATATCCTTCATCAGGATTAAAAGGTAATTAACCTAATTCAGGGTAATAATCAAGATATTATTTATGATAAATAAAGGGCTAAAATCAAGACTGGCTTAAGAGGCCTATTGGCCCATTATAATGTCTATAAAAGGAAGGTAAAAGTACAGGTAAAAGGTTAACTTTTCATTATAAAAATAGATTATTGCTTAGAACCGAATCCTGACTTCAGCATCAGAATGTCTTTTGCAAGTACCCTTCCACATCAGCAACGGTTAGAGAGACGTCAGCACGACAAATTAGAGACTTGAAGACCAGTGTTACCTAGCAGGAAGTAATAAAAGACATAAAATACTAAACTTTAGAATAGAAGACTATATAGAAATTGTACGAGTTGGATTGAGTTCGAAGGTGTCTGACCTTCGGCATATTGTACTGATTGTTTGGTAGGGTATTGTGTGATAGTTTTTGTGTTAAGATTGATATATTGTATTGATTGTATGATGTAATATTTATGGCAGATTCTGTGTTCGAATGGCCTATTGCATGGTGTGATATTGTATGATAACTTTTATGTTAGACTGACATGATGTAATAAGTGTAAATATGATTCGATAGCCTAAATGTATCCAATATGAGTAGATTCATATGAATGATTGAAGTGTTGATTGATTTTGAAAGTATGTGATATATGAATAAGTAAATGGAATATGTCTAAGAAAGGATATAATGCGTGATTATAATGCGTGAGCCCAAGTAACTTGAAAAGGGGGATTACGATATATATTATAGCACAATGAAGGATGTATTAATATATATATATATATATATATATATATATATATATAGTGATCCATAAATTTATATCAATTGTAACTCATGTATTATGACATGCTAATTGATAGAAAGAATATGAAAATGAGAAATGCTAAGAAAGAGAATAAGTATAGATAGTATAGAGATACATTGGGGGTATAGAGTTCGAAGAAGATTTAAAAAATCTTGGAGAAATGAGTGAGGATAGTGAATGCTAACAATAAAATGGTGCACAATAATTTATTAAAAAATAGACATTCATCGCCCACACCTTCATTTCTTGGCAAAGCTCCTGATTATACCTTTGCTAAAAGGAGCCGGGGCGGTACACGTGTATCCATGATGTTGCAACCAACCAACAGTTATTTATGCTAAGAAGTCCTCAAGGGATCCCAGGAGCAATTATTATGAAAATGTTATAGATGTGTAATGATATAGAATCTGTATGGTTATAATATATGTATCGTAACATATTGATTTATATTGTTATAATATAGGTGTTGTAGTACATTGACCTGTGTGACCGAGACACATGTCTTGTGACATATAAATTGATATGATATGATATGATATATATATATATATATATATATATATATATATATATATATAATAACATACATGTCAATATAGAAATGTATGTGTAATGAGTAAATTATGGTATATGTTTTGATTGATGGTTGTCTTATTATATGTGCTTGGATGTAATGATTATAAATATGGATCATATACTATTGATAATGAATTAGAATAGAATATTAAGCAATAACTATTAGTTTCTTTTAAAATAATTCATAATAAAAGAGATTTAGTGAGGCAGAAAATACTTACCTTTACTGATATGTTTAAGGTAATTGAAAGAAAAGAAATAGAGATGGATGATCTATTCTAGGATCATATTCGTCAAGGATTGTGGGAGAAAGAACTGTTCAGATATAATAAATTTTAATATTTTTATTCCTTGAAAGTGAAAGGTTTTATTGAGAGATTTTATAAATTTGTCAAATTTTATTTATTTATATTCTCATATTATATCATTTATTTAAACCTGTACAATTTCTTACAAAAATTCTTATTTATATTTTTAATAATGTAAATATTTAAAGAAGAGAAGGATGTTATATAAGTTTTGTAACTTTTAAAAGATATATCTATTTAGATAGTTTAATAGTCTATTTATAAATAAGTTTAATGATCTATTGAATGTCTTAATATGAAGTAGGCCATTAAAAAAGTTAATAGGCCAAATTAGACTTTTAAAATATCAAACTAGACTTAATAAAAAGTATGACAAGTAATATGTTAAGTTTAGGTTTTAAAATTATTAGATAGGTCAAAACTATTTATGTAAAGCATAACTTCGTCTAACATATTTCCATTCCTAAATTTAAGTAAAAAATTATTATGAAGATGCTTTTATGTTTTTCAATATTTGTTGATCGCTTTTTTTTTTAATTAGTACATTAACTATTTCTTTTATAAAAAATATATTGTATTTTGATTCAAATAGTTTTTTTAATTTTTTTCAATTTTAAAACTTTTATTTATTTATTTTTTTCTATATAATAATATTAAAAATATTATTAATAAAAAATTCTAAACTTTTTAATTTATTTTTATGTAAATTTATTAAGAGATTATTTTTTATGCATAGTTAATATAAAATTTTTATATTTTTAATCAATTAAAAAATATCATAATAATTATTACATTAGTAAACAATTTTAAATGATATCTCAATTTATAATTAGATGATAGCATAAAAAAATTACACCGCAGAATATTTCAATTAAATTCAAATATTAACGCAAAATTTTACTAATCTATAAACTAATGCTCAAGTTCTTCCGTTACAACGTGGCATGGCATTTTTTTCATATTTTTAAAAATTTATTACTCTATTTATATTTAATTTAATTTTAATTTATTCTATTTATATGTTATTTATTTTATATCTAACTTTTTCAACTTATATTTAATAATAACTCTTCACCCACGTATTCTATAGGGCAACGATATTGAAATTAAAACCAATCACCGATTAACCATTAATGCATAATTTAAACAAAATAATATGTGTGTTCTTAACTTTAATAAGTGCATTAACAAGAGAATTATTGATTTGTATTTGGCATATTTTCGTAATAAATCAAATTTCCTCATGATGTAAAATATCAAGAATTTAGCCCTAAGTAACGTCATTAATAACTAATGAGGTCATAATTGTTTATTAGCTATTACAGTCAATAAAAAAATTAATTAATGGCTTCAAATATTTAATAATTATAAAAATATTAATTAAAAATTTAGCATCTAAAATCCTAACTTAGCATAAAAAAAATAAAGATTATGTACCATCAAAATTAAAACAATTTAAGATTTAATAGCAATTACAAATCGTAGAAGTAAGCATGAAAATTTAACACTTAAAAACATTAAAAGTCTTAAATTTCTATATTAAGAAATTACCATAATTATGTCATATTTTAAGATTTAATAGCATAAAAATTATTAATTAATAACATTAAAATTCCTAAACTAACAAAATTTTAATTAAAAAATTACTGATAATAAATTTACACTTACACCAATAATCATAAATTTTAATTACTCTTCACTTTTTACTTATTTTTAAACAAACTATATAAACATTGATAAAACTTTATACCATTAGAAAACCTAAATTACACTAAAGAACATAACAATCTATCTTATTAAAAGTGAGCAGAACAATTTTTAAATAAAATAATTTAACATTTTATACCACTTTAGACAAAATAATATTTTTTTAAGAAATTTCTAAAAAATACTAACATCTATTTTAACACTAACAATCATTAAATAATTACTTCCAAAAATTGATAAATGTTTTTCCTTTTATTTTAATTTAACATATTTATTTCAAAAATATTTTCTAAATTCAATAACACTAAGACTAATGAAAGGAAAATTTAATTTACGAACACTTTTACTTCTTTTAAAAGTAACCATAAAAATAAGAAATAAAAAAAATTTACACTTTATCCCATAAATACTATCAATTTCTCTATTTTAACACTAGATAATTTTTTTTCACTAAAATTTATAAGTGTCATAATAGTATGATAAAATATAGAGTAAAAAGAACTGAGTAAATTGTGAGAGAAAGTAAATATGTAAGGAGGGGTATATATAAGCTATTGCATATAAAAAAATAGAAAAACAAAAAATTAAAGAATGTGTTTGTTTGTAATTTTAAAAAGAGTTATCTCTTTTAATAAAAAACTTCTTTTAAAAATTAGAAACAAACATACTCTAATTTAATAACCTTTTACACTCCTCTTGTAAACTCATGAGAAAACAAAATTGAGTTGATATCTATACTTTGTAAAAATTAGATAAGAAATAGAAACAATAAGAACATCAATAGTTTTTTGATTGTAAGAATATGAAATACTTGAAGCTCCTTTTGACATACTTTTTTTCAAACAAAATAAAAATTAATATTAAAGTGTTTTGTTAGTGAATGAAGCCATTAAGAGAACACTCAAATTATTACAATAAACTCATGGAGGTAAAGTACTAGTATACGAAGCCAAATAAGATTAACTATAATACTTAACTTAAGTGCTAAATTGAGAGATCATATGTTATTTTTTTGAAAAATTGGTTGAGAAATAATTGTAATATTACATAATTTAAAACCTTTAGATTTGTATTATAACTGTAAAGTGTAGAAAGAAAAAAGATGAAATTTTGAATTTTTTTTTGTAATTTTAACTTAAACAAAAATTATTTTTTTTTATAAAATTAGAACAAATTTTCTTGCCTTAAATGAATTTTTTTTCAAATTTATTTAATCAATTTTTTTTTCACTTAAGTGAAGTTAAACTTGCAAGTTGTAATTTCTACAAAAAATTGCAAAAAATTCAAATCCCAAAACTAACGACAATTTTTCAAAAGTCATGTACAAGTACTTTCATTGTAAATCTCATATCTCAGTAATTTTCATTCTTAAATACATTATAAAAATAATTTTCTTATTTTTAAATATTATTTTAAATATTTAACTATAATATTGTTTGTTAGAAATAATGTTTATTAAAATTTATATTTTTATATTAACAGATGTTGCTTTTCTCATAAGTGAAATATGAGTGAAACTATCTGTTTTACATTTTGCCATGTATACATTTTAAAATTAAAATTAATTAAAAATAATGTGTAAATTACACTCTCTATTACTATAATGATAATGCTTTTTATACACATTTTTGTTAATTTTGTTTTAAATTTTAGAGATTAAACTTGTTACTTAATTTTTTTCTTATTACTGTATATTATTTTTATATTTTTTTGAATATTTATTTTCATATTTATAAACATTATCTTAATATTTTTTAATTTAGAGTTTACTTTTAAAATTTTCATTTTTAAATTTATAATTATTAATGTATATTGATATTTGACATTGAATTCAAAATTTTTTAAAAGTATTATTTCAAAATAAATTATATTTTAAAATTATTTAGTTTTATTAAATCTTTATATTTTAATTCATACTATTTATAATTATAAATTTAAGTTGAAATAATTTTTTAAAATTTATTTTTTAAAATAATGTTATTATATGTATAATTATTTACCAAAATATGAATTATTTCTTTAGTTATATGTATATTTATTATAAATATACATATAAGTAAAGAAATAATTAAATCCACTGAACTAGCATTAAATAATTTTTTGTGCCTTTAGTAATTATTTTTAATCTAATATCAATTTAGCTTTTAAAATTTCATTATTGTTTTATTTGAAAAACTAATCTCTTTATTTAATTTCTTTAATATAATAAAGTATTTATTATTATTATTATTAATATAAATATTTTTTTATTTTAATTTATAAAATTTATTAAATTTTAAAATAATTTTTTATGTACTTAAAATTTCATATTAAAGTATAAGATTAATATTTTTAACACCTATTTCAAAATATATTATAAAAATTTAATAAATAGTAAAAGCAAAGTAAAACTTATTATATTTCATATTATCATATAATTTTTAATATATTTTAATTAAAGTTATTATATATAGTTATTTTTGTACATTATTAAATCCACGTCAAATTTTTGAATATAAAACAATGATATTGTTTGGGACGTGTGCCCTGCAGGTAGAGTGAGAGAGGGACGTATATGTTGCAGCAACTCACGAAAAAAGTCATAGAGCCATCATTGAGCTATAGTGAACTATTGAATTTGATTTATATTTTTATTCAATTAAATAAATAAGTTTCAATTTAAAATTAATTTTACAACTTTAATATTAATAGTTTGTAAATAATTTATACGTTTAAATAATTAAAATTACATTTATTATATTAATTTTAAGTTTATACTTTTTTATTATCATCGTGTATGAATATTATTTATTTTATTTTAACTTTTAAGAGTTATATTTTAAATAAATAATTATAATATGTTTTAAAAATTATATACTGTTTTGATAATTTTTTTAACTGAAAATTATTTTTTTAGATAAAATAATATCTTATTATTATTTTATTTTACTTTTAGCATAAAAATATTATTAAATATTAAATTAATAAAAAATTTAAAATTTATAATCTAGTTGATGAACAAAGTTCAAACTTTAAAATTATTAATCAAATAAAATTTAAAATTTAAATTTAAGTAATTTAAATAAATGAGTGAAGTTTAAATATTTTTTTTCACAAATTTAGCTAGAATTTGAAAATACTTGACTGAACTCATTTAAATACTTAGTTACAATGAGTAAAGTTAGAAATATATTCTGCAATATATTAAATTTTATACAAGTTATAAAATACAAACAAAAATTGTTAAATTAAAAATAAAAAATAAGACTTGCTTAACTTTTATGAGTTTTAGTAAATTTTAATTAATAATTAAAATATATTAAAATATGTGTTATAATGATATCTTTAAGCGGCAGTTGATTTTCTACCAAAAAAGTTCAATGTATGTTTTTAAAGAAATAAATTAAGTGAGCCCCACTTTTTGCATAAAAAAAATAGTATGAGGAGAAGAAAAAGAAATGAGTAAGCTCGAAAATATTTATTATTTATTCATATATTTAAAAATTGATGAAGTGGAGCTTTACAGGTGAAAAGGAGCACACAGAACACGCAGCATAGTATAACAGCATCTTCACCGCAGAGTAAAACAAAAACAGAGGAACCCAAAAAATTAAAAATAAAAAAGAAAATTCGAACCCGTGAAGAAACAAAGTAAACCAAAAAAAAAAAAAAAAAGGAAAAAAAAGAAAAAGACACGTTACCCCTTTGTCTCTGCGGGGGTGTGGATCTTGAGAGATTGTGGATCTGAATTGGTGTTAGGGTTTTGAAGGGTTTTTCCTTTTTCTTCAATGGCCACGCCCTTTCCCATTCCCCTCACTGCAGCTCAGGTTCTTCTTTCTCTCTTTTCGTCAGCGTTTTTCTGATTCAAATCCAATCGAATAATCTCTCTCTCTCTTTGGTTTTGTTTTTGTGGGTTCAGGTTGGAACGTACTTCGTTGGGCAGTACTATCAGGTGCTTCAGAATCAACCAGAGTTCGTGCACCAGTTCTACTCCGATGCCAGCACCATGCTTCGTATTGACGGCAATGCCAGGGAAACCGCCGCTGCAATGCTTGTAATTTCTTCATCTTCTTTTGTCTCTCTTCATTATTCTGTTATTGTTTTTTTCTTTTTCAATTTGGTCCAATAATACAAGGGTCTGTGTTTGGTTTTGTTTTGTTTTTTGTTGTGGTTTGGCTTTACTAAGGTTTTCTGTGAGCAGAATTGGACTGTTTTGATTGTGTGTCTGGGTAGATTTTGTAGTGTGCTGCTTGTTGTTATGCTGAATGTAAGTAATGATGTTTCAATTTTTGGATTTAGAAGTTCCAATCTTGTCTATGATGTTGGGTGGCGGTTGAAGGGTAGCATTTAAAGTGGATAAAAAAAAAAGTCAAAGAATTTTATGGGTGCAGATAAGAAATGATAGCTATTGTTGCAGATAAGAAGATGGAATTTTTGTGTACCTTTGTCGCGAAAAGTTTGTGCATATTTAAGTCAGTTGTTTTTGTTGTCATGAAGTAAATTTTGTAGTATGCTGCTTGTTATTGTATTGATGACGAGAACAGATGGTGTGTTAGATTTTATCAAGAAAATTTTTTACGTTGAAAATTTTCCACCAGGTTTCTAACTGTGGCATCAGTGTAACAGCTTTAACACAGGATAAAAATAACAGTTAGAAATTTAATGAGGGTCGTTAAGATTTATTGCTTGTAGTTTGGCCATATCATTATGTATTGTTTACCAATGTTGTCAAGCTCGGTGTCTTACCTGGGATCGGGAGCAGGGGTAAAAGATCTTAAAAATTGTGAGATTGTAAGATAGATTGTAAGATCCTGTCAAACATGTAAAACTATACTTAAACATATATATAAGCATAGAAAATAACATACATAAAAAAATTAACATCTAAATCACATAATTTAATTAAACATAAACTTAAGATTCTAGTATTGGAAGCCATGCAGAGATGAGAGAACCAAAACAGAAGACAAATGGAAGACCCACAAAGTGAAACAGCAGTAGAGCAGAAGAGAACACCCACTGAACAGTAGCAAAACAGAACACCCACAAACCACCAAGAGAACACATACAGAACAGCAAACCAATGGCAAAAAGAAGAGAAACAAAAAAAGCAGGCAGCAACACACCTAGGTTGCAGAAAATAGAAGATCGACACAGAGAGGAAGAAGATTGTTTTGAAATGTAGAGCAGAGGTTGCAGAAAATGAATATGGAAATAGCTCAAACAGAAGTGTCATCAACCAACCCAAACCCACAAACAGCAATAGTGCAAAGGTTGTTTCAAAATAGAGAAATGATGAGGGAAAACTTTGTGACCTAGCTGTAAGAGTCGTAGTCGCACGAGAATAAGGGAATAGAAGCCCAAATTCGGGGTAAAAAACTGCCCTAGAAACATGTTTTTATAAACCGGGGCACAAAAACCCGACCCAGAAACCTGTGTAGGGAAGATTGGACAGATTGTTGATCATACGATCCTAAGGAGAAAGATCACAATCCTAAGTGATCTTGTCGATTTTCAACCCTGTTGTCGATTAAGATTGTGGGGTGAGCTAAAGATCGTAAGATTGCACAATCTTGTGATTAAGATCGAGATTTTGGCAACATTGTTGTTTACAATTTCAGCCAACCTTACCTAGTGGAATAAACTTGATGGTTAAAATGGAGAAAGATATCGAAAGTTATGATTGTACTTATCAAGTTTAAAGGAAATTTTATCGTATCCATATACGGTCAACTAGCTATCTTATATGGTAGTAGACAAGACAAGAAAGAAAATACATTACTAAAATGAGAATGCCAAGATGAATGAGTGATCACATGAGAAAGAACAAGATAAGAAATGATTGTATACAAAAGAATATTGAAATAACACTTATTGAGGGAAATATGAAAGAAAATCGATTTAGGTGGTTTGAATACATGCAAAAAAGGCCACTGAAGGCATCAATAGGTGAATGGATGACATGACTTTTAGTCTAGTGGAAAGGGAAAGGGAGACCTAGAAGAACTTAAGAAGAAATTATTAAAAAGGATCTCATGGTAAATATTATTTGAGAATTTGGTTTTTGACTGAACTTAATAGCATCATGTAATCCATGTAGTTGACTTTATCTAGAGGAAGAAGGCTCTGTTGTTGTTGTCATACAATTTTAGTCTCATTTGGAAGCTGTGTCCTCTTCAATTCTTATGAAATATGAAGCTATCTGTTGCCTTTTTTCTTCTGATAAATTTTTTCAGTTGTTAGATGTCTGTAATTGCTCTAATGTCTAGCCTGGAATAATCTGCATATGGACTTGATGCAGCCTTGAATTTACATGCCTATAATAAAGAATATTTTCATTTTGGCAAGCCAATTACATGTGAGATCTTTGATTTGTGGAGTGAAGGAGCTGTAATGTTGTTTGTGTTAGCTGGCTGAGTTTGAAGGAAGTAGCTTCTTGGGTTATGATGGTTTAATCGATGCTATTTTTTTTTTTCTCGCAATATTCTGAAGTATCCTTTCTGCAACTTTTATGCAATTTGTTGAAATTTGTAGATTTGCATTACCTTCTAATAAGAATTTTGGATGCACCACACCACAAAAGCTAGCTGTTGTAGTTGGAGACTCCAAGGCCTTATAAACCTCAATTTAAAATCCCATGCTTCCAATGTGAGACTCAAGTCTCATACCTTACAATTGGATCCTAACATCTCTTACACCATGGTTGCATTCAAGTTTCTTCATCTTTCCACTTGTCATGCCTTAATGATTAAGAACCTGAACATCTTCAGCGTTCCTACTTGTTCTTGCTTATCTGTGTGTATTTTGTATACCCCCATGTTACAAGTTTTCCTTCTAATTGTAAACTAGTTATTTGGATTATGAATGCATGAAGCACTTTTAACTTTCCTATCTTCTCACTTTATCTTGGATGCTTGTAGTCTAATGTATTAGCATTTTATTAAAAAAGATATTAGTTAGTTAAAATGATAATCTACACTCTTTGTTGATTTAGTTTTCTTACATTTTACTTGGTCCTTAATTGTTTGAAGGGACTTGGCATTATCTGCAATTGTTTATGCATGTACAATTAATAGTAAAGCTCTCTTTTCCCCCCTGAACTAAAATCACTTCTCTGTGACCAGCAAATCCATGCAATGGTTATGTCACTGAGTTATACTGGAATTGAAATCAAGACTGCACAATCACTAGAATCTTGGAGTGGTGGTGTTATTGTGATGGTTTCTGGATCCGTGCAAATTAAGGACGACAACCGGAGAAGAAAATTTATGCAGACATTCTTCCTTGCACCCCAAGAAAAAGGCTTTTTTGTGCTCAATGATATTTTTCACTTTGTTGAAGAGGATCCAGTTCCAGAGCAACAAGCAGTCTTGTTACCTCAGGGCAATCTTGATTCAAAACTGAATGCTCCTAGTACAGTCAATAAGCCAGGTAAATTCTGTCACAACTTGTGTTCTTGTACCTGAATTGGAATAGAACAGAACTACTTGCATCAAGTTCTTTGTATCCTTTCCATCAAGGTTTTTTAATATCAAAAATGATACATGGATTACTTTAATTTCTTATCAAGTAACATAATCTTAATGGAAGCTATTTAAAGTTCCATGTGCTAAAGTTTGATCTGAGAATTTGACCATATGTTGATATGGATATAGGTAGCTTGATCTAAATTTTGACAATGGTAATTTATCACTTTATGTTATTAAAAAAATAAAGAAAATGTAAAATTTTGTTTCTATGGATATAATGTTAGAAGTTATATCATTGTAACTTTGTGTCTCTACGTGGGTTACCAACTTTATGTGAGTCATAGATCTGATATGGTTTAGAGTCCGTGTTAGAATGCTAGAAAAAAATTCTTTAGTTGTCTTGCTAGTCTCAGAATCTTCTGTTTCTTATGTTATCTCAGTTGCAAAATCCTAACTTCACTTTGTCTGCCCTTTATACTTTCCAGTTATTATCTTTTCCCCGACTGCTGCTGTTGGTAATGCTCATCTTTTTGAGCTGTTTACATTTACCATGCTTGTAGTTTATCATTGTTGCCAATCGTTTTTGCTACATTGTTATCAGTTGTCAACTGCCACCAGCCGGCATTATCTCATTGACAACACAAAAAAAAAAAAAAAAACAACTCCAGTGCCTTCAAGTTGGTTGTAAAAATTTGTTCCTTTAAGTTAAAGAAAGCTGAAGCTTAACCTTTGATATGGGATATATAATGAATTAATAATAATATGGGATATGGATTTCTAGGACTTAAAGATTGCAAGCTTATACCTTAACCATAGGTCCTCATGCAGATTGTGGTTGCAAATGGTTGGCTACAGTTTTACTTTATAAAGTTGTCAGCTGTCTTAAGCTTAATCCTCCCTTATCTATGTTGATAAATGTTTTATATCTTTGACAATATAAAATAATTTTACTTTGGAAAGATTCAGGTAAATAGCCTGTTTGACTGATTATGCAATATATGTGATTCTGGAACCTCTAATGTTTTAACTCTTATGTAATTTAGAGATGGGTTTTACAGTGTCCAACTACCTGCTGGGTGGAGATATCCAGGCTAGGGAATTTGTTGCTACAAATGAGGTCAAAGAAAATGGTGTAGTTGATAATTATGGATTTTCAGAGCAACAAATGCAGCGGGGTCCTGACTCAGAACATATTAGGGAAGACAATGCTGTTGAAGAGTCAGATGGTTCACTTCAAGCTTCAGTGAATGCAGTGCAAGACAATGTACCTGCCTCTCCTGATGAACCTGCTGGGGAGCCACAAAAGCACACTTATGCTTCCATTGTATGTACTGACTAACCATTATATTAATTTCCAAATAATGTTTTTCTTTTGGGATTTCTGTCATGACATTGGAACTGACAATGTATGGACTGTTGGAAGTTACGGGTTGCCAAAGGACAATCTATGCCATCCGTAGCTTCTCAGCCTTCTCATAAGAATGTGTCCCCTTCAGAATGGGATCATTCTCCACAGAGCAATAGTCAGCAACAGCAAGCAACTGCTTTGGCAAATGCATTTGAAAGGTCTGAAACTGATGCAGTAGAGGAGCTTCCAGCTACGGAAGATGAAGGTTACTGTGTGTACTTGTGAAGAATTGAATAATTATTCTGTTCCTCCTTTTATTATTTATAAAGTTAGGGCATTCATTGTGTAACAACCTAGTAAACTAATTTGTTTAAAAGAAGACCTAGTGTTTCCTGTATTACTCTAAACATGTATTCATTGGTCACTACCTCTGATCATGAGTTGCTTGGGAATACTTTCAGATGAAATCAAATCTGTTTATGTGAGAAACTTGTCACCTACAGTGTCTCCTTCTGAAATTGAAGAGGAATTCAAGAATTTTGGTAGAATCAGACCCGATGGTGTTGTCATAAGAAGTCGCAAGGTTTTTGTCTTTTCATGTTAAATAACTATATTAATTATGATTTTTGAATCTAAACTTTTCACATGTATCCAGGATGTTGGTGTTTGTTATGCATTTGTTGAATTTGAAGATATGACGGGTGTTCATAATGCAGTCAAGGTTTGGATTTGCTTTTAAATAAGTTTGAGATATATTACTCAACTATAATGTAGTAACACAGAATTAGCTACTTGGTCTCAAATCTCAATGAATGTAGAATCATAGGATTATGTTTGTTTTTTGTTTGCAGACAGGGTCTGTTCAGATAGCAGGAAGACCAGTATACATTGAAGAACGGAGACCAAATAGTAACATCCCTTCTCGAGGAGGAAGTATGTTCTTTTTATTATTAAATAATTTTTCATCGGCCTTTTTTTCTTGAAATGTCTTCATCATGAATTTCCCTAACTTACTAGGTTTGACATATAGATGTGGTAAAACAATGAATCTGTGTTTGGGATTTTTTGCTAATTGAGGAACGTTGAGAATTGTAGTGGATTCTCATGTGACATACATTTTTGAATAAATAACAAATTTTGTTCGAATATGCTAAATTTTTTTTAAGGATTACATTTGGTTGCTGTGATTGCTTCTATTTTGAATTTGTCAGTCTCGCATCTCACTATGAAGAAATTATATAGTCTGATTTGATCAGCCTCGTGCTTCACATAATTACGCATCATAAATTATTCAAAATGATCTTTGTCCTACACAATTTGACTGGCTATGCTGTATCAATGATGCTGTTGCAGAGTGATGGTGACACCTTTCTTTGTGTTTTTCCAGAACTCTCCTTGTTTTTATCTACATATTCAACTATTTTAAGCCACTTATTTCAGGCATTGTTTCATCATACTTATTTTCACTGTATAATCAACAGGACGAGGTAGAGGTAGGGGTAGCTATCAATCAGATGCAACAAGAGGACGTTTCGGTTCAAGGAATTTCGGCAGAGGAAGTGGCCAAGATGGCGGTGATCGGGAGTATAACAAATCGAGAGGAAATGGTTATTATCGACCAAGTCCGCGCCAAGAGAGGGGAAATTCAGGGCATCAAGTACCAAGAAATGGGCAGAATCTGGCTGAGTCTTGAGTCAACATGAAACTTCAGCTAGAGAATCCAATTTTGGGTCCAGATAATTGAGGTCTAAATAGTCAAGTTCGATAGATTAGACCAAATATTGATATTTTTTAAATCTTAAATTGTTCAGGGCATATGGATAAGATATTTTCTTTTCTGATAAATTTTGTTCAAGGGGCTTCGTGTTTCATTTGTTTCTCCAGGTATTTTATGTTTAGCTGGAAATGTGTTTAAAACATTTGACATTTATTTACTCCAATTGAAATTTGAAATCTAGTTGTCGTTACTTCAGAGTTTGATATTAATAGCTCTGTATTGGTGGATTAATTTCTCCGTTGCCCTTCGGCTTATGCTCTTATCATAACAAGATAGGTATCCGTCCTGCCAGTGATTATTTCTTAATTTTGCCAAAATCGATTCCCTTCTGCCAGTCAAGCTGGACATCCGCAATTGGTAAATGAAATGTAAATTGTTGAGATGTACATTTTAATTGAATTAATATTTTAGAAATTTCTTAATTTGATCCTCTAAATTAATTTCTCATGAATTTAACTCATCATTATATTAATTCTTTATAAATTTTAAATGTCACTGTATAAGATTTTATTGTAGACTGAACAGGTGATAAAAATAATGTTTGAGAAATTAATAGCGACCCATTTAATCTATTAGATATAAGGTTAGTGACAAAATCTTCAGAAGAATAAAATAATGACAAATGATATTTGAGAAACTAATTTAATGGCCAAATATGTTTGATAAAAAATACAGCAACACAACTATTGAGGGCTTTCTATTAATAATCATAAGCTTTCTTCTAGTTGGAGCCATTGCAGAATTGTTGCCCTGTTTAGTTTTATAATTTGTTTCTTCAATTTGCAGGCCATCATTAGTACATTAGTAGTAGGCTATTTATTTGTTACAGGGTCATTTTTAGCATTTTAAAAAAAGATAATTTATATATTTTCACGTATAAGATGTTTCAAAATTTTTTAAAATAATCTGGGTTCTTATTTACAAAATTTGAATTTTATTTAATATTCAATTGCAACATATTTAATGTTTATTTATGTTATTATAATATTTTTAATTAGAAAAAACAAATAATTAACTTTGAAAAGTTAACTGATGTTTTGAATTATATAATCCAGTGTAGTTCACGCATGACTAGCAGAAAAGTAATTAGACATGCAAGTGCTTTATGTTCTGAACATATAGAGCCCAAAATATGTCTCTTTTAATTTATTCCATATATATTTAAAAGAATTCATAATTTAGATGCCATTAATAGAATTTTCGAAGAAGATTATTTGTTGTCCTTAGAATGAATGAAACCAAACACGCAGCTATTCTAGAAAAAGAAAAGCTATGATCTAGCCAAATGCATCTATATATATAATCTATGTACAATCAAAAGAAGCACTAGGATTGCGCATATATTAGTCAAGGAAAATCAATACCGTTATTCCACTCATTTGTGGAATTCATTTGAGCCTAAACTACGGTAATTTTCGCCAACTGTGCGTGCTAATTATAGAGCTCTAATTAGTAAATCCATGGCTGTATCTATTGATGTTTAGTATACATATCCCAATTACGTACACAAAGTCTAGCAAAGTTGTGAGATTTTAAAATAGGTAGGTATGGTTTGTAATGACACTGTTGCAAGACTTGCAAGATAGCATTAGCAACAACTAATCCTGATATAGACTGAAATCAAAAGAACAGAATGTTCCATATCATCACCCCATAATAAGGGACCAAATTAAGGGTTTAAAATTGTTCAATGCCACTTTGATTCGCTGTCTTTAGTGTAACATCATTCTCCTTTCATAGTCAAATGCCTTATTTTCCCTTTCTCCTTCACCTTCTTGCATCCCACTCACCATCCACGCCTTCATTCTCTCCAAAGCTCAAAATCATTAAAACAAAAGAAAGCGTGGGATAAACCTGGTCACAATTACTTTCATTTCCATTAAGCAGCTCTTCTTGTTGTAATTACATTATCGCTAGCACAAATAAATCCTTGCCTTAATGCACCTTCATCATTAGGAGTGGTATCATGTCCAACATTTTAGCATGTTACCAACTCTTAGAACTGAACATCATATCAGCACAAGACTTAGCTCCGGTGGGTCGGTCCATGCGAACCTATGCGGTGGCATGGATCGATCCAGACCGGAAGCTTTCAACCCGGGTTGATTCTGAGGGCGGAACCAACCCGGCTTGGAATGACAAGTTTGTCTTCCGAATCGACCAAGACTTTTTATACGATGAGGAAGCAGCAATTGTAATTGATATTTACGCCCTTCATTGGTTTCGAGACATTCATGTGGGTACTGCACACGTTCTCATTGATGACCTTATCCCACCACCGTCACAACCCTTTCGAAATACATGCAAGTCAACGGGTATGCGATTTGTGGGGCTCCAAGTTCTACGCTCCTCGGGTCAACCAAAAGGGATTTTAAATGTTGGTGTGGGTATCATTGATAGCTCCATGCGAAGCATGCCTCTCTACACACATGACAACACCTCAGCCGTTGGATATAGCCATGATGATCACAATCCGCCAAGCCATCAAGCCAAGCCCCATCTTCGACGTATAAAGAGTGACACCAGCTCAATACTCGCCTCAGAAGCCATGGCTCATGAGCAACCAACCATGGCTACAAAAGGGAAAGCAAATTCCCAAGTTACCCTTTCTGAAGTAAGCGTAGAGTGTGAAAACAAGGCTTACTCCACATTGAGTGGCTCAGATGTGATGGCAATGCCAGAGGGTGGATTTGGTATAAAGAAGAGAGAATTAACGACCCATGACTCTCCAAGAGTAAATGTTGATTATGAAGTAAAGCCCTCGCCGAAAAGAGAATTTCAAAACTCTCCTTACAATAACGCTTACAAAGGTGGCGTGAGAGCCACTCCGTTGCACGCATTTGCGATGACGAACGCGGCATTGGAGTATGGAACGCCATACAGGTCAAACATGGGTCGTGCCATTATGACCAACTCTGAATTGGGTCCGTCGGCTTCAGAGGTGGCAGCGGCGGTGGCCAGACAACCGATTGAGGAAGGGGAGAATTCCACCGTCGGAGGGTGGAGCTTAGATGAAAGCGTGGAAGGGTTGCAACCTAAAGTGGAGAGGTGGCACACGGAGCTGCCGCCGGTGTATGACGGTGGCGAGATGTCAAGCTTAAAATCATCGGGCAAGAAAGGGAAACATTCACGTAGGCACACAGATGGTGGCAGTGGAAATGGCTTGTTCTCTTGCTTTAGTGTCATATGTGGAGTTGAGTGCTCCATTGTTTGTGGAAGCGGTGGCAAGAAGAGTCGCCGTCGCCGGGCTCAATCCGTCGATAACCAAAGCTTTCTATGAGGAGAGGAGCCATATTGGGTTCCATGCGTGGCTGGTTCAATGCGAAGATAGAAAATATTATGTAAAACTTTACAAAACATATTATTTTCTTTATTTTTTTTTTACTTCTTTGTCCTTTAATTAAATTTTAAATTCTCTTTTCAATTTTTGCCTAATTTAGATAAATTTTTAAAGAAATTAAATTTTAAATTCTTTTAGAAGATAAAAATATGAAATACATCAATATCTTCGAATAAAACTTTTCTCACAAATAACTTATTTATTTTTATTTAAAAAATTTCATATAAATTCTGTAAAATAAAAAATAAGTTATTTTCAATGAATAAAAAAAATCTTCATTTTTTATTCTAATTTTTTTTATTAAAGACTAATATGAAAATTTATATTAACTATGCCTTTATTGCTCTTTGTTTTTAAATATTACGGCGATGATAAATACATTTAATTTTGTTTTTAAGGATGTGGCTTTATCTTTTAAAAAAGAAAGATCGAGTTGATTTATTACAACAGGCAATTTTTCTACTTATAAAATAAATTCACGATGTTCACTCGTTTCACTTTGAAAAGCAATGTAGAACATTCATTTTTAATTGTTCATTAAATTATGTTAAAAGACATTAGAAATTTCTTTATTGAATATGTAAAACCCTAGAACTTATTTGTGATGAGTTAGTTTGCAGGATACGATGTACAAATATATTTGTTAGGGTTATGGCTTAACGAAAAAAAAAAATTTGTTAGGGTTATGCATTCATTAGAAAAAGGCTTGAATGCGAGGAAAGATAAAAGGACAATAAATTGCACGTTATTTAAAACAACGTCGATTAACCAAAGAAAAAGATTCTGAAGACATTCATAGAGAAAAATGGTAGATGTGATAAATGATTTAATGGGTGATTTTTATGATGTTTCTTTTAAATAAAGATGAAAATAGGTCATAGTCCAACAGAAACTTATGATCTAATTTTTTTAAAGTTTAGTTTAGTTTTATCTATTTAATTAATAGGCTTTAATTTAAACTCTTTAAAAAGTTTAATTAATTAAATAAATTAAGCTTGAGCTTAAAAAAAAGTTTATTAAACTTATTAGAATGATCTATTTAAAATTTAAATTTATAATATATTACATAATTTTAATTAACTTTGTCACAAGTATAATTTGACGAGAAAATTAAAGATAATAAATTTTAAAAATATTTTTAAAAAATATTTGTAATCACTATTTTTAAAGTATTTTTATTGTAATAATATTTTTCTTTATTTTGAAAGTTGGTGAACAACATAAAAAGATCTTCTTAAAAATATGATGATATATTTGTTGCTTCCTATTTATTATGAAAAATATTGTTATTTGCATATTTTAGATTTTTATTTATTGTATTTGATAATTTTAAGTCTGAAACTTATTTAGTTATATTGTGTTTGTTGATTTATTGTATAAGACTTTATGCTACTCAATTTGCTTACTGATTCATAAATTGATGTTCATTTTATTGTATTTTTTGTATGTGTACTGATTTACTTATTTAAATTAAATATGTGGTTTAAAAGTGATAAATAAGAATAAGTAATTTTATTATATATATTTAACGTGTTGAATTATTTTTTTGATAGTTTATTTAAATATAAGCTTTATGATTTTTTAAAAAAATATCTATTTAGTTAGTTTAATAATTTATTTATAATAAAACTTGATGAGTTTATTTATAAGAAAACTTGATGAACTATTAAATGTTTCAATACAAAGTATACTGTTAAAAAGGTTAACATGCTAAATTAGACTTTTAAAAAGTTCAGACTAAGTTTAATAAAAAGTCTATAATAAGTAATAGGCCAAACTTAAGTTTTAAAATTATTAAACATGACAAGTCTATTTATCCAAAGCCTAGCCTACTTTCATGCTTTGACTTCTAAGGTTTAAATCTTGATCCACTATGTAACTTTAGCTTTCAAATATCTTACATTGAAATTCATGTCAGGCCATTAAAAAGGTTAATAATGTCAAATTAAACTTTTAAAAAGGTCAGACTAAACTTATTAAAATTATTAAACAGGTTAAACCTATTTATCTAAAGCTTAACCTATTTTCATCCATAGTTCTAAGATTTAAATCTTCATCCACTAAGTAACTTTAGCTTTCAAATATCTTACATTGAAATTCATGTCCAATCAACTTTTATATATAAAAGATTGATTTAATATTTCAAATATTTGCGATTAAATATATTATTTAAATATTTAAAATTTTACATATATTATACAATTACTAACGATTTAGTCTCAGCCTATATGATTACAGCAAGAACAATCTTTTTGAGAATTTTTTTAATTGCTATTTTTATGTTATAATATTTTTTATTCTACATTTATTGAGTTTTCAAATATGACTTTATTTCTATTTTTATGTTTGTTATATTGTTTTATCAACATTTACTTTATATTAAAAATAATATTAATATTTTGTATACATAATTTTTTATTTTAAATATATTTTTATTTTATATAATTATAATTAATTTATTACTATTTCTTGTTTAGACTTATTATACTATTACTTATATTATAATTGAATACTAAAAGTACTTCACCAATACTTTTGCTGAAACAAGTGTAGCACACATTATTTTATCAAAAATGCTTTTAAGTACGATTTTTTTTTTTCATAAAATGATACGAATGGAGACATGACAATGTGACTGGTCTACAAAATTTCTTTTTCTTATAATAAATTTATCACCCATTTGTAATTGGTTATTTTATCTTTCGTAAAATTCGTATTTTTTTATTCGTATCAAATATTAATCTCCTTATTTTATTAGCTTATAATATGATCAGTTCTTACTTTCTAAATGATACAATATAATATTACACAACATAATAACTACTTCACTTCACTTGTGATTAACTGCGGTACCAACTATAAGAAATGTTCCACTTAGCGTCCGATTTATTAGTGGCTGTTAGCAATAAAGGCCACTAAAATATTTTAAAAAGTAATATTTAATGTTGGTTTTAGTAATTGCTACAAAAAATGCAGGATTTAATGACGGTTTTGTGTAACCACCACAAAAAATGTGAGATTTAACAATGATTTTGTATAATTATCACAAAAAATGCGAGATTTAGATTCAGTTTAAGATAACATAATATAAGAAACATTACATACTCCCATTCTCTATCACCTACTCCAAGCTACCATTCATCGATGCCTTGGCCTTATTGAATTCCACCATCCTCTCTGCCACTGCCACCACCTATAAAGTGTTTTTCCAACCGTGACAACATTGGTAATCTTCTACTACCCTTTTTACTTTCTCTAAATGACTCTTCTCCAACGACTCTACACTATTAATTATATAATATATATGTTGTATTAAAAATAAATAGAATCTGAACCAAATAGCAAAAGAAAGAACTAAGTAGAAGATAAGAACAGAAAAAAGTGTGGAAGCCAAAAACAAAACACTTTCACGTGCAATCTGAAATTTGAATTTTAAATTTAGCGGCAGTTCAAAACTGCCACTAAATAACTGCACAAATTTAAAAATTTAGCGGTATTTTAAAACCACTACAAATTTAACTTTGCGTTGCCAATTTTAACGTCAGTTTCATAACCATCAAAAAAATATTTAGAGACAGTTAAAACCACCGTTAATCATTAAATTTAACCACCACAAATGAACAATTTTTTTTGTAGTGACCAAATACAATATAATTGATTTAGGAATAACAAATACAACATGAGCAACAGTGACAATATGAGAAGTATAATATAAATAATATGAAATAAAAATCAAAGATACTCTTACTTTTACAAAAAATTATGCATTATTAATAATAGTTACTACTTTTGTTTTACCGATATCACTAGAATCAAAATCCTTTACTATGTAGTTAGTCTATTTTTCATTTTTATTTAAGTGAAAGTGTAAAATATACACTAACTACATGACATAGTTTGCACTAAAATTTATATAATAATTTATTTTAAGAAAGGAAACTAATTTTATGTAATTAAAAGATGATTGAGATAAATATCATGATTTTAAATAAATGGGGTTTCAAAGTTCATAGTGATAAGTTTCTATTTTTTTTAATAAAATATATTTTGATTACATTGATCATGTGAGATTTAATAACAATTTATTATATTTAGAACTTTAAATGTTTCAATTTATTTGTAAAAAGAAAACACTTTGTTCTAACGTTGAAATACCAATTACGTTAGCTAAAATGATGTGATCAGTAATGTAATATCCTAATTTTTATTGACATTTTCTCATTTTCAAAATGGAATAATTATTTTTAAAAATGTAGAAAATATTCCTTTTAGCTTAGGAGAATATTTCTTTTAGCTCAAGCGAGAATGGATCGGATTTTTTCATTTGTACTTTTGCTCAAGCAAAAATTTGTGACAAAAATGGGTAGCTCTCTGCCGTGTTTTTGCTCAAGCAAAAATATTTTTGCTTGAGCAAAAATATCAGTAGAAAAATAACAATTTTTGTCTAGTTTTCTCGTTGAAGTGAGAATACCTTCGCTCCAGCAAGATTTCTTGAGAAAAAGGGGTATTTAGTGATTTTGGCCTTCTAAAACCGCATCTCAAACCAAAAAATCATTCTCATCTCTTTCTATATTCTCTATTCTTCCTTTCTTAGAGAAAACTTCCTCAAATCCTAAATCTCTCTTAGATCTGAACTCGAATTTAACATCCCTATTTTTATATTAATTATAATTGCATTATTATGATAAATATATATATAAAAGGATGTTAGAAGAAATTTGAATTGTTAGAACTATAAGATTCTCATTGTAGCGAGAATAAGACGGTAAAATTGAAATATTCTGGAGTTTTTTGTTGTAGCGAGAGCTTCTCGTAGTAGTGAGAGAAGTGGTTAAGATTGTCTCACTTGTAGCAAGAAGCCTCGTTGTAGCAAAATGGGTCTTGCTGCAGCGAAAAGTGCATAAAATAGAGTGTAATTTTGTTTGATATTTTCACTGTAACGAGAAAGCGCCTCTCTTCTCGCTATAGTGACAATCTTTCGCTGTAGTGAGAAACGACTCGTTGTAGCGAGGAGTGTTATGAGTAATCTCTCGCTGTAGTGAGAAATGCTAGCTGTAGCGAGAATATCATGATTTTGAGGGTATTTAAGGATTTTCGTGCATGAAAACTTCATTTCTTCACTTTCTCTCACCTCTAAACTTTATTTCTTCACTTTCTCTCTACAATTTCTCATATAAAATCCCTCAAAACACTTATTTCTTCCAAATTCGTGATTACACATTCGTTCCATGCGATTCTAAGTAAGTTTCCCTAAGTTTAATCATATTTTTACCGTTCATTTTTTTGAATCTTTTTTTAAAGTATAAATTCTTGTTATCTAGGTAGAAGTGTCATTTTTGAACATTCTTCATCATCAACACCTATTTAGTTCTTCACTGTAAGGTAAAAGGGAGCTTTATTTTATTATTATATGTTATAGGTTATATGTTGAGCTTAGGAGAGCACGTTTATATAACATTTTCTGATAATATATGCTCAAATAATGAGTATTAATGAAGAAATAGTATTGTTATGTATATGTTTGATTTTTTGGTTGACTGATTATACTGTGTCCATATGAAATATATGATGATAAAAGTATAAAATTATGGTTGAGTAAGTTTCGATAATATTTAATGAATGCATTAGAGATGATATGACTTTGTTGTTGAGAAATATCTGAATATGATGAATAAGTCATCGATAATTTATTTGATGATATGATTATTGAGATTACGAATTAGTGGTATGCACAATATGGAATTAGTTTGGAAGTGCTATTAAGCACAATTTGTAATTGGATTGTGAAATAAATACGAGAACTGAATGAATTTAGTGTAAATAGTTACAAAGATACACTAAGGGTATAGAATCCAGAGACGATAGGAAAATCTAGGGAAACGTAGAATAGTGAGTGACATTCGCGTTTGTGTACATATTCTATCTAAGAGCAAATGTGTAAACAAATATTGTTATGACATCTTTGTGTCATATTTGAAAAATAGAGTAGATGCTCACCTTTACACAACCCTGTAGGTAGTAAAGACGTCAACCCGTCCCAGACAGATTAGTGTAGTAGATGTTTATACTAGTAGTAGATTAAATTATTTTTAGAGAATATAGACGTGTAATACATTTAAATTTTGGAGTGTATTTTGAGGAGGATCAGAAGTATACATTAGAAGTAGTCTATAATTATGCAGAGTTCCTTTTTGATTTCCTCACTAGTGGTCAAATTCATCAGACTCTTAGTTTTTATCTATATCAAGGAATAGAAAGGCATTCCTGAATCATGAATAATATATTTACCTATCATGATCATGATTTGTTAGGAAGGCCAAATAGTTATACATTTGAAAGATTTTCTAGTATAGAGATGGTGGCAGACATTGGTGACGCCTATCTTGGGGAGGATGATGAATCAATCGCTGAAGATTTGGCAAAATTTGAGGGCTGACATGATATAGATGACTAGTTTTCAGATCCTCAGTATACAAGAATAGATGTGAACTGCTGTAAAATTTTGATATATTTTGGATAGAGACGTATAAATGTAATACATTATGTTGTAATTGAGATCTTCCAACATGTAAATATTGATCTACAGTATATCCTATGTAGTTGTTTTTTTAAATTTGTCTCATACACGAATTGACTGATGTAAAAAGTTTTATCTCAACAAATGTTAATTAATTACTATAAGGAAAGTTTGATTATTCTTTGAAAATCCTTAATATATTCAAGGTAAAGAAATGTAGGGTGTTACAAATTTGTATCAAAGTAGTTCATCTATATCAGACTGGGGTATAAGACTAGTTTGCTTGTGTTTGACAATATGACTTGTTGGATGCAAATTATGTGATTAGTTTGAGCTAAGTGTATTCGTGTATATGCGAATGACAGGTTGATAAGTTTATTTGGTTCCTTTCGAGATTATAGCTATGGTTGGTAGAGGTAGACCTGCTAGTGCAACAAACAAGCTCCTGTCGCGCATGACTCAAGTCTTAGAGACTATGGCGCAGAATCAGGGTGCTGAACCAGCCGAATACCGAGGGCTTTCCTGATTCACCAAACACAACCCTCCAAGATTTGAAGGGAAGTTTGACCCAAACGAAGTCCAAAGATGGATAGTCAACATTGAGAAGATTTTCAATGTCATGGGCTGTCGTGTATGCCATCTATATGTTGGTTGGAGAAGGAGAAGACTGGTGGTGGTTTGCCAGTCAGACTCTACTACAGGAGGATGGATATATTTCTTAGGAAGCATTGAAGACAAGTTTCCTAGGAAATTATTTTCCCAGAGATTTGAAGAAACAAAAATCTAGAGAATTCCTTGAATTAAAACAAGAAAATATGTCTGTAGGGGAATACGCTGCCAAATTTCACAAGCTTATGAAATATTGGCCCCACTTCCAGCATGAGGATGGAGATGAGGACTTGTATGCTTAGCTTGAGCATGGTCTAAGGCTTGACATATGGCAACAATTAGTGTATTTAACTAACTGGTCTGCCAACCTTAGTAAGCAAGTGTAGAATTTTTGAAGCAAATTCAAAAAGAAAGACGGTGGACGCTAGAGTGGGAGGACCGGTGAGACAGGACTAGAGGCCTCCAAGGTTCCAAAACGGACATTATCCTAGAGCCAATCAATCCCAATCAAGAAGGGTTGTATCTCGTGAAAGCAGCGGTGGTGGTTCTAATGTTTCAAGAGGTCTAGTTAAATGTTTCAGATGTGGAGGGCCTCATGTGGTGAGAAATTGTCCCTAACCACTACATGCTTTTATTATTTATGGAAAAATGGGAAATTCTGCAAATACATGTTGGTCTACCCCTTAACAAAGTGGAGTGTAAGTGGTGGTGTCTCGAAGAAGCAGTGGAGCGAAACTAGTGACATAGGGCAAGGTGTTTGGTATTAGTGGAGTTGAGGCATCAAAGTAAGATGAGCTCATCCGAGGTAAATGTATAATAAAGGATTGGCTTTTGAATGTTCTGATTTTGGTGCTAATTAATTTATTTCTGTGAACTGTGTAAAATGTCTTGATCTGGTTGTATCTTCAACGCCGTATAAGGTTGTCGTATCTATTCCTACAAACAAACCTGTTGTAACTTCTGTGTGTTTGAATTGTCCAATAATGATTCATGGTAAGACTTTTAATATAGATTTGACTTGTTTATCATTATCTCAACTGGATGTTGTTCTGGGAATGGATTGGTTGTCATCCAATTATATCCTATTGGACTGTAAAGAGAAAGTTTTGATATTCGGTGCTGGTACATCGAAAAACTCTTTCATGGTATTAGACTGTAATGAGTGATTGGAGTAATGTGACCAATACCAAAGCTTTTATGGTATTGTTCTCAGTAGGAGTTAAGAAGAGTGTGAAGAAGGAGGATATTCCAGTGGTGCAAGAATTTTCAAAAGTTTTTCCAGATGATATAGCCAAATTACCACTAGAAAAGGAAATTGAATTTGCAATTGATCTCATTCTAGGGCAAGTCTGATTTCTATAGCACCGTATCAAATGTCACCTGTAGAATTGGCTGAAGTAAAAAAGCAAGTAAAGAAATTGTAGGAAAAATGATTTGTGAGACCGAGTGTTCACCTTGGTAAGCACTAATACTCCCAGTCAAGAAGAAGGATGGGAGTATGAGGATTTGTATGGACGATCATCAACTGAATAAGGTGATGATTAAGAATAAATATCCTTTACCTCAGATTGATGAATTGATGGATCAATTACAGGAAGCTTTAATATTTTCGAAGATTGATCTACATTTAGGTTACCAGCATATTCGAGAGAAGAATGAGAACATTCCTAAGATTGCATTTAAAACTCGTTATGGTCACTACGAGTATCTAGTTATGCCCCTTGGTGTAACTAATGCCCTAGCTGTGTTCATGGATTACATGAATAGAATTTTTCATAAGTTCTTGGATCAGTTTGTGGTGCTGTTTATTAATGATATCTTGATTTACTTCAAAACTTATGAAGAATGTAACATCATTTTCTCGTTAATCTATTTTCTCTTATAAAAATATGCAAATGTTATAAATTTATAAAAATGGATAAAAGAGAGATGAATGTAGAAAATGTTTCTAAATGCTTAGATTCTAATTTGAAGAAAAGATGAAAAATTTAAACCTCATATATACATTTCAAAACTATCAATTCTCAATTTTAAAACAATCTAAACTATCACATTAATAATTCTTCTCATCAAATTTATCAAAATACTTTAACTCCAAATTAAAACTTTCATCAATATAATTACATAGAGTAAATGACTTTGAATAAAAAATATTCATGAATATCTTTACAATTCTCCAGTAAATATATTAAACTTTTCAGAGCAATTCCTTTCCTACTATTCCTTGCAAATATGACCCTAGAACGAACATACCTTCTTTACCTAAAAAATAGTTATAAGGATGAGCATCCCTTGCCTACTAAATCTTAAATTATAATATAAAGAAAACAATGCATACAATAAGTCAAATACTTTTAATTTCTAACAAATTCAGTCGTCATTTGACTAATTAACATCTATTTCTCATTGTATAATACTATAACTCAATTATTCATTTCATTCTACTTTATCATATTAATTTCAATACATTACTAAAATTTCTATTCAAAGTTCATACATTCTATATTTCTTCTAGCATACACTTGCATTATAGTTTCTATTATTCTTGAGAATTAATTAACCCATTCAAATCAATTTCCTCCGGACTTAATTTATCAATCAAACGTACAATCATAAGACATAGAAACGTATTATTTTCCACTTAACCAAATATCATCCACTCCATAATTTTGTGCCACATCACTTTACACTTAACCAGATATCATCATTCAATTCATAATATTTTGCCACTTTATTCATTTTCATCCGAATATTTCACCAATTCAATGATACTCTGGTACTCTTAGGCCCCTAAATCGCTGCCAATGTACTCTCTCTAGTTACGAAGGGCTTACACAACATGAATAGTCGTTGGTGAGCCAAACCACACACGGATACAACGCATGCATTCACAACCTTCCAAACAAAGGTATATTTAGGAGTCGGTCAAGAAATGAACGTGAGGCCTGTAAATGCTTCCCACTTTTACAACGTGTATACATCACTGAACAACATTTACCACTCTCATTTCTTCAGATTTTAACAATCAACTCCAGACCCTATACCCCTAGTGTATTCCTAAACTATCCATACCATATCTCAACTATGGCACACTACATTATACTATTATAATACATATGTAGCAACCACACTAATCGATGTATTATAACATATGAGTTATAATCTCATCCATTGATGTACTACAACTCAAATATCATTATTGCATCAATCGGTGTATTTGTAAACACACATACTAGTATTTTTTTTTCGTCCATTATACATATTATTACTTTTTATATCACATCATTTCCAGAGGTCAAACTCATATATTTCTATTTACTGTTATAATTTCCATCCCTTTTTCTCATTAGAATATCCATCAAAACATATTCAGCATATTCTTAATATTTTAGCAAAACATTGATAATACAGTAACACCTTATCATAAAATACGCTGGGGGTCAGACACCTTCAAACTCAACCCAAATCGTGCAATCTCATAATACTTAACTACTTGTAATATTTTCTTAGTTCTGATAAGGTCTTCTAACCTAGAGTTCAGTATTCTCTATCTTTCATCACTTAACACTAAGTTCAAACACTAAGTTCTTTATGAGCTCAAACACTAAGTTCTTTATGAGTTCTAAGAGAAACCCCACGCTTCAATCGATGAAACTTCCTGAGAACTAGAGTTCTTTCTAACGTCACAAAATATATTACTATCAGAAGGAGGAAAAACTCAGAAATATAAACTAGATTTGAAGGTTTAGCTCTAGAAACTTACTCAGATTCGAGAAGAATAGATGTTAGAGCTCCAATTTAGCAGAGATTCCAGAAGTATTGAGGGTTTCTCTAAGATGGGAGAGGGAGAGAACAGAGAGATATCAGAGAAAGAGAAATGGTTTTGGTGAGAAGTGAAATTTCTTAACGTAAAAGTCCTTAAATACCCTTCAAACTTGCACAATCTCACTTGAGCGAGCAGGCTCTGGCTTAAGCGAGCTCTTCCTCGCTTGACTGAGCTAATCAAACAATGATTTTTCTGATATTCTCGCTTGAGCGAGAGGTATTCTTGCCTAAGTGAGGACGAGTCTAGAAAGTTTCAGATTTCTCTGCGACACCTCGCCTGAGCGAGCTCCATCTCGCTTGGGCGAGCTGCTCCCCACCTGGGCGAGCTTTCCTTCTCGCTTGAGCGAGAGGACAATTGAGGCAACCCTATCGCTTCTTGTTTGAGCAAGGCCTACCTCACTTAAGCAAGATTGCTCCATAATGTCTGATTCTAAAATATGTCTTGCTTGAGCGAGGCATATCTCACTTGAGTGAAAAATCTTACACCAAAACTATGCCAGAAATCCTTTATACTCTCTTCTAATTGCACTCTAATACTACTTAATATTGAACAAAACATAATTTACCAAAGAACATACTGAACATTTGAGGATTGTTCTGTGAATATTGAGTGAGAGGTAGTTGTATGCGAAGTTCTCAAAATATGAATTCTAGCTTTCACAGATACAATTTTTAGGACAAGTAGTGTTGAAAGAAGGAATTATGGTAGATCTGATGAAGGTAGAGGCGATAGCACAATAGCCAAGGCCTACTACCCCAACGGAGATATGTAGTTTTCTAGGATTGGCTGACTATTATAGAAAATTTGATAAATCCATATTTTACCATGTTTTTAGTATAGTTTTTGGTTAATAATTAGGAAAATAGTTCTAAAATAAACTTGAAAAGATCACAAAAATAAATTAATTAGTATAATTGTTGTTTTGTTGAAATATTAAAAATTGTTTATATTTTTGTAGGAGTTCATGTAAAAAGATAGAAAATTGTTGAAAGTGCTTAAAGGAAGGATTAGCAGCTGAAATTAAAGAAGAATAGTCAAAGAATCAAGTTTGAAGAAATCCTAAGAGCTGAGCGTTACAACTCCAAGTGATTGGCGTTTGAACGTGGAAAGAACAAAATACAGCACTGGGTCTACATGGCCACTCTGAGTGATGCAAGTTAACACTCCAGCAACTGAAACTGGATAATTGCCACTGCGTTGAGACGCACATCACCTGGCGCTTTGGTGCGTAATAGAGCGTGGAAACGCATAGCAGATGGCGTAGCAACGCAGAGCTAAGCATATAGAAGAAGCATTCATTGAAGTGCTGTGCATTGAAACGCACATCACTTGAAGCTTTGGTGCACACGAGCGCATTGTAACTCATAGCACATGCAGCCAAGGTGCGCATCCGCGCGCCTTTACTCCAGCCACTGCGCATTTTGGCATAGAATTCTGCAACTTTATAAGTTCTTCTTTCCAATTCTAGACATTTGGAGCTTTTGTATCACTTTTAGAAGATTCTAGAACACCTGGGGACAACTAACTATCAGAATTTCAAGGATTAAGTCGAAGAATTAGAGGAACTCTATAAATAGGAATTAGGAACTTAAAAAAAGGGATTTTTTTGTCATTTTTTGTTTTGGCATTCATTTTATAACCATTTTAACTTCCAAGGGAAGTCAGAGGGAGAAGAGAGAAGCGACTTTTATTCTTCTTTGCTAGAGGAATCTAGGGGAAGGCAAAGTTATGGAGATGGCTCACTACTTTTCATGTTCTTTTCTTCTTACTTCTCTCCATTTCATTGTAATGTGTTTTTAACTCTTTTGTTAGGGATTTATGGATCTAGAATTGATATATTGATTTTGTTTTGACTCTGAACTTTGAGTTTTTGATTTGATTGAGGGATTAATTCTGTGTTTACTTGACCTTTGAAAGAAAATTCAATTGATTAATCAAAGAGTAACCTTCACTAATGGAAATTGGGTTTGTTGCTTGGATATGAATTAATCACCAAAACTATTGATTTTCTTAGGGATAAGTGGTCTTAGTTTTGCAATTTTTTGGTTCTAATTCGTAATGCAATATTGAACTGAATTTGACCTAAGGAATTAGGGAGATTTGGTTGAATATTAGGACCAATGAGTTGAGGAATCAATCTTTGGTTATTGCAAAGAGAAACCGATTATCAATCAATCAAATGCTTGAATGTTCAGAGGCAGAAGTGAATTGATATTGATATTGGAAATAAATTCCTAACTTTCCTCCATTTGTGATTCATTCTAATAGTACAAATTAACATTCTGTTTTTAACAATGTCTTATTTCTTTAATTTTGAATTTTACTTTCTTGCATATTGAAATTTGTTCAATGAATTGTTTGGTGAAAATGGTTATTATCTTGTGAATTGGTGATTAAAAATAAGATCCTAGAGGACGATACTTGGGACTCAATCTGATTTCCACATTTTATAACTTGCTACAACTATCTAGTACACTTGCTAGTAGTGAAATTACACCATTTAAGTGCTGCGATAGAAAAAGTGTAACAAAATTCATTGAGGGGTTTGCTAAAATAGTGTTTTCCTCAACAAAACTAACAACAAAGGGAAAAGACTTTGAATGGATTGATGCATGTGAAGTTAGTTTTCAAAAGTTAGATTTTTGTAATAATATTTTAATATGTTAATATGAAGGTATATGTGTATTTTCATGTGGTTGTATATTTGATTTACGTATATGATTATGTGTATATATGGACATGCATGAATGGTGGAATGTAATGTGGATTGTGGCTGAGGGAGTTGATTATATATATATATATATATATATATATAGGTTGAATCTAGGTGCTACAGGGCATTCTAGGTATAGCGAGAAGGCCCTAGGCACAAGGCATGAAACTGTGCCGGTCTCGCTGTAGCGAGAGGACTCTCGCTATAGTGAGAAGGCACTAGGAGCTGTAGCGAGAGAGCGACAATTTATGGTGCAATTATGGGTTCAGTCTCGTTGTAGCGAAAGGGTCTCGTTGTTGCGAGATTATGTAGAAACCAGAATGCAATTCTCTCTGAGATTTTTGCTGTAGCGAGAGTGTCACTACCAGAAAAGGATTTAAAGGGGTTTAGGTTTTGGGGGGGGGGGTTTCATTTCTCATACCTCCCTTCGAAATTTCTTCGATCCTCTCTATGTCAAACCCTATTTCGCTGATTAAATTACCTCCAAAGCCGTTCATGAGCTAGCTTGAAGGTTGAATTCGTGTTGGGGATGCTGGGAGATGAGTTTTAATAGTTAGGGTTTCAATTTTCGTCCTTCTTCTCTGTTTTCTAGGTTCTTTTTGAGTTGTCATGAAGTTTTATGTTGGGTCTTTGATTTGAGGTAAGGGGGACTCTACCCTATCTCATTGTATTTTGTTTACCATTTATCTTGCTAAATATTACAATGTGGCTGAGATAAAGGAAAGGAAATGTGTGATTGATGAAAATTATTGTGTGTTTGAATACAATGTGGTTTGTTTGTGGGGTTGACACACCCTTGATTGAGAATGTGAGTGAATGCATGTGAGCATGTCAATGATTGATGATGAAATAATGTAAATGGTTAGAAATGGGTGTAGATGGAATGTTGAATGTAAATGTGAATTTGTTGAAATGACATATGATGGAATAAGGGCATATGTGCTGAGTATTGTAAATGAATGTTGGTCTATGTGCCGTGTAGTATGAATGACTATGGATATTGTGCCGTGTACTGTGAGTCAATGCTGTATGCAATGGAAATGTATATAAGTAGGTGGTGGTGACACCGACAGTGAGCGTGGGTGCACCATAGGCTACCTACCCTCCTCCTGACTAAACTGCTAACCACTACCTTTGCCGAGTGGCTTGTGACTCCCCACGCGATATCCATGAGGCGGGGGTAACCGACGACTATCCATGATATGAAACTATGATCACAGTGTCACAGTAAGTATGGCTAGTATGCAATGAGTGCACCTGGTTGTTGTTTATTGATTGTGTGATGGTACAGTGAGCGCACCAGTGTGTAAGTTGAAATGGAATGTTAATCGTGGCTGCGACTGCTTGATTTGAATTGTTTTAGAAAATGTGTGAAATGTGTGGGGTGAGACCCTATGTTTGTTAGTGTGTGTTGAGTAGTGTAAAGTACTCACCCTTATATTTATTTTTCAGGTGACCAAGATGATTAGCATCAGGCTCAGTAAAGGAATGAATGACACTGCTATAAGACTTAGAATGTATATTTTGTTTTGAAACTGAGATGTATTAATTAAGTTCTGAAGCAATTATTTGACTTAAATAACCATCCTTATATTTTGTGATAATTTTCTGAATTAAACATTGGGAAATCATTTGAATGAAAAGTTTTTATCATTCCCATTTTTGTAAAATTTATTATTTTGAAATTAAATCTAAGGTGTTACACAACTTTCATACTGATTTTGCCAGACCCAGAACAAAAATTTGAAGTATATTGTGAAGTATCAGGACAAGGCCTTTGGTATGTTCTGATGCAGAATGGAAGAGTGGTTGCTTATACTTCGAGACAGTTGCATTCCTATGAAGTTAATTACCCAACTCATGATTTGGAGTTAGCTGTTGTAGTATTTGCACTCAAGATATGGAGACATTATCTCTATGGTGCAAGGTTTGAATGGGTACAGAGAGCTCCTTGTTTTTACTACGACTCCTTGCCTAGGCAAGCTGTTTCTCACCTAAACGAGGCCTTTTTTTGCCTAGGTGAGAGGACAGTTAGGACAACTTTATCTTCTCTTGCTTAAGCGAGAATACTCCAGAACACCTTCTTTTAGCAAATTTTATTTCGCTTGAGCGAGAAACCCTGCACTACAAATTCCTATTTTTCCATTCAAAGGCAATAAAATTGGGGGCGTTACATGTATATGAAATTATTGTGGAATGTACTTGTCATTTTTTATTGGTTGGTGTGTTATTCATTTATGTATGACTTGTCATAACTGCTAATCATGTTTAATAATGAGAAAAGAGACTCATCCTTACTAAATATTTCAAGGAAGAAGGATGACCAATCCTAGAGAAACATTAGAGTATAAGGAGGATTTATGTATAGTAGGTTACATTTTGTGTTTAGAGAGTGACAACGGTTCTTCCACTATAAGTTTAATATAGATATTAATGATGAAACAAGTAGTATATATACCTTAGAAATAAATATAGAGTATAGTATTCCTTTTGAGTACCCTATTCATGGTAGGATTTGCCATACACTTTGTTTATACATATATCGAGGAATGGTCTGAACGCCAGACGCAGCAAATTATGTGTACACGTTCCTTGATCATAACCGTATAGGAAGACCCATTCAATTCACCTTCGAGCAAGTGATTGGTATTGAGGTTGTAGCTAATAACAGTCATCTTGGCGAGAATGAAGATCTGATCTCAGAAGAGTTAACTGAGATAAAGGGTTGGTTTGACGACGACTAGAATCATCCTCAGTATTTTTTTGTGGAGATAGCTCCGGGAAGGTATAGAATAGAGATTTGTATGATAAAATTAGAATTCATATGAGAAAGTGATCAAAATAAACAACCAAGCTGAATCAAAAAAAGATTTATTCTTCTTAACGGATTATCCTTTTTATTCCAATATAACAACCCAAATTGAATTGTTGGAGTTTTCGAACAAAACATCAATCCACGTTTGATTTGAGTTTAGATACAAATTTGAATTCAATTAAGGAGTAACTCTATTTTTTTTTTTAAAAAAAACAGTAGCAGTTCTAGCAGTCAACTCGCTTTTTTCAAATTGTTTTTCATTATTAAGAAAAGGTAACGAAGATAAAATACGAGCTTGTTTTATAGCAATCGTAATTAATCGTTGTTGTTTTAAGGTCAATCTATTCACGCGTCTAGATATTATTTTTCCTTGTTCACTAATAAATCGACTAATTAAACCCATGTTTTTATAATCAATTTGGTCCCCCGATTGAATCGGGGGCAAACGTCTACGAAAAGATCGCTTGGATTTAAGAAAGAGTCGTTTAGATTTATCCATGGTTTGTTTATTCCTATTCCAAAAATCGCATTTCTTAAAAGAAGATTTGTTTTTTTTTTTTCTTTCTATTCTTAGTTTCTTTTTTTTTGTTGTTTTCTAATGAAATATATGTTTCTAATGAAATATATGTTCTATAATGATATATGTATATAATTTAATTAAAAATTATATACATATATGAAAGATTGTTTTATTACATGTTATGTTCTTTGGTTAGAAAGGTAACACATAAGCGATCAATTTTCTCTATTTCTTGATTTCTGCGTGAATCGTGTGTTTGCAACAACAGGGACAAAATTTTCTCAATTCCAACCGACTAGGCGTATTGTGTCGATTCTTTTGAGTAATATATCTGGAAGTACCCGTTGATTCCTTATTAACACTCTTTTGATCACAACTGGTACATTCCAAAATAACAGTTACTCAGATATCTTTACCCTTGGCCATGAACCTCTCCTTTGGGTTTTTAATTCACTTAACTCTTCTATTTACTTTATTTCTTTTTATTCGTCTATCAGATTCTTAAATATTGTATTGAGTTTTATTAATAATAAGAAACTTTAAGTGAAAGTTTTTTTTTCTCACATACATTTCCATTTATTGCCGGAAAAATATCGTATGCATCGATATGAAAAGAAAATATTTGATACGTAAAGACATGATTTGATGGATTTTTTTCTATTATTTCTATAAAATAGGATATATATTATAGAAATAATAGAAATGTAAATAGATCTTTTCTTGTGTTTGGAAAAAAAGATGTTTAAAATGAAAATGACTTGTTTGTTTGTTGTAACTTGGAATAAGCCCTTCCGCGTGAAGAAAGGGCATAGCAATTTATTCCCTATAGAACCCATAGGAATAAGAAGATTTAATCGGAAATATCGACAGATCCATCAAATTTGAATATCAGAATAGTAGATATAGTTATGATTCAATGGGTTAGGTCCACTTACTTTTTTGATAATCTTTCCTTTTTTTTTGAAAAGAATAATGTTTCACTTTCTAACTAGAATTACTTTACTATATTCGAATTCATTAGAATAATAGATCACTCTTAGAGACATTCTTCAGATAGCTAGAATTGTTATAACTAGAAAAAAAACTTTCAGATTCACTTAGGAAAGAATGATCATTGTCAATTTCCAAAATTTTCTTTTCAATATCAAAATATATGGAATAACTCTTCCTCGGAAGGGGTATAACTCAGCGGTAGAGTGTCACCTTGACGTGGTGGAAGTCATCAGTTCGAGCCTGATTATCCCTAAACCCAATGGGAGTTTTTCTATTTTGATGCCGTGATCGAATGATAATTGAGAATGGATAAGAGGCTCGTGTCACTCATTAGAACTTGAGTTATTTTATTTCCTTTTGTAAATTTTGTATATGAGTCCTAATGTAAATTTTGGATCATGATTTGTAATTACTAAACTCTTGTACATTAATGAAAGTTGGTGTACGTGTATTTTATTTTAACCTTAGTCTAAATTTATTTATTTCTTATTATTTTAATACTTGTACATTTTAAAGCTCGAGTAACAAAGATGAAAGTTTTAAATTTTATCGAATTTTGCATTATGAATATAAGTAAATTTTACCTCATTTTCTCTTTTCAATATAAATTATTTTATAAATTGTATAAATAAAATAAAGATATTACAATTTAGTATCAGAGCAATTCTTCCTAACTAGACTAAGGTATAAGACTAGTTTGTTTGTGTTGTGTGCTCTTATATTCTTGTTTTACAAGAATATGTTGATGATATTGTCATTATTGGTGATGATTCCCGTGACATGCATCGATTCAAAGACCACTTATTGAGCCAATTTTAAACATGATTTGAACCCTCTCAAATACCTTTAGGTATTGAAGTGTGCAATCCTTTGGTACTGTCATTTTCCAACTAAAGTATGCTATGGTTATGCTCATTGGGACTAGTATACTCAATTGTCGTCAATGTGATACTTTTATGGATCACAATGCTAAGTTCCATCAACATTGACGACAATTGAGTATATCACCATCTAGTATACAAACTCAGCTATCTCATTGTTACCATACCTAACATCACCTTTGTAGTTAGTGTGGTGAGTCAGTTTCTAAATGTCCTATGTGATATAGCCATTCGGATGTTGAAGAATGGATGTTGTATTTTCAGTGTATAAAAAATGCATCAAGACAAGGACTATTATATAAGGATAATGGTAATGTCAAAATCACTTATTATTCTTATCAAATCAGACATAATCATCACCATCAAATAGAAGATCCACTTCTAGATCACAATCACTTGACATATGATTTCTTGGAAGAGTAAAAAGCATAACATAATTGTTCACTCCAATGTCAAAGTCAAATACCGTTACATGGCTTAGGAAACTCTTTTAATAGTTAAAATTAGGATATATTCAGGAGATAAAACTTATTTGTGATGATCACATAACATACGACATTCATATACCTTTTCTCTTCTAGAACATTTTTGGAATAACAATTTATACAAAGATCCCCCGTAGTTTTGTTGCCAAAGCAACATAGTTGATCTAGGGTGAACATAATTGATCGCAATCAAACAACTAGAATTACCATAACATCACATTTGATATTGAATCTTAGATCTACCCTTGCCATTACCAAAGCTAATATATGATTGCCTAGATCCAACACCATTGAGATATACCAAACCCTAGACAAACCTTAAAGATTTGTCCTATCAATCAACATGAACAACACACTTAATCCTCTGTTAACAAAAAAACTTACTCACCTAAACTTGTGTAAGCCTAGTTCCATCAGATACCTCATCTCACATAAGTTCAATCAATTAGTTGATGTTAGCTGTATGACTAAAAGCCAAAACACGAGAGGACCTCAATCTATATAAAAAGAGAGGTTCCAAAGTCTCAGGTACAAACATCTTCTACCTATAGAGAGACTTTGTCAAACTCTTTACTAACCTAAGCATTGGAGTGTTTTTGTAGTAACACCCTCCTTTCGTCATGAAAGATGAAAATCCTAGCAATGCAATTTAAAAATCAACTATTTACATTAGAACAAAATATGAATTTGTCCATCTATACAACACATATAATTAAAATAATAAATAAAGCCTACATAACTCGATTTTAAAATTTCTTTCCATTAGATTCTGTAACTTGGATCATAACCTTGCTATGCATTGTTTTTAAAGAAATATGTCACTTCTTGCACAGATAATAATAGACATTCAAAACCAATTCAATATTCATAATTTTAACACTTACAATACTACAACTTACATCAACATTGGTACCAACCTACGTAAAACTCTTTACATTCTCTTATTATCTGTCATTCAATAGCAAAGTAAGTTTACCATTGTATAAATTGTTTTTCCTCTTATAAACACAAACACACATGTCTTAGGTTATTTCCCCCAATAAATCTCAAAACCTATCATAAGAGAAAGGCAAAAGGACAAACCATTGAACATTTCAAATTTTCTTAGTAGCTGAGAATAGTCTCAAGAAACTCACTCAAGGGCAGGAGAGGGCAGTGCAAATAGTTGAGACCCAACTCAAGTTTAGGGGAATAAACAAAATCAAGAATAAGATCAAAAACACAAACCAATACCAATTAAATTATTTACATAATATATAAAATGAACCAAAACACAATGCATGAATTAATTAAAGGTGCTTGCTATAGTACTCCATACTCTCTCTATATTATATTAAAATATTAAAAATATTTACATTTTTCTAAATACACCACTAATTCTACTAATAAAATCAATGGTTATGATTATTTCATATATATAAAAGTATAGAATATTCTTTCATTTTCCAAAGCAAAAATTAACAGTTATAATTGTTCGACGTATACACAGCATAAAATATTCCCTCGTTTTTCAAAGCACAGTAAAATTTATCTTAAATCAAAGGACAAGCAATTTAGGTACTTCTTGGAATTGGCCTACCAAAAAAACTGACAAAGGAAAAACCTACATTTCAGCAAGTTAGTAAATGTAATGGAATCAATAACCTCCAAGTTATTTTTACCATTCCTTTTTTTGATAAACCATTCATCCTTTTGAAGAAGTTGTCAGCGAGACTTAGAGCAAAAAATGAAAAACCTTTTAATAGAAGAGATTCAAATGTTCTTCTACGTTCTACAACAATTTTGACAAAGGAGTTTCATGATTCTTCAAAAAGTTGGGTTCAGGTTGAAAGGGGCAAATTTAGATTAAAAAAAATGAAAGAAAGATGAAAATGGTTTGGGAAGAGATAATAATATTTTTTTGCTAACCCTTATATGCATTTGGAGTTGTTATCTTTTCCAAATTTAATATCATTCATTAATGAAAGGTCGTGCTAATGGCCAGGTAAATTGAAGTTGCAGAGATTTTGAAGACTCGCTCCCAATTAATCAGGAACAACGTAATAAACATTAAAATAATTAACTTTTTTTTAATGGCAAACCAATTAGATTGGCATTGGAATTTTGAAAACAATGAAAATAGAAAATAATGAACGCCTTAAATATAGGTATCGAGAATGTAGCTTCTTGTTATATAGTATTAGAAATTTGAAAATTTAATTTAATTTAAATGTTGATACAATAAATTATCATTAATAGTAAAATATTTTTATTCATGGAAGCTATTAAAAAGCTTTATGAGAAAAGCTTTTCATAAGGTAACACAACTGTTCAAACTTTTCTAAAACTGAACCTTCAATTGTATCTTTTCCCAGTATTTTGTTAAGATTTATACATATGCTGCTTGATCACAAGGATCCAATTAATCCCTAAGCTATTTTTGATTCCACACATTAGCAGGCATGGTTAGAAACCTTTGATTTCAAGTGTGATTACTTTTACACCACTAATATTTGTCTCCTCGAGCTAGAAAATAAAGGATGATAAAAGATTTGTTAAGATAGTGTTTGGCTTTTTTTTCTTTATTTTTTACTTCGTTTCTCCTTAAAAAGAAAAGTCGGGTCAAACACAACTTTAAAGAACAATCCTAAAAGTAAAAGTAACTTCTTTTTAATGAACCCCTTCCCCCCAAAAACGAATTATAAAAAACACAAAGAAACAAACAAAAATGAAGTGACAGTTTCATAAAGAAAAGCCTAAAAGTGTTGGCCCAAACACTGCCTAGATTTGAAATAAAACTTTATATTAATCTGTATTGATCTACCCACATCTTTGAATGATTATAAGATCAACATTCAACATGGTACAAGCAAAAAATATCGAGTGCTACTAAAACACGGATTGACGAGCAAATCCATATGAAATCATATTTGCAACTGTAACAGCAACAACGACCATGTCATACTCAGCAAGAACTAAAATAAACCAATCTCTTTTTTGGTGACAAAAACTGAGTATCAATGCATCAACGCCCACATAAAATTTGTGTGGACAAAAAGTGCCAATAAATTGGCCACCTAAAAGAGCTTCGGTATTAACTTATGGCTAGAGAAATACACAACTAAACAAGGTATACAACAAAGTGGTATTACAGTAACAATGTTCTACTGCAAGAACTCTCTAGGATCAGTAACGAAACCAGTCAATGCAGATGCTGCAGCAGTATATGGTGAAGCTAAATATATTTGACCTTCCTTGTGGCCCATTCGGCCCGGGAAGTTCCTATTTGTAGTTGAAACACAAACCTGCACCACCAGCATGTAAACAATGGAGTAAATTATTCAGATTCTCAACCTCATCACTTATGTAGAAAGCATATAAATGCAATATGGCAAGGAACAGGAACAGCCATTCATCACATATAAGCATTCTATAGAACTATCAAGACATATTGGTTGTGTGCCATGCTATTATTATATAAAGAGCACACTTCTCATAGCCTTACACTATTAAATAAAATGTATTAGATAACCACCATGAAAGTTTAAGTGTTTAGTCCAACTTTTTTAAGGCTTATCTTGTCCCTTGCAGGGCCAATACAATCATAGAAAAGATTTTTAAAATAAAGTAGCTTTCTTTCTAATGAAAAAACACCCCCCAAAAAAATAGATTTTCTATAAAGGATAAATAGAGGAGCTTCTACTCTTATTGAGAAGAAAAACCCAAATAAGTTAGGCCAAACACTACTTACCTATGTTCTCACCCAACTCTACTATTTTCATTCCAGAAGTCAATTCTACTTTTAAAGAATTTATTTTTCTTTTTACAATACAGTTTTTAAAATATCTACCAATCAAATGAGAAATAAAAAGTACAAATTATCTACAACCATGTTAAAAAGAATTTTTTTCTACCCTTGCTAGTTGCATTGCATCCAATGCTGTATTATTGGAATAAAGATCAATATTGATTCTTCATGACCATCAAAACAGGCACAATTCTTCAAACCACCTTATCAGTTTTTCTCTAAAATATGAAAGCTTATAGAAGCCTTCATTCATCAATATTATTGCCATCATAACTCACCACTAACCATCTTGGCATAGCATGATCAACTGGACAAGTGAGACAATTAGAAGGGCACCACAACTCTTATTCATTACAAGTAAAAGGTTCTAAAAGGTTCAATTAATGTTTTTTTATAATATAAAAATTTCATGTCATGTCATGTCATACAAGTATCTAGGAATGAACAAGTTACTTCTCTTGTAACCGGAGTATTCTTAGGCCCAAGACAGGTCAATGCAGATATTAGCAACTCCTTCAATGTAACAAGGATAAAAGTAACAGAGGTAGAATTTGAGCTACAAGTGTGTGTTACAGGATGCTCAGACAGAACTAAGGAACTTGCCTTAGGTTCATTCATACGTGCATAAGTATCTTTAGGGCCACCCAAACAAGCACCACAACTAGGACTAGCAGGCGTGTCACATCCAGCTTCTTCAAATATCTGTGAGCAAGTCTTACCACCAGATCCAGGGACTGGGATGCTGTATATGTCCATCCAAACCTGAAATTCCATTAAAAGAGATAAATTGGAAGAGAGTCATCTATCATTATTTCCCAAGAGAAATTTATTACTAACTGTAAATCAACTTATACAAAGATATATAAACATGATAATTTTTTCAGACCTTCTGTGTTGCAGGCACAAGAAATGTGGGAACTTTGACCTTTTTACCCTGCAGATGCAGATATCATGTTCTTCATTAGGGGAAATAGTTGTAAGATTAGGATAGACATTAGCACAAACATGTAAGAAAAAGCCTAACAAATTCTAATTGCAAAATAAGATAAAATACCATACAAACGTGCTGACCAGTCTTAAACATTTTAGGATACCCGTGGTCATACCACTAATGAGTGAAATGTTGCAGTAAACATAGTATTCCACACACATATATAGTAAAGAAGTCTTAGACTCAGAGAGAAAAGCTACTAATAATATTTTATCAGAAAGAACATCTTTTATAAAAGAAGATTATAAATATGCAATAGGAAAATATGATACTTACTGATGCCAGAAAAATTTTTGCTGCAGCCATGAAATCCTCTGTTTTCCCACCTGTACAAGATCCTATGTATACTCTGTCAATTTTCACATCCTTGCACTCTCTTGCCAAAGCACGGTTATCTGGAGAATGAGGCTGCAACATTCTCAAGCATAATATTAGCAGTGAACATAGTGACAACATCAGATAATAACATACAGCTGCATGTAAAATAAAGAAAGAACAAAACGTCAATGGAACTGCAATCCAAGAACTAACCTTGGCCACCAGTGGCTCCAATTTTGAGACATCAAATCTATACTCAGAAAGAAATCTAGACACAAACAAAAGGGAAAGGATGTTAGTAATGGATAACACTGGTTAACAATATTAGGGTCTTTCCTACCATATCATATATAATAACACTTGTCCATAAAACCTTATCAAGTCAACATATAAAGCGCAATTTATTGAATACAAGGTGACACACAAAGCATCAACATTGAAAATAATGAGGGAAAACAAGAAGTTAGAAAATTATAATTACTTTGCTTGTTGGTCACTATACACTGGTTCATATGCCACAGATGTCTTTCCCTACAAAAAGAAATGGAAACAACATTAAAACAAATGCTGGACAAGACATTGGCAAGTATGCATGGGAAAAGTACCATTCACGTGGAATCATGAGTTCCTACCCATTGTGCTGACTCATCAAAACTTAATGATATGCAATTCAGCAAGCAAATTAATGAAAAACAATGAAAAAGAAAATGTGATCCTGTCACTGCTAAACATGAATCAAGATTATTCACGATAGACAAAATACTACACATTCCTCTTAAAATAACAGAGCCAAACAATTACTAACTTTGAATCTCTAGGTCAAGATCATCTAAAAAACTCTAAAAGATTTTAAGATACAATCAAGATATTAGATATTTATGAGATATTCTAACACCCCCTCAACAAGATTTGGAAAGAGAAAAAGATGAGTCAGACAGGTAGAACAGAGGTTGGAGATGTCACCATATGCACCCTCACAACAAAAAGAGAAAGGCTGGTCAGATTTCAATGAGCAATTCATGGTGCCAGTCAGAGCTCCAATGCTAGAGCAATTTTAGGTTGTGGACAATATTGACATAGTACATGGAAGAAGCAATTTGGCAAAAAACTCCAAAGACAAGGGTGGATCTAACATTCACAGTTGCAGAAGCAGGAGAAAAATGACATTGGACTTGGGTTTTGTTGGCCAAAATTTGCCACGATAGACAGAAAGACAAGACGATGATATAATGAAATTCTTGAATTGGTTGTTCTTAAAAATTATCTGCTTTATTTGTCAAGCAAATCTTCAAAGAAGTCGATAGTGGAATACTAACAAGAAAAGATACAGAGGATAATATCATTCTAATACCAAGTTTTAAATAAAGGATTTAGATTGTTAGAGTCGTGTAGTATGATTATGATAGACCCCCAGTAAGACAGGTTTACATTAGGATAAATAAAAGCTGTAACAGGTGATAATTACTGATAGGCAGTTAGTTAGATGGGACAGTTAAGCCTATAAATAAAATGTAACAAGGTAGAAATTGGAGTGTACTGCGTACCTCAAAAACCCAGAATTAGAAACCATATTGTATCTTCCTCTCTAAGTTCAATTTCAGTTTCCTATTGGAACTGAGTTGAAATCTTTAAGTTTTATCAATAAAGAATCATTTTCAGTAAACTGAGGGTACACTACACGTCTCTATCAGATTACTCCCACAATTGTTATTTTTAAGGGGCTTTCCTTACTACTATATATGTAAGTTAGTTGTTCTGTCATGATAAATAAGTCAAAGTTTGAGGACATTTGAGACCTAATGTAGATAAAGATGTTCACAGGAGAGATTTAGGGGAGTGTTCCAGTTCAGCATTGAACATTGAAAGCAAGGGAAGGAGTATTGAGAAGAGTAAAAATCAGACCTAAGGTTGAGGTAGATCAAAGTCTAGTGAGAAAGGTCAAACAAAAATTAGGAATAAATTAGCAGAGCCCCAAGGAAGAACAAATATAAAAAGCAACAGGATGATGATGAATTTGCAAAGCAAAAAACGAAATTGCAGATGCTTTATTGCAGCTTGGATAGTCTCATTGATTCATGGGTTATGGACTGAGGTATGTTATTCCACACTACACCTTCTAAAGAATTACTTTTTAAGTATGTATTTGGAAAGTTTGGGAACGTTTACCTAGCAGATGACAAATTCTTTGATATTGTGGAAAAAGGTGATATTGATATCAAGGCGTGTAGCAGAACCTTGTGGACAATGCACAATATCGGACATATCCCTACCCTTAATGAAATTTGATATCTATAAGTCAGTTGGATGATGAGGAGCATCACACCATTTTTGGAGACAGAGCTTAGAAGGTAATGAAAGGAAACCTGTAACTCACGGAAAGAAGCTAAGATCTATATATGATTACAGTGGAGGATATGGTAGCAATTGAAAATCATACTCCAAGTGGGAGAATTATTAAGAGTTATGCAGTCTGATTAGTCCCACATCTGTTATTTTTAAGGGACTTTTCCTTTCTTATTATTATATATGTTTAACAGCATGTAACATTAAATCCTTGTGACATTTTTCTCTCTCTTTTATTTCTTTTTCTTGTTACTCCCAACATGGATAGGGAAGAAAGAAAAGAGAGAGTGGAGAATCAACATAGTAGCATATTAGATTGATACGATGCATAATGATGCAATACAAAGCACCAACCCCTATTTAAACTAGTAAATACGATGGTAGTTAAAATCAAGTTCTCTTATAACAACAGTAAAATCACTATTGGTTAAACTCCTCCAAATCAGTTGAACTCACTCAAACTCAATAGAATCATGAGTCCAGAAGCAAGTTTATGAGTTCCAACAGAAAGCCCCTTTTTGGTAGAACGATTTTGTTTGGAACCTGTTTCTTAGGGTTATCCCTTTCGCGGTGCAGAATGCAACCATCCACAAAAGCTCTCACGTCTTCTAACCTGCCACGGCACAGGTCACAATCTCCTTCAAACAAGTCACTTTCGTCATGTACAAATCTCAAAATCTCCCTCATTTTTGTCATGCACAGGTCACATCTCCCTTCCTGCTTCAAACCTCCCTCATTTCCAAAAATGAGCGGCAACGTTGTGCGAGAAACTGCAAAGTGCTGCTTGCAGCGAACAGAGAGTAAAGTGCGTGCTCAAACAGAACACATCTTCCAGCAGCGAACAAAGAGTGAAGTGCAGTACCTCCCTCATATTGCTGCTCCATTATTCTGCTATCCAAGTGAGTAAATTTGCAAATTTTCTCTTTGTGAAGTGTGAACAGAATATTGAGTGATTATTGACTTGAAAATTTGCAAATTTTTTTGGTATAGAATGTCTCAAGTTGATGGATCAAAATCTTCAAGCAACATAAGCATTTCAAAGAGGATGAATGTTGGAAATAGATCAAATAATGGGTGGAAACATGGGATAAACGTTGATGGTAATACTAGAAGAGTTAAATGCAATTATTGTTCAAAAACAATTAATGGAGGAACTTTTAGATTTAAGCATCACCTTCCTGGCCTCAGTATTTGAAGAGGTTAAAATCTTTGTGATTAAATTTGTTGCTGAAGCTAAAGAAAGATCAAATAAAAAATGAAAATTGCTGAACAATGAGGTAGAAGATGATGAGATTCAATGTCAAGATAGTCAACGGATGGATGGAAAACTTCTAAAAAAGGGGGAAGGGTATTTTACAGTTTGCTACACAAGGGAAAAGTGGTGCAGTTCAAGTAACATTAAATCAAATGATGAAGGACTTAAAGGTACAAGTTAATCAAAAAGTTGCACAAATTTTTTATACAAGTGTCATTCTTTTCAATTGTATTAAGAATGTGGAGTTGGAAATATGTCTGAGATGATTGTTAGACATGGCAAGGGATATAAAACCTTCCTATCACGAGATTAAAGAAAAACTCTTGAAAGAAGCACTGGGCCAAATTAATGCAATGCTTGAAGAATTTAAGAATGAATGGAAGAGAACTGATTACTCAAATATGTTAGATGGATGGACAGACAAGAAAAGGCTTTCAATTTTTAACTTTTTGTCTTGTATGTGGTTTTTGAATTTATTTGTAGTTATGAACCTATATGAAAAATTATTGATGAAAGGTGGGATAATCAGCTCAATAGACCTCTACATCAATGTTATCAATGGCGGATGGCAGGTCATGGCAGAAAACAAAAAAACTGCCATAAAATTATGGCAAATACAATGGCAGGTTATGGCGGAATAATGGCATATATATTGCAAAATGTGATATAAAACTAGAAAACTAATTACATATAAAAAGAAGGTTTTGAGAAAAAAAGAATAAAATGGTTGTACAATAGTGAAAAAAACTGAAGTTATAACAGGAAAGTAGAGAATTAAAACAAATATGGAGAAGGAAACTTGGAAGTGAAAACAGAAAAATAGAATCAAGAAAACAAAATAATAAGGAAAAATGAAAAAAATGGGAGAGGGAAAAACAGAACTGAAAAAAAAAAAATAGGAGAGGAAAAAACTAAGAAAGAGGGAATAAAAAGTTGAAGTTATAACAGAAAAGTAGAGAATTAAAATAAATATGGAGAAGGAAACTTGGAAGTGAAAACAGAAAAATAGAATCAAGAAAACAAAATAATAAGGAAAAACGAAAAAAAATGGGAGAGTAAAACAGAGTGAGAGAGGGAAAAACAGAACTGAAAAAAAAAATAGGAGAGACACAAAATAGAAAATGGATGTCGGAAAACAGGACCTTTCACTCAGTTGCCGGAAAACAGCCGGAAAGGATGTCTTCTCCGGCAAAAATGGTGAAGGAGATGAAGGAGAAATTGGCTTTAGAGAAGAAGGAAGAAAAACAGTGTGGAGAACCCTAAATATCTTACCCTTCAGAAAATTTACTGCTTGAGAAGAGAAGGTAAAAATTTTAAGTGGAAAAAGTCTATTTTGCCCTTAAAAAACCCTAAAATACATAAAGCAAGGGCAAGATGGGAATTTCGCTATCTATTTTGCCCTTAAAAGACCCTAAAATACATAAAACAAGGACAAGATTGAAATTTCGCTCTCTTTCTCTATTACACTTCAACACCTACACCGAGACACTATAGCTAGGGCTTAACCTCTGCGAAGAAATACTTCACAGCAGCAGCAGGTGGCGGACTGCTGCTCCACAGCGGCACAATAGCCTACCGACGCTCCACAGCGGCACAACAGCAATGAAGAAAGGAAGAAAATATGTGATTTAGGGTTTGGGCTCACGGATTATCTTTTTGGAGCAAGTCCAATCAATGGCCCAACTCCATTTTTTGCACAAAAATGCCATTTTTTAACATTTTCCGCCATGGCTGCCGTTACCGCCATGCACGTAACGGCCGCCATGGCGCTGCCATTGAAAAACGCTACAAAATGGTAACGCTGTAACGGCGGGGTCAAAAACCGCCACCGAATTCCGCCATGGCCGCCATTTAACAACACTACTCTACATGCAGCTGCATATTACCTTAATCCCAATTTTCACTATGATCTTGAGTTTAGAGATGATGATTTTGAGATTAAACAAAGCCTGTATAATTGTTTGGCTAGGATGGTAAATGACCCAATTGTGAGGTATAAGATTCATAATCAACTTCCAGAATTTCATTATACTCAAGGTCTTTTTGGTCTTGATGATGCAAAGTCAAATAAGAAGATTATGCTTCCTGGAATATGGTGGGACTTCTATGGGGGCAGATCTTAAGAGCTAAAAAGGTTTGCAATTGGTGTTCTTAGCTTAACTTGTAGCTCTTCTGGATGTAAGCAAAATTGGAGTGCATTTGAAATGGAAAACAAAGTTCTGATTTTTTTGTATAATTTTCAACTTTTCTTTGTTTAGTACATTGACTAATAAGCTGGTGCTGGACATTGTGCTATTTATTTCTAGGTTTCTACAAAGAGAAGAAATCGACTGTATAAAACAAAAAAGATAAATGACTTGGTTTATGTGATGAACAACACAACGTTAAGAACTAAACAAATAAAAATAAATCTTATCCTTCCCTTTGATGATATTCAATCTGATGATGAATGGCTAATTATAAGACATTGCTGAACTTGAACAACAGTCTTTTTTAAGAGATGAAGTTAGCAATGTTGAAGAAGTTGGAAATTCAAGCAATCCAACTTTAGATTTAGATTTAGATGGCCTTAAAGATTCAGTCCTTGATCCTAATATTGAGGAACCTCTTTCATCAAAAAAAGACGAAAATTATAATGATGATGATAGTGGTAATGAAGTTGGTTATGATGAAGATGTTCAAGGGCTGAAGATTTGAAGATCATGACTTATTTGCTCTTTTTGTTAGAAATGTTAGTTATTCACCTCATGAACTTGTGTACTGTGACCTTAAGATTTGAACATTTGGTCTGTGTGATTTTAACTTATTTTATGACTTTAGCACTGTATGATTTCATTATTTGAATGTTTTTTCTATTTTCTTTTTTTTTTTTTTTGCATGAGATAAACTCTTACGAGTTTGAGTCAAGTTTACAAGCACTCCATGAGTTTACTTAAACTCTCGAGTTTAACAAGCTTGATAAATACTGCACCAAAATCTTAGTGTATTTTCTAGTGAACGTTTATAAAGTTGAGTTTGAATAAATTCGACTTTATACAATTGATTTTACATAAAAGTGAGTTTAAGGTGATGTGATTCATGTCTGAAAACTTTTCTCATAGAAATTTGTTAAAAAATTCAGAATGAATTTTATAACTCAACTCAATTCAAAAGTTATCATTTTTCACATTAGCTCAAATGTTAGTTTGAAGGCAAAATCAAATTTGTTCAAGAGTGACCAAACATCATTTTTTTTTATAAAATCATGTTACAGTTAATAAACATGATTATGTAGAAATTCAACATGATATACTGAAATATGAAATTACTGCTAAGAGATCACCTAAGATACACTAAATTATTCTACAATATAATCAATATATTGTTAGAAATTTACTGGATTTTTTAACAATGTAAAATCAAAATGCTAATACAAGTTTTTATTAAAAAAATTCATTGAAAAAAGATAAGTTCATGGAAAATGCACACATATACATATAACTAAGGAGGAAAGACATCAATTTCAGCACATCTTAGTTGCACGAACCTCAAGATATTTGTATGTAGTGTTATCAGCAGGAACAACACCATTCTTTCCACCAGCTTCAACAACCATGTTGCACAATGTCATCCGTTCTTCCATCTACCCAAGAGGAATAAATTACCAAAACAACACATATATTCAAAAGAGAAAGAGTTCAGTAATTGAAGAAACAATTAGTAACATCATAGCATAACATGTTGCTAGTTGCTATACATACTTACAGTTAAACTTTCAACAGTTGAGCCAACAAACTCCATAGCTTTATATGTTGCACCAGCCACAGTTATTTCACCAATAATCTGCAAGGTAACTCATTCACTCACATAAGCATGTAATTATATTTTTACATTTGCTAGATGCAAACAGGTTAACAACCCACAGTCAGCTTATGACTAAGAGAAACAAAAGCACAGGATCAAGGTACTTACTTGCAGAATCAAATCCTTTGAAAGCAAATAATTGGGCATTTCTCCATCCATTACAAATCTCAGAGTTGGAGGGACCTGCATATCAATAAGCCATATATAAAAATCAATTAGCTCTCTACTGTTAATAAATTGAACAGAAACTCAGAAAGGCACTTTTCCATCTTCATTCTTGTCCCAAAAAATTAAAGAAAACCTAATTTCTGCTTTTGTTAGTTTTCTCTTACAGTATCTCCAAATCTTTTCATTCAAAATGAGAGCACATGACTCTTGGAAATACATAAAATCAGCCAATAGAAAATGGCTAACAATAAAACCAATAATATATTCTTTGAATATATAAATATTAAAGAGAGTTAAAAGAAAGAGAGAGATACAACAAAATTAGCAGCAAATTCTGATTAGCTAGCCGCCAAACTGATAAAAGCAAAATGACATGATAAGCAAAAAAATAATATAAATTAAACCTATTTAAGTCTATAACTACCAAATATAAAACCTTAAGGGTGGAGCAGATAATAAAGGTAAAAAATATAAATATTCCATATTAGTGTGAGTATAGTTCAAATCAACTGTAATTCATACAGATTCTGTTAAGTGACATTTCCGTTGTAACTGCTTTTGTGTTTCTGCTGTAACCAAATTCAGGATTAGTACTTTCCTCTTATGTAGGCTACTATAAATAGCTATCATTGATCTGAGTTGAATGAGTTTTTGTAATTGAATAAAATCAGAGTTTTCAGTTTCTCTTGATTCTCTCGCTGTCTCTGTTCTCTCTGCTCATGGATTTTATCATGGTATCCAGAGCTTTTGATCCCAAACCATAGCTCCACTACTTTCAATCAAAGAACCCTAGTTCTTAAAGTTTTCTGTGGCATCAGAGATTCCATCACAATAAGCAAGATTCTCCACCTGAATCCAGTGTTTCGCCACCTATCTCTGATTCACATTCATCTTCTGCTCCACTTATGTTTTCACATCAACTTTCCATCTCAATCAATGAAAAGAATTTTCTCCAATGGAAACAACAGGTTAAAGGTATCATTCATGGTCACAAGTTGCATCAATTTGTGGTAAATCCTGTGATTCCACAATGTTTTCTATCTGAAACCGATCAAGATCTTGCGATTGAAAGCAAGATGCTTTACTCAGCATGTGGCCTCTCATCGATTTATGATTCTCTGCTTCAGATAGTGGTAAAATGTCATCATTCATGACAAATTTGGGATGAAATCCATAGTTTCTTTCATGATCAACTCACAATGCAATTGAGACAGCTCCAATCTGAGCTGCATTCGGTCCCCAAAGGAGATCAAACTGTTGTAAAATTTCTGCTGTGAATTCAAGCAATAACAGGGTTGTCAATCAGTCCCTAATTTTCTTCAACACCAGATTGTTTTTTACCTCTTCATCTATGACATCAATATCCTGCCAAAACCATCTAGAGATAGCTTTCAACTCTTTATCTTCCTCCTTTCTAGATAGTGCATCCAAACCTCTATTGGTGGATCCAGCTTTGTAACACAATGTCAAACTCATAACCTAGCAGTTTGGCCAGCCAATTCTGTTAATGTGTAGTATGTCGCTGTTCCAGGTCCAGCAGGTATCGAGGACTCTTCTGATCCGAACAAATAAGGATGCCAATGTTGAATGGCAGGAATCAAAGCCATGAGTTCTTTTTCATACACTGACTTTGCTAAGGTAGAATTGGATCGAGCCTCACCAATTGTTCTCCTCTCTTACGATAACACTGTCCCCAACCCTTTACACGTCACACTCCATGATGCAAGGCTTTGAAAATTCAAGCATGGCTAAAACAGGGACTGAAGTGACCTGCTGTAATTTCCTAAAGGCTTCTTCCGCAAGTGAATTCCACACAAAATTCCCAATTTTTAATAGTTCAGTCAATGGGCAAACAATTTTGCCATAGTCCTTGATGAACTGTCTATAATATCCTGTCAATTCCAACAAGCCTCACAACACTTTGATGGTTTTGGGAATTGGCCATTGAAGGGATAGAGTGAATTTTCCTTTAATCCATCGCTACCCCCTCCTAAGAAATAGTATGGCCTAGATGCTCCACCTTAGTTTGACCAAAGATGGATTGGCAAAGAATTGATGCTGTTCAAAGGTCTCCAAAACTTGCTGCAAGTGAGATAAATGTTCTTCCCATATTCTACTGTAGATGAGGGTATCATCAATACTAAAACAAACCTTTGTAGAAATGGTTTCAAAGTGGAATTCATGACACTTTGCAATGTAGCAGGGGCATTAGTGAGGCCAAATGACAAGGAATTCAAAATGGCCCTAGTGTGTATGACATGCTGTCTATTGTATGTCCTCTTCAAACATCCTAATTTTGTGATAACCCTATCTCAAATCAATTTTAGAAAAGAAAGCAGCTCCCTACAGTTCATCTATGAGTTCCTCCATAATGGGAATTGGAAATTTGTCAGGAATTGTAGCCTTATTGAGGGCTTGGTAGTCTACACAAAGTCACCAGCTACCATCCTTTTTCATTATCAAAATATCCGGGTTGGAGAAAGGACTTCTACTAGGCCGGATTATTCCTGATTTCACCATCTCTTCTTTTAACCTTTCCATCTCATCCCTCTGTATATAAGGGTATCTATAAGGCTGAATATTGACCAGGTCCGTGCCTGCCTTTAAAGGAATTCTATGGTCATTATTGCGGACCAGAGGCAAACCTGTTGGGACTGCAAAGACTGGTCAAAACTGATGAAGTAATTTCTGCAATTGTGAATCTTGGTTTGTAGACAGTGATGATTGTCCTCCATCCTCCTCATCAACCACACACAACAATATGGAAGCAAACTCTACCTCCTTAACCTTTAAAAGAGACCGAGGAAAGCGAAGTTTTAGACAAACTTGGGTCCCCTTGAATATATTCTAATTATTATACACAAAGGACATTGTCAAGCTTCTCCAATGCACCTTAACTTCCCCCAGTGTCTCTAGCCAAGCCACTCCAAGTATTATATCAACTCCACCCAAATTGAGTAAGTAAAAACCCATCGCTGATCTTGTGGTCAGATAAAGCCAATTCCAACTCTTCAAACAGCCCTATGAGTCTTTCCTGTACCCATCCTCCAATCGGACCCTGAAAGCAGGTATTGCTGTAATGGGTAAACCCCAATTCCAGCTCTATACCAAGCTTTGAGCAAAGAACTTATGGGTCATGCCACTATCAATTAATACTAGCATATGAACATCATGCAATAGCCCATAAAGTTTCATCATCTTAGGTTGAGTCATTCCTCCAGCCGAGTACAAAGACAAATTCAACATTTAGCAAGTTATCTCCAGAGACTTGGAATCCTCTATATTCTCTCCCTGAACCTGCAATGCCACAATTTCCCCTTCCTCATTCAACATTTCATCCTCAGTCAGATGGTGCTTCTTAGATTTTTTACTATACACCTATGACCAGGCCTGAATTTCCCTCTGCATCAAAAACACCTTCCTTCTATTCTCCTTTTGAGGTATTCCTAATAATAAGGCAGATGCATGGCACCTTGGTTTCGAGGCTGATTTCTGTCACTTCATGCAGTTGAATCTTGCAACGATTTTCGCCCACTTTGATTCATTCTCTTGTCAACAAATACTGCAGATTTATTCAACCAGGTAGCTAACTGTCCCTGCACTGTACTACACAAACCCACTACTACTCCAAAAGAAGAAGCCTGATAAATTTGGTTGCGACTATTTGCTCCACCAAAAATTTGCGAAGATCATTGTTAAGATGTCTTACATTGGTTAGGAATAGAGTCAGAATACTCCTTATAACGGCTATGGCAATCCTCCTCTTATGAGCTAGTTTTGGGAGTGAGTTAGGCCCAACTTTCTTAATATGGTATCGGAACCTATTTAGTTTGAACATTGGGTTGCCCACAGATGTCCAGTCTTGTTGGATCCAGCCATGCAAATGTCCAGTACTGCAAGTTTCACGCATCAGATGTCCAATCCTAGGTGTGAGAGGGGATGTTAAGATGTCCCACATTGGTTAAAAACAGAGACAGAATACTCCTTATAAGGGATAGGGTAGTCCTCCTTCTATGAGCTAGCTTTTGGAAGTGAGTTAGGCCCAAGTTTCTTAACAATCGTAACTCTTCTTCTATCCTGGGCTAAATTTATAACTTTGTTGTGTACACTCGAGTCTTCCCCATCCACACCTGCCCCTAGTTCAATCCTTTTCTGTCCTCCAGAGGAGTCTCCATCCCCTCCACACCCATCTCCTCCACCTTTGCAGGTATATCAGCGTCGTACTCATCCTGTTTTGGAGCCACCGAGCACTGACAACACCATAGACTCACCTTTGGAGCCACCTCTTTCGCCTCATCTTCCGGTCCCGCCCTCTGAATCTGACATTCCCATTGCCATTCGAAAAGGTATACATCCTACTCGTAATCCTTCTCCTCATTATATTTCTTTAAGTTATCATCGTCTTTCTCCTTCCTATTATTCTTGCCTTTCTTCCTTGTCCTTTGTTTCTATTCCTAAGAGTGCAGGTGATGCAATTTCCCATCCTGGGTGGAAACAAGCTATGTTAGACGAGATGTGTGCATTACAGAACAGTGGGACTTGGGACCTCGTTCCTCTACCACCAGAGAAGTCAATTGTTGGCTGTCGGTGGGTGTATACAGTCAAGGTTGGTCAAGATGGCAAGGTTGACCGGCTTAAGGCCCGTCTCGTCGCCAAAGGCTATTCTCAAATCTTCGGGTTGGATTATGGCGACACCTTCTCTCCCATGGCCAAATTGCCCTCTGTGCAACTATTCTTGTCCATTGCTGCCATACGTCATTGGCCTCTCTATCAATTAGATATTAAGAATGCTTTCTTACATGGTGATTTGCTCGAGGAAGTCTACATGGAGCAACTGCCTTGCTTTGTTGCTCAGGGGGAGTCCTCTGGTCTTGTATGTCGATTGAGAAAATCTTTATATGGCCTCAAGCAGTCACCCAGAGCATGGTTCAGCAGATTCACTACTGTGATTCAACAGTTTGGCATGACTCGGAGTGAGGCTGACCATTCTGTCTTCTATCGTCACTCTCCTACCGGTTGCATCCATTTGGTTGTTTATGTTGATGACATTGTCATCACAAGTAGTGACCATCAGGACATTGTACAGGTGAAGCAACATCTCTTCAAACATTTTCAGACAAAAGATCTTGGCAAACTCAAATATTTTTTGGGAATAGAAGTAGCACAGTCCAAAAGTAGGATCATCATTTCCCAAAGGAAGTATGCAATGAATATTTTGGAAGAAACAGCAATGTTAACTTCCAAGCCAGTCGGCACTCCCATGGATCCCAATGTCAAGCTCCTGCCAAATCAGGGGGAACCTCTTCTAGATCCTGAAAGGTACAGACGATTAGTAGGAAAGCTGAACTACCTCACTGTTACTCGTCCAGATATCTCATTCGCAGTGAGTGTAGTAAGTCAATTCCTCAACTCTCCATGTAAGGAACATTGGGATGCAGTGATTCGCATTGTTCGATACATCAAAGGAGCTCCAGGAAAGGGTCTTTTATATGAAGACAAAGGACACACTCGAGTTGTGGGATATTCTGATGCAGATTGGGCAGGATCTCCTATAGATAGAAGGTCAACCTCTAGATTCTGTATATTTGTCGGAGATAACCTTGTCTCTTGGAAAAGTAAGAAGCAGAATGTTGTAGCCCAGTCGAGTGCGGAAACAGAGTATCGAGCTATGGCTATAGCGAGTCAGGAGCTTATATGGCTCAAACAGTTGCTTCAAGAATTAAAGTTCGGAGAGGCCACACATGTATCACTTATATGTGATAATCAAGCCGCTATGCATATTGCCTCAATTCCAGTATTATGAGAGGACAAAACACATTGAAGTTGATTGTCACTTTGTCAGAGAAAAAGTCATGTCTGGAGAAATATCTACTAGTTTTGTCAATTCCCATGACCAACTAGCAGACATCTTTACTAAATCACTAAGGGGTCCTCAGATTAACTACATATGTAACAAGCTTGGTGCATATGACCTATATGCTCTAACTTGAGGGGGAGTGTTAGAATTTATTAGAATCTTGTAAATATAGTAACTGTATATTTTGTAATTATTTACTCTTCTCTATAAATTGGAATAACTCCGCTGTACCCTAAACACACGGATTCAATATTTTCTCTCTCAACAGCTGTGAAAGCCCAAAAGCTAGCTACAATGAAGGAAGAGGGAAAGGACATAAAAGGTATACTTTTAAAACCATGTTATGTCAAGAGAATACACAATAGTGACACATTGTGCAAGTTTTCATAGTAAAAAGAAACATAATATAATAGCTCTCAACAGCAGTATCATAGACTTTAGAGAACAATACAATTTACCTTGAGCAGAAGCTTCCCAGTTCCCAGCACAAAACCAGCATCAGTATTACCAATCCCTGTAGCAAATTGACCAAATGCTCCAGCAGTACAAGTGTGAGAATCTGTACCTAAGAGAACCTGAAGGTAACATAATAAAATTAGCAAAGCACGAAATTCTGTCAAACAAATGAACAATACTTCACCATAGTTTAAATAACTTGTTAAACTAATCAAACCTCTCCTGGCCTACAATGACCTTCCTGAGCAAGAGCAACATGGCAAACACCCTTATAGTCTGGATTTGCCTGCATTTTTATAATCCCACAGTCACTGTTCATGGATAGTGTGCATTACAGTGCTCTTTTACAAATTGAAAACCAAATTAATATTGAAAAAGTCAAAATAATGCATACCTTAAAATTACTAAGATCCTTAATATCATAAAAGTACTTGATATTCTGCTCGTGGCAAAAATCTCTTAATATGTCTACATTGCGATTGGCTCGTTCATCACTTGTGAATATATAGTGGTCAGGTATTATTACAACCTTTTCACGGTCCCAAACCTTCAAATTAACAACACAATCAGGAAATTACAAAACTTAGGTCTCAGCATATAACGAGATTGACAATCAACTAATAGTAGAAAAATTAATATCATTCTATGAGCCACATAAATATAAGCACTAAACCCAATATAACCTTTTTGCACATGCTATTAGATACATTGTTATGCACAGAAAGCTTTCAAGGTAAAAGAATCAATAGTATGACCGGAAATATCAAATGCACAGCACACTTAAACCAGTAAAGTCATTCCTACAAAAAATAAATTACCATTCTATATCCCTTTTTAGTGATTACAAATACTAGCATCACACATAGGAATTTTAAATTGACAAAAATCTCGAGAAAAAAACACATAATTACTTGTTGATAAACGGAAGAGGAGTGCTAGAAATACACACTCTCTGTTGTTGGCTGAAATTTATTAGGAACTACAAAAGTATGAGTGAGAATCATTAAATTAGGAGTGATTTCCTATAAATTATAGCCAAATAATAAAGGGTATGTTAAAGAATGTGTTACTACAATTTCTCTAATCAGAAAAATATTACTCCGATTGTTCATCATATCAATGTCACCAACATGACCCTGATCCTATTTTTTTCCCACAACCATCACAATTCATCCTTACATAAATTTCCTAAATCGACTTCAACATTTCCAGTGGCCATCCAATCCAAGCAGATACAAACCACGTTCATACATCAGCTCTCCAAAAAACCAATCCCAATTAAGTTCACAACCATCAGAAATCAAAATTACGAAAAAAAAAACAAAAAACGCCAAATTACCTTGGCATCCTCACCAAACTCCCTCTTGAAAATTCCAATAGAACCAGGGCCACACACATCATGTGTCATCAAAATGTCAACATTGACCCAAACATTATCCCCAGGGCTCAACTGTGCCTTCTCCGAAGCTCTAGCCAATATCTTCTCAGTCATGGTCATCCCAGTCTTCACCTGAAACACATCAAAACCATCAACAAGGACTCAACAACAATCTTAAAATCCAAAAGGGTAACCGAAACACCAATAGAAACAGAACTGATCCAGTGGTATAAGGCTGGCGCTGTGGCGCTGAAACAGCACAAGAGATTCTCCTTGGAACCACTTTGAGGCATCTCTGATATGCGAAAGCAGAGAGACAAAAAAAAAAGAGGGGGGTGAGTTTGAGCAAAGTTAAGCCCTTTGGGGCAAAAGGGGTGAAGAAAAACGAAGTCTTTTGCAGCATGGAAAAGAGAAGATTGAGATAAGTAACAATGATGCGTTGGATTTGCGAGTGGGAAAGGGGGCACCAGAGATCGAACCTTGGTGTGGAGAAAGGAAGTGAATGATGGAGAAAGAAGCGAGGAAGCCATTGTTGATGTTTGATGTTTGGAGGCTGTGTCCTAAAACTAATGTTTTGTCTGTGGACTCTGTTGGGTGATTGCTCCCTGAGTTTGTGCTGTGTTTTTTTTACTAGGCTTTTCGTTTCTCTCTCTCGGCTCAGGCAACTCGTGAACGCGTGTTAAGTTTTGTAGTTTGGATTATTATTTACGCTTTTAGTTCTCATATTACGATGACTTTTTTATTTTGATTCCTTTTAACCATTTTTTCATTTTATTTTTTAAGATTCTGTCAATTAAACTTTTAAGTAGAAATCTCTTAGATTACGTCATCATTAGAAATTAAAAATATCTTTTTTAAACTATCAGAATTAAAATTAAAAGAAAATCATCTAAAAAAATAAAGAAAAAATACTAAAATATTTTAGTTTTGGATTATTATTTTATGTTTTAGGCTTTTTTTGGACAAGTCATTTTAAAATTCTTTGGATAGTAAAAAAAAATGTAGTTTGAAAATATAAAAGAATTTTAATTAGATAATTTGTATATTAAATAAAAGAAATTTTAAATGATTTATTTCTTAAAAAAATTAAAAATATATATTATATTTAAATTTTTATTTTTGTCATTTATAACTTTTCTCGTACTTGACTTTAACTCTAAGCATTTTTATTATTATTTTCATATTTTAAAAAATTTTAAAATCTTTCATTTAAACATTTTTTAGTTATCATAATTTTATAATTTTTATTTTGATTAGAACTATGTTTGTTATTTTACTGTTTAAGATTTTGTCAATTTAATTTTTAATCTTTATTATTAACATAATTTAATAAGAAATTAACATATAGTAATTTTTTTGATAAATCACATCATTACAAATTAAAAATAATTTTTTGAAAGATATAAGAATTAAAATTAAAATATTAAAAAATAAAACAAAAAATATTTAAATTATTTTAAATATAAATATTATAATTATAAGATAAATCAATTCAAACGTTAATTTGAAAGTTCATAATAAGTATATTAATTTTATAAAATTTTATAAAAAGTAAAATTATTAAATACTTCATCTTATTATTTTATTTGATCCAATAATATATTTTTAAAATATAAGTAAATATTAAATTTATAATACCAATGATATCATATAACATTCTTAATTTATATTTCTAATTGTGACATAAATTATATTAAAAAGATAATTTAAATAAACACTTTTATTTTTATAGATTAAAGAATTAAGGAAAAGTCAAACTTTCATTTTAAAAATTTAATCAGTATATAATATATATATATATATATATATATAAATTTAAAACATAAACAATATTATTTTATGATAGAGTAAATATTTTATTTAAAATAAATATAAACTTTAATATTATAAATATATTTCAAATTAATATTTACAAATCAACTTATCAACAGTATTATGAATTTAAAAAATAATATTTAGAATAATTACATAACTTTGTTAAATTAAACTAAAATTTTATTAAAATATTATAATTTTAAATAATTTAAATTCTACATAACAGTCTTTCCTCTCAATGTCACTGGGCTATAATCATAGAATAGATAAATTTTTCCTTAATTCTCTTCAAAGTCTGTCTCCTGATAATGTTTAGTAAGGGTGAGTATACTCCATCCTATTAAGTCTTTTATTTACTGGAAAAGGTTATATAATATTGAAAATATTATTTAATACATTTTTAACCTACATTGATTAACAATAACACATAAATCATACAATTCATTCTCATAATAGAGCACATACATTTTCACACTGAGCTGTATGTCATAAGATATATATTATATCACATCAATCAATATGTTACAATACATGTGTCCTAACCACATTCGTCGATGTATTACAGCACATATATCATAACAACACCAATAGATATGTTACAATGCATATATTATAATCACACAATCTCTATACTACTTCACATTTATCTCACTTTCATCATCATTGTCCTTGAGATCCCTTAAGGACTTCATGGTATAGATAGCTACTGGTTAGTCGCAATAATATAGATTTCTCATGAAATGAGCAATGACCACCCTCATTTTTTCAAGATTTTCCAAATCTTCTCCGGACTTTATACTTTTATTGTATCTCTGTAACTATTTATACAATGTCTCTGCATTTCTCATAACACTTATTTTCTCAGCATTTCACACAACATTTTCTTTCTCAACATTTCTCATTTCATTTTCCACATCCTTTTCATCGATTAGCATATCATAATACATGAGTTATCATTTGTATAAATTCATGTATTATAATACATGTATTATAAGTACACCCTTGGATGTATTACAATACATGTATTATAATCACACCTATCAATCAATTATGACTCACGTATTATAAACACTCATCTCATAATTCTACAATCATGTCATATTATCTCCTTTATATATAGTATTCTTTCTTCTTTCAAGATCAGTCAAACACTTCCATCAATAATATAAATTTGCCCATTTTGACATACATCAGCTATAAAACAACATCTACATTTATTGTATCATATCAGTCTAACACAGAGAATCATCAAATAATGTCACACCACGCAATCAATACAATATGCTGAAGGTCAGACACCTTCAGACTTAGCCTAGGCGTGCAACTTAATACATGTTGTCACGACCCCTTTTTATAAAGGACCGAGAACATTATTTCTACACCACATACTTATTTTAAAAATAGGTAAATAATAGAGAATATAAGTATAAAAATTCACTTCTCATTCAAAGTAAAAATGAAGTTCCTTACAACAAATATCCAACAGATCAACATAATATTACATTTAGTTTATAATATTCAAAATACCAAAAAAATTATAATACGTGACTCCCTCGACATGAGGTCTCATATATAAAGAAAAAGGACTCTGATGCATTATTACTCAACTCCGACTTTCTAACTTTTCTTCACCGGCCCTCACCTGTGAAGTAGATGCAACACTGCTACATCCGCTCACGTACCACCGTACGATCATCGCAGACACACGCACACAACGACATAGAAAGAAATGCAAGGGTGAGCTTACCAAACATAAAATAAAATTATATATATATAGAGCAAAATATTTTTCACAAAGAATAACCCCATGCATTTCCAGCCCATCTAATGCACAGCATGAAAACGGTTTCCAATCGGTTTCACACCCTAATTAATCCAGAAGGAACCGAGCGGTCCGGAGCGACCCATTAAGGTATGCTGGATCCAGATAAAGACAAAGACAAAGACTCAAAGATGAACTTACCGTTACATGTCTACCCACCTAAACATGTAACTCGGCTCTATAATGATGCACAACATATATCTCAAAGCATGATGCACGCCACCAAAATTATTTTAACAGCTCAACTACGGCAAGTTTATAATAGATCACCAAAATCTCGCATTTTAAACTAATTAACAACGATTCTGACTTAGAAAATAGCTTTTATTCAATAGATCTAACAAAATCATATCAAAATATCTTGAAATAGCATATTAAACCGTTCAAAACATAGTTCATAGGTTAAAGTAAACTCCCTTACCTCGTAAAGATGATTCACACTAGATCTACCGAATATTACTTGATTATAACAAAAATTCACCGAAGATTCAGCTTTAGAACGGAGTTTCTCCTAAGAACACCATGAATTTCTATAAGAAAGAGAAGGAGAAGAGAAACGAACGGTAAATCTAGCTTCAAACTTAAAGAAACTTACTTCAAATACTTCAGAATAGATGTAGAATCTCAGATCTGGCGAGAAATCTAAGTTTAAGAAGGTTTAGTATGAGAGAAATGGTGGTTTTCGGCCTTAGAACCTTTGAAAACCTTGGATAGAGGTGAAGAAATGAAAATTTCGTGTGAAGCCCCCTTTTTATAGAAAATTTTCGAAATTTACTGTTCACGCCGAAATTTACTGTTCACCGCCGGAAAACACTGTTCACCGCCTTACTGTTCATGCCGGAAAATACTGTTCAGGCACTATTCATGCCGGAAAACACTGTACACGCACTGTACATACGCGGTTATCACTGTTCATACGCGGTTTGTACTGTACACTATGACGTCACCGATGACGTCAGCTGTCACTGTACATACGCGGTTTGTACTGTTCATACACGGTTTGTACGCGGTTTGCACTGTTCATTGCACTGTTCATACGCGGTTGCACTGTTCATTGTACTGTACATACGCGGTTGCACTGTTCATTGCACTGTGCATTGCACTGTTCATATGCGGTTGCACTGTTCATTGCACTGTTCATTACACTGTTCATACGGTACTGTTCACTTTTTTTTTTTTTTTTTTTTTTTTAATAATAATTTCAAACTCCATCTAAATATATTCCAATATCAAATAATCCTTCAATTAACATTAAACAAGTATAAAATATTATAGATTACTCAATAATAAATTAGAAGCCTGACAATTCTCCCCCCGAAAATAAATTTTCGTCCTCGAAAATTTCATTCCCCAAAGAAAAGATGAGGGTACAACTCTCTCATTCTTTCTTCTAACTCCCATGTGGCATCACCAGTTATTTGGTCCCAAACAACCTTTACTAACCGAATAGACTTACCTCTAAGTTTCTTAACTCTAGTTTCCTCGATACGAGCAGCTGGGACCTCCACAGACAAGTCATCTCGTAACTCCACAACATCAGGCTCAATTACATGAGACAAATCTGGAACATACTTCTTTAATCTGCGACACATGGAAAACATTATGTATTCCGGACAACCGAGGTGGTAACGCTAATTCATAGGCTGCGGGTCCTCGACGATGTAATATACGATACGGTCCTATGAACTTAGGTGTTAACTTCTTTGCTCTTAAGGCTCGCCCCACACCCGTAGTGCGTGATACTCTTAAGAATACATGATCACCAACCTCAAATTCTAGGGATCTTCTGCGTCGGTCGCATAAGATTTACGTCGACTTTGGGTAGCTCTTAGCTTTTCTCTAATAAGTTCAACTTTCTCCTTAGTCTCTTGCAGCATTTCAGGTCCAACCATCAAATGTACTCCATCTTGGAACCAACGAGATAGGGGTTCTACACCTTCTACCATACGAGCTTCAAATGGTGCCATATCTATACTCGAATGATAGCTATTATTATAAGTGAATTCTACCAAAGGAAGCATATCCTCCCAATTACTCCTCTGCTCTACAATGCAAGTCCGCAATAAGTCTTCTAAGGTCCGAATAGTACGCTCAGATTGACCATCCGTTTGCGGATGGTATGCGTAACTCAACCTCAACCGTGTGCCCATAGATTCTTGGAAACTCGCCAAAGCGGGAAGTGAACCGAGGATCCCTATCGAGATAATACTAGAAGGTACTCCATGCAACCCGACAATCTCTCTAATGTACAATTCTGCTAATTTCTCCAAGCTAAAGGTCATGTTAATTGGCAAGAAATGTGCACTCTTGGTTAGCCTATCAACTATGACCCACACCGCATCATGATTCCTAACTGTTCTAGGTAGATGGGACACAAAGTCCATAGTCACATGGTCCCACTTCCACTCTGGAATTTCCATCGTTTGTAACTCTCCCGGAGGGCTTTGATGCTCGCTTTTGCCTTTTGACAAGTCAAGCAGGCTTTAACAAACTCAGCTATCTCTCGCTTCATGCACGGCCACCAAAACATCTCGCTTTAAATCTTGATACATCTTGGTAACACCAGGATGAATGTTGAGACTACCCTTATGTCCTTCTTCTAGAATTGCTCTCTTTAATTCGGTATCTCTAGGGACACAAACTCGACCTTGACATCCGAGAATACCATCAACACCTTTACCGAAACCCTTTGTCTTATCTCGTCCCTAAGAGAAATACAATCCGACATAACATTGGATCCCACAATTGTTTATCTTTAATTTCTGTAAGAAATTATTAGTCACCACAATTCGGCTACAACTAATCTTTTCGGGTGATAAGTCCACATGTATGTTCAGGTCTCTAATTGTTCTACCAAAAGGGTTTCACCGACTCTTAGGGAGAATGCCCGAACCACATTCCTACTTAATGCATCGGCCACCACGTTAGCTTTTCTGGATGGTATTGGAGCTGAAAATCATAATCCTTAAGGAATTCCACCCAACGTCTCGCCTCATATTTAACTCTCGCTGATCAAATAAATACTTCAGACTCTTATGATCACTATATACATCGAACCGAGCTCCATAAAGATAGTGTCGCCACACCTTCGAGCAAAGACTACACGACTAACTCAAGGTCATGAATCGGGTAATTTCGCTCATGAGTTCGTAATTGACGAGATGCATAAGCTACCACTCTCTTATCTTGCATCAACACACATCCCAATCCCCGATGAGAAGCATCACAAGTACACCTCAAACGGTCGACTAGTATCGGGGAGAATCAACACCGCGAAGAAGTTAGTCTCTGTTTTAACTCATTAAAGCTTTGCTCACATTCCTCGGTCCACACAAAGGGTTGATCACGGCGAGTTAACCGTGTTAATGGTGCAGCTATCTTCGCGAATCTCTCTATAAATCTCCGGTAGTAACCTGCTAGGCCCACAAAACTACGAATCTCTCGAGGCTGTCTTCGGCCTTTCCCACCGCAACACCGCTTCAACTTTGGAAGGATCAACTGCAATTCCTTTAGCTGAAATAACATGACCAAGGAACTTCACTTCCTCTAGCCAAAACTCACACTTAGACAGTTTAGCATACAACTGTTTTTCCCTTAAAACATTAAGTACAGTCCTCAAATGCTCTTCATGTTCTTCTGACGAATTAGAATAAATTAAAATATCATCAATAAAGACTACCACAAATCGATCCAGGAAAGGTCTAAAGATCCGATTCATGTAGTCCATAAACACAGCTGGAGCATTTGTAACTCCAAAAGGCATCACTATATACTCATAATGACCATATCTAGTGCGAAAAGCAGTCTTAGGAATATCTTCATCCTTCACTCGGATTTGATGGTACCCAGACTTCAAATCAATCTTAGAGAATACCTTAGCACCTCTCAGCTGGTCCATCAAATCATCGATTCGCGGCAATGGGTACTTGTTCTTAATTGTCAACTTATTCAACCTACGATAATCCACACATAATCTAGAACTTCTGTCCTTCTTTTTCACCAAGAGAACTGGGGCTCCCCAAGGCGATACACTTGGTCTAATCATCTGTTTACGCATTAGATCCTCGATCTGCTCCTTAAGCTCAATTAACTCTTTTGGCGCCATTCTATACGGTAGACATGCATTAATCGGCTCACCTCCAGGAATCAAATCTATAGCAAACTCTACCTCTCTACGTGGAGGTATTCCAGAATATCCTCTCGGGAAAATCTCGTGGAATTCTCGTACTATCGGTATTGGAAGGCTTTGCTCCACTTCGCATTCATAACTCCCAATAAAACAAAACAAGATACTCCCTCAGCTAAGGATGTTTCTACTTGGCTAGTAGAAATCAATTCTACACAATCTTGCTCGTCAGGAAAGATTAAACACCTCCGCCACAATCAATTAGCACACGATTGGCAGTTAGCCAATCCATACCCAAGATTACATCTAACCCTGACATCGGGATACAAATAAGATTTACTTTGTATCTTCGTCCCTCAATTGCTATGGGACACCTAACACAAACCGTCGAAGTCTTAATTGAACTTAAAGTAGGTGTCGATACTACTAAGTCACATCCTAGATCGCCCACCGGTAATCCTAAGTTTCTCACACAATTGTCCGCAATAAAAGAGTGTGTGGCTCCGAATCAAATAATACGTAAAGAAAAGTACCTTCTTAGCGCCCTTACCTCCATTACCATAATCGCTAGCAGCTCTACTAGATGGAGCCTTCCCAACTCCACCAACATCCTCCGCATTAAGACTCTCTATAATGGTGGCTTGATCCACCAAGTCAGCAAACTCCGTGATCCTGAGTGGGATCAAAATCCTCTTTATGTCAGTTCTCACCCGTCCGAAAACCTCGACATCTCCACTCCTCGAAGTCGGGTGAGAATAAAATCTGTAGAGCCGCTCAAACCGTATTGCATACTCATAGACCGATGAGTTTCCTTGCACCAAGTTTAGAAACTCTCGTTCTTTGGCGGACGAACATGAGAAGGGAAAAACTTTCCCAGGAAACTACTTCTAAATACAGCCCAAGTAATGACTTCACCTCGGGCCTCTAGCATAGTACGAGCTCCGTGCCACCACATCTCTGCATCCCCTATCGCATATACGTAGCATATATCACCTTTCTCTCCTCGGCGCAACCCATGGTTAGGAAGATCTTCTCAATCTCCACGATCCGAGTTCAAGAAGATCCGGTCCATCCACTCCCGTGAATTGAGGAGGATCATTCTTTCGAACTCGACAACCCATGGTATTCGGGAAGAGGTGCACTGAGGCGCAGGCCGCTGCTGCTCGTGTCTGCAGTTAGCGGCTTGATTTGCGACTTGTCGTCGCTGAATCATATCTAGACTCGCTAACGATGGTCGCCATGGCCTCCATGGCATGAGCCATTTGGTTCACATCCCGGGAGGAGGATTTGCAGCAGATCTTCTTGGTCTAGCCATTCCAATATATAGACTAGCTTAAATTACTAACGTTTAACATATTCAAGAATACCACCACATAGCTATATTCACAGATTCAACTTACGGTGATATATTCATATTTAGTATATCATAAGAATTTAATCAATTTAGTACTCAGCATAACAACATATCAACATTCACATAGCATAGCAAACACACTCATTTCGGCAATCATTTACAAATTAGCTTAACAGTCTCTTATTCACACAAGACGACTCACCTATAGCTCACCCAAGTATCATATACCAAGTTTCCTACATCAATCATGTCCGAGACTCGAGGGGATCAAGCTCGTGCCCGCACAACGTGATGAATAGAAATCATGATATATGATTCACCGCTAAAACTCACATGTTTAATATGCACAACTGACGCCTAACAACCTCACCCCGTAGGTTTACCTAGACCATGCTCTGATACCACTAAAAATGTCACGACCCCTTTTTATAAAGGACCGAGAACATTATTTCTACACCACATACTTATTTTAAAAATAGGTAAATAATAGAGAATATAAGTATAAAAATTCACTTCTCATTCAAAGTAAAAATGAAGTTCCTTACAACAAATATCCAACAGATCAACATAATATTACATTTAGTTTATAATATTCAAAATACCAAAAAAATTATAATACGTGACTCCTCGACATGAGGTCTCATATATAAAGAAAAAGGACTCGATGCATTATTACTCAACTCCAGCTTCTAACTTTTCTTCACCGGCCCTCACCTGTGAAGTAGATGCAACACCTGCTACATCCGCTCACGTACCACCGTACGATCATCGCGAAGACACACGCACACAACGACATAGAAAGAAATGCAAGGGTGAGCTTACCAAACATAAAATAAAATTATATATATATAGAGCAAAATATTTTTCACAAAGAATAACCCCATGCATTTCCAGCCCATCTAATGCACAAAGATGAAAACGGTTTCCAACCGGTTTCACAGCCTAATTAATCCGGAAGGAACCGAGCTGGTCCGGAGCGACCCATTCCGTATCCGGATCCAGACAAAGACAAGACAAAGACTCAAAGCATGAACTTACCGTTACATGTCTACCCACCTAAACATGTAACTCGGCTCTATAATGATGCACAACATATATCTCAGCATGATGCACGCCACCAAAATTATTTTAACAGCTCAACTACGGCAAGTTTATAATAGATCAGCCAAAATCTCAGCATTTTAAACTAATTAACAACAGTTACAGCTTTAGAAAATAGCTTTTATTCAATAGATCTAACAAAATCATATCAAAATATCTTGAAATAGCATATTAAACCGTTCAAAACATAGTTCATAGGTTAAAGTAAACTCCCCTTACCTCAGAAAGATGATTCACACTAGATCTACCGAATATTACTTGATTATAACAAAAATTCACCGAAGATTCAGCTTTAGAACGGAGTTTCTCCTAAGAACACCATGAATTTCTATAAGAAAGAGAAGGAGAAGAGAAACGAACGGTAAATCTAGCTTCAAACTTAAAGAAACTTACTTCCAATACTTCAGAATAGATGTAGAATCTCAGATCTGGCGAGAAATCTAAGTTTAGGAAGGTTTAGTATGAGAGAAATGGTGGTTTTCGGCCTTAGAACCTTTGAAAACCTTGGATAGAGGTGAAGAAATGAAAATTTCGTGTGAAGCCCCCTTTTTATAGAAAATTTTCGAAATTTACTGTTCACGCCGAAATTTACTGTTCACCGCCTTACTGTTCATGCCGGAAAATACTGTTCGTGCACTATTCATGCAGGAAAACACTGTACACGCACCGTACATACGCGGTTATCATCGTTCATACGCGGTTTGTATCGTAATCGTGACGTCACCGATGACGTCAGCTGTCACTGTACATACGCGGTTTGTACTGTTCATACACGGTTTGTACGCGGTTTGCACTGTTCATACGCGGTTGCACTGTTCATTGTACTGTACATACGCGGTTGCACTGTTCATTGCACTGTGCATTGCACTGTTCATATGCGGTTACCTTTATTCATTGACTGCATTCATTACATCGTTCATACTACATCGTTCACTTTTTTTTTTTTTTTTTTAATAATAATTTCAAACTCCATCTAAATATATTCCAATATCAAATAATCCTTCAATTAACATTGAACAAGTATAAAATATTATAGATTACTCAATAATAAATTAGAAGCCTGACACATGTACTTTCTCAGTATTAATAAAATCATCTATCCTAAAGTTTGACATCTTCTAATGCATATATTATGCAAAATAATATTTCAATATTAATAGTACATATATAATGGTGGTAAAATCTTAAAACTCTTCAAAAACTTAGTTTCTCATAATCTTTACTATAAAATTTTGTCTAGAAAGTTTCTGAAATAAGTTATTAGTTTCTCATGCCCAAAATTTCATTCTTAGTACTAGAGTCTTAATAATCAATGGGGTTCTATTACCCAAAATGAGAATACTGGAGTCAGGGTTTAAAACGAGGTTTTATTTCCCAAAATCCCTTTTTAAACTATGATTCAAGAAAATCTTGTAACTTTGCTATTTAGAATCAAGTAGTTGAGTTTTCTAAGTTAAATTACATAAATAAGACTTAGAGTTTGGGATTACTCCCCTTACCTGAAAACAGGTTTCTAAGACTATGTTCTTCGCGAGATCTAGAGGAAACACAAGGTTATAATCAAGGATACCACCCAAGGACCAAGATTTTTCCTAGATATCACAAAGGAAAGCATTTATAAGAAGAGAAAAAATAAAGAAATAAAACGAAGTTTGAAGAACTAAACTCTGAGAAACTTACTTGAATCTGAATGGAATAGATGTTCAAACTCATATTTGAAAGAAGTTTGGGGTCTGGGAGAGTTTTCTCTGAGAAGGAAGAGAGAGAGAATGGAGAGAATAGAACGAGAAGGTTATTTGGTTCTAAAATGAAGATTTCTAGAACGGAAGTTCTTTAAATACCCTTCAAACTCGCAACTTTCTCACTATAGTAAACAGCTCTCGCTATAACAGAAAAACTAGACAATATTCTACTTTATTGTTTGTCATTTTAACTACAAAGATAGATCATTACTACGACGAGAAATTCTAGCTATAGCAAGAATGTTGCTGGGTCATCCTTATCCATTTCTTGCTATGACGAGACTCTCGTTACAACGAGAGGGCTTTGTCAGGTTTGTAATATATTATTAAAAAAATCTATAATATTTTGTACTCACTAAAAGTTAATTGAATGATTTTTTCGTATTGAAATAGATTTAGATGAAGTTTTGAAAAAAAAAAAAAAAAGGAATAGTGTCAACGAATAGTGATTCTAGCGTGAACAGTAACTTCTAGTGTGAACAGTAACTTTCAACATGAATAGTAAATTTCAAAAAATTTTCCTATAAATAGGGGTTTCATGAAATTTTCATTGCTTTACACTTCTCAAAAGTTCCAAGGCCATATACCACCATTTTCTTTCATACTAAACTCTCCTAAACTTAGATTTCTCTCCAGATCTGTGATTCTACATCTGTTTTAAGGGTGAACAGTAACTTCCAGCGTGAACAATAACTTTTGACTTGAATAGTAAATTTCAAAAAGTTTTCCTATAAATAGGGGTTTCACGAAATTTTCATTGCTTTACACTTCTCAAAGGTTCTCAAAGATTCCAAGGCCACATACCACCATTTTCTTTCATATTAAACTCTCCGAAACTTAGATTTCTCTCCAGATCTGTGATTTTGCATCCATTCTAAGGGATTTAAAGTAAGTTTCTCTAAGTTTGAAGTTAGATTCACCGTTTGTTTCTCTTCTCCTTCTCTTTCTTATAGAAGTTCATGGTGTTCTCAGGAGAGACTCAGTTCTAAAGTCAAATCTTCGGTGAATCTTGCGTTAAAACAAATAATATTCGGTAGATCTGATGTGAATCACCGTTCTAAGGTAAAGGGAGCTTACTTTATCCTATGAACTATGTTTTAAATGGTTTGATATGCTATTAAAGAAATATTTGAGTTAGTTTTGTTAGATCTCTTTGATAAAAGCTGAGATATAAAGGATCTAATACTTGAAAGTTATTTTTTTTCTATGCTATAACTGTTGATAAACTGATTTAATAATACTAAGATTTGACTGATTTATTATAAAATTGTCTTAGTTGAGCTGTTGAAATGATTTTAGTTGTACTGCATCATGCTGAGATATATGTCTTGTATCATTATAGAGCCAAGTTACACGTTTAGGTGAGTAGACGTGTAACGATAGAGCATGCTGAGCTGTGTTGTGCTGTGATATCTGGATCCAGATACCGGAATGGGTCACTCTCGGACCGGCTCAGTTCCTTTTGGATTACTTAGGCTGTGAAACTAGTTGAAAATCGTTTCCATGTTGTGCATTAGATGGGTTGAGAATGCATGGGGCTATTGCTATGAGTAATATTTTGCTCTCTATATATGATTTTATTTTATTTTTGTAAGCTCACCCTTGCATTTTTTGTCTATGTTGTTATGTGCGTGTGTATTACGATGATCGTACGGTGGTATGTGAGCAGATGTAGCAGGTGTTACATCTACTTCATAGATTGAAGGGCCAGTGGAAAAATGTTATAAGCTGGAGTCAAGTAATTTAACATTAAAGTCCTTTTTCCTTATATTTTGAAACCCATATAGAGGGTGTGATGTAGTAAAATTTTTTGTATATTTTGAGTATTATGAACTAAATGTAATATTATGTTATTCTGTTAGATATTTGTCATAAGGAATTATATTTATTTTGAATGAAAAGTGAATTTTATACTTATATTTTTTGTTATTTATTTATCTCAAATAAGTAAGTAATGTAGAAATAATGTTCTCGATTCCTTACAAAAAAGAGTCATGACAGGCTCTAGAGAGCTTGTTTTTGGATGATCTCTCTCGCTACAGCGAGAAATCCTGCAGCTCACACACCTTAAACTCTCTTAAATTGCAATAATAATAATAACAAAATAAGGGTTTACATATCACATATTTTGAGAATATTTTAGTGGTCATTTCAACTCTTGTTAATCATAGTTTTGGTTTTAATTAGAGATTTTATTGATGATAAGAAATTAATAAACTTTGGACATTAAAATACAAAAACTTTCATTATTTTCTAATTTTGTTCTCATTTTGTCCTTTCTTTATTGTCCAAGCATAATTTTTGCTATAGAGGTTAGATTGAGATGATCAGAGTGTCCTTGGAAAGCTTAAAAAGAATATCTATAGCTTTGTGTCTCACAGACGAAGCCTAATTCATGTTTTTTAAATTGTTAGAATAACTTAAATACCTTTTTTTCTTGAGGATTCTCACTTTAGCGAGGGTATTTTTACTTGAGCAATAAAACCAAACAAAATTTGTTACTCTTTTGCTTATAGTTTCACTTGAGCGAGAGGTTTTTCATTTGAATGAAAGTCTACTAGAGAGCTACCCATTTCTGTCACCCATTTTTACATGAACGACACATTTCTTGCTTGAGTGAAAATAGATGAGAAATTCTTATCCATTTTTGCTTAAGCTAAAAAGAATTTTTTTTAGAGATTCTTCTATTTTGAAAACAAGAAAATGCAAATAAAAATTAGGGTGTTACAACTCTTCCCCCCTTTTAGAAATTTTGCCCCCAAAATTCACTCATCAACATGTTACATGCTCTACTTTGTAATATATAGGAAAAGATCGATCTTTTGGACAATATCTTCCTCAAACTTTCTAACAGATCTTCTTATTAAGGTAAAGAGAGCTCTATCCCATCAATGAAATCATATATATATGTGTATATATATATATATATATATATATATTCATTTGCATGATGATGTACTCTCTTTTATTTTAGAAATGATTTCTGAGTACTTAAGATTCTAGTTGTTTGTTTAAAGTATAATGAATAGATTGATGTATACTTGATTGTTTTTTGAATAATGAAATATATGTATTGAAAATATGTGTTTTGAATTAAATTTGGAGATGTTCGACCTTCAACATGATTACATAGTTTTATGATGATAAAATAAAAAGGGTAAAATTTTATTATGATGAGAAAGGAAGAAGATCAAAGTTATGTTATAATCAAAGGTAATAATAACATGTATGGATAGTTACAGAGATACATTGGAAGTGTGGAAGACAAAGGTAATTTCAGAAATATAAGGAAAATATAGGGTGGTAAACACCTTTCATTAATTAAGCATAGTTAATAAGTAAGAAAGCATCATAGGCCTCATGTAACACTCTCTTTTTCATTATTCAGAAAATGATGTTTTATTTGATGTTAAATAATATTAGGATATGTTTAGGAGTGAATTATGAAGAGTTTTTAGAATAAGTTGGTGCAAAGGATCTTGCTCAAGCGAGACTGAGCGCCCAGAAACACCTTATTTTAGAGCAATCTCGCTTAGGTAATATGAATCTCGCTCAAGCAAGATAAAATAAATTCAGCTTAACTGTCACCTCGCTTAGGTAAGAGTGATCTCGCTCAGGCGAGATGAGTCGCTCAGGCAATGACTCACAGGAAAAACATCTTGCTCTTTGGACGTGATCTAGCTCAGGCGAGATGGAGCTCACTCAAGCGAGCATATCAGAAAATAGTTGAAAAAATCACTATTTGCATATCTTGCTCAAACGAGATAGATCTCGCCCAGGTAAGCAATGTGTCGCTCAAGCAAGAGCGTGCGAGGCTAAGGGGTATTTAAGAAATTTTTAGCATAAAAATTTCATTTCATTTCAAAACTCATGTTCCTCTATCATTTTCTCTGAACTCTCTCTTTCCTATTACAGAGAAAAGCTTTGAAAACTCTATCAAACTTCGACTCCACGGAATCATCGGTGAGTATCTCAAAGCTGGAACTCCTCGTTCTTACTTCTATCTTCTATGTTTTCTCTTTACTCAAAGAATACTCTTTTTTGTAAAGTGTAGAACTACCTTGGTCCGTGAACCATCTTTTTCTTATTTTTCTTCACCAAACTTGTCTTTTAAGGTAAGGAGAGCTTTATCTTGTTACTAATAAAATGGCGTGTTTGTGTTCATGAAAATGTTGTGATGAAATGTTTGATTTTGAGTATATGCTAGATGAGAACATGTTTTTGTTATGTTTGAAGCATGTGTGTGGTGTTTGATGATGTGTATAGTTCTTATTCTAAGTGTATAGCCATGTATGTTATGGATTGAGTCCGAGGATAACCTACTCTTGACAATGATTGATTGATGTATGATATGCTAATGAACTAGAGTAAAATAGAGAGATGAGATAGGAAATATGGAAAGGAAAATGAAATGAGAAAGGAATATGATAAGGACGAATATGGATGGTTCAGAGGTACACTCAGAGTGTGGAAGATAGAGATGACTAAGAAGTCTTGGAAAATAAGGGTGGTGGATGCTCCTCTTGAATTGCGCAAAACAAATGAGAGTAAGAGCACCACAGGCCTCACACTTGTTTCCTAACTGATACTCCTGATCATACTTTTGCTAAAAGGGGCCGAGTCGGCACACGTTGTATCTGTGTAGCTGCAGCTATCCAGCAACTATCTATGCTAAAGAAGATCTCAAGGGATCCCAGGAGCAGTGAAAGTTGTAACACCTTAAATTTAATTTCAATAAGGAATTTCACAAATTTTTGAAATAATAAAACTTTCATTTCTAATTCAACTTTCATCAAACATTTCAAATAAACAAAGGAGTTACAAATTACATCAAACAATTGCTACAAGACTTATTCAAATACAAAAGTTTTCAAAATAATATCCTAAGTCCTATGGCAGTTCCATCCCACCCTTCACCGAGTCCGATGCTGATCGTCTTTATTACCTGAAAAATGAATGTAAGGGTGAGAACTCTACACTACCCAAAACACAATCAAACATAGAGCCTCACCTCTAATTCATTTCCTATACATTTATACAGATATAACACAAGCAGCATCATTATCCAACACATTTCAATTGAACATCAATGCACTCAAGGTACTAACAACACTTCACATTCAAAATTACAATTAATAACAATCCCGAGTACACACACGCCAGCCACGCTCACTGTGGCACTGTGATCATAGATTTACACTATGAATGGTCGTCGGTTACCCCTGCCTCACGGATACCACGTGGGCAGTCACGGGTCGCTCAGTAAAGGTAGTGGTCAGAGGTCTAGTTAGAAAGAGAGTGTGTGGCCCGGTGCACCCGTTCCACAGTTAGTGTCACCACCACTCCCTCTTCCCCAAGGTATTTCTATCGTCCTCATCTTCCACACCCTCAGTGTATCGCTGAACCATTTACAGCACATTACAACGACGCTAACATGCCTATTCACACATATTCTATTCACGCATACAATAATTATTCTTGCACACAGCACACAACCCACATTGCATTCAAATACACGGCACTAGGCCCACATCCATTTCATATTACACGACACATAGCCAATATTCATTTATATTACACAGCCCTTGGACCCACATTTGTTCACAATATACGGCACATGGTCTTCATTTATCCACAATATTATTAATTCAATACTCAATGACATTCCATCACACACAATCATTCCTACAGGCCTACTATTCTAGCATACATCACATTGCACACTAATTTCTATCACACACATAATTTTTACTCCCTATCTCAGCCACATTGCATTGATCAACAAAACACACAAGAATTACAACACATTGAGATAGGGTAGAGTCTCTCCTTACCTTGGATCGATGTCCCATACGCTAAATCCACCAAGAAGTGCTACCCGCTCATGATATATTTGATAAATTAATAAAATAATTACTTAATTAATTAAACTTATATTATGATAAATTTATATAGAATAAGACTCGAGATAATTTATATACACATAGGTCTTATTAATTTATAATACATGATAACAAAGAAATTATACATTAGCATTATCATTTGATGTATACATTTGACTCATAAAATATGATTTAACTAATAAAATATAATAATAAAGATAATACTGATGCATAAATAAATAACTAAAACAAAGATAGTGAAATAACATAAAATCATAATAAAATTGTTTGTGAATATTATTTTAATCTTATTATTATCAATAATGTTATTATAAAATAAAAGAGAATTAAAAGTAATAATATCAAACAAAAAAAGAAAAAAAATTTAATGACAAAATAAAATACAAAAAATGACCACACTAAACTTCAAAATTAAAATAAAAACGAATGTATGATTTTAATAATAATTTTTAATTAAATTTTTTTATTATTTTATTACTATTCACAAATAAATAAAAAATAGAATTTATAATACAAATAAAAAATTAGTATATATATGAATATATATATATATATATATTCATATATATACTTATATATATATATATATATAGGGGCATAAGTTTTGTTTTTTATTTTCAAATCAAGTTTAATATATAAAAAAAAAAAAACACAAAGTTTGAAGCATTATAAACATCATTAGAATCGTTGTAGTTTAGAGGAAGAAAAAAAATGCTTATACTTAAAAGAACTATGATAAATGTGCAACATAAGCTAGAACAATCACACCTTAATGTTGTAAGGGTGATTTAACCTCCCCCAAAGATTTTTATGCTTTGAAGATTCTCTTTACATATTTTATCTCTCTTTCTATCTTTATTTTTTGTGCATTTTGTTTTTATCTCTGCTTGTGATGCTCCTAAGTCTCTCCCTCTTGCTCCTCAGTTCTTACCTTCTTTTCTCCCTTTTAAAAATTTTTCCTCCCCCCTTCTCTAGTTCTTCCTTCTTTTCTTTTTAAACCCCCTTTTTTCTGCTCTTTCTTTCTGATTCCCTATTTATGTCGCCCTTGTTCTTTTGTTGTTTATGCCTTTTAGGATTAGAAAAAGCCAAATTTCTACTCCAATTTCTTTTTATGCTTAAAGTTGGTTCTAATTTTTTTGGGTTACCTCTGTAATGTCAAGTTTTCTATCTTTCAAATCAAATATATTTTTCCAAATCTGCAAAGACCAATTTTTATTTCTCTTAAAACAAAATTATTTCTTTCCTATTTTTATAAAATAAGACAAACTATAACAGTGAGAAAGTTTGACAATTATTATTATTATTATTATTTACAAAAATTGGTATTTACAGTTACCCCTCTTTACTCAATTTATATCAAATGGAGATATTTTCATATTGGAGTTTGTAAGAATTGAGTAAAAAAGTGAATCAAATTTGATTTGAAATTGACAAGGTATGAAAAAAAAATAAGCATAGAGAACACTGAACTGTGAGAAAGATAACATGAAAGTGTTACACCCTAATTTTTAATTGCATTTTTCTTATTTTCAAAATGGAAGAATTTCTTAAAAAAAAAGAAAAAATTCTTTTAAAAAAAGAATAATTTTTTTAGCTTAAGAGCATATTCTTTTTAGCTCAAGCGAAACTTTTTCACTCAAGCGAGAATGGGTAAGATTTTCTCAACTATATTCTTGCTCAAGCAAGAAATCACTCGCTCAAGCGAAAATTTGTGACAAAAATTGGTAGTTCTTTGCCATGTTTTCGCTTAAGGGAAAATAGTCTCGCTCGAGCAAAAATATAAGAAGAAAAGTAGCAATTTTTATTTGATTTTCTCGCTCAAGCGAGAATTCGCGAGTTTTAAAGGATATTTAAGGGATTTTCACTCTAAAACTTATTTTTTGAGCCAAGGAACCTCTCGTTCACTTCTTCCTTTGTTCTCCTACTTCCCTTCCTCAAAGAAAACCCTTCTTAAACTCCAAACTACCCTCGAATCCAAGCTCAGATTTCCTTTCCTCTCGATCTTGAGTAAGTTCCTTAAAGATCAATCTTTCAATCTCACTTCTCTTTCTCTGTTTTCTTCTTTCTTAAAAGTACTCTACTTCATTACATATCGGAGAAACTTGGTCTTTGGACAACATCTCCTTCGAAACATTGCACTTCCCTCTAAATCCTAAGGAGATCTTGGTCTTGGAGACACTAGCTTTCATCCCTTTAGTTATGAGGGACCCATTTTTAGGTAAAGAGAGTTGATGTCAAACCCTAACTTTAATTTACATGTTTTGGTATTAGAATAATATTGATTATATAAGTAGTATGATTTGGTGTGCCACTGTTGAATTACTGTATGAATAGTTTAGAGATACACTAGTATAGAGTCCAGAGGCAATTTGGAAAGTCTGGAGAAAATGAGGGTGATGAATGCTAATAGCTTATGTGTACACGATTGATAGCGAAGGCATTCATAGGCCTCACGCTCATTTCCTGACTAATTTCCTGACTATACCTTTGCTATGGATGTCTAATAAAGCACATATTGGATTTGTGTGTGGTGGCGGACGACAACTATCCATACTGGTATATGTCCATCGTAACTAAGAAAGTATGTCAGCAACGATTTAGGGGCCCGTGAGTATCTAAAGTACTCTTATTTGGTGAATTATACAAAAATAAAATAAACAAAGTGGCATGAGCTTAGATGTTGAATGATTATATTGATTAAGTGAGAAACTGATTATATTGAATAAAGGAGAAATGAATGTATTTGATTAAGTAATAAATGGTGTGTGTTAATGTTTTTTGTTGAATTAGAATTGTTTTATGAATCATTTCCATTATGATGCATGTTCTATGAGATAATAATATATATATATATATTATTTGAAATATTTTAATTAAATGAAATTTATTGGGGTGGAGGATACTCGTCCTTACTAATATTTTTCAAGTAATGAAAATGAAGAAGTAAAGAAGGTTGATCTGTTCTAGAATCATACGCATCATGTATTGTATAGGGAAACAACTATTCTGTTAGGATTTGTTATTTTGAGGAATGTAACCATATTAATTGAGTTTCCATTTAGAACTTATGATATTTTAACGAACCCTATTATAAATGATGATTCAAGATTTATGTATAATATTTAATAGTTAACTATTTGAATTTTAATTCTTACCTAGTTTTAGTTTGAAATTTATATTATTGAAAAATAGTTGTTTGTATCATGAACTTGATATATATATATATATATATATATATATATATATATATATAATGTGAAATTTTTGTCTTCATTCTTGTTTTAAATTTAAGTTAAGAAAACACATTTTTATTTTTAAAATGAATCTTTACTTCATAATGAATAAGACTTTTATATAGGAAAAGTTTTAAAACTTGTTGATCCTTATCAAATATATTTATATATTTGTACAATTTTTAAAAATATTTAAATTTAAATGCTTTACGAATTTTATCAAATTTATTTCAAAATATTATATATTATTAAATAAAATTATTCGAATTATAGCAAGGATGCTACAGAAAAACTATCAGAGAAGCCATGATTTGTGGTGGTTTATGTTAAAACAAATAATAATAAAAATTGTGAGGAAATATTGAACTTTGACTAAAAACAATTGTTGCCAATGTAGCATCCTGAATTTATTTAATACAATAAGAAAATAATGTTTGGAGTTAAGAAGGAAAAAAATTAAATTAAATTCGTTTATGAGCTGGATACCACGTGTGGAAATAAAAAATGTTCCATTTACTTTACTTTACTCATAAAAATTTAAATGAAGAAATAATGGGAATTAAACAAATTTAAGGGGAATGTTGGAATAACATTAATATACATTATTCTCATAATTTACAAGAAATTAACACTTGCAAAATATAACTCCAAAATACATTAAGACTCATCTACGACATTTATAAGATACAAAATATAATAAATCCTAATGAGCAGTCTATTAACTAAAAAGACTGAAGATGATACTAGTCATTACCATGCCATCTCTCTAGCTCTGCAAGGTCTTTAGAATCGAGATTATTGTTTGATTCAAGATAGAGATCTCCAGAGTCTGCAACAATTTTTGCATTTGAAACCCACTCAAAGGTCCCATGTCGGTCTCCCAAGAAAGTCATGGTCATGATACGTGCACAGGTAGGTAACAACTTTCGAACTCCTAATCGTACCCCTATAAATATATATACATAGGGTATAATGAATCCTATTGTTTATAGGGAAATCTAATGGCACACTATAATATAGTTCTATTTCCAATATAATAATATTATGGGGTATTTCATCAACATTTACAACCAACATAATTTAACTTACATTGCATTGAGCTATCCATTAATCTAATCCTATCTTGGGACATTGTCATCCTAGTTCCCTAAAAAGTTTTCTTTTTAAGGATGAGCCTCTATTCTCATTACCAAACATGAATTCACATTTAAGTCAAACAATACAAGCGAAAATAATACATTAATCAATCACACAATACAATCATATCCATATTCATACAATAATTATCAAATTATTCAATTCATCACATTCCTTTTTTACTAATTCTTAAAGTTCTCATTTCACACTTTCACTGCCTTTAAGATCCCTTGAGGTCTTTCTCAGCATAGATAGTTGCTGGATAATTGTAGCTACATGGATACCACGTGTGCCGACCCAACCCCTTTTAGCAAAAACATGGTCAAGAGTTTAACTGAGAAAATGAGTGTGAGGCCTATGGTGCTCTTACTTTCAATTGTTATGTGCAAATCAAGAGAAGTAATCACCACCTTTATTTTTTCAAGATTTCTCCCCCTTTTAGCAAAAACATGGTCAAGAGTTTAAGTAAGAAAATGAGTGTGAGGCCTATGGTGCTCTTACTTTCAATTGTTATGTGCAAATCAAGAGGAGTAATCACCACCTTTATTTTTTCAAGATTTCTCAAATCGCCTCCATTTCTGTTTTCATATTTCCTTTCTTATTTTTATGTTTTTCATTATGGCTATACTCCTTTCATTAGTCATTTTAGTTTGAACTCATTATTTTTATACTAACATGTTATTCATCCTTTTCTCTTTCTATTTTTTTCAAGGTCATTAACTATTCCCTTTATAAAACAATCATTGCTGGAAGTTGGTCACTTCTGGACTCAGCCCATAACATACAAACATACATGCTCATAACATATATCATTTAGATCATCAAGGCACAGAAAATATATTTCCATCCAACACAACAATCATATATAACACCATAAAATTTTTATGAATATATATACAACAAGTTTTCAATAATGAGACAGAGCTCTCCTTACCCTTGAAATGGAGGTTTAGAAAAGGGTTTGTAAGAGATCTTACTTAAGAAGTTGAGTTCTTCCTAAATATCACAAGAGATCCTTTTTAGAGGTGAGAAATAAGAAAATAACTAAGGAAATAGAGAACCAACTTCAAGAACTTACCATATAGCAAAAGGATTGGACTCCCAAGCTTGGATCGGAGAAAGATTGGGATTTATCAAGAGTTTTTTGAGTAAAAAGAGGAGAAAGGTCAGAGAAAACAGAGAGAAGTCTTAACTTGGATTATAATCCAAGGTTCTTAACCTCAAAACCCTTAACTATCCCTCAACTTGCGATATTCTAGCTATAGCGAGAGCTTCTTGCAAAAGCGAGCCCTTCTCTCATTTACGGCATGAGGATGTGCTCTAAAACGGTTTAGGATTGTAATGTGTATGTTTTGATGCATTGATTAATAGATTGTTACATAATATATAGATTATATGTAAAGAAAATTTAGATTTTTATATTAAGTACGTGTAAACAAATGTAAGGATACTATATGGTCAGAGACGGTGGGTGACCTTTATAAAGGCCGCATTTACGACATGGGGAGCCGCTTTGCAGACTCCATGTCCCCTATATCTGTCACCAGAGATGCCCCTTCTCTTGTACCTGAGGAAGTGGAGGACATGATCCGCACTCAGATCCATGTCCTGAATGAAGAAATGCAGAAGCAAAATGAGGAGATGTGGAAGACCAAGGAAAGTGCATAGAAGAAGAAGTGGGCAAAGAAAATGGAGAAGAAGATAGAGAAGAAGGTGGTATCGAGGATGCAAAAGGAGGTGCAGCAACAGATGCAGCAGATGCATGCATACTTTGAGGTTATGAGAGCAAGCACCTCTACACCTCTTCCTCCTCCTCCACCAGCTCCAACACTACCAATCTTTAGCTCCATGTTTCATTCCTCCTTTGACTCCTCCTCTACTAATGATGATACTTTTTCAGAAGATGATCACACCGATTATTAGTGATATACAATATTATTTTATTTTTGGTATTATTTTTTTAAATGTTTACTTCTTCATTTGTAATGACATTTTAATTTTACATTTTATAAATAATTTTTGATTTAAATATATAATTTTATAGTTTTTATTATGTTTATAAATTGTGATAATTAGGAACATGGAGGAATAATTATGTTTATAAAAAATGAAACAATTTTTAAAAAATTTCATAAATGAATTACAGACGGATTTTTTCGTCTATAAGTACAAACTGATTTTTTTGTCTATAAATTACAGACAGATTTTTCTGTCTGTAATTTACAGATGGATTTTCAAATTTTTCTATAATTATTTACCGATGCGCATATTTCAGACAGACTGTAACTGTCAATAAATCTATCTATAATGCTAAAATTCATCTGTAATAATAAAAAAATTCATTTATATTTGCAGATTTTCTAGTAGTGTCAGTCAGGTTCTATATTTTGATAAAAAGGTAAAAAGGTATTAGTCAGGTTCTGGATTTTGATAGAAAGGTAATAGGTGTCAGTCATGTTCTAGATTTTGACAGAAAAGTGAAAAATGATTTTGAAAAGAAAGGTAAAGATGACTAGGTTCAGGACCTAATAGTAAGAGTAAGACAAAAAAGTAAAGAGATTAATCAGTTTTTGAATTTTGGTGAAAGGTAAAGTACCCAGTCGGATCCTAGGCTTGGACTGAACATAAATGTTATAAGGCAGATAATGAATTTAAACTAAACTTCAAATAGTGACAATAGATAAAAATAAATACATACATGCTATTGTAATAATGTGATTGCACAAATTGAATGAATATTAATACTTGAAATGAAGTTATTGCATGATAAAGTCAAATATTGTGATTAGACTTATTAAATCAAAACAATCTCTCTATTTTGTTTGTTCAGGGATTCTAAATTTCCATCCTTATCAGAACATGCACCTCAAGGTTCATGAATGAGTAAGCTCTTCAATCTACATAAATTCTTTCATAAAATTTGAGCTAGGTGAAGCATCAATCAAATTGGGATACTATTTATTTTTAAGTTTTCATGAGGAGACAGCTTCTTCTATCACACTGAACTTATTATAAAATTCATTAGACTTATCATGTGGATTTTTAAAGCCTATTATTGTAATTATATTTTCTTATTACCCTTTTAACAATTTACATGCTTTTTTAGTATATAATTATTAAAATGACAATAGAATTGTTGGTTAATACTATTGAAAAGTTTGAGTAAACAAATTAACGAAGTGGTGTATAAACTGAACTGAAGGTGACAAAAGCCAAGGCAAATATTTTTAGAAGAACGGGATCATTGTAATAAAGAAAACAAGGTTAATTTACAAAGAAGACTTACAACATGAGTAATGGAAAAAACAAAGACATCAAATCGAAGATTAGAATAACTACAAAAATAGTGAAGTATTATTATGCTTAAGTGACGCCTTCCAGATGGACATTGCTAGTGTTTCATATAAATTGACCACCCATTAACAAAAGCTCCAAATAGAATTGCTCCAGTACGATGTTTTGGACTTATCTCTGACTCGATTCAACTTGAACCACTCAAAACTACCCCAATTTAATGTTGTAGTCCATCATATTGCCCCAATTTGAAGCACTTTCTTGACACTAAAGTCTTGCCACCTTTCTTCTGAACTGTCTTTGTAAGTTTTTAGTTCAATGTAGAATTTTTTTTACCTTAATTTTTGCTTGAGCCGCTCTTTCTAGTTTTCAAGTCATCAAGTCACTCTAACTTTTACCTAGGTCGCCCTTTCAGGTTTTCAACCTAGCGAGCTATTTTTTTTCTTTTTTTATTAATTTTTTTGTGCATTGTATTTTTTGACAGCATCAGAACTTATAGGTTTGAAAGATCTTCTCCATCCATGTTTGTGAGGATTAAAGCTTCTTCTGAAAAAGCCTTTTTCACCAGGTAGGGTCCTTCATAATTTGGAGACCACTTGTCATGATAATCTTTATGCGTTGGTAAAATCTTTTTTAGCACCATGTTTCCCTCATTTAATTCTCATGGACAAACCTTTTTGTTAAAATCCTTTTTCATTCTTCTTTAGTATATATAACCTAACATAATGTGTTCAACTATTTTCCTTCAATCAAATTCAATTGATCAAAATGAGACTAAATCCATTCTACCTTCTCCAATTTTGTATCAAATCCATTCTGCCTTCTCCAATTTTGTCTCCATTAATACTTTTAAAGAGGGAATTTCAATCTCAATAGGAAGTGCTACTTCCATTTCATATACCAAAGAGTATGGGGGGTTGCCTCAGTCGAGGTACAAACTGAAGTTCGATATCTATGCAAGGCAAATGACAACATTTCATGCCAATCTCTGTATGTCACCACTATATTTTTTGAATGATCTTCTTAATATTTTTATTAGCTGCTTTGACTGCTCCATTCATCTTTGGGTGATAGGGGGAGGAATTATGATGTTGAATTTTGAAGTTGTCACACAATTCTTTCATCATTTTATTATTCAAATTAGTGTTATTTGTTTGTTATCAACTTTCTTGTAAGACTATACTAACAAATCAAGTCTCTTTTGATGAACTTCATCACCACATTTTGAGTCACATTAGCATTTAAGGCAGCCCCAACCCATTTTGTGAAATAGTGAATAGTAACAAGAATGAAGCGGTGACCATTAGAAGTCTTGGTTCAATAGGTCTAATAACATCTATTCCCCACATTGAGAAAGGCTAAGGTGATGACAAGATGTTTAAAGTTGTTAAGGGGAGATTAATATTATTAGCATATGTTTGGCATTTATGACATGTATTCGCATAATGAAAACAGTCAACCTCTATTATCAACTAGTAATATCCAACCCTTAGAATTTTCCTTGCCATGGCATGTTCATTGGCATAAGTTCCAAATGAACCTTCATGAATCTATTCCATGATCTTTCATGCTTCTGAAGCATCCACACATCTGAGAAGCACCATATCCTGATTCCTTTTATAGAGCACATTTCCATTAAAAAAGAAACACATTGCTAATCTCCTTAGTGTTTTTTTGTCATTATCAGCAACATTTAATGGGTATTCTTGACTCTTTAGGTAACTCTTAATGTCATGATACTGATGAATCCATATTTTATTAAATTTTTACTAGCCTTTTTAATGTTCTTTAATAGGAAAAGTAGATTTAAAAAGTGTAAATAAGATGAAAATCTCATTTAGGTCAAATATCATAGATTTTTTAATTTTCGGTTAATTTATACTGATTTACATAGATATAATTTGCAATTTTGATCATTTGAATAATTGTGCAGGAATTTCTAGACTTATTCTATAGATTTTTAGCCTTGGAGAAAATTTGAGGTGAAAATGAGCTCTTTCAGAAGTGATAGTGACCATTACAACAAGTTAGATCCAAAGGGCAGACCAAAGTGACCACTTTCAGAAATGATAGTGGACACTACAAGGAGCCCATAAAACAACAGGCCTGCGCTTAGCCACTTTCATTAACATAATAGCTATGCTAATCACTTGTAATAGTGGCCACTACACATAAGAAGGAAAATGCTAGAAGCTGCGCGTAACTACTATCATTTGCAATAGTAGTTACTCCAATCAGGACAATAATAATAGTAGCTACTGTTGTATAAACTTGATATCCTTCATAGTAACTACTATCATTTGCAATAGTAGTTACTCCAGTCAGGACAACACTGATAGTAGCTACTATTGTAATCGATAGTAGTTACTATGAAGGATGTCAAGTTTACTATAAATATATTTTTACTATTTAGGGTTAGGAACTTTTTGCAGAACCTTTTCTTTTATATTTTTAGGATACTTTTGTAGAGCCTAGGGCGGCCTTGGGTGACAGCCAAGGGTCCAACCTAGGATTTGAATTTCATTTCTTCTTCACTTTTCTTTGATTTTTACATTGATGTTGTTGATTTCTCTTAACTTTTACTTTGAAATTGTGAGACTCATCCTTATGGAGGGCTAAATCTCTTATAATCCCTAGTGAGTTCACTTAGATTCTTGAATTCCTGAGTTTTGAATGTTAGTACAAATCCTTTTCTTTCATGAATTTCTTCTTCCTAATCTCTTAGATTGAATTAATGGTTGAATGAGGGGGACATTGCTTAATTAACCCTAATTTGTTTTAATTAGATTCTAAACTTGAATTACTTAGTTTTGAGTTTATTTCTAAGGTTGCGTAATCTTACGATGAGAGATTGGAGTCTATTGAATTGCTTAATTCGTATGGAAACGTAAGGTTGATTTTTGCTTGTTAAATTAACCTAATTCTAGGAGGAGAGGAAAAGTATTAAATCTTGAGAGGAATAGGGATAGAGTCTGCATGAATGACTTAGGGGTTACTACATTTTATTTATTAAACTGTACAATTTAATTGTTTGCTTAAGTAGATTGAACTTGAAATCATAAATCCTCCTTTTTACTTGCTTTTTGAATATATTGCACACTACATGTTTGATATTTTGTCATTTATCTAATGATTCATAGGAGACGACCTAGGTTAGCACCCTAGTATTACATTAATTTTTGTTTATATTTTGATGAGGATTTGTGACAAATCTTTGTTCATCAGGTACAAGGGTTTACCATCAAATCCTCTTCAATCATTTGATAGTAAGCAGGATGATCAAGTTGTTGCATCTTTATGAGCGACATGTCTTTTTTCTAACTCACTACAAACATTGATGATAGAGTGGCTAAAGTATCAGCCAATTTGGTTCTCCTTATGAGGAATGTGTTGGAAAGTAATTTCATCAAAATACTTCACCAATTCTCTAATATAGGCTTGATAAGGGATCAATTTTGCATCTCGAGTCTCCCATTCACCTTTTAGTTAGTAGATGATCAAAGCAAAGTGACCATACACATCAAGAATTTTGATCGTTGACTCTATAACTGCTTGAATTCTCACAACACATGCTTCATATTTGATATAACATATTTTAGGTTTACATTTATAATTTTATTTTGATTATCATATGCTTTATTTTTTGAGTTTTTATCATTTTCTAGTTATTTGAATAAATTAGGCTTGTTACAAATAAATGCTTTAATTTCGTATTTTCGGTTATGTTGACCTTTGATTACTCTTTTGGCTATAACTTTATCTATAGATATCACTTTTGGCTGATTCTAGTTGTATTAGATTCTACACATCTAGGGCTTCAAAATACATATATACATCACTGGATTTGGAGTTGTTTTAGATTTTTTTATGATTTTTTGAAGTTGAGGGAGATTTACTAAATATTGTTGCGCGATTGCATTTGGACCCTTGTTATTTAAAAATTGTATTTGGGCTTTTAGATATTATTAAAGTTGAATTTTGGCCACTTAATTTACCCTAAGTAGAACCTATAAGTCGACTAATAAGGTTCCGAATTAGGGGGAGATTAAACACTTTGAACTTTTGAGATTTAGCCAAAATAAGAATCCTTGTTTTTACTTTCTCTCGAATTCTTTCATTCTCTTCTCATTCTTGTATGGTTAAGTGCTTCGATGGAAGACTAAACCTCCTGTTCAATCTGTAGAATTCAAACACTGTAATTCCAATTTAAGTTCTAGGCCAAATTGCTCTGAGTTTGTTCTTTTTTTCTCTAACCTCAGATTTGTGTATTGCGATCGTGATTAACTTTTCTGTTGTTAGAATTTGAATTAAGATTCAATTGATATTCTAATTTTATAATTAACTTATATTAGGTTAAATGATAATTTGATTTAATCTATGATCTAGTTCAATTAGGTTATTCGATTGAATTAATAATTGAATTGGGTAAACGTTTAAACTCAGATTAAAATCTTTAGATACTGTTAAAATTGGATTAATATTTCTTAATTTGTTTTTACTCAATTTTAATTTGTTCATAATTTAATTTAATAAATTCATAGTTTTTAAACCCTAAAAATTTACTTGTATTATTTTTAAAGAACCTAAAATTGAATTTAACTAAGGATGTGTCTCTGTGAATCGACCTAGGTTGAGCTCTATACTGCAAAATCCTTAGTAAAACATAGTTGTTATGATAGCAACTCGACATCTTCTATCAATATTCAACTATAGTATTTGTACAATTAAATCATAATCTAGCTATAATTAGGATATTTTGCTTCTCTGGAGAAATCAGTATAGCACCAATCTTGTGTTCAAGCGTATTTGAAGCACCATTGAACATCATAACTCATTCGTCTTTTGCTAAAGATACTTCCTCATTAAACAACGCCATTATATTTTCATCCGAAAATTCATACTATATTGACTGATAATCATTTACTGGTTAATGAGCTAGGAAATATGCGACAGTGCTGCACTTGATTGCTTTTTGGGTAACAGACACAATATCATATTCTAGTAGGAGAACTTGCCATCGAGCAATCCTTCCAATAAGGGTTGGTTTCTCAAAAATATATTTGATTGAGTCCATTTTTCATACCAACCAAGTTGTGTGACTTAAAATATATTTGCCTTAACCTATGAGCTGCCCAAGCCAAAGCACAACAAGTTCATTCCAACAAAAAGTATATATCTTCATCATTAGTGAATTTCCTGCTCAAGGAATAAATGAAGTGCTCTTTTTGACCTGATTCATCATGCTTACCTAAAACACATCCCTTGGATCCTTCCAAAACTGTCAGATACATAATGAGCAGTCTCCTTGGTACTGGTGGCACTAGTATTAAGGGATTTTGTAAATATCGCTTGATCTTCTCAAAAGCTTCTTGACAATCATCATTCCACTTCACCAGCTAATTTTTCCATAACAGTTTAAAAATTGGCTCACAAGTGGCAGTTAATTGGCATATGAATTGGGCAATATAATTCAAACTCCCCAAAAATTCACGGACCTCTGTTTCAATGTGAGGAGGTGGCATTTCAATGATTGCTTTTGTCATATCAGGATCAATCTCTCTTTCCTTTTGACTAACTATGAACCCTAACAACTTGCCCGATTTCACACCAAAGGTACATTTACCTGGGTTCAGCCGCAATATGAATTTCCTTAATCGCTCAAACAACTTGTGTAAATTTACAACATGTTCTTCGGTCCTTGATTTAGCAATCATATCATCCACATAGACTTCAACCTCTTTGTGCATTATATCATGAAATAATGTCACCATTACCACTTGATATGTTGCCCCAACATTTTTCAAACCGAAGGGCATGGCCTTGTAGCAAAAGGTACCCCAAGCCATAATGAATGTGGTCTCCTCTATATCCTCTTCGGCCATTTTGATCTGATTGTAACCTAAAGTAACCATCCATGAAAGAGAAGAATAAATGTTGGCTAGCTTATCTACCAGTACATCAATGTGAGGGAATGGAAAATCATCCTTAGGGCTAACTCTATTTAAATCTTAATAGTAAACACACATATGAACCTTCCTATCTTTCTTTGGAACTGGCACGATGCTAGCAACCCATTAGGGGTATCTTCTGATAGTAAGGAAACATGCATCAAATTGCTTCTTAACCTCCTCCCTAATCTTCAACGACATTTCGAGTTTCATTCTCCTTAATTTTTATTTAACTGGAAAACATTTTGTCTTTAATGGTAATCTATGCTTGACTATGCTAATGTCTAGACCCATCATATCTTGATATGACCATGCAAATACATCACTATAATCATGCAAGAGCTTAATCAACTTGTCGCACTCTTTTTCTTTCATGAGGGTACTTATTTTGACTAATCTTTTATCATCCTTGGTCACTGAATTAATCGTCTCTAAGCTTAAACCATAGTCACTATAATTATCTTTAGCAGCTTGATTAATAGGACAATCAAAATTACTGGATAAAATACTAGCATTGTTACTTTCAAACATGTCACTTTTGAATCTGCATTATGCGAGAGTTGAGACAAAAAAAGAAAATGAATGACAAGATTCAAACAGTAAGGAAGACTTGAAAGATTATTGAAAATTCAAAATGTACTTTATTAAAAATATAATTTAAAAGGAAGCACGTGTCCTAACTTACAAAAAATAACTGATATTTCAAATTACAAAATGAAGTCATATATCAGTCTTTTTAAAACAATAAAAGTATCATAAAGCTTTGAGACAAAATGATAGGATTGATTTCACATAATTAATTTGAATAGGCATTAAAAATCACAGGAAGCTTAATGATCTTCCAATCGCCAACTTTTGTGTTCTACAAATGAGTACAAACTAGCTTGACAACCTCTTCTCCAGGTACATTTTTGCCACCAATAGCCATTGTGTCTTGAAATTCAAATCCAGCACTGTAGAAGCGTTTTAGAAGATCACAAATGATGACCCCTTCAGTCTTAGTTCTCTTTCCTCCAACCTGACTAATCTTCTTTCTTTATTTTCTTTTATAACTTTTTTCTTATCAGCCTTGGTGACTATGTACCCCAACTTAAACCTGTCCTTATTTTTATGGAGCTGTAACTATTTTGTTGCTTTTGTGATGGTTTGTCTTATAACCCATACCCATACTAACAACCTCTATCAAGCATAACTTTAGCAGTCATTATATATATATATATTAGACAATCGAGGCTTCATGATTGGAGATCTCTCCTAAATGTAAGTAGCGTTTAAGCAACTTTAATATAAGGAGTCGACAAAGGCTTGCTGACTAACATATCATCTTCACCAAAGATGATTACTAGCTTATTGTTGATAATGAACTTTAAATTTTGGTGCAATCTAAGGACTCCATTAAAATCTAAAAATTACAAGAACTAATTTGGATTGGAATTTCAATTTCTCTAATGACCTCCTTCTTTATTCCATCAAAAGCCCTCACTATCATGGTGCTAGGCTTCATATGTGACCCATCACAAGGTAATTTTGACAATGTTGCTTTTGACATCACATTTGAAGAAGATCCATTATCAATAAGCACTCTTGCAATAATATGATCTTGACACTTCACAAAAATATACCGTGCTTTATTATGCCCAATTCCTTCAGCAGATACCTCATCATCAGTGAAGGTGAGATAACTGCTTGCAATAATATTACCACTAATGCTTTCAAATTTGTCAATAGTGATATCATAGTTGACATATGCCTCATCTAACACCTTCATAAGAGTTTTCTTATATGGCTCAGAGTTTAGTAGCAAGGACAAAAGTGATATCCTTACAATTGTTCTATAACCTGATACTTTGTTGAATAAACTTCAAGAACTCACAAGTTTCTTCGTTAGACACCATTTTCTTTAATTCATACATTTTCTCTTCATCAGTATCGCCAGACTTGCCTAATTTAGCTTTTCCCGTTGAAAATCTCTCCATTTTTCATGTTCGTTCTTTCATCAACTCTTCAAGAGTATAAATACAACCACTTCAGGTCATTCCACCAACACCTGCAGTGTTTGAGATAGCAAGGAACATGAAAGGTACCACTTTGGTATCCTTGTAAGGAAACAAAGTAGGTATTTGTATAGTGATAAGTGTGGGTCTATTAGGAGTTGAAGTAGTCACACCTCTAGTATAATGAATAACTAGTGGTTTTGGAATAACTGACGATTGGTGATCAATAGTCAAAAACTCTTTTTTTTCTTGAAAACACCTAATTTGGACTAATTGTTTGTCCATCAAGGTTTGCAAAATATATTTGAATTCTTTAGAATTTTCAATGGAATGGTGTGTATCAGGATGCAAATCATATGTGCTTTCTTTACGAACAAGACCCTCGATCAAGTTAGCCTTGCAAAATTCTACAAAAAATAACCTTCAAAGGAGTTGTAACCTTTTCAACTTTCCTCTTTAGAATATGGGATGCTTCCCTTTCAACAACATTCACAGATGAACCTCTACACCCTGGTAAAGAATTATTGCCAATGTTAGGACTATCTCTCTTGAAAATCAGCCATTTAACATTGATTAAGTCTTGTACTTTGAACTTCAATGCTCTATAATTCTCCGTTGAATGGTCAATTGCACCAACATGGTATTCGCATTTAGCATTTGGATCATACCCTCTTGGATAAGGCAATTCAATGGGCTTTATTAGGCAAGATATGTAACATCCTTTATTTATTTATTTGATAAATTTCTTGGTATAAGGTGATGTTGGAATGTGTTTTAATTTCATTTAATAAGTGTTTGATAGAGGTCAGGTATTAGGGATCTCGCTCAAGAAAGACAGGTCTCGCTCAAGTGAGACTAAGCGCCTAGAATCACAAGATTTCAAAGCATTCTCGTTTAAGTAAGATGAGTCTCGCTCAAACGAGATAGGATAATCTTGGCCTAACTATCTTCTCGTCCAGGCGAGAAGTGATCTTGCTCAAGCGAGAAACATAACACCTTAATTTAATTTTTCAAATAAATTAATTTCACAATATATGGGAATAATAATAAGTCCATTCAAAGGGTTCCCAAAACAGTTTCAATAAAGTATTTCAAAATAAGGGAGGGTTACAAGTTTGCATCAAAATAAACGCTACAGGACTAATTTGAAATATATCATAATTTATCCAAAAATAATTTTTGAAGTCTTATAGCAGTTCCATCCCTCCCGTTCACTGAGCTTGGTGTTGATCATCTTGGTCACCTGGAAAATATATGTAAGGATGAGTACTATACACAATCACACACAAGCACAGAGAGTCACCTTTGCACGTTTCACAACAATTACTAATATGATGAAATTACATTTAAACAAGCATCAATCCATTACTTTCAATAATACTCACACACAGGTGCGCTCACTGCACCCTCAATCATTTTAGCCAAACACGTGTGCTTACTGCACGTTAGCCACACTCACTGTGGCACTGTGATCATATATTTCTGATGTTCTCAACGTTAGGGACTTACTTAGTTTCACACCATAGATAGTCGCTGGATAGCTTCCGCTCCACGGATACAATGTGTGCGGTATTGACCTCCCCAAAAAGTTTTTAGTCAGAGGCCTAGTCAGGAGGAGAGTGTATGGCCTGTGGTGCACCTACGCTCCCATTATCAACACCTCTAGTGTATCGCTGAACCATCATAGTTTTCCAACATATTCAAACACAATCATATTCAACATGCCGTTATCACACTTTCTCACCTATTTTATATTATTCAACATCAATCAATGGCATGTCTATACATATATTCACCCACATTCACATTCACCTCATGATATTCACTTCTATACATGGCACATGTGCCTACATTCAATCACATTACACTCAAACATGAAATTTCTATAAAAACTCTACCACAATCATGTCACTTCATCACACATAATATTAATCAATATCTAATACATTATTCCCAACACGAAATGTCCATCAAAACGCATATATTCCTACATCCTATCTTAATCACATTGCCACACATAGCAAAATAAATGAATTTTAACAAAATGAGATAGGGTAGAGTCTTCCCTTACCTTGAATTGATGACCTAACATGAATTTATGGTAGAACATGTCCCTCACATGGTGCTTCATGCTAAATACATGGGAAGTTTCCATGAGAATTCGAGAAAACAAAGAAGAGGGATGAGAACTGAAACCCTAACCCAAAAAACTTACCTCCAAGCATCCCAAACACGATTTAAACCTTTAATCTAGCTCCTAAACAGCTTTGGAGGCAATTTAATTAGTAAGAATGGGTTGAGAATCGAGAGAATAAAGAGAAGGCTCGAAGGGAGAAGTGAGAAATGAATTTCCCAAACCCTAAACCCCTCAAATACCTTATGAGTCGCGATACTCTCATTACAGTGAGGCATCTCTCGCTACAGCAAGACCCTTTCTTGCTGCAGCGAAAATCTCTAACGAATCTGCACTCTAGTTGCTGCACAATCTTGCTACAGCGAGACTGCACTCAAAATTACACCTCCTCTGTTGCCTTCTCGCTACAGCGAGAATGCAACAGATGCACGCCTTTTGCCCAAGGCCTTCTCGCTATAGCAAGAATGTCCCTGCAGTACACACTTAGCCTACATTTCAATCCAATCACAAGTCCATATTCAAACACATTCATATATGTATGCCCATACGCGTCTACGTCATCACACATATACACACGTGTTCGCGTCATTATATACATCAAATATGCATTCAAATAGCAATTTACATATTTATATTAATAATCAAGTAGTTTAGAAAACTCAAGGCGTTACAACTCTCCTTTCCTTTAGGGAATTTTGTCCCTAAAATTCAGCCGAACTATATAAATAATTTCGGATAGAACTCTCATTCTACTGTTTGTTTCCCACATGGCATCCCCTTCATCACTTGCACTCCATATAACCTTTACCAATGAGATTTCCTTGCCCCTCAACTCTTTAACACACTGATACGCAATCCTCACCAGGTACACGTCGTAAGAAGAGTCCTCTCTCATTTGAACTGGGTCAAGATCAATCACGTGAGAGGGATCTGGCACATACTTCCTAAGTTGTGACACATGTAACACCGAATGTAGATTTGAGAGATTCAGAGGTAGTGCTATCTGGTAAGCTATAGGACTAATTCTACTCAGCACTTTAAACGGTCCAATGAACGTAGGAGATAGCTTTCTGGACTTTAGAGCTCTCCCAACTCTAGTCACAGGTGAGACCTTCAAAAACATATGGTCACCCACTTGGAACTCCAAAGGTTTCCTCCTCATATCATGGTAACTTTTTTACCAATCTTGTGCGGCCTTTATCTTTTCTTTGATCCTCTTGATCTGGTCATTCTATTTTTGGACCATGTTTGGTGCACACAGAGTCGCCTCTCCAGTCTCATACTAATACAAAAAGGTCCTATACTTCCGTCTATACAAAGCCTCAAATGGTGCCATTCCAATGTTAGCATGATAACTATTGTTGTACGTGAATTCCACCAATGGTAAGCACTCTTCCCAAGTTCCCTGTTGCTCAATAACATAAGCCCTCAGCAAATCCTCCAATGATTGAATGGTTCTCTTCGTCTGACAGTCAATTTGTGGATGATACGCCAAACTAAGTCTCAACTTAGTACCTAACGCCTTCTACAGGCTCTCCCAAAACCTCAAAGTGAATCTCGGGTCTCTGTGGGATACCACACAAGTCAGCACTCCATATAGCCTAACTATCTCCCTCACATATATGTCTGTCAGCTTCTCCAACTTATACTTCATGTTGATTGGGAGAAAGTGTGCGGCCTTGGTCAATCGAATTCACTATCACCCAAATGGCATCATGATTGTTCCTGGTCCTCGGCCATCCAAAAACAAAGTCCATGGAAATATTGTCCCACTTCCACTCAGGGATCTCCAAGGGTTGCAACAGTCTAGGTGGACGCTGGTGCTCCACCTTCGCCTTTTGAAAGGTCAAGCATCTTGACACATACTCAGCCACATCTTTCTTCATCTCATTCCACCAGAAATTCTTACAGAGGTTCTGATACATTTTAGTTGCACTGCAGTGAAAACTCATTCTGCTTTTATATGCCTCCTCAAGTATCATTTGCCTTAACTCATCACTTAGGGAATGCACACATGGTTCTGAAACTTGATCACCCCGTTCTCATCACTTTAGGTCTCCAAGTCCTTCCTCTCACTCTTCTATCTTATCATGTGAACACATCTTCTTGCTGAGCATCTTGGATATATACTAAAAAGTCATTGTAAATCATCATCGCCCGAGATACAAGCTCCTCGGCCTTACCTTTATTGCCAGATTCATGTCCTGAAACTCCTCAATCAGCTTCATTTACTTCACCATCATTGCTGCCACATATAATGACTTCCTGCTCAATGCATCAGCCACCACATTTTCCTTGTCAGGATGGTAAGACAATGTGAAATCATAGTCCTTGAGGAATTCAATCCACCTCCTCTGCAGCATGTTCAACTCCTTTTAATTAAACAAGTATTTCAAACTCTTGTGATCACTGAACACCTCAAACCTTGCTCCATAAAGATAGTACCTCCATACCTTAAGAGCAAACACCACTGTGACTTACTCTAAATCATGAGTTAGATAGTTGGCTTCATATGGGCGCAATTGCCTTGAGACATAGGCAACTACTCTCCCATCTTGCATTAGAATGCACCCCAAGTCCATGCCTAGATGCATCACGATACACATCAAACTTGCGCTCTGGGTCAGGCAGAACTAACACAGATACTGAGGTCAACTTCACCTTCAACTCTAGGAAACTAGCTTCACATGCTCTGCTCCATTTAAACTCTTTACCATTGTGGGTCAGCTTTGTCAACGGCAAAGATATTTTAGAAAATCCCTTAATAAACTTCCTATAATAGCCTGCATGTCCTAGAAAACTATGGATCTCTGTCACATTCATAGGTCTCGGCCATTGGGCTACCACTTCCACCTTCACAGGATCTACCATAATTTCATCCTTTGACACCAAATGCCCCAAAAATTGAATCTGGGATAGCCAGAACTCACACTTGGAGAATTTGGCATACAACTGCCTCTCCCTCAAAATCTACAAAACAACTCTTAAGTTATTAGCATGCTCTTCTTGAGTCTTCGAATAAATTAGGATGTCGTTAATGAGCAGCACCACAAACTTATCCAAAAACTCATGGAAGATTTTGTTTATGTAGTCATTGAACACAGTAGGCGCATTAGTCACTCTAAACGGCATTACCGAGTACTCGTAATGACTATACCGCATTCTAAAAGCCGTCTTAGGCACATCTTCATTCTTCACCCTAATTTGATGGTACACCAATCTCAAGTCAATCTTTGAAAATACTACAGTTCCTCTCAACTGGTCCATCAAATCATCAATCCTTGAAAAAAGATACTTGTTCTTTATTGTCACCTTGTTCGGTTGCCAGTATACTCCCATTTTTCTTCTTCACCAAGGGTATTGGTGCTCTCCATAGTGATACACTTGACCTTACAAAGACCTTTGCCAACTCCACCAGTGACATCCTATATGGTGCCACAAAAATCAGACTCGCTCCCAGAATGAGGTCAATCGTGAACTCTGTCTCTCTCTCTCAAGCAGCAACTCAGAAACGTCTTTAGGGAAGACTTCCAAGAAATCCTTCACCATCGAGATGTACTTCAGCTCCACTCCATTTTTATCTTTTATTGAGAACATAACCATAAAGGCCTTAATGTTCATCGCGTTCTCCCACGTGCCTTGACTTAAAAGTCTAGGGACCTCCGACATCGATGCACCAAAACTAAACGTCTTCTCTTCGCAATCCAGCAACACATGATTAGTAGCTAGCCAATCCATTCTCAAGATCACGTCTAATTGGGAAAGAGGTAGACAAATCAAGTCCACCTTAAAGTCTCTCCCATGCACCATTATCGAACATCCCATATATACTCACGAAGTCATGACCGGCTTACCTGTAGGGGTAGTCACTGCAACATTAATGATAGAAACAAAAGAGTATGTAGCACCTAAGTCAAATAACACATCAAGCAATTTGCCCTTAATGACACATTTACCTCTGATTAGCTTCTCAGATTGTGAAGTCTCTGCCCCATTCATAGCAAAGACTCTCTCAGGAATATTTGGCTTTGGCCCTATGCTCCTTCTTGATTCAGGCCTCTGGGTTGTACTCGTACTATCACTCTTCTTAGCAGCCCAGCACACATTAGCAGTGTACCCTAACTTCTCGCAGTTGCTATAGTTGGTCTGTGGTTGTGGGCAGTCTCTCAACATGTGTGGTCTTCCACATCTAAAGCATTTAATTGACCCTCTGCTTCTTCAGGTGCTGGGGAAAGTAATTTCCTAAGAAGCTTGCCTTGAACGCCTCCTACTGGATGTAGCCACCCTCTTGTGGTAAGGTTTGATTGGCAAACCTCCACCAGTCTTCTGCCTCCCCACATAGCATATAGGTGGCATAGGTAACCTTGTGTTCTTCCCTGTACCCGATCGCATGGAAGATCTTCTCCATATCAGCCACCCACCTCTGGCTCCCTCAGGGTCAAACTTGCCTTCAAACTTCAGAGGGTTATGCCTAGTGAAGGCAAACAACCCCTTATACTCAGCCGGCTCCATATCTTGGTGGTGTACCAAGGCCTCTAGAACTTGGGTTATCCACTCTAGAAAGTCGTTAGTGGCACCAGCTCCTCTACCTCTATTGGCCATCCTAACCTTAGTCTAGCAAACAAATTCAGCAAATCACATTTTCAACATTTCAGATCAATAGCAACTTTTATAACTCAGGTGAACAAAACATATCAACACATAGCTTGGACGCTTAAGCCCCAATACCCAGTCCGATTTGGATGAACTGCTCTGATACCAAAATTGTAACATCTTAATTTAATTTTCCAAATAAATTAATTTTGTAATGAATGGGAATAATAATAATTCCATTCAAAGTGTTCACAAAATAGAGTTTCAATAAAGTATTTCAAAATAGGGGAGGGTTATAAGTTTGCATCAAAATAAACGTTACAAGACTAATTTGAAATACATCACAATTTTTTCAAAAATAATTTCCTAAGTCCTATAGCAATTCCATCTCTCTCGTTCACCGACCCTGGTGCTAATCGTCTTGGTCACCTGAAAAATAAATGTAAGGGTGAGTACTTTATACTATAACACATAACCATAGAGACTCACCTTTGCATGTTTCATAACAATTACTTATATGATAAAATTACATTTAAACAAGCATCAATCCATTACTTTCAATAATACTCACACATAATTGCACATCAATTCACACACAAGTGTGCTCATTGCACCCTCAATCATTTCACCCAAACACATGCACTCACTGCATGTTAGCCACACTCACTGTGGTACTATGATCACATATTCCTGATGCCCTTAACCTTAGGAACTTACTCAGTTTCACACCATGGATGGTCGTTAAATAACTTCTGCTCCACAAATACAATGTGTGCGGTATTGAGCTCCTCAAGCAAAGGTGTTAGTTAAAGGCCGAGTCAGGAGGAGAGTGTGTGGCCTGTGGTGCACCCACGCTCACTGTTGGTGTCACCACCACCCTTTCTTTCCTAAGGTATTTCTATCGCCCCCATCTTCCACACTCCCAGTGTATCGCTGAACCATTCATAGTTTTCCAACATGTTCAAACATAATCATATTCAACATGCCGTTCTCACATATTCTCGCCCATTATATATTATTCAACATCAATCAATGACATGTCTGCAATCTATTCACCCATACTCACATTCACTTCATGATATTCACTTCCACACATGGCACATACGCCTACATTCAATCACATTACACTCAAACATCAAATTTTCATAAAAACTCTAGCACAATCATGTCACTTTATCACACAATATTAATCAACGTCTAATACTTTATGCCCAACACAAAATGTCTATCAAAACACACATATTTCTGCATCCTATGTGAATCACATTGCCACACATAGAAAAATAAACAAATTTTAACGAAATGAGATAGGGTAGAGTCCCCTTACCTTGGATTGAAGACCCAACACAAATTTATGGTAGAACACATCCCTCACATGGTGTGTCATCCTAAGTACATCAAAAATCTCTATGAGAATTCGAGAAAACAAAGAAAAAGGATGAGAACCAAAACCCTAACCCATAAAACTTACCTCCAAGTGTCCCAAACATGATTTCAACCTTCAATTTAGCTCCCAAACAGCTTTGGAGGCAATTTAATCGGTAAGAAGGGGTCTCGCTGTAGCAAAAATCTAAGATGAATCTACACTCTAGTTTTTGCAGAATCTCGCTACAGTGAGACTGCACCTCAGAATTACACCCTCCTTTGTTGCCTTCTTACTACAGCGAGACTGCACCCCAGAATTATACCCCCCTCTGTTGCCTTTTCGCTATAGTTGGGAGACTCTCGCTACAGTGAGAATGCAACAAATGCACACCTTTTGCCCTGGGCCTTCTTGCTACAGTGAGAATCCTCTCGCTATAGCGAGAATGCCCCTGTAGTACACATTTAGCCTACATTTCAATCCAATCACAAGTCCACATTCAAACACATCCAATCTTAATCCAAAATCGACATTCACACACATTCATATACGTATGCCTATACGCGTCTACGTCATTACACATATACATATGTGTTTATGTCGTTATATACATCAAATATGCATTCAAATAAAAATCTACATATTTATCTTAATAATCATATAGTTGACAAAACTCAGGGTGTTACAAGAAACGATCTAGTCTAGGCGAGATAGAGCTCGCTCAGATAGCCTCGCAGGAAAATTGAGTAGTTCTCTAGACCTCTTCTCACTCAGGCAAGAATATAAAAAAACTAAAAAAATCCCTTTATTTGATTTTCTTACTCAGGAGAGAGAAGGCTTATGTAGGCAAGAATGATCTTGCTCAAGTATGAGCCCACTTGCTCAAGTAAGAACACATAAGTTTGAGGGGTATTTAAGGAACTTCCGGCCAGAAAACTTGCATTACAATCTAAGAAACCTTCCTTGACTCTTTTTCTTTGAACTTTCTCTTCCTTTCTCCTAGAGAAACGCCTTTGAGCTCGAAACTTGCTTTAAATCTGAGCTTGAATCTTGATTCCACTGAATCATTAGAAGACCTTGGTCTTTTGGACGACTTCTTGCACTAACCTCTTCATGAAATTATCTAGTTGAGGTAAAGAGAGCTTTATTCCATTATTAAGGACATGATGTGTTATGCTCATGAGAATGTGATTGTGTGTTTCTTATTTGTGAATATATGTCTGAATGAACTTGTTGATGAAATATGTTTCCTTCTTGATGACTTGGAATGGCATGTGTGTTGAATATATATGTATGTATGTTTTGAACTAAGTTTGGGCTGTCCGACCTTCAACATTATTAATTGATAAGTGACATAAAAAAATGGACTTAAATAAGATAGAAATAAAGAAAAATGAAAGATATGTTACCTTGAAAGTGATAAATTTATGATATGATGAGGGATGAAAAAGAGGGAAATTATAATGAGAAATATGAAAGAGTGAAATGATGATAAGAAAGAAAAGATGATAAGGACAAGTGTAGATAGTTCAGAGATATAGTGGGAGTGTGAAAGATGCAGACGATTTTAAAAATCATAGAGAAATGAGGGTGGTAGAAGCTTTTTTTTATTTATGCATAACTAATGAGAGTATAAGTACCATAGGCTTCACACTCATTTCTTGGCCTAAACTCTTGACAATACTTTTGTTAAAAAAAGCCAAATCAGCACAAGTGTATCCATGTTGCTGTGACTATCCAACAATTATCTATACTAAGTAAGACCTCAAAGGATCTGAGGGATAGTGAATGATTGAGATAAAAATTCAGGAATATTAAAATGTTGATGAAATAAAATCATAGTATTATTGATCATTGTATATATATGGAATGTTTTTGTTATTTCTGATTGATTAGTATGTTATTCATGTATGTTTGACTTGATATTTCTGTTCATCATGTTTAGAAATGTGAAAATAGTCTAATCCTTACTAAAATGTTTCAGGAAAGTAGGATGACCACTCCACCAATAATATCTAGCTTAGAAGTAACGATGTATAATAGGTTGAATTTTGTATTTAGAGAGTGACAATGTTCTATTATTGTAAATTTACAATAGATTATAATGATGTATTAGGTAATGTATTTACGGTAGAAATAGACATATATTATAGTATTTCTTTTAGGTACCCCATGCATGGTAGAATTTGACATATAGTCAGCCTGTACATATATCGAGGAACGGTCTGAATGCTAGGTGCGGTAAATTACTTGTACACCTTTATCAACCATTACCACGTAGGAAAACTCACTCGGTTTACCTTCAAGAAAGTTACTGGTATTGAGGTAGTGACCGATGTGGGTGATCTTAGTAAGGACGAGGACCTATTCTCAGAAAAATTAGCTAAGATGGAGGGATGGTTTGCAGATGAGTGATGAATCCATATTTTATTTATATTTTACTTACCTTTTTCATAGATTTTTAATGGAAAAATAAACAGAAATTATAAATAAACAAATGAGTAAGGACGAGGACTATTCTTTTTGGTTCAATTTACATTAATTTTGTAATTATCTTTTGCAATTTTACTCACTAGAATAATTTTGCAGGAATTTCTGGACAAAATCTATGAGAATTAGACTTTTGAGAAGAAATAGAGTGAAAGTAACTACTTCCAATGCTCAAAGTAACCACTATAGCAAGCTACTTCCAAGGCTTAAGTGAAAGTAATTACTCCCAGCAGTGAAAGTAGTCACTACAAAGCCAAATCTAAGAGGCGTAGCTGCGCATGTTCACTATTCCTGATGATAGTGAACACTATAAAGATCATTGTCTGCAAAGGAGATGCGCATGTTTACTTTCGTTACTCATAGTAGACACGCGTATGTATTTTCAACCAAGTGAAGCTACGCATGTTTACTATCATTGGTCATAGTAATTACGTGCACTGTGCATAATTACTTTCACTAGTGGAAATGAACACTAGAGAGAGGGGAAACTGAAATAAGCTGCGCGTAAACACTATCAATAGTGAAAGTAATCACTCCAAGAAATGCTAACCTTACTATAAATAGGATTTTTACTTTTAGGATAAATTGTTTTTACCATTTTTTATACTTTTCCATTTTAGATACAATTGTAGAGGCTTAGGTCAAACCTTGAGTGGCAGCTAAGGGTTCCAAATTAGGGTTAATTTCTACTTCATCTTGCTTTCTCTTTCATTATTACTTTGATTTCCCTCAGTTTATTTAAATCTTATCTCTTGTAATGTTAAACCCCATCCTCACGGAGGGATAAATTTTCCTATTAATCCCTAGTGAAGTTCATAAAAGTTCTTGAAGTCCTAGGTTTAATGTCAACACAAACTCCTTTTATGAATTCCATCTTCCCCAATCTCTTAAAAACTGAGTTAAAGATAAAATAGAGGTTATTGCTTGATCAAACTTAATTTTGCCTTTAACAAGGGTTTAAAACTTGGTTTGCTTAAATCTGAGTTTGGTCCTAAGATTGCTTAATCTTAAGGACCAGGGATTAGAGCCCATGTGATTTGCTTAATTTTACATAGGAATTTAGGGTTAATTGATGCTTGTTCTAATTAACCTAATTCTGGGAAAGGTTGAAGTGTTTAATTCTAAGAGGATTTATGATAGAACTAATATGGATGAACTAGGGGTTAATGAATTTCATTAATTGAATTTCCTAAATTAATTCCTTCCTTGAGTGATTTTAAATTTGAAAACAACAAAACTCCCTTGTTTATTTTCTGAACTTAGTGCTTGTGTCGTGTTCGATGTATGGTCCCATACCCAATGTTCACGAGAAGACGACCTAGGTTAGTTACCTTAGTATTACATTAATTGTGTTTAAATTTTGATGGAGATAGCGGCAAATACTTTCACCAATGACGACTAAGATCGTCCTCAGTCTTAATGTAGTCCATAGGTTGAACATTCTTATGAGTATTGAGGATTTCATTTGGAGGGTTTTTAAATCCATAACAAGGTAGATATAAGGTGGCTTTCCAGTAGGGTCATGGACTAAGTTGCCTTGAGTTTTTCAGACATGTCCAGTTCTAACTCCTATTAAGTCTTGTATAGACTTTCCCATCTAGTTATTTTCAGCCCAATCCTTTTGGATTGTAGGTTCATCATCCATATTTTGGCTTATTCCAATTTCAAAATTATCTAGGACTTCAAGCCTAGAACTTGAAGACAAATCTCTGCCTTTGCCAATATTTTTTAGACTACTAATTGGGTGAAGTGGACCTGGTTTCTTCCTAACAGGCTTCTTAGCCAACATCCAAGGGCCAAAGGCACTATGATCTTTTCCTACTTCCCTCATATGGCAATCCTTGCTTGCTTCCTTAGTAGAATACTTGGTTGTTCAGACTTACACATAATTCCTAGAGTTTTATTGTTAGTACTAGATAAAGGTTCTAAGCCTTCCTAGTTATAACTAACATGATCAATACATAATTCCTGTCTGTATCTATATTTTCAACGTTTAAAATAAACAAGATGCAATCCTTCATATTCAATGGTGAACTCCTGCCCTAGGAACTTAAAGGAGGGAATATGTTGCTTCCTTAGATTTATTTCCATGCATATCTTAGCAAACCTACCTCTAGAGAGCAAAGAAGTATAGGGATCAATTTTGAACATTGATCCCAGGCAAGCCCCAACCTGCCATAAGAAATTTTCACTGTAGAGTTCTAAAGAAAGGTCAAGAATTCTAACCCAAATAACTATCTTTCTAAGATTATACTTTTTTTGCCTAAATAAAGGCCTCCACCTCTGTACCAATAGATAATGGTCTAAAATGAGGTAAGGGCCCTCAAAGAGAGCAAACTTATAATCCTCTATATTATCAAACTTAATAAGACAAAAATTATTATTGGAGCCTAATATTTTGAGGGGTCATTCTTCCCTTAGATATTCCTTCATTTTTGAGATATGTAATTAAAGCTTATTGATTTTCCACATCTCGTAATCCTCAAAGGAATTTTTCTAATAACCTCTCTATAATTTAAATATTTTCTTTTATTATACATATAAATTTTGATAAAATTAATTAAAGTAGTTAAAAGATATGGATAAATTGAAAAAATTTACATTTATATATATATATATATGAAACTAATAATAATTAAGAAAATTTTAAAGATTTATACATCTATCTCATTATATTAGAGATGAAAATTGATCTTAGTATAATATATTTTTAATCCAGTAAAGACTGAAATTATATTTTTAAAATAATTAACTCACTTCATGCTATATATACATATATATAATCTAAACTGAATTGTCTTTCAAACGCTAGTTAGCCACCACACACGGATAATAAAATGTATATTTTTGTAAAAAAAAATAGTTTATTCCTGTTATAAAATATTTTTAAATGTTTATAATTTATTTTTGTTTTAGTTATAATTTATTACTAAACAATAAATTTAAATTGCAAAAAAAATTTTTAAAAATTTATGATTTGATATCAAATTTTAATATTATATGTTCACATTTTTTTAACGTTTAATAATTTTTATTAAAAATAGTTTAAAAATAAATTTTAAAAATATACTAATTTTGATAATAGAGAAATTTATTATTTACATATAATTTATATCTTGTTCTATTATTTTCTATTTATCTTAAATACTGAACAAATGATATAATGTTATTTATTCACTTTACTCTCCTAACATGTCTATCCTACTTTTATTACGTAATTTAAATTTATTCTATTTACTAAAAAGAATTTAAAAATTTTAAAAATTTTACACATATTTAATATAATTATAATAAAAAATATAAATGTATTTTAAGTTTTGTTATTAAAAGTTTATAATCAATTTAATGCTTTATTCATGAATTTTTTATAACTACTAAGTAATTTATGCAATACATATATATTTAATTTTAAAATAAATATAAATATGATTTAATTATTAAAAATAAAATTTATATTAAAAATTATTTTAAATTGACTCTATAATTATAAATAGTATATATCAAAATGATAAAAAATTTAAAATTAAAATAAAGTGAAATATAATTTATTTAAAATAATAATTTTATCATTTAGTGTAAACAAAAATTTGTTAAACTTAAAAGATTGATATATATTAATAATAAAAAATTTAAGAGATAATAATCTTAAAAATAAAATTTAATTAAAAATTATTTACTTAAGTACAATAAAGTACAATGTGAACTTAATTTAATTTTTAATTTTTTTTAAAAAATATAAAATAAAATATTATAAAATTATTAATGTATGTTACTTATTTCAAAACTAAAAGTTACATGAGAAAAATAAACACTAATAAATCAAGTGAAAGAAAAACTTTTAATAAATGATAAATTTGAAATGTCGTATTCTATATTACACCAGTATAAGTGTAAAAACACTTTCACTCAATCTGAACCTTTCGTTTAACTTATATCTAACGGTCAGTGACGTAATAAATTATAACCTGTTAGATATAAGTTAAATAAAAGGCTCAGATTGAGTGTAAGAGTTTTTATACTTACACTAGATTCTTTGGGGTCATCCACTCTGACTGAGTCATTAACCTAGAAAGCTATCTAAATTGTGGAGTCATATACCCAACAATCTGGAACTCCTAAAAATGAATCAACTAATAAGGCCGATTCTTTCCAATAAAAAATATCCAAACAAATAAAAGCAGAGTATGTTTTACCTATTAGTACACTCTTAGCTATCCAACAAGGAAGTCTGAGTAGTCTACCAAAAAATCCTGGGCAGATATTGCCTGTGAAGACGAAATGGAGTTAGACTTAACAAGCCTAAATACCATTGTCCAATCCTTAACTCAAACAGTTAACCTTCCTAAATCTGTTTCTCTCTAAGAGGATAAACAAATTCAAACCTCTAAAAAATCTCAAAATTCCTCAAATTATATTGCCAAAGGAAAATTTTCCTCAGTATTACAAATGGAACCCGAATTTTGGGACAAAAATCCTTACAAAGCTATTGCTAAAGCTTTTCCTCCTAGTTTTTATTTTAGACCATATGCTTTGAATAAAATCAGACAATTTTATGAATTTATCTTAGTGGATTCAGATTTTGTTTGTAACGCCTTGAATTTTTGTAATATTAATTATTGTATTTATATAAATCTAAATGTATATATATGTGTGTGTTGACTTACTTGATAATGATGTTTATGTGTATTAAGTATATGGATGTGTGTGTTGTATGTATGCATGACTAGATAGGGCTGAAATGGGCTAAGTGCCTAAGTGCAGGGAGTAATTCTGGGCTGTTCTCGCTGCAGCAAGAAAATTCTCGCTGTAGCGAGAGGGCCTTGGGAAGAAGGACTGGAACTGTCACTTTCTCGCTGTAGCGAGAGATGTCTTGCTGAGCGAGAGAGCGACAGTTTGGGGTGCAGTCTCGCTGTAGTGAGATTCTGCAGAAACTAGGGTGCAGTTTTATCTTATATTTTCTCTACAGCGAGAGGGCGTGTCGCTGCAGCGAGAATATCTCGCTGTAGCGAGAGTGTCGCGACAAGAAAAGGATTTAAAGGGGGTGAGGGTTCAGGGAGAGCTATTTCTCCCTCTCCCTTCGAAATCCCTTGGATACTCTCATCCCCAGACCCTTTTTCATCGATTAAATTGCCGCCAAAGCCGTTCGTGAGCTTGATTGAAGGTTGAATCCGTGTAGAGAACGCTTGGAGGTGAGTTTTAATAGTTAGGGTTCCGTTTCTCATCCCCTTTTCTCTGTTTCTGAGTTTCCTTGGGTTCTCATGGAGTTTCTCCATGTGTTTAGGACAAAATTTGTGAAGGGAAACACTTCTTGGTGGATTTAGCGTGTGGGTCTTCAATCCAAGGTAAGGGGGTGATGAATCCACACTTTATATATATTTTGCCTGGTTTTTTTTATAGAATTTTAACATGAAAAATAGACTTAGAGATTATAAATAACATAAAAACCTCATTTAGGTCACATATTATAGCTTTCTTAATTTTTGTCTTATTTTCACTAATTTTTGTGAATATATTTTGCAATTTTGATTATTTGAATAGTTGTGCAGGAAATTCTAGACAACTTTCATGAATTTTTGGCTCTTGGGGAAAATATGAACTGATAGTAATCACTATCAGGTACCATAGTGATCATTCCAGGGAGCTGATTCCAAGGGATAGGCCAGAGTAACCACTTTCAGAAGCAGCAGTGATCACTCCAGAGCTAAAGAGAACCACCAGGCCTGCACGTAATCACTCTCAGAAGTGAGAGTGATCAATCCAGAAAGCTCTAGAACCACAGTGCCTGCGCGTAAATGCTCTCAGAAATGAGAGTGATCACTCCAGAGAGATTTATGATGAAGAGCCTTACGCGTAATCACTCTCCGAAGTGAGAGTGATCACTCCAGAAAGGAAAAAATCTGAAGTTACTGCGCTTAATCACTCTTGTTTACAGAGTGATCAAAATGAGGTCATGTCAGACTTAGTATATATAGATTTTCAGAAATTAGGGTATGGATCTTTTCATAATTTTATATTCTTTTGCCACTTTGGGAGCATTTTGCAGAGCTTAGGATCCTTGGGTGACAGCCAAGGCCAATCTTAGGGTTTGATTTACAATTTCGCTTCACTTTCCTTTAATTCTTGCATTGATGTCATTGAATTCCTTTTGCTTTCATCTTAAATTTGTAAGACCCATCCTCATGGAGGGCTAAACTTTCTTGTAATCCTTACTGAGTTCATGGATTCTTGAATTCTTGGGTATGAATGTCAATATAATTTCCTTTCCTTTATGAATTTATATCTCCCAACTCTTTGAATTGAATTAATGTTTAAATGAGGGGACATTGCTTAATTAACCCTAATTCATTTTAATGAAATTCTTAACTTGGTTTGCTTAATCCTAAGTTAATTCTAAGGTTGCGTAACCTTAGGGAAAAGGGTTGGAGCCCATGTAAATTGCTTAATTCGTATGGGACTTTAAGGTTAATTCTTGCTTTTTGAGTTACCCTAATTTAGAGGAAGAGGAAAAATATTGAATCTTGAGAGGAATAGAGATAGAATTACATGAACAAATTAAGAATTACACATTTCATTGATTGGATTCATTAATTTCATCACTTGCCTTTACATTAAAATTGGAATCACACAAAACTCCTTTGTTTTAATTGCTTTTATAGTAAATGTTTACAACATGTTCAATGTATGTTACAAATCAAAGTCATCGGAGACAACCTAGACTTGCATCCTAGATACTACAAATTTTTCTACATATATTGATAAAGGTTGATGACAAATCTTTATGCAAAACGAAAAAATAATCCGTTCATCAAATTGGCGCCATTGCCGGAGACTTTGGTGTTAATTTTGAATTGAACTTTTTAGTTGCTCTGTTTTAGTGTTCTATTTTTAATATTCGTGCACTTTGTTCTATTTTTGATGCATAATTCTGTAGAATTTTGCAGAATTTCTGCTAGTGTGTTGCATATTTTCGTGCCATATGTTTGCAACTTCTTTCTGTTTTGCTGTTTAGTGTTAATGCTTCATTTTACTGCACATAGACACTAGTTTTCTGCATAATTATCATCTGAATTTTTCTGCATTTTTGCTGTTTTATTTAGCTTACTTCTTTTCATTCCTTATAGTTAGTTTCTAGTGCATGACCAAATCGAATCCTGGAGACTTGTATCCACTTGACCCAGAGATTGATAGGACATGTCATAGTAGCATTAGAACACATAGGAATAGTTTTGAATATTTTGAGGAATCTTCATCTCTGTCATCTATCTATTCATCACCTCGTTCTTTAGAATCTGAATTTGAAAAAATGGCTGACAATGAGAGAACGTTAAAGGAATTGGCTGCACCGAATGTAACATATCAAACTTTATGCATACAGTATCTTGACATTGATGCTCCTTTTGTTCTAAAAACTGGACTAATACACTTGTTGCCTAGATTTCATGGCCTTGCAAGTGAAGATCCATACAAGCACCTCAAGGAGTTCCACATTGTTTGTTCAACCATGAGGCCACAAGGTGTGCCTGAGGAGCATGTCAAATTAAAGGCTTTCCCGTTCTCTCTAATGGATACAGCCAAGGATTGGCTCTACTACCTCCCTCCTGGCTGGATCTATTGCTAGTTGGGATAACTTGAAGAAACTTTTCCTGTAGAAATTTTTTCCAACATCAAGAGCTACTTCCATAAGAAAGGAAATTTGTGGGATAAAGCAGCTTGAAAGAGAAACCTTTTATGAATATTGGGAAAGATTCAAGAGATTATGTGCCAGCTGCCCTTACCATCAAATTAGTGATCAATTGTTGATACAATACTTTTATGAGGGACTGCACCATATGGACCGAAGCATGATAGACACTACAAGTGGAGGGGCATTGGTTGACAAGACTCTAGTTACAGCCCGGAACTTGATTGAGAACATGGCTGCTAACTCACAACAATTTGCAACAAGGAAAAATTCTTGCGTTACCAGAAATATGAGTGAAGTCCAAGTTGCTGAGTCTAGTAAGATAGAACACAAGCTTGATGAATTGGCATCCATGATGAAGCAATTAGCTTCCATCCAAAAGAGTGTTGCTGCATCTTCACCTCCTCCACCATCCATTTTAGCCATGTTATGTGGCATTTGTTCAGCTACAGATCACTAGACTGATAGCTTTCCTACACTGCAAGAGTCTGATACTCTAGAAGGTAATCCTTAGGCTTATGCTGCAAATATTTATACTAATAAATTTCCTTTTCCAAATTCGCAGCAGCAGCCCAGTTGGGATCTATCTTCCAATAGATATAACCCAGGCTGGAGGAACCATCCAAATTTGAGATGGGGGAACAATTCTCAATAGCATAACCAACAACAAGGCACTCAATATCAAGCACATCATGCTGGCCCAAATAGATCCCATCCATCCTAACACCCACCACAATAAGCCCAGCACCATCACCAACCATCTTCCTCACAACCAAGTGCATCCCAGAAAAATGAATCATCACTGGAGGAGCTTATGAAGCAATTGACCATGAACAACATCACTTTCCAACAAAGAACTGAGACTAGTATCAAGACTTTGGAGAACCAAATGGGACAGTTAGCCTCGTCTCTGAACCAGATGCAATCTCAAGGTTCAGGAAACCTTCCTACATAAACTGTAACAAATCCTAAGAATATGAGTGCAATCACTTTGAGGTCTGGAAAAGTGATGCAAGAGCCCACAGTGTCCAACAAGAAAGAAGACCCAAGCTGTGCTCTTGCTACAGTTGGTCAAAATAGAGAGGAGGAGACTCAAGAACAACCAGAACCCACACCTGCCCAACCAAAGGTGGCAGAAAATTTTGAAAGGCCAATTCCTCTCCCATTTCCTCAGAGAGTTATCCAGCCAAGCAAAAAGATTAAAGAGGCTAAGAAAGTGATTTTAGAGACCTTCAGGAAGGTAGAGGTGAACATACCTCTACTAGATGCAATCAAGCAAATACCCAGGTACGGCAAGTTCTTGAAAGACCTATGTACCCATAGGAGGTGTCTTAAAGGTAATGAGAAGGTAAATATGGGTAGAAATGTTTCTGTACTCTTCGAGAAACAAAGGTCCACAATGCCTGAGAAATGTAAGGATCCCGGAACATTTACTATCGCATGCATTATTGGTAATAACAGAATTGAGAATGCCATGTTAGATTTACGAGCATCTATAAATGTCATGTCATTATCCAGTTTTACTTCACTGTCTCTTGGCCCTCTGCAGCCTACAGGTGTGGTTATTCATTTTGGCCAATAGAAGCATAACAAACCTAGTTGGGATTGTTGAAGATGTACTAGTCAGGGTGAATGATCTCATCTTCCCAGTCGACTTTTACATTTTGAACATGCAAGAGGGGGAATCAGTGAAGGATGCTGCACCAATCATTTTGGGAAGACTTTTCTTGAAGACTGCAAGAACGAAAATTGATGTGCACGCTGGGACGCTCACTAAGGAGTTTGGGGACAGAATTGTGTGCTTCAACATTCTAGACGCCATGAAGCATCTGTTGGAAGACACTCTGTTTTCCAAATTAATTTGTTAGATGATTTGATAGATGATTAATTTTTTGAATTTTTAGAAGAGGATTTTGTACTTAATTTTTCTGATTTTATAGACAATTCCATTTGTGAATACTGTAATAATTCTTCTGTATGTGACAATTGTATTTCATACATTTTGAATATAAATTTTGCAACTTCTAGTATTGAGGAAATTAGAAAATCAATAGGGGAAGAATGTGATGTTTTGAATTTAGCAAGTACAATTAAATCTAATTCTTTTGATTTGAATATTGCAGAAATTTCTTCTGCTAAAAGTTCCAAGTCACTTCCCTCTGTGGAGCAGCCTCCCACACTGGAGCTTAAACCATTGCCAGAACATCTGAAATATGCCTATCTAGAGGCAAATGAGAAGCTCCCACTGATAATCTCCACCAAGTTGAATATTGATCAAGAGGAGAAACTCCTAGAAGTGATAAAAAGACACAAGAAAGCTATAGGCTGGACCCTTGCTGTATTCTTGGAATCAGCCCCTCCCTTTGCATACAAATAATATTATTGAAGGAGGGCGCTAAGCTAGTGAGGCAGCCTCAGAGGAGGGTAAATCCCATTATTCTAGATGTGGTGAAAAAGGAAGTCATTAAGTTGCTACAAGCTGGGATTATCTACCCTATATCAGATAGCACTTGGGTCAGCCCAGTCCAAGTGGTTCTCAAGAAATCTGGACTCACTGTGGTTAAGAATGAAAAAGATGAGTTGATACCCATCAGTGTCTAGAACAGTTGGAAAGTCTGCATAGACTATAAGAGGCTTAACCAAGCGACCCAGGAAGATCACTTTCCATTGCCTTTCATTGATCAGATGCTGGAGAGGTGGGCTGGTAAGTCTCACTATTGTTTTCTTAATGGTTTTATGTGCATGCAAAGGGAGGGGCTGATTGCCTATAGGAGAATACCCTTTGGCTTGTGCAATGCTCCAGGAACATTTCAAAGATGCATGCTTAGTATTTTTCTGATTTAGTGAAGCATTGCATAGAAGTCTTTATGGACGATTTCACTGTGTATGGCCATCCTTTTTCTGCATGCTTGGTTAATTTAGAAAAAGTTTTGAAAAGATGTATTGATACTAACCTTGTACTAAATTTTGAAAAATGTCATTTCATGGTAGATCAAGGTGTAGTATTAGGTCATATCATATCTGAAAAAGGAATTGAAGTAGATCGTGCAAAACTTGAGGTTATTGCACAACTGCCTTACCCTTCTTGTGTTCGAGAGGTTTGTGCTTTTCTTGGCTAGGGTTTTACAAGAGATTCATCCAGAATTTCTCCAAGATTGCAATTCCCCTTTCCAAGCTGTTGCAAAAGGAGGCTGAGTTCAATTTTGATGAAAAATGCAAGGAAGCATTCAATATTCTTAAAGAAGCTCTGACCACCACACCCATCATCCAACCCCCAGATTGGACCAAACCATTCGAATTGATGTGTGATGCATCCAACTTTGCAGTGGGGGTTGCGTTGACTCAGAGGGTTGGTAATTTTTCTCACATAATCTATTATGCCTCTAGAACCTTGGATCCAGCACAATGTAATTACACCATAACTGAAAAAGAACTATTGGCTACACAGTATATGCATTAGACAAGTTTAGATCATATCTGTTAGGATCAAAAGTTGTGGTTTTTATTGATCATTCTACTTTGAAGTATTTGCTAAAAAAAAACAGATTCTAAGAAAAGTTGTAGTTTTTACTGATCATTTTGCTTTGAAGTATTTGCTAAAAAAGACAGATTCTAAGCCTAGGCTTATAAGATGGATGCTCCTACTTCAAGAGTTTGATATGGAGATCAGGGATAAAAGTGAAACTCAAAATCTAGTAGCTGACCACCTGAGCAGGATAGAGGGAGTTCCTAACCATATTCTAATTTTAGATGACTTTCCTGATGAACAACTCTTAGAGTTGTATACTTCATAGGCACCTGATACGCTGACATTGTTAATTTTTCTGCTGCAAGAGTTTTTCAGCAGGTGCACCAAAAGCTAACAAGGATAAGATAAGGAGTGATGCCAAACACTATGTTTGGGATGACCCTTATTTATGAAAATTTTGCAGTGACCAAGTTATTAGAAGATGTGTGCCTGATGAAGAGATCACATCCATACTACAGTTCTGTCATGCCTCAGCTGTAGGAGATCATCAAGGACCCCAGAGGACTGCAAGAAAAGTATTAGATGTAGGACTATATTGGCTTTCCATTTTTAAGGATTCATGGCAAGCATATTCCACCTGTGAAAGATGCCAAAGAGCGGGTAGAGTAATTACCTGGAGACAGGAGATGCCCCAACAACCCATCCTGTACTGTGACATCTTTGGTGTCTGGGGTATTGATTTTATGGGACCATTCCCTTCCTCTTTGATTATGTCTCAAAATGGGTGGAAGCTAAGGCCACCAGAACTAATGATGCTAGAGTTGTTGCATATTTTGCCCGTAGTAACTTGTTTTATAGGTTTGGAATCCCTAGAGCCATCATTAGTGATCAAGGGAGTCACTTCTGCAATAGGACTATGGAAGTCTTGTTGAAGAAATATAGAGTTGTACACAAAGTTTTCACTGCATACCACCCACAAACAAATGGGCAGGCTGAGCTCTCTAATAGGGAAATCAAGAAAATACTTGAGAGAGTAGTGCAGCCCCATAGAAAAGATTAGAGCCGCAGGCTTGATGATGCCTTATGGGCACATAGAACTGCGTTTAAGAACCTTTAGGAATGTCACCATATAGGGTAGTCTATGGAAAAGTCTGCCACCTACCAGCTGAGGTGGAACACAAAGCCTACTGGGTAGTAAAGACTTGCAACATCCATTATGACTCAACTAAAGAGCAGAGGAAATTGCAACTGCAAGAGTTAGAAGAGCTACGTCTTAAGGTCCATGAGAACTCCAGAGTTTACAAGGAAAAGACTAAATAATACCATGACAAGAAGATTTCATGCAAAGAGTTCTACTTCGGTCAAAAGGTCTTCTTGTTCAATTCTCGCCTCAAACTCATGCTTGGAAAGCTCAAATCAAGGTGGCTTGGACCCTTCACTGTTACAAAGGTATTTTCCCATGGTGCAGTGGAAATTATAAGTGACTTCACTAGCAAAAGCTTTATGGTGAATGGACACCAATTGAAGTCGTTCTTGCAAAATTCAATTACCTTGGAGGAAGTTAAAGAGATTGAACTGCACTTACCATGCGTAAATCTCTCCTACAACCTATGGCCTGAGTAATTCACTTCATACGTCAAGCTAGTGACGTTAAAGAAGCGTTGTGTGAGAGGCAACTCACAATGATCTTAGAAATTTTAGTTATTTTTCTGCAATAAAAGTTGGTCTTGCATTTGAGCCTTTCTATTTTTACTTAAACATCACTTTATGCGCTTTGCCTCAACATTTGACATGGTTTTCTGCATAATTCTCATTTTTGTAGGGTAAGATTGTGATTATAGGGGCTAAAAGTTGCACAAAGTTAAGAAAGTTTGGATGTAGTAGGATGGTAAATATTTTTCAGGCTTAAGGCAATCACTTTGGTAAGAAAACAAAAGATCATATTGAAAGTAATCACTTTCCTGAACAAAAGTAATCACTTTCAGCTCTAACCTACATAATTCACTCTTTGTAGTGAGCACTTTAACAGTTGATAGTGATTACTTTCATTGCATGTAAGCCTAAGGTGATGCGCGTGTTCACTCTTATTTGTCATAATGAACATGCCCAAGCACTTTAGCACAACGCCCAGGGTGAAGCTCTCTAAAGTGTTCACTCTTGTAAACATGACAGTGAACATGTCAGGCTTCTAATTTATTATTGAGTAATCTATAATATTTTATACTTGTTCAATGTTAATTAAAGGATTATTTGGTATTGGAATATATTTAGATGGAGTTGAAATTATTTTAAAAAAAATAAAAAAAAAAAACAAAAGTGAACAGTACCGTGTGAACAGTGCAAACCGCGTATGAACAGTGCAAACCGCGTATGAACAGTGCAAACCGCGTGTGAACAGTGCAAATCACGTATGAACAGTTCAAACCGCGTACAAACCGTGTATGAACAGTGCCAATCGCGTATGTACAGTGACTGCTGACGTCATCGGTGACGTCACATACGCGTACAGTGCGTGTACAGTACGCGTGTACAGTGTTTTCTGGCGTGAATAGTGTCCTGAACAGTATTTTCCGGCATGAACAGTAAGGCGGTGAACAGTGTTTCCGGCGATGAACAGTGAATTCCGGCGTGAACAGTAAATTTCGAAAATTTTCTATAAAAAGGGGGCTTCACACGAAATTTTCATTTCTTCACCTCTATCCAAGGTTCTCAAAGGTTCTAAGGCCGTAAACCACCATTTCTCTCATACTAAACCTTCCTAAACTTAGATTTCTCGCCAGATCTGAGATTCTACATCTATTCTGAAGGATTGGAAGTAAGTTTCTTTAAGTTTGAAGCTAGATTTACCGTTCGTTTCTCTTCTCCTTCTCTTTCTTATAGAAATTCATGGTGTTCTTAGGAGAAACTCCGTTCTAAAGCTGAATCTTCGGTGAATTTTGTTATAATCAAGTAATATTCGGTAGATCTAGTGTGAATCATCTTTCTGAGGTAAGGGGAGTTTACTTTAACCTATGAACTATGTTTTGAACGGTTTAATATGCTATTTCAAGATATTTTGATATGATTTTGTTAGATCTATTGAATAAAAGCTATTTTCTAAGTCAGAATCGTTGTTAATTAGTTTAAAATGCTGAGATTTTGGCTGATCTATTATAAACTTGCCGTAGTTGAGCTGTTAAAATAATTTTGGTGGCGTGCATCATCTTTGAGATATATGTTGTGCATCATTATAGAGCCGAGTTACATGTTTAGGTGGGTAGACATGTAACGGTAAGTTCATCTTTGATTTCTTTGTCTTTGTCTTTGTACGGATCCAGGATACCGGAATGGGTCGCTCCGGACCAGCTCGGTTCCTACGGATTAATTAGGTGTGAAACCGGTTGGAAGCCGTTTTCATGCTGTGCATTAGATGGGCTGGAAATGCATGGGGTTATTCTTTGTGAAAAATATTTTGATCTATATATATATAATTTTATTTTATGTTTGGTAAGCTCACCCTTGCATTTCTTTCTATGTCGTTGTGTGCGTGTGTACTGCGATGATCGTACGGTGGTACGTGAGCAGATGTAGCAGATGTAGCAGGTGTTGCATCTACTTCACAGTGAGGGCCAGTGAAGAAAAGTTAGAAGCTGGAGTTGAGTAATAATGCATCAAAGTCCTTTTTCTTTATATATGAGACCTCATGTCGAGGGAGTCACGTATTATAATTTTTTTTGGTATTTTGAATATTATAAACTAAATGTAATATTATGTTGATCTGTTGGATATTTGTTGTAAGGAACTTCATTTTTTTTTACTTTGAATGAGAAGAGAATTTTTATACTTATATTCTCTGTTTATTTACCTATTTTAAATAAGTATGTGGTGTAGAAACAATGTTCTCGGTCCCTTATAAAAAGGGGTCGTGACATTTTAGTGGTATCAGAGCATGGTCTAGGTAAACCTACGGGGTGAGGTTGTTAGGCATCAGTTGTGCATATTAGACATATAAGTTTTAGCTGTGAATCATATATCATGATTTCTATTCATCAAGTTGTGAGGGAACGAGCTTGATCACCTCAGTTCTCAGACACGACAGATGTAGAAAATTTTGGTATATGATACTGGGTGAGCTATAGGCGATTCATGCTACGTGAATAATAGGTTGTTAAGCTAAGATTGTACATGATTGCTGAGATAAATGTGTTTGCTATGTTGTTTGAAATGCTGATATGACGTTGTGCTCAGTGCTAAATTGATTAAATTGTTATGACATACTAAATATGAATATATTACTGTAAGCTGAATATGTGAATATAGCTATGTGGTGGTATTGCTGAATGTGTTAAACATTAGTAATCTAAGCTAGTCTATATATTAGGATGGCTAGACCGAGAAAATCTGTTGCAAACCCTCCTCCTCCTGTTGACGTGAACCAAATGGCTCACGCCATGGAGGCTGTGGCAAGTACTTCTCTCTGTGTTGTTTGATTCTGGAGCCACACACTCTTTTATTGCGGACAATTGTGTGAGAAACTTAAGATTACCGGTGGGCGATCTAGGATGTGACTTAATAGTATCGACACCTACTTTAAGTTCAATTAAGACTTCGACGGTTTGTGTTAGGTGTCCCATAGCAATTGAGGGATGAAGATACAAAGTAAATCTTATTTGTATCCCGATGTCAGGGTTAGATGTTATCCTGGGTATGGATTGGCTAACTGCCAATCGTGTGCTAATTGATTGTGGCCGGAGGTGTTTAATCTTTCTTGAGCAGCAAGACTGTGTAGAATTGATTTCTACTCGCCAAGTAGAAACATACTTAGGTGAGGGAGTATCTTGTTTTGTTTTGTTGGGAATTATGAATGCAGAAGTGGAGCAAAGCCTTCAGTTAATACCAGTAGTACGAGAATTCCCTGAGATTTTTCCAGAGGATATTCTTGGAATACCTCCACGTAGAGAGGTAGAGTTTGGTATAGATTTGATTCCTGGAGCTGAGCCAGTGTCTGTAGTACCGTATAGAATGGCGCCAAAAGAGTTAATTGAGCTTAAGGAGCAGATCGAGGATCTAATGCGTAAACAGATGATTAGGCCAAGTGAATCGCCTTGGGGAGCCCCAGTTCTCTTGGTAAAAAAGAAGGACGGAAGTTCTAGATTATGTGTGAATTATCGTAAGTTGAATAAGTTGACAATTAAGAACAAGTACCCATTGCCGCGAATCGATGATTTGATGGACCAGCTGAGAGGTGCTAAGGTATTCTCTAAAATTGATTTGAAGTCTGGGTACCATCAGATCCGAGTGAAGGATGAAGATATTCCTAAGACTGCTTTTCGTACTAGATATGGTCATTATGAGTATATAGTGATGCCTTTTAGAGTTACAAATGCTCCAGCTGTGTTTATGGACTACATGAATCGGATCTTTAGACCTTTCCTGGATCGATTTGTGGTAGTCTTTATTGATGATATTTTAATTTATTCTAGTTCGTCAGAGGAACATGAAGAGCATTTGAGGACTGTACTTAATGTTTTAAGGGAAAAACAGTTGTATGCTAAACTGTCTAAGTGTGAGTTTTGGCTAGAGGAAGTGAAGTTCCTTGGTCATGTTATTTCAGCTAAAGGAATTGCAGTTGATCCTTCCAAAGTTAAAGCGGTGTTGCAGTGGGAAAGGCCGAAGACAGCCTCAGAGATTCGTAGTTTTGTGGGCTAGCAGGTTACTACCGGAGATTTATAGAGGGATTCGCGAAGATAGCTGCACCATTAACACGGTTAACTCGCCGTGATCAACCCTTTGTGTGGACTGAGGAATGTGAGCAAAGCTTTAATGAGTTAAAACAGAGACTAACTTCTTCGTCGGTGTTGATTCTCCCTGATACTAGTTGACCGTTTGAAGTGTACTGTGATGCTTCTCATCAGGGATTGGGATGTGTGTTGATGCAAGATAAGAGAGTGGTAGCTTATGCATCTCGTCAATTGCGAACTCATGAGCGAAATTACCCGATTCATGACCTTGAGTTAGGCTTTGTAGTCTTTGCTCTGAAGGTGTGGCGACACTATCTTTATGGAGCTCAGTTTGATGTATATAGTGATCATAAGAGTCTAAAGTATTTATTTGATCAGCGAGAGTTAAATATGAGGCAGAGACGTTGGGTGGAATTCCTTAAGGATTATGATTTTCAGCTCCAATACCATCCAGGAAAAGTTAACGTGGTGGCCGATGCATTAAGTAGGAATGTGGTTCAGGCATTCTCCCTAAGAGTCAGTGAAACCCTTTTGGTAGAACAATTCCGAGACCTGAACATACATGTGGACTTATCACCCGAAAAGATTAGTTGTAGCCGAATTGTGGTGACTAATAATTTCTTACAGGAAATTAAAGATAAACAATTGTGGGATCCAATGTTATGTCGGATTGTATTTCTCTTAGGGACAGATAAGACAAAGGGTTTCAGTAAAGGTGTTGATGGTATTCTCAGATGTCAAGGTCGAGTTTGTGTCCCTAGAGATACTGAATTAAAGAGAGCAATTCTAGAAGAAGGACATAAGGGTAGTCTCAACATTCATCCTGGTGTTACCAAGATGTATCAAGATTTAAAGCAGATGTTTTGGTGGCCAGGCATGAAGCAAGAGATAGCTGAGTTTGTTAAAGCCTGCTTGACTTGTCAAAAGGCAAAAGCGGAGCACCAAAGCCCTCCAGGAGAGTTACAAACGATGGAAATTCCAGAGTAGAAGTGGGACCATGTGACTATGGACTTTGTATCCCATCTACCTAGAACAGTTAGGAATCATGATGCAGTGTGGGTCATAGTTGATAGGCTAACCAAGAGTGCACATTTCTTGCCAATTAACATGACCTTTAGCTTGGAGAAATTAGCAGAATTGTACATTAGAGAGATTGTCAGGTTGCATGGAGTACCTTCTAGTATTATCTCTGATAGGGATCCTCGATTCACTTCCCGCTTTGGCGAGTTTCCAAGAATCTATGGGCACACAGTTGAGGTTGAGTTCTGCATACCATCCGCAAACAGATGGTCAATCTGAGCGTACTATTCAGACCTTAGAAGACTTATTGCAGACTTGCATTGTAGAGCAGAGGAGTAATTGGGAGGATATGCTTCCTCTAGTAGAATTCACTTATAATAATAGCTATCATTTGAGTATAGATATGGCACCATTTGAAGCTCTATATGGTAGAAGGTGTAGAACCCCTATCTGTTGGTTCCAAGATGGAGTACATTTGATGGTTGGACCTGAAATGCTGCAAGAAACTAAGGAGAAAGTTGAACTTATTAGAGAAAAGCTAAGAGCTACCCAAAGTCGACAGAAATCTTATGTTGACTGACGCAGAAGATCCCTAGAATTTGAGGTTAGTGATCATGTATTCTTAAGAGTATCACGCACTACAGGTGTGGGGCGAGCCTTAAGAGCCAAGAAGTTAACACCTAAGTTCATAGGGCCGTATCAGATATTACATCGTCGAGGACCAGTAGCCTATGAATTAGCGTTACCACCTCAGTTGTCTGGAATACATAATGTTTTCCATGTGTCGCAGCTAAAGAAGTATGTTCCAGATTTGTCTCATGTAATTGAGCCTGATGTTGTGGAGTTACGAGATGACTTGTCTGTGGAGGTCCCAGCTGCTCGTATCGAGGAAACTAGAGTTAAGAAACTTAGAGGTAAGTCTATTCGGTTAGTAAAGGTTGTTTGGGACCAAATAACTGGTGATGCCACATGGGAGTTAGAAGAAAGAATGAGAGAGTTGTATCCTCATCTTTTCTCTGGGGAATGAAATTTTCGAGGACGAAAATTTATTTTCGGGGGAAGAATTGTCAGGCTTCTAATTTACTTGTTCAATGTTAATTGAAGGATTATTTGGTATTGGAATATATTTAGATGGAGTTGAAATTATTTTAAAAAAAATAAAAAAAAAAACAAAAGTGAACAGTACCGTGTGAACAGTGCAAACCGCGTATGAACAGTGCAAACCGCGTGTGAACAGTGCAAACCACGTATGAACAGTTCAAACCGCGTACAAACCATGTATGAACAGTGCCAACCGCGTATGTACAGTGACTGCTGACGTCATCGGTGACGTCACATACGCGTACAGTGCGTGTACAGTACGCGTGTACAGTGTTTTCCGGCGTGAATAGTGTCCTGAACAGTATTTTCCGGCATGAACAGTAAGGCGGTGAACAGTGTTTCCGGCGGTGAACAGTAAATTCCGGCGTGAACAGAAAATTTCGAAAATTTTCTATAAAAAGGGGGCTTCACACGAAATTTTCATTTCTTCACCTCTATCCAAGGTTCTCAAAGGTTCTAAGGCCGTAAACCACCATTTCTCTCATACTAAACCTTCCTAAACTTAGATTTCCCGCCAGATCTGAGATTCTACATCTATTCTGAAGGATTGGAAGTAAGTTTCTTTAAGTTTGAAGCTAGATTTACCGTTCGTTTCTCTTCTCCTTCTCTTTCTTATAGAAATTCATGGTGTTCTTAGGAGAAACTCCGTTCTAAAGCTGAATCTTCGGTGAATTTTGTTATAATCAAGTAATATTCGGTAGATCTAGTGTGAATCATCTTTCTGAGGTAAGGGGAGTTTACTTTAACCTATGAACTATGTTTTGAACGGTTTAATATGCTATTTCAAGATATTTTGATATGATTTTGTTAGATCTATTGAATAAAAGCTATTTTCTAAGTCAGAATCGTTGTTAATTAGTTTAAAATGCTGAGATTTTAGTGATCTATTATAAACTTGCCGTAGTTGAGCTGTTAAAATAATTTTGGTGGCGTGCATCATGCCGAGATATATGTTGTGCATCATTATAGAGCCGAGTTACATGTTTAGGTGGGTAGACATGTAACGGTAAGTTCATGCCGAGTTCTTTGTCTTTGTCTTGTCTGGATCCAGATACGGAATGGGTCGCTCCGGACCGGCTCGGTTCCTTACGGATTAATTAGGTTGTGAAACCAGTTGGAAGCCGTTTTCATCGTGCATTAGATGGGCTGGAAATGCATGGGGTTATTGCTGTGAAAAATATTTTGATCTATATATATATAATTTTATTTTATGTTTGGTAAGCTCACCTTTGCATTTCTTTCTATGTCGTTGTGTGCGTGTGTACTGCGATGATCGTACGGTGGTACGTGAGCAGATGTAGCAGATGTAGCAGGTGTTGCATCTACTTCACAGGCTGAGGGGCCAGTGAAGAAAAGTTAGAAGCTGGAGTTGAGTAATAATGCATCAAAGTCCTTTTTCTTTATATATGAGACCTCATGTCGAGGGAGTCACGTATTATAATTTTTTTTGGTATTTTGAATATTATAAACTAAATGTAATATTATGTTGATCTGTTGGATATTTGTTGTAAGGAACTTCATTTTTTTTACTTTGAATGAGAAGAGAATTTTTATACTTATATTCTCTGTTTATTTACCTATTTTAAATAAGTATGTGGTGTAGAAACAATGTTCTCGGTCCCTTATAAAAAGGGGTCGTGACAGAACACACACAGTGCTCTTTACTAATTTTGAACTTGGGCAAGGTTCACTCTCAAAAAGTAGAGTGAACACGCGCAACTCTAATTCACCAAAATCTTATGCACTGTTCACTATCAATTTTTAGAGAGTAAGCACTCAGGTCATATATATATATATACAATGTTCACTCTCACACACCCTCACCCCATTTGTGAGCATTTCTCACTTCCATTCTCAAATCCCTTGCCTCTCCTCATTCGTATTTGGCTTCTTGCACCAAGGATTCAGTTTGATTACACCTTTTCCACAATCTGCACATTCAATTCAGGTAATTACTTAACCTTCAATTTCAGGAATTAGGGTTCATTGCTGAAAAATTAAGAATTCTGAATTGGAGACTCCTGGACTAGAATTGGTAATTTACAATTGTCATTACAAGGATGTTTGTATGATTGAAGGATGATGGGAGCATTTAATTTGATTGTTTTGCTGAATTTAGGAATGCTGACCCCTAGGGTAGCCACTCCCATCTGCGAGAGTTCTCACTTTGAATGTTCTGCTGTGCTAGTGCTTAACGTAGGTTCAATTAGGATGTATAATACTTAATTCATGCTGCATTTTCTAAATTTATAGCTAATTACACAGTTCCTTTGTGTTATTCTAGTTGTTTTGGCAGCAAATATGTCTCATAGTGTTTATTGCCATGAACATAAGTAACCATTTTGTCTGCACCTTCCCTCACCACAGTGTGATATTTTGGGATTCTTTGCTGTTTTGAATGTGACAAATTTTATCATTGCTGCACTTTTACTATACATACTCAATCAGCCCTGTGCACCTCTTTAGCATATCTACCACCACACATGCATCAGTTGTTCTGCACACTATTTATTGTTAAGTTTTCCCTTTTGAACTTATCTGTTTTAACTTTTTTGCATCGATTGTTTGTTGCCTTGTATATAGAGTAGTTACTGTCATTCTGCATAGTGAACACTTTGGAAGCACAAACCTCACAATGCACACTCTGACATCCACTTAAATTGTGAATCTAATAAAGTTAACGTCGATGCTTGTAGCTGTCTCCTTATCTAACCAACTCACTATTTCTTTTTATTTCCCATAAACAACATGGCAAATACACCCAAGAAAAACACTCCAAGAACCAAGAGAGCCAGAACTGCTGGAGCTTCATAATCCAGACCTCCCCCTGCCCATGACTCGAAGTTTAGAACCTTGGCTCATGAAGATTACTTCAGAACCAACATCCTGCGAAGGCAGATAGTACAGGACCGTAATTTTGAGATCCAAGAGGGCACATACACTTAATTTCACGAAGAAATTCAGAGACAGAGCTGAGAGCTGTTTACCACTTGTGCTGGAAATGGGTGGAAAAAGATCACCCAGGAATTTTATGCTAATGCAATGAGGGTGAAAGGAGACCAACTACGCCTTAGACACACCATGGTGCGAGGTGTGGAAATTGATTTTTCTCCATCCAACATTCAAAGGATTCTGAACATACCTCCAGTGGAGAGGCGAGCTGGACAACTTGATTTTTCCACATTCAGCTATTTGGAAGAGAAAGACTACAAGCCCATACTCCAGGCAATCTGTAAACCAGGGAAAAATTGGGAGTTTGACATGCAGCACATGCCCAAGAATTTGACCACAAAACACCTCCTTCCATCAGCCAAGGTGTGGAGCATTTTCCTTTTGAGCTCCTTCATGCCAGTATGCCATTCATCTATATTGGCTGTCAAGAGAGCTGAACTTATATATGCCATCCTTACTGGTATGCCCATTTATGTAGGAGACATTATCAGTATCTTCATCATGGGAATCTTAAGCACCAAGAGGGACTCCCTTACTTTTCCATCCATCATCACCATGCTCTGCCAGGATGCTGGAGTAGACATAGGTGAATATCAGCAGAGAATCAAAGCAGCCCCTCCCATCTCTACTGCCATGGTGAAGGATCTTTTCAATGCTAAGAAGAAGAATGCCGACCCAGGCCTCTCCCTACCTACTGAATATAGGAAGAGAACCTAGTTGAACCTCAGAGAACAAGTCAAGCAAATAGCACTAAGGCAGGATGCGATCCATGTTGGCCAGAAATTAATGCTGTTGGAAACTATGTCGCTTAACATAAGAAAGAAGCTGGGCATGACATTAGACCAAATTTATGACACCCCTACATTCATTGCACCTTTCCTCAGAGCAGCAGTTAATTACCTCATTTCACAGCCACCACCCATGCACCTGCAGCTGAGAAAGATAGCAGCCCCAGTTCTCTAGAGGAGGAAGAGGATGATGAGGACGATGGCAACCTTTCATCCTCCAGCTCAGATGAAGATCTTATTTAGCTCCACTTTCCCTTATGTCATTTACATTTCTGCAATTTCTAGTTCATTTCCCTGTATTTAGTAACTATTACTTTCCCTGTAATTATCGTACTTTACAGTCTTTAGTATCATCTCTCCCTTTATTTTTCTGCATCACTCCCTTGAACAATATTTGACACTTTCATATATATTATTTGCAGTTTAATTTCCATTATTATACTCTGTGCTAAATCTACTATGCGTCTTGTGCAGAGAATGCCCTCAGTAACATCAAGAGAATCATGAATTGATGATTGAATGTGAATCCATCATTATGGAAACATGGGTGATCTCTTTGCCTCTATTTCATATTGTCTTAGTCTGTTTTCATAGATAAAAAAAAAAACATTGTCATTATTTCTTTATTTTTAATGAAGTTCAATTTTGTAATTCTGATTTTATATTCTGATTGCACTTCCCATTCAACTCTCAATCATTCTCTATTTTGCAAATAATCACCATTCCTACCATACTGAGCATATTTTCTTGTAAGGTGAACTATACTCATATGTTGCTAAGTAATTATCATCTTTTACCATGGTAGAGAATTGGGACTTAAATTTCTTTTTTGTGTGCATATTACATGTATTTTTGCATCTGTCCTCTAGAACTTGCCCTGTTTCTTAATTAAATATGCATTGTGCAATTTTTCATCTAGATGATTGAGGCCTTCTTTGCACATACCCACCCACCTAGAATACCCTTGCACCTAAATTTCCTTGTTCTACATTCTCTTCTTTTGTCTTACTTAGTTTGCAAACATAATTTCCTTCCCTTAATAGAAGTATTTCTTTTGAGTTGCATCAAGAGTGATTCCATGAAACTAAGTTTGGGGTGATAATTATGACTGTAGTTGCTTGAGGACAAGCAAGATCTCAAGTTTGGGGTGGTGAGCATTATACATGTCAATATTACATGTAAAAAAAAAATGCTTGAATTTGAAGAAAAGAATGATTGCCAAAGTCCAATAAATTACAAAAATGAATAAAAGGAAGAAAAACAAAAACAAAAACAAATAGAAATACAGCAAGGCATTTTGATAGAAAAAGAAATTCCCACATAAGGCAAAATAATGAAAAATATGGTGAAAGAGTGCTTAAATCTCACTTGCTACATCATTTAATGCATTCTATTCTAGTTGTTGTACTCATTCACTCAAAGGAATTTCCTCCTCTTATAAACCCACTTAAGCTTTTGTCCTTCCTTGATCAAAATTGAACCTAGCTTAATGGCTAACAAAGCCCATATGATAGGTGGTTCATTGTATCTAGGCAAAGAAGATTGAGAATATGGGCAAGCATAGGATGAGGCAAAATGCATGAATTGAGGGAAAACACTTAGCCTAAAACATTAATGAGTGAATAGTGAAACACTATACTGTGAGCTGGATGATTTCTTTACATTGTGTGAATTGCATGAAATCTTGCTGGATTTTTGTTTCATTTTAGTGGGACTTTGCATGAAAATAATTGATATGAGTGTGATTGCTTTGTTGAATGAATCCATGATTTTGGAAATATTGGAAGTGCCAATTAGGGTCTAATATTGGAATGAAAATTTTGAGAAATTTTTTTGGATAAATCCAACCCTTTACCTTTAATTTTCCTGAGTTTTGATTTGCTTAAGGACAAACAAGAGTTTAAATTTGGGGTTGTGATGAATCCACACTTTATATATATTTTGCCTGGTTTTTTTAAAGAATTTTAATATGAAAAATAAACTTAGAGATTGTAAATAACATAAAAACCTCATTTAGGTCACATATTATAGGTTTCTTAATTTTTGTCTTATTTTCACTAATTTTTGTGAATATATTTTACAATTTTAATCATTTGAATAATTGTGCAAGAAATTCTAGACAAATTTCATGAATTTTTGGCTCTTAGGGAAAATATGAATTAATAGTAATCACTCTCGAGTACCATAGTGATCACTTTAGGGAGCTGATTCCAAGGGATAGGCCAGAGTAACAACTTTCAGAAGCAACAATGATCACTCTAGAGCTAAAGAGAACCACCAGGCCTGCGCGTAATCAATATCAGAAGTGAGAGTGATCACTCCAGAATCATAGTGCCTGCGCGTAAACACTCTCAGAAGTGAGAGTGATTACTCAAGAAAGGAAAAAAATATGAAGTTGCTGTGCGTAATCACTCTCGGTTATAGAGTGATCACTATGAGGTCATGTCAGACTTAGTACATATAGATTTTTAGAAATTAGGGTATGGATCTTTTCATAATTTTATATTCTTTTGCCACTTTGGGAGCATTTTCAGAGCTTAGGATCCTTGGCTGACAGCTAAGGCCAATCTTAGGGTTTGATTTACAATTTCTCTTCACTTTCCTTTAATTCTTGCATTGATGTCATTGAATTCCTTTTGCTTTCATCTTAAATTTGTAAGACCCATCCTCATGGAGGGCTAAACTTTCTTGTAATCCTTAGTGAGTTCATGGATTCTAGAATTCCTGGGTGTGAATGTCAATATAATTCCTTTTCCTTTATCAATTTATATCTCCTAACTCTTTGAATTGAATTAATGTTTGAATGAGGGGGACATTGCTTAATTAACCCTAATTCGTTTTAATGAAATTCTTAACTTGGTTTACTTAATCCTAAGTTAATTTCTAAGGTTGTGTAATCTTAAGGAAAAGGGTTAGAGCCTATGTAAATTGCTTAATTCATATGACTTTAAGGTTAATTCTTGCTTTTTGAGTTACCCTAATTCAAAGGAAGAGGAAAAGTATTAAATCTTGAGAGGGATACGGATAGAATTACATAAGCAAACTAAGGATTGCACATTTCATTGATTGGATTCATTAATTTCATCACTTGCCTTTACATTAAAATTGGAATCACACAAAACCCCCTTGTTTTAATTGCTTTTATAGTAAATGTTTACAACATGTTCAATGTATGTTACAAACCAAAGTCATCGGAGACAACCTAGGCTTGCATCTTAGATACTACAAATTTTTCTGCATACTTTGATGAAGGTTGACGACAAATCTTTATGCAAAATGAAAAAATAATCTGTTCATCAGGGGGGACTCTATCCTACTCTTTTGTGCGTGAATTGTTTTTTATGCAAAGAATGAAAGTTGATTGAGAATTGTGATGAGGACCATGTGCCGTGAGATGTGAATATTGTGTGTGTTTACCCGAAATGGATGAATGTGAATTGTATGCTAGATGTTGCATGATAACATGAATATTGTGTACCAGTGTGGGCCCCAGGGCCATGTAATGTAGATGAATGTTGGCCATGTGCCGTGTAATATGAAATGAATGTGGGCTGTGTGCCATGTGTGAGCCTAATTATTGCGTGTGTGAATGAAATGTATGTGAATGGGGCGCATAGCGCCATTGTAATGTGTTGTGAATGGTTCAGCGATACACTGGGGGTGTGGAAGATGAGGACGGTAGAAATACCTTGGGGAAGAGGGAGTGGTGGTGACACCGACTGTGGAACGGGTGCACCACGGGCCACACACTCTCTTCCTGACTAGACCTCTGACCACTATCTTTGTTGAGTGACCCGTGACTGCCCATGTGGTATCCGTGAGGCGGGGGTAACCGGTGACTATTCATGGTGTAAATATGTGATCACAGTGCCATAGTGAATGTGGCTAACGTGCATATGTATGGATTGTGTATTGTACTTATGGATGTGAAATACTGCCGATGCCGTAAGTGCATCGATGTTAAATTGACACAAGTTGTGTGATAATGTTGCTTGTGATTGTATTTGTTTAATGTATTGAAAATTGTGCTGGAGGTGAGACTTTATGCTGACTGTGTGCTTTTGGGTAGTGTAGAGTACTCACCCTTACATTCATTTTTCAGCTAATCAAGACGATCAGCACCAGACTCAGTGAAGGGACGGATGGACTACTATAGGACATAGAATTTATTCTAAAAATATTGTAATTGAACTAGTCCTGTAGCAGTTATTTGATATTAATTTATAACTCTTCTCTTATTTCAAAGTATTTTATGACAATTTGGTTATTCGAAATTGTGAAATTATTATTTAATTGAAATTAAACTTAAGGTGTTACAATTTTGGTATCAGAACAGTTCATCCAAACTGGACTGGGATATCGGGCTGAAGCGTCCAAGATAAGTGTTGATTGTTTTGTTTGCCTAAATTATAATGTATAAATTGATCTAATGTGTTGGAATGTGATTACTGACTTGTTGTAGCTAGATTGCATATGTTTGGTAGAGGTAGAGGTAGAGGTAGAGGAGCTAGAGACACTAATGACCTCATGGAACGCATGACTGAGATTCTTGAAGCCATGGTGCATAATCAAGGCAAAGAGCTGGCTGAGTATAAAGGGTTATCTTCCTTCACTAGGCATGATCCTCCAAAGTTTGAGGGTGGATTCAACCTCAAAGGAGCTCAAAGGTGGGTGACCGGTGTGGAGAAGATCTTCAATGCAATGGGGTGCCGTGAGGAGAACAAGGTTGCCTATGCCACCCACTTGCTGTGTGGGGAGACTGCGGACTGGTGGAGGTTTGTCGGTGAGACCCTGCCATAGGAAGACAGCTATATTCAGTGGGAAGCATTCAAGACTATCTTCCTAGGGAACTACTTTCCCCAGGACCTAAGAAAGCAGAAAGTAGCAAGCTAGGGAGTTCCTTGAGCTGAAGCAAGGAAGTATGACTGTGGGAGGGTATGCATCCAAGTTCCAGGAGTTGATGAAGTACTGGCCTCATTATCAGCATGGTGATAGAGAGGAGGATTTGTGTGCTCAGTTTGAGCATGGATTGAAGCCAGACATTTGGGCTGTAGTCAGTGTGTTCCAACTGACAGACTTGTCCACCCTGGTGAGCAAGAGCAGAATCTTTGAAGTTAACTCAAGAGGGAAGATGGTGGACACTAAGGAAGCTGGTCCAGTGAGACATGATAGAAGACCTCCAAAGTTCTCAAAGGGGCCGTATTCAAGCTCGAATAGTTCTCAACCCGAGGGAGTTCTTCTCAAGAGAGGAGTAGTGGGAGTGGCTCGGCACGGGTTCTTTCAGAGGACTGCTTAAGTGTTTCAGGTGTGGAGGGTCACACATAGTAAAAGACTGCCCACAGCCGAGGATAACTTGTAGTAACTGTGGGAAGTCGGGGCACGTTGCCAATGAGTGTTAGGCCGCCAAGAGGGGAGGCAGTACAAGTACAACTCAGAGGCTAGAATCGAGAGAAAGTACGGGGCCGAGTACGGGGCAGAAGCCGAGCATTCTTGGTAGAGTCTTTGCTATGAGTGGAGCGGAGGCTTCACAGTCAGAAGAGTTGATCCGAGGTAAATGCATTATTAAGGGTCAATTGCTCGATGTGCTGTTTGATTCAGGTGCTACGCACTTTTTTATATTTATGGACTGTATGAAGAGTTTGAATTTGTATGTGACGGAATTATCGTGTAATGTTGTGGTGACTACCCCTACGGGTAAGCCGGTTGTGACGTCATGGGTGTGTTTGGTGTGTGCAATGAAAGTGAAGAGAAACCAATAACAACAATGTAAAAATCAAAGAGAAGTAAGGAGAAAATGCAAATTAAACCCTAGGTTGGACCCTTGGCGGTCACCCAAAGCTGACCTAAGCTCTGCAAAGTGTTCCTAAAATGAAAAAAAATCTAAAAGTGTCAAAAGATCCTAACCCTAATTTTCAAAAATCTCTTTATAGTGAAGTGGGTGTCGTCCATAGTGATAATAGCTACGCGCAGCTCCCAGGTTTGTCATTCCTTCTCTAGTGGCTACTTTGCAAGTGATAGTGGGTACTCGCACTATGGTAACTAAAAGTGACTACGTGTAGCTCTGTGTCAGTTTGGCTCTTGCTGTAGTTGTCACTATCACTTCTGATAGTGGCTACACGCAGGTCTGTTGTATTCTGAGCTCTCTGTAATGTCCACTATCACTTCTGAAAGTGGTCACGTTGGTCTGTCCTCTATATCTAACTTGTTGTAGTGGTCACTATCACTTCTAAAAGTGATCACTTTCACCTCAAATTTTTTCGAAGGCCAAAAATTTTTAGAATAAGTCTAGCAATTCCTGCACAATTATTTAAATGATCAAAATTGTAACTTATATCTATGTAAATCAATGTAAATTAACCAAAAATTAATAAAACCTATGATATTTAACCACAATGAGATTTCTATGTTATTTACACTTCTTAAGTCTATTTTTTTTTATTAAGGAACACTAAAAAAACAAGTAAAAGTCCAATAAAATGCGGATTCATCAATATTCTTGGGGATGTTATCCTCACTAGGTTTCTTAGATGATTTACTGTTGTATTTTTTCTTATAAGGTTTCTTTTTGGTTTCTACCTCCTTCTTGGGGTATTTTTTCTTTTTCTTGGTTGGACAACTATGCTAAATCTCTTTTATTCTGGGCCTTTCCTTTGGCTAACTGCCTTTGTATCTTGTCATCTTGATAGATTTTTAAGGCAACTTTCTGGACATAAGAAATTAACTTACCATAAATAAGGCTATCATAAGGAATTTCTCCATTGATAGACTGGCTACAAATTTTATCTCTAACCTTATCTCCTAAAGATCCTAGAAGACCAGCTAAGAACTTTTCTTTCTAGAAAGATTTTTTACTATCTTCCCTAGTGTAAACTCTAGACAAAAAGGTGTCTATACCACCTAAAAAGTCTGCTAAAGTTCTATACTTAAGGTTTGACAATAATTCTGCAGATCTATTTTTCCATAAAGATGGATCTCCTATGAAATGTTGGGCGATTGTAAAAATAAGAGTATTAACAGCATCAAGGATCTGATCATCATCATCAGTAATGACTTTCCCATTAATATTTGTTTTAATAGCAGAGAAGATTCTGGTCTTTTTTTTTTCAGCGAGATAGTTTTCCCACCAACCTTTTAATTGACTAGAAAATCCTACGACAAGGATATTGACTATGGTTTCTTCTAGACAGTCATGAGATGTTTGGTAAGCAGTGGCTACCATAGACATGTGTTGTAGAGTATTCATAACGTCATACTCTGTCTGACCATGCATATTCCATTCATAGATGTTATTGGCACTAAAACTTTTAAAACTATGCTCATTGTGTTCTATAAAAAGATTTGGAGCAATAGTCTTATTATAATAAAGTTTGCAAGGAGACCTCCAGTTTTTACTCGTTGTAATAGCTGGATTTACTTCTAGATTGGAGACAGAACCTTCCTAAGATACTTAATCTAAATCTTGGTTATTGACGACATTAATAATTTTGGAAGACCTAGTTCTTAGTTTGCTATACTCTTCGAAAGTTAGAGTATCAGGAACAATTTTAAGTAAACTATTAATTTTACTCAATAGTTCATTGTCTTCTCCTAATTCTTTAAGCGGCTTGGATCTATTATTCTGCCTAAGTTTTAAGATCTTTTGTTTGGCTTTGGCACTAATCTTGAATGGTTTGAAAAGAGGTTTTTCTAGTTGAATTTGAGGAGAAGAAAATGCTTCTTCTTCCTTTTGTCTAATAGAAACAGCCAGAATCTTGTTTTTACTAATCTTGTCCCCTAAAACTTGAAGATATTTGTTGGTATAATTGGCCTGTGTCCATGAGGCCTTGGATATTACTAGGGGAAATAGATTCTTTTGGATTTTTGGTTTTGAATGTCATAGTCATTACTGGATTACCACAATTATCTTTTAATTTAGGTAATTGGTACTAAGTTGATGGAGGCAGTTCACTTTGGACTATTTGTCCATCTTTGATCTGCTAGGAGATGACATTTGCGGTAAGATTGCTAATAATATCTACCTGCCAAGGATAATCTTTATTATTTTTAATGGCATATGCATGAAACCAATCAAAGAAAGGAATATTTTGTTTGACTTTTTCAAGAAATTTGTAAAATTTCTCTTGGATATCTTTCCTATTGTTGTAACACCCTCTTTTCATTATTCAGTAAATTATTTGTTTAATATTAAGTAATATTAGAATGTATTTAGAAGTGAGTATGGAAGATTTTTAGAGGAATTTTGGTGCAAGGAGTCTTGCTTAGGCGAGGTAAATCTCACTTCAGCGAGATTGAGCGCCCAAAAATATGATGTTGCAGGGCTATCTCGCTCAGGCAAGATGATTCTCGCTCAACCAAGATAGGATAAATTCAGGCCAACTGTCACCTCACCTATGCGAGAGTGATCTCACTCAAGCGAGATGGGTCACTTAGGCGAGGACTCACATGGGAAACATTATGCTCTCTGGATGCCATCTCGCTCAGGCGAGATAGAGCTCAAACAAGCACACAGGAAATAGTAGACAAGACCACTGTCTGTATATCTCACTCAAATGAGATGTTCCTCGCTCAAGCGAGAGCGCACGGGGCTGAGGGGTATTTACGAGATTTCCAGCATGAAAATTTCATTTTCATTTCAAACTCACATTCCCTTCTCATTTTCTCTGAACTCTCTCTTCCTTTTCTCCAGAGAAAAGTCTCAGAAACTTCGATTACTCTTTAAATCTGAGCTTGGACGTTGAATCTAAATGACTCCAAGTAAGTTTCTTCAGATTAAATTTCACTTTCTCCGATCATTTTTCATATTTTTCATTTCTTACAGATATCTTTTGGTATTTAGGGGAACTTCCATATTTGAACTCTAACCTTCTTCAATATCTCTCCGTAAACTCATCTTTGGAGGTAAGGAATGCTCTATTTTATTGTTCTATTTTAATATTTATTTTGTACTCATTAGAGAACTGTTATATGGACATTTCCTGAAAATGTGGTTGAAATATCTATGGTGTGAATAATGAATGGAAATATGCTTGTTTGATTGCATGAACTGATTGGTTATTTGGATTGAATGGTTGTTACATTTTATATGCAATATACGATGAGCAATCAATGTGAAATATTATCAAACTTGCTGAGTGATTATGATGTGATTTTATGTAATATGTCTGGTTGAAATGATATTGATCTGAAGGATTTAATAGTTGTAATTACATTACTAAGGGTATAAGTGAAATGGATTGGAATGGATTTAGTCTGGAAGTGCTTTACTTAGCACGATCTTATGAATGCGAAAAAGAATAACTCTGAGAATGACTTTAAGTGTCGAATATGGATTGGATCTAGTGTGAATAGTTACAGAGATACACTGGGGGTATAGAGTCTGGAGACGATGAAAATCTTGGGAAAACGTAAAGTTGTGAACGACATTCATGTATGTATACACACTCTTTCTCAGAGTAAATGTGTCACATGGCCTCACACTTGTTTCCTGACTAGACTACTGACTATGCCTTTGCTAAAGGGCCTCAATTATTATGTAGGTTGTATCCGTGTGCACGGGCTAACCAACGACTATTTACCTAGTTGAGTAAACCTTAAGAAATACTTGAGGCATCAATATCTGTGATCACAGTGCATTGCAAGTGCGTATCAGAATGAGGAAATAGATAATGTAAAATAAATTATTAAGTTGGGTATAAATATGAATATGTTTGCAATATGAATAAGTGTAAAATTGAATATATTGTATTTATATTATAAATTATGATTCTATGATAAATGTTTTGTAAATAATAGAATAAACGTTCATCCTTACTAATATTTTCAGGAAAACAAGATGACGGAGCCTCAAGAAAGAGTTAGACTAATAGATAGTTCAGTACATAATAGGCTTAATTATGTATTTAATGAATATCAAAGAGTATGTTATTTTAAATTTGCTGTTCTTGTGGAAGATGAACCTAGGACTTTTGTTATGTTAGAGATTGATTTCTTTTATAGTATCCTTTTTGATTTTCCTAGGAGTAGAATACATCAGACCTTATGTATCTATATGTATAATGCAATATTAGAACTTCAGCAGCCCTCACCTATCACGACCATGATAATCTTGGAAGACCGGCTAGATGGACCTTTGAGCTAGTGACTGGTACAAAGGTCACAGCTGATTCAGGTGATCGTTACCTTGGATCAAACGATAACCTTGATTTTGAAGATTTGGCTGAGATAGAGAGCTGGTATGAGGTTGATGAATAGAACTGGTCTTCAATGTTGGGTTATGTTTGAGACTGCTCTAGTACTTAAAATTTGTTTATATGATGTAATTATTTTGGTTTTGTAAATATTAATTTAAGTTCCAGCTATTCTGACAAACAGTTTATAAATTATTATACTTCAGATATGATATGCATCTTCAGCTTCTCAAATTAGAAATTTGATTATGATTTATTACAGTATTTAAAAGTATTGTTGTTCCTTTATTATTGCACGTATAGGGAAATTTTGTTTACAACAAACTCATTTATAAAGTGACTTTTATTAACTTGTTAGAATAAGATTAATTAATCTTGGTTTATGATATTTATTATTTTTATTATTATTGTCGTACCACTAATATAAAAAAAATATAAAATGGAAATTTTGTATAAACAAATATATCTTAAAGAAAATTTCATTGATTTGCTATAATAATGTCAATTATACACAAAATTCATATTTATCTCAAATTATTAATATATAGTGTACGAATTTAAAATTTTAGGGTGTGATAATTGCTACCCTTGTAATTTTAGAAAAACCACTCTCTTTGAGGCTTCCACTCCTTAGAATAGAAATCTTTCCTAAGGGTTTCCTTATCCATAACAAACTTATGAGATAATATCATAAGACTCATTAAGGGAGAAAAATGTTAGAGATTGAATACTTGGGTTTTCTTCTTCCTTATTGGTTTTATAAGTTGTTCTACGAATACTAGAGGAGGTGTCTAAACCTTGTAGGTTTATGTGAGAAGGAACATGAGATACTGATCTTAGTATCTCTGATATAAAGATTTAAGATCTGGAAGAGAAAGATCTCCTTGCAGAAACATAGTCGGATTGTTTATTATAAACTTCTATCCTGGAGGAGAAGGAGTTTCTCCTATTGAAAGTTATTTCAACTTTCCCAAAATTGTCTTGGATAATATCTTGAATTTGAGGAGTAGGTCGAGGTATAAAAGGCATAGCCTTATCCATAACCCACTTCTCTAGGAGAGTTACTTCATTCCACTTGGTTGTCTTAGGAAGGGATACATCAGCCCTAGTCATATATGTGATAAACAGGGTAGTTTTACCTTTCTGGAGTTTGGGAAGGACTCTATATGCACAAGAGTTCATGACCTTATATTGAATCCTATCGATTAAGGCTGCAAAAATTGATCCCTCTTTCATGTCTAAGCCATGAAAGTGAATATTGAGGAATAAAAAGAGTCTAGAGTATTTCTGTCCGTAAGACTTACTATTTTGTTTGGGTAACATTTGAAGTAAATAGGACCTTGTCCAAGACTAGTTTGTACTGTACCTATTTAGAAATCTTCAAACCTATTGTGTCTAATATCTCTAAGACACATTAAGACAGCGACATCTATACCTGTCTATCAAAGGTTTAATGGCTAATTGAACACATCCTATATGTAGATATTTGTATTTTCTCATATGCTCACTCATTGAATGTTTCAATAAGAGATGAAATTTTTTTCCTATGTATTGACCTAGGGGAATATTGTTTTCAACAGTCTTGATAATGTAATTAGAACTGTTTCTTTTGACTTGATCATTAGGAACATATAATGTATCCTATGATGTTTTTTGGAATAGTCCAATCATCCATACTTTAGTTAATCTCTTCAAAATGAACTTTTTCGTCAAAGAGATTATGTTAATATGTGATTTAAAAAAGATTAGGATTCTCTGATATCAGAGCCTGATGAGGAAGTAAAAATAGATCTATAGATTATTTATGACTGATTCTCTGGATCTGGACCTAAATTTCATGTACAGTATTTCAATTTAGTAAGTTTACTTTTCATGAAAGATCTTTACTAGAAGTATAACAATTTTTTATTTCTTTTAAATAAAGCTACAGTAATAAATCTCATGTATGAAAGGTAATAAGGCTGATTCGACGATGCTCTATATATATACTTATCTTACATTTATAAGAGTATATATATATATATATATATATATATATATATATATATATATATGATAAGTATATTCACAAAAATAAAAATTAAGATTATGATAAAGTTAAATAACAATTTTAATATCTAATACTTTGATCAAAAGTTACAAAAAGCAGATTAAAAAGTAAATTAAAGTTCACACATTCATTTTAAATCAATTTTAATTTAAAAAAATACGTGTAATTAACTACGAAAGATACGAAAGATAGTAAGTTCATTTAATAATTTATTTTTTTAAATAGAATGCTAATTTTTTACTTCAAGGTTGATTTATTAGTAAAAAAATTATTTTAATATGCAAACTCATGAGAATTTTTTGTGTTGAGATAATTAACAATAAAGGTTTTTATTGATTATATAAATTAAAAGTGTTATTTAAAAAGATAAAAAGAAAGAGAGAGGAAATTTTAATAATAAAAAATTTCTTTATTTGTCTTTTTAAATATAATTTTCTGTTTTTAAAAATAAAATAAAAAAGCTAGTTTGTTAATTTAAGTTTCTAAAAATTATTTAAAAATATTTTTTTAATTTTTTAATTTAAAAATAATAAAAACTAGTTTGTTAATTTTTTTAAAATGTTTTGATTTTGATTTTTTTTTCATTTCTCTTTTTAAAAAAGTTTAAAATATTTTAAAGTATCAATGTTATTCACTTATTTTCTTTGAGATATTACTTATTTATATAATTTATATTTCTTTATTAAAAATTATTTTAATTTTAAATTAATTATTATTTTTAGTTTAATTATATTTTATAGTTTATAATTTTCATAATTTATTAAACTCTATGTAAATTATAACTATTACTTTATAAATAAGAATATTTTTTCAGTTTAATATTAATTAGATTTTAATAATTTAATAATTTTTAATTTAATATTTATTTTAAATATAAAAATATATTCAAGAAAATAAAAAAAATACTAAAATCAAATATCAAATATATATATATATGTATAATTAATATTTAAATAAAAACAAATAAATAAAACCAAACGAGCTTTTTTAATTTTATTTTCAAAAATAAACTTATGAAACAAGTTTTTGTTTTCATTTTCTCATCTTAAAAACATTTTTAAAAACTAAACTAACAAACAAGTTTTATTTTCATTTTCGTGTTAAAAATAATTTTTTAAAATAATTTTAAAATATAATCTTTTAAAATAATTTTAAAATATAATTTTTAAAATTAAAAACCAAAATAAAAACAAATTAGCCCTAAACATGTAGGATGATATTTTCAAAATTTTTATAGTTTTAAAATTTATTTTTAAAATATTAATTATAAATTTAAATTATTGAAAAATAACTATTACCAATATTTTTAGTATAATAAATTAAAAATATTAATTTTCTTAACTAGACATTATTAAATTCTAACTTGGGCAACTTTTCGCCGATAAAATATGACATTAAAAGTTCAAAGCTCTTAAATAAAGAAATTCCGATAGATAAATTTAATGATAAAAAAATAAAATAAAATTTGTTCAACATAACATTAATATTTATTTAATTCACTATATAAAAGAAATTTCAGATAAAAAATAAAAAAATAAAAAGTAAAATTTATATATTTTTATTTTAATAAATTATTAGTCCTTAAAAATATGATAACTTTTTATTTGTCCTATAAAAAATTTATTTGGTTTTTATCTTTTACCTATAGAAAAATATAAAAACATATTTTTTTTTATATTTTTAAAAGGATTTTTCTCTTTTTAAAATAAAAAATAAATGTATTTTTAATTTTTAATTTTTTTTTAAATGCAAACAAACATGCTCTAAGTGATTTTAGTAGTTAATGAAGAACTAAAATCACCTATTTTTGTTAAATATAAAGACTAAAATTGAATAATTTTTTATAAAATTAAAATAAAAAAGTAAAATATTTTTAAAGACTAATAATTTATTTTATTTTTTTATGTTCACTTCAAGCTAAAATTAAATATTTTCATTTATTATAATGAAAGTGAATTTAGGGTTATGGATAAACTTTATGTGCCACATATAAAATTTAAATCCTAAAAGTTGTCACTTTTAGTAACCTTTTGTTTTATTATAATTTTCACATAAAAAATTAGTCATGTGTGTATAAGAAATTTCACTCTTATTATAAAAAATATATTATTTAATTACGTTTAATCTTTTATTTAAATGGTAAATATTTTAGTTTTCTAAATTTTATAAAATATTAATTTTCTTAATTAAAGAAAATTTTCTTTATTCAAATCTAAACTTTCCGAATTTCATGAAGCAGTTTTAACAATAATAATTTATTATGTTTAGATTAATAATAAAATGATGAATGGTTAACAACACAATTTTTAATAATCTCTTTAGTTGACAGTCTTAAGACAACCGCAAAATACGGGAGGATACTTACATCATTTAATAGTTAAAATTTAAAATAAAACTCATTAAATAATATATAAATTTAATATAAATGAAACTCTTAAGTATATTTTAATTTTTTGATGTTTGGTTAGACCGATTAAATATTTATAAAATCCAAAAATTTATTGTAAGTATAATTTTTAGTATTTGTCTGTCACCTATATATATTATGGTATCTAGCTAACCTTTTCATTGCTCTTCTTTTGCTTTATGCCTTTATCATGGATACCTCTATATTGTTCAATTACCTTTTAAACAACCCAGATGCTGCTGTACCTTTTCCCTGGGTCAGATTTTATGATATTCAGGTAACTCTCACCATTTTGAACATTCAATGGTTAAAAATGTATATATATTTTTATTAGTTAAAAGATTATCTATATTTTGGTTGTTTTAATTTACTGGGGTTGGCTTGATCACAGAGAAGCATTATTTACTACTGCCACAGTGAGACTGGATTCACCATATTCGATTTTAGGCCTTTGGTGAATTTGGGTGGGGGTGTTTGCTTGGAAAACTATAGTTTTTCCAGTCACATAAATCAGCTGTTTGTTCACCGAATGATAAGAGACATTGAAGACTGTCAAAGACTTTTTCTCTTTCGCACAAGCTGCACTGGCATCAATTTTTATGCCATTGTTGAAGCATCAGCAATTCAGTGTCCAATATGCGATTGTATAGTTAGGTGGCTTCCATGAGTTAATTATTTAATATATATATATATATATATATATGTAAAGAATAAAGAAGCCTTGTTTTAGTGTCCTCCTCAGTTTTCAAGTCATGGAATACATTTTCATGAATAAAACTGGAATATCTCCTTATTAAATCATCTGAATTTATTTTGTGGTCGGAGGTTTTTTCATAACTTTTAAGAACTAATATTAATTTATTTATTTATATATTGCTTTCATCATTTAGTATATTCTATTGTTAATGGAATCAAATAAGTTTTTCATAAAATTCCCCCCTTTAATTTTTTAAAGATTGAGACCATTTTTTTTTATTAATAATCATACAAAATGCATTTAGAAGAGTGAGATTCATTATATCTTATCTAAAGTTTGAGCACGAGTGATGAATTATGCATATTGCCTCAAAGAAGTAAAATATAAACATTTATGGCTGTAAGAATTTACCTCTGCTAAAGAAATGGAGAATTTTAGAATTCTTGAGACCCTTAACAATAAATGCAATTGAATATGAAAAGTAATTATAAAAATTTAATGACTGACATTTTAAATTCTCTCTAATGACATGTCATTAAAATTTTTTTGTATTTAACATAAAAAATCTCTAACTAAAATTTTAAAGTATTTTAAAAATACTTTTTTATTAGGAAAATATATGCAATCTATTAATTTAGAATTCTTCTATCCAAACAAAACTAAGTTAGAGATTAGTTTGAGTAGCCTCACTGAATAACGTAAAGTAGTAATTATGATCTAATTTTGATAAATTTTTAAAGAAGTCTAGAATAAAAAAATAAATAATTTTTTTGTAAGTTATAAACAATTTGGATAAAGTAAAGTTACAATTACGATCTATTTTTTTTATAAATTTTTAAATAAATCCAAAATGAATAAAATTTTTCTCATAAGTTATAAACAACTTATCCTCTCAAATTTTAATAATTAAATAAAAATATAAATTATTTTTAACTTTTACTCTTTTATTATTTTTTATATTGATTTTTTTCTCTTATAAGAATTTTTATAAAAATTTATAAAAAATAAGTAGTATTCAATAATTTTTTAGAAAGGTCTTTACTCTCTGTTCAAGTTCTCAGGATGCCAGCGAGGCTTCCCTCTTACCATTGCATTTTTACATAAAAATGTGAAAGGTAAGAAATATATATTTTTTTGATTTCGAAGTTATAAACAGACAAACAAAATTTAAAATTCATAACCGCTATTATTAATGTAAACATTAATTTCTTTTACAAATGACATTATAGGTTTATGATCTTTTATGAGATGCAACAAACATGTTAGTCATTATTTTAATAAAAATAAATATTAAAGTTAAGGATTTATAAAACTTTTTCACTTAATTAATTAGTAACTTTATTTTATTTTAATTTTTAAATCAATGTTATATTATTGGCATTTACTTTTGCAAATAAATTCTTGTGATTCCTTTTTGTTCTCCGTGCATGGAGAATAGGACGTTCAATAGGAAGTTTCGGTATAATTAAGTCACTGAATAGTGAAAATAAGCTATATTCTCATCCTAATAGTGTATTGAAGAACAAAATTGGTTGAAATCACAAAATATTTTGAATAAAGACAACATTCTAGTTAAGTTATATATATATATATATATATATATATATATATATAATTTTTCATTTATTACAATTCATTGTTCGATATAAATTATTTTCATTCAAAACCCATTATTAATATTGTTTTGAGGTCATTTTCCTTGAAGGATTTCTAAGCATAAGACTTGACAACCTTTATAAAAAGTAAGAATCTAAACTAGTGACTTTAAATATAATGATTCAAGTGACATAGAAAATTGATTCCATTTTAGTTTTATGTTTGACATTCTAGTTGAAAATTTTGGTATTTTAGCAACTAAATACTTAGCTATTTTGTTGTTTGTCATGTCAACCATCACTAAAGAGGGAGTGCATAATGTTATTACATCTTTTGGTCATTTTGATACATGTAAGAAATACTGGAAACAAAATAAATGTAGAAATGTGACTTTGATTGGTAGATAAACTTTTTTTCTTAAAAATGATACGTGTATTACTCAAAAGAAACTTGGATTAATAGATAAAATAAGCAAACTAGACATTACTTTCACAGTATCAAAGGACTAGTATAAGGAGGGGAGAATTCAACTTAAGAATTCATGCTTGCTTAACTATACTAATTCTAAATATATCCACTCCCTAAACATAGTCCTTGAAATTTTCTCTTCACATTTTCAAGCTATGCTTTGAAAACCTGTACAAAAATACATCACTTCTTGTACTCTTAGGATGACCATTTGTCATTTTGAAATAACCAACAAAGGCAACGAAAACATATAAATAGAAAATTTAGAGGAAGTTGCCGCCAAATTTTTTAGTTTAGAGAAACTAGAATAGCCAAAAAGAATATTAAAAATATTATGCAAAAATCAATTGAAATTTAGAGTTACTTATGCACAGAATAGGATGGAGAATTAAACTTATAGTATCCTTACACATTTGCTTTTATACAGTTATTACTTTAAACATACTTATTTTACCCCACAAGACATAACATGTTTAATACAATCACTAGAAAACAAAAGTTGGGAGCTCTCAACAACAACAATCATATGTTAGTCATTAAGCTGTGTTAAAAACTAAATTTTTAAAAATTTAATTAATAAAAAAGTCTCTTTTAATAATTTCATCTAAGATTTTTTGGTTCAACTTTTCATTGGAATAAAAATCTTACAATCAACTCTTTTTACGAGTGCTTCTAAAGTTTTTTTTTATACATGATCAAATCACTGTAGACAATTTTCATAACATGAGCCATCTGGTTCATGTCAGGTGGAAGAAGGTTTGATGTGGGTCGTCTCGGGGGTCTTCCCATCTTAATACAAAATATAACCAACTTATAACATTCACAGCTAGTCTTATCTTAGAATTGTTAGTTCAACTATACAATTAATCTATCAAGCACAACACACATATAAATCAACACATCTCATCACACAGCTTACACATAGGTTCAACATACAACAATGTATTAAAATCAGATATTTCACAATAACTCAACTCATTCAGTACAACATTATATTAACATTCATGAGTAATACGAATACAAACACAACTCTTTCAACAACCTATCATAGCTTAGCTTAAGACATGACTCACTTATAGCTCACCCAAGACTCATATGCCAAAATTCTCTACTATGTTATTCTAGATAACTTAGATGATCAAGCTCATTCCCCATATAATCTGATGATTAGAGCATTGTAGTATATGATATACTACTAAGACTCTTTACCTAGAGTACACAATTTAACTATATACATAGCTTTTTGTTTCAAGCTACTTTTCCAGTGAACTGATAATGCATCAAAAATTTCTCAAATAAGGCACAATGTACAACAATACTCCCACACTTATTTTTAACCAACTCCCAAAACAATTCCAAAGCTCATCTAATCTCCAAAGTTGGGTGAATCATGGTTTTTCAAGTTACATGGCTTGTAATGAGTTGCAAAATCATCAAGAAAGGGTTAACAAGGCTCAAAGGGGTAAACAAGTGGAATAAATGCAAGATGAGTCAATTTGGCTAAGTAACTAAAATGTGAAAGGAGGCCTAAATCATATCAAAAGTGCATGTGAACAAATAATCTAAAAAAGAGTCAAGTCAAATTCTAGAATACCTACAAATATGAGTGAATCACACAAGAAAGAAAATAAGCTCAAATCTTACTAAGGTAATTATTCTACCAATCATTGATCCAAAATCTAATTATCATGAAAAACTGCTAAACTTAAATGCAAGAAACAAATCTATCATGTTATGAAAGTCTCAACTAAGAATGACAAATAAAAAGTTGCTCACATAAATGAAATCTAAAAGCAAAGGAATCTAATGAAAAGTATGCTAAGGAAGACTCTATATTAACTAAAACAATAATTCTATGCCAATGCAAACAAAAGTGTAGACTAACACACTCCCCCCTGATGAATCCACATTTTATTGGACTTTTACTTGTCTTTTTAGTGTTCTTTAATAGAAAAAGTAGACTTAGGGAGTGTAAATAATGTAGAAACATCATTTTGGTCAAATATCATAAGTTTCTTAATTTTTGGTTAATTTACATTGATTTACATAGATATAATTTGTAATTTTGATCATTTGAATAATTATGCGAGAATTTCTGGACTTATTCCATGGATTTTTAGCATTTGAGAAAGTTTGAGTTAAAAGTGACCACTTTGGATTCCATAGTGGACACTACAGCAAGCTAGATCCAGAAGAGCAGATCAAAGTGATCACTCTGATCCCATAGTAGACACTACAGAGACCCTAGTTTGAAGAGGTAACGTGCGTAGCTACTATGAACTTATAGTAGACACTCCAGAGAAGGCCAAAGAGACCCCAGTCTTGTGCGTAGCTACTATGAACTCATAGTAAACACTTCAGAAAGGGTCAACTACATGGTGACCTACGCATAGTCACTATGAAATAATAGTAGCTACTTTGGGAGCACTGCGCGTAGCTACTATGAAACCATAGTAGCTACCATGGATGAAAATCACTGCACTATAAATAGAACTTTAGAAATTAGGGTACAAAGCTTTTTACACACTTTAAGATTTCTTACCAATTGAGGAACACTTGCAGAGCTTAGGTCATCCTTGGGTGACATCTAAGGATCAAATCTAGGGTTTGATTTCCATTGTCTTCCTAGCTTTCTTTAATTCTTGCATTGATGTTGGTAATTTCCTTCTATTTTCATTTGATAATTGTAAGACCCATCGTCATGGAGGGCTAAACTCTTTTGTAATCCCTAGAGAGTTCATGTAGACTCTTGAATTATTGGGTCTGAATGTTAATATTATTCTTTTTCTTCCATGAATTTCTTCTTCCCAAACTCTTGAATTTAATTAATAGTTGAATGAGGGGAGCATTGTATAATGAACTCTAATTCATTTTAAAGAAATTCTAAATTTAATTGCTTAATTCTTATTTAATTCTATGATTGTGTAATCAAGGAATGAGATATTGGAGTTCATTGGATTGCTTAATTCATATGAAAACATAAGGTTGATTTTCACTTGTTAAATTAACCTAATTCTGGAAGGAGAGGAAGAGTATTAAAATCTTGAAAGGAATGAGGATAGAGTCCATATGAATAAACTAGGGATTACTACTTTTTATTGATTGGACTTTATAATTCTGCTTCTTGTTCTTAATTTCAACTTTGGAACTACACAAAACCCCCTTAATTAATTGCTTTTGTAATTAATATTTTTAACATGTTTGATGCATATTCTCAACCATTGTCGTTGGAGTCGACCTAGGTTAGCACCCTAGTATTACATTAATTTCTATTTATATTTTGATGAGAATTCGTGACAAATTTCTTTTATCAAATTGGCGCTATTGACGGGGAACTTTGATGTTGATTTTGCATTCAACTTGTCAATCACTCTGTTTTAGTGTTCTGTTTTTAATTTTTCTGCACTTTGCTCTATTTTTGCTGCATAATTATCTAGAATTATGCAGATTTTGTGATTGTGTGTTACGTTTTTCTTGTAATAGTTTGCAGTTTCTTTCTATTTCTTGCTGGTGTTATTGCTTTATTTTACTGCACTTAGACATTAGTTTTCTGCATAATTATTATCTGAATTTTTTTGCATTTTTGTTGTTTCATTTAGTTTACTTTTTTCTATTATTCATAGTTAGTTTTTAGTGCATGACCAAATCAAATCTTGGAGACTTGTATCCACTTGATCTAGAAATTGATTGAACATTTCATAGTAACATTAGATTACATAGACATAATTCTAAACATTTTGAGGAACCTTCATCTCCTTCATCTACCTACTCATCAACACATTCTTTAAATTCTGAATTGAACCAAATGGCTGACAATGAAAGAACAATAAAGGAACTGGCTGCACCTAATATAACTTATCAAACTTTACGCATACAATATCCTGACATTGATGCTCCTTTTGTTCTTAAGACTGGACTGATACACTTGTTGCCTAGATTTCTTGGCCTTGCAGGTGAAGATCCACACAAACACCTCAACGAGTTTCACATTGTTTGTTCAACCATAAGGCCATAAGGTGTGCCTGAGGAGCATGTCAAATTAAAGGCCTTCCCGTTCTCTTTTATGGATGCAGCCAAGGATTGGCTCTACTATCTCCCTCCCAGATCTATTACCAGTTGGGACAACTTGAAGAGGCTTTTCCTAGAGAAATTTTTCCCAGCATCAAGAGCTGCATCTATGAGGAAGGAAATTTATGGGATAAGACAGCTTGAGAGAGAAACCCTCTATGAATATTGGGAAAGATTCAAGAGGTTGTGTGCTAGCTGCCCCCACCATCAAAATAGCGATAAATTGTTGATACAATACTTTTATGAGGGACTGCACCCCATGGATAGGAGCATGATAGATGCTGCAAGTAAAGGGGCATTGGTAGACAAGACTTCGATTACAGCCCAGAATTTGATTGAGAATATGGTTGCCAACTCCTAATAATTTGAAACAAGGCAAAATTCTTGTGCTACCAAAAATGTAAGTGAAGTACAAATTACTAAATCTAGTAAGCTGGAACACAAGCTTGATGAATTAGCATCCATATTGAAGCAATTGGCTTCTATGCAAAAGAGTGTTGCTGCATCTTCTACTCCTCCACCATCCATTCCAGCCATGCTGTGTGACATTTGTTCAGCTACAGACCATTACACTGATAGCTGCCTTACACTGCAAGAGTCTGATACTCTAGAAGGTAATTCTCGCTTATACTGCAAATATTTATATTAATAAGTTTCCTTTTTCAAATTCCCAGCAACAACCCAATTGGGATCTATCTTCTAATAGATACAACCTAAGCTGGAGGAACCATCCAAATTTAAGATGGGAGAGCAATTCTTAACAGCACAACCAGTAGCAAGGCACTCAATATTAAGCACATCATGCTTGCCCAACTAGATCTCAACAATCCCAACATTAACCACAATAAGCCCAACACCATCACCAACTATCTTCCTCACAACTAAGTGCATCTTAGAAAAATGAACCATCATCAGAGGAGCTCATGAAGCAATTGACCATGAACAACATCACTTTCCAGTAGAGAACTGAGGCTAGTATTAAAACATTGGAGAATCAAATAGGACAATTAGCTTCTTCTCTGAACCAGATGCAATCTCAAGGCTTAGGGAACTTGATCAATTAGATTTTTATAACATTATTTCCTCTCATTCCTAGCTCATTAATCCTCTTTTGTGCCTAATTGGTTGAATTGGATCATTTTATGATATTTGAATTTTATTTGGGCTTTATTTAATTTTTTTAGTATTTAGCAAATTCTGATACTATTTTGGTTTCTGGACCATATCTTGAGTTGTAGAACTCCTTTCATTGTGATTCTTGATTTGTAGGAAAGCTAAGAGATATTTGCACAATTCCTATGGAGAGGTCAGAAACCAATTCTGATGATAAAAAGCTGAAACTGGGTCTGGAAAAAGTGAGAACGCTGCAGTCGCGGATCCTAAGCAAGGTGTAGTATTTGGGCCATATTTCAGTCCACAGACATCCGATTAAGCCCATTCTAGTGGTGTTTTGAAACTGACATCCAAGACTACAATTGTCCTTAAGGCCACGAATCAAAAGGTGACCGTTTTCATACCCAAAAAAATGAAACAAAGTCACGAATAGAATTTTAAATTTTGAATTTGGAATTTTGAATTTAATTTTTGGCTCTTCTCTTCTCTTCTCTTCTCTTCTCTCTCTTGTTTTTTCCCTCTTCCATTTTTACTTTTAATTTTCCTCCATTAATGGAGGCTTAGACTTTCATCTAGCCCAAGGATTGAAAAAGGATTGAGACACTCTTGAGAATCAGTTTCATCTCTTCCTTCTTTCTCCTTTTGCTAATTATGATTTTGAATCGAAGTTCTTTGTTTGGATTGATAATTTGCAGTTGTTTGATTATATATTATTCAGTTGATGTATGTAATTAATTCTTGAAAGAGTGTGAATTAGATTTTCAGGTTTGAGATCTAAGATTAATGGCATTGTTGAATTAAATTAACACAAATCGATTAGGTTCTAGAGGTTTCTGAACTTTGAGCGAATTGTGTGTTAATCGAATGCATGAAAGTTCTCATGTGAATGCTTAATTTGAATTGAGGTTTCATTCGAATTTAATGTTAATCACTAATTTGTTGGTTGATGCATCTTCTTGGAATCCGATGATAGAGTGGTCGTAGTTCTTCTAAATTCTTGGATTAGAGTTTTTAATTCTTGTTAACTTTTGATTCTAATTAGTGTTATTCTATAAATCAAATCCCCTCTAATTTTATAATCATATAACATTATCATCGTTGGGAGACGACTCGGATTGCACCTCTTACTACATAATTTTTATGCAGTTCGATTTTTATTAATTTGTCCGAGCGCGACACTCGCGATCAAATTTTGGCGTCGTTGCCAGGAATGATGATGTTATTTGATTATATAATTATGTGTTAATTTGATTGTATTGCATATTCTATGTTGCGTTTTACATCTAATTAGGATTTTGCATAATTAGCATTTTTCATCGAATTAGGATTCTGGATAATTAGCATTTATTTATTTATTATTATTATTGAATTAGGATTCTGAATAATTAACACTTTTCCTTTAGCATAATTGTGTAATTGCATTCTGTTTTGGTAGCCTTTGAATAGCATAGTAGGTAGTCATCTATCCTTGCTTAGTATTACATCATTCAATTCTCTACATTCTGTGTTGTGTTTCTGCATTTTTGCATTCTGCATTCGTCAAAAAAGTATACAGTCATGTATATAACCGTGTATATCACTTCCCAAACTTAAAAGTGGCATAACTTTTTGCATACAGCTCTGATTTCTTATTGTAATATATGCATTTCATATAGCTCGACGAGATCTATGCAATGGCAATAGGCTAGAGGCCGGTTAGTGGTTTCTTAAAATAAATAAATAAATAAATTATTTCTTTTCATTCTTGTTTAGATATTATGGCTCAGAGAACATTTTATATGGCTGATCATAGAAGACTAAAGAATAAGCTAGATGATTTAGCTTCTTTGATCTAGCAGTTGACATTGTCACAAATGGCTACAATGTTGTGTGAAATTTGTACTTTACTTGAACATCATACTGATTTCTGTCCTACATTGTATGAGCCTGCAGGTTAGATGAGTCATCCAAACTTAGGATGGGAGAATTTTACGCAACAACAATATCAATCCCCACCACAAAATATTGCACCTTCCAAGAATGAGCCTTCCTTGGAAGAGTTAATAAGGGAGATGACAATTAACGATCTGAATTTCCAACTAAGAATAGAAGCATCTATTGAAAACTTGAAAAATCAGATTGGTCAATTGGCAACAACAGTAAACGAGCTGAAGTCTCAAGGTCCTAGTAATCTTTCTGCACAACCAGTTGTTGAACCAGAGAATGTTACTTTGAGTTCAAGAAAGACCATTCAAGACTCGCAAGAGCAACAACCAATAGATGAAGATCTTAATGCTACTGCTTCAGCAAGTGATTGTAGCCCGACAAGTGTAGAATTTGCTCCTACTGTTCATACCACTTCTACCGAGGCAGAAGAAAATTTTGAGCAACCTGTTCCTCTTCTATTTCATTCAGTTTTTCATGATAATTTGTTGAATGATTTAGTTGATGATAATTTGGTTGAGTTTTCTGAATTTTTAGATTGTATTAATTATCCTAACCTAGGCAATTATCCTAATTCTTTTACTTGTGATGCATGTAATGATTCTGCAAAATGTAGCATCTGCGTTGAGATTGATACATATGTTTATGGTGATTTTGATGCAGCTATTGCAGACTCTGAAAAAGTAAATCATGATGCATCCACGACAGATTCAGGTCTAATTTTTACACTGCCTTCTTCTCCAAAGCTGCCCCCTGCATCTGAGTTAAAGCCATTTTCTGAGCAGTTAAAATATAAATATTACATCATTGTATATTCAAGGGAGCAACCTAGGTATAGCAGCAAGACACGATGTTCTGCACATCAAGGAAATGAAGAGCATGAAGATCCCCCGCGGCTATTTCTTCCATGTTCCTAATTAAATGAAGTGCTGCAAATTTATGAGAAAAATGAGGAATATCTAGGGATACAACTGAAATCACTGCCATCAAAAGTATCTCCTAGAATTAAAGATCATAAGGTGTCAAGCTAGTGACGTTAAAAGAGCGCTGTGTGAGAGGCAACTCACAGTTATTTTTTTTTTTTTTAGAAGTTTTCAATTTATTTTATGCATTCAATAATGGTCTTGCATTTGAGTTGTGATTATTCATGAAGTTGCTACACATCTTTTATGCATAAAAACTTCATGTTGCACATTACCTTATTATTTGACACGCGTTTTTGCATAATTCTAAATTTTGCAGTGGGAGAACACAAATTTTGGAGACCATTGAGGACATACCTTTGGAGACCACTGAGGAGGTCCGCTTACTAGCAGCCACTTATGCTTGATTAGGGAGTTTCACTTTTCCTTTCCCTACTACACTTTACTTACATCTCCATTATACATTACATTGAGGATAATGTAAAGTTGAAGTGTGGGGGAGAGAGTAATAGGTTTTTATTATTTAGCATTGTTTTTGTTTTGTTTTGTTTTGTTTTCCTTTGTTGAATTGGAAGTTGTTGAGTTAAGGCATTAGTCATTAAGGAGGATAGAGTTCCTACATGATTTCATTTTTGCTTCTTCCTCTTGATATATGTGAATTGGGTGATTGATTTTGATTTGTATGATTGAGTATGTTAGACTTTACCTTTGTGAGCTTTTAAGCCTTGTTTTTGGATGGTTGAAATTCATGTCATTCTTTTCTTTTTTGTGTATTTTCCCTCTTAAATTTTGTCATTCTAGAACTTGTTTTGATTCTTCTATGAGGCTACAATTTTCATATGTAATTATGAACATGATAGAGACATTTCTTTCAAATTTGTACCCACTTGGCCATATAGATTACCTTACATTTTGCCTTTGTTTATCTCCTTTGAGCCTTATTGACCATTCTTTGGGTTCTAGCACATTATAAGCTTTAAGTGGAAAAACATGTTATACCTAACCTTAGGGAATAAGGAGTGCATTGATTTCATTAATGTTATTGCATTTCAAGTGTGGGGGTTCGGAAAGAATGCAAGAAGAAAAAAAATGAAGAAAAAGAAATAAAAATAATTATAAAAAAATTATTACAAAGAAAATGGGAAATTTTTTATACAAGGAAAAGGAAGTCCAAAGAGAATAAATGTATGTTATGGCTTGATTTGTCTAAGGACCAATGTTATTCCTATTCTCTTTGGTTGTATCTTGTCATTTTACATTAGCCCCATTACAACCATTGAATAAAGTCCTCTTGATTTGTGTTTGCATATGATTGTAAGTAGTGGAGAAGTAGAAGATTAACAAACTTATGGTAATGCATTATTTTTTGAGGTGCCTTGAGTGAAACACTTTGAACAATACACTTGAGAGTTAAGTTGTATACACCATCTTGTGAGATCTTTCATGCTTGATCTATACACTTTGAATGATATTGCTTGGCTTGCATTTTTGAGAGGTTGAGAGTTGGATGTTTGATTGTTATAGAAATCTTGATGCTTTATTTGATCTTGTGTCCCTAAGTATAGCACTTCTAAGTATTCATTGGAGAATTTATTTATTTTGATTATTCTATGATTTTTAGGTTACATGTTTTTATTTGCTTGATTGTGTCTTACATGAGGACATGCAAGAGCTAAGTGTGGGAGAATTTGATCAATTGGATTTTTATAACATTATTTCCTCTCATTCCTAGCTCATTAATCCTCTTTTGTGCCTAATTGGTTGAATTGGATCATTTTATAATATTTAAATTTTATTTGGACTTTATTTAATTTTTCCAGTATTTGGTAAATTCTGATACTATTTTGGTTTCTGGACCATATCTTGAGTTGTAGAACTCTTTTCATTATGATTCTTGATTTTTAGGAAAGCTAAGAGAAATTTGCACAATTCCTATGAGAGGTTAGAAACCAATTTTGATGATAAGAAGCTAAAAGTGGGCCTGGAAAAAGTCAGAACACTGCAGTCGCGGATCCTGAGCAAGGTGCAGTATTTGGGCCATATCTCAGTCCACAGATATTCGATTAAGCCCATTCTAGTGGCGTTTTATAGCTGTCATCCAAGGCTACAATTGTCCTTTAGGCCACGAATCAAAAGGTAGCCGTTTTCATAGACAAAAAAATGAAACAAAGTCACGAACAGAATTTTGAATTTGGAATTTGGAATTTTGAATTTAATTTTTGGCTCTTCTCTTCTCTTCTCTTCTCTTCTCTTTTCTCTCTCATTTTTTTTCTCTTCCGTTTTTAATTTTCATTTTCCTCCATTAATGGAGGCTTAGACTTTCATCTAGTCCAAGGATTGAAAAAGGATTGAGACACTCTTGAGGACCAGTTTCACAGTTTATTCAACAACAAATTCGGTTTCATCTTTTCCTTCTTTCTCTTTTTGCTAATTATGATTTTGAATCGAATTTCTTCGTTTGGATTGATAATTTTGCAGTTGTTTGATTATATATTATTTGGTTGATGTATGTAATTAATTCTTGAAAGAGTGTGAATTAGATTTTCAGGTTTGAGATCTAAGATTAATGGCATTGTTGAATTAAATTAACACAAATCGATTAGATTCTAGAGGTTTATGAACTTTGAGCGAATTGTGTGTTAATCGAATGCATGAGAGTTCTCATGTAAATGGTTAATTTAAATTGAGGTTTCATTTGAATTTAATGTTAATCACTAATTTGTTGGTTGATGCATCTTCTTGGAATTCAATGATAGAGTACTCATAGTTCTTCTAAATTCTTGGATTAGAGTTTTTAATTCTTGTTAACTTTTGACTCTAATTAGTGTTATTTTATAAATCAAACCTCCTCTAATTTTATAATCATATAACATTATCATCGTTGGGAGACGACTCGGATTGCAGCTCTTACTACATTATTTTTATGCAGTTTGATTTTTATTAATTTGTCCAAGCGCGACACTCGCGATCAGAACCTCCCTGCACAAACTGTTGTAAATCCCAAAAATGTGAGTGCAATCACATTGCGATCTAGAAAAGTGATGCAAGAGCCCACAATGCCTAAGCCAAGTAAAAAGATTGGAGAGACTGAGAAAGAGATTTTGGAGACCTTCAGGAAGGTAGAGGTGAACATACCTCTACTAGATGCAATAAAAAAAAATACTCAAGTATGCCAAGTTCTTGAAAGATTTGTGTACTCATAGGAGGCTTCTTAAGGGTAATGAAAAGGTAAACATGGGTAGGAATGTTTCTGCACTTTTTGAGAAACAAAGGTCCACAATGCCTGAGAAATGTAAGGACCCATGAACATTAACCATTCCATGCATCATTGATAATAATAGGATTGAGAATGCCATGTTAGATTTAGGAGCATCCATAAATGTCATGCCATTGTCTATTTTTACTTCACTGTCTCTTGGTCCTCTGCAGCCTACAGGTGTAGTTATTTATTTAGCCAACAGGAGCATAACAAACCCAGCTGGGATTGTTGAAGATGTGCTAGTCAGAGTAAATGATCTTATCTTCCCAGCTGACTTCTACATCCTGGATATGCAAGAAAGAGAGTCAATGAAAAGTACTGCACCAATCATCCTAGGAAGGCCATTCTTGAAGACCGCAAGAACGAAAATTGATGTACATGTTGGGACACTTACTACGGAGTTTGGGGACAACATTGTGCGCTTCAACATACTTGATGCTATGAAGCACCCATCTGAAGAATATTCTGTCTTCCAAATTGATTTATTTGATGATTTGATAGATGAACAATTTTCTGAATTTTTAGACAGATTTTTCTTTTAATTTTTTTGAATGTATAATTCTTAAGTGATAGTCACTTGCCCCTCTAACTGCACACATGCATAATTCCTTGTTAATTACTCTTTGCAAATTGAAAATGAGCATCCGTGTTAATTGTCTGCATAGAAACTACCATGTGTACTCTAAGTGATCTTTCTTGACGCTTTGTTGCCATACATAGTCGCCTGTTACCACTTGTTTGATTTCTTTGCACTTATTTTCATTTTGTTGCATCACTATCTATGTCAAATTTGGTTGCCTTAATGTTGTCATGCCTAAACCATGGCGTGATCACCTTGACATTGTACCCCATCACTGATATTCTGGTTTGCTCTTTCACTATCAGTTTAAACATTATTTTATTTGATATACATCATTGCTACATATCATAAATGCATACCTCACATAGATTCCTTTTCTTCTCTACAGCAAACATGGTTAACACACCACAAAAAAAATCCTCCAAGGCCAAAGAGGGCCAAAACAGCTAATGCATCCTCATTCACACCTCCACCTACCCATGACCCAAGTTTTCGGTCATTGGAGCATGAGGAGTACTTCAAAGCCAACATTCTTAGGAGGAAATTGATGCAGGACTGCAACTTCGAGATTCAAGAAGGTGCCTATCCCTAATTCCAAGAGGAGATTCAGAAAAGAGGTTGGGACCTCTTCACTACATATGTTGGTAATAGGTGGAAGGAAATCACCTAGAATTATTTGCCAACGTATGGTGAAGGGAAAACTGATCAACTTCACTTCCTCCAACATTCAGAGAGTTCTGAACATCCCAACTGTACCTAAACTAGCTGGCCAACTGGACTTTCACCACTTTCAGCATTCGGGAGGAAAAGGACTACAAGCCTATCCTTGAAACCATCTGCAAGGAGGGTGAAAATTGGGAGTTTGACTGCAACATGCAACCCAAGAACCTGACAAGAAAGCACCTAGTCCCTGCAGCAAAAGTCTGGAGTGTCTTCATTCTCAGCTCCTTCATGCCAGTTATCCACTCCTCCACATTAGCAGTAAAGAGGGCAGAGCTTAACTATGCCATTTTGACCAGCATGCTCATCCATGTAGGTGAAGTGATCAGTAGTGCCATCATGGACATCTTAAGTAGGAGCAGAGACTCCATGGCTTTTTCATCCATCATTACTATGTTATGTTAGGATGCTAGGGTGGATTTTGGGGACTACCAGCAAAGAGTCAAAGCAGCCCTTTCTATTTCCGCAGCCATGGTGAAGGAGCTGTGTAAACCTAAAAAGACTGCAGACTCAAGTAGGGATGGCAGTGGGTAAAGTACCCGATGGACAGCCGCAAAATTTACCCACAATGGGTAGGGTATTTACCCGCTATGTGGGTACAGGTATAGGTGTGGGTAAAAACCTGCAAATTTTAATGGGGATGGGTGCGGGTATGGGTATCTAAGTACCCACCCCGCCCCATACCCGCACATATATATATATATATATATATATATATATATATATATATATGCTTGAACTTTATTCTACAATTATGCATTCAATTTTTGTATTATTATATTACTTATGTGAAGTTATATAAGATTAATATAAAAATATATTTAATAATAAAGTAAACCAAAAAATTTATTTTGATTTATATTTTTAATAAAAAATTTATTTACTATTTTATATCATTTAATTAGGCTAATACAATTTAATTATTGTATAGTTAAAATGATATTGACTTTTTTAAAATATTATTTATATATGACACATAAAATATTTTTCACACAAATATTTTTGTTAATAAAATCATATTGATGTTTAAATCATAAAGTGAATGATAAATAATAAATATATTGTAAATATTTTATAAATTTTACAATCACTTACTGTTACTGTAAATTTATTATTTATTAATAATATTTAAATTTTATTTTTTATATTTTAATTTAAAATAATATTTTTCTATGCAACATATGTAGTACAAACACAACTATAATTTATTGAATCTAAATAATATTATTCTTACTATTTATTTACGTTTAAAGAAGTTTTTGAAAAGATATAAATATAAAAAATTATTATTAATTTTTCTTTGTTAATTTTTTTCAGATAAAAAAATATAATTTTTTTAATATACATGTATATTTCTTTATTATAAAATTTTATTGTGACTATTTATCTTTTATTCAAATTCTTTCTTTTAAAATTCATATACATTATAAATATTTAATTCATTAAAATAATTTTTCAAAAATTTGTATTTTTGATAAAAATACTTTCATATAATATATGAGTTAAAAGTACTAGTATTAATATATATATATATATATATATTATTTTGCTTATAATTTCAAATTCAAAATTAAAAAAAAATATTTTATGTATCCACTTTCTGTTGTTAGTATTGAACTTCTCTACTCTAACTCTATTCTCATTCTCAATATCTGTCTCATTAAAACCTAACAACTATGAAACGCTATTCATTAGAGTTAGTTGTCAATGCCGTCACGAGAGGTCACTAAGTGATCCCACACGAAGGGACAACCATTGTACAGATCTATTTCGTTATCACTCTGACATTGTCAATCGATCAAATCTCGTACAAGATAAGGTTATCACTGACAAATAACTTGTGTGTTTAGTTTCGCTTATTATTTCTAAAATTTTAGTTTAGAAAATTATCATATTAAGATACATTTAGCATTTATGATCTATGAATATTTATTTTTTTATCTATGTTTGTACCTTGTTTGGCAACTCCATATTTAATTTTTGTATTATTATGCTACTTATATGAAATTATACAAACATATTTTTCTTTATAAATATTTTTTTTCTCAAACAAGCGCGGGTAATGGGTACAAGATGGGTATGCGGGTACCCAGAGGGTACGGATACAGGGATTAATGTTCATACCCACGCGGGTATGGGGCCGGGTACGGGTATTTTTTTAAAATGCAGGTATGGGGATGGGTACTATAGTACCCTACCCATACCTTACCCATTGCCATTCCTAGACCCAAGATTATCACTAACAGTTGACTACAGGAGAGACACTCTAATGAAGATGAGGGAGCAGATGAAATAGCTTGCTTTGAGGCAGGATACTATTCATGCTGGACAGAAGGCATTCATGACACTGATGGACACGATGCTTCTGAACATAGGGAAGAAGTTGGGGATGACTACCGCACAACTTTATGATGCCCCCACCTTCAGTGCCCCTTACCTAAGAGTAGCGGTCCATAGTGACCTTCCACCTTTTAATCTCACTGTCCCTACCTGAGCTGATGCAAATGAAAGTAGCTCCAGCTCCTCAGATGAAGAACCACCACCAGCAACGGAGCATGCTGATGACTCTTCCTTTTCCAGCTCTATGAAGATGCCATTTAGCTTTAGTTTCCTTTTCACCACACCCACTTTCACTTACTTTATTCCATTTCCCTGTATATATTATTAGCCACCATTTCCATGTAATTATCATACATTACTGCTTTTATCTTTACTGCCTTACTTTCATATCATCGCTTTTATTTTGAACAATTTAGGACATCCCCACTTATATATATATCTTTCATATTCTGGTTTCGTATTTGCTCCTTATACTGAATTCTGTGTATATTTATGCAGAAAATGCCCTCAGTCCCATCAAGAGGAGCATGAATTTAACCCCCCGAGTTGTGCATCTACTTTATATGAAAGGGGGTGATCTCTCTGCTCTATTTCATATGTTCTTAGTCTAAATTCCTTGCCCAGTACTAAATGAAAATACAAAAATATTTTGCTTACCTTTCTCTTTTAATTTAGTCTAGTTTTGTAATTTCAGAGTCATATTCTAATTGCACTTCCATTTTAACTCATGATCATTCTCTATTTTTGAATAATTATCATTCCTACCATACTGCACACATTTTCTTGTAAGGTGAACTGTACTCACATGTTGTTAAGTAATTATCATCCTTTACCATGGTAGAGACTTGAGCCTTAAATTTCTTTTCTGTGTGCATACTACATGTATTTTTGCATCTATCTTCTAGAACTTGCCCTATTTCTTAATTGAATATGCATTGTGCAATCTTCCATCTTGATGATTGAGGCTGTCTTTGCACACACCCACCCACCCTAGAACACCCTGCACATAATTTCCTTTGTTCCACATTTCTTTCTTTTGCCAAACTTAGTTCACAAAAGTAATTTCCTTCCCTTAAGAGAGGTACTTCTTTTGAGTTACATCAAGAGTGAATGTAAGAAACTAAATTTGGGGTACTGATTATCACTTCAGTTGCTTGAGGACAAGCAAGCTCTTAAGTTTGGGGGTGGTAAGCATCTTACATGTCAATATTACATGTAAAATAAAATGCTTGAATTTGAAGAAAATAATGATTGCCAAAGTCCAATAAATCACAAAAATGAATGAATGGGACTGAAAGAAAAAGAGAAAGAAAAATACAAGTTATTTTGACAAAAAAAGAATTTCCACATAAGGAAAAATAATGAAAAATATGGTGAAAGAGTTCTTAAATCTCACTTGTTGTGTCATTTAATGCATTCTACTCTAAGTTGTTGCACTCACTCACTCAAAAGAATTCACTTCTCTAGAAAACCCACTTGAGCTTTTGTCCCTTTTTAATAAAAAATTGAACCTAACTTAACCCCTTTTGTGACCAACAAAGTCCTTATGATAGGTGGTTCATTGTATCTAGGCAAAGAAGATTGAGAATATGGGCAAGTATATGGTAGAGTGAGGCAAAATGCATGAATTAAGTGAAACACTTAGCCTGAAACATTGATGAGTGAAGAGTGAAACACCATCTTGTGAGCCAGATAATTTCTTTGCATTGTGTGGATCACATAAACCTTGCTGGATTTTTGTTTTAGTTAAGTGAGACTTTGCTTGAAAATAATTGATATGGGCATGATTTCTTTGTTGAACGAATCAATGATTTTGAAAATATTGGAAGTGCCAATTAGAGTCTAATCTTAGAATGAAAATTTTGAGAAATTTTTTTGGGATTTTTACATGTAATTTTCTTGAAGTTTGATTTGCTTGAGGATAAGCAAAAGTTTAAGTTTGGGGTTGTGATGAATGCACATTTATTGGATTTTTACTTGTCTTTTTAGTGTTCTTTAATAGAAAAAGTAGACTTAGGGAGTGTAAATAACATAGAAACATCATTTTGGTCAAAAATCCTTCAAAAATGTTGCATACCTAGGAATCTATTTAATGGCATCTAACAGCGGTATATTTATCTCCACCTTTTAAAAGTATCTAGCAGCTCTTGATCAGACTCCACTTTCTTTGACGTAGAAGCTCTGGATGGAAATGGAAGAGGGATCTGCTACTGTTGTACAGACTTCTCTGTGACATCTACACTAGACTAGGCTGGTTTGGCCTGCATTGGGCTGTTATCCAGCTCTTTGTCACTTTTCAAAGTGATAGCACTCACATTACTCTTGGGATTTACCACAGGTTGAGAAGGTAATGTTCCAGATCCTTGCTGCTACAGATTATTCATTGAGGTAGCTAGTTGCCCAATCTGGGTCTACAAATCTTGTATAGTGGCTGAAATATTTTGCTGGAACTGCAGACTTTGTGTAGCCATCTGGTTCATCAGTTCTTCTACAAAGGGACCAAGATTGGGTTGCAAAGGTGGCTGCTGTTGAGCTTGTTGTCTGAGACGAGGGGGTAGGTATTTGGGTTATTGTTGTTGTGCTGCTGGCTGGTGTATTGGCTGATGGTGGATGGGATGATGCACAGGTTGTTGCTAGTAGTAATTATACTTCTGTTGTTGTAGTGCTAGCCTTGGACCATTTTACAGGTTTGGATGATTCCTCCACCTTAGGTTGTATGTCGGTGAAAAGGGGTTGTATTGCTATTGCTAGTATGGAGGGTGTATACCTGTTACAACATGAGAAAGTGCATTGGATGTCTCTTGTAGCTGAGGACAAGCATCCATGTAATGATCACCTGAGCATATACTACATGTTTGTGGAGTTGGATGAACTACTTGTTTGAAAATTTGCAGAATAACAGAATTAGAAATTGGAAAATTGTAAAATAAGAAGTTATGAATTGATTTTGAAAAATGGAAGAAGTACCTTTTGTTTAATTTGATTTGCTTGAGGACAAGCAAAAATTCAAGTTTGGGGTAGTGATGAATCCATATCTTGACTAATATTTTAGTGTAATTCTAACCCATTTGATAAGAAAAGATGTTAGAAAAAGAAGAAAAACTTAGAAAAAGATAATGATTGAAGGTTTTCTTTTAATATGTAGTTATTTTAGCATTTGTGGAATTTCTACTTAGATCTTAAGAAATTAATCTTGTTTTTGTAGGAATAATTTGAGCAAAAGTCATGGAAATAGAAGATTAATAGAAAGGAAGAAGAAGAATAGCAATTCTGGACTCCAAAACACATGTACAACAGAATGCTGGCTGGGCGTGATCACTATTATCAGTGAAAGTGATCACTCCAGAGCTCAAAAGAGAAGTGAAGTTTGGACGTAACCACTTTTATCATTAAAAGTGAGCATTCCAGAGAAGCCTTAGAATCAGCAAGCTCTGCGTAACTACCTTTATCAGTAAAAGTGAGCGTTTCAGAGAAGGCAAAATTTCAGAATACCCTACATTAACACTTTTATCAATGAAAGTGGATGTTCTAGAGAGTCCTCAACTAGACAAGTTGTGCGTGGCCACTTTTACTCATAAAAGTGAACACGTACAACAACTTCACCTCCTGCGTTGCAACTCTTAGCAATGAAAGTGATAGTTCCAGAATTCCAGAATCACATGAGCCTCTGCGTAGCCACTATTATGAAGAAAAGTGACAACGCACAAAATTGAGAATTTCTATAAATACTAGAACGCTTAGATTTTTGGGGTCTTTTTGTTCATTTTCTATTTTTCAGTTAGATTCTAGTTGAGAGAGAGAGTGAGAGAGAGGATTAGGTTTGAACTTCGAAGCTCTAAAAAGAGGGATTCGATAGGAGCTCATGGAGATGTCTTCTCTGAGTTTTTTCTCTTCTTCTCCTTCTTTCTCTTTCTCTATGACAATGTTTGTCTTGAATTGATGTGTTAAATCGATTTTTGCTTCTGAACTTTGAGTTTTAGGATTAATTGAGTTGTTAATTCTGCCTTTTATGTGGTCTTTGAATGGAAATTCAACTGATTAATAACAGAGGAACTTTTCCCAATGGAAATTGGAATTGATTCTCAGATCTTAGTTAACTACCGAAATTAGGGGTTTCTTAGGGATAAGTAGACTTAATTATGCAATTTTATGGTTCTACGTCTTAATACAACGTGAATTGAACTTCAACTAAGGAATTAGGGGGGTTTAATGGATTGTTAAGGTCAATGAGTTAAGGGATTAACCTTTGACTAGTTATATGTGAAACTGATTGTCAATTAACCAATTGCTTGAATGTTCAAAAGTTTAATTGAATCAATATTGACATTCTTGTGAAGTAAATTCCTAACTATTCTTCATTTTTATCTCATTTCATCACAACTTTCATCCTCTATTTATACTGCAAGTTTCTTACCTTTTAATTGTTCCTGTTCTTGACTTCTGAATGTTACAAATCTTCTAATTTCATATGGCTCAAATGGTTATTGTTCTGTGAAGTGATAATTGATTTCCTAATTCCCTGTGGAGACGATATTCTAATCTTAAAAATTACTCATTACTTGCTGCAATTCCTAGTGCACTTGCTAGTGTTTAGAATTGTAACAACAAGTTTTTGGCGCCATTACTGGAGAATTTAAGTTTCAATATCATTGGTAACAGAAAAATTGCAAGATTGAGTTCTTGTTTTCTTAATTTTTCTCTCTAGTTAGTATTACATTAAAGTTACTCTGTTCTGATTTAAATAGATAAGTGTAGGATACTAGTAGACAATTTCTACATGATTTTGCAGTTCTTAGACTGAACTTTGATATGATTTTGCTTATATTTTTCTGCATAATCTTTGTTAGTGTATATCTTACTTCTAAATTTTAGTTTAACTTGTTAATTTTGATTTGTATATGTGAGGGAAAAACAAAAATAAGCCACTTTGGTATTTGATCCAGACATAGACCAAACTCTAAGGAGATTAAGAAATGAAGCAAGATTTAAGCAAATTCAAAGAGAGGAACACGAAAGTTCTACACCTCCACCTCAAACTAGTCAGATTCCAAGACAAATAAAGATGGGAGAACAAAGATTGAGAACATTAGGGGACTATGCAATTCCTAATTTACAAGGGTTCAGCTCTTCTATTTTGAGACCTATAATCCAGGCCAACCATTTTGAGATAAAACCTGCACTCTTGAATTAGGTACAGCAGGACCAATTTGCAAGAAACCATTCAGATGATCCAAACCTGCACATCTCTAATTTCTTACAACTTTGTGACACAATTAGAATTAACGGGTGAGTGAGGATGCAATTAGACTCATATTATTCCCATTTTCATTGAGGGATAAAGCCAAGTGCTGGTTTTAAGCTCAGCCACAAGGTAGCATATCAACATGAGCTGATTTGGTGAACAAGTTCCTAATCAAGTATTTTCCCCCTTCTAAAGCTGTAAAAATCAGAGGGGAAATCACATCATTTGTTCAGCAAGATGGAGAACCATTGTATGAGGCATGGGAAAGATACAAGGAGTTATTGAGGAAGTGTCCTCATCACTGCATACCTGAATGGATGCAACTTGCAACATTCTATAATGGAATTGCTGCAGCAACTAAAACCATGATAGATGCAACAACTAAAGGGTCATTGAGTTTAAAAACCTTAGAAGAAGCACAGCAAATTATAGAGATTATGGCTTCTTCAATGTATCAAAATGTGAATGAAAGACAAGCTTCAAGGAGATGAGGCTATGATTTAAAATCTATAGAAGCATTATTTGCTCAAAACTAACTGCAAAACCAATAATTTTCTAAATAGCTTGTTGTATTGACTCAACAAATAAGTAACATGCAGACTGGTGGTATTCAAAATTCACATCTGAGTTGTGATTTCTGTGGGGGCAACCATGTAAATGGAGCTTGTGATCCCACAGTTGGAGAACAAACTGATCAAGTCAATTATATGGGCAATTATCAAAGGCCACAGCAACCATATCCACCTAGTTTCCAGCCCAATAATAATAATAGAGGACAATAGTTTTCAAAGTGGAATCCACAGAATTCTAATGCAAGAGGGAATGCAAGTTCTGCACCCTTTCCAAGTGCAGCTCCTCAAGTTCAGCAACAATATTTTCAAGGGAATTCTTCTGCACAATTCCAGAAAAATCAAGGGTACTCAAATTCAAGACCCTTGAGTGAGAAAGTGAATGGAATAGAAGAAACACTCTTGCAGGTTATGAAGGTGACAGAAACAAATTTCAAAAATCAAGAAAGTTCTATAAATAAGTTAGAAACACAAATAGGGCAGTTGGCTGAGTAACTTGCCAATAAAGATGAAGGAAGGTTCCCTAGTAGCACAATAGTGAATCCAAGGGAGCAATGCCAAGCCATAACCACTAGAAGTGGAGCAGTGGTTTCCAGCCCAAGAAAGAAAAATGAAGTCACCAATTCGAATGAGGAAAGTAAGCTGAAACAAGAAGAGTTTGAAAGTGGGAAATACACTATGCTGAAGAAGGGAGAATAAGAAGAAAACTGCAGTAACAAGCAAGAAAAGAGGGGCAATAAGCAGAGATTTGAGCAGGCCTGCAAACCTATTAATGAAGAGCAATTCAAGAGGCTACCATTTCCAAAGAGAGTACAGGATCCTAGACAAGAAAAGCAGTTTGAAAAGTTCATTGATGTGTTCAAAAAGCTCCAAATTAATATACCATTTGTAGAGGCATTAGAACAAATGCCCCCTTATGAAAAATTGATGAAAGAGCTCCTGTATGAAAAGAAAAAGCTGGATATGGAAAAATTGGTACCACTCACTGAGGAGTTCAGTGCTATTTTATAGAGAAAACTGCCTAAAAAATTGAAGGATCCAGGGTCATTCAGCATACCCTGCTCCATTAGAAATTGAACAGTTGGAAAAGCTTTGTGTGACTAGGGAGCCAGCATAAATCTAATGCCTTTAGCCATTATGAAGAAGCTAGGAATTGAGGAGGTGAAGCCAACTGGGATTACATTACAATTGGCTAACAGATCATATACATATCCCTATGGAGTGGTAGAAGACCTATTAGCAAGGTAGACAAGTTTATATTCCTTGCAGACTTTGTTATCCTTGATATGGAAGTAGATGCGGATATCCCTCTTATTTTAGGGAGGCCATTTTTAGCAATAGCGAGAGCTTTGATAGATGTGCAAAAGGTGAATTAATGTTAAGAGTACAAGAGGAGAAAGTCATTTTTAATGTATTTGAGGCCATCATACATCCAAGTGATGATATGAGCTGCATGAAGATTGATGTAATAGATGTTGTGATACCACATCCCTTGGAGAAAAATGATAAAAGTGCAGTCTTGGAAAGCACATTAGCTGCAGCAAAATGTAGTATTAATGAAGAGTAAGATGAGGAAGTGAAAGACTGCATTCTGCAATTAGATTCTCTTTCCTGTATGAACAAGGAAATAAACCAACTCAAGGAAGAACTACATCAAGAAGAAGAGAAGAAAGATGAGCCAAAGGTGGAGCTCAAGCAATTACCCTCTCATTTGAGGTATGTGTTTCTTGAAGAGGGCCATAACAAACTTGTAATAATAAATAACAATCTGAGCAAAGACTAAGAAGAAAAGCTCTTGAGAGTGTTAAGAGAGCACAAATCTGCATTAGGATGGCAGATTTCAGATCTTAAAGGTATAGATCCCTCTTTCTGCATGCATAGAATTTTATTTGAGGAGAATTGCAAGCCTATTGTCCAACCTCAAAGAAGACTTAATCCAACTATAAAGGAGGTAGTGAGGCAAGAGGTGATGAAACTACTAGATACAGGAGTCATTTATCCTATTTCGGATAGTTCATAGGTCAGTCCGATTCATGTGGTGCCTAAGAAAGGAGGTATAACTATTGTTCCAAATGAAAGAAATGAACTAATACCTACTAGGACAGTAACCGGATGGCGAATGTGCATAGATTATAGGAAGTTGAATGATGCATCAAGGAAAGATCATTTTCCTCTTCCATTTGCTGACCAAATGCTGGAGAGATTGGCTGGGATTGACTACTATTGTTTCCTAGATGGATATTCTGGTTACAACCAGATTGCAGTTGACCCAAGAGACCAAGAAAAGACAGCATTCACTTGTCCTTTTAGAGTTTTTGCATACAGAAGGATGTCATTTGGCTATGCTATGCTCCAGCTACATTCTAAAGGTGTATGTTGTCCATTTTTTTCTGATATGATTGAAAGAATTATAAAGGTTTTTATGGATGACTTTTCCGAATTTGGTAATTCTTTTGATCAGTGTCTAGCTAATCTATCTCTTGTTTTGCAGCGTTGTCAAGACTCAAACCTTGTGCTCAATTGGGAAAAGTGTCATTTTATGGTACAAGAAGGGGAAGTCTTAGGACATAAGATTTCAGCAAGGGAAATGAAGTGGATCGTACAAAAGTAGAAGTAATTGAGAAGCTGTCGATCGCGAGTGTCGCGCTCGGACAAATTAATAAAAATTGAATTGCATAAAAATTATGTAGTAAGATGTGTAATCCGAGTCATCTCCCAACGATAATAACGTTATATGATTATAAAATTAGAGAGGGTTTGATTTATAGAATAACACTAATTAGAATCAAAAGTTAACAAGAATTAAAAACTCTAATCCAAGAATTTAGAAGAACTACGCCCACTCTATCATCGGATTCCAAGAAGATGCATCAACCAACAAATTAGTGATTAACATTAAATTCGAATGAAACATCAATTCAAATTAAGCATTCAAACGAGAATCCTCATACATTCGATTAACACACAATTCGCTCAAAGTTCAGAAACCTCTAGAACCTAATTGATTTGTGTTAATTTAATTCACCAATGCCATTAATCTTAGATCTCAAACCTGAAAATCTAATTCACACTCCTTCAAGAATTAATTACATACATCAACTGAATAATATATAATCAAACAACTGCAGAATTATCAATCCAAACGAAGAACTTCAATTCAAAATCATAATTAGCAAAAAGAGAAAGAAGGAAGAGATGAAACCGAATTTGTTGTTGAATAAATTGTAAAATCAATCCTCAAGAGTGTCTTAATCCTTTTTCAATCCTTGGACTAGATGAAACTCTAAGCCTCCATGAATGGAGGGAAACAAGTCATAAAGGGGAGGGAGACCGGGAGAGAGAAGAGAAGAGAAGAGAAGAGAGGAGAGGAGAGGAGCCAAAAAATTAAAATTCAAAATTCAAAAATCAAAAATTCCGTTCGTCACTTTGTTCTTTTTCTTTTTGGCTATGAAAACGGCCTCTTTTTGGTTTGTAGCCTGAAGGACAATTGTATACTTGGATGTTAGCTTCAAAACTCCACTAGAATGGGCTTAATCGGATGTCTGTGGACTGAGATATGGCTCAAATACTGCACCTTGCTCAAGATCCGCGACTGCAGCATTCTGACTTTTTCCAGGCCCAGTTTCAGCTTCTTATCATCAAAATTGGTTTCTGACCTCTCATAGGAATTATGCACCTTTCTCTTAGCTTTCCTACAAATCAAGAATCACAATGAAAGGAGTTCTATAACTCAAGATATGGTCCAGAAACCAAAATAGTATCAGAATTTACCAAATACTGAAAAATTAAATAAAGCCCAAATAAAATTCAAACATCATATAATGATCCAATTCAACCAATTAGGCACAAAAGAGGATTAATGAGCTAGGAATGAGATGAAATAATGTTATAAAAATCTAATTGATCAAATTCTCCCACACTTAGCTCTTGCATGTCCTCATGTAAGACACAATCAAACAAATAAAAACATGTAACCTAAAAATTATAGGATAATCCAAACAAATAAACAAATTCTCCAATGAATCCTTAGAAGTGCTGAACTTAGGGACACAAAATCAAATAAAGCATCAAGAGTTCTATAACAATCAAACATCTAACTCTCAACCTCTTAAAAATGCAAGCCAAGCAATATCGTTCAAAGTGTATAGATCAAGCATGAAAGATCTCACAAGATGGTGTATACAACTCAACTCTCAAGTGTATGGTTCAAAGTGTTTCACTCAAGTCACCTCAAAAGACAATACATTACCATAAGCTTGTTAATCTTCTACTTCTCCACTACTTACAATCATATGCAAGCACAAATCAAGAGGGCTTTATTCAATGGTTGTAATAGGGCTAATGTAAAGGTAAGGAAATATGAGGATATGACAAGATACAACCAAAGAGAATAGGAATAATATTGGTCCTTAGACAAATCAAGCCATAACACACATTTACTCTTCTTGGAATTTCTTTTCCCTTTATAAAAAATTCCCCTTTTTTTTGTAAATTTTTTTATTATTATTATTATTTTCTTTTTTTTTCTTCATTTTTTTCTCTTCTTGCATTTTTTCTGAACCCCCACACTTGAAATGCAATAACATTAATGAAACAAATGCACTCCTTATTCCCTAAGGTTAGGTATAACATGGTTTTCCATTTAAAGCTTATAATGTGCTAGAAGCCAAAGAATGTGTAATAAGGCTCAAAGGGGCTAAACAAAGGGCAAAATGCAAGGTAAGCTATATGGTCAAGTAGGTAAAAATTTGAAAGAAATGCCTCTATCATGTTCATAATTGCATATGAAAATTGTAGACTAAAAGAAGAATCAAAACAAGTTCTAGAATGACAAAATCGAATAGGGAAAGCACACGAGAAAGAAAAGAATGGCATGAATTTCAAAAGGCTCAAAAGCTCACCAAGGTAAAGTCTAACATACTCAATCATACAAATTAAAATCAATCACCTAATTCACATATATCAAGGGGAAGAAGCAAAAATGAAATCATGTAGGAACTCTATCCTCCTTAATGACTAATACCTAAACTCAACAACTTCCAATTCAACAAAGAAAAATAAACAAAACAAAAACAATGCTAAATAATAAAATTACTCTCCCCCCAACACTTCAACTTTACATTATCCTCAATGTAATATATAATGGAGATGTAAGTAAAATGTAGTAGGGAAAGGGAAAGTGAAACTCCCTAATCAAGCATAAGTGGCCGCTAGTAAGCGGACCTCCTCAGTGGTCTCCAACGGTACGTCCTCATGAAACGGCTTCAAGCGATGGCCATTCACTGTGAATACTTTATCTATTCCAAGGCTCCAAAATCTGTACAGCACCATATGAAAAAATCTTAGTTACTATATAGGGGCCAAGCCACCTAGAACGAAGCTTACCAGAAAAGAACTTGAGGCGAGAAACTCAAATGCAAGACCATTATTGAATGTAAAAAATAAATTGACAACTTCTAAAAGAAAAAAAATAATTATGAGTTGTATCCCTAGATATTCCTCCTTTTTCTTATAAATATCCAGCACTTTATTTAATTGGGAACATGGAAGAAATAGCCACGAAGGGATTTCTAGCTACTTCATGAACTTAATAAGCTTCTCTTCATGCTCTTCATTTCCTTGATGTGTAGAACATCGTGTCTTGCTGCTATACCTAGGCTGCTCCCTTGAATATACAATGATGTAATATTTATATTTCAACTGCTCAGGAAATGGCTTTAACTCAGATGCAGGGGGCAGCTTTGGAGAATGAGGTAGTGTAAAAATTAGAGCTGGATCTACCGTGGATGCATCATGATTTACTTTTTCAGAATTTGCAATAGCTGCATCAAAATTACCATAAACATATGTATCAATCTCAACACAGATGCTACATTTTGCAGAATCATTACATGCATCGCAAGTAAAAGAATTAGGATAATTGGCTAGGTTAGGATAATTAATACAATCTAAAAATTCAGAAAACTCAGCCAAATTATCATCAACTAAATCATTCAACAAATTATCATGTAAAACTGAATGAAATGGAAGAGGAACAGGTTGCTCAAAATTTTCTTCTTCCTCGGTAGAAGTGGCATGAGCAGTAGGAGCAAATTCTATACTTGTTGGGCTGCAATCGCTTGCTAGAGCAGTAGCATTAAGATCTTCATCTATTGGTTGCTGCTCTTGCGAGTCTTGAATGGTCTTTCTTGAACTCAAAGTAACATTCTATGGTTCAACAACTGGTTGTGCAGCAAGATTACCAGGTGTCAAGCTAGTGATTTACTATTGAGTAGTTTATAATATTTTATACTTGTTCAATGTTAATTGAAGGATTATTTGGTATTGGAATATATTTAGATGGAGTTTGAAATTATTAAAAAAAAAAAAAAGTGAACAGTACCGTATGAACAATGCCAATGAATAGTAAAACTACCTATGAACAGTGCAAATCGCGTACAAATCGCATATGAACAGTACAAACTGCGTATGTATAGTGACTGCTAACGTCATCAGTGACATCATCATGATGTCATGGCTGACGTCACATACGCGTACAATGCATGTACCATACGCGTGCATAATATTTTCTGACGTGAATAGTGCCCTAAACAGTGTTTTCCGGCATGAACAGTAAGGCGGTGAACAGTGTTTCCGGCAATGAACAGTAAATTCTGGCGATGAACAGTAAATTTCAAAAATTTTCTATAAAAAGGAGGCTTCACACAAAATTTTCATTTCTTCACCCCTATCCAAGGTTCTCAAAGGTTCTAAGGCCGTAAATCACCATTTTCTCTCATACTAAACCTCCTAAACTTAGATTTCTCGCCAGATCTGAGATTCTACGTCTATTCTGAAGGATTTAAAGTAAGTTTCTTTAAGTTTTAAGCTAGATTTACCGTTCGTTTCTCTTCTCCTTCTCTTTCTTATAGAAGTTCATAGTATTCTTAGGAGAAACTCCGTTCTAAAGCCGAATCTTCGGTGAATCTTGCATTAAAACAAGTAATATTCGGTAGATCTAGTGTGAATCATCGTTCTGAGGTAAGGGAAGTTTACTTTAACCTATGAACTATGTTTTGAACGGTTTAATATGCAATTTCAAGATGTTTTGATATGATTTTGTTAGATCTATTGAATAAAAGCTATTTTCAAAGCTGTAATTGCTGTTAATTGATTTAAAATGCCAAGATTTTGGTTGATCTATTATAAACTTGCCTTAGTTGAGCTGTTAAAATAATTTTGGCAGTGTGCATCATGCTGAGATATATGTTTTGCATCATTATAGAGCTGAGTTACATGTTTAGGTAGGTAGACGTGTAACGGTAAGTTCATGCTTGAGTTTCTTGTCTTTGTCTTTGTCTGGATCAGATCTAGGAATGGGTCACTCCCAGACCGGCTCAGTTCCTTCTGGATTACTTAGGCTGTGAAACCAGTTAGAAACTGTTTTCATGCTGTGCATTAGATGGGCTGGAAATGCATGGGGTTATTGCTGTGAGAAATATTTTGCTCTATATATATATGATTTTATTTTATGTTTGGTAAGCTCACCCTTGCATTTCTTTCTATGTCGTTGTGTGTGTGTACTGCGATGATCGTACGGTGGTACGTGAGCAGATGTAGCAGGTGTTGCATCTACTTCACAGGCTAAGGGGCTAGTGAAGAAAAGTTAGAAGCTGGAGTTAAGTAATAATACATCAAAGTCCTTTTTCCTTATATTTGAGATCTCATGTCGAGGGAGTTACGTAGTATAATTTTGGGTATTTTAAATATTATAAACTAAAATATTATGTTGTTCTGTTGGATATTTGTTGTAAGGAACTTTATTTTACTTTGAATGAGAAGTGAATTTTATACTTATATTCTCTATTATTTACCTATTTTAAATAAGTATGTGGTGTAGAAACAATATTTTTGGTTCCTTATAAAAAGGGGTCGTGACACCAGGACCTTGAGACTTCAGCTTGTTTACTGTTGTTGCCAACTGACCAATCTGATTTTTCAAGTTTTGAATGGATGCTTCTGTTCTTAGTTGAAAATTCAGATCGTTAATTGTCATCTCCCTTATCAGCTCTTCGAAGGAAGGCTCAATCTTGGAAGGTGCAGCATTTTGTGGTGGCGGGTGATGTTGTTGCTGTATAAAATTCTCCCATCCCAAGTTTGGATGACTTATCCAACCTGCAGGCTCATATAATGTAGGACAGAAATCAGTATGATGTTCAGGTGAATTACAAATTTCACACAATATTGTAGCCCTTTGTGACAATGTCAACTGCTCGATCAAAGAAGCTAAATCATTTAGCTTGTTCCCTAGTCTTCTATAATTAGCCATATCAAAAGTTCTCTGAGCCATAATATCTAAATAAGAATGAAAAGAAATAATTTATTTTTATTTTTTCCTTTTTTTTAGAAACCACCAACTGGCCTCCAGCTTGTTGCCATTGCGTAGATCTCGTCGAGCTATATGAAATGCATATATTACAATAAGAAATAGGAGTTGTATGCAAAAAGTTATGTCACTTTTAAGTTTGGATAGAGATCTACATGTTCACATACACGGCCATGTACTTTTTCGACGAATGCAGAATGCAAAAATGCAGAAACACAACACAAAATGTAGAGAATTGAATGATGTAATACTAAGCAAGGATACATGACTATCTACTATGCTATTCAAAGGCTACTAAAACAGAATGCATAGACACAATTATGCTAAATGAAAAATGCTAATTATATAGAATCCTAATTCGATAAAAAATGCTAATTATATAGAATCCTAATTCGATGAAAAACGCTAATTATACATAATCATAATTAGATGTAAAACGCAACATAGAATATGCAATGCAATCACACTAACACAAAATTACATAATCAAATAACATCATCATCCCCGGCAACAGCGCCAAAATTTGATCGCAAGTGTCGCGCTCGGACAAATTAATAAAAATCGAATTGCATAAAAATTAGGTAGTAAGAAGTGCAATCCGAGTCATCTCCCAACGATGATAACGTTATATGATTATAAAATTAGAGGGGGTTTGATTTATAGAATAACACTAATTAGAATCAAAAGTTAACAAGAATTAAAAACTCTAATCCAAGAATTTAGAAGAACTACGACCACTCTATCATCGGATTCCAAGAAGATGCATCAACCAACAAATTAGTGATTAATATTAAATTCGAATGAAACCTCAATTCAAATTAAGTATTCACATGAGAACCCTCATGCATTCGATTAATACACCATTCGCTCAAAGTTCAGAAACCTCTAGAACCTAATCGATTTGTGTTAATTTAATTCACCAATGCCATTAATCTTATATCTCAAACCTAAAAATCTAATTCAAACTCCTTCAAGAATTAATTACATACATCAACTGAATAATATATAATCAAACAACTGCAGAATTATCAATCCAAACAAAGAACTTCAATTCAAAATCATAATTAGCAAAAAGAGAAAGAAGACATGAAACCGAATTTGTTGTTGAATAAATTGCAAAACCAATCCTCATGAGTGTCTTAATCCTTTTTCAATCCTTGGACTAGATGAAAGTCTAAGCCTCCATGAATGGAGGGAAACAAGTCATAAAGGGGAGAGAGACCGAGAGAGAGAAGAGAAGAGAGGAGAGGAGCCAAAAAATTAAAATTCAAAATTCAAAATTCAAAAATTCCATTCTTCACTTTGTTCTTTTTTTTGGCTATGAAAACGGCCTCTTTTTCAGGACAATTGTAGCCTTGGATGTTAGCTTCAAAACGCCACTGGAATGGGATTAATCAGATGTCTGTGGACTGAGATATGGCCCAAATACTGCACCTTGCTCAAGATTCGCGACTGCAGCGTTCCAACTTTTTCCGGGCCCAGTTTCAGCTTCTTATCATCAAAATTGGTTTATGAACTCTCATAGGAATTTTGTACCTTTCTCTTAGATTTCCTACAAATCAAGAATCACAATGAAAGGTGTTCTACAACTCAAGATATGGTCCAGAAACCAAAACAGTATCAAAATTTGCCAAATACTGGAAAAATTAAATAAAGCCCAAATAAAATTCAAACATCATATAATGATCCAATTCAACCAATTAGGCACAAAATAGGATTAATGAGCTAGAAATGAGATGAAATAATGTTATAAAAATCCAATTGATCAAAGCTATCCCCACCTATAAATGTTAGAGGAATAAGAAGCTTTTTGGGACATGCTGGATTCTATCGCAGGTTCATTAAAGACTTTTCTCAAATTGCAAAGCCATTAAGTGAGTTGCTAGGTAAGGATACAGAATTTGTTTTTGATGATAAGTGCTTAGTAGCTTTTAATACTTTGAAAGAGAAATTAATTTTTGCACCTGTACTTGTTAAACTAGATTGGGAATTACCTTTTGAGTTGATGTGTGATGCTAGTGATGTAGCTATAGGAGCAGTCTTAGGCCAAAGAAAGACAAGAAATTGCATGCCATTCATTATGCTAGTAGAGTTCTTAACACTGCACAAATCAATTATACTACTACTAAAACAAAACTCTTAGCTATAGTCTTTGCATTTGATAAGTTTTGGTCTTACTTAATAGGGTCCAAGGTTATAGTTTACACTAACCATGCTGCTCTTAAGTATCTTTTGTCCAAGTCGGATGCCAAACCCAGATTATTAAGATGGATCTTACTTCTTCAAGAATTTGAATTAGAGATAAAGGACAAGAAAGGGAAGGAGAATGGAGTTGCTGACAACTTGTCAAGATTACCACTTAAGGCCATACCATTTGAAGTGGAGCAAATAAAAGAAGAGTTTCCAGATGAGAGCTTATTCAAGATTGAATCATAGCCATGGTTTGCTGATATGGCCAACTTTAAGGCTACACATCATGTTCCAAATTGGATGAGTTGACAGCAGAAAAAAAATTCTTCCATGACAGCAAATACTATGTGTGGGAAGATCCATTGCTGTTCAAAATTGGAATAGATGGGCTGCTGAGAAGGTGCATACTAGAGGAAGAACAGGAAGATGTCTTGTGGCACTGTCATAATTTAGAATATGGAGGACATCATCGAAGCTCAAGAATAACAGCCAACGTCCTGCAATCTGGTCTTTTCTGGCCAACATTGTTCAAGGATGCCAAGAATTATGTGGAGAAATGTGGTAGATGCCAGAGAATGGGAAATATATCTAAGAAACATGAGATGTCATTGCAAAACATACTCGATGTAGAGCTATTTGACATGTGGGAGAATAGACTTCATGGGTCCTTTCCCTAGCTCATTTTTGAATGAATATATGTTAGTAGCAGTTGACTATGTGTCCAAATGGGTGGAAGCCATTCCTACCAGATCCAATGGTGCAAGGACTATTATTTTATTCATAAAAAAAACATTTTCTCAAGATTTAGAGTGCCCAGAATTCTGATAAGTGATGGAGGAAGCCATTTCTACAACAAATATCTAGAATCTGTCTTAGAGAAGTATGGAGTAAAGCATATAATAGCTACACCCTACCACCCTCAAACAAATGGCCAAGTAGAGGTTTCCAACAGAGAAATAAAACAGATTTTAGAGGTAGTAAGTAGCTCAAGAAAGGACTAGTCCAAGAAAGTGGATGATGCTTTGTGGGCATATAGGACAACCTTTAAGACACCAATTGGCATGTCTCCTTATCAGCTATTGTATGGAAAGGCCTGCCACTTACCAGTGGAGCTAGAACATAAAGCCTTTTGGGTTGTAAAATGGTTGAATTTTGACCAATTTAATGCAGGAGACAAAAGACTGCTACAACTATATGAATTGGATGAATTTAGACTCAATGCTTATGAAAATGTTAAAATATACAAGGAAAGGACCAAAAAGCTGCATGACAGATTTATTCTGAAAAGGGATATCAAACTTGGGCAATCTGTGTTACTTTTCAATTCAAGGTTGAGATTGTTTCTAGGGAAGTTAAAATCTAAGTGGTCTGGACCTTTTGTGGTAAAAGAGTTATCACCTATTGGTGTTGTACTAGTAGCAGATCCAAAGGATGGAAGAGAATTCAAGGTGAATGGGCAGAGACAAAATCTACCTTGGTGGTCAAGTGGAGAAAGTCCAAGTGTGCATGAAATTGGTTCCTTTTGAGTGAGGAACATTTAACGTCAAGCTAGTGACGTTAAAAGAGCATTTTATGAGAGGCAACTCACATTTCTAACCTATTTTAAGCTTTTTTGTAGTGTTTTAGCATTCTGCATTTTCATGTTTACAACTTCTGCAAATTAATTCTGTTAAGTCTATTTTTTGAGGTGCATTTGGGAACTTGAATTGAGATTCAATGCTTAGAGTGTGTATTTGAAGGTTTAGAATGTGACAATTGAGTTAATTGAAGTTTGAAAGGTAATTGACTAATGAAAGGAGTTACTATATTGCAGGGAAAGAGCTATACAGAAAGTGAAATTTTGAGGTTGCCCTCTGGAGTAATCACTTTTATTGATAAAAGTGATCACGCAGAGTCATCAAGGTAATACACTCCTATGTAACAATCACTCTCACTGATGAGAGTGATTACGCAAAGACAAATGGGAAAACTAACTCTCTGGAAAACTTCCTTTTACTGGCAAAAGTAACTACGCACAAGTAATTAGACTTTAATCTTTGTGCATTACTCCTTTTATTCAAAAAAGTTGTCACGTGGCTGTGCATTATCACTCTGCCCAGCAATAGTGATAACGCACCCCTCACCCAAAAAACTTAACTCTCTGGAATGCTCACTCTGATTAAAAATAGTGATAACGCTGGGACCATTTAATGATGCAATGTTCACTTTTGATTTTAAAAGTGGTCACGTGCCAAGCGTAGCTATAAATACTCCCTAAAGTAAACACGCACACACCTTTGCACCTAAAAATTCTCCTTTTCTCTGAGCATTCTCTGCGATTTCACTACTTGTGTGCGTCAACCAACAACAGTAAGTACATTCCTAGAAATTTCTACATCATCTTGCTAGGTATGCTACCCTCCTTTCTCTAAAACAGTGGATTAGGTTTTTTTTGTGTTAATGTTTTGGGGAAAATGTAAATTTGGGGTAATGGGACATTGTTCTGAGTTATTTGATTCAAAAATAGAGAGGCTAACACTAAAAAATAAGTTTTCCATGTCAGGTATGATTTTTTGTTAGAAAATTTGAATCTGCATTGTGCTATTTCTCTGGTTAAATTTTTGCAGAGTGGAGTGACCTAAAAAGACTTTAGTGGAAAAGTGCAAAATAAAAATTGTTGAATGAGAGTGTGTGAAATTAATTGATAAAAGATTCTTTAGATCACTGCGTTATTCTAAAATTTTCTAATAGAAAACACATGCTGAAATTGCTAGATAGGGATATAACCAAATTTGGGGTAATGGGGCAGTGTTCTGAAGTTATTTAGGTCAGCAATAGAGAGAATAATATGCTGAATAGGATTCTCTGTCATGTATGCTATTTTTAATGGGTAATTGAACATGCATTACACATTATATGTACCACATTTTTGCAAAATCTAAGTTAACCTAAATAGAATTGTGCGAATTGTTTGATAGAAAATTTTTGAATACGACTACCTTATGTTTTGGAATCAATCCTGCATTATTCTGATAAAATGTTTCTCTGTTGAAATTGAGTGAGTGCATTAGTATGTTTGAAAATTTGTTAAGACCTGTAAACCTTCTTCTGCGTGTACCTAATACTCTCTGAAAGTATGCACTCTGAATATATTAGGCATATCATTTTGAAATATCTTTAACTATGGTTACTCAATATTTGCATCTGTGCTTTGCATCTGCATATTAAAAAACCTCTTTGAACACACCAGTTGGCTCTTCTAGGAAGACTCAGGCTGGATCTTCGAGCAACACTCCAAAGAGGAGATCCAACAGGAACATCCAACCTGGATCCACCATAAACACTACTAAATCAAAGAAGGCCAGAGCAGATGGTGCCTCAGATTCATCTCTAATTGAATTGTGTGATCCAAAATTCAGAAGTATTGCTCACAAAAACTTCTTCAAGGCTTATATTCTGAGGAGGAAGATTGTCCCTGACAGAGCATTTAAAATTGCTGGGGATAATTAATTACCCAGAATACAAGGAGAAGATCCAGAAAATGGGATGGGAATTCTTCTGTTCTGCAGCTGGCCTGGGATGGAGGGAAATATCCCAGGAATTCTCTGCCAATGCTAATGGTTCAGTATAATGGTAAAGGGTATGAGGATAGATTTCTCACCTGCCAATATCAACAGGGTGCTGGACATCAATGCTGAAAGACACCTTGCACAACTGGACTTTAGCTCATTCAGGAAGAGCCCTGATATTGATTATGTGCAGATTTTGGAGAAAATTGGCAGGCCAGGTACAACTTGGAAGTTGAACCAGGCCAAGAAGCCAAAATGTATAATTACCAAGAACTTGTTGCCTTTTGCCAAGGTGAAGCATGTTCATCTTAAACTATTTCATGCTAGTAAAGCACAGTTCAAACTTGGCAATGAAGAGGGCTGAGCTGCTATTTGACATAGTCACGGATATGTACATTGATGTGGGGGAGATCATAAGTGAATACATCCTCAACATTTTGAAGACAAAGAGAGATTCACTGGCCTTTCCCTCAATCATCACACTACTCTGTGAAGATGCAGGGGTAGAATTTGGAGAATATCAAGAAAATATTAGATCTGCCCCTCCCATCTTTGCATCCATGGTGAAGGAAATTTATGCCACCACTTCCTACATCTCTGTAGCTCCCATCCCTTCCCAATACATAAAGGAGAAACCAATGCTGATGAAGGATGCATTGAAGCTGATGGCTGACAAACAAAATCAGCTACCTGAAAGACAAACTAAGCTACACAACAGTCTCAAGGCTGGAACCATGCTGCTGGAGTGTGTATTGCTCAACATTGGTAAAAAAAACTGGGAATGACCAAAGAAGAGATATACCACACACTTGATCTAGCAAAAAATGCCCAATGCCTTCACTCCTCTGTGTTTAAGGATTTATCCATATACAAAACACACATTCCACAGACAGTAGAGGAAGAAGTGGCAGAAGAAGAGGTGGTGGAGGAAGAAGATGAAAAAGAAGAAACCTCTTATGATGAGGATAAAACAGATGAATAGCTTAGGAATTTGTTTTCTGTCATTAGAAATTTTGTAAATTTCTATAATTAAGTTTAAAACTTTTTGGGGTTGTAATTATAATTTGGTACATTTCGGTTTAATTTTCACATCTCTGTTTTGAATATCTGTTAGTTTTCCAGTTAATTGTATTTTTACTTGCTAATTGATAAATTTTTGGTGTTTTGTGTAGAAAATGTCACAATTACACATCACTCACATACAATGCATGCTCACACTTGCACAAGTTGTCATGAAAAGGGGGGTTTCATTCTCTACCTCTTGTTCATGTGTTAGCTTCACGTTACACTAAATTGTTTTTGAAAAATACCAAAATACTAGAATAGATAGTAACCTACTGGTTATGAATCAAACAAAGCCTAATTGATAATTCAGTGAAATATGTTTAAATTTTCTTTTTAAGTTATTTTTCCCATTCTCAAAAATGAGATCACACTTGTATTTTCAAAATAAGGAAGTCTTGCCACTAGTTGCATATAATTCTAAAAAATGAATTGTAAGTTCATTGACTAACATGTCACTTACAAATCCCTAGTGAGACTTGAGTTGCATGTTTCTTTTTCATGCATGATTAATCATGTTTTGTTGTACCCTCTAGAACTTGCCTGGTTTCTTGATTGAATATGCAATTTACAGTTTTCACATATATGATGGAGGCCATGTTTGATTATGCCTAGTCAGCCTAAATGCATTCCTTTACGATTGAATGTCTTAGTTCACCCCTCTAAGCTTAATATCCCTTTTCTTGAAATTACCTCATTATAAGCCTTGCCGAAAAACCAATTTTACAATTCAAATGAAAAAAGGCATAGTGAGTTTAATCAAGAATGAGTTTTAAAACTAAGTTTGGGGTGGCATCCACATTTTAATTGCTTGAGGACAAGCAATGTTCTAAGTTTGGGTGGGGAATAGTAAGCTATCTAAGTTTTGAGTTCACAAAGATAAAAAGAAATAGCAAAAAGCTGCAGAAAAATGAAAAATATGCAGCAAAAGATGGTGAAAATAGCAAAATGTGAATTCAAAATAAGAATATGCAACAAAGTGTTGCAGAAAAAGGAATGAAAAGGAAGTAGTGAAGGGAAGCAAGAAAGAAAGAAGAAAAATTGGAATCTTGCTGCACGAAGAATCTATGTGCTACATAATTGAGAGAATTAATGAGAGATAATGCAGACCCACGCTAGTTTTAAAGTCATTCACTCAAAATGTCTCTGATCTTTTGTAAATGCTTAAATTGTTTTCCATATTAGTCAATACCTACCTTGACCTTAGCCCTGTTATAACCTAAAAAAGTCCTCTGGATGTGTGATTACCTGTATTAAGCAGAGGAGATTGAGAATATGGGCAAGCATATGGTAAAGTGTAGTGAAATTGATGATTTAGAGAGAAAACAATACCCAAACACTGTTGAGTGATGAGAGAAACACTTCCAAGTAAGCTGTGATCATGTTTATTAATTGTACTCACATGAACTTTGCTGATATATATGAACTTAGATAGCAAATTCTTGACCAGAATGAATGAATACACTGTGACTATCATGATGTGTAATTGGATTAACTACTTGATTGAAAATTTGCAAAATAACAGAATTAGAAATTGGAAAATTGTAAGATAAGAAGTTGTGAATTGATTTTGAAAAATGGAAGAAGTACCTTTAGTTTAATTTGATTAGCTTGAGGACAAGCAAAAATTCAAGTTTGAGGTAGTGATGAATCCATATCTTGACTAATATTTTAGTGTAATTCTAACCCATTTGATAAGAAAAAATGTTAGAAAAAGAAGAAAAACTTAGGAAAAGATAATGATTGAAGGTTTTCTTTTAATATGTAGTTATTTTAGCATTTGTGGAATTTCTGCTTAGATCTTAAGAAATTAATCCTGTTTTTGTAGGAATAATCTGAGCAAAAGTCTTAGAAATGGAAGATCAATGGAAAGGAAGAGGAAAAATAGCAATTCTGGACTCCAAAACACAAGTACAATGAATGCAGGTTGGGCGTGATCACTATTGTCAATGAAAGTGATCACTCCAGAGCTCAAAAGAGAAGTAAAGTCTGGCCATAACCAATTTTATCATTGAAAGTGAGTGTTCCAGAGAAGCCTCAGAATCAGCAAGCTCTGCGTACCCACTTTTATCAGTAAAAGTGAGCATTTCAGAGAAGGAAAAATTTCAGAATTCCCTGCGTTAACACTTTTATCAATGAAAGTAGATGTTCCAGAGAGTCCTCAACTTGGCAAGTTGTTCATGGCCACTTTTACTCATAAAAGTGAACACGCACAACAACTAGACCTCCTGCGTTGCAGCTCTTAGCAACAAAAGTGATAGTTTCAGAATTCTAGAATCACATGAGCCTCTGCGTCGCCACTATTATGAAGAAAAGTGACAACGCACAAAATCGAGAATTTTTATAAATACTAGAACGCTCAAATTTTTGGGGTCTTTTTGTTCATTTTCCATTTTTTAGTTAGATTCTCATTGAGAGAGAGTGAGAGAGAGGATTGGGGTTGAACTTCGAAGCTCCAGGAAGAGGGATTGGATTGGAGCTCGTGGAGATGGCTTCTCTGAGTTTTTTCTCTTCTTCTATTTCTTTCTCTTTCTCTGTGATAATGTTTGTGTAATCCTTCGTAGTTAGGAGTTTATGAAACTTGAATTGATGTATTGAATCGATTTTTGCTTCTGAACTTTGAGTTCTGGGATTAATTGAGTTGTTAATTCTGCCTTCTATGTGGTCTTTGAATGGAAATTCAATTGATTAATAACAGAGGAACTTTTCCCAATGGAAATTGGAATTGATTCTCATATATGAGTTAACTACCAGAATTAGCGGTTTCTTAGGGATAAGTACACTTAATTCTGCAATTTTACGGTTCTAAGTCTTAATGCAACATGAATTGAACTTCACCTAAGGGATTAGGGGGGCTTAATGAATTGTTAAGGTCAATGAGTTAAGGGATTAACCTTTGACTAGTTATATGTGAAACTGATTGTCAATTAACCAATTTCTTGAATGTTCAGAAGTTTAATTGAATCAATATTGACATTCTTGTGAAGTAAATTCCTAACTATTCCTCATTCCTATCTCATTTCATCACAACTTTCATACTCTATTTTTACTGCAAGTTTCTTACCTTTTAATTGTTCCTGTTCTTGACTTCTAAATGTTACAAATCTTTCAATTTCATATGGCTCAAATGGTTATTGTTCTGTGAAGTGATAATTGATTTCCTAATTCCCTGTGGAGACGATATTCTGATTTTAAAAATTACTCATTACTTGCTGCAATTCCTAGTACACTAGGTAGTGTTTAGATATAAAAAAACAAGTTTTTGGCGCCGTTGCCGGAGAATTTGAGTTTCAATATCATTGGTAATAGAAAAATTGCTAGATTGAGTTCTTGTTTTCTTAATTTTTCTCTCTAGTTAGTATTACATTTAAATTACTCTGTTCTAATTTTAATAGATAAGTGTAGGATACTAGTAGACAATTTCTGCATGATTCTGCAATTCTGCATAATTCTACAGTTGCCTATCCCATGGCAAGCTACCTCACCAATGAAGTTAACTCTGTAAGCTTATTTTCCAGCCTTTGATTATCAACTGTAGCAACATTGTTGGTTGTTGTTTCATGTACAGGTCTGGTTATAGTCCTAGAACTGAACCACTATGAGTTCTCTGCCATGTTAGAGATCAAATACCTTGCAGCTGCAGGAGTCTTGTCCATCAGAGCTCCTCCACTAGCTGCATCAATCAAGCTCCTCTTCATAGGAAGTAGACCTTCATAAAAATATTGGATCACCAGCTGCTCATTGATTTAGTGATTTGGACAAGTTGCACAAAGCCTGTTAAACCTTTCCCAATACTCATACAAAGTCTCTCCTTGCAGTTGTTTGATTCTACTGATTTCCTTCCTAATTGCTGCAGTTCTAGAGGCAGCAAAGAACTTCTCTAAGAATCTCCTCTTCATGTCATTCTAGGTAGTAATTGGTGTTGGCTGCAAGTAAAGTCAATCTTTGGCCACGTCACACAGTGAGAATGGAAATTCCTTCATTTTCACAGTCTTTAGGCACATCCACTGGCCGCATGGTAAAGCAGACTACATGGAACTCCATCAGGTGTTTGTGTTGATCTTCTCTTCCATGAAATTTTGGAAGCAAATGTATCAAATAAGACTTCAATTCATAGGTGGCTGCACCCTCTTGTAACTAGGGCACTTGGATTCAAAGTGGCTGATGGCCAACATCAGGGGCAGCTAGCTCCTTCAAAGTTCTCTCTTGGTTGTTTGTAGTTATATCTTTTGTATTGTGCTCTCTTTGTTGCAATCTCCAAAGCTTTGTACGTGTCCTCTCAATTTTAGAATCTAATGGATACAGTGTACTTGCTTTAGACCTAGTCATGCAAGGTTAGAATCACCAAGAACATCATGCACTTAATAAGCACTTATTGAGTGAAGAATGTCAGTTTACAAAGCATGTACCATGAAAATTTGAGTTGTAGATGAAGTGAAGCCTTAATAAATCTCTTTTTGGTATAAGAAAACTACACAAAAATTTTCATAATTTTTTGTATTGCACAACTATGTGAACTAGATGCCTAAAATCAAGAAAAATAGGTCAATAAATGGCATAAAATAAAAAATTTGCAGAAAACATGCAATTTTTGAAAAATAAGGAAATTACAACTAACAAAGAAGATTGTAGTGGATAGGAAATTTTCTTCTACCCCAAATGCACATGCAATAAAGTCAATTATAAGTTTTATAGCCAAAGTTATGTCCGTTTTAAGTTTCCAAAATTTTTTGCTTGCTATTCACTTGTATGTTTTTTTCTACAACTATTTTTGCAAATATGCTGACTCTACTATCTAAAAGACACTAAAAAAATGTGGACATAAAAATTCAACCCAAAATTCAATCTCTAACTATTTTATTTGATTTTTCTAAAATCAGGTGAACAGTAACCTATAATGACGACCACAATTGATACTGAATGCTCTGTTTTTCATGCTTACTACTCCTTTGTTTTGAGTATGCAAATGTTCTGTTATGAGTTACAAGGAACAAATCTCTAATTTGATCAATAATGTAGGATAACACACGTACAAACAAATCACATAGAATTCAACACAAACTAAATGAAAACTACATCTAAGAATTACGCAAAGGAATTAAAACAAACAGTTAGCACACATGATAAAATCAAAACAAAGTGACTTGTATCCCCGACAATGGCACCATTTTGACAACCATGTCGTAATGGTTTCAAATAAAACTAGATTCCTCAAATAATTTTGTAATATAGAAAGCATACCTAGGTTATCTCATAAGGACACAAATTTATTTTGCTTCTAGTTTTAAACATGCAACAGTGGTTAGATTGGGAGTTTTGTAGTTTTTAAGAATTTAAACAGAAATGTAAATTGGAATTGAAATGTATTAACGTGAATAAAAAACAATGACAACCAGAAATATGAGTTGGCAACATAAATTATATTACAAGAATATTGGAAAATGTAGTAAATCAACAATTGAATTGAAATTGAATTTGTCAGGCCTGTAGTATATTATTGAGAAAAATGACAATTCAAAGGTCACTCGTGTAAATTCCCACTAAGTCCATATAGTGGTTTAAATATTAGAGCAAATCCAAGGGTTCAAGTGAAACTCTTCGCACAAAAGGGTGGCATTGCAAACAAAAGGAATAGCCTTGTAATACCTTAATTATCATTTGAAATTTCTTATTTCCAAAATGGAAGAGTGTTCTAAAAACAAAAAAGAGAGAAAGAGAGAGAATATTCCTTTTTTGCCCAGAAGAATATTTCTTTTAGTTCAAGTGAAAATTTCTTGCTCAAGCGAGAATGGGTCAGATTTTCTTATCCATACTCTTGGTCAAACGAGAAATTCGTTGCTCAAGCAAAAATTCGTGAAAAAAATGGGTAGCCCTTTGTGTTTATTCCCTCAAGCAAAAATATTCTCGTTTAAGCAAAAATATCAGCAGAAAAGTAGCAGGTTTTGTTTGATTTTCTCGCTCAATCGAAAATTCTCGAGAAAAATGGGTATTTAAGTGATTTTGCCTTTCTAAAAACATATATCTCAAACCAAGAAACCATTTTCATCTCTTTCTTTGTTCTCTCTTCTTCCTTTCTCAAAGAAAACTTCTTTGAACATTAAATCTCTCTTAGATTTGAATTTGAATGTCTATTCCACTCAAATCCAAGTAAGTTTTTAGAGCCTAGCTCTTCCATCTCACTCTTATTTCTCTATTCTCACTTTTCATAATAGTACTCTACTTTGTGATGTTAGAAAGAACTTTGATTTTGGGTAGTATCTCTGGTCAAAGTGAGCTTTTGTCTAAGATCTCACAAAGAACATAGTCTTGGAGACTTATCTTCAAGTAAGGGAAGTTGATCACAAACCCTAAGTTATATTTTTATGCTTTAGTTTGCAAAACCTACAATACCTCATTTTGAATATTAGATCTGAAATATTTTCCTAAGAAAGTATAGTGTTAAAAATGAATTTTGGCATGAAAACCTATGGTTTGATTTAAGAATCACCTAAAATAGAATTTTATAATAACAGTTATAAAATAACAATGCTTTAACAAGTTTTCATAGGCAAGTTATTCATTATATTTATATAGATGTGTTGGATGTTGAAAACATATAAAATATTAAACTTTAGGATACAAGACTTTATTAAGACTGAGAGTGTTGTAACACCCTCAATTTATTTGACTTGTTTGTGGAAAAATAGAAATATTGGTGCATGATTTCTCGCTATAATAAGAAATGTCTCGTTGTAACAAGAAAGAGCATTATGGACTAAGCCCTCTAGAGCCCTCTCGCTGTAGCAAGAGAATTTTGCTATAGCAAGAAGTGGATAAGGATGACCCAACAACACTCTCGCTGTAGATAGGATTCTCTCATTATAAGGAGGATCTCTCATTATAGCTAGAATGACAAACAACAAAGGAAAAATATTGTCTGATTTTCTTGCTATAGCGAGAAAGTCGTGAGTTTAAGGGGTATTTAAAGAACTTCTATCCTAGAAACTTCATTTTTTAAGCCAAATACCTTCACTCTCATTTCTTTTTGTTCTCTCACCTTCCCTTCTTAGAGAAAACCCTTCCAAACTCTAAACTTTTGCATATCTGAGCTTAAACGCTTATTCCTTCTGATCCCAAGTAAGTTTTTTGGAGCTTAGTTCTCTAAAAATCCGGTCTAGTCCTTTGTTTTCTCTCTTCTTAAAAGTGCTCTCTTTTGTGATATCTAAGGAAAATCTTGGTCCTTGAGTGGTATTCCCGATTATAACCTTGCAATTCTTAAAAGTGCTCTCTTATTTATGTAATTTAACTTAGAAAACTCAAACTACTTGATTCTAAATAGCAAAGTTATAAGCTTTTCTTGAAATTATAGAGTTAAAAATGATTTTTTTGGAGAGAAAACCCTATTTTGAACCCTAAATCTAGTATTCTTGTTTTCAGTAATAGAACCCTAATGATTCTTAAGATTTTAGCATTAAATTTGGGCATGAGAAATTGATAACTTATTTCAGAAATTATCTAGACAAAATTTTGTAGTAAAAACTATGAGTAATTTAAGTTTTTGAGGAGTTTTAAGATTTTACTATTATTTAGGTATGTGCAAGTAATATTGAATTATTATTCTACATGATATATGTATTAGAAGATATTGAACTTTAGGATAGACGATTTTACTAATGCCGAGAAAGTGTGTATGTTAAATTGTATGCCTGGGTTGAGTTTGAAAGTGTCCAACCTTTGACATATTGTATTAATCTATGTGGTGTGAAATTGTTTGATGATTTTTATGTTAGATTGATATAATACAATAAATATGAATGTTTGTTTATGTATAAAAGTGAATAATATGATATGATTGTGAATTGTGAAAGGTGTGATATAATACATGAGTCACAACAGATTGATGGATGTGCTTATGATACAAGTATTATGATACATCGAAGAGTGTACTTATATAATACATGTATTGTAATGCATTGATTTATATGATTATAACACACGTATCAGGACATGCTAATTTGTGAAAAGTATATCGAGATGAAAGAGAATGATATGAGATATGCTGAGAATGTGTATAGATAGTTACAGAGATATACTGGTCGTGTCGAAGATGAGGGTGATTTTGGAAATCTGGGAGAAATGAATGCTTTTCTATGAACGCACATAATTAATAAAAATAGAGGGAAAAGACACTATAGGCCTCATACTCGTTTCCTAACATAAACCTCTAACCACAATTTTGCTAAAAGGGGTTGGGTTGACACACATCCATATGCAGCGGCTAACTAATGATTATGAAAGTATGATAAATGTGTAGTAGCATAGAAATTGTGTGATTATAATATATGCATTATAACATATCAATTGGTGTTGTAATACGTCGATAGGTGTGATTAGGACACATGTATTATGACATACAAATCAGTGTAGAAATATATGTTATTAATTTTATAAATATGATTGACTTAGTATGTGTGCTCTGCCATGAAAATCGTTGTATACTATGTGTGTTATTATTAACCAATATATGTGTGTTAGATAATATTTTTAGTTTCATTTAAATTATTCTGTCAAATAAGAGATTTAGTAAGGCAAGAAATACTTATCCTTACTAATTATTTCAGGAGACAAAATTGAAGAGGATAAGAGGAAGATTCTATTTTAGGATCATAGCCTAATGATATTGTGGGAAAAGAGTGCTATGTAGAATTTAAATTATTTGAAATTATAATATTTTAATAAGCTTCTAGTTTAATAAAATAAGTATACTGGTACCGGGTACATATCTAGTATAGGTACATGCTGGATACGTATCAAGTACATATCTGAGAGGATTTTCAAAAAAAAAAAAAAAAAGTGGGTATGTCGTGGGTACATTTCGAATACACGTATCCATTAAATCGACATCATTTTGGTCATTTAATTTATTTTTTTTCAGATTTTAATAGATCCTCGATTACTTTCCCAGATTTCTCCTTCGTAACTCGTTTTGTGCCCTAATATAGAAGCTCACGTCTGCATTCCTTTCTTCGTCTCATCTCCTTCACTTTGACTCTTTCTTACTATTTCTCAGGTAATAGAAACCCATGTGCACTTTCTTTTTTCCAGAACACACACTCTCTCTCTTTTAACTTCTCTATTTTCTATTTTCTGTTACTTAATTTCAAGGATTCATAGTTTCCCCGATAAAATCAATTACAAATTACTGAAATATGCCTTTTGTAATATCCTAAAATTAAAAATCCATACAATGTATAATTTATATATTTTTTTATTTTTAATAATTTAAAATAAAAATCAATTTCTGAATATGATTAACTTATTATAGCAAATTAGTGAAATTTTCTTTTAAGTTTTGGTATGTAGATGAGCGTTTCAAACTTTGCAGTGCTAATATAACAACAATGATAAATACTGTAAAAAGTAAATAAATATCACAACTAAAACTTAATATTCTTCATGGGAAACCTGAATATACATTACATATATTAAAATAGAATTCTCCACTATTTATCAAAATATATGGGACTTAAAACAATATTTACATCACTAAAATATTTACATCACATAAACAAATATAAGTCCTAGAGCAGTCTCAAACATAATCCAACACTGAAGATCATTCCTAATCATTGACCTCGTGCCAGCTCTCTATCTCTGCTAAATTCTCCAAATCCAAATCATCATCTGATCCTAAGTAACGATCACCTAAATCAGCCATGACCTCAATCCTCGTAACACGCTCGAAGGTCCATCTAGACAGTCTTTCGAGATGGCCATGGTCATGATAGGTTAATAGATAAGTAAGGGCTGTCGGAGTCCTAGCCGTACCTCTATACATATATATACATAGGGTCTAATGTATTCTACTTCTAGGAAAATCAAATGGGATACTGCAAAAGAAATCCATTTCTAACATAACAAAAGTCCTAGGTTCATCCTCCATAAGAACAGCAAATTTAAAATAACACAGTCTTTGATATTCATTAAATACATAATTTAACCTATTATGTACTGATCTATCTATTAATCTAACTCTTCCCTAAGGCTCTGTCATTTTGGTTTCTTGAAAATATTAGTAAGGATGAGCGTCTATTCTACTTTTTTCCAAACATTATATCACAAAATCATAAATTATAGTATAAATACAACATGTTCATTTTCACACTAAATTCACATTTCAAACATATTCACACACACATGTCATTCATAATTTAGTATCCATTATCCATTCTTTCATTCCAATACACACTCCTAGTGCACTGTGATAACAGATATCGATGTCTCCAGCATTTCTTGAGGTCTTATTCAACTAGGTAAATAGTCGCTAATTAGCCCATACACATGGATACAGCATGTACAATAATCGGGCTCCTTAGCAAAGGCATAGTCAGGAGTCTAGTCAGGAAATGAGTGTGAGGCCATGTGACGCATTCGCTCTCTGAAAGAGTGTGTACCCAGACGCGAATGTCTCTCACCACCCTACATTTCCCCTAAATTTTCATTGTCTCCAGACTTTATACCCCCAATGTATCTCTATAACTATTCACACTAGATCCAATCCATATCCAACTCTTAGTTCATTCTCAGAGTTATTCTCTTTCTCATTCATAAGATCGTACTTAGTAAAGCACTTCTAGACTAATTCTATTCCAATCTGTTACACTCATACACTTATTGATATAATTACAACTGTTAACTCCTTTTAGATCAAAATAATTTCAGCATATTATTTATTCAAATATATTTCATAAAATCTCATAATAATCACTCAGCATGTAATGCCCCAATTTTGTAATGTTGTTAAGTTATATATATATATATATATATATATATATATATATATATATATATATATATATATATATATATATATATATATATATATATATATATATATATATATATTGATATGTGTGTTGATTTACTTGATAGTGATGTAAATATATGTATGTGACCTTATTATGAAATGAGTTTGTGGCTGGAATTAGACTGAAGGAAAATAGGCTAAGTCTAGTGCAGAGCATTCTCGCTACAGTGACAGATGTATCGCTGTAGCGAAAGGACCTTGGGTGAAAGGCATGCGTCTATCGCCTTATTGCTACAACGAGAATATCTCGTTGTAGCGACAGAGTGATAGTTTGGGGTGCATTTCTGGGTGTAGTCTCACTGTAGCGATATTCTACAGAAACCAGAGTGCAGTTTCCTCTACGTTTTTCACTGTAGCGAGAATGCGTGTCGCTGCAGCAAGGTCCTCGCTATAGCGAGAGTGTCAAAATCAGAGGGGTATAAATGAATTATTCCTATTAAGTTATATTGCTTATACTTGGACTATATGAAATTACATATGCTGAAATGTAATTACATTTTATATAAGCATTACTCCTTTTAAATGTGTTGTATATGCTTGGATTATAAGAGAGCTTTATATGTGATGGTGTTGTTGAAAGTGATATGAGAATAGCAGAAATTTGAGAGGTCTCACTATCTGGTTTTCGTGCCTAGGCGAGAGAGGAGCTCACTCAAGCACGGATTAGCTCGCTCAAGTGAAAGCGTGCGGGCCTGAAGAGTATTTAAGGAATTCCAGCGTAGAGAAACGTTTATTTCTCACCAAACAGCCTTTTTCTCTCATTTTCTTTCTGTTCTCTCACCTCTTTCCCTTAGTGAAAGCCTTCTCAAAGCTAAATTCTTTTCCGATCAAAGTGAGAACATCTACCTCATCAAGATCTAGGTAAGTTTCCAAAGCCTAGTTCTACATCTTTACTCTTGTTCTTTGTTTGCTCTTTCTCAAGAGATTTATACCATGTCATTCTCAGAAGATCTGAATCATTCAAGCCATATTTCATACACAAACGCTTGATCTATCTCTTTGGGATTCACTAGGAGCACGATCTTAGAACTCATTCTAGGTAAGGCAAAGTTTAACCAAGCTGATTTGGTTCATGCGATAGATAATCTCATTTAAACTGAGGATAAGTTGTTGTCTAAACAAGCTTTAGGGTAAAACCTAAAGTATGTATGGTTGAGTATATTTCTCTATTATATGATAAATGTTTGGAATGTTGTGGTGGAAGATGATGTGCTAATATATTGTGATAAATGTGCTAAGAATATTAATATATGTGGAAAAGTTTAATTAATATTTTGAGCTGCTTAGTTTCATTGTGTAATATGTACTGAAATGCTTAATTAATACCGCAAAATGCTTGATTTTGCTGTGAATATATATATATATATATATATATATATATATATATATATATATATATATATATATATATATATATATATATATATATATATATATGTGTTGTTAAGGCTGCATGCAAGTATGCATTGCTGTATTGCTAAGGCTGAAAATATATTTAACTATGTTGTATTATGTTGATTTAGCTTTACTGCATCACATACATCTTCATCATTCTAGAGCTAAATAGGACATTGATCTGTACTTGTCTGGATCCAGATATTGGGATGGATCGCTCCTAGACCGGAACAGTTCCTCTGGATTACTTAGGCTGTGAAATCAGCTGGAACTGAATCACTACATTTGCATTAGATGGGCTGGGAATGGGCTGAACATGCTGCATAAATTGATTGAAGTTGTTGTGCTGATTGCTGTAAATTATATGAATTGTACCAATAATTTTAATATTTTATACTCTATGGTTATGATTCTTGTTTATATAAGCTCACCTTTTGCACTTGTTTGTTTTGTCGTGTGTGATGCGATAATCGTACGGTGGTACGTGAGTAGAAGTAACAGGTACAGTATCCACTTTCCATGTTAGAGAGTCTGGCTAAGGAGTAGTCCGGACTGAAGATTTTGGAGATATGTAGCTTAGTTTTAATAGTCTAGGTTTTAGTATGAACTTAAGTCACTTGACTATAGATCTAATGTTTTAATGTAATTATTATGCAAAGACTTTGTATTTTGAACTCTATTTAGAGCAAATGTTGTAATTATGTATATACACTTATATAGTTGTTGAATTATATGAAAATATCTTTGGAGTTTTGTTATTCTACGGATTTGGATGTTAAAGTCAAATTTTCTTTTAAAAATTATATTTTTTGTGATATACTTGTACTATCTCGTTAATGAAATTTATATTAGAAGCAGTGATGTATGATGTCATTGATCCTTTATAAAAAAGGGTCACATCCAAACTCAATCCAAATCTCATATTTTCACTAAATCATGTCATCCATTCAAGAAACTATAAGTATATATCATTTAATTTTCCAGCTCAAAGAATCCTGCTTCAAAACTCATATTTCAAAAGTAGAGCATGTAACCACTCACAAAGGCAAAAAGTATATATGAAATTTATATACATCATATAAGCATAATTTTATTAATGGGATAGAACTATCCTTACCTTGAGTGGATGATTCATGTAGAAGTTTTGGGTGGAAGATGTTGTCCAAAAGACCAAGTTCTTTCTAAGCATTACAAAATAGAGTAAACTTTTGAGAAAAAGAAAATGATGAAACAGAAGGAAGTATAAGCTCCAAGAAACTTATTGGAGATTAAGTGGAAAGGATATCCAAGCTCAAAATCAAAAGAGATTTTGAGAATAAGGGTGTTTTGTAGCTGTGGAAGAGAGTGAGATGGGAATAGTTATTTTCCTTGTGATATAAGTTTTTAAAATGATAAAATCACTTAAATACCATTTTTCTCAAGAATTCTCACATGAACAAAGGAATTCTTGCTTGAGCAAGAAAATCAAATGAAATTTTCTACTCAGTTACTGATATTTTTGCTTAAGCCAGATCATTCTTGCTTGAGTGAAACCCTTCTAGAGAGATCTTATTTCTATTGCCCATTTTTGCTTAAGCGAGACATTCTTTGCTTAACCAAGGTATTTCTCGCTTAAGTTAGAATTTTTTGGTTGAGCTAAAACACCTTTTTTTATAAACTCTTCTATTTTAAAAACAAAATACAATAATAAAAATTACGGTGTTACACTCTTATTAAAATTCTTTGTTATTGCTATTTTAGTAGGCAAGGGAGAGAATATGACAACATACACCAGGGTTTATCATCTAATGTTAACATTAACTAGTTTTAATTTCATTCCTTTGAAGTGTGACCCATTTATATAATAATTTTAGTCTAACTATGTTTAAATATTTCCAGTTCTAAGTTCTAATATTTGGTTATAATATTATATATAAACATTTTAAATTTAATACCATAAATAATAAGTAACATTTACTAATAATTTTTTATTATCTAAATACTAAGAATGTCCTTGATTTGACATAACCTTTTTTTGTATTATATTATTTAATTGGTTCTTTGATTTAGACATGTAATTGAACACAAAGTATGAAATATATCCTCTTCTATACTCTAATTATTTTCTTGATATTTGAATAAGTTTTCCCAAATAAATATCATATATTTTAAAAAGCATGGTTATGCATTTCATTGTTTGACTTTATCAAATTTCATCTAGTAATTGTGGTGATTTTTCAAGTCAAAAGACCTCATACATCATTCTCACATTAACAACTGTGTATAAGACTCATATTATCATTCATGTAACTTTTTCATTGTTACTTAATTTAATATATTAATATCTCTATTGTGCACCCATGTGAGGACTTGATATTTCATCCACGATTTTGCTCAAAACAAATCTAAATCTATTTTAAATCCAATTATAGTAGAAAAGATGACTGAAAATTATTTAAGGTGGTTTGGTCATGTGCAGAAAAGACCTTTGGAGATACTAGTAAGGAGAATGGACTGCATGACTCTTAGTCTGGTAAAAAGATATTGAGGAAGACCTATAAGAACCTTAGACGAAATTATTAAAAGAGACATTTGTATCAATTAGATTTTTGAAAATTTATTTTTTAATTGCGTTCAATAGTGTCTGTAGCATCCTAAATTTTAGTTTCTCAAATTACATTTATTTATATATAACCGAGATAAATAACGTAAATTTTATACTTAATGATAGTTGGAAAAGAACGCACGAGGAAATTAAAACTTTCACATAAATAAAGCCATTTTCAAAATAATTCATTGTCAACATAATATAATGAGCCAAATGAACTGTAACTTAATAATCATAGTGTGACAAAACAGTTAAGAAAATATAGACGCTAACTTTCATTTACATAAATGAGTGTAATAATTTACAAACTGTATATCAAAATATGTCGTACATAAAATAACAATTACATAATCAAAATAAACTAAGTCCTAGAGCAGTCATGGCCCATAACCAAAATATTAAGGACCCAATGCTAGTCATAACATGTCATCCCTCTATTTTTGCTAAATTCTTGGAATTAAGATCCTCATCTAATTCATGATAGAGATAGCCAGAGTCAGTTGCGACCTCAGTACCCAGAATTCGATCAAAAGTAACTTGGGTTGGACTTCCGAGATGATCATGGTCATGATATGTATACAAATAAGTCACTGCAATCGGACTCCTAATTGTACCTCTATAAATATATATACACGGGGTGTGGTGGATCCTATTATTTACAGGAAACTCTAAGAGAATACTATAATATAATTTCAGCTCCAAAATATAGATATGCATGGATACATTATCACAATTGATGGCCAGCTTAAAGTAACAAGTTCTTTTATACTTATTAAATACATAATTTACTCTACACTATACAGAATTATTTATCAATCTAATTCTTTCCTGGAGTGCTATCATCCTAGTTTCCTAAAAATTTTAGTAAGGATAAGTATCTATTCTATCATTTTACAAACCATATTACAAGAAATCATAGTTATGATATAAAAGAAAACATAATCATTTCAACAACCGATTAATAGAACAACACTCATTACATAGCCACAACACATGAATTTGTTATAAATCATTTAATTTCCTTTCTTCAAACACACACTGCCAGTGTACTATGATCACAGGAAAATAATGCCTTTAGCATTTCTTAAGGTCTTACTCAACTAGGTAAATAGTTACCAGTTAGCTCATGCACACGATCACAATGTATACAATAACGGATTCCTTAGCAAAGGTATAGTGTATACACATAGCCCATGTGACGCATTTGCTTTCAGAAAGAGTGTATACATATATGTGAATATCGCTCACCACCCTACGTTTCTCCCAGATTTTTCATTATCTCTGAACTCTATAATCTAATGTATCTATATAACTATTCAAACTAAATTCATTCCATATTCAGCACTTATACTCATTTCATAAACCTTTCATTCTCTAGTCATAAGATCATACTTAGTAAAGCACTTCTGGACTAAGTCCACCTCCCTCATAACATTACATGCAATTTCCATAATTAGGTCATTCACATATTATCCATACAATCTGAACATTTCAATCAATAGATACACGTCACATCTAGTGCATCCAATATACATCATCATGTTTCTATATATACACAACATAGGCACCCAACCAACCAATCAAACACATATCACTCAAACATATATTCTCAGTCATGATCATATAAACATGTCCTCATGAACACAAAATATAAACTTAACTAAAATGATAAAATAGAGCTCTCCTTACCCCGAGGTAAGTATTTAGAGAGAGATTGATGAAGATTATAGTTCAAAAATAGAATTTTTACTAGGTATCAAAAGATATCCTTGAGAAATGAAAAGTAAGATAAACGAATGGAGAAAATGAAGTTAAATCCAGATAAACTTACTTGGAGTTGCTTAGATTTGACATCCAAGTTTGTATTTAAGGAGTGATCGGAGTTTGATGAGATTTTATCTGAGAGGAGAGAGTGAGAGTTCAGAAAAAGTTGAGAGAAGACGTAAGCTTTGGAGTGAAATGAAATTTTTATGTTGAAAATCCCTTAAATACCCCTCAATCCTAGCCCTCTCACTTGAGCGAGGTGATTCTTGCCTGAGTGGGACATATCTCACTTGGGCGAGAACACCAAATAGTGATCTTTTCAAGCATTTTCTAATATTCTTGCCCAAGCAAGGTCATTCTTGCTTGAGCAAGACAATATCAGAGAGTTGGACATTTTTCGTGTGAGTCTTCGCCTGAGCAACTCAGCTCGCTTGGACCAGATCTCTGCTTGCTTAAGCAAAATCGCCTCTCGCTTAGATGAGAGGACAGTTAGTCCAAGTTTATCCCTTCTCGCTTGAGTGAGACTTATCTCACTTGAACAAAATTGTCTTAAAAATATGTTATTCTGGACGTTTCAGCTGTACTAGAACTTTAACAAACACCCATTCAATCAATTTAAAACATAACCCAATACCACCACTATTAGAACAATATATCAAACAATAGATAAATAAAAAGAGGCTGTTACAACTCTTTCACCCTTTAAAGAATTTCGTCTTCAAAATTTACTGATTCACTCGTTCAATCAATTAACACAAATGTATATTTTAATTTTGATATGATATTTATATGATATTACATATATTTTAATATTAATTATTCATAACTAAATCTAGTAGTAAATTTATCCCTATCACTTTCGCACTAAACTTTTTTTCCTTTGATACATATACATATAGAGATAGAGGGACAGTTGGAATTATTTCTGTTTTATATTTTGGCCGTTTAATTGTGCTAAAACAATGGTAAAAAGATATAGAACTGATCTCGCTGTTTAAAGCTGCGGAGGCTTCAGGAATCGGAAAGAATATTGAGAATCAAACTAGTACATATCTACGGGGAATTTGGGTATTTGATCGCCTCCACCACGAATTATTTATTAGAGAAATACTAATTTAGTAATTTTAAGTGAAAAGTTTTAGTTAAAATGCATAATATTATATACTCTGATTTCTCCAACATAATTTTTAATAAAAAAATTATTTATTAATTTCTCAAATACTTCCTAAATACTCTCTAGGCATTGGTTAGTAAGACTCTAGGTTAAGTGAAAATAACGACCGATTCCGCGTTCTGTGCGTATATTTCAATTGAATTAGGTTCCACATTTCCAATTTGAATGCTTGTGAAAATGTAAACGCACAAACACCTATTTTCGCACCAACATGTTAAACAGTCTTTCCATTCAAATAACTGGCAAGTGCTGTTTTCACTTTATATACTACGAAAATATAAAGTTTATGTGATGTGAAGTGCAGAAAAATACACACTAATTATATATCAATTTGCACTTCTACCTAGCACATACAGTCAACAAATATTCCCACATCTCATGCTTTTCTTTAACAATTGGTCTTCTGTCCCACTAGACTTCTTGGTAGTGTCTCTTATCCAACTACAATTTGTGCAAAATTTGCAAATCAATCAAGAGATAAAATCGACGAACAAATTTTATTGCCATCTTCCAAAATAATTGCAGCCGGACCCACCAATCAACAAGCAGCTCTGAAAAGGTCATTTCGACTCAACTTTCAAGAATTTGTTGTATAATTCACTCAAAATATACAGATATCGGCCCCCCACTGTCTTGAGGAGGTTACAAGAACAAAAAGTAACTCAACCGTTGACATGTTACCCATGGATAGGGTTGGAATGTGGTGATTCTTTTTTTACCTTGGTGGCATACAGGGAAGCAGCTTCATAATCCATCCCAATACCTGGTGAAGACTTTGGTTATAACAATTACATGTCCAACATAAATCCAATCAAAGAAGTTTGCTGGTTCTCCGTCTTGAAGGTCCACCAGGAAACAGCTTCATAATCCATCCCAACACCCTTTCGACAACCTAGTACGAGAAAAAGAGATATCAATTCCTTTATTAATTTCAAGTTTTATAATCCTTATAATGTTTATGATCTAGTCTACTCCAGTAATAGTTTTTCAGCATAGAATAGACCAACTACTTCCACCCACAACCATATAGCCTAGGTCTCTAATGTTTACCTAGACATTGCAGTATGGGAGGCTTTCGATTACAAAATAGAAAAATGGGATTCGTAGAGACAATAGAAAACATGATGTCTAAACTAAACTGAACATGGGTTACCTCGTCACCCTCATCTGCATATGGGGTGTTCTCATACATAACACGAGAATCTGGTGGTTTTGCAGAAATATTTTCATTAACCATACTCTGAGCAGTCAAAAGCTCTAATCTTTGTGTCTGGACCTCAAGTTTTCGGGACAACTCCTTGTTTATCTCCTTCAATCAGGAAAAGAAACAGCAGAGATTACACGGTTAGACTAAGATATAATTAGAATACAAAAACAGACCAGAATATGACCAACTCAACCAAGAAAACAAAATTAAAAGTTGACTGAAAAGTGAGACTGGACAAAGTTTTCAGAAATATCTGCCTTTTCAGTTCACAAAGATAACTGCATTTGTCAAGGACCAAACTCTCCTAAAAGTTTTAGCTGTTTGCACATGAATGGCTTTACTACACCTCTAACAACGCCCTCATGCAATAGCCATTTGAGCTTGATCTGTGGCTAACATATCTGCCCATTTCTTACTAAATGCTGAAATTCAACTTTGTTTGAAGAATGAGAAGTGCAATAAACAAACACTATTACTTAGGAAGCTTTGATACATCTCAATGACTGATTCTCATTAAAGACTAAGTTGTTTATCAAAGGATTATGAATTGCTTTATTACATCTATAGTCAGTAATGCAGGAAGTGGCATTACCACCATCATAAAAAAAAAAGTTCATGTATGAAACAAAGACTGAAGGAAAGGATAAAAGACAGAATAGACAATCCCTAGGCAACATTTTAAATCCAACAGAGTAGGACTTTATCAAAAGAATCACCTAGAAGAAACCTATAATTTGCTCTTACAAACTGAATATATAAGCAAGAAAATAGGTAAAACAAGAGAAGACATCCTTCATATCAGAAAAATCATAAAAACAGGGAACAGAAGAAGTTCCGAATTCAGAATTGCTGTCCAATCTGTCCACACAGCAAACCTGGCTGAAACAATCATAGGAGGAATACTAGAAGCCAAAAACAAAATCCTACCCTACATAATAAAACTTAAGGGAAAGAAAACACCGATAAACAGGATAAGCAGATGCACACCACAGCGTTTCTGACTCCTTCTTTTTACTTAAAATACTGCATCAAAGAAAATCAAATATTGATTATTAAATTACCTTCATCCTGGAACATTCAGATGATTCAGATGCCAAGGTTCTTATCAATTCTTCTTTCTCCAATGCCAGCTATACATGAAAAAGATAGACAGATGAATATGCAGCCTTGTTTGATCACACAATATCACACTACTCTGATAATACATATGGAACCAGGATGGGTATAACAAGAAATTTTCCAAACAGTAATGAACAATGAGAAGTAGTATATATTATTGAATTTTCAACAGACCATATCCTACCTCAGAAACAAGTGCATTAATGTTCTCAATCACTCTCATCTGATCATGAGGAATATTCACAGGAGAAACTCCAAAAGATAAGTTTCCAGTTTCAGGAACGGAGAACAAACTAGAGGCCTCAGCAGTATTATCATTGATTTCTGGGTTGGAAGAGTTGGAAGCAGGATCTTCGTTTGCTGCATTACATAGATATATAAACACAACTAGAGACACTAAACAAGTAAAAATACTCACAGTAATTGGGAGTACGTTAATCAAGTATCATTTGCCCGTTGTAACTCATGAATTAAATCCAAATCCTTGGATGAAGAAAACAACATATGATCCAAAAATTCTTTTTTAATAGTATGTAGTGTGACCTAAACCAAATCAGGTGAAGTACCAACAAGTTTAATATTTGATGTAAAAATCTCAACAAGAGTACAAGTTTATGCATGCTGGAAAGTTCTGATACCAGATACTGGTCAGGTTAACATGTAGAAGACATTCTTGCAATATGTTATAGAAAAAAAATATAATGAAATAAATGAACCTGCGAAGGTATATTACATCACATATTCATATGCTTAGTCTGCATAATGCTAGAACCCAACAACAATAGCTTTAGAGACTTGTCATTTTCTTTCTTTCTTTTTTTCTTGTTTTAAGCATATTATGTTAGTGGATACACAATAGAAGCATTTCATTGTCTTACTCCCACTTAGAATTATGGAATAACAAAAACAGGCTTATATATCAATTGATAACCCCTGAAGAATAACAAGAACAGACAAGTTAATGACAACAACTGAGGAAACAAACCTAAATCCTCTGTAGACGTAGAAACATCTATTTTACTAGTTTGACTCTCAATAGACTTTGCAATTCCTGAAGCCTTTCGCAGCTTAGATAGCAACATCTTCTTTTCTGTATCAGTACAATGGAAAAGAAAGAACATGAATTCCTGATTTCATATTTGACGCAATTCAAACAAACTTTGCTGGCAATTTCAAAAGAAGATTAGCCAAATTTTGTTTCAAATTTAGTGGCCACAATGAATGGTTAACTAGCATTTTTTAACATCTCTCTAATATTTTTCTCTTTTGTTAAAAAAATGTAATTCAAATTGAAATAATTACATGATATCCCCCTATAAAAAAAGTAGAAAAGAACAAAAAATCAACTTATATATATGTAAAACCATCAACAACTCAAGTCCTTGAAAATATCAAATCAGAGAAAAGTTTACATTTCCATGCAAAAGACTGCATTTTTTGGTCTAAAAAACAACTATTAGAGAAGACAAGAGTAAATATAAAGAGAGTTACAGATATCAGACTTGACAATAGCACAAAGATAAAACAAAGCACAAATAGGCTTTTCAATACAAATAAAGTGTTAATCACCAAAGTGAACCTGACGATAATAATGACTCCTTGAACACACAAGCATTTGCCTCTAGCCAAGTACACTAAAAACCAGCGGGGTAGAACATCACCTTTATAAGATTACCCACAATAATGCAATAACATAAAGAGGCAAAGTATTCAAATGATTGGAATTTGGAAAATCAAAAGACAAAAAAAATAGATAGAAGCATAAGATATTAATATATGATTATTCTTGTAAGCACAAGCACATCCACAAACTAGAGTATTTTAAATGGAATTAATTTGAGATCTCACAAACTAGAGTATTTTAAATGGAATTAATTTGAGATCTCAAGAACCGAGATAGACTTAAGACAAGAAAACCCAAAAACACTCTTTTTTTTTGTAATTTTCATTTCCATTGCTATAGTTAATATCCTCTCTTAACTTTCATAAGCATCAAATAAGTGACACTAACCTCCAACTTTAAATGAAACATTAAAAATAAAATTCATGTGAATCCAAATGCACAAAGAAAATACAGTTAAAGCTCAATCACCTTCTTGAAGAGCGTCAATGGTCGACTGCAAATCATGGCGCTCTTTGTCTAGGCTAGACATTTTCTTTCTGCAATATTTATTATTAGCCATTATTTTGATAAACCCAAATAAAGGAACTATTTTTCAGTGCCCTAGAATCAACAAAAAAAGGAAATGAAGAGCTGATATCAAATCAAATTCCATCAGAATGAAGTAAAATTACTATATTAAAATTAAAAAAGCAAGATTTTTTGAAGGTTCAGAAAAAGCAATTATAGAAAACATGTTGTCATATCTGGCTGCCGATCCAACATTGGATTAGGGTCATTCTGCCAAAAAATAAATCACTTTGAGTGAGAAGTAAATTATGTGTCCCTATGCCCCAATCACCAAAAATTACACATGGGTGAACTGAACATTCCCAAGCATAAAATTCATTGTCTCAAAAATAGCTCTATAAAATTCTTTGCATACAACAAGCAATTTGATTAGGAAAAGAAAGCAGATGAGAACCTTGAGTTGAGGAAAATAAATTCTCATACAAAGAAAAAAAAAAGTAGGAGTAATTATTTTCAAAATTAGTTCTTCCAAAATAAATTGCACTCAAGTAAACTCTACACCAATTACTCAAACATGCACGAAAAGGGTTTTCTTAGAGCTAGGCAGACAATCAAGGATAATGGATGGCATCATTTATCTCTATTTTTCTTCTTTTCATTTTTTGGCTCAAATATCATACCACCTCTTCAAACTCAGTACCAATGACCTATTTCAAATTTATTTCATTATTTCCCCGCCCAACACTTTCAAATATTCTGCAAGACCAATCACCATCAAATTTAGATATTATTAACCAAAATGTCATTCAAAAAAAAAAATGACATCAAAACAAGAACTTTTAGTTGCAAGTCCAACTGCAAGATTATAGTCCAGGCTCAAACAGACATTTGAACATAGATACCTTTCAAATAAATGACATCATTTCAGGCAGAAACCATGTTTGAACATTCAACAAATCTCAATCTTATCATATACAGTTATTCATTTGCTGCATACTTAAAACCTTAAAACTACCTGTTTGAAGAAATTTCTGCTTGTGCATTTTCCAACTGCTTCTCAAGCTTTAGCTCGCTAGATCTTAGTCTGAGTGCCTAAAAAGTTTATTGAACCCAATAACAAATTAAAGTTATAATTAATATATTTCCTGAACCTATATGCAATAAGTCAATAATTTGTGTCCGTTGTCACATAAATCACTCAGCACTACATGTTCAAAAATGGATGCAGAGATATTTTTATTAAACAAGTCAATTTTTTAGGGCTTGAAGCATGGATATTGGATTGGTCCAATTTACCTTTTATCGAATTTAATTTAATTATAAATTATAAAAATGGTGTTAGCACTTCATTATAAAGGCTTTATTAATAAATCAAATAACAATACCAATTTTCCTAAAATCCCACACTATTAGGTAGAGGCTCATGAGTCATAAATGGTTTATATCTCCAACAATAACAACCACCAAACCTTATCTCATTAAGTGAGGTCGGCTTTAATAAAAAATTCTTATATTGGTAATTTGTTATGTGTAATTTATCCACAGTACAATGAATTTTTTTTCTGACACATGCAACAAATAATCCAAGCTATTATATTGTCTGAATCCTTAAATACATCATAAGGTTGTCAAACTCATATCCTACCTAGGATAAGATAAAGGGGTTGACAAGTAGAACATGAGATTAATATAAAATTAACATATGTATGAAAGTAACACATATAAGCAGAACAGATATAATAGAAAAACACTAAAATAATCTTTTAAAACTATTATATGACATAACTTTTAAAATTTCTGGAAGTTATATATTGAACCTTAGAAGAACCACACTACAAAAACAAGCCGTTGTAGTTGCAGAGTCTAATGCCTTATAAACCCCATATTTAGAATCTCATACTTCCAATGTGGGACTCAAGTCGCATACCTTGCAACTGCATCCTAAAATTCCACCAAGCTCCCTGACACCCCATGTAGGCTTGCTGTGCACTAGCCCCTTTGACTAGTCCAAAATTAAAATTGAAATGCTAGTAGCATCACCACCCACACTGCCGGTTTTCAGCTATGAGACATGATAAAAGGCTCTGATACTAATTTATAAGAACCTTGGGACAACACAACACAAAAGCTAGCCATTGTAGTTGGAGAGTCCAAGGCCTTATAATTCCCACATTAGACTCCCATACCTCCAACGTGGGACTCAAGTGTCATCCCTATTCCCTTGCAATTGGATCCTATGATAGACCTTTTTGAAAGTTTTAATTAATCTCTACAAAGTATTTAACAAAGTATTTAATTAATGTTAACTTCCACAAAAGTTTTCAAGAAAATGCTTAAACAAGGTTGGATGAGTCACAGAATCATGAAACTTACTAGAACGCACATACAATACAAGATAAACATTAAAAGAAAAAAAATTTAAAAAAAAATAAAATATATATATATATATATTCAAAGATAATTATTGAAAATTATGAATAATTACAGTAAATAAAGCTAAATAAACAGCTATTATAGGGATCAAAAGTAGACCCAATAGTTTTAAGGCAAAAAAAAATATTGTAGTTAACAATTAATAGAATAAAGAAAATAGCCACAGCACAAAAACATAGCTAAACCAGTACAGATCATAGCTAACAATCCTGAACAAGGAGCAATTCATGGTGCAACCAACCCCAAAACTGCTATAGCAGGACGGCCGGCACTATATTGAAATTTCAGATATAAGATAAATAATCTATATATTATACATATATCAATGTCTGAATATAAATATTCATTAATAATAATTATTAATATAAAAATATAATCTCCTATAAACCCAAGTCAAAAACAATGAAAAGAAAGGGCAGAGAACAGAGCAGACTGCATAAACTATGCAGAAGCAGCAGAACAGAGTAGAGGCTGGTCAGGAAAACAGGAAAAATAAGAAGGCCAGTCTGGCTTAGTCAGAGACCATGGTACAAACAAAGGCATTTCCAGCTTTTGCACATGAATGGATAACAGTTTCAGGTTTATTCAGGTCATTCGTGGACCATGGTCGATAACAGTTTCAGGTTGATTCAGTTCATTCGGAGACGGAGCATCATCAATGCTATTTTTGACTGGTTTCTTGGATAGTTAGAACTCAATTCTACAGATTTTACCTGACAGGATGCTGTCCCAACAAGACAAGTTTTTTGCTGAGTCAGGACCACTAAAGCCCTTCAAACGCATAAATATGCACAATTCTATGTGTTCACGCTAGACATGCAATTTTGACAACCATGTATCACATAAATTATATCTCAAGATTGAAGCAAAAAAAAAAAGAGTCAATTTTGCAAGAATTAATAATACAAAGGATTTGACTTACATGTTTCACTAGTTCAAGTCATTTCATGATTCCTTTAGAAAATCATTAGAAAAAATTAACAAAATTCTCTTTAAGTTGTGCTTCACATTTGTTTCAAATAACATTGTAGTTGTCAACTAATTAAAGATAATTGTAAAGTAGTTTATTATATGTCAGAAAATTCCTCATCATGATGAAGACATAAAATTCCAAATAAGTTACGGGTACTTGAATTCAGATAAGGGATGGGAAAAATATTTTATCCTCAAAAGTAAACAAAATCACACAACATACCAAGAAAATTCAGTACCTTCTCTTCTAAACCAATAACTTCAGATGCCAATAACTTGGCACGCTCATCAGCTGCATTACACTCTAGTCGTGCATTTGTATATTCATTCCTGATAGACTCAAGCTCAACCTGCTCAACCCAAAAAAATCATCAATCAATGAGGTAGAAAGTTTAACTTCTACCACACTCAGCTTAAGCTTAATGCACCAAAATCTCTAACTCTGAAGCAGGACCATGACAATCTTGGATATTGGGAAAAGCACCACACTAAGCAGAAATCATTGACGGGAATTTGGGTAGGTTTGAAAATGGAAACCCAATATCAATAGAGATTTAAGACATAGGCAAGGTAAATTATCATAATCACAGATACTTTTACTTAAAATTGTACTTAAAAGAAAAACAAATATATATAGAAGGCAACTCTTTTTGGCTCATGGAAAAACTGTATAAAAGGTACTTGATAATCATGAAAAACTTTTGTTGTTGTCACACCTTTCACAGAAAATATGGTGAGTCAAATAATCCTCTCATTGATGCACCATTTCAGGAAACCAAGGATGTCAATAAAAATAGATGGGCTTTATAAAAATGAAAACAGTTATTGTGTAAGCTAAAATAATTTATAATTTATAATTTATAAATATTCCAGACAAAAAGACACAGAGAGACATCAAAGTAACCAACCAATCACCATAAACTTTCATTTACCAAAGACTTGGGTCAGGAATCACAATAAGCACAAAAAAAGCTGAATCCAACAAGTTCAGTATGCTTCGCTCAATGAGATGTGTGATTATCTCTGCATCAAGTTTTATACGAGGCTAAGTATATAACTTGAATCCAGATTAATCGCCCTTATATATTCAGCTCAAAAGATTGTGAGCCAGCTTGATTGTCGATTGATGATATATAATATTTTTAACTTATAATAACTTTTCAAAATTTTAATAATAAAATATTTTCAATATATGATTTAGTAATATAAATGTAAACAAGAGCATGAATGAATTTGCAAAGCCAGAATATGTATGAGTGTATAATGGAATACCAGCACAGCCAAAATAATTACGCAACGGGGGAGGGATTAGGGAGTTGATACAAACCAGTTGTGCTTTGATATCTTCCTGTAACATCTCCATGTCTGATTTTAATTGGTTGACAACACTTCTCTATAAAAACAAAAAGATTGTGACTTTCATATCCTTACAGACAACTATATTACCAGTAAAGTAAAAACATAAGCAGCAATTTCAATTCAAAATCAGATTCTAAGTAATGACAAGATAATAAAGATCCAAGAACTAACACAATTACTAACCAAATATCCCAGACAAAGAAAAAACTAGATCAGCCTTGCGAGACATTTCCACTATATCCATAACCTATAACCAATTAAGTTCTTTTTGTAAACCCAGAGACACACATACCAAAATGTTTGAATGTTTGATTGTACATATCAAAGGAGTACAAGTAAGCAAAAACTCACTAACTTCAACAAAGTCAGCAATAACTGCTCCTATTATTGGAAACCTAATGTTCTTCATAATTAATTATTAAATAGCTCAACATAAAATATGATAATATGCCGAATGGATAAACACATTACATTCTGGAATAACAAAATATACTTTATAGTTACAATAAAAATTGTCACTGCCAAGGGCATAGGGTTTAACATGAACATAAATCAATAACAAAACAATGTCATAAAAATTTAAAACAGCTTTTCAAATTTAATATTCTTCAAAATGGCATACAGTATCCATGAGCAAACCTGTTGATTATAATTATCAGTCAGAGTTGAATTTTCAGTAGCTAGTGACTCTGCTAATGCTCGAGAAGCCTCAAGAGCGCGTTGCAGAGAAAACTTTTCTTGCGTTAGATCTTCAATATGCTGCAGCAAAAAAGAGAGGAAAACATATAAACTAAAATAACATATTGGTTTTTCACATATAGTAAATGTATGGAAAAGCTAAGATGCAAGAAACATAAGTGCACTAATAACTCTTATCTCATACAAAGAACTTTGGCACCAAGTAAACAAATTACAATTTTATTTTTAATTCATAAGAATTAGAAACTTTTGCAAGTAGATAGACAAACGAAATACCTGCCAAGCCAACACATAGGCAAAGTGTAATGTACGACTACAAAAGTTTTTCTCCCAGAGAAGAAAGGAGACAGAGAATGGGTACAAAGGAAAAGAAAAAAAAAAAGAATATATTCAGTTTCCATTGTTGTTTATACAACCAATGCAATACGCTTCCTGCAATTTGTAATGTGAACAGCACAGCAGAAATGGGAAAAGAAACAAATGAAATTCTGTATTGATTGCAATTTCAGTATTACAAAAGAGGAAATCCTCCCTTGTCCCAGAGCACAGCTCCTAATAGAGAAACTCTAAGGTTTCCTCTACTCAATATGAAAGCAAGATACTGAATAATGCCCCATCACCTATAGCATGATGCTATATACAATATGCAATAACAGAAAAGATACTCCCAGTTTCTCTCCTCTAACAAACTCTTTTTCTACTTATGCCAACTTTGCCCCTTTCTTCCTACGGGACTACACCAACCATTCCTTTGGGCTTTTCATTGTTTCATTGGCTAAAGGTTCTAAAGGCCCAATTTCGGTTTGGTTCCTATCACAATGTATAGCTGTTCTCATTGTTGTAACTCCAGTCATTAATCTAAAAAATTTTTGAATCCCACAAACCAGAGAAATCACCTCATAATTGACATATTAAAGAATCTAAGTGCAAAACCTCAATCCCCAACCCCCAATAATGAGGTTCCAACTTATAATTACATCCCTAGTGCATAACATTACTAGTGTTCTGCTGTTAAAACTGATGAATGAATATATGATGAAGACTTATATGATATTGAGATTCTACTAGCTTGAACTAGACAAGCATCAACATAACAATCATGTAGGGTCATACATTAGCTCAAACCTACTGACATTCTTTTCACAACTTGTGCACAAAATTGTGTCAAAAAATTTCCACAACTCCAATTAAAAATTAGGTATATTTTAACTCATTATTTGGAATTGGCGTATCATAGAAATCCCCAACAACGAAATACCTTAACAACCACAAACATTTCAGTACATAATAAATCAAGCGCAGAACTCAACTGTCATGTCTTAATTCATTTTTTTATACTAATTCATCACATACACAAAGCACTATAACATCATACAACAGGCATCAAGAAGGTAATGCCTTGACCATAGGTAGCAGAAACAACCTGTTCTAAAGCAGCAAAGTCTTCATTTTGTGAAGGTGAGTAATAATGATGCTTCTTCTCCATGCCATTTTCATTAGCACTTATCATCAGTGCGTCTTGATTGCTATCATTAACAACTGAAGTGGTCTCAAGTGGACTATGAACATTTGTAGTTGTAACATTAGAGAAAAGTGGCACAGTTTTAGTCTCTTCCGATGGCTTACGGAAATATGTAGATCCTGATATATCATTGCTGCTTGACTGTAAATGATTGGACATAGAAGAGCCTAGCTCAGGCTGATTAAATGGAGGGCCTAAAGGAGGTCTGGTGACATTAAGAGAATCAAGAAAAGATGGACGTGACCTCCTAGAACTAGATTCCATTGACAATGAGTGTATTGGTGTATGGTTTGAGGAATTTCGTGCCTCATAACCTGAGGAATCATATTTTGGTATTGTTGCACCATGAAGACTAGGCAAATCATTATCATAGCCTGTAATGGTCTCTCTAAACTTGGAACTCAAAGAATCAGAGAAACCTGGAATACAACATATATGATGCACAACCTCATCAGCATAAAGCACTAAGTCATTGTCAGGTTCAATGAAAATGGTAAAAGCAACATATTATAAAATTTTGAAATTATAGAACAAAGAAAAAAAAAATATCAAAATGTTACCTCCAGTAAGCGAACTATGTGAATAGCCACCATCTAAAGAGCTAGAATTTGTTGGCTTGATTTGCTGCAGTGCATCAACAGAATTCTGAGGTAAGATTTTTGAGGGAAAATATGAAGAGAAATTATCAGCAACCGCATAATCCTTCACAAAACTGCTACTCTTGTTTGACTGGCTGTCATTCCTTCCATGAATACTAGATTTATTGCTATCAAAGTCTTGACTTACTTGTGCATGAAGAGGAATGCTTTGGTGTTTTGTTGTCCCATATCCACCAATACCAACAGCATGAATTCCATGTATGTCATTCACCTTATGTGTCTCATTGTTTTGACTAAAGTCTGCAGATACAGTAGCAGCAGAAGAATTATATCTCTTAGCTTCATCACTATTGGAATGTGCTTCCACCAGAGTAGTAGATGATGTACTAAGATCATTCCTTGCAAGACTTGTTCTACTGGCCAAAGACCCTTGATTACTTTGGCTAAACAAATTCAGGGTCTTGTCACTACTCCCCAAAGTTGATGCGTCAGTAAGTACTCCCCCAACACCATCAGATGCAGTAACTGCATCCGACTCATTAACACGTACATTTTCAACTTCAGAAGGTTGTTTTTTATTCAAGCTAGCATCAGAATTGTGAACATGGCTAGAGGATCCAGCCTTCTTGGCCTGCTCTGCAGCTTTTTTTTTACGAAACTCCTCCAGCTGCAAGACCCAAACAGCATAATAATTTTTAGATATAATATAAAATGAAGAAAATAATGCAATCAATAGTCAAATTCATAGAAAATATATGAAATCTAACAGATATTAGATTGGATAGGGGGTCAAGGATCATAACACAACTCGTAAGATCTTACAAAATTACATGTATATAATGTATGTATATGTGTGTGTATGTGCGCTCGAATGTATGTATGTAGGGAGAACAGTAAATCTGGACCATACATGGATGGTCAAAATTAAAAGTATGATTGTGGTCACATGACGGCTTAAAAAAGTCGTGTGCATTTTTCTTTTAATCCCAACCATTTGAAAAAAATATAATGGTTTACTTTTATTGTTCTCATCATAGTAGTCAATCCCGAATAGTGGCACAGAGTGGCCAACCCAAAAAACGCTATAGCGAATAGTAGGAGGACTGCTATTCTGAAGACAATCAAAACAGAGAAGAAAAATAGATCAAAAAGTGTTCAGTCATCGGAAAAAGCTCTAACGCAAATGGTCTCACCGAAAAATGTCTACATCTCATCAGAAATTCCTTAGGTTACACCAAAGATGAAGAAGACAATTGGAAAATGTCTCTACTTACATTAGAAATAAGTTGGGTTTCACCTGAGATGAAAAAGACGACTAGAACTTGGCCGAAAATAATGACTTGCACTAGAAAGTGACGCTAGAGATAGAAGACGAAGCAAGAATAGGAGAGAACATAGATGGAGGTAGGGTTTGAGACGAAGAAGCATTCCAACTTTCAGAATGTCTCTACTTACGTTAGAAATAAGTTGGGTTTCACCTAAGATGAAAAAGACGACTAGAACTTGGCCAAAAATAATGACTTGCACTAGAAAGTGACGCTGGAGATAGAAGACGAAGCAAGAATAGGAGAGAACAGAGATGGAGGTAGGGTTTGAGATGAAGAAGCATTCCAACTTTCAGAAATATAAAAAAGGGTGTGGGGGGGGGGGGGAGAAATCCTAAGATTGCCCCCTTTAAAGAGCATTCCAACCTTTAGAAAGGGAGGGCAAACTTGCCCTTTTGCCCCTGTTTGACATTTAAAAGGACAATTTTGCCCTAGGATGAATTATGGCTGCTATTGACTACTATTATGGCTGCTATTGACATTTTACGACATACATAATTCATAAAACTAGTAGCAACTTAAATGGACAGGCAGAAACAGCCACAACCATAGACAGAATCAAGGGACAGAGCAGAGCAAAGAACAGCAGCAGCGTCACACAGTAGCATGACAAAACAAGTTGTAGGTTGTAGAATGACACTTTGCAGGTTGCAAAATGAAGCTTCGCAAGTTGCAGATCTCAGCTCACACAGAGACCAGAATGGGTATTTGGGTGCTGATATTCGATGGGAATGAATGGGTGAGCAGTGGGTAGGAGAACCGAAGCAGTATGTGGCAGGGATGAGGGTTTTTTGTGTTTAGGGTTTGATTTGGTCCCATTTGATTTTAGGCTTCAGGTGTTTGTTTAACAAATCAGGTCACATGTTTTATGGTTTAAAATAAAAAATCAGCCACGGCAGAATTGAATGTTTCTACCGAGTTTACAATCCCACACATCGATTTCATATGATCCCACAAGAAAGCAACTTCACATGCGATTCAGCACAGCCAGGTGGATGGAGATCATAGAATCGTGCAATTCTACAAGCCCGCACATGATTTTAACTATGCACCCAATAGCATGGGCTTTTGGCATAGTTATTGACATGGTATCCAAGCCTCTATGACCATGCAATCTAGAGTTTGATCCTTGTATACCAACCTTACTCTTCTAAAATAAAAGTTAAATTTCAACATAAGTAGGGGTGGGCTTGAATTAAAAAGTCCAAGATTAAGAGAAAAAGGCATAACTTCAGGTATTTAGCACCCAATTAATAGGAAAATATTATTCTTTAAACATATGAGAATCCTATTTTAAAGAACATGATCAATATAACAACATTATGATACATTAATTAGTTTATTATTTTTGGTCTATGGTATATTTTTTTGTAAATTTATCAGTCACCAAATGGGCATGTATTATTTGTGATACTGAGTCTTATTCTAATGAACATGTTTTTGTTATGGATTAAGAAAGTAGGAAATATCATTTGTTTTTAATAGGAATAGGATTCTATGCTTAATTTACACTAGGATAAGCAAAAAAAGATTGTCAATCAGATGAAATGCCTTTTCTTCAAGGGAACAATAATCACTATTACAACATTACTAGTGAATTGCTTCCCTAGTAGTATGACGAAATCAAACACAACATGCAAAGCCAAAGAAGATGATGGGTGAGTGTAAAGACCAGGCACTGCTGAGACCAGCTAGTAAATATTAGGTTATCAAGTGCCAAATAAAGGCAATCAAAAACATAAGTGTGGCTTAGATGAAATGATGAATACTAGAATGGATGAATAAACATGCTAAAATGATAACTAAATTTCTAAAAGGGGGAAAGTTACTCTCCAAGATTTTTCCTTTTTCTTTTACTTATCAACTAAACACAACAACTAAATCCTGAAAAGCTTACTCCTCTGAAATTTCTCCCCATGTCATCCCTAAAACAAACGATAGCAGCCTAAGAGGTGATAAATTCATATATTGTTGCATTTATAGTTAGTTTTCTAGGATCTTTTTAATAGAAAATTGTAGTTTGGAAGATGAAAACCTTATAAAAAAGATAATTGTTTAATAAATTCAATTTTTGTTTTAAATAATTCAAATTGTTTGGATTTAATAGAATTCTTATGTAAATTTTGTTGTTGAATTAGTTTTGCACGATTTTCTAAAGAAAAATACGAGCTAGAAGCATTAAGAGATCAAATATGATGAGCATAATCACTTTGGGTGCAGAAAATGAATATTCCAGAGATTTGGAGTCCAATATGATGGCTTTAGTCATTTTCACCATCAAAAGTAAGCATTGCAAAGGCTTTTAAGAGGATATACAATGCGCAGAAGCACTATTATCACTGTAAGTGAGTCTTGCATAGGCTTAAGATGAGAAATACCCTGCGTGTAATCACTCTTTGTGCCAAGAGCGAGTCTTCTAAAGCTTTAGCAATTGAGAATGGCATGGCATGCACGTAAGCACTTTTACAATAAAAATGTGAAAGTTCTAGAGGTTGTCATGAGAAAGAGCTTGCGCACACTTTGGGCATCCAAAGTGGTCAAGCCAGAAGCGCAGAAAACTTATAAATAGCCTTAAACTCATATTTTAAAGCAGATTTTCTCATTTTTTTTCTTTTTCACACTCTTAGAGAGCAAGAGAGAGAGATTTGGGAACAAATTTCAAGGCTTAATTCCTCGAAAATCAAGCTTAGGACTTGGATTCATGGAGATCTTTTGCACATTTTCTTCTACTCTTTCTTTCTCTTATTTTTTTTAAAATCATGTTCTGAATTTGTTTTGTTAGGGATTGATGGATCCTAGTTAAAATTTGTAAATTGATTGTAGATCTGAGTCCTAGGTTCTTAATTATATTAAACATTTATTTCTTTTCTTAATGCAATTCTTGAATTAGTTATTCAATTAAATTGAACTTAGAGATTTTATTTCAATGGAAGATAAGTGAACATCTTAGATCTGAATTGAATGTCAAAATTTATTATATCTTAAGAATAAGTATTCATTATCTTGTGGTCTCTTAATTTCTCATGCTTAATGTAATGTTTGATTGATTTACATTAAGGAATTAGGGTACTTCATTAGATATTAGGATCATTGAATCAAGGAATTGAATTTTGATTAACTTAGTGCAATTGATCATCAATCAACTAAGGAACTTCAGAATTCAGATCGCAATCAGTTTTGCAATTGAAGAATAGATGGAATTAACCCTAACTTCATTTGAATAGTAACTTCCTTTTGAAATTATTCATTTGTTCGCTATTTCCTTCTATTTTACTGCACTTGCATGTTCTTGTCTCAAATATTCAAAACCTTATTAAATTTTGATTAGCTCAAATAGTTTTTAATCTTGTGAATTGATAATTGATTGTATCAATCCCTGCAAACAATACTCAAAACTCACAATTTTGTATTTTACTATTTACTACAACTTAGTACACTTACTAGATAGGATTCTTAGAACACAAGAAGAGACTATGAAGAAATTACAACTTCTAACCACAAAATTGGACCCTCAAGCAAGTTGCAAATAGATTGCTTAGTTCTTTCCAACAGTAGAATAGGCCTCCCTCTCACATATACTCAGAGGCAGGAACTCCCCTGCCTTAGTCCCGGGCCTTCAACCATCACAAAGGACTGACATGCAATATACATTTCGATATCGCACATTCATCTTCCTCACAATCATTTTCACTATTTCCTGTCACTTATTTACCATTTCACATCCAATAAGCCAAGCAATCCAAGAGCTACAAAAATGTTCATTATAGGAAGAAAAAAAGAAAAATAAAAATTAAATAATATTCGACCACAAAAATAAAATTCTATTCCAAACCAAACAACTGACATTGCTCTCACATGCACAAGCAAAACATTATAACAACATAAAAACAGCATTAATCAAATCAATTACCCAATACCCATTTCGTAATCTTCAACAAGCTGAGAATCAGAACAAGAGGAAACAAAAAATCAACTCAAATCAAATACATACCCGGCGCTTGCCAGCTTCCAGATGCTCTTGCTTTCGCGACGAAGCAGCGGAGTTTGGCAGCACCTGAGCCGACGCCATTAGAGAACCGCGAACGATCTCGAAGGAAAAAAAAAATCTACAGATTCAAAAGCTCAACGTACAAATTGTCATCACCGTTTCAACGAATCCAAATCAAACAACCACAACCCCAATATCACAAGGGATTTCCCAGATCGCAGAAATTGGGAACGAAAACGATGCAAAAATGGAAGATAAAAATCAAATTGATAAAATGGGGAAAATTTTTAAAAATTGAGAATTGAAACGTTGAGAGAAACAAAGAATCGAAATTCTCTGCGGCGCGATGGGTTTCATACAGAGGGAGCCCGATCTGACCGGGGTGAGAGAGATTTGGTTTTGGGGTTTTTTTTATTATTGTTTGGGTTTTTCTTTTTCTTTTTTAATTTTTTGGCTCTCTTCTCTTTTTGAATTTTTTTTATTTAAGGGTTCGTTCAGGTTTCAGGTGTAGGTGTGTTCTAATTTGGGCGAGGTGATGAAAATGACGAAAGAGGACATGTGGATGCTTAATGCTTCGGAAGACACGTGCACTGAGTTATTTTCAAATTTTAAATTCACTCCACTGATAATAAGCAACGTTTGTCTGTGAGGATGTTGACGGAAAAGTACCATTTTAAAAGTTTAATTTTCAGTAAATTTTTTCTTTTTTATTAATTAAAAATTTTATAAATATAAATTTTGAATTAATAACTTTTATTAATATAATAATCTACAATTAGATGGCAATGTAAATATATTTTAATTAATTTTTAATTTTAATTAAGAATATATTTTATGATTATTTTTAAGGTTTATTAATTAATTTTATAAAAAAAATATTTTATATGATTACATTTATTATTAATTGAAAATTTTAAGTAATAATTAAATAAAGAAAGAAAGTAAAAGTATAAATTGATTAAATAATTAATTGAAAGTAAATTAATATAATATAAAATTCCATAAGACATGCATAATTTGATCCATGTACATTGGATGAAGGAATTCTGAATGCTATTTATGTCATTATTAATTTGGTAGGCATTGGAAATAATTGTAGTGATGATGCTATGCTGGTGCTTGTACCCGTGAAAACATGTTGGTTTAGATCTATCCACACCTCCCAGAGTAGCAAAAAAGAAAGTATCAACTACACTTTGCTGCTTGATAATCCATTCCATCCATTTAAGGAGCATGAAGAGCAGTTCAATCCCTTTTAATCTTCTTCTATGGTTCCTATATAGGTCACAAAGGGGGGCTGAATTTAGACCAATCACTATATTAAAACGAGGTCTCACCATTCTCCAATCTCAGTGAAAAGTTTGGCACAACACAGATGTAGCTTTTTGGACAGCATTCCACACACGAGATCCCCTATTTGCTATATGATGAAGAATAATACTACCTATCTATCGACCCACAGTTTGTCGTGATGATGCATCATCTGCCACAATAACTTGCCCAAAAAAGTTGTATTTGTGGCTCAACCTTGCCTAATACTCAACCCACCAGCAAACTTGCATGGCATAGACAAGAATAAATATAAGTACCAATGAAACTAAAGTGAGCTTTCTGCCTTGTTAAAGAGGTTTTTCTTCCGTGATGAAATTAAAATGCTCCTTTCTGACTGTGCCACCACTTATAGGAAAGGCAAGAGACTTTCTAATATTCCTTGCCAAGAGGTTTTTCTATTAATGTTAGTGATCTCCATGAACTTTCTCTTTTGGGAATTGGGATGAGGAATGCTTTTGGAACAAAAGGACTTAGATCTCTGCAAATTAACCTTAAGCCTAGATGTTATACAAAATTTATTTATGATAATAATTACTTAAATAATTGTGGTGCAAGGTCTCGTTGTGTTCATATATACGTGGTTGATCTATTTAATAGGAAATCATTTGTTCAAATCTTACCGTAAGTAAAATTCTAATGATGTTTGAATGTGAAGTGAAACAAGAATAACGAAGTGAAAGATGAAAAAGAGATATAAATAAAGTGACAAATATTGTATATTTGCATGGGTTGAAAAAATAAGAAATAAAATGATAAAAAAATAAATTCTTCTGCTTATTTGGAAGTATAAAAAAGAGAATAAAAATAAATAATTTATTTAAATTAAAATTAATCTAAAAATTATTTTTTATTATAACACTTTTTCTTAATGAAAATTTTATTTTTATATTTTTAATATTATATTAATTTTTAAAAATTATAAATAAAAAACTCCCAACTTCACCTCCCTCTCGCCCTATCACTTGCCTCACTCTTTTCTCGCATCCAAACATAATGTTAGCGGTACTCTGACCAATGGATAGAAAAAATGAAACAGTATGTCCAATAATAAAATAAGAATACCAAATTGTTGCAAAAAAATAATTCAATAAATATATTAATAAAATAATAATGAAATATTTATTTCTATTATTATTTCAATATTTATTTATTGTATATTCTTCCAAAGACTATTAATGTCAAATACCCAACATTACGAATGACAAAATGACCACTCAACCCACCTTATCCTACTAAAAAACAGGTTAAGTCTTTTTTTTTTTTTTTTTTGAAAATGAGTTAAAAATAGTAACTCCTATTTTTAGAATTGTTTTAGGAGTTGATAGATTGACTAGTTTAAAAATTAAAAAATTAAAAAAATATAAATTTTAAAAATAATAAAATACAAATATATTTATATATATAATATTAAAATTAATTTTTTACATTTATCAAATTTATACATGTAAGAATTAGGATATATTGAAATATTTTTTTGACTTATTTTTATTATGAATTTTAAAAAATTACCCTGATTGAACTCACTCCATTTAACACATTTTAAAATATGAATTAAACCAGAAGTTTGTCAACGGATTAAAAAAGATTAGGGTTAAACCACCGAATTAAACCCATATTGCCGTCATTACCCTAGATCTCATCTAAAAATAATAGGACAAGAGTGAGGGTTATAGAAGAAAACAAAACAATAACAACACGTTGAGCATAACTCTGACCATGTGAGTCTGAAAAACCTTCTGTCAAACTAGTTAATACGTAAAAAATAGAGTTACACGTACAGGATTGATTATTCTAACAACATCTAATTTCTTGACTACTTGAGCTAAATTATGTTAGCTTTTACTTTTACATGTGCCTTAGTACAAGAGTTTAGAGAAGAAAGAAAAATGGAAGTTATTTTATTTTATTTTATTTTTTGGTCCATCTTTATTTTTAAATTTAAAGAAATTATACTATGTTCCTAAACTGATTAGAGATGATTGAAAATTTTTGAAGGTCTTTCATTAAAATTTAGTTTATTTATACTTTGAAAATTCTTATCTACAGGATTGAAAATAGAGTTCTAAATTCCTAATTTTTGCCTGTAGCCTTTTCAGATTTTCTTTTTAAGTCTAGTTAGCTCATAAGACATTATTATCATGTTTATAAACCAATCACTTCTCTATCACCAAAGGGGGTAATATCAGAAAACGACAACATATATGATTCAGGCTCCTAGCCTCTGGGTTTCTCATTCCTCAAAACGATCAGCCTCAAACTTCTAATTAACACATATATAAGTAGAGTCGGGCATCAGTCCATTAACGGCTTAATAGATGTGATAAAAAATTTCAACTTCCAAGTGGGTTAATGAAGTGTTAAATCAAACTACATGCAATTTAAGGTATGATCTTCAGGCATTTCGTGCTCACTTCACACTAGTGACCTCGGAAATGTTAAGCAAGGAACATGAAAGATAGTTCAAATGCAAGTGGGTGTGAGAAATGTTGGACTTAACCCTTTACCCCAATTAAGTTTCCACCTTACTCCTGTAGAAATTCAGATTCAAAACTCCCCAATGACAAAATCAGAGCTAAGATTCAGTACTCCATACAAACTGTTACACATTTGACCTCTTCCCTCTTTTGACTTCGAGACTTGTTCTTTCCTCAGCCTACAACTTAAGTACACACCGTGCCCTTTGCCAATAATGTACATTTATCCTTATACATTAGGAGGAGGTGGGATTCCCAGCACGAAGTACAAATTCGAAAAACACTCGTTTTAAAATTTCACAAAGCAATTGCAAATATTCCAGATACAGCTTTATTTTAGAGACTGAACAAAAGTACCACAATGTAAAAAACATGCAGGAAGCAGGCAATTCCTGATAGTAATGGCTGAAATAACATCACCAGACATCAGGACGCAACTCCCCGCTTGCTGGGGGCATCCATCTCCCAGAGTGATATACACTTTCACCAACTTTCCAACCAGGCACATCCTTCATCACTTCTGCCTCATACTCGAGATATTTATGCCACTCTTTAACAAATCTAGAGAAAGAAACACACAATATGGAGATGTTAAACGGTTAGCACTTATTACATTGATTTTTACGAGCTGTATGGCAATACAGATTTAGTGAAAAAACCTCATATACCTCTCGTCTTCTTCAGCCTGTAGCACAGGCAGTATGGCTCGACGAGCAGCATATTTTTCTTCCTTCAGCGCCCTATAGGAAATGAAACATTATGATACGTCAGTTTGAATTTTTGAGTGGGAACTGAAAAGATACTCAACGAGTATGGTTCTTCCTCATTCAACATTTTTTTTTTTTCAATGTAACACACCACCAGCCCCCGAAACTAATCATTAGGGAAGATGAAAGAACAAAGAAATCTCCGAGACACTCAAGTAGGAATAGGAAGTTTATAACCAAGAATACGCACTAATTTCCTATTCTATATCTTTTTTCCCACAAGCACAGAAGATATGAACAATTTTCCATTAACAAATTTTACAAAATTGCAAGAAACTACAGGCTGCTTTGTTTCTACTTTCTAGATAAAATAAAAAATTATCCAACCTAGTTTCTTAATGCTATGTTTGGATGAAATAGAAAATAAGTAGAAAGAAAATAAGTACAACAGAATATGGTGAGGAAAAATATATGAGATAAGATGGAAAATATGGGTGATGTTTAGATGGATAGAAATAAAAGACAAAGGAGCGAGAAAATTTTACTTCACTTGTTTGGATGAATGGAAAAGAGAGTAAAAGAGACGTTTTTCACTTTTTCCTGCATGCAACGTTCTCACCTGAAAATATTTCTTGCGAAAGTATTTCATCTAAAAGTTTTATTCAAGAAGATATTTTCTAGTGAAAATATTTCCCATTGTGAAATAACTTCAGTAAACATAAAAGGATCTTTCCCTCCTATGATTCGTAGCCTCTCATAGGTCCATAACTAAATGTACAAATAACTGCGATTAAAATCTTTCCCTCTTATGATTCATAGCCTCAATTAGCAAATTAGTCATGTAAACGTTTTATCCCAAAATTTAAAAGCACGTATCTAAATTAATAGATGTTGCTAAGGACTTAAAAAAAACCGTAGGCATTGGATAGGATGAACAAGGAAAAAAGAGAAAGATGGCTAACAATAACAACACTGAAAATTGTAGTGGACATAAAGAAAATTAGAGGTATAATGTAAAGTGATACAGAAACACGAAAACCTAATACATCTATTTATATGAATAAGAACAATGCTATGTATGTAGTACAAAATCGTGCAAAATTATCACGAAATCAAGGCAGGTTAGTTACAGCATAGGATCACATTTCAGTTTCAAAAGCAATAAAAGATAATATCAAAATAAACGATGGCAATCATGCGTATTTACTATATTCTCAATAATTTCCTACTCATAAGCAATTCTGTAGGGTCAAGTTCCAGTACATGTAGTTCAAGCTCAGCCCGACTAACAATGGGACTAATATCTAATAACCATAATTGAACGAAGAAAGAAATCATTAGCATAATGAAATCACGAAACCTACGGATTGATACCTCGATTATTCGCATGTTTGGTTGAACTTGTTTTAGGGAAATAATCAGTTATTTTTAATAGCTCCAAAGCGAACATTGGAAAAGAAGCGATCGATCCCTCCGAAACATTCTAACTGATATGAGAATTTAATTCTAACAGATGAGTGAAACTGTTTTGTATGTATGATATTATTATTGAGGGCAAACAGAAGAAAATACATAGGTGCGTGGTCCTGATCGAGTAAATTGTATCTAATAATGAAGTGTCCAAATTGAAATAATGTGAAATGAACCCTAATGATGGGAAAGAGTAAAGGGAAGGCGATACCTGCGGATTTTGTTGCCCTGGCCAACCTGGTACATGCCCCAAGAGAAGGCACCGAAGGCAGTGAGGAAGATGGCGATGGCGCTGGGACCCTTGTTGGGGATGCGACGAGCGAACCGAACCGGAGCGAACCCACCCGGTGGTGGACCATCCTGGAGAACCGGCATATCCTTCACGCTCACCATTCCCGGTTTCTTCCTTATCGTCGCTTCCGTCATCGTTGATTCCTTCTCCTTCTCCTTCTCCTTCTCCTTCTCCTTCTCCTGCTCTCTGTCGATTCCACGCTCTATTCTCTGTCTAGGTGTGAATCAGAAACCAACTTTCTCGAAATGGTACTGTACTCACTCAGTTCGGGCTTTGAATTTGGGTTCCATTTGGGCCTGGTTCAGGTTGACGTATCCACCCCAGGCCCACAACTACAAAAGATCTCCACGCTCTTTTATAGTACATTCACATCGCCCAAAAACAAAATCACATAAATTACCAACCAAAACATGAATGAGAAGATTCCGGGCTACCCAAGCAAAAACCACTGCCAAGGTTCTTTCTTGGAGACTTCTCCTTTCGTGAAAGCTCTCCTTCTCTTTTTCTTCTTTATGCAGAGACTCTTCTCCTTTTTTTTAGTTTTTTTTTTTCCCGTGGAGGCTTTTCACTTCTATCTCGATAGATTTTCTTCTTTTTAAAATGAAAACAAAATATCTCTTCTACTTTATCATCTCTTATTTATTTTTTAGACCATATGGTGAATATGATAAAATAAATATACATATATATAATATAAAAATAGATAAACATAAAATGGAATGATAAATTTTTATTGTAGTATATATTTCATTTATATTAAAATAGTAAAATTATAATATTATGTTATTTTTTAATATTTAAGTAAATAAAATAAAAAAAATTACATTTTAACTCATAATATTATTCTTTTATAAAATTAATATAACTTTTACAACTAAATTTATTTAAATTTTTAATTTTAAATATGTATATTAAAATTTAAAATATGTTTATAATAATATTAAAATTTGATATTGAATGATTTTAAAATAACAAAAAAATTAATTGCAATTGATTGGATTTAATTTATAAGAACACGATGAATATGTAAAAATAGTGTATGGTGAATATTTCAATATCCTTTTCAATATAATTACATTTGTTAAAATAAATATAAATAACATAAAAAGTAAATTATATTTCAACTGACAATATTATTCTTTTATAAAATTAATATAATTTTTAAAAATAATTTTATTTAAAATTTAATTTTTAATATATATAATATTAAAATTTCATATTGAATTATTATAAAATAACTAAAAAATTAATGAGAATTGATTGGATTTAATTTATAAGAATTAATCTAGTTATTTAAATAATTTTATTTAAAATTTAATTTTTTTAATATATATAATATTAAAATTTGATATTGAATTATTATAAAATAACCAAAAAATTAATGAGAATTAATTGGATTTAATTTATAAGAATGTGTTGAATATATAAAATTGTTGTTTATGATAAATGTTTTATATTCTTAAACTCTGCTTATTTTAAATTATTTTTAAACAAAATTATTTAATATAACTTGTGTTAAGGCTATTTACAATATTTTATACATTACTTTACGTCATGGATATTTTTCTCAGATACTTGAATAAAGTATGTAGGTTACTTCTTAATTTTTTAAATTCATAAAAAATAACTAAAAAAAAATGAAATTTAGTTGTTTTTAATGTAAAAAATGTGTCAAATATATTAAAAGATGTTGTGTACAACAAAGTATTTTGTAATATTTTTCAATATAATTATATTTAATATTATAAAATAGATTTAAATTTTGTTACTATTTAATAAATAATAAGTTTATGTAATTTTATTCCTTTATTATTTAAAAATATAAATAAGCCTTTAATATAACTTGTATTAAGACTCTTTACAAAATGTTATACATTACTTCAAGTTATCTTTCTTAAACAAAATATATATCTATTTTTCATTAAAAAAATATATCTATTTGGATCAAGTATATAGGTTAATTCATAATTTTTAATATTTATAAAAAAATAAAAATATCAACAATAATTAATTAGGTTTAATATTAAAAAACATATAAAATGTATAAAAAGTGTTTTATGCAATAAAGTATTTTATAAATTTTTATTGTAATTATATCTAATATTTAATTGTATTAATATAATACAATTTTATTATTATCTAATAAATAATATTTTTATGATTTTTAAATATATTTTAATATTTTTAACAAATATTTTTAAATAATTCCATTAAAAATTATAAACTCGTGCAAGTATTAAAAAGTAATTTTAAACGTGTTAAGATATATTAAATATATCATATTAAATATTCTTTACAAAATGTTATACATTACTTCAAGTTATCTTTCTTAAACAAAATATATATCTATTTTTCATTAAAAAATATATATCTATTTGGATCAAGTATATAGGTTAATTCATAATTTTTAATATTTATAAAAAAATAAAAATATCAACAATAATTAATTAGGTTTAATATTAAAAAACATATAAAATATATAAAAAGTGTTTTATGCAATAAAGTATTTTATAAATTTTTATTGTAATTATATCTAATATTTAATTATATTAATATAATACAATTTTATTATTATCTAATAAATAATAATTTTATGATTTTTAAATATATTTTAATATTTTTAACAAATATTTTTTAAATAATTCCATTAAAAATTATAAACTCGTGCAAGTATTAAAAAGTAATTTTAAACGTGTTAAGATATATTAAATATATCATATTAAATATTTTTTATGATTTTCAGACATTGAATATTTTTATATTAATAAAATTTTATTTTTAAATTTATACTACATAATTTTGAGCATACTACAAATAATTAAAAATTATGTTAAAAAATAAGTTCATTTCATCCTAAAAAACAATTAGATATTCAACTTGTTAAATTATTATTTAACAAGTTATTCTTATACATTTTTTAATGATAAATTTTATTAATATAAATTGAAATATTTTATTTTAAAATAAAGTAAAAATAACTTTCATAAATGATAACCCGTCATTCATATATTGTTTTAAGTTATTCCAAAGATGTCGTATATTTCATAAATTTTCCGTATATTATTCCTAAGATGCCCTTAAATGGAAAAGCAGTATTATAACACAAGCCAGTATGGGTCATAGATCCCGTCCGTTAAATTGCTTAGTAACATATCGTACGGCCACTGTTAAATCATCATGCTCCAATGGAAACCTGGTCCATATTACAAGCCGCCAAACCCTAAAACCCTAGAAGGCCCTTGTTCTAGAGCCTTCCTCTTCATTTCTTAAACCCTTCACACAAACGCACCCTCTGGTCTGTGGGTTTCTCTCTGTGCATTGTTTGCTTCTCTCTCCCTCTTTCTCGCGCAATTTACATCATGTATCGCTTGGCTTCTAGTCTCGCCTCCAAAGCTAGGTCAATCTTCATCCCACACTTTTTTCATGTTTTTTTTTTTTTTTCAATTGGAATTAATTGTCTCTTTGATCCTTACAATGACAATGTTCTTCTAAATGTTAATTCATGTTTCTTTGGTTGCAGGATTGCTAGGAATAGCAGCCATCAGGTGGAACAGCAATCCATTTTTCTTTAGTGTTATCACTTTTATTTAAGATTCTTTTAATCTAAAATCTCTCTATTATTAATATGGTTGCAGTATTTAAAATACCCTTACTATTAATATGGTTACAACAGAAAAAAAAAATCAAAAAGATTTAAATGGAAGTTAGTGACAACCAACAGACCCTGTTGTTTTTATAATGTTTGTTGACATTTGAAAATGTTTTGGAGATTGTGTTTCATGGATGGTTTCCTTTTCTGTATTGTGTAGGTCAGTTGGAGCAGAAACTATGCGGCCAAAGACATCAAATTTGGTGTGGAGGCTCGAGCTCTGATGCTTAGGGGCGTTGAAGAGCTTGCTGATGCTGTCAAAGTAACCATGGGTCCTAAGGTAATTCACTTGATTGTTTGTTGGTTTTGCACTCATTGTTGACACTGATGGATGGGGGAAGTTATTGTTGGTAAAGTTGAAAGAGTAACATTGCTTATCCCTGATCCTTATGAAGTATATTCTTGCTCTTTTGAGGAACAAGAATCACTATTTAACAGAAGAATGAACCATACTAATGCGTTTGTTTTGAGTGTGTAATGCCATCATTCGATTGTGTTGATGTATTGTTTATTATGTTTTAGGGCCGTAATGTGGTGATTGAGCAAAGTTTTGGGGCCCCTAAAGTGACCAAAGATGGAGTAACTGTTGCCAAGAGCATTGAATTCAAGGATAAAATTAAGAATGTTGGTGCCAGTCTTGTAAAGCAGGTTGCAAATGCTACCAATGATGTGGCTGGTGATGGTAAGCTATATATCTGAGAATATATTTCTGTATAGTTAAATTTTCACCATTGGTTGCGGTGTTATTTACACAATGCTAGGTTGCATGGTTCTGTGAAGTTTGGCGTCCATCTTAAGTTGTGCTAATGATGTTAGAAAACCATATACTAGCATTCAGCAGGCCGGTATTATGCAATTAGGTTGGTGATGTCATGATGACAGAATAATGAGGGAGCATTTCAAATGTTTTACAGGAACCACATGTGCAACAGTCCTTACTCGAGCAATATTTACTGAAGGATGCAAATCAGTCGCAGCTGGAATGAATGCAATGGACCTGAGGCGTGGTATAACTATGGCTGTTGATGCTGTGGTGACCAACCTGAAGAGCAGAGCACGGATGATTAGCACATCTGAAGAAATAGCGCAGGTTTGTGAATCAAACTTTTTTAGTGCCTCCTCTACAACATTGCAGGAAATGCTAATAAGGACTCTCTGGGTTTTCAGTTGAGTCTAGTAGCATCAAGTAATCCATGTAGTTGACCTCACCAATGTATAAAGGCTTTGTTTTATAGTTGTTGTTGGATTTCTAATTTTGAATTTGTTTTGATAGGTTGGGACAATATCTGCTAATGGGGAGAGGGAAATTGGTGAGTTGATTGCAAAAGCTATGGAGAAAGTTGGCAAAGAGGGAGTAATCACAATTGCAGTAAGTTTTTATCTGATCATCTTATTGATATTTATTTTATGCCTTTTACCTTACACATGGAAAGACAATTATTTATTTTTCTTTTCTGGGAAAAAGGGATGGGGTTGTTTAATAGTCTTGATAATGCAATGCCCCAAGAGGTTTCTTTTGAAGTTTTCTTTTGTTCCCATTCTTTTCTCCGCCACATGGTTCTAGATTGCATCTTGGCCATCCATTATGGAGTCATTTCTTTTCATTCTCATATCCCAGACTCCCATTTGGTTTGAATTATTATGTCCGGTCTTTCTGTACCTTATGAGACCTTACTGTCGAACTATTTCAGGATGGAAAAACTTTACATAATGAGTTGGAAGTTGTTGAGGGAATGAAGCTTGATAGAGGCTACATATCTCCTTATTTCATAACAAACCAGAAGAACCAGAAATGTGTACGCTCTCTCTTTACCTCTACTTCATATTCACAACATTAGAGTATTTATTCAAGGATTTTATTAAGTGCCTTGTTCATGAACCTTTAATTGTTTTTATACACTTTTAACAAAGGCATGTGTGTGCCAACAGGAACTTGAGGATCCTCTCATTCTAATTCATGAGAAAAAAATATCAAGTATTAATGCTGTAGTTAAAGTTTTAGAGTTGGCTTTGAAGGTGAGCAGTGTCATTCACTTTCTTTCATCTTTTGACTTTTAAAATATTGACATTATCTGACACCTACCCGTCTCCAGAGACAAAGACCATTATTGATTGTTGCCGAGGATGTGGAAAGTGATGCACTTGCAACTCTTATTCTAAATAAGCTTCGTGCTGGAATTAAGGTGTGTTTTGCCTGTCTGTAGGTTAGGATTTTAGTTGTTAAGTTCCTAAAAATTTGGATCTTTGCTGTAGGTATGTGCCATTAAAGCCCCTGGTTTTGGTGAAAATAGGAAATCTGGTCTTCAAGATCTTGCAGTTCTCACGGGAGGAGCAGTAAGTTCACTGTTCTTTGAGGTTACTGCTGCTTCATATCTGTCAACTTGTTAATAATGCCTTTTCTGTATCCTAATAGCTTATCACTGAGGAGCTTGGCTTGAAGCTTGAAAAGGTGGATCTGGATATGCTTGGCACTTGCAAAAAAGTAAGATTTTAGCTTGATTTGCAATGCATTTGAGTCCCTCAGAATTTTGGTACTGTTTTGATGGGTTAATGTTTTTTGCTGATTCCGGTGGTGGCTTTCCTGTATCCATAGTCTTGGAATAAATTTCCAATGAAACTGTCCTCTATTCTTGCCCTGATAGTTTGTAGGGTAAATCATTTAAGTATTGTAGACAACTAACTACAGCTCCTAATGTTTTAGATAACCATTTCTAAGGATGACACAGTCATTCTTGATGGAGCAGGTGACAAGAAATCAATTGAGGAAAGATGTGAACAGGTTTGAGTTGATCTATAGATTTGATTTTTCCATGGTTCATGTTTTCCATTTTTGTACTATGATCATCAAGTTTAATGATAATGCATCTCACTTGTTAGTGATGAATTCTGACAACAGATTAGGTCAGCAATTGAAAATAGCACTTCAGATTACGACAAGGAAAAATTACAGGAAAGATTGGCCAAACTTTCTGGTGGTGTTGCAGTGCTTAAGGTATGCCTACTTAACTAAATCTTGATTTTTAATGGTTTTCTTTTGCCAGTGGACATCCCAACAAGTTTCTACAAGGGAAAAATTTACATTTGAAACTGCTCCTTTGCAGATTGGCGGAGCCAGTGAGGCTGAAGTTGGTGAGAAGAAGGATAGAGTGACAGATGCTTTAAATGCAACTAAAGCAGCTGTAGAGGAGGGCATAGTTCCAGGTAAAATATTGATACTGACATTTTTATGGTTAATTTTACAATCTGCAATCAGATCTGATCTAACTTTGATTTTTTATCTTACTTCAGGTGGTGGTGTTGCTCTCCTATATGCATCACAAGAGTTGGATAAACTTCAAACTGCTAACTTCGAGCAGAAGATTGGTGTTCAGATTATCCAAAACGCTCTGAAGGTTTGTGTTGCTGAAATTTTGCTGATTTCCTCTCTAGCTCCTCCTAGTATTTTGATTGACGCTTGGTATCTCCTGCAATTTTATGGATTCAATTTTCCTTCAAGATCTACTGTAAATAGCTATTTTGTTTTATCACACATTTATTATCTGTTCCTAAAAATTATGCAGACACCTGTGCTCACAATTGCATCAAATGCGGGTGTTGAGGGTGCGGTTGTCATTGGCAAACTGTTAGAACAGGATAATCATGATCTAGGATATGATGCAGCCAAAGGTAAGTGTTTTTTTTTTTCTTTTTCTCTGGTTGTGTTTTCATTCAATGTCAGTCACACTTTTGTATTTTTGTCCTAAAAAAACTAGGTGAATATGTTGATATGGTTAAAGCTGGAATCATAGACCCCTTGAAAGTGATTAGGACAGCCTTGGTTGATGCAGCCAGGTAAGGGTGTTTAGAATTTTGCTTCAGATATAGGCTGGTTGGATTTTTTTTATTTTTTTGAAGACTGCTTTGTAGATAATTTTTGAAGATCGCTTATAGTTTTTTAATTTTATAAAACTAAACTATTTAGTAAACGTTAATAAACAGGTTCATAGATGCATATTTTTTGTTTTTGTGTAGCTTTCTTATCACCCTTTTTTTGCAGTGTGTCATCTTTGATGACAACAACTGAAGCTGTTGTGGCTGAACTTCCAAAGGATGACAAAGATGTTCCAGCTATGCCTGGTGGCATGGGTGGCATGGGTGGCATGGATTATTAACCAGCTAGTTCCTGTTTTATTAGACCTGGAGCAAAAAGAACGGTGCTGAACCCTCACTCGCATCCCTTTTTTTCCATTTAAATTATTTATCGTGTGAAGGCATCAATGTAATCATAGTGAGAGATCAAGATGTAGGTAAGAAAATGTGATCAGCTATAAATTCCAATTGTAAGGATTTTGGAACAATTTTTACTTGTCAAGGGATTGTCCATCAAAAACCTGTCAATTGAAGGGACAGTCTTGATGTAGTTCAACATAAGTTTGGTCCAATCACATTTTGAGTGCATAAATTGTTTTGGAATGCATCTCGGCCTTGGTAAATTATGAGATGTTCTAGTACCTAAACTTTTAAGTCTCCTCTGTTCAATTCCAAGATGCTCATTGTCAAATGATACGCAAGTTAGTGATGATGTAGAGGTGAGTGTAAATCACACCGTGTAATTTGAACCCTCCACGTATATGTATAGACACAAAATAAAATTATTTTAACTAATAACTCTTTAAAAATTATTTCTTAACTATCATGAACAGTATGCATCAAAATGATAAAAATTGATAAATTTACATTAAATTTTAAAATATAATTATAAAAAAAATTAATATATTTTAATGTAAAGAAAATTAGTTAAATGTTAATAATCAATATATATTAATAATAAAACAAGATTGTACAATTAGATATAATAAAATGTATATGTGAATTTGTTCGAGAAAAATGAAGAAAATATTTGAGAACAATATGAATTTTGAGGAAAGAATATATAGAAGTAATAAAGAATTTTTTATTTAAAATAAAAAAAGTTTAAAAATATATTTTTTGAAAAATTTTAAATACCTAAATGAACTTGAAGCATTACACAAATTTTGAACGATTTGTAAATTTTACATAAGTTGTATTATACCTAACGATTTGTAAATTTTACATAAGTTACATCATACTTGAACAACTTGTGTTTAATAAATTATTCATATGTGGTGCTACTTGTGTTTGGTACTTAAATTGTTTAGAAGAAGGACAAATTATTAATTAGCACGGGGTATGGTAATAGTGAGCGTGGATCACACTTGTATACTGTGTAAAATAGAAATATAATGTAATTTGTATTTAATTGAAATGAAAAAATAGACAAAAAATTATAACGCTAGAAAATCTCAATCATTATAATAATAATGGACATATCTATGTAAGGTTACAAGAGCTAATAAATGATTTATATTGAATAGTTAAAAAATAAATTTTGAAAAGTATATTTTATTATTATTTTTGTTTACTTGACTAAATTTAATTTTACTTATATTTTTTTAACATACACTTGTTTTTTGTACTAGGCATAAATCAACAATAATTAAACCCCACAGCTGCAGCCTTACCTTGAAATAGTTAGATTTTGGCACTTATTATAGGTAGAATGTTATCACTATGACAAAACATTTGTTAGTGTGTTTGTTGAGCAAGGGTGATAAGAAATTGATACATTCTATTTTTATTTGAGAAGTGCACAATCACACTTGAAGATATGACATCTTAGTTAAGGTTACAAGTAAATAAACTAACTATTTATAGATCCATAAATTGTAACATACTTAAGTCATAGTTACTAAATACATTAGTTGCATTACAATAATAAAAATTTTATTACAATGGGAACTTATATCGTATTGATGAGTAATCTAAATGCGTTCAATGCTTTTTGGTGTTCGACATTGAACTTCTGTGTTTTTAGGACAATTGAAGTGTATGTTCACTATTTTGTAAGAACTTTCTATTGGCCTCTTCTTTTCTCGCTTGCATATAGCAAATGCTTATTGTAACTTAATTCTCAGATTCGAGGGAAAATTGACAATTTCATAATGGGTGTGTTTGCTGTCTTCCAAGGTATGCAGTCAACGAGATTGTAAAATAGTGTATCATGTCATTGTTATGGAACCTGAAGGGTAATATAATTCTAGAATGTAGAATTAAATTGACAAATGCTTTGGAACTTTAATATGTGATTTTAAGTTGTTTATCTAGCCAAATTATGTAGGGGTAGTTAAATGAGAGTTTTGAATATGATTTAACTTTTATTCACATACAAACTATAGTCCATTTGATGCAAGTCAGGGGGTTCCTTAATATATTAGTATATTTTGTTTAGAATGCCTTTAAATTTGTCTTAAATTAATTATGCTGATGCATGCTCGTTGGGGAAAGAGATGAGGGAAATGAAGAGAAACATGGCCTAATTAATTTGAATTTGTAGCCAAAAAATAGAATGGGTTCAAAACTTAGTATGTATATGCAAATATTTAACTTTTCTTTTTGAAAAAAACAAAAATAATTATATGAAATTTTTTTACCTTTAAGGCTAAAGGTTAAAAAATAACATTATTATACCAATTTAGTGTTGAAAGATAAGTCACACCCGTTTTTTATTGGAATATGTAAAAAAAATAAAATAAAAATTAATTTGATATAATTTTGTGGGCTTATCCTTGGGCCAATTTTAACCTACTAAGTCCTGTGGGCTTTTTGATCCTATGGGTTTTTTATATTGAGGGCTATTTGGTCCTATAGGCTTTAAAGCCCTAGCCTACATGGGTCAGGGCTAAATGGGTGAGGACTGGCCCATTTGCCAGCTCTAGTAGATATCACTAAGTCATTATTAAGAATAATAGGTTTTAATCCTATTCTTTTTACGCAGTTTATAGCAATAAAAGAATGTGTTGCATCAGAATCGAATAGCACTTTAAGAGAAAATCCGTTTATGATTCACTTACATTGTATAAGATCATCAGACTATACTTGGTAGCAAAAATATCGCTATCAATTGCCAATGATTATCAAGAATAAAATCAAATACCATGTGTAGTCCATTATACTTTTGAACTTGTTACAATTGCAATTTGCAGTGATAAGTAACACAAATACTCCAATTGCATCTATTGAAAAAAATTATTATACATTTGACTTGGTATTTTGTATGATGTGACTCATACATTATACCTAGTTGATCTTTTAATATTGTAACTCTTTATTGCAAATAACACAACTTCCTTATCTAAGCAATTGTCTCACTTTGGGCTTTATTAGTTCGTACAAAGAAAAGCTTTCAGTACCTTCATTAAATTTACATAACAACCCGTGAACACTTTTAAGATTCATTGCATCCAAATTCAATGTAGAATAGCGCCTAGGCTACCATATTGTCCAAATGGGATGTTTTGGATGAAAAAAAATCATCACAAACAAAGACATGACATGTGGTGTTAAACTCCACCGCTGCAAAAGCCTCTTTAACGCTAAATAAGCAAAGCATGAAACAAACGAAAAGATCAAAATAAAAAAAAGAAACAAAACCAAAGAAAAAAGTCTTTGCTTTGGAAAGCTCATTTGTGGAAATTGAGAACATGAATATGTATGTAGATGAAGGTGAAAAGCAAATAATACCATGCAAGGGCTGTCAAACTTGGTTGAAGAAAGATCTTATTCTTCTTCAACATTAAGGCGTAACCAACCACCACCTTCTGTCCCAAAAATGGCGTTGTTCTGACTTGTTTCTCTTTTTCTTCTCAGGGTTCAATTTGGAGTTTTGAGAATAAGAAAAAAATGATGTCGTATGAAGTTCACGTGGATGCTTACATGTCACTTAACATGACAAATCAACAATCTATTACTTATTTTTAAAATCTCTTAACGTTAGGAACAAAAGTAATCGACATTTATTATTTTCAACAACTAGATTTACATATTTACAAATTTAAGGACTAACTTCAATTATATTGCATATTTCAAGGACTAAAATAAGGATTTACCCAGCAATGAAGCTTAACAAGAAAAAAAAAACATATAAATAGAATTCCTCTAGTATCTAGATGTTTGGGAGGGTATTAGCGGCCTTATGTAAACTAATGAAAAACAATCCTATGTACTCTTTTTCAATAAGCTTTTTTACTTAAATAATACAATTTAGTAATTTTTTTAATGTAGTATTGCCCCATTTAGTACGATACTAGCACAGTGCTTGACACATGAATGCTGATAAATTGACAAAATATAGGTAAGAATTAATTAAATAATAAATTTGAAATTAGTATTGCATCAACTTAGATGATACTTGTAAGTAATACCCTTATTTTTTATTATTATTTCAATTTATTATATTTTACTTTTAAAATAAAAAATTTTAAAATTTTGAAAACTGCAGGAAATCTAAGTAAGATTGGTTATTCTGAACCACTCACTACAGAGCTTTCTCGTTCAAGCAAGAATAGGTAAGATCAATCTAACTGTCATCTCGCCTAGGCGAGAAAATACAAGGAAAAGTAGAAGCTCTCTAGACTCATAGGTCTTGCTCAGGTGAGATTATCAAAAAACCTGTGTAAATTTTCTATCTAGAGTTCTCGCCCAAGCAATAACACATCTCACTCAAGCAAGAATCTATTTGCTCAAACGAGAAGTCGAGAGCAAAAAAGGTATTATAGGAACTTTCCAAGTTACAAAAATATACTAGCGTTATAGAGTTTGGAGACAATTTTGGAAATCTGAGAGAAATGAGGATGATGAATGCTTTTCATAGTGGTTATGCATAAATTGATGAAAGCGAAAGAATCACTGACCTTACACTCATTTCTTGACTAGACTCCTTACTATACTTTTGCTAAGGGATCCAGTATTGTGTACATTTGATCCATGTGCATAATTGGTCAACCTCACCAGTATTGTGTACACTCTCCCTCCTAGACACAGCATGGTGAGGGGAAAATTGGTCAACCTCACTCCCTCCAACATCCAAAGAGTTCAGAACATCCCAGCTGTGCATAAATCAACTGGCCAATTGGACTTCATCACTTTCAGCATCCAAGAGGACAAGGACTACAAGCCTATCCTTGAAACCGTCTGCAAGGTGGGTGAGAATTGAGAATTTAACTGCAAGATACAGCCCAAGAACTTGACCACAAGGCACCTAATCCCTGTAGCAAAAGTCTGGAGTCTCTTCATTCTCATCTCTTTCATGCCAGTCCTCAACTCCTCTACATTAGCAGTGAAGAGAGCAGAGTTGATTTATGCAATTCTGACAGGTATGCCCATCCATGTTAGTGAGGTAATCAACAATGCCATCATGGACATCTTGAGCAGGAGCAGAGATTCCATGGGTTTTCCATCCATCATCACTATGCTATGCCAAGATGCTGGGATAGATTTTGGGGACTATCTGCAAAAAATCATAGCAGCCCCTCCTATTTCTGCAACCATGGTGAAGGACTTCCTTAAACCCAAAAAGACTGTTGACCCAGGACTATCCCTACCAGTTAACTACAAGAGGGATACTCCAATGAGGATGAGGGAGCAGATGAAACAACTTGCTCTGAGGCAGGACTCCATTCATGCTAGACAGAAGGCCCTCATGACACTGATGGACACGATGCTTCTGAACATAGGGAAGAAGTTGGGGATGACTATCACACGGCTTTATGATGCCTCCACCTTCAGTGCCCCTTACCTACGAGCAACAGTCTAGAGTGACCTTCCACCCTTTCCTCCCACTGCCCCTGCCAGAGATGAAGCAGATGAAAGCAACTCCAGTTATGATGAAGATGCTATTTAGCCTTAGTTTCTTTTTCACTGTACCCACTTTTCACTTACTTTCTTCTATTTCCCTGTATTTGTTGTTAACCGCCATTTCCTAGTAATTATTGCACATTACTGCTTCCATCTTTACTGCTTTACTTTCGTATAATCACTCTTACTCTGAACAATTTAAGACATCTTCACTTATATATATCTATTCCATTTTCTAGTTTCATAATTGCTCCCTATACTAAATTCTGTGTATATTTGTGTAGAAAATGCCCTTAGTCTAATTTTCTTGCATAATGTTAAATGAAAATACAAAAATATTTTTCTCATCTCTCTCTTACTTTAGTCTAGTATTGTAATTCCATAGTTATATTTTGATTACACTTCCCATTCAACTCATGATCATTCTCTGTTTGAATTTTATCGTTCCTACTATGCTGCGCATATTTTCTTGTAAGGTGAATTGTGATAATATGTTGTTAAGTAATTATTCCCTTTTACCATGGTAGAGAATTAAGCCTCCAAATTCTTTTCTTTGTGCATTATAACATGTATATTTGCATTCATCTTCTATAACTTGCCCTGCTTCTTAATTGAATATGCATTGTGCAATTTTTCATCTAGATGATTGAGACTTTCTTTGCACACACCACCCACCCTTCAACACCTTTGTACCTAATTCCCCTTGTTCCACATTCCTTCTTTTGCCAAGTCTGCAACAATATTCTTCTTACCTTAAGAGAGATATTTCTTTTGAGTTGCATCCAGATTGAATGCAAGAAACTAAGTTTGGGGTGTTGATTGTGATTGTAATTGCTTGAGGACAAGCAAACTCTTAAGTTTGAGGTGGTGAGCATTATATACATGTCCAAAAATAAAATGCTTGAATTTGAAGAAAAGAATGATTGTCAAAGTCCATAAAAAATGAATGATGACGAATGAAAGAAAAAGAAAAAGAAAAATACAGCAAGTCATTTTGATAGAAAAAGAATTTTCACATAAAGCAAAATAATGAAAAATATAGCGAAAGAATGCTTGAATTTCATTTGCTACATCATTTAATACATTTCACTCTTATTTGTTGTACTCACTCACTCAAAGGAATTCCCTCATCTTTAAAAAAAAAAAAACCACTTGAACTTGTGACCCTCATTGACCAAAATTCAACCTAACTTAATCCATTTGTGACCAACAAAGTCCTCTTGATAGGTGGTTCATTGTATCTAGACAAAGGAGATTGAGAATATGGGCAAACATATGGTAGGGTGAGGCAAAATGCATGAATTGAGGGAAAACACTTAGCCTGAAACTTTGATGAGTGAAAAGTAAAATATTATCCTCTAAGCTAGATAATTTCTTTATGTTGTGTGGATTGTATGAAACCTTGCTGGATTTTTGCTTCAATTTAGTGGGACTTTGCTTGAAAATAATTGATTTGGGCATGATTTCTTTGTTGAATGAATCCATGATTTTGGAAACATTGGAAGTGTCAATTAGAGTCTGATCTTGGAATGAAAATTTTAAAAGAAAATTTTTGGATAAATCCAACCCTCTTACAAGCGACTTTATTGAATTTTCATTTGCTTGAAGACAAGCAAAAGTTTAAGTTTGTGGTTGTGATGAATCCACATTTTATTAAATTTTTACTTGTTATTTTGATGTTTCTTAATAGAAAAAGTAAACTTAGGAAGTGTAAATAACATAAAAACATCATTTTGGTCAAATATCATAAGTTTTTTAATTTTTGGTTAATTTATATTGATTTATATACATATAGTTTGCAATTTTCATCATTTAAATGATTGTGCAGGAATTTCTAGACTTTTTATGGATTTTCAGCATTTGAGAAAGTTTGATATGAAAGTGATCACTTTAGATTCCATAGTGAACACTACAGCAAGCTAAATCTAGAAGGGCAGACTAAAGTGATCACTATGAACCTATAGTAACAACTACAAAGACCCATTTTGAAGAAGTGTTGTGCGTGCTTACTTTGGAACCATAGTAGACACTCTGGAGCAGCCAAAGTTATCACTCTGATACCAAAGTGACAATTCGAGAGAGGCCAAAAGCACATGACTTGCATGTGGCTACTATGAGGCGAGAGTAACTACTATGGAACACTGCGCATTTTTACTATGATGCTAAAGTGATAACTTTAGAGAGGTCCAAATCACAGCACTTGCGCGTAACCAGTATGGAGTGATAGTAACTACTATGGAGCACTGCGCGTTATCACTATGAAACTATAGTAGTTACTTTGGGCGAAAATTCTTGCACTATAAATAGAATTTGAGAAATTAGGGTACAGAGCTTTTTCATAACTTTAGATTCTTTTAGCCACTTGGGGAGCATTTTGCAAAGCTTAGAACCCTTGGGTGACAGCTAAGGCCAATCTTAGGGTTTTGATTTACAATTTCTCTTCATTTTCCTTTAATTCTTGCATTAATAATATTGAATTCCCTTTGTTTTCATCTTGAATTTTTAAGACTCATCCTTATGGAGGGCTAAACTTTCTTGTAATCCTTAGTGAGTTCATGGATTCTTGAATTCCTAGGTATGAATGTCAATATAATTCCCTTTCATTCATGAATTTACATTTCCTAACTCTTTGAATTGAATTAATGGTTGAATGAGGGGGACATTGCTTAATTAACCCTAATTCATTTTAATGAATTCTTAAGTTGGTTTGCTTAATCCTAAGTTAATTTCTAAGGTTGCGTAATCTTAGGGAAAAGAGTTGGAGCCCATGTAAATTGCTTATTTCGATAGGACTTTAAGGTTAATTCTTGCTTTTTGAGTTACCCTAATTCAGAGGAAGAGGAAAGGTATTGAATTTTGAGAGGGATAGGGATAAAATTACATGAACAAACTAAGGATAGCACATTTCATTGACTGGACTCATTAATTTCATCACTTACTTTTACATTAAAATTGGAATCACACAAAACTCCCTTGTTTTAATTGCTTTTATAGTGAATGTTTATAACATGTTCAATGTATGTTACAAACCAAAGTCATTGGAGACAATCTAGGCTTGCATCCTAGACTACATAAATTTTTTTGCATATTTGATGAAGGTTGACAACAAATCTTTTTGCAAACGAGAAAATTTTTTGTTCATCAGAGCCCTCTCGCTATAGCTAGAATCTTTCTCTGTAGAGAAGCTCTAGCTATAGCTAGAATGACAGACAGCGAAGGAAGAAAACTTCTGATTTTTTTGTTGTAGCGAGAACTTCTCGTTATAACGAGAAAGTCGCGAGTTTGAGAGATATGTAAAGAACTCTCGCCCTAAAATCTTCATTTTTAACCAAATTACGTATCCCTCTCTGTCCTCTTTGTTCTTTCCCTCTCCCTTCTCAGAGAAAACCTCCAACTCTGGATCTCCTTTAGATTTGAGCTCAAACATCCGCTCTTCTTGGATCTAAGTAAGTTGCTAGAGCTCATCCCTTGGATCTCCTTCCTATTTCTTTTTCTCCTTTTCATAATAAAAATATACCTTCTGATGTTAAGAATAACTCTAGTCCATGGGTAGTATGTTAGATCGAGACATGGAGTTTCTCTTTGGAGCACATGAAGAACATAATTTTTGAGATCCATTTCCAAGTAAGGGGAGTATTTCTGAGCCATACTTTTATTTTTATATGTCATGACCCCATGAGAGCTAAAGTAACCTATTTAGTGATAATCTGTAAAAATTTTTATGAAACTATATGGTAAAAGTGGATTTTTTTTTAGTATAAAGAAAGGTTATGAGTTTATTTGAAATTACTGGAATCAAATTCTTATCAAAAGTCATGAGCTAGAACAACGCTTAGAAATTTTATAACTATGTTACTTGAGATGTATATGAGTTAAGTAATAAAAGACAAAAAATACTAAACTCTAGGTTAGAAGATTCTATTTAGACTGAGAAAATATGACCTCAGGTGAATTATTATGAAATTGCACGAGTTGGACTGAGTCTAAAGGTGTCTGGCTTTTGGCATATTGTTTGGTTATATGCTGTGAGATTTGTGGTAGACTGATATATTGTACTGATTGTATGGTATGATGTTGAGTGACAACTTTCTATGTTAGACTGGCATGATGTAATAATTATATATATGAATTGATACCTGGAATGTATTTAGATTAAGTAAGTTCACATGAATAATTGAAATATTGATTGATTTTGAAAGTATGTGATATATGAAAGAGAAGTAATGAGATGCATGATTATGAAGCGTGAGTCAGAATAACTTAAAAGGGTGATTACGATATATATTATCGTACGTTGAAGGTGTATTATAAAATATATTGTGATCCACGGATTTATATAAATCAGAACTCACATATTATAACATGCTGATTGATAAAAGAATATGGAAATGAGAAATGCTGAGAAAGAGAAAGAGAACAAGTATAGATAGTATAGAGATACACTGGAGTATAGAGTTCAGAGAAGATTTAGAAAATTTTAAGGAAATGAGGATGGTGAATGCTAATGATAAAAGGATGCACAATAATTGGATGAAAAATAGACATTCACAGGCCACACCCTTATTTCCTGACGAAACTCCTGACTATACCTTTGCTAAAAAGGGTCGGGGCAGCACATGTGTATCCGTGATGTTGCGATCAACCAGCAGCTATCTATACTAGGAAGTACTCAAGGGATCCTATGGACAATTATTATGAAAAGTGTTAGAGATGTGATATGGTATAGAATATGTATGATTATAATATATATATCGTAGCAGATTGATTTCTATTGTTATGATATGTGTGTTGTAGTATATCGACAGGTGTGACTAGGACACATGTATTGTGACATATTAATTCAAATGATATGATACGTGTATAATAACATATAGGTCAATATAGAAATGTATGTATAATGAGTGAATTGTTGTATATGCTCTGATTGATGGTTGTCTTACTGCATGTGCTTGGATATGATAAGTTTCAATATGAGTTGTTCAAACTATTGGTAATAAATTTGAATAGGATATTAGGCAATAACTATAGTTCTTTTAAGATAATTTATAATAAAAAAGACTTAGTAAGGCGAGAAATACTCACCCTTACTAATATTTTCAGGTAACGACAGAAAGGAGACGTAGATGGTGGATCCATTCTAGGGTCATACTCGTCAAGGATTGTGGAAAAGGAACTGCTCAGATATAATTAAATTAAATGTAATAGATGTATAAATCTTATGATGTATCTTATTTCATTGATAGACAAATTTTGAATTTGAAAAATTTGTTAAATTTAATTAATTGGTATTCCCATATTGTACCACTTTTGCAAAGTTATACAAATTATTACTAATTTTCTTAATAATATTTTTAATAATGTAAGTTATTTAAAGGAAATTATTTAAAGAAAAGGAGGATGTTACATTTCCCATGTAGTCATGGTTGAGAAAGGTGTACAAGTAATTTGCTGCACCTGCGTTTGGACCGTTCCTTGATATATGTACAGGCTAAGTATGTAACACCTAGAATTTTGTAATATAGTTTAATTATTAATATAAGTGTTTATGTGGACTTTCATGTGTTATTATTAATTATTATGTATATAGGGCAATGAGAATACATGTGTATGCTGGAATTAGATTGAAATTTGGCTAAGTGTTCTGGTATAGGGTGTTCTTGCTGTAGCGAGAGATGTCTTGTTGTAGTAAGAGAGCCCTGGGAGGAAGGCGTGAAACAGTCGTCTTGTCGCTGTAGTGAAAGTGTCTCGTTGTAGCGACAAAGCCACAGTTTGGGGTACATTTTTGGGTGTAGTCTTATTGTAGCGGGAGGGTCTCGCTGTAGCGAAATTCTGCAGAAATCAGGGTGCAGTTTTCTCTTATATTTTCGCTGTAGCGAAAGATGGTGTCGCTACAGCGAGGGAACCTCATTGCAGTGAGAGTGTCACGAATAGAAGAGAATTTAAAGGGGTCAAGGTTTGGGGAAGGGTTATTTCTCACTTTCCCTTCGAGATTTCTTCAATTTTCTCACTCCCAAACTCTATTTCAACGATTAAATTACCTCCAAAGCCGTTCGTAAGCTAGATCGAAGGTTGAATTTGTGTTGGAAACGCTTATAGGTGAGTTTCCATGGTTAGGGTTTATGATTTCTCATTCCACTCACTATTTTCTCGGTTCTCCTTGGGTTCTCATAGGTTTCTCACATGTAATTAGGTCAAAGTTTGTGTAGGAAGCGCCTACCTTGTTGTTTTGGTGTGTGGGTCTTCATTTGAAGTAAGGGAGGACTCTACCCTATCTCATTTTGCTTGAAAATTGTTTAATTTCTATGTTTTGTAATATAATTGAGATAAATAAAGTGTGGTGGGTATGATTGTGGTGATTTGAATGTGATTTGAGTGGATTTTTGTAAAGAATTGATGTTAAATGTGATGAGTGGAATAGTTGAGCCCATTATAGGTGAATAGGTGTGTTTGCGTGTCCTTGAATGATGTAAATGGATAGAAATGAGTATAGATGGCATGTTGAAATGCTGTGTGTATGAAATGAACATGTGTGTCGTGTGTGATAGATAAATGTGGGCCATTGGGCCATATACTGTGAATGAATGTGGGCATTTGTGCCGTGTGTGCGAATGAATATGGGCCCATGTGCCATGTAATGTTAATAACTATGGATGATTGTGTTGTGTGCTGTGGATGAGTAATGTGTGTGGTTAAAATGTGTCAATAGGGCATGTTGAATGACATTGTAATGATAAGGATGGTAGAAATACCTTAAAGAAAAGAGAGTGGTGGTGACACCAACAGTGAGCGTGGATGCACCATGGGCCACACACTTTCTTTCTGACTAGACCTCTGACCACTACCTTTGCTGAGCAACCCATAACTGCTCACGTGACTTCCGTGAGGTGGAGGTAACCGACGACCATTCATGGTATAAATCTGTTATCATAGTACCACAGTGAGCGTGGCTAGGTGCGGTAAAAGCATGTGTGTAAATTACTATAGTGCCGTGAGTGCATCGGTTTTGAACTAGAATGAAATGCTTGAAATATTGCTTCTGATTATGTAGACTTGAGTAAATATGTCAGAATACCTATAGATATGCATGGTGAGACCCTATGTTAGTTGTGTGTGTTGGATAGTGTAGTGTACTCACCCTTACATTTATTTGTCAGGTGACCAAGACGATTAGCACCAGACTCAGTGAAGGAAGCATGAATTGTGTAACGCCCTAAATTTTTATAATATTGTTGATTATTAATATAAGTGTTTATATGAATTTTCATGTATTTGTGTAATATATATATATATGTGTGTGTGTGTGTGTGTGTGTGTATGTATGTGTGGTAAGGAGAATATATGTATATGTTTGGGACTGGATTGAAAATTGGCTAATTGTCTGGTACAGGGTATTCTCGTTGCAGCGAGAAATGTCTCACTGTAGCAAGAGGACCCTAGGAGAAATGTGTGAAACTGTCGCCTTCTCGCTGTATTGACAAAGTGACAGTTATTCTGCAGAAACCAGAGTGTAGTTTCTCCTGAGTTTTTCGATGCAGCGAGTGTGTCGCGATCTGAGGGGTATTTGAAGGGTTTAGGGTTCGGAAAGACCATCCAGATGAACTTTTGAGCGAATTATTGGTACGCAGGATGAGGATCTTGATTCTGAGGATATTGCAGAAATAGAGAAATGGCATGGAGACAGTTAGTATCTTTATCAGTCTTTTTGGTGGATAGACTACTTATTAGGATTTGTTATATTTTGTATTTCATAAATATTGTAAATGAGCCTTAATGTATTTTTATGTATATTTTGCAAATGTCAACATCTACATCTTGTACATGATAAGAACAATGTATATTAATGTCATTTTAATGTTTCCTCTTAAAATTGGTTTAGTTCTTATTATTTTGTTATTTAAGTTAATTATCCCTTTTTAATTACGAAATCATTTTCTTATCATTTTAAATAAAATAAGGATGTTACAAAATTTATAAAAATATTTCTTGATGATAAATTTTGTTTAAAAGTTTCATATAAAGTTATTATAATTTTTTGATAGAATTGAATTATTAAACTTAGAATTTTAGGCAACGAAATTAGGAATGGTAGGAATTAAATTTTAAAGGTAATCAAAATTGTTGTAAAAATAAGATTTATAATTTTAGTTGACTTAATTATGCATAAATAATAAAATTTGATTGTAGTATTGACTTTTAGTAAACAAATTTGTTATAATAAGTATAATTGCTTGATCGCGAGTGTCGTGCTCGGACAAATTAATAAAAATATAATTGCATAAAAATTATGTAGTAAGAGGTGCAATCTGAGTCGTCTCCCAACGATGATAATGTTATATGATTATAAAATTAGAGAAGGTTTGATTTATAGAATAACACTAATTAGAATCAAAAGTTAATAAGAATTAAAAACTCTAATCCAAAAATTTAGAAGAACTACGACCACTCTATCTCCAGATTCCAAGAATATGCATCAACAAACAAATTAGTTATTAACATTAAATTTGAATGAAACCTCAATTCAAATTAAGCATTCACACGAGAACCCTCATGCATTCGATTAACACACAATTTGCTCAATGTTCAGAAACCTCTACAACCTAATCGATTTGTGTTAATTTAATTCACCAATGTCATTAATCTTAGATCTTAAACCTGAAAATCTAATTCACACTCCTTCAAGAATTAATTACATACATAAACCGAATAATATATAATCAAACAACTGCAAAATTTTCAATCCAAATGAAGAACTTCAATTCAAAATCATAATTAGCAAAAGGAGAAAGAAGGAAGAGATGAAACCAAATTTGTTGTTGAATAAATTGCGAAACTGATCCTCAAGAGTGTCTCAATCCTTTTTCTATCCTTGGACTAGATGATAGTCTAAGCCTCCATTAATGGAAGAAAATGAAAAGTAAAAAGGGAAGAGAAAAAAAAACGAGAGAGAGAAAAGAAGAGAAGAGAAGAGAAGAATCCAAAAAATTTAAATTCCAAATTCAAAATTCCATTAGTCACTTTGTTCCATTTTTTCGGCTATGAAAACAGCCTCTTTTTGGTTCGTGGCCTGAAGGAAAATTGTAGCCTTGGATGTCACCTTCAAAACGCGACTGAAATGGGCTTAATCGGATGTCTGTGGACTGTGATATATCCTAAATACTGCACCTTGCTCAGGATCTGCAACTGTAGCGTTCTGACTTTTTCCATGCCCAGTTTCAGCTTCTTATCATTAGAATTTGTTTTTGACCTCTAATAGGAATTGTGCATCTTTCTCTTAGCTTTCCTAAAAGTCAAAAATCACAATGAAAGGAGTTCTACAACTCAAGATATGGTTCAGAAACTAAGACAGTATCAGAATTTGCCAAATACTAAAAAAATTAAATAAAGCCTAATTAAAATTCAAACATCATAAAATGATCCAATTCAACCAATTAAGCACAAAAGAGGATTAATGAGCTAGGAATGAGAGGAAATAATGTTATAAAAATTCAATTGATCATTGCTATAAAGTGTATCAATATTGTAATGATATTTAGAAATGTATTGACTTATTAAAAATGAAAATTTTTTAATATACTCAGATAAAAATTTTAATAATATTTTGTATAATAGAATTAATGATTACAAAAAAATTATAAATATGAGGTAATTTTGTTTATTAAAATTGCATAATAATTATAATTACGACATTTTGATTAAAAAAAAAAGTGAAGATGTATACATATTTTATTCAAATTGTCATATTAAATGTTAGTATATATTACTTAATAATTGTACTTATTCATAACTTTGCATAAATTTAACATTTAAATATTAATTATAGTATATATTGGTTGTACTAAATATATTTTAGATGGTTTTATTTTTGTCATAAGCTATAATAATTAATTATATATACTTAAAACTTTCTACATTCACAAAATCGTATGGATAATATCATAGTTTATTTATTACCACCCTTTTACATCACTGGTTTAAATGTCTCTTTAATTTTGAACCTTGTTCTTTTTATTTTATATCGTTAAAATTGTAATGAATATGCTTTTTGTTGATTTTTTTTTTCCATTTACAGCATTATTTTACGGCAATATCTATTACCATAATTAAGCTCAATCATTACTTTCTCACCACACTTCACAAAATACTCAACTAAACATCTATACGTGTACATTTCATAAGTGTTGTTATTGGCAAGTTTCTTGCACCTAGTAACACCTTGTTGTCAACTTCAAATAAATTGGTGGTCATATGGCCATAACATTGTCCTTCTTCGTCATAAGTCAAAATTCATTTTTCTTTGTAGATGCAGTCAATATAGGTCTTTATGTCTTCTTATTCATTACACAACCTTCAAAGTTTTTTCTCAAATCCTTGCTTGCATGATATATACCCTATTAATAGAGTAAAATAGTATTAAAATCAACCTTTTAACTAGCATAATAAGTAAATAATAAATGAACATTCTAACACCCTCCATTTTGTGGCCCTTGTATGGAAAAATAGGAGTTTCGTGCAAGATATCTCGTTGTAGCGAGATGTGTGTCACTATAGCAAAAAGAACATCCAGAATCAGGCTTTTTAATGCTCTCTCGCTATAATGAGGATGCTCTTGCTATAGCTAGAATGATAGATATAAAAGAAATATTTTGCCTAATTTTGTCGCTAAGCTAGAGAAGGGCTCACTGTAGAAAGAAACTCTCTTTGTAGCGAGAATCTCTTGCTATAGCGAGATATAGCGAGTAGCGAGGCCATTTTCATAGCCAAAATAACAGCAGAATGTTACAAACAGAATTTTTAGGGAGAATTTTGAATTTAATTTGCTCTCTCTCTCTCTCTCCTTCTTTCTCTCTCTCTCAGCCCTTCTCACCTTTACGACTTGTTGTTTTCCCTGAAGGCTTAAATTTTCATCTAATTCAAGGATTAAAAGAGACGTAACACTCTTGAGGATTAGTCTCACATTGGCATAAATTCAATAACAAATTCGGTTTCATCTCTTCCTTATTTTCTCCTTTTGCTAATTCTATTTTCGAATTGAAGTTATTCATTTGGATTGATGATTATGCATCTGTCTGATTACATATCATTCGATTGATGTATGTAATTCAGTTTTAAGGAACATGAATTGGATTTTCAGGTTTGAAAACTACGATTAATGGCATTGGTAAATTAAATTGGCACAATTCAATTAGGTTCTAGAGTTTTCTGAACTTTAAGTGATTATGTGTTAATCGAATGCATGAAGGTTTTCATGTGAATGCTGAGTTCGAATTGAGGTTTCATTTGGTTCATTGTTAATTACCGAATTGCTTGTTGATGTATTCTCTTAAAAATCTGGTAATAGAATAGTCATTATTCTTCTTAATTTTTGGATTGAAATTTCAATTTCTGTTTACTCTTCAGTCTAATTATAATTAGTTTCTTTTTTTTTATCTTTTATAAGCAAACCCTCCCGTCTTATATACTCTTTAAATATATAATTTGTCCTTGTGATTCTTTGAGAAACGATCCTAGTTGCTTACCTCATACTATAGTAATTAGGTGTATTTTGACTCGTGTGCGACCACGTGTCAAGGATATAGAGAAAAATAAGAAATGCTGAGAAAGAGAAAGAGAAATGAAATAAGTATAGATAGTCATAGAGATATACTAGAGGTGTAGGAGACGGAGGCGATTGAGAAATTTGGGGGAAATGAGGGTGGATGATGTCTTTCTATGATTGCATAAAAATTAATGAAATTAGAGAGAAAAGACACCACAGGTCTCACACTCATTTCCTGATCTAAACCCTTGACTACACCTTTGCTAAAAGGGGCCAGGTCTACACATGTGTGTATTCGTGTTGTTGCAGCTAACTAATAGCTATCTATGTTATGAAGTCTTCAAAGGATCCCAAGGACAATGAATATGATAGAGTAATAAATGTGAAATTGCGATGAATATGAAGTAGTATAAAGATTGTATGGTTATAATATGTGCATTATAATATATCGATTAATGTTGTTGCGATATATGTGTTGTAATATATCGACAAGTGCAATTAAGATACATGTATTGTGACATATTGATTGATGTGATATAATACATTTATTATGACATACAAATTAGTGTAGAAAATGTATGTCATAAATAATTACAAAAATGATTAATTTGTTGGATGTGTGCTCTGCTGTGATGATGATTTGTGTGTTTTGAGTGTTATGGTTAATTGATGTGTTATAGAAATGTGTTAGCTAATATTTTCTATACTATATAAATTTTATGTCAAATAAAGAGATTTAATGGAGCGGGAGATACTCACCCTTACTAATATTTTCAAGTAAATAAAGTGAAGAGAGATAAAGATGGTTGGTCCGTTCTAGGATCATAGTCTAGTGGTATTGGAAGGAAGACTGTTCTATAGGAACTAGAATAGTTTGAGAAATTGTAATATTTTATCCTAATTACATTTCATGTTGATCAAGTTATTAAATATTTCTTTAATGTCAGATTTTAGAATTTATAATACTTTGGTGAATTTTGTTGTAATGAATAATTTGGAAATGCTCTTAATGATATTCTAAACTTATATGTATGAAATATGAACCAAATAATATCCTAGATGCAAATTTAAGTTTTATTTATTACTTTAAAGTTCCAAAATTATTCCTTTGAAAGTTTTTAAATAATGCCAAATTCTATACAATTTTCAAAAGAGCAGTGTAAAATTTGCTTTTATTCAATTCTTAAATATGTGAAATAGAACAAAAGTTATTCTATTTCTCCCTTGCTATAAAAATTTATTTATTTACTTTTATATGAAATTGAGGATGTTACAAACATATTAACTTATTAGCAAGAATTGTACCTAATCATATTAGATCTTTTTTCAAATTACCTTTTCTAATCGATGATTGAAATTGCTTGCAATGTGACAAATACAATACACATGATAAGCATTTGGAGGTTGTCACCAAATATGTGTATGTGAAACTGCACCTTTGATGCTTTGATGTCTCATATATCAAATGGGGACCTACTTTCTGTGACATAAAGATGGATAAATGCCAAAAATCATTGCTATTATTGTCAAAATTTTCCCTTCAACAATAACAAACATAATTGAAAGCACACAATTATTGTCATCTTGAGTTGTAGCAATGAGTAATATTTGTTGGTACTTATCATAGAAGAATGTACCATCTACCTGTATTAACAGTTTGCAAAACTTGAAAGCACTTCAACGTTGTCTAAAGGACCAAAACAATCTATGAAAGACTCTAAATTTATTATCCACTTGGAGACCAATCACTTACTCACTGGTTTTAATTTTATGAATAAAAACTCAGAAGCATGTACTTGCATGTCCTCTAACCATCTTGACAATGTAGTATACAATTCATTTTAGCCATTAAAACCTTTTACAATGACTTTTTGTTTCGCCTTCTATGCTTTCTTCTACAAAACTTTATAACCAGATTGTCCACAACCACCTTTCTTGAATTAATGTGATTGACACTAATGATTGTTCTTTTACCATACCTACAAGTAAAATATTAATTATGTGAAATGTTGGTACATTACAGATAGGCTACTATCACCCAATTACTTGGTTAAATTAAACTTACTAAGAAAACATGAGCAAATGAAATTTAAATCTAGTTTTTTGTGGTATAGAGACATCATCGAATTAACACAATATATATGTTCTACCACATCTTTTGATTTTCCACTTATTCAAATTTTTGGGTAATGTTGCTCTAACTCTCAAGAGGCATCCAATAATATCATTTGGACAATTTGCATACAACTTCATTGGTTATGACTATACTACAAAATAACTTTAATGTATTTTCATTGCAAAATATTTAATAGCCATTTTGACATCATCTTTAGACTCAAATACTTGCCCAACATATAATGCATCTCCCTCACTCCATGTTTGATCAACATGAAAATATAAATTTTTCATTTCTTGATAGAAAGTTTCCAATTAATATAAGTATAGTGTTGACTTGCATTCTAAAAAGGAGTTTCAACCACACCTGTATTACAATCACGGAATGGAGTTATTTTCTTTTATTTGTCAATTAATAAAAATTAATCTTGTAGTCTTTACAAATACTTCCTTCTTATGGATTGTCAGCTATATTTAACATTGAAACAAAATTTCCTTGTTAATCAACATTAGATGTATTATCTAATAGAATTTTCCATTAATTTTTATCATCATCAATGTTGTCATCCTCCTATTAACTTTCTATATTTTCATTAAATCCATTGTTAGGTAAACAAATGTTTTATGATATTAAATAAAAATTACAATCAAAGTAACCATAAGTATACTTGTTATCAATGGAAGTTAAGCATTGTTAATAATATTATCATGTGGAAATGATAAATTTAAGTACACACCATAAGGCTGAACAAAAGAACTCTCACCAAACGCAATATCTACATATAACTCAATTGCACTTCTTTGATTTTGTTGTAAATAAACACTTAACACGCAATCAATATCTTCATCATTATATACATTCATAATTATATATTGTCTAGCAATTGGGCTTACTAAAAATTATGAAATCAATTTACATATAACCTTACTAGTAAACAATTTCAATACATGAATCTTTCCTTTCAAAGTGTCAAAACTTATCCCATGTCTAATCTTAATCATTTTTTTTATTTCCTTCAAATAACACTCTTATCACAAATTCAATCATCCTTCACCAACAAATTTTTTCTAAATCATTTCTAATTCATTATATACCATTTGTTTCACATTTAACATATATATACTACACAAAAAAAAATTAAATTACATAATTCATCTCATCAATAATTACTCTCTAACTATTATTAATAAAAATACAATTATTTAACAATTATTCACTTGTTAAATATATAAACAAAGTCTAACAAAGCAATTGAAATTTAATAATAACTTTATATTAAATAACATTGCTATAAATTTAAATTTTTAAATATTTACTTTCAACTTCTATTATAAATATAATTGCAATTATATTTTCTTTATTACAAATATCTTTTTTTTTTCTAAATCAAATTAAAATATTAATATTTTATGATATATTAATAATAATTTTTATATTATATTCATATAGTTTACAATTTATTATTCTTTTTAAATAATGTTTTCAATCACTATAATAATTTAACATGTAAATAGTAACTAAAAAATTCTAAAAATTTTAAAAGAAAATACTAACCTGAGCATCTCTTATTCTTTGCATCTAGTAAAATTTAGAGTTTCAATTTTGTGCTATAAATATAAACATGTAATTTGGATAAAAGAATGTATCCAAATTATTAATCCATTAGACAAAAGCATGACTTGAGACACGTGTTAACATTCCAATAGTATTGATCATACATTGACTCTAGATAAAATAGTATCGCCTTTTTATGGACAATACTTTTCAGTGAACCTTATGTGGCCTATTTTATCCGTTTAAATTGTTGCTACTTGCAGGGAGGAGACAACCTTATCACAGATCGCATGTCAAGATTTGAACTTGTATCAGACTAAGTGTGGCAACACTACATTTAAACTTAAAATAAATTGCTTCACTCATGCAAGTATGAGACACTGTCTGATACTTTACTAGACAAAAACATAGTTTTTAAACTAGACTAAATTGAGAATTTTTTTTATATTGTATTATTTAAGTAAAAAAAAATCCTCTTAAATGTATCAATTTTGATTTAAAACTATATACAAATTCATAAAAAGGACCCTTAAGGTATAATTTGTTAGTTTGATAATTTAATATAAAAAATTAACCGAAACTAAACTTAAGGACTCTAGTAAACGTCGGTAAGTAGGTTCGCTAAATCTTTCCTAACCTTTTGACTTATAGTTATACCATTTTGTAATTATTAAAGAGAAAATTCAAACTCATCTCTAAGTGGATGTGATTTTGTCACCTACAACTAGGTGAATATGTGACTGTAAACATTTTTGAGAAAATTCTAAATCATCCCAGAATCATTGTAGTGTATGTTATTCCTTCAATCAGTTATTACATCCATGAGTAAACATGTCCAAATCTGGTAAAAAAGTGAGCTTGGGTACATGATTTTATTAAAAATATGAATTTTAAAACTATTTTGACTTTTAGTCGTAAATTAAGTTTTTATATTTGAATTTTTTTTCAAAGTAATTTTAAAACAAATGATATTCTTTTTTTGATGCAAGAGTATGCTAAATTTTCAAGCGTACACGTATTTGGTATGTGTTGGATACAAATATATATATATATATATATATATATATATATATATATTAGCCATGTGTATGTGGGCATATGTACCCATCAAAAAGTAATAAAAAAGTTCTCAAATTGAGTTATCAAAATATTATCTAATAGAGATTGTTTATAATTATCGAAAATATTATAATTCAATTTGTTGAACTAAATCAGTATGCAATAGATTAAGAGAAATTTACAAAAGATTTAAACTAGCAAGTAATAAAAAAAGAATAGCACAATGCAACTTGTTAACAAGAAAACTATTCGAGATGAACCTATGACATATGTTTTCACATTTACACCTCTTCATGTTCACTTTTAGTTTAACCCTATTTTTTATTTTCTTACGATCGCCAATCATTGGTATTAAAGCTACTAACACTCAATAGTTATACAATGTTAATAATCTTTTCTCTAAACTATCACCTCCAATGGTCATGCAAGGTAGAAAGACATGGAAAACATTAAGAATCTATGAGCTTATTAATTCAATAACCAATGGAAAGATGAAAATTAAGTTTGGTCCACTTAATTTTTCCTATCTCGTTTTACACTATAGTTCCATTAACTACATGTGGCATGCTCACCATCATACAATCAACTATAAGATATTAAAAGTAGCTAAATCCCAACATAAAAGCATACACATACTAGGGCAAAAACTAATCTTGAAAAGAAATAAGAATTGCAATTAAACATAAATATCACAAAAAGTATGCAAACTAAAAATCATATTCATTCAAAAAGGAAATACAAACTAAAATAATCCCAAAAGAAAAGAGATTTAAAGAATTCTTGTTGCCAAAACTTTTGTTTAATTGTTTGGTCTCTAAAAAAGTATTCTTTGTCTCGACCAATGATTTTCACTCCTAACCATATCCAAAAGTCATCAAAAGTCAACCAAGAAAAATTTTTCTCGCAAGCCCTAATTGTTCCTTAAATAGGGTTCCTATAAATCCTTGAAAATCTCTTAAATTAAGCCACCAAGTACAAAAGTATGGCTATTTATATCTGTCAAGCACTCTCATGCTAAATGTTAAGCATGATCGTGCTAGTTCATGAAGCACTTTCATGTTGAATGTTAAGTATGGTCATGCTTGTTGCAAAGCATGACCCTATTGATTTCTAAGCATGGCCCTACTAGTTGCTTATGCTTTCCACCAATTTTCTTTCAATTGCATTCAAAGTACTTATATAATTTGCTGGTAATTGATTCATGCTAAACTGCAATTATAAATAAAGAAATTGGTGCAAAATCTTCATCAAGTAAGGGTCAAGTATATGAAAAGAGGCTATAAAAGCATCCCCAAAATATGGACCTATGAGTATGCAAGGATACACATCAAATACATATCTATGCAACTTAAAGAAATTGATAAGAGTTGCTAGTATAGAGAGTGTGAATATCCATATTTTGCTTAAATGGTTTGATAAGTTTTAGATTCTATTGTTTTGTTTTTTCTTTAACTTCTCACTTTTCATTTTTTTTCAATTTCTTTTTCAATGGTAGGACATAAACCTTTTTTTTTTGTTTGCTACTTTTGTATTGATGCTTAATCATTGTGAATAACTAATTTTATTTAAGTCCTATCCTAAAATAATAAAACAAAAATTCAAAAACCAAAAATTAAAGATTATGATTTTCTTTCAAATTGAAAGTGAATAAGATAGTGGATAAAAATTGATTTGAAAAAAAATTCAAAACTCAACATTTTCAATTTTTCAAAAAACTAAAAATTGGTAGACTTTTAGGAGTTCAAATGAGTAGGATAGTAGATAAAAATGGATTTAGAAAAATTCAAAGAGATTATGGAGCATCTTTTTTTTTTAAAAAAATAATAAATACAGAAAGGATTTTTTTCACACTAATGTAAGTCTAAAAACTCTTATACTTGATCTGAGCTTTTCATTTAACTTATATCTAACGGTTAGTGAAGTAATAAATTATAACCCGTTAGATATAAGTTAAATGAAATGTTCAGATTGAGTGTAAGAGGTTTTAGACTTATATTAGTATGAGAAGATTCTGTCCTTAATAAATACAGGTTAAGAAGAGTTATAAATAAGTGGAAAGGTCCCTACAAAGAAAGAAAAGAAAAGGAGAAAGAGGAAGGTTCAAAGAAGAACCAAAATTCTGAGAGCACTTAAAACAATGAAAAAATGAGAGAGTAAAAGAGACAAATATCTATTCTTAAATACACTTCTTGAAGTCAATTACTAACCCAAAGTCATCACAAATGGAGTTAAAAGATCAAACACTAGAAGGTTTAACAAGAGAGATCCAACTAAGAACCCTATACAATTACAAAGAGGTTTGAAGGAATAAACGTGAAAGATAACAAATTTCTCTTGTTCGTTACATCAAGTAAGAGTTTTTACTCTCTCTCTTTTTTTTTTTGTCTATATCGATTCTTCTTTATTGTCTTCTTTGTGTGTTTCTTTCTCGTTCTCTATTTGTTCATAAACCAAAAATCTAATATTACTATAAATTCTAAAAAAACTAAAGAATAATAAATTTTTTAGTTAATTTGTATTTCTTTCTATTCTTTCCTTTTTTTACAAACCAAAAATATAATCTTGTAATAAACACTAAAAAAATAAAAAATAATTTTTTAGTTACTCTTTATTCCTCTTTTTTGTTCTTTCCTTTCCCACAAAACAAAAATATAATCTTGTGATAAATTTCAAAAATTCAAATTAGTAAAATTTTTTAGCTACTTTGTATTCCTTTTTTGTTCTTTTCTTTTAATCTTGTGATAAACCCTGAAAAAATTATATATATATGTATATATATATATAATTTTTTAGTTATTTTTATTGCCTTTTTTATTTTTTCTTTTTTTACAAATCATAAATCTAATTTTTTTGATAAACTCTAAAAATAAAAAATTATATTTTAAATTAATTTTTATTCCATTTTATGTTCTTTCTTTCTTTTGTCTTTTTTTTTTTACAAACCAAAAATCCAATTCTGTAATAAACCATAAAAAAAAAATCAAAGAATAATAAATTTTTTGTTACTTTTTATTCTTTTTTTGTTCTTTCATTCTTTACAAAAAAAAAATCCAATCTAATGATAATTCATTAAAAAAAGTTAAAGAATGATAATTTTTTAATTAATTTTTATTTCCTTTTATTTTTATCCTTATTGACCAATGAAAATAAAATAAAATCTTGTGATGAGTCATAAAGTTATTTGCTTTTATACTATTGTTGTTGTTATATCATTGTTATTACTGTAATTGTCATGTAGTTTTCTTGGAAATAATTTTTTTTTATTATGTATATAGAAAAGAATAAAATAAAAATTCTCAAAAATTATATATATATATATATATATATTTAAAAAGTTTTGAATTTAAGCAATGGCCAAGTAATATTGATAAAGTGATAAATTTATCTTTAATGTCATTTGAATTACAAGAATTAATTGAGTAGTTATATACTAACTTGAATTTTGTGAAAAAGTAAGTTTATACTTGATAGTAAAACAATAATAAAGTCTAAAATCATTTTCTTCCAAAAATAGTTTTAAATTCATGCAACAGTTAAGTGAGATTTATAAAATGATGAATCTACTTTTAATATCATTTGGATTGTAACTCGTAAGGATTTATTGAGTAACTATATACTAACTTAAATATTGTGTAAAAGTGGGTTTATTTATAAAATAAGAGAAGTAGTTTTCTTAATAATAATCTTCTTTAGATTTAAATTTAATCTTTTCAAAATTCAAAATATTTTCTTTCATCGTTCAAATTAGATTTTTTTAAAATATTTTTTAAATTTAAAATAAAAACTAAAGAAAAATATTTCTTTTTAAATAAAATTAATATTTTTAAAATAAAAAATAACCTTTGTCATGTGATATGCAAAGTTTTAAGAACCAAGTATTTTAAACTTTATTTTCAAAAGAATTGTTTGATTTTGATTTCTTCAGTGCACTTAAAAGATACGTATGAACAAGAATTTAATTTGTAAAATCTAAATATTTTTAAAATCTTTCCTAATTGTAAAACATAAAAAATGTCTTTTTATTTTTTTAATCTAATTTTGAATTTTAAAACACTAAAAATAATTTCAAATTTTTTATTTTTTTAAAATAAATATTAAATTACTTTTTTTAATTTAGTTGAAAATAAAAAAATATCAAAATAAGTTTTTAAATTTATTTTTCTTATAAAAAAATATTATTTGTTGTACATATTTTATTGCTTTAATTGAAATAAAAAAATAGTTTTGTTTCTAAAATTGTGTCCCTTTATTTAAAAATATAAAAACTAGAATTTCTTATAAATTATAAGAATTAAAAATAACACTATAAAATTCTAAACTCTATTAACTAAAATTTTAGAAACAACTTTGTACATTACATTACATGGAAATACGGGCCAGAATTATCTAATCTTTTTGGGAGGCAACTTTGAAAATTAAAGTAAGAATGATTTAATTAATATTTCTAATTCTAACAGAATCAACAAATACTTCTCTAACAAATTTCAAGTTACAAAGATGTAAAGTTTTTCATTAAAACATAAAAAATAGAGCAACAGAACCATCAAATTTAGGGAATTAAAAATATCTATACTAAAGATATTATTAATAATACTTTTTTGATCACTATAATTTATTATTTTAATTTTAATATTCATTTTAGTCCTTAAAATTATAAAAATCTATCAATTTAATCTTTGATAAAAAATTTACTCATATTTTAAAATAATTTATTTTAATCCATTTTTATTGTCATTATATAATATAATATTATATATATATATATTGTTAGAAATAATATAATTATATTTCAAAAGAATTTATTAATTATTTATTTTATTTTACTATTCTAATTTAATTATTTTTATTATTATTTATATTTTTAGTTATATATAATGTTTACGTGAGCAATTATAGTTATTAAAGTATTTTAAATCTTATAAGAAAATCACACTAAACCACACAAAAGATGCACAAATTTATTATTATATTTATTTTTCTAGTTTATGATTTGATAAGAGCTTGCTAGTTCTTGAGAGTCTTGTACATTCAGACAAGAAAAGTCTGCTGTATCCTAGAGGATTTTCAATTACACTGAAATAATCCTTAAAGACAGTGTTCTATATGCCTTAGATTATACTATTGATAAGCTACTTCTTGTCATTTCGAATACAAGCTAAAGGATTATGGCTGAATCAATAAATAATAAAAACCTCATCAGCAACATTGTAAATAACCATGAAAACATTATCAACATGGATCCACTTAATCTAATTGTTCCTACAGTCAACTATGCAAAATATTTCCCAAATGTGTTAAAGATAGAAATGTTCTAAGGAAAAACTTTAAATGATTGCAGGAGCATGTCTATTTTGTTCTTGACCTGCACGGCGTAGTTCATGCTCTCACACAATCAAAACCAGATTCAAATGCTACCCCAAAATTTTTGGAAGACTGGACTTCTGCTAACAAGGTTTGTAGACATACTATTCTCAGTATATTATCTAATGATTTGTTTGATGTCTATTGTTCCTATAAGGGAAATAACAAAATTTGGGAGTCTCTGATTCTTAAATATATTATTGAGGATGATGGAAGAGAAAAGTTTATCATTGGACACTATTATAAGTAGGAGATGAATGATGAAGAAGATATCAAGACTCAGATCAATGAATACCACAAGCTGCTGGAGGACATAAAAGTTGAAAAGATCACACTGCCTAAGAATTTTGTCGCTGGACTACTAATTGAAAAATTACCAGAATCTTGGAATCATAAGCAGCAATTAAATCATAAGAATAAACCTCTATCTCTAGCTGAACTTATCACCCACATTATCATTGAGGACACAAATAGGAAAGAACTCAAGGCTACAAGGGCAAAGACATTGATATCAAGAGCAAACATGATACAAGCTAATAAGAAAAGGTACGACAACAAACCTAATCAAAGGTCTCATTATAATAAACTTTATGTCCCAAAAGTGAATAATCTCACTTTTAAAATTGGTGGAGGAAATTGTTTTGTTTGTTGCAAAACAGGTCATCATGCTGCTCAATGCAGACACAGGAAGAGAAGTGACAATCCTTCAAAACCAAATGCAAATTTGGTTGAAGGAGAAGATGTTATAGTTGCGATCATTTCTCAAGCCTTGCTAAAGGCTAATGTGAGTGATTGGGTGGTAGACTCTGGGGCTACCAAGCACATCTATGGAAACAAAAATATGTTTATCTCCTACACTTCAGTGGAAGATGGAGAAGAACAAGTCTATCTTGGTGACTCAAGGACTGTTAAAGTTCTTGGAAAAAGAAAAGTTCTTCTGAAGCTCACATCTGGCAAGACCCTGGCTCTCAATGAAGCGCTCCATGTGCCTAGTATTAGGGTGAACTTAATTTCTGTTAGTTTATTGGGGAAGGTTGAAGTCAAGGTGTCTTTTGAATCTGATAAAATTGTGATGACAAAAAATAATGTGTTTGTGGAAAAAAGTTATTGTAAACATGGACTCTTTGTAGTCAATGTTGCTCATATTATCAATGAAAATATTTTATCTTCTGCCTATTTGATTGACTCTATGGATATTTGGCATGCTAGATTAAGACATGTTAGTGCTTCTTATATAAAGGAAATGCAATATCAAGGTTTAATTTCTGGTTTTTGTAACATCTTAAATTTAATTTCAATTAAATAATGATTTCGCAAATTCGAATAACCAAATTTTCATAAGATATTTTGAAATAAGAGAAGGGTTACAAATTAATATTAAATAACTACTACAAGACTAGTTCAATTACAACATTTTCAAAATAAAATCTAAGTCTTATAGCAGTCCATCCCTCCCTTTACTGAGTCCGGTGCTAATTGTCTTGATTACCTGAAAAATGAATGTAAGGGTGAGTACTTTATACTACTCAATACACAACTATCCTAGAGTCTTACCTTGCTTATACTTCACGCAAAGTACACATAAACAACATTTTCATTTCAATTTGTCACCGATGCACTCATGGCACCAAACAATCATATATATATATATATATATATGAAATTAACAAACAATAGTCTTGTGTACTCACTGCATGCTAGCTACGCTCACTGTGGCACTGTGATCATATATTTTACTATGGATAGTCGTCGGTTACCCCCGCCTCACGGATACCACGTGGCCAGTCACAAGTTGCTCAGCAAAGGTAGTGGTCAGAGGTCTAGTCAGAAAAAGAGTGTGTAGCCCGTGGTGCACCCGTTCCATAGTCGGTGTCACCACCACTCTCTCCTCCCCAAGGTATTTATACTGTTCTTATCTTCCAACCCTTAGTGTATCACTGAATCATTCACAACATATTATAACGACGCCAACGCGACCGATTTACATATATTTCATTCACACATGTAATATTCATACTTAGATACAGCACACAGCCTATATTTAATTCATGTTACACGGCACACAACACACATTTTATCCACAACATATGACACATAGCCTTCATTTATTTATGATAACATTAATTCACCAATCAATGACATTCCATCACACACAATCACCCCCACAGGGCCTAACTATTCCAACACTCATCACATTGCACATCAATTTCATCCAACACACAATCCCTATCCTTTATCTCGGTCACATAACAATATTTAACAAAATAACAACAAATCATAACAATGAGAGAGGGTAGAGTTCTCCCTTACCTTGGATTGAATACCTACACTTGAATTCAACCTTGGATGTACTCTCCACATAGATCTCGACCTAAACACATGGAGAAACTTCTTGAAAATCCCAAAAATCACCAAAAATAGAGAAAGGGGAGGAAAAACGAAAACCCTAACCATTTAAAACTCACCTCCAAGCGTTTCTCAGATGGATTCAACCTTCAATCTAGCTTCCAAACGATGACTATTCATGGTGTAAATATGTGATCACCGTGCTATAGTGAGTGTGGCTAGCGTGCATATGCATGGGTTTGTGTAATGTACTTATGGATTTGAAATGCTGCTAAATGCGTAACTTGCTAGAAGGCGAAGGTAGAGCACCAGCGTCCACCTGAGTTGTTACAGCCGTTGGAGATCCTTATGTGGAAATGAGATAGTATTTCCATGGACTTTGTTTCTAGGCTGCCTAAGACCAGGAACAACCATGATGCCATTTGGGTGATAGTGGATCGATTAACTAAGGCTGCACACTTTCTTCCAATCAACATGAAGTATAAGTTGGAAAGACTTGCGGAGTTATATGTGCAGGAGATAGTCAAGCTGCATAGAGTGCCGACTAGTCTGGTGTCAGATAGAGATCTGAGGTTTAACTTGAAGTTTGAGAGAGCCCGCAATAGACATTGGGGACTAAGTTGAGACTGAGCTCGGCTTATCACCCACAGACAGATGGTCAGACTGAGTGGACCATCCAGTCCCTAGAGGACTTGTTGAGGGCTTGTGTACTCGAGCAGCAGGGAACTTGAGAAGAGTGCTTGCCACTGGTGGAATTCACGTACAACAACAGTTATCATGCTAGTATCGGAATGGCACCGTTTGAAGCCTTGTATGGGCGGAGGTGCAAAACTCCATTGTGTTGGTATGAAACCAGAGAGGCAACTTTGTGTGTGCCAGATATGATCCAAAGGCAGAATGAGCAAATCAGAATGATCAGAGATAAAATGAAGGCTGCGCAAGACAGGCAAAAGAGCTACTATGATAAGAGGAGGAAACCATTGGAGTTTCAGGTGGATGACCACGTATTTCTGAAGGTTTCACCGGTAACTGGAGTGGGGAGAGCTCTGAAATCTCGGAAGCTGTCTCCTAAGTTTATTGGGCCATTTGAAGTGCTGAGTAGAATTGGTCCTACTGCATATCGGATCGAATTGCCTCCAAATCTCTCAAACTGACATCCGGTGTTTCATGTGTCGCAGCTTAAGCAATATGTGCCGGATCCTTCCAACGTGATAGATCTTGACCAGGTTCAAGTAAGAGAAGACGTGTCGTATAAAGAGAAGATGTGTACCCGGTGAGGATTGCAGATCACCATGTTAAACAGCTGAGGGGTAAAGAGATATCATTGGTGAAGGTAATATAGAGCTCAAGCGATGAGGGAGATGCCACATAAGAAATAGAGAGTAGAATGAGATAGTTATACCCAAAGTTGTTTGGGTAATTTATGTGCGGGGTTAGTTGAATTTTAGGGACAAAATTCCTTAAAGGAGGGAAGAGTTGTAATGCTCCTAATTTTTTAATATTAATTATTATATATATATAAATCTAAATGTATATATATGTGTGTGTTGATTTACTTGATAATGATGTTTATGTGTATTAAGTATATGGATGTGTGTATTGTGTGTATGCATGACTGAATATGGCTGAAATGGGCTAAGTGCCCTGGGAGAAAGGACCAGAACTGTCGCCTTCTCGCTGTAGCGAGAGACGTCTCGCTGTAGCAACAGAGCGACAGTTTTGGGTGTATTTCTGGGTGCAGTCTCGCTGTAGCGAGATTCTGCAGAAACTAGGGTGCAATTTCGTCTGATATTTTCACTGCAGCGTGAGAGGGTGTCCCTGTAGCGAGAATATCTTGTTGTAGCGAGAGTGTCGCGACCAAAAAAGGATTTAAAGGGGGTTTAGGGTTTGAGAAGTTATTTCTCAAAAATCTATTCAAATTCCTTGAAACAGAACCCTTTTTCACCGATTAAATTGCCTCCAAAGCCGTTCGGGAGCTTGATTGAAGGTTGAATCTATGTGGGGAACGCTTGGAGGTGAGTTTTAATGGTCAAGGTTCCGTTTCTCATCCATTTTTCTCTGTTTCTGGGTTTCCTTGGATTCTCATGGCGTTCTTCCATGTGTTTTAGGCCGAAATCTGTGTAGGGAGCAAGTTCATGGTTGAATTCGAGTGTGGGTCTTCAATCCAAGGTAAGGGGGGACTCTATGCTACTCTTTTGTGCATGAATTGGTATTTTGCTGAATTTTGTGTTGTGGTTGAGTTAGTGGGTAGGAAATTACTGAGAAATGTAATGTGGGCCACGTGCTGTGATATGTGAACATTATGTGTGTTGATCCAAAATTGATGGATGTAGATTATATGTGAATGTTGTGTGATAGAATGAGTATGGGCATTTGTGCTATATATTTGAATGAATATTGTGAAAATATGGGTCCAAGGGCCGTATAATATGAACAATAATTGTAGGCTGCGTGCCGTGTGCTGTGAAATGCAATGTGGGCTGTGTGTCGTGTGTAAGCATGATTATTGTATGCGTGAATGAAATATATCTGTGAATGGGCGTATTAGCGCCGTTGTACTGTGCTGTGAATGGTTCAGCGATACACTGGGGGTGTGGAAGATAAGGACGGTAGAAATACCTTGGGGAAAAGGGAGTGGTGGTGACACCGACTGTGGAATGGGTGCACCACGGGCCACAATCTCTCTTTCTGACAAGACCTCTGACCACTATCTTTGCTGAGCGACCCGTGACTGCCCACGTGGTATCTGTGAGGCCAGGTAACCGACGACCATTCATGGTATAAATCTGTGATCATAGTGCCACAATGCCACAGTGAGTGTGGCTAGCGTGCATATGGATGGGTTTGTGTAATGTACTTATGGATATAAAATGCTGCCGATGTCGTGAGTGCATCGCTGTTGAATTGACATGAGCTGTGTGACTATGCTGCCTGTGATTGTGTTTGTTTAATATAGTGAAAATGTGCTATAGGTGAGACTTTATACTGACTGTGTGTTTTTGGGTAGCGTAGAGTACTCACTCTTACATTTATTTTTCAGGTAATCAAGACGATCAACACCAGGCTCAGTAAAGGGGTGGATGGAACTGCTATAGGACTTAGAATATTATTTTGAAAACTATTGTATTTAGATAAGTCTTGTAGCAGCTGTTTGATGAAATTGTAACCCCCTTTCTTTATTTTGAAATGTTTGATGAAACTTGGATTAGAAATAGAAGTTTTATTATTTCAAAATTTTTTGAAAATTCCTTATTTACTGAAATTAAATTTAAGGTGTTACACAGTATACCCTCAACTATAGTTTGTAGTCCCATTAAAATCAATAAGAAGAGGGAGCCACTTTATATGAACTCTAAATCCTGATTTATCTAGGAACAATATCCCACCAAATAGAACTATTATATATGCTTTGGGTAACAAATAATAGTATACTCATCAGTGTAGATTTACAGAGAATTGTTTTATGTTTCTCTCATCTAGAACTACTTCAAGTAAATCTCTACACAATGCCATATATCTTGATCATAAAATTTATCTCACACTCCAATATAGGGCACCCACATGTAAGCTTAGTTGAAACACAACATCCCAATGTGATTGTACAATCTTTATATGAAAGATAAAATGTGTGTGACTTAGACTTTCAACACTCCACATGTACACTAATAAGCGCCTAATGCTAATAGAATATTAGAACCATTTGCGTAACATACTAAAAACTAATTTATCTAAGAAATTGTTCCATTCTCGAATTTAGAACAACTATCATATAATAACACCTACTTTTTAAGATTTGAGTATCCTATACAATACAAAAATGTTATATATAAGCTATTTTTTACTAAAACTGAAAATTACATCAAAATATTACTTACTATTTTCTTCATATATAATATGAATTTAAATAAATAAATTTATTAAATTAACGTATAAGAGACAATTAATTAAATATATAATTATTAAGTTAATGTTTACAAATCTTCCTTATTAGACAATTGAAAAATTAATGACATAAAATTAAATAAAAAATTTAAAATACAAATAAATAATTTTTAAAAAATTACCTCATTAATAATTTACTTGTACTATAACTAATAAAATTAAGCCAATTTAGATTGTTATTTATGTTTATTGTAACTATAGTAAACCACTTTCTCTTTTTTAAAATATTTATTTCCGTCGCACATTTTTTTCTCTCATATTAACTATGATAATCACTTAATTAGGTGTGCTAAAATCTATTAAAGTTATTTTCTAAATCATTCAAAAGTTGATTAAAATTCACTTCTTTTATCTTCACTTTCACTAAGTTAATTCTAATTGACTTTTAAGAAACCTCAGAAGCCAACAAAAGTAATCAACTTCTATGTAATGTACAGCATTAAAAGCGGCATGACAAGAGTTGCACTTAAGTTGACTTAAATCAACTTATGTATATGTAAACAAAATGACTTGAGTCGGCTTCTTGTAAACTTAAAATAGGATATTTTTGTAAATTTTTACAATCCAGGCACATTCACGTAACATGCTATTTCCTTTATTTTATTTTGATAAAAAAAAGCCAAAATTTGGCATTTGCTGTTATCTGAGAGTGCTTGCAATTTACTGAGCAACAAGACACCAATCATCCAGTGTGGAATGAATTTGGTATTAGGTATAATTCGGGAACAACGGTGGTCTTAAGGGATAATTTGTTTTACAGCTAAAGAATTAATTTAATTTTACACTCTTTAATATAAAATAAATGTCTAATAAAAAATATAATTTAAATTAATTTTTATATATTAAAAATGTTTAACTATTTAAAATTAAATTTAACTGTAAACAAATAGCAAAAAAAATAAAATAAAAAAATTTAACTGTAAACACACTGATGGCTTCAGCTAGCACAACTGCACCCGTTGAAGTATGTAATGCAGTTTAAACCCTAAAACCCTAGAAGGCGCTCGTTCTAGAGCCTTCTTATTCGTTTCTTAAATCCTTCACACCAACGCACCCTCTGGTTTGTGGGTTTCTCTCTCTGCATTGTTTGCTTCTTTCTCCCTCTTTCTCGCGCAATTCACATCATGTATCGCCTGGCTTCTAGTCTCGCCTCCAAAGCTAGGTCACTCTTCATTCCACTCTTTTTTCATGTGTTGTGTTCAATTGGAATTAATTGTCTCTTTGATCCTTACAATGACATTGTTCTTCTAAACGTTAATTCATGTTTCTTTGGCTGCAGGATTGCTAGGAATATCAGCCATCAGGTAGAACACCATCCACTTTTCTTTAGAGTGTTATCACTTCTATTTAAGATTTTTTTAATTTAAAATATCTCTATTATTAATATGGTTACAGTATTTAAAATACCCTTATATTAATATGGTTACAACAGGAAAAACAAAATTTTAAAAAGATTTAAATGGAAGTTAGTGACAACCAACAGACCCTGTTGTTTTTATAATGTTTGTTGACATTTGAAAATGTTTTGGAGATTGTGTTTCATGGTGTTTCCTTTTCTGCATTGTGTAGGTCAGTTGGAGCAGAAACTATGCGGCCAAAGACATTAAATTTGGTGTGGAGGCTCGAGCCCTGATGCTTAGGGGCGTTGAAGAGCTTGCTGATGCTGTCAAAGTAACCATGGGTCCTAAGGTAATTCACTTGATTGTTTGTTGGTTTTGCACTCGTTGTTGACACTGATGGATGGGGGAAGTTATTGTTGGTAAAGTGGGAAGAGTAACATTGTTGATCCCTGATCCTTATGAAGAATATTCTTGCTCTTTTGAGGAACAAGAATCACTATTTAACAGAAGAATGAACCATACTAATGCGTATGTTTTGAGTGTGTAATGCCATCATTCGATAACTATTTTTGTGTTGATGTATAGTTTATTATGTTTTAGGGTCGTAATGTGGTGATTGAGCAAAGTTTTGGTGCCCCTAAAGTGACCAAAGATGGAGTAACTGTTGCCAAGAGCATTGAGTTCAAGGATAAAGTTAAGAATGTTGGTGCCAGTCTTGTAAAGCAGGTTGCAAATGCTACCAATGATGTGGCTGGTGATGGTAAGCTGATATATCAGAAGAATAGATTTCTGTATAGTTAAATTTTCACCATTGGTTACTGTGTTAGTTACACAATGCTAGACTGCATGGTTCTGTGATTATTGAATTAGTTTGGCTTCCATCTTAGGTTGTGCTAATGATGTTATAAAACCATATACTACCATTAAGCATGCCGGTATTATGCAATTATGTTGGTGATGTCATGATGACAGAATGAGGGAGCATTTCAAATGTTCTACAGGAACAACATGTGCAACAGTCCTTACGCGAGCAATATTTACTGAAGGCTGCAAATCAGTCGCTGCTGGAATGAATGCAATGGACCTGAGGCGTGGTATAACTATGGCTGTTGATGCTGTGGTGACGAACTTGAAGAGCAGAGCACAAATGATTAGCACATCGGAAGAAATAGCACAGGTTTGTGAATCAAACTTTGTTAGTGCCTCATCTCACATATTGCAGGAAAAGCTAATAAAGACTCTCTGGGTTGATGTGGAATCATGTGATCCATGTGGTTGATCTCACCTAATGGGACTTTGTTTTATTGTTGTTGTTGTTGGATTTCTAATTTTGAATTTGTTTTGATAGGTTGGTACAATATCTGCTAATGGGGAGAGAGAAATTGGTGAGTTGATTGCAAAAGCTATGGAGAAAGTTGGCAAAGAGGGAGTAATCACAATTGCAGTAAGTTCTTATCTGATCAGCTTATTGATATTTATTTTATGCTTCTTACTTTACTCATGGAAAGACATAAATTTATTTTTCTTTGTGGAAGAAATGGGATGGGGCTGCTTAATAATATTATCTTGATAATGCAATGCCCGAAGAGGCTTCTCCTGAAGTGTTCATAATTTCCCTATTTTCCCCCACATGGTTCTAGATTGCATCTTTGCCGTCTATTGTTGGGATTTTTCTTTTCCTTCTTGTATCCAAGATTCCAATTTGGTTTGAATTATTATGCCCTGTATTTCTGTATCCTATGAGACCTGATTGTTGAACTATTTCAGGATGGAAAAACTTTATATAATGAGTTGGAAGTTGTTGAAGGAATGAAGCTTGATAGGGGCTACATATCTCCTTATTTCATAACAAACCAGAAGAACCAGAAATGTGTATGCTCTCTCTTTCCCTTTTTCACAACATCAGAGTATTTATTGAAGGATTTTATGAAGTGCCTTATTCATGAATTTCCCATTGGTTTTATACGTTAACCATGTCATGTCTTGTGCCAACAGGAACTTGAGGATCCTCTCATTCTAATCCATGAGAAGAAAATCTCAAGTATTAATGCTGTAGTTAAAGTTTTAGAGTTGGCTTTGAAGGTGAGTGTTGTCATTCACTCTTTTGCCTTTGACTTTTAAAATATTGATTTTCCCTGACACCTACCTATCTCCAGAGACAAAGACCTTTATTGATTGTTGCCGAGGATGTGGAAAGTGATGCACTAGCAACTCTTATTCTAAATAAGCTTCGTGCTGGAATTAAGGTGTGTATTGCCTGTCTGTAGGTTAGGATTTTAGGTGTTAAGTTCCTAAAATTTTGGATCATTGATTTTTCTTAGTTGATGTTATATGTGATACTTTGCTGTAGATATGCGCTATTAAGGCCCCTGGTTTTGGTGAAAATAGGAAAGCTGGTCTTCAAGATCTTGCAGTTCTCACAGGAGGAGCAGTAAGTTCACTGTTATCTGAGGTTACTGCTGCACTAAATCTTCTCAGCTTTTTAACATACCTTCTCTGTATCCTAATAGCTTATCACTGAAGAGCTTGGCTTGAAGCTTGAACAAGTGGATCTGGATATGCTTGGCACTTGCAAAAAAGTAAGATTTTAGCTTGATTTGCGAAGCATTTGAATCCACCTAAAAAAATTAGTATTTTTTTATGGCTTTATGTTTTTATTGCTGATTCTGATAATGGATTCCTGGATCAACTAACTTGCATAATCCTGAAATAATTTTCCACTGAATTCTCCTCCATTCTTGCCCTGATAGTGTGTAGGGTAAATCATTAATGTATTATAGAATGTAGACAACTGATTAAGGCTCTTAATGTTGTAGATAACAATTTCTAAGGATGACACTGTCATTCTTGATGGAGCAGGTGACAAGAAAGCAATTGAGGAAAGATGTGAACAGGTTTGCGTTGATCTATAGATTTGATTTTGCCATGGTTCATGTTTTCCATTTTTATCCTATGACTCATTAGTTTTAATGATGATGAATCTGACTTGTTTGCAATGAATTCTGATAAACAGATTAGGTCAGCAATTGAAAATAGTGCTTCAGATTATGACAAAGAGAAATTACAGGAAAGATTAGCCAAGCTTTCTGGTGGTGTTGCAGTGCTTAAGGTATGCCTACTTAAGTAAATATTGGTTTTTAATGTTTTTCTCTCCACTGAACATCCAAATGAGATTCTGCAATGGCAAGAGTAACATTTGAAAACTGCTCCTCTGCAGATTGGAGGAGCCAGTGAGGCTGAAGTTAGTGAGAAGAAGGATAGAGTGACCGATGCTTTAAATGCAACTAAGGCAGCTGTTGAGGAGGGCATAGTACCGGGTAAGATATTGATACTGCATTCTTATGTTTAATTTTACAATCTGCATTAAGATCTGATCTAACTTTGATTTATGCTTGCATTGCAGGTGGTGGTGTTGCTCTCCTATATGCATCAAAAGAGTTGGATAAACTTCAAACTGCTAACTTCGATCAGAAGATTGGTGTTCAAATTATCCAAAATGCTTTAAAGGTTAGTGTTTCTTGAAATTTTGCTGATTTCCTCTTCTGCTCCTCCATAGTATTTGATCTTGACACTTGTTTTATCATGCTTTTATCATCTGTTCTCAAAAATGATGCAGACACCTGTGCTCACAATTGCTTCCAATGCGGGTGTTGAGGGTGCTGTCGTTGTTGGCAAACTGTTAGAACAGGACAATTATGATCTGGGATATGATGCAGCGAAAGGTCAGTGTTTTTAGTTTTCTTTTTCTGTGGTGTTTTCATTCCTTGTCAGAAGAAATACTGATTTTGCTGACATTTTGTATTTTTGTGCTGCTTCATAATTAGGTGAATATGTTGATATGGTTAAAGCTGGAATCATAGACCCTTTGAAGGTGATTAGGACAGCCTTAGTTGACGCAGCCAGGTAAGGAGGATGTTAAAAATTTTTCTGTAAGTATTGGGCCGGTTAATTTTGTTTGTTTTAGGTTTTGAAATCTGTTTTCTAAATGAATTTTGAAAACTGTTAGTTTTTTAATTTTAATAGAAAACTAAACTGTTTTGAAAAACAGTCAACAAACAGGTTCATAGATGCATGCTATTTGTTTTTATGTAGCTTATAATCCTTTTTGTGCAGTGTGTCATCTTTGATGACAACAACTGAAGCTGTTGTGTCTGAACTTCCAAAGGACGACAAAGATATTCCAGCTATGGCTGGTGGCATGGGTGGCATGGATTATTAGCCAGCTAGCTCCTATTTGATTAGACTTGGAGCAAAGAATGGTGCTGAGCCCACACTTACCCCACCCCACCCCCTTTTTTCCTTCTAAATTATGTGTTGTGTGAAGGCATCACTGTAATCATAGTGAGAGATCAGGATGTAGAAGAAAATGGGAGCAATAATTCCAATGTAAGATTTTTGGAACAATTTTTTTTACCATTCAAATCAAGGCATTTGTACCCGGAAAATTTGTCAATTGAAGAATAGTCTTGATATAGTTCATAAGTGTGATTCATTCAAATTTTATTGCGTAATGTTTGTTTAGGAGTGCATGAGGGCTTTGGTAAATTATTAGTTCCTTGGTGTTCAATTTTAATTGGTGAGAGGGAAGAGAAGGTAAGAGGAAGAAAAATTCATAAAAATTTCTCAAATTGAAAGAAATTAAAATTAGTCTTCAGAGTTTATAAAATCTCTTATCTAAAAACTTTAAAACAAGGGATTTCATTTAGTATTATCTTCCTCTTGTTTTCTCTTCAACAAGACTCAAGCTTAATTTTGTTATACGGATGAGTGATTAATAAGTGAATCAATTTTCTTTGTTAAACAATAAATTAAAAAGTGAAGAGGAATTAGTAGAAATTAGATTGTTGTTGGTAAGTTATTAAGTATTTTCTTTTAAATTTTCATATAAATATTATCATTTATTAGTTTTTAAAATTTTATTTTTTAATTACTTAATTTTAATTACTTGCGTAAATAATGTGTTCATTACATAATTACAAAAGATTTATCAATAATTTAGATTTATTTTCTTAAGTTTTCAAATTATGTTTGATAAATAATCATTTATTTTTTAAAGTGGTACAGAAAGTTGATAAATAAAATAAGTAATAACTTTAAAATTAGTTGATTTAAATAATTATTAAAATTTATTTGATAATAGGAGTAACATGTAGATACTAACTTTGAAATTAGTTGATTTAAACAAACATTAAAATTTATTTGATAATAGGAGTAGCATGTAAATACTGTCAATACATTTTTATTTATTGATTTAAGAATAATAATAATAAAAAAAAGATTATTAAAAATTACATGAGATTTGTTTACAATATTAAATATAGTACTTTCAATATTTTTTTTTTCATAATAGCTATTGTCTTAGGAGTAAGATTATGGATTATGGCTAACATTCTTTAAAAGGGAAAAATAGGACTAAGTATCCTTGAAGCATAAAGTAAAATATTGAATGCTTGTTTAATTGAAATTAAGGTGAAAATTGTGATATCCTCATTTCTATTATCTTATTTTTGAGAAAAATAGGAATTTCGATGCAGGACTTCTCGTTCAAGTGAGACAGATATTTTCTGAATTGGGCTTTCTGGAGTATTCTTGCTCAAGTGAGATAAACCTCGCTTAAAAGAGATAGAATAGAGTTGTCCTAATTGTCCTATCGCCTAGGCAAGATGGGGTCGGGCTCAGGTGAGAAGCAACTTGCCCAAACAAAATGGAGCTCGCCCAGACGAAAAGTGATAAGAAAAACAGGGTGCTCTCTGGACCCATTTGAAAATACCTCTTGCCTAGGCGAGAATATCAGATAAACTATCATCTGGTTTTCTCGCTCAAGCAAGAATGTGCTTGTTCAAGTGAGAGCTCTCTCGCTCAAGCGAGAACGTGTGAGTTTGAAGGATATTTAAGGGTTTCTGCATTGAGAAATTTCATTTCTCACCAAAACAATCTTTTCCTCTCTATTCTCTTTCTCCCTTTCTAGAGAAAGCCTCCATTAAATCTGGACCTCTCAAATCTCAGCTCAAACATCTACTCCACTCGAATCTAAGTAAGCTTTCGGAGCTTAGCCTTCGAATCTAGTTCCTATTTCTCTGCTCCTTCTTCTCATAATAGTAATCTACCTTGTGATATTATGAAGAACTCTAGTCCTTAGGTGTTGTCTCTAGTCAAGACATAGAACTTCTCTCTAGAGCTCACGAAGAATTTAGTCTTAGAAACTCATTTTCAGGTAAGGGGAGTATTATCAAACCTTAGTTTTATTTCTATAAGTAGTGACCTCAAGAGAGCCGAAATAACTTCTTTTAAGTAATAATCTATAAAATTTTCATGAAAATATATGGTGAAAAGTGAATTTTTGGTATAAAGAAGGATTTTGGATTTGTTTGAAATCACCTAAAACTAAATTCTTAGTAAAAGTCACGAGCTATAACGAGTTTAAAAAGTTTTATAACAAGTTACTCGAGATGCATATGTATATTTGATATTATAAGTTATTACCTCTTTGAATAATATATGTGTTGAATGATAAAAGATAGAGAATATTGAATAGGTTTGAAGACTTTATTAAGACCGAGAGAATATGATCTTTAACAAATTATATATGAATTGTGATATTGGACTAAGTTTGAGGGTATGCAACCTTCGGCATATTGTGATGAATTGTATAATAACATGTTATTGTCTTGCGAATATCTGTTGAAATAAAGAAACTTTATGGTTGTATGAGCTTGATGAAAATTGTTCAGTATTTGGATGTGTGAATTATTTGATATGCTTTATTTAATCAAAAGATGGGAAGAAATAAAAGAAAATATGATAGTAAGCAGTGATGTATGAGATTAATGTGAATATATGAAAGTACTGGTGAATGAAATTAGTAGAAATATATGAAAATATAAGTAAAAAGGGAGTAACTAATAAATATGTCATAAAAATACCGATTGATGCGATTATGATATATTTATAAAGTTTTAAATTTTGCTCATTTTCATTTATTTATATTTTATAATACACAAAAACTTTATTTATATTTATCTACTTTTCACTTATTTTAATCACATCGCATTGATATTTGTATCATTAAATAGGAACTATTTAAATTATAGTAAGAATGTTACAAAAAATATTTGTGAAAAAATTATATTTTATCTTAATTTTATGATTAACATTATACAATTATTAAAATAATATCATATTATTAATTAACTACTTATTTAAATAATTTAATAGGTATCAATATTAAACTTTGGTTACAAATAATCACATTGGGTTGATTCATTCTTTTAGTGTTTAATAAACAATTTCATTTGACTTTATCTATAAAAGTTGTTTGTAAGGCAGCTTAAATATGCATAAAAATTCTAACTATGTAATAGTTGCATATACTTTTTTGCTCAAATTCTTAGAATTATAATTATTGTTTTACAAAATTTAGAAGTTATAGATTTGAGGTTCTCTTTGATTATACATAATTTTGATTCCAATCTATTATAATTAACTAGAATATATTATAACTTGTATTATTAATTGAATTGTTATTTTTATAATATTTTGTAATTGATATTAAAGACAAGTTCATCTAATAGTGGTGCCATAACATTTTCATTAACTAAAGAGGTAAGATTGTCATTATGTAAGGCATGAATTATGATAAATGTTTATATACTTGATCTTACATTGAAATTCATAAATAATAATTTAGAGTTTTAAGCTATTCATTGAAAGAATTTACTATTATTAATTTCATTTTATTTATATTTCAGGAAAAAGGATCAAGAAGTGAAAGCTTTAAAGATGTTGGAAATTGAAGACAGAGAGGAACCAGAGATATACAAGGGCAGATACACGCCCGTGTATATAAGCGTGTATTTCACTGGATCTAAAAGTCAAACACACAATCAAGCCAGAAATATACATGGGCAAGTACACGCCCATGTATATGAGCGTGTATATCACTGGTATTGACAATTGAAAGGCATCATTTGAACCAGAGATGTACACGGGAAAAGTACACGGCCGTGTACATGGGCGTGTACATTCTAGAAATTTTGAGTAGACTAATTATCAAAGACCAGAGATGTACACGGCCAAAATACATGGTCGTGTACATGAGCGTGTACTTTTCAGAAAGGCTTGGAAGGGCATCTATTAGAAAATAGAGATGTACATGGCCAAAGTACATGATGTACTTGGGCGTGTACTTTCACGAATGCCAAAATTTAATATTCTGCGAGAAAATAAGCCCTAGGACGTTTCCTATAAAAGGGAAACTTGATACCGAATTAGGGAACACTGTTTTGGAGGAGAAGAAAAACTCAGAGACGGCTAGAGGATGGGATCAAGCACTTCTTTTCATCTCTTTTGTAATTTTAGTTTCAAGATGTTTAGGTTCTAATTTTCTTTTGAGTATCTAGACGTAATGAATCCTAATTGACCAATTTTTCTAGAATTCTTCTAATGCTATTTCATGTTCTTTTCTCTTGGGTTTAATTGAGTAGTATCAATTGTCTCCCTTCTTGTTTTCTTGTTTGAATTTGAGTAAAATTCCTGCATGAAATTAATATTGCTCAATTAAAAAGACTTGAATGTAATTCTAGAGATAGAAAGACGTAAGTTTTCTGTATTAGGATTAACCCTAATTATGAAATTCATAATGAACTTAATGCAACCTAGGGGTATTAATTAAGGAAGAGATTCTGATTGATCAACTGAGGGTTAGGAATCATTGTCCTTGAGAAAGGTATTGATTTAATTCAGAATTTCCTGCAGCGATAAGGGTTTGGAACTAAGGAGTTGAAGAAGAATTTCAGTTATTTGGACATTTAGGAGGATTTACAGTCTAGATATTTGCCTATTTCCCTTGAATACCTTTAGTCATACTTTTCTATAATTTATTATCATAAGAAATCTGTTCCCTTTAATTTATTATTCTTCTATTTTTAGCAATTTTATCAACAAAATTATTTCTCATCTTCATTAACAATTACACAATTAAGGAAGTAATTCTTAATAACAGTTCCTGTGGATACGACACGTAGTACTTTTTATAATATTACTCTGACAACGGGTATACTTGCCTAGTAATTCGATTTTTACACATCATGTTTTTTGCGCCGTTGTCGGGGACTGTTTAATTAGGATTCCCTTGATTACGTATTTACTAATTTTATTTATTTCTTTAGTTTTGAATTAACTTATCTATTTTGTTTTCATTCTTTTTAGGAGTTAATTTTTCTGGTGTATGATCAGAACCCGTTCTGCTACACTTTTTGAAGCATTATTTGAATTTGACCCAGAGATAAAAAGAACTTTGCGAAAAATTTGGAAAGAGAAGCGACTGCTAGTATAAAGGGAAAACGCACAAACCCACATGGAAGGAATGGCAAACAATGAAGAGCAACCAATGTGATAGGAAACAGACCACCGTACCAAAATTATAATGGCATGAATAATTTGGGTTGGAGGAATTATGCAAACCCACCATGGAATAACAACCAACAGCTAACGTGAAACAACACATCCTCAGGATATCAACAAGCCCCACATCAACCACCACCCCTAGCTGAAAAGAAGCAAACCTTGAGGAGCTAATGACTAAATTCATTCAAACTTCAGAATCTCGGTTTCTATCTACCGAGACAGCACTAAGGAATCAACAAGCCTCAATCCATAACCTGAAAAATCAGTTAGGTCCAATTTCTAGACTCCTCTCAGAAAGACCCCAAGGAAGCTTACCTAGCAATACTGAGACAAATCCTAAGGAACAAGTAAAGGCAGTAACATTAAGGAGTGGCAAAGCATTACAAGAAAAAGGGAAGTAAGAAGCAGAAAAAGCTGCAGTTGAAGATGAGAGTAAAGGTCAAGAGGAGACTATGGAAAGGCCTCTTGCAGTGAAAGAATTCATACCTCCTATCCCCTACCCAGCTAGATTGAAGAAGGACAAGGACGATGAACAATTCGATAAATTTCTTTCTTTATTTTGTCAACTGCATATCAATTTACTGTTTGTTGATGCTTTAGCACAGATGCCCAAATATGCCAAATTTCTGAAGGATCTACAATCCAACAAAAAGAAGCTGGAGGAGTTGGCCATAGTAACTCTGAATGAAGAATGCTCAGCAATCCTACAAAACAAGATGCCCGAAAAATTAAAGGATCCAGGGAGTTTTACTCTTCCTTGTCTCATTGGTAGATTGATAGTTGATAGGGCTTTAGCTGATCTAGGTGCTAGCATTAATTTGTTGCCATATTCTGTTTTTAAGAAATTAGGTTTGGGAGAACCTAGACCAACTAGAATGAGTATTAAACTAACTGATAGGTCAATTAAATATCCTAGGGGTATCATTGAAGATGTGCTTGTGAAAGTAGACAAATTTATTTTTCCTGTTAATTTTGTGATTCTTGATATGGATGAGGACACTGAAGTCCCTTTAATCTTAGCAAAAGCTATAATTCATATGAGTGATGGAAAGTTAACTTTGAGAGTGGGGAATGAAAAAGTTACTTTCAAAATTCCTGAAGTAATGAAAAAGTCCTTAAAACAAGATGATTCTTGTTTTTTCCTTAATGTAATTGATGAAGAAGGAGATGATATGAGCCTACTAACTCAAGAACAGTGGTGTCATCTAGAAGCCACTAAGCCATTGTTAAGAAAGAGGAACTTTGAAGTTATGGAATAGAATTCAGAGAAGCAGCCAATTCCATCCATCGATAAATCACCAGATGTAGAATTGAAAGTTCTACCTGAACATCTGGAGTATGCTTTCTTGGAAGATGGTTGCAAGTTGCCAGTCATCATTGCTTCAAAGCTAACACAAGAACAAAAAGGCCAACTACTGAATGTATTTCGGGAACACAAGAAAGCAATAGCCTGGAAGATCTCTAACATAAGGGGGATTAGTCCTTCCTTTTGCACTCATAAGATCTTGATGGAGTCTGATTTTAAAGTTGTTGTGCAACTATAAAGAAGGCTAAACCCAAACATGAAAGAAGTGGTGAAGGCTGAAGTGATTAAGCTGCTGGATGCCAGAATGATCTATCCCATTTCGGACAGTCCTTGGGTGAGCCCGGTGCAAGTCGTTCCAAAGAAGGGAGGGATGACTGTAATTCCCAATGAGAAGAATGAGTTGATCCCTACTAGAACTGTCACTGGATGGAGGGTCTGTATTGATTACTGAAAACTGAATGACGGGACAAGGAAGGATCACTTCCCTCTCCCATTCATTGACCAAATGCTGGAGCGTCTTTCGGGCCACATGTTTTACTGTTTCTTGGATGGCCTCTCTGAATACTTTCAAATTCTAATAGCACTGGAAGACCAAGAAGAAACTACCTTCACATGCCCGTACGAAATGTTTGCTTATCACCGAATGCCGTTCAGATTATGCAATGCGCCGACAACTTTTCAACGGTGTATGATGGCTATATTCGATGAGATGGTAGAGGATATAATGGAGACATTCATGGACGATTTCTCAGTCTTTGGTGATTCATTCTCCCATTGCCTAAAGAATTTGTCAAGGGTGCTTCAAAGATGTGAAGAAACTAACTTGGTGCTTAATTGGGAAAAGTGCTATTTTATGGTACAAAAGGGCATTGTACTCTGTCATAAAATTGCCTGTAAGGGAATTGAGGTGGATAAGGAAAAAATTGACACAATCAAAAAGCTACCACCTCCTACTTCTGTCAAGGTAGTTTAGAGTTTCTTAGGTCATGCGGGATTCTACAGGAGGTTTATTAAGGATTTCTCCAAGATCACCAAACCTCTGACAAAACTTTTGGAAAAGGAAAACTCCTTTAATTTTGATGAGGAGTGCTTAATTGCCTTTGAGTTGCTAAAAGGAAAACTGACCCAAGCTCCTATTTTGTGTGGTCCGGATTGGAACTATCCATTTGAATTGATGTGCGATGCAAGTGACTATGCTGTGGGAGCTGTACTTGGCCAAAGAAAAAACAAACATTACCAACCTATTTATTATGCCAACAAGACCCTAACAAGTGCCTAAGAAAATTACACTACAACAGATAAAGAATTATTGGCTGTGGTGCTTGCGTTTGATAAATTTTGTCAATATTTAATTCTTTCTAAAGTGATAGTGTATACTGGTCACTCGGCATTACGTTATTTGCTAACCAAAAGTGATGCAAAGCCTAGACTAATAAGATGGGTCTTGTTACTGTAGGAATTCGACCTGGAAATCAAGGATAAAAAGGGTTCAGAAAATTTAGCTGCTGATCACTTGTCGAGTTTGGAGAATTCCAGCATGAAAGAATTGGATGAAAAGACCATTAATAACAAATATCCAGAAGAACACCTGTACAATGTGGTAACTACTTCTGATTTTTATTTATATAGTTTGCGAATTTTGCTAACTATTTGGTTATTAAGGTTTTACCACAAGAGTTTTCAAGTCAACAAAAGAAGAAATTCTTTTTCGACTTGAAATACTACTTTTGGGAGGACCCATATTTGTTTCGAATTCGTGCAGACCAAGTCATTAGAAGGTGTGTGTCACACTCCGAAGGGTAGAAAATTCTAGGACATTGTCATACTGGCCCTACTGGAGGACATCATTAGGAGACTAGGAGAGCTAAAAAGGTGCTAGAATCTGGATTTTACTGGCCCTCTATCTTTAAAGATGCTCACAGGTATGTTGAGTTGTGCGATAATTGCTAGAGGTCAAGTAATATCTCTCAAAGGAATGAAATGCCTCAGAATTACATCCTAACTTGTGAAATTTTTTATGTTTGTGGGATAGATTTTATGGGATCCTTTCCTAGTTCAAAAGGGAATAAATACATTTTACTATTGATTATTTGTCAAGATGGGTAGAGGCACAAGCATTACCTACTAATGATGCAAGAGTAGTCACTAGTTTTCTCAAAAAACTGTTTTCACGATTTGACACATCAAAAGCTTTAATTAGTGATAGGGATACACATTTCTTCAATACACAACTGGAAAAAGTTTTGAATAAATATGGAGTCACCCATAGAATTGCTACTCCATACCATCCTCAAACGAGTGGCCAAGTTGAGGTAGCTAATAGGGAATTGAAAAGAGTGTTAGAAAAGACAGTAGAAAAGAATAGGAAGGACTGGGCTAATAAATTAGATGATACCTTGTGGGCTATCAGGACAGCCTTTAAAACCCCTATAGGAATTACAACATATAAACTTGTGTTTGGTAAAAGCCTGTCATCTCCCAGTTGAATTAGAATATAAGGCATTTTGGGCAATTAAATCTCTAAATATGGATCTTGATCATGTAGGTAACAAGAGGTTGATGCAATTGAATGAATTGGAAGAATAGCACATGGAAGCCTATGAAAACTCCAGGATCTACAAGGAGAAGATGAAAGCTTACCATGATAAGAAAATCAAGGGAGGTAAAATGTTCCAAAAAGGTGATTTAGTACTATTATACAACTCTCGCCTCAAATTATTTCCAGGTAAACTGAAATTCCGTTGGTCTAGATCGTTTACTGTACATGAAGTATTCCCTTATGGTACAATTGAATTAACTCATCCAAAAAAAAAAAGAAACTTTAAGGTAAATGGACATAGGGTAAAACTATTCCAGGGAGGTCAAATTCAAACTTTTGAGAATGAGGAGTTCAAACTCCTCCATGTTGAATGCTAAATCACATTGAGTAGTTTAAGTTAGGTAGGTTTAGTTTGTTTTAATCTAGTTAATTATTTTTTTAGGTTAAGAAGTTTTAGTTTATCATAATTTAGTTGTTTTTTGGTTCAATTATTTTAAATTATTCATAATCATAATAAAAAAATAAAAATTAATTGAAAGAAATAATAAGAGAGAGAAGGCAGTGAGATACACAGTCATCTACACAACCATGTACATGGTCGTGTACTTTTGTTTTATGATATTTCTATTGTGCAGAGATGTACACGGCCAGATACACGGCCGTGTACTTCTATTTTGCTTAGGTGAGGCTTGGGCAGGGATGTACACGTACAGTTACACGCCCATGTAATTTTAGGTTATCTTGGACAGTGATCTACATGGCCATATACACGGCCGTGTACTTCTATTGTACTTAGGCAAAGTTTAGGCAGGGCGATACACACCCAGTTACATGCCCATGTAGTTTTATTTTCTATTATACAGAGATATACACGGTTAGATACACGGCCGTGTATCCAACCATGTACATGACCAGTTCATGTTCTATTTTAAAAATCCCATGGGTCGAGATTTACATGCCCAGATACACGGCCGTGTATCTGGAGCAACAATTTAAAAGTTTCCCCCTCCCCTGTCTTTCATCCCGCACGCTATGCCCTCTGTTTTTATAAACCCCTCAAAACCCCTTTCTCCTTTTCACACTCTAGATCACTCTCTCCTTTATCTCAATCCCAAAAGCCACAAGCTTCAACGCCTCACATTGTTCCTTCCTTTTCCCTCTATGCAGAAAATTTCTGCAACTACTTCTCCTCCCTCCCCACACCCAGTTTTCTTCTCTGCAACCACCATGGCTGATGGGTCTTCTTCCAGAACGCAAATAAGAGGCAAGGAACCAATGAGAAAGTGCCCTCGCTCCCAGACTAAACGCCCACCACAACCTCCCTCATCCCAGCTACTACGCTTCAATGCCCCTACTCACCTCACAAGGTATGATAAGCTGCAAATAACGGTTTGGGGCCAGAGTAAATATATTGATTGGGAGGTTTTGCAGCATTATAATTTGGTTGATGAAGTGAGAGAATTAGTAGAAGTAGGGCATTGGGAAATTCTATTTTCTATTATTAAGCCTACATATAGGGAGCTCACATTAGAATTCCTCACCACCCTAGTTGTTAAAAGAAAATTTTCTGGTTGGGATTCTGAAGACTCCATTCAATTTCAAATGATGAACAACATGTACAAGATGAGCTACTCTGAATTTTCTTTTCGAATAAGGCTCTACACCTCTGATTTTTTAGTCACTGAAGAGTACAAAAATCTAGCCCATATCCCCCTTTTAGGTTGCTGCAATAAAGTTTTTTGGAATATGATTAGCTCTGTCGATAAGGATTGGAACCCTGCTCGATCCAAGGCATCAACATTGAAGAAACTGGCTTGGAGATATATACATGCTTTGTTAGCCTACACGCTTACTGGGAGAGGTCACAGCTTTGGGATTGTGGGTACAAAGGACTTAGAATACCCATGTAGCATGATTGAAAAAATACCAATTCACCTTGGTATTTGTCTAGCAAAATTTCTGTTTTCTCAAGCCAATGATGATCGGGTTAGGAGTATTTGTTAGGGTCCATATGTCACTCGCCTGGCTAAAGGATTACGAATTCTGCACGATGTCTTTAGTTTAACACTAGTTAATCACATGATCCCTATCCTGCACGATACAGTGAAGGCCATGCACTTCGAACTAGTAGCCAACATACCCACTGATGCCCAAGATGACCCTTTTGATGAACTTCCTTCTCATCCACCTAGGGTCGATAGTCCCCCTGCACCTCCTGAAGATCAAAGCTCCATTCACCATCAGTTGCAGCAGATCGTTGCATCCCAGCAGTCTTTGAGAAACAGCCACCAAGACTGCATTCACCACTTGACTAGACAGGAATCCACAATCGAAGCCAACTTTGTCGCTTTGTTCAATAACTTTGGCATCTCAGCACTGACGATTCTGCATCCATCTCCATCTCCGTCCGATCACTTCCTCAGTATAGATAATGAAGACTCGAGCGATGCTAGTGCAACAATTTAGTTTAATTTGAAATTAGGATAGGCTTAGTTGTTGAATTTTTTTACTTATGTTATTTTTAGGATTCAAATTACTTTTGTCTATTTATTGCTTCTGTTTCTTTATTGCAGTATTTTGATCGTTTATTCCTCTTGTCATTCTGAACTGAGTTAAATCTCCTTATATATCAATTCTAATCAGGTTTCCTCTCCAATTGAGTCCCAGATTCACTTTGTTTCCCACGACTCTTTGCTTAATTATTTACTTTTCAGGGAAGTCTCAGTTTGCACTTTAGTTCTTATATTTGATTGAGGATAATGCAAATCTTAAAATGTAGGGTGGATAATCATAGATGTTTGAACTAAATTTTTGTTTTATCCTGGAGTAATATTTAGTCAATTTTATTGTTACTTTAGAGATGATATTCCTGAATAATCTATTAACAATATATATATATATATATATATATATATATGTATATAATAAATAAATAAAGTTCATATGCAGTATTCTGATTATTTGAATTGTGTTTTTGAGTGTTTCTTGATTAAAGTTTCGGTAGACTTCTCTGAGTGGAGGGCCTTTAATCTATGCCAACTGTTTAAACAATTTTATGAAACTAATAGAATAATTAATATCTAAAAAAATTTGGGGCTCTAGTTAGAAATAAAAGAGCATGTCATAGAAACATATCTAGTTGAATGTGGATTGCAGGCAATGTCCGGATACCACATCCTAGAACTTCAAAATTGTTTGAGGTACCAATGTGGAAAGCAATGGGTGGAATTTTCATTAATACCTTGTGCTAACTGGGATAAAGCATAAAATGCACCCTATTAGTCGATCATGGCTCAAAGTGAAGAGAATTAAAAAACACCTTGTGGAAGGATTCAAAGTTTTGAATTGAATTTTAAGAGTTAATGGTAGAGAGGTCCTTGTTCAGTTATGTCTGAAGTTACAAAAGTTGAGAGCAAAAGAAGACATAATTTGATGTTTAAGAATTACTCTCCCTCTAAAAAAAATTTTAAAAATAAAATAAAAATAACAATAATAAAAAAAAATTTAGGAATTTGATTCTTTGTTGTCAAGGGTAAAATTGATTCATTTCTTTGCTTGGGGACAAACAATCGTTCATGTTCAGGGGAATTTGATAAATGTTTTATATATTTGATGTTACATTGAAATTCATGAATAATAATTGAGAGTTTTAAGCTATTCATTTAAAGAATTTACTATTATTAATTTCATTTTATTTATATTTTAGGAAAAAGGATCAAGAAGTGAAAGTTTTAAAGATGTTGGGAATTAAAGAAAGAGAGGAACCAGAGATATACACGGGCAGATACACGCCCGTGTATATAAGCGTGTATTTCACTGGATGCAAAAGTCAAGCACATAATCAAGGCAGAGATATACACGAGCAAGTACACGTCCGTGTATATGAGCGTGTATATCACTGGTATCGACAATTGAAAGGCATCATTTGAACCAGAGATGTACATGGCAAAAGTACACAGCCGTGTACATGGGCATGTACATCCTAGAAATTTTGAGAAGAATAATTATCAGAGACTAGAGATGTACACTGCCAAAGTACATGGCCGTGTACATGAACGTATACTTTTCAGAAAGGCTTGGAAGGGCATCTATTAGGAAACAGAGATGTATACAGCCAAAGTACATGGCCATGTACTTGGGCGTGTACTTTCAAGAACGCTAGAATTTAATATTCTGCGAGAAAATAAGCCCTAGGATAATTCCTATAAAAGGGAAACTTGATACATAATTAGGGAACACTGTTTTGGAGGAGAAGAAAAACTCAGAGACAGCTGGAGGATGGAATCAAGCATTTTTATTCATCTCTTGTAATTTTAGTTTCAAGATGTTTAAGTTCTAATTTTCCTTTGAGTATCTAGACGTAATGAATCCCAATTGACCAATTTTTCTAGAATTCTTCTAATGCTATTTCATGTTCTTTTCTATTGCGTTTAATTGAGTAGTATCAATTGTCTCCCTTCTTGTTTTCTTGTTTAAATTTGAGTAAAATTCCTGCATGAAATTAACATTGCTCAATTAAAAAAACTTGAATGTAATTCTAGAGATAGAAAGACCTAAGTTTTCTGTATTAAGATTAACCCTAATTATGGAATTCATAATGAACTTAATGCGACCTAGGGGTATTAATTAAGAAAGAAATTCTGATTGATCAACCGAGGGTTAGGAATCATTGTCCTTGAGAAAGGTATTGATTTAATTCAGAATTTTCTGTAGCAACAAGGGTTTGGAACTAAGTAGTTGAAGAAGAATTTCAGTTATTTGGACATTTAGGAGGATTTACAGTCTAGATATTTGCCTATTTCCTTGAATACCTTTAGTCATACTTTTCTATAATTTATTATCATAAGAAATCTGTTCCTTTTAATTTATTATTCTTTTATTTTTAGAAATTTTATCAACAAAATTATTTCTCATCTCCATTAACAATTACACAATTAAGGAAGTAATTCTTAATAACAGTCCCTGTGGATATGACACTTGATACTTTTCATAATATTACTCTGACAATGGGTACACGTGCCCAGTAATTCAATTTTTACACATCAAATTGTAACACTCAATATTTTTAAGTATTAATTTAAGAATTATTTGATATTAATTGTGATTGGAATGGGTTTGGATTGAATTTCTAAGTGTTTGATGAAGTTGAAGTGCATGAATTCTCGCTCAAGCAAAAATGATGAATCTAGAACCTTCACTTTCAGAGGCCCCTCGCTTAAGCGAGGGATTCTCGCTCAAGCGAGGGCAATGTTGACAAATCTCGCTCAAGCAAGATATTTTCGTTCAAGCAAGATCTATGGCAATTTACGAAGTGAGCTCTATATAAAAAGGTTCCCATGTACAAAATTTTTTGTTTCCTAACTTCCTTTAAGCTCTCAAGAAATTCAAATGCTTATATTTTTATTTTTTCTCATATTAAACTCCTCTAAACTTATATTTCTCTTCAGATTTGGGATCGTACGTTCATTCTAAGCGATTCGAAGTAAGTTTCTCTAAGTTTGAATCTATATTTACCATTTATTTCTCTTTATCTCAAATTTTTTATAAATATCTTATGGTTTTTAGGATAAACTTTGATTTTAGAGCAAAATCTTTGGTTAAATCTTTGAGAAATCCTTATCTTAAGGTAAAGGGTTCTACTTTATCGTTTTATTATGAATATTACTTTTGTTCTTATAGATCTTGTTATATATATAATTATATGTGGAATAATCCTTGTTTTGTGAAAAATAATCGGTGAAAAATGTAATAATTGGTTATTTATATGATTCTATGATGAATATATGAAAATATATGGTGAAAATATGTTATTATGTCTAAATAGTGCATGATAAGGTATATTAAGAAGGGTTGATATGATGTTATGATTTAGTGATATGAAATATTCAAAGAAAATGATGCTTCATGTTTGAATATATTGTGATTGATGTAAAAATGATGTATGTTGTGAATATGTCATGATTTGATGTATATGAGGAAAAGTATGTGGAAATATAATGAAAAATATATGTGAACATGATATATGGCATATGTGAATATACTCCAAAGAGTATAAGATGGAAATGGATATTGTAATGCTCCGAATTTTAGAAATATTAATTATTGTTATTTATATAAAATCTAAAGGCATATATATGTGTGTATAAGCATAAATGGATGTTGAAAATTTGCATTGGATGCATGATGATGATGTTTTGTGTGTAATGAGTATGAATATATGTACATATGTGTATGTTGTGAATGTGTGTATATATATGTGTGTATGCATGACTAGATAGGGCTGAAATGGGCTAAGTGCCTAAGTGCAGGCGTGATACTGGGTTGTTCTCGCTGCAGCGAGAGGATTCTCATTGTAGCAAGAAGGCCCTAGGAGGAAGGACCAAATTGTCACCTTCTCAGAGAAGGTCTCGCTGTAGCGAGATTCTGCAGAAACCAGAGTGTAATTTTGTTTGAGATTTTCACTACAGCGTGAGGGTGTGTCGCTATAGCAGGAGTGTTGCGACCAGAAAAGGATTTAAAGAGGGTTAGGGTTCGGGGAGGGTTATTTCTCCCTCTCCCTTCGAAATTTCTTGGATCTTTTCATCCTCAAACTCTTTTCCACAAATTAAATTGCCTCCAAAGTCGTTCAAAAGCTAGATTAAAAGTTGAATCTGTGTGGGGAATGCTTGGAAGTGAGTTTTAATGGTTAAGGTTTCAGCTTTTCATCCCTTTCTCTATTTTCATGATTTTCCTGGGTTCTTATGAAGTTTCTCTATGTGTTTAGGACAAAATCCGTAAGGGGAAGCACTTCTTGGTGGATTTAGCGTGTGGGTCTTCAATCCGAGGTAAGGGGGGACTCTACCTACTCTTTTTATGTGTAATTGATTGAATACGGAGTTGTGGCTGAGTTAGAAGGTAGAAAATGTGCAGAGAATGAAAGTTGATTGAAAATTGTGATCAGGGCCATGTGCCGTGAGATGTGAATATTGTGTGTGTTTACCCAAAATGGATGAATATGAATTGTATGCTAAATGTTGCATGATAGAATGAATATTGTGTACAAATATGGGCCCAAGGGTCGTGTAATATAAATGAATAATGTGGGTCTAGTACTGTGTATTTAAATGCAATGTGGGTTGTGTGCTGTGTGTGAGTATGATCATTGCATGCGTGAATGGCATATATGTGAATAGGCATGTTAGCGCCATTGTGATGTGCTGTGAATGGTTCATCGATACATTGGGGTGTGGAAGATGAGGACGGTAGAAATACTTTGGAGAAGAAGGAGTGGTGGTGACATCGACTGTGGAACGGGTGCACCACGGGCCACACGCTCTCTTTCTAACTAGACCTCTAACCATTACCTTTGCTAAGCGACCTATGAATGCCCACGTGGTATCCGTGAAGTGGGGGTAACCGGCGACCATTCATAGTGGAAATATGTGATCACAATGCCACAATAAGTGTGGATAGTGTGCGTATGCATGAGTTTGTGTATTGTAGTCATGGATGTAAAATGTTGCCGATGTCGTAAACACATCGGTGTTAAATTGACATGAACTGTGTGATAATGCTGCCTGAAATTGTATTTGTTAATGTATTGGAAACGTGCTGAAGGTGAGACTCTATGTTGACTGTGTGTTTTTGGATAATGTAGATTACTCACTCTTACATTCATTTTTTAGGTAATCAAGATGATCAGCATCGGATCAGTGAAGGAGTGGATGGAACTGCTATAGGACTTAGCTTTTATTTTGAATATGTTATAATTGAACTAGTCTTGTAGCATTCATTTGATATTAATTTGTGACCATTCCCTTATTTCGAAGTATTTTATGAAAATTTGGTTGTTTGAATTTGTAAAGTTACTATTTAATTAAAATTAAATTTAAGGTGTTACAGATATGATATAAATAATTACAGAGATACACTAGGGGTGTGAAAGATGGAGACTATATGGATATCTTAGGGAAATGCAGGATGGTGAGTGACATTCAGGGTTGTGCATAGAATATTGTGGACGAATGCATTATATGGCTGCACACTTGTTTCCCGAGTTGACTCCTGACCATTACCTTTACTAAGGGGCTGTCTATTGCATACGTTGTATTCGTATTACATTAGGTCATCCAACGACTATTTATATGGATGTGTAAGACTTCAAGATAGAGGATAGAGACAACAGATAGCTGTGGCCACAGGCGTGGATAAGGAAAAAGAAATTGTGAATCTATGTAATATAATATATGTTTAGGTGTTAAGATGAGAACTTGCTTTACATTGAGAAATTTTTATGAAAATTATCATATATTGAGAAAAGAAATATGAGGCATTACAGGAATTACATCAATTGTTGGTACAAAAATATGACATATGAACTACATCATTATCTTCTTCAAGAGTGATTGGTCATGGTGCAAGGCTCCTATGGTTCAAGGTTCAAATCATCCTAAAAAAAAAACAATATGATCATACTCTATCACTCTAGTAAAGTAAGAAGGACAATAGAATTTACTACCTTTGGAACCCACGCAATAGCCAATAAAATAGTTGTTGACAACTTTAGAATCATGCTTATTCAACATTGTGCTATAAGATCTCACTTATGCCTTACAATTCCAAATGTGCAAGTTTCTTAAACTTCTTTTCAATTATCAACTAATAGGGAGTCTCAGGAACACATTTGTTGGACACTTGATTAAGAATTTACACAATGATTCTTAGATGTGAGTGATGTTTATCTATCTTTGAATGAAATTTGAGTTTCTTGATACTTGTCATGTTTATCTCTATCATATGTAACTTATGCATAGTTAGAAATTTATTATTTCTTTGATCATAATTAATATTGATTATAGTGATATTTTGTATATCTAATGATTTAAATTTATCTAAGTGTCAAAATGTTAGATTTTTCCTTTATTTTATGGATTAACATTATTTAATCATTAGAATAATATCACATGATTAATTATGTTAATTTAATTTATACATTTAGTCCCTATAATTGACACTCGTTTACAAATTAATCCTTCTACTTTAAAAATGTAATGTTTTAGTTCATGTACAAGTGTTTTGTTATGTTTTGATCGATGTCATTATAACGACATTAATGATAAAAAGGATAAAAGTGTAACAAATTACTCGTGTAAGGGCTAAAATATTAATTATTTTAGGTATATTTAATACAACTTTTTTTAATGTACATGTCAAATATAAAAATCAAATGTGTATTTTAACGAAGTGTAATTTAAAAAAAAAATGCACCAAATTTAATTCAAAAAATACATATATAATAATTTGATCTTATCTTCATAGTGCTAGATTTTTTACTAATCAAGAATTTTACTTAATTTTATGTTAATTATAATTAGTATTTTTGAACTATAATTATTGTTCTTATTTTTATTGATTTATTTATTCACTACGTCAATAAGTTCTATCATTTGATCTTAAACCATATGATCTTTGAATTAAATATACAAGTTTCAAGTCTTCTAAAATTCACGATTATTTTATTTGGTACCTCATTTTTAATTTTTTTCCTAACCAAGTCCACCAAAATTCTTTTTTTTGCTTTTAGTTAAAATATACATTTGATTCCTATAATTAATACTTGTTTATGAATTAGTCCTTACATGAGTGTTTTGTAGTGTTTTGATCCCTACTCTTTAACATAGTTAACAGTAGGAAATAAAACGTAAATAATAAGGATTAAAACGTAACAAAGCACTCATACATGTACTAAAATGTAAATTTTTTAAGTATATAAACTAATAACTAAGCCCTCAGTTTAGTCCTTGAGAGAGTTTGAATCTAATATTTTAGTCTATGAAAAATTTAAAATATCACGTTAATCCTCAACTTCCTTCTTCATCATTGATTTTAGTTTCTAATCTCATACTCCATTAAGAAACAGTAATAGAAAGCTGACTTGTCATGTTAAGTGCCATGTCAGAAGCCCATTTGACAGAAATGACGTCATTTTGAAAGTCTAATTGGCAGAAATGATATCGTTAGGGTGGTGTTAAGTTTATACGCCTCTAGTCTTCCATTGTTAGGGTTCTTGGCTATCAATTGAGTTCAAAATGACATATGAAAAAATTGTAACACCAAGTGAAGAAAGGAATTCTCTACTGTAGGATCTTAAAGGATTAGAGGAGAAGACTATCATGTTTAGGGATAAATTATCTATGGCAGTTAAGAAAGGAAAGGGGCTGATTCAAGATAGGGACAATCTAAAAAGTCTTTTAACTTAAAAAGAACTTAGAGATTGAACAGTTGAAGGTTGATTTGCAGAAGCAAGATTATGTGGAAGCAAGATTCTGCAGTTTCTGAATGTAGAGATGAGATCAATAGATTGTCCAGTGACTTGGAAAGCATTCCTAAGATAGAGGCTGATCTGCTAGAAATGAATAGGTTGTTTGTCGTCCCCAAAAGTGTAAAATTAGGATTCGTCGTCCCCTAAACAAAAAATGACTTAGGGTGATTAAGAAATTTTTTTTATCAAATTCTCCATCTAATTCTACTTCTTCCACTATAACAAACTTCAATATCTAAATATTCCACTGCCAAATACAACTTCAAAAATGAATTTGGGTGAGATTCTGCATATATACTTAGGCTTCCAAAAATGATGTTATTTTTTTCCAACTAGGCTTTTGACATGACACTTAACATGACAAATTAATTTTTGTTATTCTTTCTTAACAGAGTCTGAGATTACGGACTAAAATAAATGACGAAGAAGAAAGTTAGAGGACTAATAAGATGTTTTAAATATTTTAGTGATTAAAATGGTGGACTTAAACTCTCTCAAGGATTAAAATGAGGGTTTAGTCATAGACTAATCCATAAATAAAGACTAAATACATAGTTTAATTGCATGTTAATCATTTAAATACTCTCTTTGTCCCACTTTCATTGTCACTTTAGTTTTTTTTTTGTACCAATTTGTTTATCCAATTTTACCCTCTCTAATTAATTAACAAATGAATTACAAAAATATGTTTACTTTTTCAACACCCACTCTTTTTGCAGTACTCTCTCTACATTCATAGAGAGACAAGAAATATCTTATTTTTTGAAGAATCTCCATTTCACATTATCGGTGAAGTATTATTTTTTCTTCCATAGAGTAAAAAATTTAATGTAGAGGAGAAAAGGATATAATAGATTTAAAATAATTATCGGATTTCTTAATTCATGTGTTAAAATCTTAAACAACAAATAAAATGGAACAAAAGGAGTAATTTAATGGATATCATTGTTGTACTTTTGATTAAAATAGTTATGATGGGTTGACTCATTTTTTTAGTGTTGAAAGAACGATCTTTACTCACATTCGACTTTAGCTATAAAAGTTTTTATTTATCGAAAAACTTGAGTAAGAGAGTAAAATACATTCATAAAATTGAATTATCAGAATTACTGCTATTTTACAAAGCTTGGAGGTTATGGATTTTATATTCTTTTTAGGTACACATAATTTTAACTCCAACTTTAGATTAACTAGAATATGTTACAGCTTGTATTATTGATTGAATTATTATCTTTATAATATTATGCAAAAATTGATGCATATTACCTAGCCGGACAATCATGTAAGAAGAAATTTAAATGTGCATTTACTTAAGCTTAACCATTGACTTGATCAAGAGTTGAAAGACAACCTTCACATGTTAATGTCATAGGTGGTTGGTATGACCAAAGTATTTGCTTTTAGTATGAAATTGTTTATTTTTTAAGAATCATTTTCATCTTGCTATCTTGTCTCTTTTGGTCTTGCATATTAAAAAGAAACAATTGCTTGTAGTATCCAAAATTTCTCTCTCTTTCTTGTTGTCATGAAAAGATAAACTAAGTAACTAGTAACCACCTCTCTTTAAGAACATGTTTAATGGTGCATCCTTCTCTCTCTTTTATACCCTTTTTCATGCAACATTCCTTGTAGGCTACAACCTTAAAATAGTTTAAAAGTTCTTCAAGTTCTCAAAGTTACTATAAACAGGATTTTGTAAGCTAAATTCTTGTTTGATTAGTTTAAGTTAGAATTATTTTATTTAAGGAGAGAAGAAAAATGTAATTTCTCTGTGTTGGAAAATGAATAATACAGCAAGAGAAAAATAGGAAAAGAAGATGTAGGAACTTAGGAGTAAAATGAAGGAATGGGAAAAGGGACCCACGAGACTAGGGAATAGAGGACGCCCAGAGAAACAGAAAGTATCCAACGGGTTATAGAAGAATAGAGTAGATTTTGAGGTAGTGACCATGATTGCTGATGAATAAAGGTAGACAGCGGCACAACTATCTCATTGGACTCAAGGAGGAATGATCTTTGAAGAAAAGAGACAAAGGAGAGCGGTCTTGGAGAGAAAAGGAGATGTCAATTCAAGGGCATTTCAGCTATAATGGATACCGTAAAAGGAAAGCAAAACAATTGATTAGAAGAGAAGCTAAAACTTAAAAAAGGAAATAGTGTCAAAAGAACAGGAAGCCATGGCCAGCACTTTAGTGAGAGATTCAACGGTCTGCTGAGAAAGAAAGGCGATATATATAATAGAGAAGCAACAGGCAAGGGTGTGCTTCATAAGCTTACGAACCCAAACTTTCACATTAAAATCCTTTGTAATCTTTGTAATCTCTTTGGTTCAAAAAAATTGGCAACTCCACTGGGGAAGCACACTTGAACATGGAAGAAACATGTCCCGTTACACCCAGGAGGCTATCTTTCAGCCTAGATAATTTCCTGGTTGGAGGGGAACGAGAGGCAAACCAACCTAATGAAGCACTGGAGAGGTTGTCTAGCCGAACACCAGAACAAGACCTCTTACTAGGTCTGGGAACTTTGACAACCAAGTTAGTACCTCTTACTGAGGAATCCCAAGAAGGCGTACCCATGGCTAGTGTACCTCTAGTTGTACTAAACTCCTTCATTAACAACCAACAAAATTTGGCGAAGGCCATAGCAAGATTGCTGGCACATACGCCTAGCCTAGAGCAGCAACGTTGTAACCCCCCAATAAGTGTTAGGCCTCAGGATGAGAACGAGGTCCCAATGATGCACCGAGAGATACAACATGGGTTGTTAGAAAGGCAAAGGAGAAAAGACAACAACATGGAGATAGAACCTCCCTACAATCAAGAAGTAGCAAGGAAAGCATACCCACCTTGCTATGTTCCCCCAACATTTAGAAAGTTTGATGGATCCGACAGCACTTGTGAACACCTAATGGCCTTCCAGGATGATCTGGTGATATTCCGTAACGAAAAAGACTTACGACTGTGTGAGTTTTCTAAATCATTAACTAGACGAGCGTTCACATGATACACAAAGCTTAAGCCAAACTCTGTGGCCATGTAGGAGGAAATGGTTAAAGAGTTTTGAGGGAAGTTCTTAGAAGAAGAAGGTTCCTTACACATTATGGACCTAGGCCAAGTTAAGCAAAGAATCAATGAGAGCCTAGTGGCTTTCTTCAAAACATACTGAGATAAGGCTATGCAATGTAAGGAGACGTTGCCAGAGGTGGATCTAGTATACGGATGCATAAAGAATGTAAAGGATGAGTCTCAAATATTCCTGTTTCTAAAATGTATAACTACCTTCTCTGAACTGATGAAGCAAGCAATAGATGTGGGAGACACAATGAAGAAGTAGGGGAAACGAATGAAGAATGTGGAGCCAATCAGGGACATATATGTGGTGGATGATAAAGAAGAGAGGAAAAGATATAAACAATATCTCTTCTGCGAAACTATGCAAGGTGGATGAAGGTAGAAGTACCCCTACTCCCGATCTTTGGAATGCAAGCAAGACAACTAGCAGAGACCTAGCTAAGGGATGGCCTTCTAAGGCCAAGGGAAGAACGAAAAGCATTGATTGAGGAAGAAAGTAAAGACCTCGCCTTCTGTCTTGTTCACCAAATGAGGTCTCGTACAACTTTCGATTGCTGAATAGTTTGAAAAATGTTTCAGCAACAGTTCAAAGAAGGAAAAATATTGCTTCCAGAAGGAAACGAAAAAGAGTTAGACCTGCACAAATGGCTGCTACCTCGGCATAATGTGCAAACGGTGATTGAAAGGAAAAAAGTTTGCGAGGAGATTGCAAACATCGTTGTAGGAAGAAAAAGGAGTGCAAGAAACAAAGAGCGCCCTAGCCAGAGGGCTAATGAAGATAAAAGGCTACAAAATTTTTCTTTAGTTAGCTAGGAACGGATAAAGGCACACAAGAAGAGGCAGCTACGCATAAAGTCAAACATATGTGCACCTTTATTTTGCTTAGTAGCTGGCGTAATGGTTGTCATAGGAAGACTTGTTTTGATATAGATGCATATTCTTTTTTATGTAAATACTGATATACATATGTATGCTTATGCATGATGAACGTATTAGTGGTTATATTTACTTCTTATATGTGTCTTAATATGCAAATGCGCTCTATTTCATAGTTAAGTGTAGGTGGAAACCGCAAACAAACATATTTAGATTTAAGCCAATTAACGTATTAAAATAATACATGATAATAATGGATAATCAATACAAACACAACATGAAACCTAAAATTGCCAGAAATAAAAAAACTAAAAGAGTGTCTCGATATTGGAAAAAAAGGAGGGGTAACCCTTTCCAAACACACTCGAACTTGAGATCCCCTCAACCAACTGGCCAAGTTAGAACAAGAAAAAGGGAATAGTAGAATCAATCAAGAAAAGCAAAGAAAGGGACAAAGCCCCAACCTACTCTATCTCCCCAATGTGAAATCAAGCATGCAATCAAAAGTGCGAAAATGAAACACGCAAACAAATGCATGAAAATGAAACGCATAAGATATGGAAGCGTAGAGATAGACGCTCTCTATCAAGAACATTAAGCACAACAAGAACAAGACTACCTCAAGTAAAGATCATTAAAAAAAAAGGCATGCAGGTTACTAAAATAACAATAAGATGCATGTATCCAGAGACAATCATTACTGTCATCAAATTTCATTTGAAATGAAAAAAAAAAAGAGAAAAAGCAAAGAAATGCTCTAAATAAGGAAAGGCTGGTGCAGCATGGAATGTGTCGTTGTCATCTCATCAAGTTGGGAAGCAAGCTTACTTAATTCACCCTAAGTTTTGGCGAACTTCAAGCGAGCCACACTTAATTTGTGGCAAGGTGAACAACCCCAGGTAACAGCCCCGCCCCTACAGGACTATTGCATGCGTCAAGAATGCCTCCAAGAACATATTTCAAATAAGGGCAGAAAGGAAAAGGGATGTTATCCAAAAGCTTTCGATTGCCACTTTCCTTAGGGTCAAGGCGAAGGAAGAGCCATCCAAATGCCATATGAGATGCCACGGGAAAGGGTAGTGACAGAATCCCTAGGAGAATTGGAGGGTATGGTGATATGGGTAGCCTTAACAGTCTTGGTATAGACCATGGGTAAGAGAAGACGAAAAGGGGGAATGAGAAAGGAAATTTTAAAAAACCTAGAGTCCCTTCAAGTAATAATGAGAGAAGGGCAGTCCAGGATGGATTTTGTAAACTAAATGCAGTTAATGAAGTAATTGAATAGGAACTGAGGATTACAAAGAGCAAAGGCGCGTTTTTGATTGCAGAAGCAGAATGGGTTAGTACACTTGGCCATGCTCTCCTATGGCTAATTACAGCAGGGCAATTGTTGAGAAATGAATAATGCAGCAAGGAAAAAATAGAAAAAGAAGATACAGGAACCTAAGAGTAAAAAGAAGGAATGGGAAAAGGGACCCATGAGGCTAGGGAATAAAGGATGCCCAGAGAAACAAAATAGCATCTAGCGGGTTGCTTCAAGGACGTTTTAGGTATAATGCATACTATAAAAGGAAAGTGAAACAATAGATTGGAGAAGTTAAAGCTCAAAAAGGGAAGTAGTATCAAAAGAATAGGAAGCCATGGCCGGCGCTTTAGTAAGAGATTCAAGAATCCGCTGAGAGATAAAGACGAAATATATGGTAAAGAAGCAACACGAAAGGGTGTGTTTCACAAGCTTACGAACCCAAACTTTCACTTTGAAATCTCTGTAATCTCTAGAGTTCAATAACACTGTTAGTTTAAAAATTTAATATTCATTTTTACTTTTAAATTTTTAGATGAAAAATTTCAAACATTAATCACTCAACTTCAAATTCAATTGTAATGAAAATTAATTTGACAAAATTAAGATCACTTGAAATGCGAACCACCTGCTTGCTTGGAAAGCTGCCCACAAATTGAGGCGCTGTACCAAATTGTGCAAAATCAGCCAAACAACTAGGTACAAATTAGATCACACACAAGAAATTGTTATGATCTTAGTCTGATTAACTTTTACAACAAATCAACCAAAACCTTTGCCTAAATATGGTTTTTTTAGTTATAAATAAAAAGATATCAACTGAATAAAAAACAGGCCAAATGTCACCTAAACTGTTTCTATCTAAAGCTAAAAAGACAGCAGTGAAAATTGAAAAGGAATCCTTAAAAGTGTAAAAGACGCTTATCCATAATACTTTTTCGAATTTCAAAATCCTATGCCGTCATATTCAAATAGCATACAATCAAAGAAAGAACCTTGGATCTTTGAGAATGCTTTAAATTAACAAACATTCTGCAACTGATCAAACTTCTTTTTACACGTTATTCCCGTTACTCATTTCACTCGAGAATACCCGATGTCTACACAAACAATAAAAACATTTAATTACAGTTTCAAATGCCATAATTCAACTGCTGTGTAATAATTGTATAATCAGGGTGGAAGAAACATTCTCCGCTACAAATACACAAGAAATTTCGTTTTTTTTCAAGCCTGATCTACAATGAAAGAAGAAAACCATTCGATGGCTTCCAGAAGTACCATAGACCAAAGGGTCATAGTAATTGTGCAAACATGTGCAAAGCCAATTGAATGTGCAAACAAACACTAAGTTATTGGAAATTTGTAATTTCAAATTTTCCTGAACAATAACAGCTAAGTTTCAATGCCCTGACACATCAAACAAAATAACTACCCTACTAGAAATATTTAAAATATATATACATTGTCATTTTAACATTATTCTTATTCTTCGGTCAGCCTCATTTGCCTCTTCGGCGATTTCTTGTTGCTGCGCAATTCGAACAGTACCATTTTCCTTTTGGTTGTTCTTTCAAACCAACACAACCAAAATGAAACCACTCGATTTTGCACTGTAAATTTGAAGAGATTATGGAGATATAAAAGGAATGTAGATAAAATGGACATAAATATATGAAAGAAAAGACAAATACATACATCAGGGTTATCACAGGCAACCATCTCTCCATAGCTAACTTGGTTACAAAAGCAGTATGTGGGTTCATTTGGATCAACTGGTAAATCTAAATCCATGCCAGTTGGATTTGCAGATGTAGTCTGAGCTTCTGTGGCGGCTGCTGCTGCTGCTGCCACAACTGCTGTTTGGCGTGTTCTGTAGTTAATTCAAAATATGCATAAGATTGCAGTTTATTATTTCAGTTATTGCTTTCTAATGTTATATTTTAGCACACATGAAGAATAAATGTATCCATCATGGGACAACAAGAACATGAGAAAGAAGAAATAGAAAGCTTCAGTTATGAATAAAAATTACTTTCTCACTTCATAAACTTAAAATATTAATTGTGTGTCAAGGATGATGTTTTAAGACAAATATGCAATCTGATACCATTATTAAGGGTAGTTAGATGCAATGATAAAACTAAACCCTGATGTTTTACTACATCAGATGTAATGATTCAAAGTTTTTTCATTATGGCAAATATTTTGAAAACAAGATTTGGCCTCCAAATATTCCACTTATGGGATTTTGTGCCTGATAGTAGTGTTTGAGGATCTAGTGTTTCATACTTTCACATCCTTAAAGAATTGGGACTATTTAAGTCAATGACGTTTACCAACATATGAAGATACTAATGCTGTGTTTGCTTTGATCGAAATAGCAAGGATGAAATTCATCAATTCTGCACATTTCCTTCATTTGTTTACAATGAAATAGTGTTGAAAAGTTTTTATTTCAGTGGATTTCACATTGAAATGGCTTGTAAGACGTGAAATGCAGCTGGCGAAGGGCTGCAATTTTTTTAATTTAATTGTTTAAAAAATAAAAATTGTTATCTTATAACCAAAAAATAATTTAAAATAAATAAATAATTTTATATTAAGATAAAAATTTATAATATAAGTTTATATTTTTAAATTAAAATTATTTATTTTTACTTATTATTGAAAATATTTTTTGTACTGCTCATCCAAACATGCGGAGGGAAGTGATACTTCCTTTCAATTTCTCTTTATCCTAGCAATACACCATTTCTACTCTTTCCTTTTTATTTACATCCTTCCTATTTCAATCCTTACTATTTCATTTCTTTCTATTTCACTTCTCAACCAAACAACGCATAAGACTGATATGACTGTAACTCGACAGTAAGGTATCCAGACAACCACGTACCAGTACAAAACAACAAAGCACCAACCAAGTATGTCAAATGTCAAATTATTTAGGTCTCCACAGTTACCAGAAATATGTTAAGTGAAGTGGGTACATAAAAGTGAGACAGCGGTAGAATAATGTTAATTTCTTTCTGCAACCTATTGACAGCTGTCTATTCATTCACTAGTCTGAAACATTCAAACGTGTTCTCTATTTTAAGATAATGGGAAAGAATTTCCTGAACTTCTCAATTTTTCTACATCAAAAGGCTTATTAACCTTGGCTTCCTTATTTTCAAATAACTAGTCTATTTTGTAGATAAATCCCACATGTCAATCATATTGGACATCGCAGAGTAGCATAAAGGTTGGCAAGAATCAGTATTACTATTTAGGCAATGCGAGAATGCAACAATGGAAAGCATAATTGATAAGCATCACAGATGTGATAAGCTATCAAAAAATCAATCAAAAATATTTCTAGAAGAGTTACATACTTTTTTCGCCCTCCTCTACCAGTTCCACTTTCATTACCCCTTCCAGATTTTGTATTACCATCAGGACCTGAAGCAGGCATTCCAGTTATTGCAGCATGTTCTTTTTGTCAAAAACAATATACTTCAACCCTTTCAAAAGACTATTAATTACATTTACAGATTAGGAGTGTCACAAATAGGTAGAAAGTACAATACCACGCCGAAGCTCCTCATCAAACTTTTTCAGATACTGATCAAGTTGTTGTATGTGTGTATCTACCTGGAAAAAATCATGAATATATAATTACTGAAACAAAGCAAGAAACCTGTTTGCATTAACTTTATCAAAAATCTATGCCAATATACTCTATCTATTACTCAACCGAATTTATCTTACCAAACATTAACACTTGCATATACAACCCCTCATCCTACTTTCAATATTTTAAGTCAAATTGTGTGGAACAAATTGAAAATAACTAAATAAGTCATTAAAATTATAGTAAATCATGTTTGTACAACTATTACATTTGCAGTGAACTCCTGAGTGTAAAGAAAAACATTGACAACACAAAGTAAAAAATAGTGAAGAAGCAAGGTACAAATAGCAGATCAGTGGAAATTGGATCCTTGATCCAGCTATATCACAGCATGTATTAGATAAAAATCACAATATCAATTTCAGCAGATCTATTTAAAGCCAAGCATCAAAAGAAGACTCAAAAATGCATGAGATATGTTGACTACCAATTACCAAATCATACGCCTGGACAGCCAAGGCAACTTTTTCATCAGCAATCCTGATGCTATGCTTTTGCTCATCAAGCGCTTCATCAGAGAATCTAATAACTGAAGTATTAGGTGTGATGTTTCCAGACCTAACTCCTCGCTTAATATCTTCAATTTCTTGTTCACAGCGCTGTTCATTTTGCCTTTGAATATCTGCTCATACACATCGTGATGCTTATGTTGCATGGAAATCTCAAACAAGACTCAAGATGTGATATAATACAAGGAAACAGACATTCACAACTAAAACATTTTTCTTTTTCCTTTTGCAATACAAGAATAGGCATTGAAGATATCACAAAAATAAAAAAAATTATGCACTGTGCCTTGAATTTAATATCTAATATCTAATCACATTTATGGGTAATCATAAGCAGCATAAACTTGGCCTATGGCCCCATAGCTGGTCCCAAGCCCAAGTAAAGGAGGAGGGTGGTATTAGGCTTTTGGCAACCGAGGTCAAACTTGTCCAAACCTTTTATATGGATAAGCAACATATACAATATAAATGAAAAGAACACTGACAGGACATGATCATCAAATAAACCAAAAATAAGGTCTAACAAATTTTGATCACAAACTTATCAAGATGTATCGAAATTACTATTAGAGATATTAAAAAATCCAGCCTAGCCAATGTTTAACAGTGTACAGACACATCATTGAGCAATCCTGAGCCTCTACAGGATTCAAGTAGTACAGCAGTTTTTGTAGCAGCCATCATGGCTGCAACTCTGCATTTTGCATGCTATAGCAGCACAACTGTAATGGACAATCATTTCTAGCCACAGTTTTCTGAAACCCAGAAACCTTGGCAGAAAACACCCACATCCAAAGGACAATAAAATTCCATTGAAAGTTCAACAATTATCATATCACTGAATCACAATAGACACATATTCCAAGAGAAAATCCCATTCAGCAAACTGCTGTAGAGAATGACAATCAAGCCAGTAAAAATTTATTAGACTCACTGAGGAGCAGTTGGAAGAGCTTATAGAAATAGCTTATAACTCTCAAAAGCACTTTTTAACTTTTTTTTATTCGTTTCTTGCCATAACAAAGTAAACTTGTTTCAGCTTATTCCAATAATTTTCGTAATCAAATTTATGTCAGAAGCTCTCGTGCGATTGGAGCATATTTAATAAGTGCTTAATTAAGCTGATTATCCAAATATACCCTAGCCCCCGATATAAAAAAGATAGAGGCTATTAATAATCAATGTTTTCATTGATACAAGGAGCAAAAATAAATAATAAAATTAAATTATACAATTTCAATTACCATGTAAGCTCTTATCTAGATCTCGCAACAACGCATACTTCTTCTGAAGAATAACGGGTAGTGAATCCAAATCTGCAGGTTAAAAAAAAAAAGAAGAAGAAGAAGCGAAGTTAAACGTTATTGCGAAACTGAAAGCACAAATACCTAATTGAACCCCAAAAGTCCTAAATTTGCGATTACTGAAGGAGAAATTGACAGAGAGAGAGGGAAGGTAATAAATTACTGGCTTGAAATTCTTCAAGAAAAGACATTAGGGTTTCTCAGAAAAACGTTCGATCGGAGAAAGTGAGAAAGAAATCGGTTCTTGCCCTTCGGTAAAGAATTACCATATTCTAAAAAAAATGGAAAAAAAAAAATCTAGGAATACATTTAGTAAACTGTCCCAAAATTTACTACCTTATACAGTGAATAAATTAGAAGAGTTGTTTTGGCTTATCGCTTAAGCGTGAACGAATTAGTTGGCGTTGTGATAATAAATTTTAAGTTCAATGAATGAAACTCTGTTGAATATTTTTAAAAAAGGACTTTATTGTCATGACAGTTTTATTTAATTTAATTTTAATTTTAGTTAGAGAATAATATTGTTAAAAATACTATATTATTTTATTTAAATTTTGTCTTCACTTAATTTATCTTTGCTTTTATCTTTAAAGACTAATAATATGTTTGAAAGAGATATTTTGAATGAATAATTTTAATTTTAAAAAAATATATATAATTTTTTTCATATGAATTTATAAATTGAAATTTTTTATTTGAATATTAAATTTTAAGAATTTAAATTTTAAATAATTTTAAGAGATATTTTTAATAAATTAAAATTAAAAAATTTTAAATACGAAAAAAGTAAAAATTTTAAAAAAATTATTATGTTTTATTCATATTTTTATTTATTTACGATTAATTTAATGATTTAAATTTTATTTTTGTAATTAATTTTGTCAAATATTGTGGTAATTTTTTTAAAATATAAGTATTTTAATTACTCTATTTAAACAAAAATATTTGAAATGAAAAAAAATAATTATTCTATCTAAATAAAATATTTTAAATAATATAAATTTCAATTATATAATTTAGAATTTTTAAATTTTAAATTTTTTAAAAGTTGTAATTACATAATCTAAACACAACTTAAGAGTATGTTTAAATAATATATTTTAGTTCAAGAAATAACAGCTGAACTTGAAGTTCTTTAGAAAATTTAACTAAGAATGATAAGAAGAGTAAAGAACTTATGAAGTTCTTTTAGAAAACCCAAATAAGAATGGTATAGCCACTAAAAATAATAAAGATGAGGGCAACCCTCCAAAGAAAACCCTAAAAAACAAACCTAAGTATAAAACTAAGTATAGTAACAAGAATGGAAAAAGGGCCTAGCCAGCATAGGATGGTGAATGAGGAATATACTGAGCCTATCATCCCAAACCAAAAAAATCATAACTATAAGGAAATTTTTTCCATTATTGCATAGGATAAATAAAGAAATAACTAATAACTTGTTAGGTAGTAGGTCTATCTAAGATCTGTTAGGAATGAACATTAATAACTCTTAGAAATTTTAGGACTTTGATGTTGACAAACTCCCTAACCAAGGCCTTCTAATGAATATTGATATCTTTGACCAAAATATCAGTGTCTCTCAGGACTCTGATGTTAACAAACTCCTTGACTAAGGCCCTCCAATAAATATTGATACATTTGACCAAAATATTAATGCCTCTGTTACTTGTGAGCTTTCTGTTCAGACTGTATCCTATCATGTTGAAGATTCTATTCAATACTCCTCTCCATGATTTTCATGAACTATTTGTTTTAGAATTGCAATGAGACTGAGGGTAGATCTTTTTATCGACTTATAAATGATCTAATAAAGCTTAGAATATTATAACCAAAATTAACCTAGATAATTATGAAATAATGGATGTAATTAGCTACTCTAGTGGCATCTGGTGTCTTTGGAATAGTAATTGAGTCTTTGCCTCTCTACCTAAATCTAAGTTTTTTATCCATCTTAAAATTAAAATCACTAGTCATGCAAATTGGATTTTATCCTCTATGTATGTCATTCCCCAAGAACACCTCAGGGATGGTTGTTGGAAGGAACTGTTAGAGTTTAGTTCCTTTGTTAGTTATCCTTGGAGTTTGGCTGGTAATTTTAACTTCAATTCTGAGAAAGTGAGGAGAGGGGGTAACTCCATAATCTTAGGACCCTAGCTAGTTTTGCTGATTGCCTCTTTCAGTGTGACCTTTTTTATCTAGGTTTCAAGGGTAACCCTTTCACCGGGCATAAGAGAAACCCTAAAGAAAGGTTGGACATAGTTGTTTCAAATGAATCTTAACATCTATCCTTTCCCAATAGTTTTGTAATCCATGTTCCCCTCCTAACATCTGATCACTTTGGCCTTTGGGTTAAAATTAGAGATACTTAGTCTCACACTCAAAATAATAGAGGATTCAAATTCCTAAATCCTTGGCTATCCCACCTTGACTTCCCTATCCAGGTGAAGAATTTCTAGTTGTTGTCTAACTCTTAGGCTGACAATGTAGCTAATTTTAGAGTGAACATCTCTGACTAGAGCAAATCTATTTTTGGACATTTTTCATAAGCAAAAAATGCCTGCTCTGTAGAATTGAAGGTATTTCTAGGAAATTGGGTTCTAGTTTTAACGTTTTCCTTATTGATTTAATAAAAACTCTTTGGAAGGATTATCAACTCATTCTTGATCAAGAGGAAGCTTTTTGGTACCAACATTATAGGGCTACTTGGATGTCTCTGGGGGATAGGAATACTAGATTTTTTCATAGAGCTACCAAAGGTAGAAGGACCAAAAATAAGATTGAAGCCCTTAAAGATGATAATCAGAACTGGGTCTATGATCCTTCTGGGCTAGAATCTTTAGTTGTTAATTATTTTGATACTTTGATCCTAATCCTTAGGGTTTCAAACCCAAATGAACAAAATGTTGAATTGAATCGCATCAGTCTCTACTGGGGGTTATTACTCATTTTTGTACTTGCTGTTTTATTTTCAAATTATTTCTTCAATTAATATAAGAAAAGGGAATAGTAAATTTTATATATATATTCAGAATCCTCGTTTCCCCTTTTATCAAAGTTTGCTCAACTATTTCTCTCTCTAGATATCTCTATAGAAGAAGTTAGGTATGCACTGTTCAGCATTGGCAATTTTTAAGTCTCCAAGACCTGATGGGCTTCATGCCTTATTTTTTAAAAACTAATGGCACATTTTGGGTCAACATGTTTATAATTTTGTTGTAGCCATTTTTCAGGACCTAGGAAAATTAGCGATGTTAATGAGACCTGTATCACCTAATTCCCAAAACTAATAACCCTGAGTCCATCAAAGAGTTCATACCTATCTGTCTATGCAATGTTAGTTATAAGTTTGTAACTAAAATCATATCTAATAGGTTAAGGGAATCATTGCCCCCATCTTTTTTCTGCCAACCAATGCAGTTTTGTTCATGGCAGACATGGAATTGATAATGCCCTAATTCTCCAGGAAATTATTCACTATTTTCATAACCTTAAGGGCAAAAATTGTTACATTATTGTCAAACTTAATTTAGAGAAAGCCCATGACAAGCTTAGGTGGAATTTTATCATTGACACTTAAGGTAGGGTTGCCTTAACCCTGATCTGATTAATCTTATTAATTACTACATTACTTCCCTCTCTCTGGAAATTATTTGAAATAAACTAGGACCTTTAAGCCTACTAGAGGTATTCGCCAAGGGGACCCAATTTCCCTATAACATTTTATTTTTTCTATAGAGAGAGTCGTTCATCTCATCCAACATAGTATTATCAGGAATTAGAGGGTCCTCTTCTATTTTGGGTGCCATGACATAGGTATCTTGATGAATCCATATTTTTACTAGATTTTACTGTAGTTTTAATCCATTTGATAAAGAAACTATGTTGAAAAAAGTAGAAAAACTCATAAAAATAGAATAGTTAAGATTTTCTTTTAGATACATTGTTATTTTAGCATTCATGAATTTTCTGTGTAGAAATTAATAATTCAATCTTGTTTTTGTAGGAAAATATGAGCAAAGTTCATAAAGATGGAAGATCAATGGAAAGATAGAAGAAAAGTAACAAAACTGGATGCAAAGAACAAGGTCTAATAGAGTTAGAGCTGCGCGTGATCACTATTATTGGCAAAAGTGATTGATCCAGAGCTTAAATGTGGAGTGGAATCTGTGCGTAATCACTCTTATCCACAAGAGTGAGTGTTCTAGAGAGTCTTTCAGCATAACACAAGGCGCGTTGTCACTTTCGCTAATAAAAGTGAACGTTCCAGACAAGTTTCAAACCTTATGGATAGAAGATTTTTTTGGGTCAACCATCGATAGAAGAGTGAAGACAACCATTAAGGATCATTTAACTTCTCAGAATTCAGGATCATTTAGTACATATCAAAGTAGTTTAAAAATTCAAATGTCAAAATAATATTATAATAACTCTACCATTAAGTGAGAAACAAATTTCTGGAATAAGTCTACCACAATAAGGTTGCCATTCACTACATGACATGCCATTATAATTAGCAAGTGATGACACGTCTTCGCAAAACCCTTCATAGTTTTACCTCCATAATAGCAAAACAATTGTAATTATGTTGTTATTATCTTGGGCAATTGCTCAATTCAATCATGTGCTATCAATTTGATGAAGTGGTTTACGAAAATTGAAACTCATCAATGCAAGATATAGATTTGGTAAAATGGATTGGGCCAGTTAGGTTGATATAATTAAGCCGACTACAGCATAGGGTTTAGGCACTAAATTTTAGTTCTAAATTAATTTCATGCGCTTTTTTTTTTTTTTTAAGGAAAGTGATCATTTCAGTCTTACATAATGACACATGGTTGCATATGGGTCAAAATACACCTAATTACTATAGTACGAGGTAAGCAATTAGGGTCATTTTTCAAAGAATCACAAGGATGAATTAATTTATTTAAAGAGTATATAAGACCAGGGGGTTTGTTTATAAAAGAAAAAAATGCAACTAATTATAATTAGAATGAAGAGTGAACAGAAATTGAAATTCCAATCCAAGAACTAAGAAGAACAGTGACTACTCTATCACCGAATTTTTAAGAGAATGCATCAACAAGCAATTCGGTAATTAACAATGAATCCGAATGAAACCTCAATTCGAACTCAACATTCAAACGAAAATCTTCATGCATTCGATTAATACATAATCACTTAAAGTTCAGAAAACTCTAGAACCTAATTGAATTGTGCCAATTTAATTTACCAATGTCGTTAATCATAGTTTTCAAACCTGAAAATCCAATTCATGTTCCTTAAAACTGAATTACATACATCAATCGAATGATACGTAATCAGACAGATGCATAATCATTAATTCAAACGAATAACTTCAATTCAAAAATATAATTAGCAAAAAGAGAAAATAAGGAAGAGATAAAACCAAATTTGTTATTGAATTTATGTCAATGTGAGTCCAATCCTCAAGAGTGTCACATCCCTTTTAATCCTTGAATTAGATGGAAATTTAAGTCTCCATGAATGGAGGGAAAACAACAAGTCATAAAGGTGAGAGGGGCTGAGAGAGAGAGAGAGAAAGAGAGAGAGAGAGAGAGAAAGGAGAGGGAGCAAATTAAATTCAAAATTTTTCCTAAAAATTTCGTTCATCACATTCTGTTGTTATTTCGTTTTGATTGGTGGCCTGAAGGACAATTGTAGCCTTGAATGTCAGCTTCAAAACTCCACTAGAATGGGCTTAATCGAATGTCTGTGGACTGAGATATGGCCCAAATACTGCACCTTGCTCAGGATCCGTGACTGCACCGCTTTAGTTCACTTCTAGGCCCAAAGTCAGCTTTTTAACACTAGAATTTGTCTTTGACCTCTTCATACAACTTGTGGGCCTATCTCTAAGCTTTTCTACAAATCAAAAATCACAATGAGTTGAGCCCTACAACTCAAGATATGACCCAAAAACCAAAACAATGTCAGAATTTTTCTAATGCTGGAAAAATTAAATAAAGCCCAAATGAAATCCAAACAACATAAAATGGTCCAATTAAAACCAATTAGACACAAAAAGGGATTAATGAGCTAGGAATGAGAGAAAATAAGTATATAAAAATCCAATTTATCACATAACACCATATAAGCCTCTGCATGACTACTCTTATGAAGAAAAGTGATAAATCGCAGATGGCAGAAAACTTATAAATTGCAAAAAAGCTCATATCTTTACTTCTTTTATTTATTTTTCGTTTCTATTTAGTTTCTTAGTATGTAGAGAGTCTAAGAGAGCGATTGAGGACAAACATCGAGCTTCAACCTAGAGGAATCGGATTAAAGATCAGTTGAAGATGACTCTTCTGTGTTCATTCTCCTCTTCTCTTTTTTTCTCTTTTTCTGTTGTAATGGTTGCTTGAATTCTTCATAGTTAGGGATTATGAATCCAAAACGAATGTGTTGAATCGATTATGGATCTGAATTTTGAGTATTTGAATGAATTAAGTGATTGATTCTGTAGATTCATGTAGTAATTGAATGGATATTTGATTAACTAATTACAGAGGAACTCTTGTCAATGAAAATTGAATTTGTTCTTCAGATTTGAATCAATTACCAGAATTATAGATGTCTTAGGGATAAGATAACTTGATTCTGCAATCTTCTAGTTTCTAACACCTAATGCAACATTTAATTGAACCAGATCTAAGGAATTAGAGTGATTTGATTGAATGTTAGGTTCATTGAGTTAAAAAATTAACATTTGAATAATATAACGTGAAACTGATTGTCATTCCTTCTAATTACTTGAAAGTTCAGAACCTTATTGATTCAACATTGAAGTTTTGGTGAAATAATTCCCTAGCTATGTCTTCCACATTTGTTAATCACACATTTACATGTTCAGTGTTCTATTTCCTTTCTGAATTTAATATTTGTTACTTTTAATTCCAAATTCCATCTGAAATTCGTGAAGCTCAACTAATTGTAGCCTTGTGAAGTGATAATTGAGCACTTTTATTCCCTGAGGACGATACTTAGGACTCTAACATAGTTCTATCATTTTTATAACTTGTTACATCATCACTATACACTTTCTAGTCAAATTAACTTCTCTTCTGAAGTGTGACATATCTCCCACCTCCTCTTTGTTGATGACATTCTCCTAATCACTATGGCTGACCTTTTTCAAGCTTCTACCATCCAAAATATTCTACATTCTTTCTATCAGGGTTCTGGTTTACAAATTAATCTTGGTAAATCTTCTCTATTCTTTTCTAAGAATACCTCTCCTGATATTAGGAAGGAGATTAGTAAGGTTTTAGGTATTAAGTCCACGACCAATTTGGCAAATATTTAGGCATTCCCTTTAACTGCCACAAACCTTCCTAGTCCCAGTTCTCTTTTTTAATTGATAAAGTCAAGAAGAAACTTTCTCTTTGGAAGATGAAAATCTTATCTTTAGCTGGTAGGATTGTCTTGGCCTAATCTTGCATTTTGAGCATAACTTTTTATGTCACGCAAACCACTCTCATTTCTACTATTGTATGTAAGCAAATTAATAGCCTTTATAAGAAATTCATTTGAGGTTCCTTGGGTACTAGAAAATGTCATCTTATTGGCTGGAATAAAATCTATAGGCCTAAAAACTAAAAAGGTTTAGGTTTTATAGATTTTTCTACATTTAATAAAGCCTATATTATGAAACTCTGCTTGAGGCTTTTTTTTCTTCTCCTAGTGACCTGTGGGTTTAGGTTTTATGTAAAAAAATATAAATTTTCCATTGGCAAAAATATAGAACTTAGCACTAATCACAGGTTTTCCCCCCTTTGGAAGAATATTATATCTGTTTGCCCTCTGTTTTATAAGAATCTATATTGGGGAATAGGAAATGGCTTTTTTATTAGGTTTTGGATGGACCAATAGGTTTCTAGCTATCCTAACTTGAAATCCCACTCTCTACAACCTCTTCCTGAGAAGGATTTGGACATTTCTGTGGCTTTTTTCTCGAGTCATGGCATTTGAGACTCAGACAAACTCCACTCTTTGCTTCCTGAGCATACTTGTGAGGCAATTGCTAACGTTTAGCCTCCTAACCTATCTAGAGAGCATGATTCAGTCTCCTGGCCCCCTCCAATAATGGTCTTTTCTTCATCAAATCTACTTATCAATTAATATCTTAAGCCCCTAGTTCTCTAATTCCATGCTCTAATACTATTAATTATGTTTGCAAATGGGATAGTCCTCCTAAAGTTGTCTTCTTCTTTGGAAAAATCTCTCATGGCACACTTCTCACTAATGAGGAGAAAGCTAGAAGTGACATTATTGACCTTGATGTGATAGTACCCCAGAAACCTTACTGCATGTTTTGAGAGATTGCTACTATGCTAGAAGCATTTGGAATCACTTTATTTTCTCTTACTAGTGGACCTGGTTTTTTTTCTACAAGTTTATTTGATTGGCTATATGAGAACTTATCAAATCCTACGATCAACAGATTTTCCACTTGGCAAAATTTTTTTAGATTTACTTTATGGCACCTGTGAAAAGCCAAAAATGCTTATATGTTTCATAATTCTTCTGACTAGGTTTCTATTCTAATCCATAAAATCTCTAGGGATACTGAATATTCTTATTTTTGTTGCAAGAAATGCAGCTTCACCTCCCTAATCTAGCTAGGGACCATGCTAGAATTAAGTGGCTCTTTCTTCTAAGGGGACAGCTGAAATTGAATCCTAATGGAGCTATTCGTTCTCATATGCATGAGGCTGCTTGTAGAGGTGTTACTTCATGACTAAAAGGGCAAATTGGTGCCTGATTTCTACAAGTCCCTGTCCCCTGCTCTCCATTGGAGGCAGCACTCTAGGCATTTACCATGACCTTTAGTTACTTCTATAACAGCAAACCCAAACTACTATTTAGATAGAAAATTGATTTCAAGGATGCACTTAGAAGCATCCAATCTATCTCTGATGACTCTCACTACTTGTTTCTTGTGATTTGTAAAATTAAGGATACTTTACACGGTATTCATTCTATTAGAATGAGTCATATTCTTAGAGAAATTAACCAATATGTCAATAGATTAGCCAAGATTGGCTGGAATTTTCCTCACCTTTAGTCACCTTTAAACAAGCCCCTAGCGTTCTTCCCTCTTGTATTTGAATACTTGTGGCATTTGAACTCCTAGGTCCATCTCCTAGTTTGTGAGGTTTTTTGAGCTCTTAGCTCTCTTTAATAGCAAAATATATATATATAGAATTTATAATTTTATTAATTAAAATTAGTTGTTTGGACATTTATTTTTAAAGAATTTCAAAATTTATGAATTTAAGTAGGAATTTTTAATAATTTGAAATTTAGAATTGCCTTATTTATTTATTGTGTTCCAATCAAATTATTATTTATTTATAATTAATTTAATATTTTAAATTTTATATTTTTAATTAATTTTTTCAATTAAAATATAATGATAATTTTATATTTTAAAAAAAATTAAGTAATTTAATTACTCTATTCAAACAAAAATATTTAAAATAGAATATAACTCAACAATTCTATTCAAATAAAATATTTTAAATGATATAATTTAAATTTTTAAAATTTTAAATTCTCTAAAATTTTAATTATCTCATCTAAACACTAGAGTGTTTATGAAAATTATTTTAAGATAAAGTATTTTTAAACAATATTTTTTTAATTATGTAATTTTTTGTTGAACATCTTTTTTCTTGAATTTAATTTTTTAAAAATATATCTCTTTAATTTATTACTATTTTATATAATAAATGTTTATTTTTATTTAATAATATTGATATAATGTTTGAGAAACTCATTCATTAATATTAAGTGCATATTTAATAATTAACTACTTTTTTTAAGAATTTATATAACATGAAAACTTAAATAATAATAATAATAAAAATAAAATTGTTAGTATGGTAACTAAGAATAGTTCAATTCTTTAAAAAATTTAAAAGAAAATTTAGAATACATAATAATTCTTGTAAAAGATTCTTAATGTAATATTAAGTTGTCATAAATTGAAATTGAAGAATTCAATATGAAGAATTAACATATTGAAATTACTTAGAGTTACTCAATTTCATCATCTTCAAGATAAATCAAGGATCTATATTACACTAACTTATTAACAAATTAGAAAGAAACTCACATTGTCTCGCATCCACAATATATTATATTTTTCAAAATAGGAGTACTTTAGAGCTAATCTATTTTCTTGGACGTGAAGCTGTGCTTGTGTTTCCCTTTTCATTGTTCTCACATACTTGCATTTCATCTTTCCTAAACTCCATTCCATTGATCTTTGTTGTTTTTCTTTCTATTTTCTCTCCCAATCATTGTTATAAAAGTAAGTCCTTTATCTTTCAAAGATTTTATTAGTTTACTTCTTTATTTGACTTCTAAAATGTAAAAAATAAAATAAAAATTGTTGGGTTTATAATGCATATGAAGCTTGGAATTGATGGATTGAATTAGGTAAAAGAAAATTTTGAGTTCAATGGTATTAAACAAACCTAGTATCTGACCTAGATTGGGCTTGATATAGGTATCTCTCCTCCTCCAAACAATGGGGATGTCTAGGTCCAAGTGTTTGGCTACTCTTAAAAGGGTCGTATGTATGGGATGCAGTATTATTCAGATAGTAGATCCTTATCCTCTATCATTGAGTCTACAACTGGGATGGTCCCTTGAAGAAGCATGTGATGCCCTCAACTAAAAGTTGTAGTAGCAAGCCCAATTGATTCAGTAAGAGCAGCAAACACAACACTTTTAGTAACTCTAGGAGTAAGTGGTTGGGCAAGCAGTTGTGAAGCAGAAGCTGGTGAAGATATGATAGCTTAAGTTGTCCATGGAGTAGTAACAATAAAAGAAGTCAAGAAAGAAAAGAACAAGTTTTAGAGGATGCAAATGAAGATCACCCTTGATGTCATGATCTTTTTCAGAGACATGCAAGCTTCAAAATCCTTTAATTTTGGCAAGAAGTTCCCCTACATGTCTCTTCGACCTATTTTTAGAGCCTACGGATGACACAAATGACTTTAATCTCTGTGGTAAGTCTCTATAAAATTTTTGTTAGGATATAGTCCCTGAAAAGTTAAAAATTTAAAATTTAATCTCTGTCGTTAACCCCCTATCTATTAAGTGCTGAGTTGACTAACGAAAAGTCAACTCAATACTCCACGTGACGCCACTGGCCCAATCATAGCCTATGTTATTATTATTTCTATTTGATTTTATCATTCCGTTTTGGGGAAGGAAAGGAGATAAAGGTAGTGCAGATAGGAGAAATGGAAAAAATGTGGGAGAGAGAGGTGGTGCGGATGGTGGTAAGAGTATAAGTGTTAGAGAGAAAGGAATGTGGGGAAAGGGGTGGTGTGAATATGAGTGAGGGTGTGGGTGTTAAAGGGAGAAAGGTGGGTAGTTGAATGTGGGTGGGGGTGTGGGGAAAGGGAAGGGGAAAGGGAAAAAGTTTTTATGCAATTATATAAAATAGGTTCATGAACTTATTTGCAAATTTTAATTTTAAATAATAAAAAATAATAAATGACGTGACATGCTACTTAGCCTGTGACTGATCACATGGCATCATGTAGAGTGCTGAGCTGACTCTCCGTTAGTCAGTTTAGCACTTAATAGAGATGGAGTTAATAGTAGGAATTAAATCCTAAATTTTTAACTTTCTAGGGACTACATCCCAACAAAAAATTTTATAGGAACTTATCACAAAACGACCTACATTTATAAGGACAAATAACATATTTAAGCCCTTATTTTATTATTGTTTCATTAATTTTTTATAATTAAATTCATATATAATAAATGTAAAAGGCAAGTAACAACAAACATCCATACTTTAAATCATATATTTAAAATAATTTTTAGATTAATTAATTTTAAAAGATTAACTTACGCGTTAGTAAATTTACAATAAATACATTATTATTTTTAATAACACATTGATAATATTCACCTTAATGGCCAAAATGTCAACTACAACCTGCCAACAATAAACATGTTGGTATAAATCATAACTCTTAAAAAATCTATCAATAACATTGTTTGTATTTCACACATTCTTGTGAGAATCTATGTTTTGAAAAGAAAGTGAATGATTATCTACTCCTTAAATACATGCTTAAAGTTATGAATGTCAACCTACAACATCTCTATAGTGAGAAAAAAAAAAATCAAGAAAGACATGTTAAATTTATTTCAACCTCCCTTCTTATGTTTTTTCTATATATTCTTCTCTTTTAATTGGTATTAGAGATTAACCTCTTAGTTAAACACCAAACAAGTATAGAAAAAAGAATCAAGAAAGACATGTTAGATTTCAACAAGCTATTGATCATAGAAGGAGCCTCTTATTCACATTCTCTAGCCTTCTTTAGAGAATAATATCCTTTGGAGAGATAATGGAGTTGTTCATCAATTCCACTCAACATGCTTTATGGTTCATCATTATCAATGAAAGGATGCTTATCCTTGAAGATAAATGAACTATAGAACAAACTAACATGATGCAACTAAACGTAGAGGTCAAATTTCTATGTATTTGTGCACTTATTAGAAATGAATATGAAAAAAGGTTCATGGTTGCAAAACTACAAAGGAGATATGAGAAGCTCATACCACTACGCGAGAAAAGAGATGTAAGAACAATTTTGCCTCAACTTAGAGAACATTTAAATTGCTCTAAAATGTCACATTATGCAAGTGTATTACATTTAAAAGAATGGTTAAATAACACTCAAAAGTGAAAATTGGGATCAATTCTATGTGGAATTACTGTCTAAAGTTTTGTTTAGAAAGCAGTTCAGCCATTAACCACTCTTCAAACTTCAAACTTTGGGAAGCAGTTTCATGTGGAACTATTTTTCAATATGCACTTCTCAGAATGGTTTCACGTGGAACTGCTATAAAAAAAAACTTCTAAGAGTGGTTGCTACTTTTGAGTTCTCCAAAGTCAAGTTTTGAGAGCCATTACTTGTGACCCGCTCTCCAAAGTCAAGTTCTAATAGTAGTTCTTTGAATTGCTCTCTAAATTTTTGAAAAATTTTGGCATATTTTTTAAATAATTTAAGATTATTACAATTTTTCTTATACCTGATAGACTATAATCAATAATTCAAAAATAGTATAAAATTTTAATATCTTAAATACAATTGATATTAAATCAAATTGGGAACAATTGAATATCTCAAGATATCAACAAAACAATACAAAAGAGGTCAAAATTAATATAATTACATTAAACCGCAATGAATAATAAAAAGTGGTCTATACGCTTGTAAATTGCCTTAACTATATATATATATTTTACTTTTAAAAATCACTAAGATTTTATTGTACTTAATGTGTCTTTCAAATATCTATAATACATATATGCACATCACTCTTTTAGGAGTTGGTGAATTCTATTGTCAGGAAATGCTGAGAACTAAAACTCTGAAAAATACTGGAGACAAAAAAAAAATACACAAAGCTAGTCAATTTTAAATAGAAAATGAGGTATAATTTAAGTAAACCAAATACAAATTATTAAGTAATTTTGCATATGAACTCCTTAAGTTAGCAAGGATTATAGTTTGTCCATGGTGCAAAGCATTTCCAATGAAGAGACACATAATATCCATAGTCATCGTTATTTGTTTGCTTATAATACTTTATGGAAGAAAAAATATATATAAAAACCTGAATTAACACAAAATTATAGATAGTGTAATAAGTAACAAGTAAAAAAATTTTTTTTAGAAAATATACTTGTATAATGACCCATCTTATTTGATGCATCTTTGTCCTAGAGAGCTGAACAGTCTTTCTACTTGATATGTGATAAGAGCACTAACAAAATAGGATGAAAGAAGTATATTACAATTCAAGCACATTCATATATAATAGAGTATTAAAATACATGCTTACTTGTTAAATAGATTGTGTATATGTGTTCAGTTCTTAAACTATTGGCAAAGTAGATCCATATAATACATTGTCTCATTAGAGATGTTGATGACAACTAGTACCCAATGTTGCCAACCAATAGTGAATACCTTTATGTTAATTACAAGAATAAAAATGAGAACAAAAATTAAAAAACAAATATGCATGCTCATAAGAACGACTCACCCAATATTATAAGGTACGAAAACTAAGTAATCTTTACCTATTTTGGTAGAATAGAACATATTGCAACTGGAATCAAATTCTTCATTAAGATATGACAATCATGAGATGTCAAACCTTTAAACTTCAGGTCCTTCAATGATACAATGCTTTTTATGATTCATGAGTACCCCTTAAGAACCTTAACTGAATAAAGAGCCTCACAAAAAGCTTATCTTTCATTTCTAGAAAGGGTACATGCTTTAGGTGATAAAAGTGTGCACTTTCCCTTCTTCAATAGTGCCAAATCATACCACATTCTTATTTTTACCAAGTCTAGTCTTGCATTGATGTCATCCTTTTTTTTTCTACGATGTTCAATAACGTACATACGACACTTTCACAAATATTTTTTTCAACGTACATAGTGTCAACGAAGTGTATTAAGTGTAGTGATTTCTAGTATGATAACTCACAGAAAATTGACATTTTCTTCCAACCCGTAGTTGGAAGTTTTTTTGCAAATGGCTTACAAAAATTTGTTGTGATGTGCTTAACCTCTTCAAAGATTTGATCTCCTTTTTTCAAATAAGGATATCATTTTCAAAACTTTCATTAAAAGGTTTTTTTATATTTATAAAAGGATGACTGTATGACAACCACCAACGGCTCCCCATAAAAGCATTCTTATAACAGTATTCGAGTATGATATAATATGTATTTTTCATATCATATCGAACATGCACATTGTCCTTTTATGCTATATTTGGATAAATTGTCATATGCAAGAAAATCATTAATTGTACCATATAACATTGTCTTTAGTGTGAAAGATTCTTCCTTGAACCCATTATATACTTCTACGCCAATTTTCCATAACATCTTCAAATCTTCAATTAAAGGAGACAAGTACACATAAATGTTATTTCTAGGTTGTTCAGGACCAAAAATCAACGAAGAAAGTATCATATATTTTCATTGTATACAAAGCCATGAAGGTAAGTTATACTTTATTAAAATCACATGTCATGTACTATGGGTGCTACTTTGCATCCCATGGGGATTCATTCCATCAATTGCCAAAGTAAAATGTATATTTTGTGTTTCTACTACAAAAAATCTTCATATTCATCATCAAATTTTTTTCACTAAGGAGAATCTATTAGATTTCTAAGTTTTCCATCTCTAATCCTGCCTTCAGCATGCCAAGTTAGCTACTTTGTATTTTATGCACTGCGAAGTAGATGCCTTAATCTTGGTATTACTAGAAAATATTGAACAACCTTTGCTGATATAGATTCTTTCTTTAAGTATTGTGGCTTATTACACTTTGGACATTCTCTTAAAGATGCATACTCATTTTGAAACAAAATGTAGTTGTTAGGACAAACATGTATCTTCTCATGGGTCAATCCAATTGAAGCAAGTATTTATTTAACATTATATGTTCTCGTAGGAAGCACATTATCTTCTGGTAGCATCTCATTTAATAAACTTAGCAATTATATGAAACTCTTATCACTTCATCTATTGGAGGTTTTTAAGTTATAAAACTTTAACACAACACTCAATCTTGTGAACTTTGTACATCCATTGTACAATGGTATTTTTATATCATCTTCCAGCCTCTTAAGCACCTTTGGACAATCTCTAAGATCTTCTTTAATAATATTCAAAATGTCTTCAACATGATTATTCTCATATCTAATTAATGTCTTTAAGTAATATACACTCGATTCCATGTTATATGATATGCTTTCACTTTGTATCTCATTGTACTTTTTCCAACAAGTATATTTTTCATTAATCTCATTGTACATTAGATGTTCTTCTAATTCTCTGCATTTACTCACATCATATTCAAACAACACCAACAAGAAACATACCAAGTTGGAAAAATAAATATTTATATATTGGTATATCAATATGAGAAGTTATGATGGTAAAAAAAGACAATAAAAACTATAGTTTGCAAATTTCAAATAATAACTAATGGTCTCCAAGCCCTTGGTAAAGAGTTTGACAAGGAAGATTAAGTTAGAACAATCCTAAGGAACCTTATTGATATATAAATATCAAAATTGACAATGATTCAAAAAGTAAACGGTCTAACCTCACTTAAAGCTAAATGAACTAGTTAAATCTCTTAAGAATTTGAGTTAGAATTTAAGAGAGTTAACTAAAGAAGAACAAGAAGAACATCGATCTTAAGTTCTTATTGAAAAAGAAAGGAATGAGAAATAAGGAAATCACAAAGGAGAGAAATTTTTGTTTTTTGGGATGACATAAAAAAATTCTATCAAAATTGGAAGAACTCAAAAAGAGTTTTAATTTTTTTTAATTTTTAAAAATATTTATATAATTTAAAAATATTAAAATGTTAAACTAGATGTTTTTATTAAGATTTAAATATTTTTTAAAATTTTAATCTTTTATAATTATTTTAATATAATTTAACTATTTCTTATCACTTTTTTGTTTGTATACTTAAATAAGTAAAAATATTTTTTATGTCTTTATTTTATTTTAATTTATCTAAATATTAAATTTTTTTCAATTTTTTTTTTACTTTATTTAACATTCCATCCAAATAAACCATTAAATTCAACTACTTAGACAACAAAAACTCTAAAGCCTAAAGAATCTTTGCACAATTCTAAAAATATGTTGAAGGTAGAAACAATAAGGCATTTTTAAACAATATTCTATTTAATTGAGGTCAATAAATACATTTAAATTCTTTGAATTGACATATAATAGTAAATACGGTACATTACACGAGTTTATTTGTATTTTTTATTAAATTATTTTGTTTTAAATAACTAAAAGAATTATAATTCATAACTTAAAGAAGAAAATTACTTATCAAATAATTATTAAATGTGAAAGAAAGATTAAAAAGATAAAAAATATCTGATTAAATTATATATATATATATTAAATATAAAAGTTAAATTTAATTTAAATTTTAAACATTATAATTTATTTATCTATTCATTCATTATAATATAAAAATATAAATCAAACATTTACGATAAAATTTAAATAAAAAATATTTATATATTTTATAAACATATTACTGTTTTATTATTATGATATTTAATGTTATTTAAATATTTTTAATTATTATAATTAATTACTCTTAATTTAAAAATTTTAAATTTATAATCATTATTATAACATTTAATAATAAATAAATCATTACAATTGAATTATCAAATATAAATTGTTATTAATTGTATTTTATTTAAACATTTTAAATTTGTAATCATAATTATAATATTAAATATTTAACAAAAATTAAATTAAAAAGTACATAAAAGTTAAAAGAAAAATTATTCTTTATGTCAATTAAAATTAAATATAAAATACGAGTTACATATAAAATTTAGATAAATATTATATTAATAACAACATCTATATTGAAGTAATAATATATATAAATATATATAATAACATAATTAAGTATTTTGATAAAATATGAAAATGTTGTCACGTTTTATTTTTCTAAATTGTATAAAATTTTAAAAGCATTTCTACATAATGTAATAAAAAAATTTCAATCTTTCAAGTCTTCTAATGTTGTTTTTTGTTTAGCATAATTTTTTTTTCAAATTATAATTAAAAAACATAAAATACAAATTATTGTATGTTTTAAAATTTTTTGACAGTATATTATAAATTTATAATTTATATATTAATTTCTAATTTTAAAAACTTATTATTTTCAACTTAATTTTTTATACTTATATTTTTTAAATTCTTTCTTTTGTGTAAATATAAAAAATAAAAATAAAGTTTATCTTGCTCATATTTCAGATCCAGTTTCAGCAAGTGCACTCTGGCATTTTTGTGCTACTTGAACCAATTGGTTAACCTACGTATAGATCAAAAGAATTAGGTTTCACAAAAACAATTATGTAGATTAATACAAATATGTGTGTTATCAACATTTAACACTATGCATGCAAAATTAAAATGAGAGAATATAATACATTTAGTAATTAGTAAAAGAAAAAATACAGTGAATTTAACTAGTATGTAGAAATTTTTTTACTAAAATATCCTAATAAACAAGTATATTAGATCATTCTAAACCATCAATAGGGGCTAGAAATTTGAAACAAATACTTACTAAAGCAGAGTCATACCTGACCAACCTTCGAAGAAGAAGGTTTTTCATGGCGCCTAGCACAAAACTCTCAAGATAATATTTGTCCAAATAAAGAATTTATAAAGATGAGAAACAAACTACAATATAAAATAAGGGATTTAACAATTTTTTACTTTCTATTTAAAAATATTTCACTTGAAGATCAAGATTGAGTACCTGCACAATGGTGGTTTAAGTTTTTTTTCTTCAATATTTTCCTAAGTATTAATACTGCGCATTTAATTTTCTATTTTTTAGTTTTTTTCTTTCTTTAAATTCAAAAATATTAATGTGGAATCCTGATGTGGTAGTTTAATAGTTAGATATATGAGAGAGATCGGTGATGTAACAAACTGTTAGTCACGTCACTATTTAATTGACGAAGGTTAACAGTAGATATAAAATTTTTTAAAAAAATTAGTTAGGCATTAAAATAAAATAAAAAAATTTCTGAAATAGTTTTTTGAAATAAGTCATATTTGAAGGTAGTTAAAAGATATTTAAACTTATAAACTTTATAAATAAATATTATAAAAAACATATTTTTATTACCTTACTACTAAACTTTAAAATTTTATGTACTATGAAATTGTCTTATAAAATTTTTAAAATAAGTACTCATTCTTACTTAAAAAATATGTGAAATTTCTATGATATTTAAAAGTAGTAGAGACAACTTTAAATCATTATCATTGCCTTTAAAAAATTATATTATAAAAATATATATATATATATATTTAAGTTATTTTATTTATATAATCAATCATATGATTAGATTTTTAAGTTAAATTTTTACACATTTACTTATCATTTGAAAAGTTATAGTAAGGTCTTTTAACTTCACTTGTCCTAATTGTTCTACAATTTGATCAAATAAAATGAATATATTTGAATTAAGAGAGTCTTTAATATTAATCTCAAGACAAATATATATAATATGTAAAAATTAATTGATAATATATAATTTATTTAATTTAAGATTAAAATTAAAAATTAAAACACATTAGTATTATAATTATATTAACAAAATAATTACCTTGTTACGAAGTATTGAACATCTTTATGGCAATATTTACATTTAAAATTTGTAATTGTAAAATAAACATTTTCTTATAATGCACAAGGAATATAATATTAATTATTTTTTGGGTAATATATTTTTCACAATCGCAATACAACAAACAATACCATATCTAAATTTTTAATTAAAAAAATTATAGTTAAAGGATAAAATAAGAAAGAAAAAAAAGTATAAGATAATGTAAATTTAAATTCATAGTCACAATACAACGTGAATAACACCATATATAAATATTAAAATCTTTATTTCAACTTTATATCTTGCAAAAGTTTTACCTTACCTTAAATTACAAGGTGCATAACTAGTCCAATAACATTTATTCATTAAATAAATAAATTTAGAAAACTAGTTAATAAGTTAAATAAACATTATATAACAATTTTTAATAAAATTTTATAACGAAATACTTGTTAAAACATTATTTTTACAACAAATTTTTAAAATTAAATTTAGAAAATAGTTGATAACATGATTATTTTATAAATTTTTTATAAAATTGGATGTAAATATTGTAAAATTGACATTTGAAACTTTGGATGCATTACCTTTTATTATTTCTTCAAACAACATATTATAATCCTCCCATATTGTTACTTTTTCTTTATTTTATCTACATATGATTTAACCAAAATTAAAATATTTTTTATAAATAATTTATTTTCTAACATTTAAATAGTTATTTCTACCTTATGTCTTGTAATTGAAGCATCATGACATTGAACTTGCCTTGAGCAATTATTTTTTTTTCAATTGGACACATGCGTGGATGATTAGTTCAATTACATATATTGATAAAATAAAAAATTTAAGAAACAATTTTTATTAAAATTTTATAGCAAAATACTTGTTAAAATATTATTTTTATAATAATTTTTCAAATCTTGAAAGTTTACAAACTCAAAGATATAGTAAGGAATTATATTATCATAATTCTTTCATGATAGTTGTGCTATACAATTATAATATGAAAGGACTATTTGTCATGCTAGTGATTTATTATTGAGTAATCTATAATATTTTATACTTGTTAAATGTTAATTGAAGGATTATTTGGTATTGGAATATATTTAGATGGAGTTTGAAATTATTTTTTTTTTTAAAAGTTAACAGTATCTTATGAACAGTGTTGAATAAACAGTAAAACCGCCAATGAACAGTACAAATCATGTATGAACAATAAAAACTGCGTATGTACAGTGACCGCTGACATCACATATGCGTACAGTGCGCGTACAGTACGTGTGCACAGTATTTCTGACGTGAATAATGTCCTAAGCAGTGTTTCCGGCGTGAACAGTAAGACGGTGAACAGTGTTTCTGGCGATGAACAGTAAAATTTGAAAATTTTTTATAAAAAGGGAGATTCACACGAAATTTTCATTTATTTACTCATATCCAAGGTCTCAAAGGTTCTAAGGCCATATACTGTCATTTTCTCCCATAATAAACTCTCATAAACTTAGATTTCTTGCCAGATCTAAGATTCTACGTCTATTCCGAAGGATTTGAAGTAAGTTTCTATAAGTTTGAAGTTAGATTTACTGTTCGTTTCTCTTCTTCTTCTCTTTCTTATAGATAGTTGATGATATTTTAGAAGAAACTCCGTTTTAAAGCCGAATCTTCGATGAATCTTGCGTTAAAACAAGTAATATTCGGTAGATCTGATGTAAATCATCATTCTGAGGTAAGGGGAGCTTACTTTAAACTAAGAACTACGTTTTGAACGGTTTAATATGCTATTTCAAGATGTTTTGATATGATTTTGTTAGATCTATTGAATAAAAGATATTTTCTAAGCTGTAACTGCTATTAATTGATTTAAAATGTTGAGATTTTGACTGATCTATTATAAACTTGTCTTAACTGAGCTATTAAAATAACTTTGGCGGTGTGCATCATGCTGAGATATATGTTTTACATCATTATAGAGCTGAGTTACATATTTAGGTTGGTAGACGTGTAACGATAAGTTCATGCTGAGCTATTGTGCTGTGTTGTCTGGATCTAGATACCGGAATGGGTCGCTCTCGGACCGGCTCAGTTCCTTCTGGATTACTTAGGTTGTGAAACCAGTTGAAAACCGTTTTCATGCTGTGCATTAGATGGATTGGAAATGAATGGAACTATTGCTGTGAGAAATATTTTTCTCTATATATATGATTTTATTTTATTTTATTTTTTTTAGGTAAGCTCACCCTTGCATTTCTTTCTATGTCGTTGTGTGCATGTGTACTGCGATGATCATACGGTGGTACGTGAGCAGATGTAGCAGGTGTTGCATCTACTTCACAGGCTGAGGGGCCAGTGAAAAAATGTTAGAAGCTGGAGTCGAGTAATATTGCATCAAAGTCCTTTTTCCTTATATTTTGAGACTTCATGTAGAGGGAGCTACATAGTATAATTTTGGTATTGTGAACATTATAAACTAAATGTAATATTATGTTGTTCTATTAGATATTTGTTGTAAGAAATTTTATTTTATTTTGAATGAGAAATAAATTTTATACTTATATTCTCTATTATTTATTTATCTTAAATAAGTATGTAATGTAGAAACAATATTCTCGGTTCTTTATAAAAGGGGCCGTGACACTATTTTCAACCACAAAGAATTTGTCTTTGTTCTTTAATATTATATTTTTTTGAAGGAATATATTTTTATTTTCTTTAATATACTTGAATCTACGAGCAATAGTTTTTTTTTTTATTGAAACATGTATGTGATTACTCTAAAAAAAGAATAATATATTTAAAAATTAAAAAAATAAATTAATCAAAAGTTAGTTAGTATAAAACATGTAAAAATTTATATAATTATGATTTGTTGAAATAATAAAATTTTAATTAAAAAATACAAAGATATTAATAATATATCAATAATAATTAACTATTTTTTTTCAATATATATTTTAATTGTCCCACAAGACATAAGTACTTTTATTTTTAATTATATGTTCTACGATTTAGACTGTCAAGGAAAGTTCACTAATTTTCATTTGAAGATGTATTTTTTAATAAATATATATAAAAATAAATAAATTTATTAAAAAATATCAATGTAAAAATATATTTAGTTATTTAAATATAATTAATAATTATGTATGATAAATATAAATTGAATTTACGTAAAAATATGATCAATTTGATTTGATCAAAATAAAAACTATAGATTGATTTAGACATTTTAACTAAATTTAATTATAAAAAAATATATCATAATTATTATGTATAATCAAAATATAATAATCTTAATTTTTTTATTATTTATATTATATTTATTATCAATACATTTAGAAATTTTTAAAAAAATATACAAATATATTTATGATATGAGATTTTATTATTTTTTATAAATATTTTTTTTATAAATTTTAAAATATGAACATATATCATATCTCAACTCCATCACTTAATTTGATGCAATCAAAATTTATGTTGTAAGTTGGAATAGTTAACAAAATATTAACATATTTAGTACAATTTGATCAAATAAAAAATTAATACATAATACAACTTAGAAATAATATATTTTTATGTTTATTCAATAAATTAAAATAAATGTCTGTATATAATTTATTAAAATAAAATAAAATATATCAATATATATATATATATATATATATTTACTTGAATAGATAACTCTCAAAAGTTAACATGTTGTAAAACATAAAGTAAGATGATAAAAAAATTATTAATTAATTTTTTAAATTTGTGTAAAAATTATTTATATAGATAAAAATGAAGTCCTATTTAATAATATGTCATAAGACATAAAAATAATATAATAAAATTTATCTTTTGATTTTTATTATATTTTATTTATTTTTTATAAAAAAAATAATTTAATTGTATACAATACAAAATTATTACTTTGTATTATTCTAAATATATTTTAATTTTTAATACATATTTTAAGTATTGTATATATAAAATTAATTAGATTAATATCATTTAAATTAAAATAGCGCTTAACGATACATTTGTATTTTCAATAAAATCGTAATTCCAAAATTGTGTTCAATTTTAATAAAGTTATATCTGTACAATTTTAATTAATATTTTTTTTCTGATTTCAACATTTTATAATGATTTTTTTATATATAATTAATTCTAATACATTTTTATTAAATATAATTTATATTTAATTTATTATTTCATTTTTAATATGCACTAGTATTGATTTGATTATTTATATCACTAACTTTTTTTTACACTTTAAATAATATTTTATATCAAAGTACTCTAAAATGGAAAAAAGAAAATCCAAAACCCAATTTAGGATTTGAATTAATAATATTTGTTTTCTTAGTTGAACAAATTCATAAAGTGATTGTGATCTAATATAAAATGACTAACAAGTGATTTGGCAACCTCAACTTATTTCTTCATAAATAAATAAGTAATATTTGATTGACGGAAACCTTTTAACAGTGGTTTTTTTTTTTTCATTTGTTTATCAGAAGCTCTGATTGCTAAGAATAGTGCATATTTTCAAATTCAATTCTCATCAACTTTCACCAAACCTAATCTACGTGGTTTCACAACTACACTCCTTTCTCTGACTCACTCTAAAGGACAAACTTTAACCCAATTATGATACCTAACATCAACAGTATATTCAAATTCTTTACAAATAAGTTAATCATTTTATACTTAGAAACACGAGCAAAGTAAAAAGCAAGAAAACTTGTACCTAAGGGAACGCAAAGGAGTTAGCTAATAATGATGATCCAGCTCAAATTCAATGAAAATGGACACTTACACAGTTCATTTTTCTTTTGTCATTGATGTTATTTCTTTTTTTTTTTTAATGGAGTTTTTATTCGTATTTTTGTTACTTGATACATCACATATTCTTTCCACAACTTTTTCAAATTTGATATATGCACATATAAAATAGAAAAGTTCACGAGCAAACAAATAAGAAAGACAAGCAATAATTTTACCCATTATGCGAAGGAAGATAATTATTTTTTAAAAAATGTTGCAACTAAATATTTAGAAAAATTTTTAGGAGAAAAAAAACACTTCTAATTATTTTCACTAATAAAAGCTTTATGATAAGGGGAGAAAAAGTGGATATATCAAATACTCTCCGTATAGTCAAGCTTAAATTTTGAAACAGTATTAATACATGTTTTTATTATATTTTTCTTTTCAAACACATCTTTTACTTTTAAAATAAATTTTGCGTGAATAATATCAAATAAAATAGATTCACTCTTTATTTAATTAGTGAGATGTAATAAAATTTATCAGATGATAATGTGTAAAAAGATTTTAAAAGGTGTTTTTAGCATTTTATTTTAATATCAAGTACATTTTTCTTAAAAAAAGTAAAACTTACTTAAAATACATAAACCAAAGTAGCAGGCAGTGATTGAATCAAGTGGAACATGTTTTCTCAATTCCCGTTGAAGACGCGTGGGGAGATGTTTGGATTGGGTCCACCTATTTCTTAATCAGCATGGAAAGCTGGAAAGTTCTTCATGGGGCTACCCATTCTTGTCTTCGCCCCTTTGTCCATATTCCATTTTTATTAATTAATTTTCCAACCCCTTTTAATTCAAACTATTCCCGCTATCTCCTTAACCTTTTCGCATCTTTTTTTCTCACACGTTTCTTTTTCTTTTTTCTCTTTTGTACATGTGCTGTTGAATGAATAAGGCCAGAAAATCAAATCTTAAAATGGCTAGCTTTCAAAGTTAGCAATGACAAATGCTGCATATTTATTAGAAAAGAAAAAGAAAAATCTAATTTCTCCAATATTCTTTTCCTATCATGCTTTTAGTTCTCTAATATCTGAATCATACTCTTTCTCACTCCAAATTTAAAGATTTTATGTTCTTAGTACTTTTCTTAAAAATAATACATGAATTTAATAGTAATTGTTGGATAAATAAATTAGAATGATGATTTATTGTGATATCCTAACTCTTTCAATCCAAATTTTTATATACATTAGAATTATGCCCACATAACATTTTTCAGATATTAATTGTCCTCACATAGTGATATTAAGATTAGTTGCTGTATTCTATGGGTAAGCTATTTATCCAAATTATTTGGATTTAAGATATAGATTATTGTGTAGTCATAAAGCATATTTTAAGTGGTAATTAAGTTTAAACATAGCAGTTGAATGCATTATACTATGTTAGGAGTTTGAACTCGTATAAAATGTACTTGTGAGAAGGAAGAACATGAGAACACATAATAATATTACATCTGGTGACAATTTCATCAAACAGCTGGCTTTTTCTTCTTGGAAAAGGTAATTAGATTTGTTTACCATATTTCTTGGTTGGTTTTCTGTATACTACATAGTTTGTCAATAATAAAGTATTATGAAAAGAGGAGGAAACTACAAGATAAATGAGCTGCACCGAAATGTGAAGATTTACTACAACCATGCACAAGTCAAAAAGAGAAGACAATATATATATATATATATATATATATATATATATATATATATATATATATATATATATTGTCTTCTCATATATATATATATATATAAGTACGATTACGAGCATTTTCTTTTTAACTGGTACAAGTAGGACCAACAACTTCATACTATTGTTCCATCTCAGGTGCGTGCTAGCTTCAGAGAGTGCACACTATTAACCGAAATAAGGTGAGAACTTCATAGTTGCTTCATGCATTAACAAGCCTTTCATACATTGAGTTCATAACTTTTGCACCATGTTCTAGTTATAATCATAGGTTTCTTTTCGTTAGACCTTGTTGAATATTTCTTGCGTGAGCATCATTTTTAGATTTGGGTTCCTTTCTGTAGTTTGTAAGATGAGCATCATTGTTGGATGTTTCCAGTTTTAGGATGCATTTGGGTACATAGATTGATTAATCACTTATTCGATAAGTTATTTATTTATTTTTTTATGTAAAGGCTTATACAATAAATTTGATCAAGAAATTTTTTGAAATAAGCTAAAAGAAACAAAAGTCATAAAATGTTTTCATAAGTTGTAAGTCCTTCCAGACTTCTCCTTAAGGATACTTCAGTATCTTTGAACTTAAATCTGAGATTTCTAGTGTAACATTAGGCTAATGCTGTAATGCCACACACTTTGATCTTTGAAACACTGTTGGTGTGTGACATTGCCACTGTTTGTTCTGATTGTAGAATGAGTGCATCTGAGGTAATAGCTGAAGCAACAGCAGTGCATGTTAATCTAAGTGAGAGGAAGGTTATGCCTCAGGAAGAAGTGATTGCTTCTTTGGAATTAAACAAGGTTGATTATGCAGTGGAAAGAAAGAGATCACTGCATGCCCGCTATTACTTTGGCATTATATTCTTGATCATGAATCTTGTTGCTTGGTTTTTCCGCGACTATGGAGAACGTGTTCTACCATGGATTCATTGTAAGCCAATTTCCTGTCCTTTTCGAATCTAAGTCCCCGATACGTTTATATGGCAGACTCTGTCCTTTGGAGCTATGAGTACGAATGAGCTTGGCCTCATTCACATTTACATATTATCATATGTAAATATTAACTGTTAATAAGATAGATTAATTCTTATGAAAATCAATGTATCATATCATATCATATCAAATCAACTCAAATATGGACGATGGTCTATTCAAGGTGGTGACAGTGTGGAATATATGACCGCAATCGGTGGTAAGTGCAGGGTAGCATCCTTTCGCAGTGGACTTGGCGAAGTGAGGGCAATGTGAAGATCTGACCCTGTATCGCTAATGTATATATAATGTTATTTTTATTTGCTTGATTTGATTATGAGATGCTAGAATTAGTTATATTCACAAATATGATGCCATGCATTAAGGATGTAAAGGAATTTCAAGATGTTAGGCCATATGCTTTAGTCTTATTTTTTATTCTTTTATACTTGCTGCAGATATCAAAGTTTGTGGAAACGAAGGAGAAAATTGTTTTCATACAATGGGAGTTCTTCGTGTGAGTTTAGGATGCTATGTATCTTTTAGTTATCAGTTTCTGCATCATGAGGAATCACCACTGGATCTGTGGATACAACTAGGCAATTCTTATTCATTGACTTAAACACTAACTATTTTTATCTTCTTCCGAATTTCTTGAAATGCAAATAATATTTATGAATTTGATAAAGCCTAAATTTCTGAACCAGATTCTTGACAGAATACGCCTATTTGTAATAAATTAATGCAAATAACAAAATAAAGTTTAGAATCATCCAACTATAGGCAATCAGATGAAAAACAGGTATTATGCACACTAGTTTTATTTGAACCAAACATGGACCGCATTTTTCTGAATCTTGCTTATTTATTGGAAATCTCAGCTGTTGATCCTCTTTATCAACTATAAGTAGTGAAAGTATAGAAATTAGGTGTTGTATTTGATACGAAGAAGAAAATGAAAGGATAGGATTGTCTGTATAATCTTTAAAATTATTGATTTGCAATAAGAACTATATTCCTTAACGATGAAGTCAGATATTTTTTTCAGTTATGTTTCTCACTACAGTCAAAACAAGGAAATTATGTGAAGGTCGAAATTCATGGCATTCTGGATCGTGGGAATTAAAGTTTGTTTTATTGCTTATATCAATGGCACTTCCATTCTTCTTCCCTACAGAACTTGTTCAAATATATGGTTGGTTTCTTTCTCATAATTTTGACAATCACAGAATAGTAATAATAGTCATATAATTGGTGAAACAAATCCTTTTTAGCACAATGGGTTAGCATCTTAGTTATAGTTGGTCATTTGTATTTTGAGAATGGTTCTTATATAACAATTTGGGTTACCAAAAAGAACTTCTTATACAAGTCATTCATTTGAAAAACAATTAGTCTTCAATCCATTTGATTCAGAAATCGTTCTGTTTTCATTCTTTGAAAACAAGAATCCATTCTTTCTTTGCCTTTTCTTGAATATCATTAAATAAGAACTATAAAATGCCTATGATCTTGCAGGTGAGATTGCTCATATTGGTGCAGGGTAAGCCTCAGATCCTTCACTCTTCTTTCTTTCTTTTTTTTTCTTGAGTATGGTTAATATCTTTTACACTTGGTATCAAGTCATGAATTTTATACTTGCATATCTAGTGTTTGAAACTGCCTCCCAACTTGGATAGCTTATTCAAGTTCCATTTGAAGACATATATGGTGGTTGTCTGATCTGAACATCAAAGTTAAAGAAAATATTTCCAGGCTTTATTCATGTTTGATGCTGATCAGCTTGTTAAATTTTCATTGGAGTTGTTTCTGTTGCACAACTCCCAATAAGTAAAAAGCTATATGCTAAAATATTAAATTATCTTTAAAACCAAAACAAAAATGAATGTCAGAGAGACATTCTTTGATCACCTCACCTGTATCCTTTGTGAGACTTCAATCAATACCATCTGCTTAATTTTTCCCTCTAAAGATAGTTACTTACATTACATGCATCCTGTGGTTCATGTCTACTCAGATTTTTTCTTCTTTTACAACTTGTGAGTGTCATCCATTTTATCACTTGGTGGAGTAAGTACTGGACTCCAGATGAAGAAAGGAAGCACAGGTACATATTATTATTGCTGCAATAATTCATTTATAAGCTTAAAGTCAATTTTTATATCTTGTTCTGAGGATGAGGACAACCTGCTTGACTTCTGAATCAGTATTGAATAAAGGTTATTTTGGTGCTCAATAAATGGATTAATAAAGACTTATTTACCTTTTACAAAATTCAAAAGATGCTGCGTTGGATGGTTCAAGACTTCTGTGTGATATAAAAATATCCATCACTCTATATTATTTGCTTTGGGATGTATATCAATTGTTTTCCTAATGTTTATTACATGTGAACATTAAAATTGTTTATTTTCTGAAAATGGTATGTCTCAGTACTCTATATAGATTAGAAAAGAAAATGATATTGTAAAATTGTTCTGAAAAGACAAACTTGAGTTTAGGCTACGCTACTTGGATTCAATATCAACTTTATACTGCAAAAGAAAAAGGAAGAACTTGTTTAGCTTGGAATTTGACTATATCATTAATTCATCCCCCCTGAATATATGTATTGAGGAAATGAAACAATACCTTGGTGGTAGAGATGAGCTGATCCATTATGTAATGGTAGAAGTAAAATTAGTTATAGTCCACTCTAGTGTACTTTCTGGAGGGAGCAATATGAGTTTAAAGCAGAGATGTCCATAAAGTGTATTTATCATTATATAACATTAAGACCATTTTATATAGCATTAACCTTAATTGCAGTGTCTGTATTTTGATACATTAGCATGTTATTGAGTTCGCACAGGTGCTCTTTCGGACTTTTTATGTCAACACTATTCTATGTTGCTTCTATATGCGGAATTGTCTATCTGTACGCATCATATGCCTCAAGAACTTCATGTTCTCTCAATCTATTTTTCATCACATGGACAGCAATTCTACTTGTTGTAATGATGGTTGTACCCTTAAATTCAAAGGTACGCTTTGATTACTGATTTGCAGCTAGTGGTATTTTTAATTGTTTGAAGCGACAGCAAAAACTATGATTCATGTTATTTTCTATTTCTTTTTCCTCGATGTGATATAATTTGGTGTTGAATATTTTATGGAAAAGGTAAGGTCACGGTTTAAATAATTAAAAATAAAAATGTTTTTATTGAAAAATGTGAAAATGCACTCACTCCTATGTTTTTAATACATTTCACATGATTTCTAGCAAAAAATAAAATAAAATTATTGATTCCTTAATCTTAGAAAGACCCTTGGACAAAACGTAGTTTTGCCTTTTAACTTTACCCTTCATTCAATGAAACTTAAATTTGGTTCTTCAAAAGTTACACACCTTTTTACATTAGCCTTCTAAAAGTTTTTTGCACGAAATTAGTCTCTTAAAACATAAAATGCCACCATATCAGTCCACTTAAAATTTTGTCACCAAATCTGTCCTTCTAAGAACAAAAATGTCATCTTGTTCATCCTTATAGAAAATTATATAATATTGACACAAGAATCTTTGAAGGACTAATTAATTTCATAATAAATTATATCTTTGGTGCACTAATTTGATGACCAAATTTTTTTGAGGAATAATGACGGCACAAGTAACATTGGGATATCAACTTGAGGGTTTATTATATTTTATTTCATTTTTATGCTGAATTTGTCCAAGACCCACTAAAATTATTCCAATACTTAATTAGAAATGCTTATAATTTTTCTGACATGCCATTTTGTGTTATTCAGCATTGCATTGTGAGAAGCAATGGTTTCCTTTTGGCATTAATGGTTTGAATTATTCAGTGAGTTTTGACAAGTGCTCTCAATTAGCATTGCATTGATTCTAGCTGGATTTAATGGTTTGGATGATTTAACGAGGTTTGGAAAGACTTGGTACTAAATTGAAACAAAATGTTGTGGGATGAAAATGAAGCCTAAGATAAGGACAAGGAATGAAAGTGAAATTTTGCATCTTTTGAATGCATTCTTTTCCTTTAAACTTCTATATTTCTGCTTAAAAGGAATTTTGCTTCTCATATAAATCGTTCGACAGTGAAGCAGCACCCCAGTATGAAAGTTTGAACCAACCTCAATGTCATTTTATAAAGTAGTGTTTGTTATTTCACTAAGGCCAGAATGAAACTTCATATTCAACTTGCTGAAACATTTTCAGGACATATATCAAGAAGTTATCCTCGTAAGAAATTAAAAGTAAAAAAGGAATAGGTAGAGATGGGAAAGGAAAAACACTCAAACTTACTCATAAACTCTTGATATTATTTCTTTGGCTTTTATTGGTTTACTTGGTTTACATGCAAATGCACTACTAGTCATGACTATTTATAGGCTCACAAGACACCTCTTTGTATAAGGTACATTAATCCAAACAACAAAACTCTTAGATAAGATAATAAATGTGAGATACATGCATAAGAAAATATGATTTTTCTAACCTGCTTCTTATCTTGTGCATTGTTGCACAAGTTAGAAAAACCAAAGAAAATATTATGAACCTTACCTTAAAATTCTTGAGCAAGTATTAAGTGAATCAAGTCTATCAATTACTCTATTTTCCCAACAATACTAACATTTTAATTTCCATTATCACAATTAAAATCTATTTTTTGTCGTTTAAATGTTTAATTGTTACAGGTTAATAGAGGTCTTTTATCTTCAGGAATTATGGCTTCTTACATTGTTTTCCTTTGTTGGTGTGCAATCAGAAGGTCAGGATTCTCTAACCCAAACATCTCCATAACGGTTCCTAGACTCTTTTAAAAGTTTATAATTTTAGGCATTATATCAGTCCTACATAATAATTCAGAAATTTTACTATGAATGATTATAATATCAACCTCTCATTTAAGAACCTTGTAGAATGTATTAACATCCCAAAACTTAAATGCTAAATTGTCAGGTTTCTCACAACTGAAATTTCTATTTTGCAATTATAGATGGTAAACGTATATAAAATTCCTTCTAAAGATGGTATACTTATAAATCTCCTTCATGGAGTTTCAGTGAACCTGCCACCATAAGATGTGAGACAAAGAACCAAGAGAAAAACAGTGGTTGGATAACTATACTTGTAAGTTTCTACCTTTATGTTAAATTTGAAAAAACTTAGTTTACAAAAGTCCCTGAAGATTCATTCTTCCTAAAGTCTTCCATGGGTTATTGAGGACAAAAGTAGTAGATTTTCTGTTTTGAGTGTTGATATAAAATGCACAATGTTTAAGCAAGGTGTCTTTCTTAAATATATGATGTGAAGTTTAATATAATTGTCTTTTTTCTAGCAAGTGAACTAGCTTTGGATGCATTCTTCCACTATTTGTAAAACTAGAGCTCTAGAAACTTGACAACATTTTGTTTAAAGTACTTGGTAACTAAAGATAGAGGAAAACATTTTGATAGGATATGATAGAGTGATGAGATATGGTACCTAGCCTAGTCTGTCTTTCATTTTTTGCATCGCATATACCAATGCTACTTAATTGATATATATTTCTAAATCCATTTTTAATGCAGTGTTCTAAAAGCTAGCAACACATTCTTTTGAATACTTGTACACACTTACTGTGATTAGTCAATTTTTAAAATAGTCAAAGTGCTTTGACTGTTTTAAAAATATACTAATCACATAACTTTTGTTTAGAAGAGTGTGTTGCTAGCATTTCTCAATATGAGATTGTCATATACTGTTCCATATGCTGTCTAGTTTTCTTGCCAGTTTAAACAATTCTACTGTCAGATTTTCATGCAAGTCATTTTGTGACTCTGCAATCTGCACTATCTTTGGATTTTTGTTTCCTATCTGTGAATTAGAATTCAAATACACATAATCTCATACTATGGATGTTTCTTTTACATGAAAGCTTAAGTCATCCTCCTGTTATTTTGTAATACATACTATTTTCTTAACAGGGCTTCCTTATTGCCATATTTGCAATTGTGATGGCAACCTTTTCCACTGGCATTGATTCGAAATGCTTTCAGGTGAATAATTCTTCAGAGTCTTCTCCATTAAATTCAGAAAAATTTCTGGTTGCTTTTAAACCCAATTCCAATCCTCTTCCTAGAAATTAGGGAGATCTAGAACCTCATTCTTGATCTAACATGACTACAAGATACCTCAACCATGCTGCAAGTTCAAGTAACTTTATATTTTAGTAGTATTGGGAAAATATAAGGTAACCAAAAGGATAAATTATATTTCTTTCATTAACTTCTCAATATCTAAAATTTAATCTAAGTCACTTCCTTATTGTGCGTGACCGATTGAAAAAGATTAGTGTGATGTTAAAATCATAAAAATCTCAGATATTGAAGTGATTTTTTTGGTCCTTTCCAGTTTTCGAAAAACAGAGTTGAACATGAAGATGATATTCCTTACAGCTATGGATTTTTTCATATGGTATTCTCATTGGGGGCAATGTACTTTGCAATGTTATTCATCAGTTGGGATCTGAATAACTCAGCCAGGAAGTAAGGAACCTAATTCATCATATGACATATGATGATTCAGTGCTTGCTGTATGATATTTTTTAAATCTTATATGCTCTTTACTTCTTGCATGAACCATGCACTCATCAAACCACTAGGTGGAGCATCGATGTTGGCTGGATAAGTACATGGGTGAAAGTAATCAACGAGTGGTTTGCAGCAACAATCTATAGTAAGTAAATAAATTTTACTTACGTAGAAACAGTTTTTTCCTATATGTCATTAGCTTACCCTACTCTTTTTCACACTAACACTTGCATGTTTGGAAATTGTTATTTTTTGGAGAAATAATTGCTAATTTTTCAAGAACTCAGGAAGCTGATAAAATAAAAGATTATTTCTTCAAAATAAATTAGGTAAAATCTACGTTACCCTTTATAATTAAAAGGATTTGATACACTCTTTTATATTTAGAACAATCTTGATTATTAATTTTAGATTGATAAATAATAAAAATAATAATTTAATTAAAAAATATTAATAATTTTTATTTTTAAAATAACAGAAATATTACAACTGTTAATTAAAAAAAATATAAATATCTTCTCAAATTTACAGGTGATACAGTGAATGTGAATAAATTAAAGCAAATGTGCCGTAGGACAATTGTTATGCTTGAGATGTACATATAAAAGTGAACCTCTAATGCACGGATATGCGAGAACGGTTGACATATACTTTGTGTCGAATACCGATACGCATTCAATATATTGCAACTGAATCCAATGCGTATCCGCCAAAATTTAATTATTAGTGATAATTTTTATATTTTATAACATTTATTATAATATTTACTTGTTTTTAGGATTCTTTTTGTAAAATTGTTATTTGACTTAGATTTGATCAGATTTATCATAAAATATTCAGTATATAAACATAAATACAAGTATATTTTAGTTATTATTATGTATAAAAATTTCTGATTAATTTTCTCATTTGGTCTCTCTTTATTTTTTTTCAATCTAACCTCTCAAAAATTATTTATTTGCATAACATTTGAGTTTAGTTGTATAATTTGACTAAAACGTAACATAAACGAGATGTGATGTTAATAACATCAAATATTTTGTATTATTGAATAAAATTTGAGCTTATTAAATTAGGACTTTTGAAAATGTAAATACCACATAATTATCAACATCAACTATATGTCATATTATATAAATCAAGTTGGATGTTAAATGTGTACATATTAAAGAAATGTAACAAATTACTAATAGAAGGATTATATGGAAAAAAATGATTTTGGAGAACTTGTTTGAAAAAAATAAAAATGAGGGATCAAATGAAAACATTATGAATTTTTAAAAGAACCTTATTTAAGTCTTTTAAAAAAATTATATTTGTTTATTGTATTGTATCTATTCATATCCGTGTAAGATAGACATCAACCCATGGTAGTAGTAATAACTAATAGAGGATTGCCATACCATAGTGAAGTATAAGTGGGCAGTTTGATGATTCACCTACCTCTCCTATTCATATCTTATATTGCTTTCATTTTATTTGATTTAAACAGTATGGATGCTGATTTCCCCAGTTGTGAGACAGAACAAAGTTATGGATAATGATGGGAGTCTACAGGAGACAGCTGACTCGGTTATGGCATGATTGAAGACAAAGTCACCAAGATTCTTACCATATATATATGTTCTTCCCTTCCCTCTCCTTAATAATGTTTTATGCTTCAACCCACTTATTCTATAATGGTTGAAAGGCAAAGCTCAAGAATGAAATAAAATGATAAAATATTTTGCTTTAAGTGACAGACCTGACTGAAATATATTTTCAAGGCTAATATAATATAGATAGTAGATTTGGTTTTTATATCTCACTTTGTCCTTGTAACTACTATCATTTCACAGTATTCAAATTGAAATCAGGTTTAGTAAGTTACAATTTGATGTATATACACAATTCATGATTGGTTTAGCTGTAGTGGACCACAAGTGGTCACCAGTTTTTAGTCTTTGTTAGCCTCAATATTATTAATTTGTATAAGCAACAAAGTTCCTCTCATGTACAAGGTTTTGTATCAATATCTATGGACATTACAAACATGGGGTTTGGGTGGTAGGGTGCATTAAGAGAGATATGGAAAGAATTAGCCAAAATAGGTAAATCAATTCCCCAGGGACTTATTTAATGCATCAGGCTTATTATAGTACATAGAAATTCTTGTAAATTCTATTTTTGTATATAAAAGTCATGAAACTATTTTTTTCTGTTACAAAGGTATGGAACTTTAATGTTACTCCCAGGTGAAAAATTACAAATTATATACATACTCTGCGTAAAACTTAGTTACAAAAAAAAAAAATTTGCTTCAAAATATACAGACAAAAAATACTTAATTATAAATTGCTCCGTGAATATTATGAATGACATATGGATTCACCATTTCTTGAAATGTGTACGGTGAAAAATCACCATGACGTTCATTAAATGCATGTTTTCTGCAAAAATGGTTCAACGTCCTCAGCGTAATAAAAAATTTAAGAAGATTATGAAATGATTATTAGGACAATTCTTCTTCCCATGTTTGCTCAATAAAAGCTTCTATGTGTTGGGCTTTATAAAACTTGTTCAGTGTAATGTTAATTTGGACAGCTGATTGTTGACAGAGAATTTTAGTAGCTTGACCAAAAAATGAAGGGAACATGTCTAAGTTGACTAGGTCAAATGAGAATAAAAAAAGTGCAAGAATATTTTAAAACAAATTGTTTGAATGGTACTAGCTAATCTAATTTGCTTAAGACACAACTAATCTACAACTTAATTTCTTGTTAATATTACCAACTTCATTACAGCCCATGTCTCACTCTCACAACTACCCCACCACACACTGCACTCCTAACTATATATGAACAAGATTTGAATTCCATTTCACTCAATCCAAATAGCTATTCTATTCTATTCTCCTTAACCAAACAAAAGAACTAACCTAGTGTGAAACAAGATGTCACTAGCAATGTTTCTTGTGTTTGTAATCATGGCAATACCATTGAGCATAGCAGCAATGGACCCAATTTCAGCCACTGGGAAAGACCCCATCATTGAGTTGTACATGCATGACATTATTGGGGGAAGTAACCCAACAGCAAGACCAGTAACAGGCTTGCTAGGTAGCATATACAGTGGTCAATTACCTTTTGCAACACCAATTGGATTCAAAACCCCACAAGGTGGAATTCCCATCCCCAATGCCAATGGTGCTATTCCCACAGTCAATGGAGTCACCGGTATTCCACTAGGAACTGGCTTGGCTGGTACTACCTTTGCACCAAATAACAATAACCAAAACAATGTACAGTTACAGTTAGGACCTGATGGGTTGGGAATTGGGTTTGGAACAATCACTGTTATTGATGATGTTTTGACATCTCAACCTGAGTTGGGGTCACAAATAGTTGGAAAAGCTCAAGGGGTGTATGTGGCAAGTTCAGCAGATGGGACTAGACAGATGATGGCATTTACGGCTCTTTTTGAAGGAGGGGAATATGGTGATAGCTTGAACTTTTATGGCCTGTATAAGATAGGAAGCACTATGTCACAATTGTCTGTGATAGGGGGTACAGGGAAGTTCAAGAATGCAAGGGGGTTTGCTGAGTTGAGACCCCTTATCCCACCTGGACAAGTTGCCACTGATGGTGCTGAGACACTGCTGAGGATCACTGTCCATTTGAACTACTAAACTGTGGTGTGGATGTGTCGAAGCAACTTTTTCTATTTAATCACAGATGATTTTATGAGATTGGTCTTGTCTTTTAAGTTTGGTTGTATTTTGAGGTCTAGTTGTAATCTCATGAAACCATGTGGTGAGTTGATCTTTTTTGAATTTGGCAACTTGGCCTAGTTAACGATGGATCGTGATAGAATGGACAAATGATCAGTATTTTTAATTTGTATTCTTCACTTTTAAATGTTTGCTATTCCTCAAGCAATTTCATGTCTTCAGCTCAGCTAATCTTCAATGCAACAGGCATAATTAATGCAATAAAAAATATTTTAAACAAATTCTCAGAAATCACACACATGGCTGATTTTTATTATTATTAATTATTCCTTGCTAGTTGCATTAGTCATCACTTGACTCACTTTGGAACAGAAAAAAAAAAAAAACATTCTGGACCATTTCAAATGCAAATAAATTTTTAGTTAGATTATAATCACTAATGAGTGACGAAATTAGAGACAATTTTGGGAGACAGCAACTAAATTACACCACTTTGTGATTGTCTACCAGTGCTTATCTTCCTTGCTTAGCCACTACTGATACACGTGGAGTGACGGAACACAAAGTTGAAGGACAAGGAGAAAATTATGAGAAATGTATAAATAAAATATTCACTAAGGTATGTACGTATTTGATTTACAAGACTCGTTATACTTCGGTACACATTTGAGAAAAATAATTTCTTAAATTAGTTTTTGATGTTGTATCCTGATCAATATTTTAAAAGATAAAAATTACAACGAAATGTTTTAAAATGTTAGATTTTATAACGTAACTTTAGAATGCTAAAAATAATATGTTGACCTATTTTTTCAAATGTGAATAATTGACAAACTCTCTGAGATAAGTTGCACCAGAAAAATATTAAATTAAGTTGTAGTCAGAGCAAAAATGGTAGATGCTTACTATATCTTTTGCCTCAAAAAATTTTTTTTGTACTAAGCAATAAATTTTTATCGAATAAAATAGAAGGAAATCGTTCAAAACCGTGAGGTGCATGTGAATTATGCCAAGACCATAAATTATTAAGAGTTGCTGCCATATATTAGCAAGTAGTTAAACATTGAGAAATGTACTACCGACTCATAACATTTTTTTTAGTTAAGTTTGCTATAGTTTATTATATATCTATGCTCTTTGTGTCTTTGTGAGTGTGTGTGAATTTAATTTTTATATGTCCCATTGATATCAAATTAAATTGGTATTAGAGCTAGTTAGATTCAGTACCGATTCTATGAGTTTGCGAGAGAGTTAGTGTTAAAAAAGTTAGAGGAAAAAATAATATTGAGTGTGTGAGGAATAAGAGTGTTCTCACTTCACCAAAAAAAATTTAGGTTTATTTGAGAGAAAGATGGCCATAAACTACGATATTGTTTGGTTGGTCTCAAATTAAATGGAAAAACTTGATTATAATTATTGAGCATTGAAGATGCCCATCTATTTGAAAGCTCACAATATTTAAAACTTTATTGAACCAGACTTACAACATGGCGCTAAAGATGCTACTTAGAGGAGGACCAGGTGGTGCTATCACAAATTTACCAAGGAGTTGATTATTCAAATTTTTGACAAAATAGCATATGTTAAAACAACCAAAGAAGCGTGGAACATTTTGAAATTGTCATACAAAAGAGTAGCAAAGGCTTAGAAATCCAAACTGCAATGCTTGCATAGAGAATATGAAGGATATGAGATGTCAAACTCAGAAAGTGTGGAGAAATATTTTTCTTGTATTACAGATCTCTTCAATAAGATGAGGGTGTATAGAGAAGATATCTTTGAAAGAAAGGTGGTGGAGAAAATTTTACACACCATGCCAATGAAGTTTGACCATGTTGTAACCACAATTATATAGAATCTAATGACACAACCACCATGATGATTGCAAAGTTGCAAGAAAGCGTTGAAAGCCATGTAAGAAGAATTTTGAAAAAGACCGAAAAAGAAAATGAAGAAGATTTAAAGAGTCAAGTAAATTTTACTAATATAGCATAATCTAGTTGAAGTAAAGACAATAGATGTCGTGAAGGTAGAAATATAAATATCAAAAGTTTGATCACGTTGTAACCAAAATTATATAGAATCTAATGACACAACCATCATGATGATTGTAAAGTTGCAAGAAAGCGTTGAAAGTCATGTAAGCAGAATTTTGAAAAAGACTGAAAAAGAAAATGAAGAAGCTTTAAAGAGTCAAGTAAATTTTACCAATATAGCATAATCTAGTTGAAGTAAAGACAATAGATGTCGTGAAGGTAGAAATATAAATATCAGAAGTTTGACCATGTTGTAACCACAATTATATAAAATCTAATGACAAAACCACCATGATGATTGCAAAGTTGCAAGAAAGCGTTGAAAGCCATGTAAGTAGAATTTTGAAAAAGACTGAAAAAGAAAATGAAGAAGCTTTAAAGAGTCAAGTAAATTTTACCAATATAGCATAATTTAGTTGAAGTAAAGACAATAGATGTCGTGAAGGTAGAAATATAAATATCAAAAGTAGAGGAATAGGTCATTGCAATTTCAATCAATAATGGAAAGATAACAATTTCATGCCACCTAATCAAAGAAGAGGTGAATACAATTTCAAATTTACTAATTGTGGAAGAGGAAGGGACAACAACTATAAAGAAAGGACAAATTTCTATTGGTATCACTGTGGAAAGTTTAGACACAAAGCTACATATTGTAAATTCAAACAATAGACAAATATAGCAGAAAACTAATATCAATATATTTATGAGAGTTCTGGTAACTCAAACTTTACTTCGAATAGCAAACAATTCTCAAATGATAAAAATATTTGCTACTTTGATATTGACTGCAACAACCACATATATGGAAAAAAAAAAAGAGTTATTTTTCTTACTAGATGAAACACTAAAATCTATCATAAAATTCAAAAATAATACAAAGATTCTAATTTTTTGAAATGGCAAGATTACCATCAAACTGAAAGATGGTTATCAAAATTTCAAATCTTTGATGTTTTCTATGCTTCTGGTCTACATCACAACTTGTTGAGCATAGGATAATTATTAGAAAAAAAGCTACAACATGCAGATACATTCATGGCTACTGCATGTTGATTGATAAAATTGGGAGATTCATGGCCAAGGTAAAAATGACTCCTAATTCTATTTCCTTTAAAAGTTCAACATGATAAAATTCCTTGCTTTGAATTCCATTATACAAATTGATGATTGGTTATGGTACATACATTTTGAGCATGATCACTTTTCTAGATTAAATTATTTATTCAGAAAAGAATGTGTATTTGATTTTCGTATTATAAATATTCTAGATAGTGTATGTGAGACTTGTGAAATTGGAAAGAAACACAGAGAATTTTCTCAAACTAGAAAGTCTTAAAGAGTAAGAAAATCTTTGGAATTGTCCATCTAGATTTATATATTGCTGAGATACCAACACATAGTAGTAGAAGATATTCTGCCTTAAAATAAAATCTTTGTACTAAGCAATAGATTTTTATTGGACAAAATAAAAGACAGCCATATAAAACCATGAGTTGCACATGAAATTTGCTAAGGCTATAGATTATTTAAAGTTATTGCCATATATTAGCAAGTAATTAAGTATCAAGAAATGTGACACCAATTCAAAGCATTCTTCATAATTAAATTTACTATATTTTATTGTATTTTTACATAAAAAATAATTGAATAATTAAGTTTACTATATTTTATTGTACTTTACATAAAAAAAATCAATTGAGTTGTGAAATTTAATTTTATAACAATCTCTTTCTCTCTCATGTTTATCGTGAGTGTATGTGAATTGAATTTATATATATCTCATTGATATCAAGTTAGAATAACAGATATTTTTAAATAAATACTTATTTTAGTCTCTCAAAATGTTGATTAGTTTAATCTCTGATTTTATAAAAAAATTTATAACTTTACAAGACAATTTTTATTTAGTTTTCTTTTAATATAAAATGACAAGAACGAATGATTGAGTGTTTGCTGCTTAAAAGATCTGGATAAAGGAAAATGAAAATTAAAAAAATAACTATTTAGACATTTTAAAATCTCTTAATTTGTTAAGTTCTTAATGCAGGCAAAAGGAGTAAAACAGTACATAAGACAACATTACGAATAATCATTAAAGTAGCTCTCAATAATTTTTCTGAAAATATATTGATAAGTTCAATGAAGTATTTTATTTTACGTAACCGACTTCACCAGTTGAAATAAGAATTGAATTTTATTGTTGTTGTTTGCCTATTTAGGTATAAATGGAATGGAACTAGTTGAAATATCAAGAAGCAAATTATAGATCGAATAAAGTTCAAACATTTCTTTTACAATTTTCATTTTTAAAAGATGAAGCTTGAATTCAAAACGTCCAATCGATTTAACAGAAGAAAATGCTAACTTGGAACAATAATAAACGATGTTATCCACAATGAAATCGTAATTTCCCCTCATTAGAGGGTCAAAATTAGCTATTATCTTAAGATTTTGGTTTAGTTGTACTAGCAACCACCTCTCCAAATTCTAACTTTCTTCCATAGCCTTGTGTCTTAGAACTAGTCTGTAATAACGAAAGCACTTAAAAAGAAAAGTGGTTGTGAAAAAAACTATACTTTCTCCATGGATCCCAACACACATAGAACCTCACTGCACAGTTACTCTCTTCCATTACATCTAAACAATGCCACTAAACACAAATACTGACTCGTTTTTTTGGTTGAGTATACGACACAACTAATCTACTTTCCTGTTAATTTCAACAACTTCATTATCATCCGTGTCTCACAACCACTCCAACACACTATGCATTCGCTCGTATATAACCCCAAGACTTGCATGCCATTGCAGTCATCCAAATATAGAATTCGTTACCAAATAGAAGAATTGGCATCTACATCAGAAACACTTGGAAACAAGAAGGCTATGGAATCATTAACTAAAGCTTCCCTGACAATGTCCCTTGCATTAGCATATTTGGCAACGACTATAGTAGCAGTTGACCCTGTTGCAGCTACTGGGAAAGAACCTGTTATTGAGTTGTACATGCATGACATTCTTGGGGGCACTAACCCAACGGCACGCCCAGTGACAGGCTTGCTAGGAAGCATATACAGTGGTCAAGTGCCTTTTGCAATGCCAGTTGGATTCAATACCCCACAAGGTGGAATTCCCATCCCCAATGCCAATGGTGCTATTCCCACTGTCAATGGAGTCTTTGGTATCCCACTAGGAACCGGATTGGCTGGTACATCCTTTGCACAAAATTCAGGCAACAACAACAATCAAAATAATGCTCAGCTGCAGTTAGGACCTGATGGGTTGGGAATTGGGTTTGGAACAATCACTGTTATTGATGATGTTTTGACATCTCAACCTGAGTTGGGGTCACAAATAGTTGGAAAAGCTCAAGGGGTGTATGTGGCAAGTTCAGCAGATGGGACTAGACAGATGATGGCATTTACGGCTCTCTTTGAAGGAGGGGAATATGGAGATAGCTTGAACTTTTATGGCCTGTATAAGATAGGAAGCACCATGTCACAATTGTCTGTGATAGGGGGCACAGGGAAATTCAAGAATGCAAGGGGGTTTGCAGAACTGAGACCCCTTATCCCACCAGGGCAAATTGCCACTGATGGTGCTGAGACACTGCTGAGGATCACTATCTATTTGAACTACTAAAACTGTTCTGTGGAAATGTAAAAGCATCGGGGTGCTGTTTGATTACACATGACTATGAGATTGGTCTTGTATATTGTCAGTTTGATACTTTGATTGCAGAGTGTATTTGAAATCTTAGTTGTAATCCCATGAAACAATATGGTATTTTATTTTTAAAATGATAAGTTATGACACTTGGGAGTCTTGGTGGTGAGATTTTGAATAAAAGCAGAAACAATAAATGCATCAGACCCAGACAATGACAGGTTACCAGTGAAAGTGAAATAATCATGAGGGCTGATAGCATTAGCTATGGTGTAAACATAAGCCATAAAGGAAAAACAAAGCAAGATGGAAAATAAGCAGGAAAAACCCAGACAAAGAAAGAGAAAAATCTTACTGCATATGAAGCTGACATGTAAGAAGTGTTATTCATTAGTTCATATATATACTCAACTCTACTGGCCATCAATATGATTGGCAATGCATTAGGAGTTCATAAAAAACTTCCACCAAATCAATTCCTATACATCAAACGGAAAAGAGTAAACTTTGAAAAAATAAGGATATACACTTGAAATGTTGACCATGAGATATTTTAAACTATATGAACATCCTGTCGTTACTAGGGAATGCTACCAGTGATTATTGACATAAATTGTAGAGGGATTTCTACTGCCACACATGTCAAGCAATTAAAGATCCACCAAGACCATAGTTATACAACTATGATAGATACAAATTTAATGATGATTACCAATTTGCATGCAGATCTTCACATTTCATTTCAACACAAACAAGTGATATTAACATGAGATTGCAAGGTAGCTTCATCAAGGCCATAGAGCGCATCTATCAAGTGCATTCGCAGCGATGCAGGACCTTTTGCCAGCTTCATTCCTAGCTCCCCGGCAACACCAAATACAGCTAATGCTGATACTGTTGCCTCTAAAGCCTGGTATTTGTCAACAGCAACAAAGGCAGCAATCAAAGCAGTGACTGAACACCCAGTTGCTGTTATTTTCTGCATCAATGGCACCCCATTGTGAGCACTAACAACTTTATTTCCGTCTGTGACAACGTCAGTGGCTCCTGACACTGCAACTATGGCACCACTGGTCCGAGCTAACAGCTTTGCAGCTTCAACAGCATCCAATGACTCATGAACACTGTCCACACCCTTGCAACCAAAGGAATGTCTCCTAACTTTAAAAACTAAGCTCTATATTTTATTGTCTCTTGGACTTAAACGTATAATTTTAATTTTTCTATTTCTAAAAAAATTTGATTTTAGTCTCACAATTCCGCGCCAATTAATTCACAGAACAGTGTATTAATACACTCTTCACCATGTCTCTACTCAGTCAAAATTTTAAATTTACAATGCAACTAACTACCTTGACCTTTATAAATATAAATCAACGGTGTTGCTAGCATTGCTCACCTTAGCAGTGGCGTTGTGGGGTTGTGTGGAAGCGAGGGAGAGAGCGATGATCTCAGAAGCATTTCCCCGAACGACGGCGGGGTTGAAGGTGAGGAGTTGGCGGCAAGCGTCGAGGCGGAAGGCGGAGGCGGAGACGGCGACGGGGTCGAGAACCCAGGGCGTGGCGAGGGAGGAGCAGAGTTGTGCGGCGGCTTTCATGGCGGGGAACCAGGAGGGCGAGAGGGTTCCAACGTTGATGCAGAGTGCGGAGGCGCGTGGGGTGAAGTCCGGGAGTTCCTCTAGGGAGTGGAGCATGGCGGGCGATGCACCCGCGGATAGGAGTGTGTTGGCCATCAGGTCCATTGAGACGAAGTTGGTTATGCATTGGATGAGTGGGGATTGGGTTCGAACCAGCGATAGCAGTTCCCATGCCTTTCTGTCCCATTCGCTTTCTCTTGATTGAACCGTTGATTGCCTCGTCGCTTCCATTGAGCTATCGATGATTGTTTCCTTTTCTTTCTTCTATCTTCAACCTTTCACTCACTCTTCTCAACTGAATTCCCATGTTTAGTGCTGAATTTTCTAGTGAACAAATTATGACCGTTAGATTTTCCTGAAAATCATCTAATGGCTGTAATTTGATACCATTACTGTACTGATGACTCTCCACTTGCTTTGCTTTATTTGCAACCTATCTTTGACTTACACTTGAAATGTTTTGAATCGTTAAATCAGTGAAAAAGAGGATGATGATCCAATATAAAGTTTTCAAGGAAAATTGTTTCAGTAACATTTCTTAGAATATAACACAGTTATATATCTATTCACTGTGAACAAACAATATATTATGTGAATAATTATAAAATATTTAGCCACAAAAATATTTTAATCTTTACTTTCTTTATTTGCTATCTTTGTTATGATATTTAATATATTTTTATTTATTATTTTTGTAATATTAAATACTATTAATTTGATTTTTAAAAATTAATATTTTAATATTTTGTATGAATTTAATTGAAATACTTTAACAGTGTAAAATTACACTGTAAACTAATTATAGAATTTTTCATCATGAAAATTTATTAAATGTTATAATAAATACTTAAAAAATATATTACAGTATTTTTAAATTAATTAACTATGTAAATCGTTTTTAATTGACAGTATTAAATGTGTATCAACCTTAATAGATAATAAGTTTTAAATAAAAATAAATTGTAAATCAAGTATTAAATAAAAAATTGAATGCATTGAATATTTTAAAAACATAAAATACATTTAATCTTTATCATTTGTACACGGGATTTATAAAAATAAGTTTTAAAACAATTTAAAATCATATGAGAATTAAATATATTCAATTAAATCTTTTAATTACTAAACATTTATTTAACGATCATTTTTTGTCTTTTTATTAATATTATTCATTAATAACTCCTCATAAATTGACCAACTTAATTGTGTAATTATTCTTTTTCTTATCATATACATCAAATTTTATGTGATTTAGATATTTATAAATATATTATTCAAAATTTGATATTTATTTATATTTTAAAATATATTATTAGTTAAAATAAAGTAATGCAATAAAATATTTAATAATTTTATATTTTCTTTAAATTATATAAAGTTAATCTACTTAATTAGAACATTTAAATTAATGATTAAATTAATTAATCTTATATTTTTTGAAAAGTTATTAAGTGATATAAATATACAAGTTTGACACCTGTGATATTGAATTCAATCTCATATTTTTAATATAATAAATATTCTATGATAATTCTTTTCTATTCTTATTTTATTTAGGTTTCAAGGAACATTTTTGTGTATTTGAGTATAATATCTTGTAGAATTTTAATGTTACAACTTCCTTTGTCTTCCTCCACATATAATCGAGAATGCATCCTTCGTTGAATCTTACAAATAACATTATACTAAGAAATTATTCTAATACTAGTTCACACCCAACCTAAAGAGTCATTATGGAATACGGATTCTCTCTTGACCCGTTTGTAGCAAAAATTGAACATTTAGTGTTATTTTTACTTAAGCAAAAATAAGCTTGCTCAAGTAAATTTTAAGAAAATGACAAAAATTAAGAAAAATATTCACTGAAGCAAATTTTTTTCAATTAATCACATTCTCTAGTAGCGCTCTTATTCACTTAAGCAACTAATAGTATCTCTTACCTTATGTAAGATCCACACTTAATATTTAATGCCCAATATGCAAAAGGAAATAGATTAACTTCTATAACATAAAAACTTAAAACGTATCGATAAGTACTTTGCACAATTTTACTTGCTAGTGTCTTGCTTAGCCTTGATAGTCTCCTTAACTATACAATCATATTGTATATATTCACATTCTCATGTTGCTTTTAGAAATTAATGTTCACAGTGATGAGTATAAGGTACTCAACATCTAGAGTATCACTCTTAATGCATCTTATAATCATCCTAATTAGCTCCAGAAGCATTTGCAAGAGGTTATTACGGCTGTTTTAAGACACAATTCCTTATCATGTTTAATGTTAATCTTTAGACAACAATTGTACTAGTCTAAGAAATATGACCTAGACATCTTGTCATTCTCAAAGATAAATTTCACTTAGTTTTAAATTAAATTTGACTATTACTTGACATTTATTATTAAGGTTAAAAAAATCCTTTTTTATTGTATTTCATAAAACTCTTGGATAGTTAGGTAAATAACGCTTATTCTAATTTACCTTATAAAATGATGTCCAACTTAGTGCATTATATTAGTTTTATCCTACTTAGTGTCATGTATTTGAAGACATAAATTTAATATTTATTTTCTATAATCTTAATGTATTTATGTTTACTAATATTTTATATTAATAAAAATTAATATTTTTAATATTTAATTATTTTTTATTTTTTTAAAAATAAATTTAGGCTGTCATTGGCCTGTTTTTAGCAGGTTAAAACAAAATGAACCTCGTCAATTTTATTGGACTAAGCAAATTGGCTCGTTGAGTCAGACTCATTTTGATACCTCTAATTAATAGATTTTTTAGTGAGGTCATATTCATATTTCATCTAATTTTAAATTAAATTTAGCTATTACTTAATATTTAGTTATTATGGTTGGAAATATATTTTTTTATTATACTTCATATAACTTTTAGATAGTTAGATAAATAACTCTTATTCTAATAATAATGTCTAATTTAGTGCATTTAGATTTTTTTAATATATTACTTTTATCCTATTAAGTATCATGTATTTAAAGACATAAATTTAATATTTATTTTTTATTATCTTAATGTATTTATGTTTACAAACTCATTAAACCATTTTAAAAATACACAAACATGTTCCCATTCATAAATGTGATAGATTATTTTGGTAAATATTTATTTTAGTCTTAATATTTGTATTTATATTTACTATAACAACCCATTTTGGCAAATATTTTGCAACAATATTATTTTAATAATTTATTTTTAAAAGCATATTATTTTGATAAATTGTTCCTATTCATACAATTACAGTTGTATATCGATTGCTGAAATTACGACAAAGTAGGCACAAATAAATATAGTCACAATAACAGTTGGAATCTGGATCTTTGCATTCAAAATTTTCATTATATATATATATATATATATATATATATGTATATTTTTTAAAATTTTTAAAATAAAATAAACGGTAAAGATTCGTTTTTTATACACTCTCTAACTGAGGATCCATACTCTTAACGGTTGTGACAAAGTTATAAAAAGTCTCAAACTAGAGTATTATGATTGCTAATACAGTTGCAAACTGTCATTTAAATTTATCTGAATATGCTTTCTTCTCTTACTTCGTACGTAATTAGAAAAAGATCTCCCCCCGGTTATTGTACTTTCTATATCGTTCACTGAATTAAGCTTTAGTGATGTTATAACTTTCTTTACATTTAAAAAAAACGTCTTTAAAACTTGTTTAATAATTTGTTGCTTATATTTATTTATATAAAAACATGATTTTTTTACAAAATGCAAAAAACATACGTTTATTAACAAGCGTTACAAAATATTTCATCACCACATTAAAAACAGTGAAAAAGTTTTTTTTTTTATTTTAAAAATTTGCCAGAAACGGCTTGTTTTCTTAAAAAAAATAAGATTGAATAACCAAATATATTCCCGCTATTGTTTCTATTTTCGTTGAAAATGAAAATGGGATATGATAAAATCAAAAAGAACCTAAATTATATTTTGACAATTTTACACCTGGCAAGAGCCATGTGTCTCTCCCCATTACTGAACCCCCAACCTCTTTAAGGATTATATTTTCAGATCTCCTGAATCCATACTCCCTTGCAGTTGATTTCCTTGTTTGGTGCTTTCTTTTTTATTAATTTTAAAAAATTTAAGTTAAGGAAAAAATACCATACAAAAATGGGTATTATTATTTTAATTAAGGAAAGGGAGTATGCACCACAGGAGACTGAAAAAAAAAATCCCTTCTTATGGAGGCCCCCCTAGTGAAAATTCACCTGTAATGGCATTTAGCCTATTCATGGAATGTAATGACACAGTTCCATTCCACAGGAAATTGACTCCATTAAAAGCATCACGCAATTGTATCTAACTGGGTGTCTTGATGGGACTCAGATGTACTATTGATTTCCTTCCAGTCTTTTAGCCCACAGGCTTTGATCAGCTGACTCGCAGATTGGGAACCCAGCTAAGGCACACCATCTAAAATTCAACAATCCAACTGCAAGTTCATCTTCAGAATCTTCAAATAATTTGAGTATCTGTGACTCAACATCCAAATCTTCAGCAAGGATGAATTCGTTCACAAAATTTTTCTTCTCTCTAAGTATGTTGCCATCTTCAGACATCATACGCAAACTTAAAACCTGCAATGCTTCAATTGCTGTATTGTGAAAACCAGAGTTTACATATGCAGAGAAAACATAGCCGCATGTTGCTGGATCAGGTTGAATTTTCTCTCGGTGCATACACTCCACAATAAACTCAATTACATCGATCCTTTCCTAATTCATGGAAGAAATTATAAGACAACAATTAGGACATGTTCTAAATTTTTCAGCATAAATGGACTAAACTAAGCACACTTAGGCTTTTCTGATATAGAAACTTTATTTTCCTTGAATAACAAGGAGTAGAAAACAGTGTGCAGATATTAGAACCATTATCAAACATGAAAGACAATTACTAGGCTTAAATAAAGTTTTGGTCTCTCAAAAATTCACAAATTTTTCATTTGATCTCTTATTTTAAATTTTTTCAAACAAATCTCCTAAAAATCATTTTTCTTTTCTATGCAGTTCCTTTATTCATTACCTTTTTCTAGTATGTACCTCAGTAACATCCAACTTGACTTAATTACATAGAGTTGACATAAATGACGATGTGATATCTACACTTTCATTCTCTTCATATTTCCAAATCCCAATTTCAGAAGCTTTAACTTCATAAGTTAAAATTTCATTGAAAAATACAAAAGATGTGAAGTTATCAATACACCTTGTTTATGTTATATCTCAATCAAATTATGAGTCAACTTGAATGTTATGTAAGCAAATAATGAAATAAGTTATCATATTACTAATATAGGAAGTAAATGAAAATTAAAAACAATTTTAAGGGACTAGATTGAAAAAATAAAAAGGAGGGACCAAATGAGAAAACCTTATTTAAGGCTTAAAGCCCAATTACTATAGCCAAACACCAGCAGTTTCTACAGAAAAAATTGTATAGAATGAAATGGCATTGTATAATCAATTTTTAATGGCAGCATGGGATTGCTCATTTCATAATCAAACATAGTTGGATACAGATTTTTTTTCTTCCATCTTTTATCCCCTTTCAAAACAGAAATATTTTAATATGAAAGGTGAAGCACCTTGTAACATGCTTGTCGAAGAAAAGTATTAAACAGCAGCACATCAAGTTGGATGCCATCCAATATGACTTGATTCAGAAGATTCAGGGCTTCAATAAAATTCTCATCTTCCAACAAAATCTGATGCGAGCAAACTCATTATTTAGAATACACAAAATTCTAAGAATAAATTTATAAATTGTACGACTGATATGAACAAAGAATAAAGATATCAGCACATGCACAACGGGCACTGTACAGAAAGATACAAGCATCACTGATAACCAAACTTTCATAATGATTAGAAGTATGGTTTTAACACAATGCCTATTTTATTTAGTAAACGATCCTAATTCTGCACAAATTATGTGAATAATAATCTGCAATTTATATATCAGTAGAAGCATATAACACCAAATGCATGCATTTGTCACTTGCAGGCTAAATAGATGACCTGTGGAAGGGAATTAGGATGTTTACTAGTCCAAAATCTCTCCATTTTACTCTTTTCATATAAATCAAGTACAATTGCAAAAAGTTAGACAAAAAGATAATACTTTGGACTGCACTGTCAGATTAAAAGGGAAGAACCTTAATGAGAGCAGTATATGTACAAGTCACTGGACAAAACCCTTCCCGGATCATCCTCGCAATCAGCAAACAAGCAGAATTGTAACTTCCTAGGAGGCTACAACAGTCAATCATTATATTGTATGTTTCAGAATCAGGGTGGCAGCCACATAACTTCATCTTCTTGAAAATTCCAACCGCCAATTCACTCTACATTATCAAATGGGAAAACCTCATATTCCAGCCAGACATACATAATCACACCTACTACAAAAAGTAGATGTCATGATAGAGAAAGTAAAGAGGTGTGAATCACTCACTTCTTTGGCTTCAACAAGATAATGCAACACTATGTTGTACATATCTGATCCCAATGAAGGGTTTCTATGAATGAAAAGATTCTCTGCCACATTTAAATATTGGATCATCTCTCTTATCATCCTTTCTTCTCCAAGGGCTTTCAACTGAAAAGAATCAAAGGACATAGCCAATTCATAAGCAATGTAAATGAACAAGATACCAATTCTGTCCTATCTAATCCAAGTGATCTTTGAGAGCCCTGAAACATAAGTTTTACTAATAACATTAGCATTTTACTTAGATCTCTCATTAGAATGCTCTCACAGAAGTGTGTGCTTGTGTGTGTATGGAGGAAACACAACAACAACAATAAAACCCTTTTCCTACTGGCTAAGGTTGGCTACATGGATTGGATGACAGCATTGTGTTCTACCAACAACCAATTTTTCTAAAAGGCCATTTGCGTCAAGGCCTTTTTTAATGGTTTCAATTAAAATCCTTTCCTTAGTCTTCCTTTACTTTGTTTATAAGGTCATCCTCCATCAGATTAACTCCTCTTATTTTTTTCTCCCCACATGGCTATTCCATCTAAGGCAAAATTCTGTCTTTTTTCCTCAACAGGTGCTGGTTCAACTTTCTACCACATACATCCTAAACTAATTTTTTCTTGAATGTCACTCGTCCATTCATCCGTATCTACTCTTTGCTGCCAATCATTCAGCACTACAAGGCATGTGGCTGTTCACTAAAATTTTCCTTTGACCTTGAGAGACTCCTGATCACAAATAACACCTAAAGCATTTATTCATTTCATCCAACCAACTTGAACCCTATGATTCACACTGGTCTAACAAATCTGCAATGTAGATGTAGTACTAACTAACAAAACATTTTTCTTGACCACTTGGTTGAATACGCCCCCCCCCCCCCCCCCAACACAAATCACATACACAAGTTTTGCATAGCTTGGAGCACAAAGAAATCCACATTAACTTGTGGAAAAAGGAAACATGAATTGAACTCACCAAGTTTTTCATTGAAAGATGACTGTGCTGAATGCGATTTTTTGCCATTTCCCTTTCTATGGCTCTTATTCTTTTAACAGCATCCAATTGTGACAGCACATTACTGTCTTCATATGGGGCATTTACAAAACCAAATAAGGAAAATAGAAGCTCAAATGTCCTGATATTAGGCGCAATTTTGTGTTGCTTCATTTTGGCGAACACTCGCACAGCACGTTCAGGTCGATTCTGCAAATTTTGATTAGATAAATAAGCATAAGCCATTAGAAGCTCCATAATGCAAGAGAATTACAGAAACCAAACCTTGAGTCGGCAATAAGAGAGGAATTCGGTACAGATAGTTCAGTTATGAATTACATTTTTTTTGTCTCAATGGCTGCTATACCATGCAGCCCATTGATAATGAGTTAACATACCATTACAACAAATCCAAGCCAATCAAACAGTAACCAACCACATAATACTAACAGAAAGACATCATTGTTTGAAGGCACCTATTTTATTAACCATGCTAAAAATTTATCCGAAGTGTAGAAATATAAATGTACAGTACTATAGTGCATCACCTGGTACCACAATATTATTCAGAAATATAAAATAGGATACAGAAGTATTCATATTGGACTCACTGATTCATATATTTTACGGTTTTTCTACCATCTTTCCTCTCTCAACATAAAACATTCCAATAGCTATTTTTGACAAGATTCTTGCTAAAGAATATAAATGGGTCCTTACGTTAACTAATTTTAGTCTTGCAAACAATAAAATGGTAAGAAAATGAATTTTGGTTTGAAGTTTCATATTTAGACTAACCAGTACATCGCATGATGCTAACAAAGCATTGTAAGGATATGGATATAGACATTCAGAAATCTGATTCAGCAAAGCCTCTGCTAAATCGAGTTGCAGTGCTTTGCTGCAAGTGACAGAAAGTGTTGCTAGAGTTGAATCATATGGCTTCAAATTTTCCTGCTGCATTTTTTCGAACTGCACATAATATGAAATAAATATAAGGACAAAGGAATTTTTCTATTATCAAAACGAGTATCAACAGACACAATATCAGAAAGCTGTGTCACAGCTCATCTCACATTCAAATTCCAATTTCACTGGACTTCAGGGTCTATTGGACCTACACTTATGTGGTTGAAGTTTCTGGACGGAAGTCACGGAACTCCCACTGATAGCAGTTTACTCAGAATAAATTTCAAAAAGTAATAATAGATAAAAACAAGAAATTCTGAACATAATGATTGTAATCGAACTCACCACTTCCATGGCATCCTCCAAAGAAACAAATGCTCTAACGATGCCATCATATGTAAGGCTGGATGGCTGCAAACCAAGATTTTGCATCTGAACAGAGAAGTGCCCTTCGAGATGTTAAAAGATATTAATCCAAATGAAGTTTTCAATTGATATAATTCCCTTAAAGTTTCATAAATACAATATATTTATACTAAAAAAATAGGGAAAGAAAGGTGTATAAGAACACAGCAAGATTCATAAGTAATTGAGAATCAACTAATAGCAGCTTTCAATAATTGAAATCTTAGGGGTTGGAAGTTTGAAAAATTGATATTTGACATAATACTATGTAGAGAATCTTTCACAATTACAAAATTTAGGAGAACAAATAATTTAGTCTACCAATCTTGTGTTACGTGATGCATTACGATAACATGTACAAGCTTAGTTGAATATATACCTGTAACATAAGCTTCCTTGCAAGCATATAATTCTTTTGTTTTGCACAACCCTGTATTACATCATTAAAGGACCATCTCAATACCTTCATAGACAGTGAGTGTTTTTGTCCATTTAGCCCATCTATTTCAGCACTCTTAGCATTTTTATTTGCCGCAAAAATATTTTTCTGCTCTGTACTTGCAGAAATTCTCTCCGGCAAATACAAAAGAGGAGGGTGTATACAAGAGCCCAGTTGTTTCTTCTCCTCCAAGTCCAAAATATTTGAGCCCAGCTCTCTATTTGAAGGAACAGGTATGTCCAATCTTGTAGAATACAACTTCCCATAAACTGTTTCAGCAACAGAAATGTTTCCCATGATGGCTAATGACACCATTTGTTGTAGTGTTTTATACGCAGATTCTAAATCTCCTAACCTTGTAAGTGACCCAATGAATTTACGCAGAGCAATGATACTCAGACTGTAGTGTTTAATATACTCCTGCCAAATACGATGGGCTGCAGGCAGGTTTTTCTGCAAAACTGCAAGCTGAGAAAAAGGGAAGATGAATAATACTTGACATTTAAAAAAAACTCCACATTCAAACAAAGCAAACTTGTTTCAAAATATGGCTACAGCAATAAATTAACCACATAGTGTTGTTACTTGATTCCAGACCATTTATGATATCATAAAAGTTAGCAATACATAGGAATAGGATCATTTCTTGAAGTTTTATTTTAAATCCACTTTCACTAGAGAAATGGATTGACAACGTAAAGACAAATGAGAGGGGAATTATATTATGGGGCAATGGCCAAGAACATATGAGATCCATTTCCTTGACATCCTCGTCCCTCTTTCTACGAGATAAAGGAAGAGAGTAAAACTGATGAACTAGTCAAAGAATATAACAAAGTGATGATTTCCTATCCTATGAAAATATAATATCTCGTCTGATAAATGTTATGGTACTGAAAATTGTCTCCAAGGCCGAAGGACAGAATATCTCCTTTGAAATGATCAGTACTGTCTACTGTGTGATTATTGGTAACAGCATGGGAAAACTATTTTCCTGATTTTCAAGGCTAAATTAGCACCCAGGTTTATTCCTCTTGTACCCTATTTATACCACTTTTGTATCCTTAGTTCAGTGAGATAAATATACAATGTATTTCTGCATGGTATCAAAGCTTGATCTGAATCATCCCTAACCTAGTGTCACCAACCATGGGAGAGAACAAGGAAGAAGGTTCAACCACCAACTTGATCGAAGGACCTGCTCTTGCGATTACTAGTCACAAATTGAAAGGCCAAAACTACATCCAATGGGTATGGGCAGTCAAGATCTTCCTTCAAGGAAAAGGGAAGGAAGATTACATCACAGGAGACTCCAAAAGTACTATAAAGGGGACCCCAACCACAACAAATGGCAATTGGAAAACAGTCTAGTCATGTCATGCCTCCAATGTGGACAATACGTCTGCAATGTTTGAGATCAAAAGCATACTCCATGACATGCGACTAGGCGAATTCTCAATCATTGAATATTTTAGTACACTTAGTCAACATTGGCCGCAACTAGACGTACATGAAGAAGTTAAATGGAACTGTATTGAATATAAGAAGAAGTACAGAGAACAGGTAGAAAAGGATAGGATCTACAAGTTCCTATTGGGGTTGAACACAGAACTTGATGAAGTCTAGGGGAGAATCCTCATAAACAAACCCCTTCCTAAAATTTGGGAAGTATTCTCGAAAGTAAGAATGGAGGAGAGCAGGAGGAAAGTGATGCTTGGGAAAACCATCACAACCTCATCCATTGAAGGATCACCAATGACAGCAAAAGGGAACATTGCAGCCCCATCCATTGAAGGATCAACAAAAGGGAACCTGCCACATTTCTTTCAAAAGAAAATCGACCATGATGCAATCACTACAAGAAAACAGGTCACACTAAGGACACATGATGGCACATTCATGGTAGACTTCATAGCCAAAACAAACCAGAAGTCGGGACAGCAGAGGCAACACAGCTGGAGTAAATAATGACTCATCTCCCTTCAGCAAAGAGCAAATGGAAGCTCTACAAAAAATTCTTCAGCAAACAATTGGTACAGCCACAGTAGCACAGAAAGGTAACTTCCTGCATGCGCTAAATATTAGTGTTAAGATATCCCACATTGGTTAGAAAGAGACAAAATACTCCTTACAAGGGCTAAGGTAGTCCTCCTCCTATGAGCTAGCTTTTAGGAGTGAGTTAAATCTAAGTTTTTTAACATAATATTAGAATGTTGGGCTATCCACAGATGTCCAATCCTGTTGAGCCACCCGTGCAGATGTCTAGTCTTGCAAATTTCACGCACTAGATATCCAGTCCTAGGTGTGAGGGAGGTGTGTTAAGATATCCTACATTAGTTAAAAATAAACACAAAATACTCCTTATAAAGATTATGGTAGTCCTTCTCCTATGAGCTAACTTTTAGAAGTGAGTTAAGTCCAAGTTTCTTAACAACTAGCAAGGAAAAACCAAAGACATAAATCATTGACTCAGGAGCTTCAGATCACATGAGTGGAGACTCAACTACTGTATGTTTAATAACTATTCTCCATGTCCAAATGATTTCACAATTCGAATAGCTGATGGTACTCTTTATCAGTTACTGTCTCACAAAATATTACACTAAATTCAGTCATTTATGTGTCTAAACTTGACTATAACTTGCTATCCATTAGCAAACTGACAAGAGATTTAAAGTGTCACTAAACTCTTCCTTGACCTATGTGAATTTCAAATTTTGGAGTCAGGAAAGACGATTGGCAATGCTAAGGAATGTGCTGGACTATACTTCCTCCAAGTTGAAGAGTCAGAAACAGAACCCAAGGCCAACTCTTATGCAGCTATTCTTTCAAGTAGTGAAGATTCTGTAATGTTATGGCACTATAGGCTGGGCTGCCCAAATTTTATGTACTGACAAAAAATGTTTTTGAAAACCAGAAGTTATTTCAATGTAAGATTTGTCATTTGTCCAAAAATACAGGCAGCACCTATCCACCTCAACCCTATAAACCTTCTCAACCATTCTCCCTAATTCACAGTGATGTATGGATCCATCATAAGTCAGCAATATCACTGGATTGAGATAGTTCGTTACCTTCGTTGATGATCATACATGGGTCACCTAGGTTTTCCTCATGAAGGAGAAATTAGAAGTTGGAAGAATATTTGAATATTTCATACCATGGTACAAACCCAATTTCAAAGTAGAATTAAGGTGCTAAGAAGTGACAATGGCCGCGAGTACTATCACTTTGCCCTAAATTCCTACCTTCAGAAACATGGAATAATACACTAGAGTTCATGTGTACATACCCCTCAGTAGAACGGGGTTGTCGAGAGGAAGATAGACATCTCCTAGAAGTGACCAGATCCCTCATGCTTGCCAAAAATGTACCCAACCAATTTTTGGGAGTTGTCCTCTTTGCAACCTACCTCATCAACAGAATGCCCTCCCGGATCCTCAACTTCAACACCCCCCCCCCCATATTCCACTCTCCAAACCTTATATCCAACTAGTCATATCCTTACGTCCATTCCTTTTTGAAAATATTCAAATGTTTAGTCTTTGTCCACAACCTAAAACCTATCGCAGCCAACTTGACCCCAAATCCATAAAGTGTATCTTCCAGAGTTATTCTCCTCACCCAAGGGCCTATAGATGCTATGGCTCCCACACCAGAAAATTTTACCACACAATGGATGTAACATTTTTTGAAAATCAGCCATACTACCCCAAAATTGGCATTCAGGGGGAGCAAACTTATCCAACTAAGGTGGTCAAATCCCAACTTTTGCGCCCAAATACAGAACCAGATGAGGCTGCAGTAGAAACTGAACATGAAAGCCAAAATATAGAGCCAACTGAGGCTACAACAGAAACTATAGAACCATAAAAAAATGCAGAAAAAACTGAACAAGAAAATGCAACAGAACTTGCATGGGAAAACAACTAGACAACATACTTCAGAAGGAAAGGAAGAGAGTAGAGTCAAATACAACTCCAAGGCAAAGCCATGAATCCACCCAAGCTCTAGAAAATGAGATTTCCCCAAGTAATATTGTTCCTAACCCTGAACCTGTTGATAACACTGACATTCCCATTGCCTTAAGGAAAGGGATGAGATCTTGCACTCAGCACCCTGTTGAGAAGTATATGTCCTACAGAAACTTATCATAGGAGTATAGGACTTTTGTGGCAACTCTTGACAACACACATATCCCAAGGAATATTCAAGAGGCACTTCAACAACCTGAATGGGAAGTAGGTATAACAGAAGAGGTTCAAGCTTTGGTTAAAAATGGCACATGGGAGATCACTACTCCACCAGAAGGGAAGAAACCGGTTGGATGCAAGTGAATATTCTCCATTAAACACAATGCCGATGGTAGTATAAATAGGTATAAAGTCTAGCTGGCGGCAAAGGGGTTTACCCAATCATATGGAGTGGACTACGAAGAAACCTTTGCACCAATGGCCAAACTCAACTCAGTCCAAGTCATTCTCTCTTTAGCTGTAAACTTAGACTAGCCATTCCATCTAGACATCAAGAATGTTTTCCTAAACGGTGAGCTAGAAGAAGTCTATATGCAAATTCCGCTAGGACTTGAATCATCCAGCACATCAAACATGGTGTGCAGGCTCCAAAAATCTCTATATAGCCTCAAGCAATCACCCAGAACACGGTTTGATAGACTGACTCGAGTTGTCAAGGAAGACGAGTTTAATCAATGCCAATTGGATCACACACTGTTTGTCAAACATTCCATGTAAAGGAAGTTAGCCTTATTCATATGAAGTTCAAGGACTTAGATCAGCTTAAGTATTTTTTTTAGGGATAGAAGTTGCTTGAACGAAAATTGGTATTTCTGTGTCACAAAGGAGATACACACCGAACTTGCTTCAATACACCGGTCTGCTTGGATGCAAGGCAGCCAATACTCCCATAGAACCAGTAAAAAGTAGTGAAGAGTCCACCAGCTGATAAAGATAGATATAAAAGCCTAGTTGGGAAGCTAATCTACCTAACTCACATTACGCTTAACATTGGGTTTGCTATGAGCTTGGCTAGTCACTATAGGTCTGATCCAACTGAGACCTTCATGAAAACTGTGAATAGAATCCTTCAATACCTCAAGGGTACACCAGGCCAAGGGCTCTACTTCAAGGACTCAAACAGAAGCATTGAAGTCTATACAGACTTGGATTGGGCAGGATGCTCTTTTGACCGAAAATCAACTATAGTGACTTGGAGAAGCAAAAAACAGTATGTGGTACCGAGTAGTGTAGAAGCTGAATTCAGAGGTATGGCTCAAGGTATTTGTGAAGGAATCTGGCTTAAGCAGATGTTGAATGAAATCAGGATTCCTATCAACTACATAGTGAGAATATTATGTGACAAGGCTACTATAAGCATTGCAAAGAACTCAGTCCAGCATGACAAGACAAAATAGGTGGAGATTGACTGACACTATATTAAAGAGAAGATTGACCATAATATTATAAGTGTTGATTATGTTCCATCATGCAAGCAGACAACAGACATCTTAACAAAGGCTCTTCCAAGGAACATGTATGAAAACATAAGATCCAATCTAAGAATGATAGACATTTGCCACCCAAATTGAGGGGGAATGTTGAAGATTAGCGAAATATCATGCACATATCAATTAGAATAACCCGATTCTGATTTGTACAATCTTTTATGATTTAATATAAATAGTATCAATTTATTTCCTGTCTTTTCCTTATTTAGGTACAGTATTTATAGGAAAAATTATTTTCCTGATTTTCAAGGCTAGATTAGTGCTCAGGTTTATTCTTCTTATACCTTATTTATACCACTCTTGCATCCTTGGTTCAGTGAGATAAATATACAATATATTTCCACACTTTATTTTAATAGGTAAGATGCTTTTAAAATATGAAAAAATATCAAATTTTGGATCACATACCCACAAATATTTAAATTAAGTGAAACTTGACATATATAATTATGAAGATAATATAAGATGATTTTAATGGTTAGAATGGTCAATCATACATTCTATGAAAAGTTATTAAGTGGTGTAAGTGTCCAAATTTGACAGCAGGTGACTAGGTGAGAGTGAGAAAAACAAATCTAGATCATTAGATCTTAACATTAATGGTGAAGATTAAAACATACAAGTCATATGAGTCATTTAAAAAGTCACATGATTATTTTAAGTGATCATATGACTTTCTAAATCTTTTAATCTTGACCATCTGCATACAATTGTATGGTCCATATTTCCTCCTCTCTCTCTCTCTCTCTCTCTCACACACACACACACACATATGCATATATATTTCAATTCATGACAAAGCCTTGTGTAGAAGAAAAATGCAAAAATTAAGGGAACTTCTCATTGTCTAAAGGACGGTAGATGTCAATGGCAAGAAAGAAAATCCTTGTCACCCATTACTTAATAATTGTAACTACTCTTAGAAGTGAGGAAACTATATGCTTTCCTTCAATAAGCAGTAAGGTTAATAGGAAAAATCATGCCAAAGTTGGAAAAGGGATTGAAATTATCACAAAGCCGTACATTATATGCTTCTTCTGTCCACAACAATGTAAGTAAAAATTATCATGCTAAAAATTGAAATTTCAACATGTGAAAAAATGTATAGCCATGATTAGGAATAAAAGCAGCCAAGATCTAGTCCTGATGCAAAGTAGCATATTTTGTAAATAGTACTCTTAAGAGCATGCATCTGAATCTAGATCAAATGGTTCAAATTGAATCACAGATCTACACACGTGAAAATGCTTTCAGACTTAATAACCTGACAAATAAAACAACTTCAACAGGTATACACAAAGAATAATAAGAATGATGCTAGCACTTTCTGTTTGCACACCTTGAGAAGCTCAGCATAAGTAACTTCATTCTTTCCTACCATCTGCTTTTCCATTAAGTCCAAACATTTTCTTGCTAGAATTATACTCTGCATTTCCGTGCAGAATCTTAATAGACTATTGTACAGTGGGAGAACTGGAAAGAGACGTTGACTTCCTCCAAGCAAATCCATCATATCAATGGCCTGAACAAATACAACACGAAAACAAAAGAAAAATTAAATTCTTGTAACTAAGATGAAGGTGATTCACAAACAAATGCCCCATATACAGCACTTGACATGCAATTCAATGACACGACCAAAATAGTTGTTAAGAAACTTGGACCTAACTCACTCCCAAAAGCTAGCTCATGAGAGAAGGCCTACCTTAGCTCTTATAAGGAATATTCTGACTCTATTTCTATCCAATGTAGGACATCTTAACACACCTCCCTCACGCCCAGGACTAGACATCTGGTGAGTACAATTTGAAGGACTAGACATCTATGGGCAGCCTAACATTCAAACTAAATAGGCTCTAATACCAGTTGACATGGCCAACCACTTTCTATGTCCTTACAATGAGTTGGGGGAGTATTTAGGTAATGGATAGGACACCACAATGCAACCCCAAAACATTAAAGCAATGGGTACATAGGTTCATCTTTTTATAAACTCCTAACTTGCTCATATCTCATTCCATGTGGGACTCAATTCACACTTGATTCCAACAATAGCAATATATGCAAATACATTTTCAGGAGAGAGATATAAAGGGAAAACTAAATTTTTCTTCCAAATCACTGAAAATGTAATGGATTTATCTAATACCAATATCCCCTTAATCCATCCCCTCTCCCCAGTGAAACCCAAGATTGATAGGAAGGTAAAGGAAAAAAATACTCAGTTATACTATTTATAAGACTAACAGTTTACCTCTTCCAAGTAACCCCCTTTACAAAGGGCCTGCATCATAAGAGATAAGCATATATTGTTCATGCTAACTCCTTTGGACTCCATGAACCTCCAAATCTCCATAACAAACTGCAACAAATCAAAATGGGAAGGAATAAATTTGACATTCACAATAGATTTTACCATCCTGATTAGAGAGAATTTCAAGGATAGTATCCATACTCATGCAAAAGAAAAATTGAGATATTTATTCTGCTTCCAACTCACAAAGAAGAGAACATATAGTTGTTATTAGCTAATTGTTGCTGAAAAGCATAATATGATTTGTTGTGATCTAGACTTGCTTGGGTTAGTTACATTACAGTTTATGCTAATATCACAGTTGGAAGTTAATACATTGATGAGAATCAAAGTTGTGCAGACATTGGATCAACTTGTAAAATTGTAAGGGATATAATTGAATTGAAGCTATAATTTTCATTTCCTCCCATACTTATACACCCATACTTAAAATAAATTTTACATATTTTGCAAACAGAGAAAATAAAAGGGCATTGGGGCCCTTAAAAAATGAAGTTTATAAGATATTAGGAATCAGCAACTACAGATTTGCTTATTTAGCATACCAATGGATCAGGAGACCGTGCACAGTACTTTAAAATATCAACAAAATTGTCAGCTGTTAATGAGTGGCTTCCAGAACCAAAACCAGAAAGTAAGTCTGAAGCCTTTCTTCTCTCTCCCAAGCAGAGTGCCTTGACTATTTGCATCTGCATGGACAATCCTGCTACAGGTTCCATAAATTCAAGACCTGCATTTTATTATACACTATCATCTGGTGTGTTAAGCAAATGAAAGTTACTGATTGACCAGCTAAAAATAAGACCTTAATTTTGTTGTAGAAGGTTTTAGATTGTCAACTAATTAATCAGAATATACTGTGGGTACGTGTTAGAAACTGTATCAAAAGCACCCTGAATTGGGATAAATTCACTTTATTATTAATTAATTCTGGTACCGATAGATTGAAGCACCACAACAGAAGTATAATTGAAAATGAAAGGTAACACATGGTGTTTGAGAGACCCTACACTCTCCCTTACTGACTTCTATCTTTTTTTCCTCCCCTTTCTTCTTCTTCCTAAGTTCCTAACTGCTTTCTTAAAGCTATCCATGTCAACTTTCACCCATAAAACCCTTTTTATTGTTGTACTTAAATCACTCAATTATTTCCTTACATAAATCACTCAATCCCCCATGATTGCTGTACATGCAATCTGTTACATTAATCATTCAATTCCCCTTCTGTCATTTCCTAATATAGACCGTATTCATTGGTGGTTTCCTAACAGCATGGCTTTAAAATTAATTATTAGAAAAGTTAATAAGTCTCACTAATATGGCAATTTATGACTGAATGATTTTATATTAACATTATCAGTGTATTCCAATTAAATTCTAGTAATAATAATCAAATTCACGCATTTACAAATGCACATAATATGTGCAATATTTATCAAAAAATAAAATAAGAAAGAAAGCTATCGAGCTGCAACTGATTTGTTAGGTGAGCTGAAAAGAGAAGAGTATCACAAATCAATAGTCATATTAAATCTCTATTACCTGTTGTGGTGGTGAGATTTCGAGAGAAAAGGATGTCACCTCCCTAAAATAACAGGAAAGCGTTAGATTAGGAAAGAGAAAAAGTAAGAATACAGAACATAGATAAATACATGGACATGGTGATGATGCCACTTTGATTTACAAAGTGAAATTGAGCGCAGAAAAACCCTTCCTCGGAATCCATGCATATGCATTCTTTCACTTTCGCCTGCAGCACCGGCTACTCTGTCTCTACTTTACTTGTTAAGCAGTAGTGCCAGGGACATATTAATAGCTGAACCTCCACTAACATGGCATTTGCTTTGCTTTGCTTTGCTTTGGTTTAGACATGGATCTCCCCTCATGCACTCCCTTCGTCTTTGGGCCTGGGCCTTGAGAGATAATTACCAGATCATGTTCAGCCTAGAGTTTATTTCCTTTATAAAAATTAGAGCTGTCATAAAGCCCAACCCTAGTCCTAGCACATATGTTTTAGGGCCAAAATCCCCACAGGGATAGAATATGGCCTTGTTGGCCAAATTTTTATTTTTTTTTAAATGAAAGAATTTTTATAGCAACTCAAGTAGTTTAATAAAATCATGGTATAGTTGTAAGTCCTTTTTACTTTTCTCATTTTCTTCCCCACTTATATCTTTTGCTGTTCTAACAAAATATGTTATACTCGTACAGCAACTCAACTCAAAACACCTTAATCAAAGTTTTGAATTGATAGAAGAATGCTATTAAACATCTTCATCATTCTTTTATGATCAACAAGTCTTAATTTTTCATGTTACTTAGACTATTAGTCTATTAGTAAACATTTGTTGTAAATTCATGTTTAGTTGATCACTGTACTTATCTCGATCTCAACCTTCATCAGATAAATGATAAATCTAACTTAGAATAAGAAAATCTCTTCAATTTAATTCATATTTCTGTTGTCGAATCATTTGGCATACCTTCTGTTATCAAGTCTTATACATGCATTCTAATTGATACTTGAAATACAGTAGATTTGTCCCTCTGTATCTAAATTTTCTACATTACAATTTATAACACAAGTTGTTGTAGTCCCTGTGTATTCTATATAAATAATATATTATTCTGTGCATAGTGTGGATAATTTTATCAAATGCAACAAATTCACACGTGCAACAGCACGTTTTACATACTAGTTTGTCTTCAATTTAGCAAAATAACACGGATAATCTTGGAAGTTGTCAAAAGCAATATCCTATGACAAACTTAACTAAATGTAGATGAATAATATAATTTGTATTTTTTCTATACATTATTAAAACAAACAAAAGATAAAATAATATAAGCATTGCATGACTATAGTAGTGAAGTTTTGTTGCTGTAGTAAGACAAAGCTGCAATCAATAATTAAGTTGGTTTGAATTTATTCATAAAGGAAAGTATTACATTTCTCAAAAAAAACCGTGAAAAGAGGATTGCAGGCTTTGTGAAATCTAAATTTCAGTAATAAGGACTTATATTGCGCGGAGACTCTACATGATGCAGGAAATTCTATGGTGATATCGTACTATGATGCTCACTTGGTAAGTGCTTTAAAACAAACAAAGCTAAAATCAGTATAAAGTGTACCTTAACATGAGAATAGAGTCGACAAAGTGAGTAAGAAAAAAGGGGGGATACCTCAATCAATACAATAAAGCCCATATTACAAGACCCAAACCAGTAAAGAGGTACGAAACAGAAGAATGAAATGCAATAAAGATAAGCGGGAAAATGAGTAGGAATGCAACTAAATTGCCCGAATCAAGAATTCACAGATTAGTTACCTGAGCAATAACAGATTCTGAGGGAGAGTGACCAGTGTATGAACAGAGAACCAAACGAACAAAACGAGATTCATGAATAGGGAAATCACAAACGAGTTGGAGATGGCGTCTTACTGCCGTTGCCGCGAAAATGGCGAACGATAGTGCCTCACTCAAGATTTTGGGTTTTTTCAGGGTCTGGACAAACCCATGGGTTATCTCCAATTTAGGACCCAACTAATTTTTTCAGTCAGTATAATACCAGCTTTCAATGGGTTTCATTTTTGTTGACCCAAAAACCCACTGTGGGTTTAATTTAATTAGGCTCTTTAGAATATAAAAATATTAATTAGGCTCTATCTTAATAAATTTTTTACTTTTTGATGCAATTTTTCATAAATTTTTAGAAATTTTATTATTTTTAATATAGTTATATTTTATAATATTATCTTTTTTTAACTTTTCAATAATTAATATGATATAAAATTTGACTAGAAAAAATTTGAAATAGTATAATTTATTTTTTAAGTATTAATATACCAATTAATTTTAATAATTTTCTTCATATATATGATTTAGTTAAAATGATCTTATAAATAAACAAGGTTTAAATGATATTTTAGTTCTCATATATGATTATTTTTTTTTAATTTAATATCTATAGGTAAAAGTTTGTAAATTAATTCCTATATGAAATTTAATTTTTGATTTGGTCTCAATAGTTACTTCGAGTTATGCTAACATGAACTTTTATCCTAAGTGACTAATATGCTTTAACTTGCATTTGTAAGTGGTTAGATGTTAAGTTATTATTGGATGATACAATTTAAATGTTACTATAGCTTGAAGGTGGTTATGATGGAACTTTAGAATACATCTTCATCTGCTTCCATCTCTATATTTTGGTTTGTAATGAGAAGTCAATTGCAGAACAAAGAATGGAGTCAACTATAAGAGTTTATACTTGCAAGAGGGGGAATAGAGTGTCATTATGTAATTGTGGGAGTTAGGTGAAGATTTACACATCTTAGTCTCCTCAAAATTCAAATAGAATATTTTGTTGATATCCAAACATTTTGAGTAAGTTATTTGTGATAATAGAATATTTTATCATCTTATTCTATTTTAGTTTGTGATAGTTTACAGTAATCAATCATTTGGTTTATTAGAAAAAATAGAGTTATAACTTTTTTTAGTGGTTAGATAAGATAATTTTTATCATGTAATGAAGACAATTAACAAGTAACAAAATAGCATTATAAAAATAAGTATGTAAGCACAAGATGATAGTAATGTTATCATGGTGTATGACAGTAATGGTGGTACTAAGTTTTTGCTTTGCAAAATTTATAGAGTTTGAAGCATATAGTTGACATAAAGTTAATGTAATGATGGGTAGAGTAGAGTTAGACAGTGAATGCATGTATGTGAACAAGAATCAAATGTACAATTGTGAGACAAAATAGTTGTGTAATAGTTGATTTTTCAAGGATAAAATATATGTTACTGTGTTATAAAATAAGATCTTTTGACTTAAATAGCAAATTGATTAAATTGGAAGCAAAAATTATTACAATTAAATAAATCAAGTATATATACACTGTAATTATTATAACTAAACAAATATTAATTCTATTGAAATGACAAAATTTCTCTTGTAATATTAAGATATGATGACAACTTGTATAATAATACACAAATGTCATCTAAAAAGTATGGCAAAAAATAAATGGTTCATATCATTGCCCTTTCCAAAAGATCTTTTGTACACATACAAAGGTACTAGAAAAAAAAAAGACTTAAAAAGTGTTGCATCCACAAATTCTGAAGTTCGTGTTTTTTGTTTAATCAATTGGAAGAGAGTTTGATCTTAGAGTTCTTAGGTTGAACGAGAAAACCAATACTTGTAAAAGGTAGTGGTAGAGCAATAGTGGTTTGTTGAGAAGAATCAGTAGGCAATGATGCACTCATTGTTGTAGTAGGTGAAACTACAGTTCAATGGCTTAAGTTGCAGATAGAGTTGATGAAGTATATGCAAGTGTAAATCTAGTAGTTGTATGTGCATATCCAACAAACTTCTTGCCTTTCTCGTTTGGTGCAAATCCAATACTTTTCCCCTTTCCCTTTAGGTCTAGATCTTGCAATGGTTTTGACCTTTCCCTATGATGCAGATTTTGTTTTGCTTGCTTTCTTTAAAGAGGAATTACAGTTAATTATTAAGCAGACAATACATTTTTACAATCATTTCCATTATAGACATATTTTCCTGTTAAGGATACACGAGTCTTATAGATACTCCTTTATAGGTGTTTAAGCTGACGCAACTTTCTGAATTATAGATTTTGGTGCCCATCATGGGGCCTGAATTGCCTCGAATTTTAAAAAAAGTAATCCTGGTACTTAGAAGAAGCCAGCAGGAAGGACATAATTATCAAGGAGGAACCTTTTGTCAACAGAAAGATGTGTGACACCCAATCAATCGATCCCTGAGGTTTTGGCCAAAAGAGAAAGAGATGTTCTTGAGATGTCAGCCTTAAGGAGGGAGAACGCTAACTTGAGGGAGGAAATTAAAACCCATATACCCTCTCATATTACCCCTTTCGCTCAAGAGCAGGGAGAGTCCTCGACACTACAAGAAAAACCAAAGGGAACTTCACAAATTGGAACCCCTACTAAACTGGACGATGTCTCAAGTTGGAGCCCTTTTATTCAACCTATCCTGGAGGCCAAATTACCTGATAACTAGAGAGGTTTAATGTTAGAAAAGTATGATGGGACGTCTGACCCAGGAGAACACTTGGAAATTTTCACAACTCAAGTCGGCCTGTATGCAGAAAATGACGCCTTGTTATGCATGATATTTCCCACTTTCCTTAAGGGACTAGCACTTAGATGGTTTACCAGGTTACCCCCTCGTCCATTGATTCATTTGCAACCTTGACCAGACGATTCAACCTACAGTTCGCTGCAAGCTATCCCTACCCTTTAACTTCCCTGGCACTTGTCAACATCCGTCAGGAGAAAAGAAAAACACTAAGAGCGTTCATGGAGCACTATGGCAAAGTTGCATTGTCAATCCATAATTTGGATCCGGCAGTGGCTATGCACCATCTCACTATAGCCCTAAAACCAAGACCCTTCGTAATAGTATTTGCAAAAAGCCACCTGTAGATTTGGATGAACTGAGAAGTCGAGCTGTTAAGTACATGCAGATGAAAGAATTGGCCAAATACTGAAATCAGGTGTGACTGGAATAGGGATCCAACTCAAAAGAAGCAGACAAAAGAGAAGCTTTCAAGCCTAGGCAAGAAAACAAGGATCAAAGGAGTGATGCTGAAAGACCGCCTAGAGGACCTAAGTACCCTTCTTATACAACCTTTAATACCAATCGATCTAGGGTGCTTGACCAAGCTCTGGCAATAGAGATACTGACCATGCCTAGGTGTGCCAACACCCCCCTTGGGCAGACAAGTCCAAATCTTGCCGATATCATAGAAATAGAGGATACACCACCAAGGAGTGCACGGCCCTGAAAGATTGCATCGAGGATTTGATTAAAGAAGGGCAATTGCAGGGTTTTGTACAGACAAAACCGCTCGATCATTCTATAAAAGGTAAAGACCGTTACCCTGACCCACCAAGAAGATACAATGACAATAAGACTGAACAACAACGTAGCCGGTCAAGAGAACCTCATGTCAAGCGATATGATAAGTGTGAAAAATATCCCAAGAGGATTATCAACACCATAGCTAGTAGGTTCACTGGAGGAGGACCGACTAACTCAGCTAGAAAGAGGCATATGAGACAAGTTCGCTCTATGAATAATATATCATTAGGCAACAGACTCTGAATCCTTCCCATTACATTTATTGATGAAGATTTTCAAGGAGTGGATCCAATTCAGGATGATCCTATGGTCATAAGTGTCGATATCCTTAACTGCATAGTCCAAAAAACCCTAATTGACCAAGGGAGCTCAACTGACATCCTATACTGGAATACGTTCAAACAACTGGGGTTATCATAGGAAGAGTTGAAAGAGTATCAGTTGAGCCACTACTCAAATTTTTGGGAGAACGAGTTGAGACACGTGGCTGTATTGATCTCTACACCCTGTTCGGATCAGAAAACGAAGGAAAATGCATCAAGGTCACTTATCTAGTGGTACATGCAAACACTTCGTACAATATACTACTCGGTCAATCATCGCTCAATAAATTGAGGGCCATAGTGTCCACTTCTCACTTGGCTATGAAATTCCCATCTGATAAAGGCCGAATTGTTACTGTTCATGTTGATTAAAAGATGGCCAGGGAATGTTATTTTGCAAGCCTGAGTGTAAAGCCATTTTAGGAATGCAGACGAGATGTTAACATAGTATCCCCTCGGTCAGGAGCAGATCTAGACATTGAACTAGATCCAAGAATAGATGAGGAATGTCAGGTTGAGCCCAATGAAAATATGCAACATTTCCAGCTAGGAAAGAAGCCCGAACAGGTTACCTATCTGGGAACTGGTTTGTCTAAGGAAGACCAGCTGAATCTTCAGAATGTGTTGATAAGAAATGCAGACTTGTTTGCCTGGTCGGCCTCCGACATGTCGAGAATAGACCCTGGATTTTTGTGCCATCATTTGTTAGTTTACAAGGGAGCGAAACCAGTGGCGCAGAAAAAGAGAAAAATTGGTGGTGATAGAGCACGAGCAGTGAAAGAGGAGACTAGTAAGTTATTATTAGCCTGATTTATCCGAGAAGTGCAATACTTCACCTGGCTGGCTAATGTAGTAATGATAAAAAAAAGGCCAATGGAAAATGGAGAATGTGCACAAACTTCACTGGTCTAAATAAGGCATATCCCAAAGACGCCTACCCACTCCCTAACATTGACACATTAGTCGACGGTGCTGCCAGCCATAAGTTATTAAGTTTCTTGGATGCATACTCAAGCTATAACCAGATCCGGATGTATCCTTCAGATGAGGAGAAGATGACATTTATCACAGATTCAACAAATTTCTGTTACAAAGTAATGTCATTTGGCCTTAAAAATGCTGGGATAACATATCAGAGACTTATGACTAAAATCTTTGATAAACAGATCAGTAAGTGCATGAAAGTTTACGTTGACGATATGGTGGTTAAGTTGATCTCGATTAATGAACATGTTGCCCATTTAAAAGAAGTATTCGGTGAAGCAAGATGACATGGAATGAGGTTCAACCTAGAGAAATGCACCTTTGGAGTAGCAGGGGCAAAATTTTTGGGATTCATGCTTTCTGAAAGGGGGAACCAAGCAAACCCCGACAAGTGCTGAGCCATCATCAATATGATGAGCCCTCGGAATGTAAAAGAGGTACTGCGGTTAGCTGGCTGAATTGCCGTCCTCGCTAGATTCTTGCCTACAATGGCGGAAAGGTCTCGACCTTTCATGAATCTGCTCAGAAAATCACAAAAATTCACATGGACAGACGAGTGTGAAGACACGTTTCTTCAATATAAAAACACGTTGGCAGCCCCTCCTATTTTAACAAAGCCAATACCGGGACAAGACATGATTATTTACTTGGCTGTATCAGAAACTGCCATTAGCTTAGTGCTATTACACAAAACACCTGAACCAGTGTCGGTATATTTCAACAGCCGAGCACTCCAAAATGCCGAAACTCGGTACCAGTTAATGGAGAAGGCAGTACTAGCACTAGTTCACATAGCCTGTCGGTTGAGGCATTATTTTCAAAGCCATCAAATTGTAGTATGTACCAATTGTCCAATTGCCAAAATCTTGCGAAAACTTGAATTAGCCGGTCTTTTTGTGACATGGGCAATCGAGCTATCCCAGTTTGATATCTGCTTTAAAGGTCAAGGGCCCCTTAAAGCTCAAATACTGGTTGATTTTGTCTATGAATTCACTACTCAGAAATAGACTAGCACTGATATGTGGAATCTACATGTAGACGGATCATCAAACTGACAAGGCTGTGGGGTAGGGATTATTTTAGAAGGACTGAAAACTGTGATGATAGAACAATCTATTCAGTTTGGGTATAAAGTGTCCAACAATTAATCCAAGTATGAGCACTGCTGGCCGGCCTCAAGTTGGCGAAAGAAATTGGAGTTAAACGAATCACTTGTTGGAGTGATTCAAAGGTCGTGGTTGAACAGGTCAACGATAATTATCAAGTAAAGGACTCGGTTATGATACAGTATTATCAGGAGTTCAAGAAAATTAAAGGTGAATTCGATGAAGTATGTGTCCGGTATATGCCAAGAACAATGAATAAGCAGGTCGACAAACTGGCTAAGCTGGCTAGTCAAAGGAAGCCAGGACAGTTGCGAAGTATGATTCATCAAGAAATTCACAAGCCCATTATCTTTACATCAGAATGCATGGTGATTGAAAACATGCCGGACAATTAGATGACTCCGATTACCTAATACCTCACTAGTGGTAGCTTACTGAGCGATCCTACACTAGCCAAAAAAGTTAGAATGTAGGAGGCAAAATACACCTCCTCGGCAAAGAACTATACAAGAAGGGAATTTCAACTCCCATGTTGAAATATCGTGACGACGATTAGGCCAACTATGTAATGAGAAAAGTTCACAAAGGAATTTGCGGTACCCATTCGGGTGGACGAACAATGTTGACCAAAATCCTGAGGGCTAGGTACGTTTGGTTGACGCTATCCAAGGACTGTGATACCTTTGTTAGATAGTGCATCCCCTGTCAACAACATGGTTCATATATACGTCAACATGCTGACAAACTCCACCCCATTAACTCGTCTTGGCCCTTTGCCATCTGGGAAATGGATCTTCTCGGGCCTTTTCCTTTGGCAAAAAGGATAATGTAAGTTTCTGATAGTCGTCATTGATTACTTTACTAAGTGGATTGAAGCAGAATTGCTTGCCATCGTCACAGTGAAAAATGTCCAAAAGCTCACTTGGAAAAATATAATCACACGTTTCGGCATTCCATATTCCTTCATCACAGATAATGGGCTACAGTTCACAGATTGACGCTTCAACGAGTTTCTGGAGGGGTTACAAATTAAACACAAGGTCACATCTATTGAGCACCCTCAGTCCAACGGTCAAGCCAAGGCTGCAAATAAGGTCATCCTGCATGAGTTAAAAAGGTTGGGGTAGGCAAAAGGAGAATGGGCAGAGAAATTACCAGAAATCTTATGGGAGTCTTATGGGCCTATAGATGTACCCCTCAGACAACTACAAAAGAAACACCTTTCCGGCTAACCTATGGTACTGATGCCATGGTGCCGGTTGAAATAGGAGAACTATAATTTTGAAGGCAACATTTCGAGGAACAAACTAATGGCGAATCCTTGGCCGTCAACCTAGACTTATTGGATGAGATAATGGCCAAGCAACAAATATGGCTAAGGCCAGCCTAAGAATAATGGCTAGAAAGTACAACTTAAAAATAAATCCAAGACAATTTCATGTTGATGACTTGGTATGGAGGGCAACAGGGGAAGCACGCCGAGACCGAAGAGAAGGAAAACTCGCTACTAATTAGGACAGACCCTTTCGGATAATGACGCGACTCGATAATGGCTCATACAAGCTTGAAACGCTGGAGGGGAAGGAAATACCGAGGCATAGAATGTTACACATTTAAAGCATTATTTCAGTTAAAGCACATGTAATATACTCATTGGTGCATTCTTTTCCTCACTCAGGTTTTGTCCTCTTAAAAACACGTGAAAAGAGGTTTTCCTTGAAAGGTTTTTAATGAGGCACCCTATTAATAAAATGATCTTTCTACGGACTTTAGATATCATTCATCTTTTCTTAGCAAGGGTAATTTTATAATTCCCTCCCAAGTACCCCACTCGGCCAAGGTTGAATAAATATATATTCCCTCCCAGGTACCTCACTCGGCCAAGGTTGAATAAATAAACTACACTCCCTCCCGAGTACCTCACTCAGTCAAGGTTGAATTTATCATTAAAATTTCCTCTCAAGTATTTCTGCTTGGCCAAGGATGGATGAATTATTTAAATTCCCTCCCCAGCGTCCTTACTCGGTCAAGGATAAATTTATTATCTAAAAGTTCCCTTCCGAGTACCCCTACTCGGCCAAGGATGATTCTATTTAAAATTTCCTCCTGAGTGTTCCTACTTGGTCAAGGTTGAATTTATTATCTAAAAATTCCCTCCGGAGTACCCCTACTCGGCCAAGGATGAATATATTTAAAATTTCCTCCCGAGTATCCCTACTTGGTCAAGGTTGAATTTATTATTTAAAAATTCCTTCCCAAGTACCCCTACTCGACTAAGGATAAATCTATTTAAAATTCTCTCCCGAGTACTCCTACTCAGTCAAGGACGAATTCTATGAAAATTTCCACCCGAGTACGCCTACTTGATGAAGGTGAAGTTATTTATTATTCACTCCTTTTCACTACTACATATCTCGGTTGATTGCAAGTGCTAATTAGAAACTACCAGAACAAGCACCGTATTCGGTTTACACTTCAATGAATTGGAAAATGATCAACGAATATCATAAGAATGAGAAAGGAAAACCGAATTGTATATTCTCATTTGACAAGGCTAATAAGCATTAAAAAAAATTAGACACTATCGGCCTCCTATTTACAAAAAAGAAAGAACAAAAACCTACATCCCCCCTTCGGTGTCCAGATGGGTTGGGCTGTCCTCTTCAACGGGGTTCAAGAGTTGGCTTGGTGCTAAGGCATCGGGTTCCACCTCCTCATCAACTTCGTCATAGGTAGGAACTTCCCACCAAAAAAGTCCCTAGTTAGATCAAAATTTCGCCTAAGGGGATCTGGCAGAACTCAACAGCTTGGCGGACGACATGATTGAAACTGGCCTAGTGTTCTGAAACAATTTTAATATTACTCTCGTTGGTCAAAGCCTTCAGCTCAGTTTCAAACTTTTGCTTCTCTTTGTCCAATTCGAAGCTCTTAGCCTCCAACTCCAAACTCTTGGCCTTAAGCTCTAGGTTTTTAGCCTCCAGTGCCTCCTCGGTGGCACGCAGCTGATTCCCCATAATATAGAAGTGCTTTTTCAGTTGAACAACTTTTCCCTTCAATGACTTATTGGTCTTGGCCAAGTTTGACCGCACCTCTTCACTCTGTGGAAGCGCCTGTTCGGAGGAGGAGAGTCAGCTTTGGACCCTTTCCAGCTCTTGTAAGAGTTCCAAAGCAAAGCTGCGTACCATCACTATGGCCTGAGCTTGGAATTTATGATACCATTGCTAGCGAGTCCTATGGTTTTCCTTATTTATAAGGACTCGTCCCGACTCTGATATGGAATCCAGACATACCATTCGGTTAACCCGAAAACCTTCAACAAAGAAGGATTCAAATATGGTATCAGGAGGTACAACAGTGTGAGCAGAGGAACTCCCCCGACCACTTGACCCAGCGTCATGAGCATGCTTGGGTCTTTTTTCTTTCTCTGACTCCTTCTCCTTGCCTTTGTCTTTTCTTTTCTTTGATCGACCTTCAGCAAGGGCAGGATCCTGAGGAGGGGAGCGGGCTTCAGCCACACTTGGCAACTGATCTATTACTGGGTATCGGTGAGCATGGGCTGGAGTACCTTCAGGAGCCTTTAGCTTGAGACCGTGCCGGTAACCCAAACCAGGTCCTCTTTGTGCCATTATCCCTACAATGCAAACAAGTCAAAGCAATATAAACTAGTGCTCAAAGAAAACAAAAACAAAAATATGAAACATACCATTCATATCCAACCGAGGTTGGGGAAACTTCAACAACAAAACAAAGGAATGGGCAGGGAGCTCCCTAGGCAGAGTCTTTATATACTCCAGAGTCGACAACTCCTCAGCCGACAACATTTCCTCAGGATAAACGTCATATCGACAATGTACTCAGGTCCAGTGGAAAGGAAAGAGAAGTCAATTTTCTTTATCAAAAAAATATTTCTTACCTATAGGGTTCACGGTTACCTTAAAGTAACTGGTTTTGAAACCCTTAAAAGACAAAGTGTAAGGTTTGAATAGGGGCAACTCGGCCTGCCTTATTAAAGACACTAATCTCACCTTATTAGATGGACGAGTACAAAAAAATGAAGAAATAAGCCTACACTAGGGTCTATATAATGAAATTTACAAATGATCCTGAATGATTGTATGGCCGCCCACATATTCGGATGCAGTTGAGTAGGTGCAACATTCAAAACCCTTAAAACTCCCATTTAGAAGTCGTTAAAAGGGAGTCTAATACCTAACTCCCTAAACATATACTCATACACGTAGAAGGTGTTAACCATTTCAACACCTTCCCCTAAAAATACAAAGTCTGGGTTGTCAGATCTGTCCCCCCGACACGGATACGACAACCTATACTTTGTGTTTATTGTTATAGGATACGGATCCGAACCCTCCCACAAGGATATGTCAAAGTTATCTACAAAAGATTGAAGGTATTTATTCCTTTAGAAGCGAGAAAAGTAGGTGGCCACCTCACCATGCACCCATTCATATCCAGGTATTAAACATGGGGAGAAAACAGGTCTCTCTCATGGGGGGCTCGCATCCAGAAGAGGTTCATCAGACTCAGCACCTGCATGGGACAGTTCGACATTGTCTTCATCCTCCCTAATATTAACCTTAGAACTATCCTTATGCGATTGTGAAGAAACTTCTTCAAACCTTCCACCATTCACGAGGTCCCCACCCTCAGCAGTAGTAGTCGGCCTCACATGATCCGACAGGGAGTCTTCCCACACAATTGAACTAGCCATGATGATAACAGGAAAAGAGAAGAATGGAAGAAGCAAAGCATACCTTTCGGTTTGAAGAAAATAACTATGGAAAAGCGTGAAAGGCAATGCACAAAAGGTACTCTTTAGTCTAGAGCAAAAAGTGTGAATTGAAGCCAAGGCTTCGGGCAAGCGAAGGGTCACACCTTCCCCTAACCGTTAGATCTTTCTCAAATTTGATGACTAAGATCACGCAACCTTTTGTTTCAGAGGCTCAAACCATGAGGAAACCTTAAAAATTTGAAACCCTAATTCGTTGAAGCTAATATCATCATTTTTTTCTGCTAAAATTCAATACTTGATATGAAGATATCGTTAGAAGTAAGCCGACTACTTGACGACCATGTGTTTTCAAAGCCGAGCACTTCACCAGTTAATTTAAGCCCTTTCGTCCTACCTCCTCGGGCTTAGGGGGCTAGTGTACTGAATAAGACACTACTCGGTTCTACTTATAGAAAAAGGAAACTGAGTACCTATTTGCCCTACGAAGGACGAGTACCTCTCAAGGCATATTAATTATAAATTAATAAGTAATTAAATCTATTTAGATAAAAAAAAACTAAGAATATTATTAACTTAATTATCAGGCTAGGAACAGGGCTGACTCACAAGGCCCATTAGCCCATAAAAATACCTATAAAAGGAAGGTAGGAAGGACAGGTAAGGGGTTGACTTCTAAATATAAAAATAGAATTCACTATCTATACTGACACCTGACTTTATCATCAGAGTGCCTTTTGCAGGTACACCTCCCTACGTCAGGAAGAGGAATCTACAATTCAGAGAGTTATGTCAGCTTAAACACCTACAGAGGAGTATCTAGAAGATTTGTGTATCCTTAACAGGAACAACATACATGCCACACCTTAAGCAAATGATGGAAGTGTTTTGCCTTTAAAGTTATATTGTAATGCCCCGAATTTTGTAATATAGTTGATTATTAATATAAGTGTTTGCATTGACTTTTTCTGTGTTGTGTATTTATATATATATATATATATATATATATATGATTGGATTGGATTGATTGGACTAAAAAATAAGTCAAAGGTGTAATATTGGGGCATTCTCGCTGTAGCGAGAAGGCCCTGGGAGAAAGGCGTGAAATTGTCACCATGTCATTGTAGCAAGTGTCTTGCTGTAGCGACAAAGCCACAGTTTGTGATGTATTTCTAGGTGCAGTCTCGCTATAGCGAAATTCTATAGAAATCAGAGTGCAGTTTTGTCTAAGTTTTTTGCTGTAGCGAGAGTGTTGTGACCAGAAAGGATTTAAAGGGGGTTAGGGTTTGAAAAAGGTTATTTCTCACATTCCCTGCGAAATTTCTTAAGTTCTCTCTATCCACAACCCTATTTCACCGATTAAATTGCCTCCAAAGCCGTTCGGGAGCTTGATTGAAGGTTGGATTCGTGTTGGGAATGCTTGGAGGTGACTTTTAATGGTTAGGGTTTTTGCTTTTCATCCCCTTTTTTTGTTTCTAGATTTCCTTGGATCCTCATGGAGTTTTTCCATGTATTTAGGTTGAAATTCGTATGGAGAGCACTTCCGTGATTGAATTCGAGTGTGGGTATTCAATCCAAGGTTAGGGGGACTCTACCCTATCTCTTTGGGTTCGATTGTCGTGTATTTTGATTAATATTGCAATGTGGTTGAGTTACAAGGTAGGAAATATGTATTTGATGGAATTTGCTATATGTTGTTAGGTGTGATAGCATATGAAAACTGGTGATGGGTGATTGTGTGGTGTGAGTACACCAATACTTGATGAATGAGGAATGTAAATGTGAACTATGTTGAAATTATTACGTGAGTAAATAAGGGTAATGTGTGTACCGTGCAATGTGAATAAGTGTAGGCCGAGAGCAGTACAATGGTGAATATTGTGTGTGTGGTTGAAATGAATTATGTTGTAAATACATGTAGGCACTTGTGCCGTGTATTGAAAACGATTATTGCAAACAAATGTGGGCCTAAGAGCCATGTAAAATAAATGATTGTGGGCTTTGTGCCATGAATTATGACTAAATACTTAAATGTGTGTGAATGAGACATGTTATCGTCGTTACATTGTACTCTGAATGGTTTAGCGATATACTGGAGGTGTGAAAGATTGGGACGCTAGAAATACCTTGGGGAAGAGAGAGTGGTGGTGACACCAACAGTAAGTGTGAGTGCACGATAAGTATGTAATTAAGCCTTCTTTTATAACCCATATATTCATATTCGATCTTTATTTTATTTGGTTTTACATTAATTTATTTATTAATTGTGTAGTTTTATATAAAGAGGCCGCAAGTATATTTTGGGCGCATTTTGGGCCCAAATTGATAGAAGATTAGAGCTTTGCAGCAGTCAGCACGCCCAACCCCTTTAAACAAGCACGGGGGTGCTTCAAGCCCATGCATGGCCGTGCTTAAGGCCTTGCACAATCATGCTCATCTGCGGAAAGCCCAATAATAAAGAGTTTTTAGGGTTTTTAAACCCTATTAAAGGAAGACCTGATACACCATTGAAGACATCTTTTGAAGGACTGTTTTTGACATCTTATCTTTGGCTTTGGAATACACCTTTCATCTCGTTTCTCTTATACGGGATCCTTGGCACATGCTTGACGAGACTTGGAGCTTCGATCGACCGTACTTGAAGACTGGAAACTCATCTTATTCTAGTTTGTTTTTCTTTATGGCTTTATTCATGAATGTTTTATTTTTTTTCTTTAGCATGAGTAACTAAGTCCATAGCTAGGGCTATGGAAACTATTGTTTATGAATTTATGGGATTTTAATGTTTGAATCTTAATTTGACTTCCGTTATGTGATTAGATTTTATCCTATTGCGCTTCTTTCTTAATCCTAATTAATTATATCGTTAGGCGAACGTACCTCTGTTAATTAATAGATCTATAGGGTAAAAGGAGACAAAGTATTAGGTGGACCAAACCAATCTTTTTCTTCTAATTGTTATTAAATTAACAAGTTCATAGATTCCTTAAGCTCTCTTAAATTGATGTCTTGCATGACTATTGAGGATGTTAATTTAGAGAAAAGAATATTAATATTACATGATCATTGGGTATTAATAGTTTTCGTATGAATGATTGGTAATCACAAGGAAATCAGATTTAGATCTAAATAAAAAAATAACATAAAGGATTGAATAAGAACACCCATACGCCCTAGGTTCCTCTCTGATAAGTTTAACTAAGACGTGAAATGTATTCTTGCTTTTAGTTTTATAATTGATTTTATAAATTCTTATTTTTAATTAATTTCGTATCTTTGAAGCTTAAACAATTGAATTAGGAAATTCTTAGTAATTAAAAATCAATCCTTGTGGGACGATATTTTGGGAACTTAATTTAAGAACCCTTTATTACTTCTCGATGGGTACACTTGTCCTCTGAACAGTGCACCACGGCCATACACTCTCTTCTTGACTAGAGTTTTGACCACTACCATTGCTGAGCGACCCGTGACTACCCAAGTGGTATCTGTGAGGCGAGAGTAACCGGTGACCATTCATAGTGAAAATCTGTGATCACAATGCCATAGTGAGCTTAGCTGACATGCAGTGAGTGCACGAGATATTTCTTTGATAATTACGTGTGTGTAAACTATTTGGTGCCGTGAGTGCATTGGAGTTGAATAAAAAGTGAATTGAGTGGTAATGCTGCTTGTGAATATATTTATATGAATTGTATTAGAAATGATATAAAATATGCGTAAAATGAGACTTTGTATTTGTTTGTGTAATGAGTAGTGTAGAGTACTCATCCTTACATTCATTTTTCAGGTAATCCAAACAATCAGCAGCGGTCTCAATGAAGGGGTGGATAGAACTACTATAGGACTTATGAGGATTTTATTTGAATGAAAAAGTTTATTCTCCCTATTTTTGTGAAATTCATTATTTTGGAAAGTAAAAATTAAGGTGTGTTACATATATTATTTTGGAGCTTCATCATTTTTCCTCTTCCTTAACTTTTTAGTTCATCTCATAAATACAGGACTTAATTAATACATCAAATTTTCATAATAAATTTCAAAGTCCTATAGCAGTTTCATCTATCTCTTCACTGAGCCAAATACTGATCGTCTTAATCACCTTAAAAATAAATGTAAGGGTGAGTACTCTACACTATCACACACAAGTATAGAGACTCACCTTGCACATTCCACAAATTTATAGCCATAACTCAGTCATGCATCAAACAGGCACAACACAATAATTTTAACATTTCATTCTCATACACACACAAGTGCGCTCATTGCACCATCAATCATTTCACATGCACATGTGGTCTCACTGCATGTTAGCCACACTTACTGTGGCACTGTGATCACAGATTCTTGATGCCTTCAACCTCAGGGACTTACTCAGTTTCACACCATGGATGGTCACCAAATAGTCTCCACCTCACAGATATAATGTGTGCGGTCATAAGCCTTTTGGCAAAGGTGTTAGTCAGAGGCCAATTTAGGAGGAGAGCGTGTGACCTATGATGCACCCACGCTCACTGTTGGTGTCACCACTATCCTCTCTTTTCCTAGGTATTTCTAGCGCTCCCATCTTCCACACCCCCAGTGTATCACTGAATCATTCATAGCTTTTCTCTTATTCAAACACAATCACAATCAACCTCAGCATGCCATTTCCATACACATTCAACCATTTAACATTATGCAACATCATCAGACGATTCAGCACTGTAGTTTCTACAAAATCTCACTACAACGAGACCCTCTTGCTACAGCAAAATTGTACTCAGCAATACACCCTTCATTCCCTCGCTACAGTGAGAATGCGACAGTTTCACTCCTTTTCTCCCAATGCCTTCTCGCTACAATAAAAATGGCAAAGTTTCATGCTTTTTGCCCAGGGCCTTCTCATTACAGCAAGAACACCTTGCAGTACACACTTAGCCTATTTTCAATTCAGCCTAGTCATATCCACTCTCAATGCACAATCAACATCCACATTTATCACATGTATACACATATATCTACATTATTATATATTTATTTAAACACAGAAACACATGGCAATCCACATATACACTTATATTAATATATCAAAATATTATTACAAAATCTGGGGCGTTACAACTCTCCCCTCATTCTACTCTCCGTTTTCTATGTGGCATCTCCCTCATCACTTGGGCTCCATATTACCTTTACCAATTAGATCTCCTTACCCCTCAACTGCTTAACACGGTGATCCACAATCCTCACGGGTACACATCATAGGATAAGTCTTCTCTTACTTGAATTGAGTCAAGGTTGATCACGTGAGACAGATTTGGTACATACTTCCTGAGTTGGGACACATGGAATACCGGATGTAGGTTTAAGAGATTCACAGGTAACGCTATCTGGTACACTGTAGGACCAATTCTACTTAGCACTTTGAACGGCCTAATGAATTTAGATGATAGCTTCTGAAATTTCAAAGCTCTCCCAACTTCAATCACAGGTGAGACCTTCAAAAATATATGGTTAACCACTTGGAACTCCAAAGGCTTCGTCCTCATATCGTAGTAGCTCTTCTGTCAATCTTGTGTAGCCTTCATCTTCTCTCGGATCATTTTGATCTGCTCATTCTTTTTCCGGATCATACCTGGTGCACACAGAGTCATCTCTCCAGTTTCATACCAACGCAGTGGAGTTTTACACATCCGCTCATACAAGGCCTCAAATGGCGTCATTCCAATACTAGCGTGATAGCTATTATTGTAAATAAACTCCACCAATGACAAACATTCCTCCCAAGTCCCTTGCTACTCAATCACACAGGCTCTTAACAAGTCTTCCAGGGACTAAATGGTTTTCTCCGTGTGACCGTCGATCTGTGGGTGATAAGCCAAACTAAGCTTTAACTTAGTTCCCAAGGCCCTCTACAGGCTTTTCCAAAACCTTGAAGTAAACCTCGGGTCCCTATTGGACACCATACTAGTCGGCACTCCATGCAGCCTGACTATCTCCCTCACATACAAATCCGCTAATCTCTCTAACTTATACTTCATGTTGATTAGGAGAAAGTGTGCAGCCTTGGTCAACTGGTTCACAATCACCCAAATAGCATCATAGTTGCTCCTGGTCCTCGACAAACCCGAAACAAAATCCATGAAAATCTTGTCGCACTTCCACTCAGGAATCTCCAAAGGTTGTAATAGTTCAAATGGACGCTACTACTCCACATTTGCCTTCTGACAAGTTAGGCACCTAGCCACATATTTCGCAGTATCTCTCTTCATCCCATTCCACCAAAATCTTTTTCAAAGGTTCTGGTATATCTTGGTTGCACCGAGGTGGAAACTCATCCTGCTCTTATGCGCCTCCTCAAGTATCATCTATCTTAATTCATCCACTTGGAAAATGCACACCCGATTCTGAAACTTAATCACCTCGTTCTCATCATAGTGGAACTCTAAGTCCTTCCCCTCATTCTTCTACCTTATCATATCTTGCAAGAAGGCATCTCTCTGCTGAGCATCTCGAATGTACATCAGGAAGTTATTGTGGATCATCGTCACTCCGATATACAAACTCCCCGGCCTTACCTCTATAGCAAATTCATGTCTCAAAATTCCTCAATCAGCTCCATCTCTTTCATCATTATTGCCGCCACGTGCAATGATTTTTCACTCAAAGTGTCAGCCACCACATTTGCCTTACCAGGATGGTAAGACAATGTAAAATCGTAGCCCTTGAGGAATTTCATCCATCTCCTCTGCCGCATATTCAATTCTCTCTTATCAAACAAATATTTTAGATTCTTGTGATCACTGAACATTTCAAACCTTGCCCCATAGAGATATTGCCTCCATACCTTAAGGGCAAAAACCACCGCGACTAACTCTAAATCATGAGTAGGGTAGTTGACTTCATCTGGGCGCAGCTGCCTTGAGACATAGACGACCACTCGCCCGTCTTGCATCAAAATGCACCCAAGTCCATGCCTGCATGCAGCATAGTATGCATCAAACTTCCGTTCTAGGTCAGGCAAAACCAACACATGTGCTGAGGTCAACTTTATTTTTAGCTCTAGGAAACTAACTTCACACCCTTTGGTCCATTTAAACTCTTTACCCTTGCGGGGTCAACTTCGTCAAGAGCAAGGGTATTTTAGAAAATCTTTCAATAAACTTCCTATAATAGCTCACTAGTTCTAGAAAACTGTGAATTTCTATCACATTCTTTGGCCTCAGCCATCCAGCTATTGCTTCTACCTTTGCAGGATCCACCATGATTCCTTCCTTCAACACTACATGCCTTAAAAATTGAATCTGAGATAGCTAAAACTCACACTTAGAGAATTTAGCATACAACTGTCTCTCTCTCAGAATTTGCAAAACGATCCTCAAGTGCTCGACATGCTCCTCTTGAGTCTTCGAATAAATTAGGATGTCATTGATGAACACCACCACAAATTTATCCAAAAACTCATAGAAGATCCAGTTCATGTAGTCCATGAACACAGCAGTCGCATTGGTCACTCCAAATGGCATCACCAAATACTCATAGTGACCATACCGTGTCCTGAATGTCGTCTTGGGTACATCCTCATCCTTCATCCTGATCTGATGGTACCCTGATCTCAAGTCAATCTTAGAAAACACTGCAGTCCCTCTCAACTAGTCCATCAAATCGTCGATTCTGGGACGTGGATACATTCTTGATCGTTACCTTGTTCAACTGCCAGTAATCTACACACATTCTCATACTTCCATCCTTCTTCTTCACCAATAGCATTGGCGCTCCCTATGATGATACACTTGATCATATAAATCGTTTATGCAATAAGTCCTCCACTTCTTTCTTGACCTCTGTCAACTCCACTAGTGACATCCTATATGGTGCCACAAAAATTAGGCTTGCTCCCGAAATAAAGTCAATAACAAACTCGATCTCCTTCTCAGGTGACAATTCAGAAACATCTTCAGGAAAGACTTCCAAGAAGTCTCTCACCACCGAGATATACTCTGGCTTCACCACACTTTCAGCTTCTATTGAAAACATAACCATAAAGCCCTTAACGTTTACCTCTTCTCCTACGCACCATGACTCAAAAGTCTCAGAATTTTCGTCACTGACGCACCAAAAATCAAAGTCTTTTCTCTGTAATCCAACAATACATGGTTGGCAGTAAGGTAATTCATCCCTAAAATCACATCCAATTGGGAGAAAGGCAAACAAATCAAGCCCACCTCAAACTCCCTACCATGCGAACACCCCAGACACACCCACAATGTCACAACTGGCTTACCCGTAGGGGTAGTCACCACAATATTGCATGACAATTCCGTTACATACAGACCAAGACTCTTAACACAGTCCACATATAGAAAAGAGTGGTAGCAGCCGAGTCAAACAATACATCAAGCGATCTGCCCTTAATAATACATTTACCTCGAATCAGCTTCTTAGATTGTGAAGCCTCTGCCCCATTCATGGCAAAGACTCTCCTGGATATACTCAGCTCTTGTACTACCACTGCTCTTGGTAACCCACCATATATTGGTAGTGTGCCCCAACTTCCCATAGTTACTACAGTTTGTCTTTGATTGTGAGCAGTCTCTCACTATGTGTGGTCCTCTACACGTAAAGCATTTGATCAGCCCTCTGAAAGAGCCCGATCCTGAGCCAAAGCCACTACCACTGCTCCTCTTCTATGATGAAGTCCATCTAGACTAAGAATGACTGGAGCCCAAATATGACCCCTTCGAGAATCTAGGGGCTTTTTTGTCCTATCTCATTAGAACACTCCCCCTGGTGTCCACAGTCTTCCCCTTTGAATTAACTTCAAAGATTCTACACTTGCTCACCAGAGTGGGCAAGTCGGTCAGCTAGAACACATTGAGTGCAGCTCAGATATCTAGCCTCCGCCCATGCTCAACTGAGCACACAGGTCTTCCTCTCTATCCTCATGCTGATAGTGAAGCTAATACTTCATCAGCTCTTGGAACTTTGTTACATACTCTCCCACTGTCATCCTTCCTTGTTTTAGCTCAAGGAACCCTCTGGCCTTCTGCTTTTTCTAGTTCTAGGAAAATTAATTTCCCAGGAAGCTTGCCTTAAATGCCTCCCACTAAATGTAGCTACTCTCTTGTTGTAAAGTCTAATTGGCAAACATCCACCAGTCCTCTGCCTCCCTACATAACATATATGTGGCATAGCTCACCTTGTATTCTTCTTTATGTCCCATAGCATGCAAGATCTTCTCCATGTTAGCCAACCACCTCTGGGCTCCTTTGGGATCAAACCCTCCCTCAAACTTAGGAGGATTGTGCCTACTGAAGGAAAACAACCCTCGGTACTCAACCAGTTCCATGTCTTGGTTATGCACTAAGGCCTCCAAAACTTGGGTCATTCGCTTTAGGAGGTCATTGGTGAGTCTAGCTCATCTACCTCTACAGGCCATTCTAATCTAAGCTAGCAAACAATGTAACAAACCACACTCGAACATGTTAGATCAATAACAACATTTATAATTCAAGCAAACAAAACAAATCAACACTTAGCTTGGATGCTTCAGCCCGATACCCCAGTCCGGTTTGGATGAATTGCTTTGATACAAAAATTGTAACACCTTAAATTAAGTTTTCAGAAATAAATAAATTTTGTAAAAATAGGAATAATAATTTTTTTTCATTCAAACGAATTCCCAACGCATAATTTCAATAAACATTTCAAAATAAGGCTGAATTACAATTTGAATCAATAATTGCTACAGGACTTAATTAATACATCAAATTTTCAAAAAAAAATTCCTAAGCCTATAGCAGTTTTATCCATCCTTTCACTAAGCTCGGTACTGATCATCTTAGTCATCTAAAAAATAAATATAAAGGTGAGTACTCTACACTATCACACAAAACACAAAGACTCACCTTGCACATTCCACAAATTTACTGCCACAATTCAGTCATGCATCAAACAGACACAACACAATAATTTCAACATTCCATTCTCATACACACACAGGTGCGCTCACTACACCATCAATCATTTCATAAGCATATGTGCACTCACTACACGTTAGCCACGCTTATTGTGACATTATGATCACAGATTCCTGATGCCATTAACCTCAAGGAGTTACTCAATTTTATACCATGGATGGTTGCTGGATAGTCCCTGCCTCATAGATACATGTGCGGTCATGATCCCTTGACAAAGGTGTTAGTCAGAGGCTGAGTCAGGAGGAGAGCGTGTGGCCTGTGATGCACCTACGCTCACTATTAGTGTCACCACTACCCTCTCTTCGCCAAGGTATTTCTACCGCTCCCATGTTCCACACCTCCAGTATATCGCTGAACCATTCATAGCTTTCCTCTTATTCAAACACAATCACAATCAACTCAGTATGCCATTTTCACACATATTCAACCATTTCACATTATGCAACATTATCAATGGCGTGTCAACACACACATCCACCCATGTTGGGCTCAATCATTTCACACATCATACTCAACATCAATTACATCGCATCCCACGTAGAGTTTTCATCACAATCCAACCATAATCTATCCAAGCATTATCACAATCAAATACACATGCTCATACATTTCATCTCAATCATACGATGAAAGTGCTCCCACACAAACTTTCATCCTCTAAACACTCCAAACGTGATTTCAACATTTGATTTTGCTCACAAACAGCTTTAGAGGCAGTTTAATCAGTGAAATAGGGTGGATGGTCAAGAGAATTGAAGGGATGTTGAAGAGAGGAAAGGAAAAATGAGTTTTCCAAACCCTAAACCCCTTAAATCCCCTTCTGATCGCAACACTCTCGCTACACAAAGATATTCTCGTTGCAGCAAAAATCTCAGATGATTCTGCACTCTGATTTTTGCAGAAATACACCCTCCATTGTCGCCTTCTCGCTGCAATGAGAATACGACAATTTCACCCTTTTTATCTCAGTGCCTTCTTGCTACAACGAGAATGACATAGTTTCATGCTTTTTGCCTAGGGCCTTCTCGCTATAACGAGAATCCACTCGCTATAGCGAGAACACCCTGCAGCACACACTTAGCCTATTTTCAATTCAGCCCAGTCATATCCAATCTCAATGCACAATCAGCATCCACATTTATCACATGTATACATATTTATCTACATCATCATATATTTATTCAAACACATGGCAATACATATACACTTATATTAATATATCAAAATATTATTACAAATTCTGAGACGTTACAATAAGAGTACTTTTGTGTGTTTTCTTCTATGTAAATACATGATTGAATAATATTGAATGGTAGTGAAAGGTCATTGAAGCATGTTTAGCTGATTTTGGGTGTTAGCATTATATTTAGTAGATTACGTATTTTGAACTTATTCCGAGCAGGCCCAGTTTTGAGGGTAGTTTAGAGGTGTGATCGCCTAGGGTCCAAGCTTAAAAGAGGGTCCAAAGTAAAAATTGTGTCCTACTTTCACTTGAAAAAAAATTCTAACTTTTACAGTTTGCAGTTGGAAAAAATAAAAAAACAAAAAGGACCTTTTAATTCCTCACACCTCACTTGCTATAAACGTAGTCGACTCATTAACTTCTGTAGACTCAAAACTTCATTTAATTCTAAAATTTTACTATTCTTAACATTAAAGCTCATGGAGAAATTTAGTTTTCTTCAAAAAATTAAATAGTTATTGAGTTTGTCAAATTTGTAAATTGTTATCTAAATGTTTTAATCACTTATAAAATTTTTTTTAGGATCCCAGCAACTATATCATCAACTAAAAGAAGTTTTTTAGAGTTAAAGTTAATCAAAACCTACCTAAGGTCATCAATGTCACAAGAACCATTGAATAGTCTCACAGTTTTATCAATCGATAAATAATTTTAAAAAAATATTAATATTAATGTTATCATTAATGATTTTGCATCTCGGAATGCTCGTAAAATCTATTTTTTATGATTTTTTTTTTGTTTTTGTAGTTAATTATAACATAGAAATTGATTGAATGAAAGAATTTTTTTTTATAATTTTATTAGAAAAATTATAGCCACTTAAAAAAAATATATTATTTTAATAAAATTATTAACATATACTTTTATTTTATTTATTACATTTTATAATTTTTTTAAAGAGTCCTAATTTTTTATTTTGCCTAGGGCCCCAAAAAGATCAAGAATGGCCTTAATTCTGAGAGTGCTTTACTAGGCATGATTTTCTATTAGAATAATGAGATTGACACGAAACATAGTATGGGATGATCATAAAGTGCTAAATGGATCTAGTGTGCATAGTTACAGAGATACACTAGGGTATAAAGTCTAGAGACAATGGAAAATCTTTGGTGTCTTTAACATAATACACTTAGTGAGCTTGACTAGCTAAAACATATAGCTTTTTGATCTTTAACATATGGCAAAAATCAACGACTTCCTATATATGCGATTTTTTGTCCATTGGATAGTCTCAAGCAACATATATGTGAGTGACAACATGGACATGCAAATTTTCCTTTAGTACTCCATCTTGAGAGGTTTCCATATGCAGAAAAATCATTAATAGTTCACAAAATAGATGCATATAATCTAAATGTTTCTTTTTTTTTTTATGCATCATATGTCTTTACACCTTTTTTTTATAATTCTTTCAATTCATCAACTAATGGCTGCAAATACACATCAATATCATTTCCTGGGGCTTTAAGGCCTAGAATAAGCAACGACATTATGAAATAAGGATCTTTCATACACATCCAAGGTGGTAGATTATAAGAAATTAACACAACTGGCCACACATTATATATAGTGCTCATATTTCTATGAGGATTAAAACCATCACTTGCTAGTCCAAGCTTAACATTGCGTGGATCTACTGCAAAAGAACGATATTGCGAGTCAAAACTTTTCCAAGCCAAGGAATTAGCTAGATGTCTCATTTTTCCATTTTCAAACGGTTATTCTTTATGCCACCTCATTTTTGTAGCAATATTTGAGGACATATATAATCGTTGTAACCTTGGTGCTAAAGGAAAATAATGTAAGACCTTTTGGGATAATTTTTTTTTTGGATCTTTATATCGAGGAACACCACAAGTTGGAAAAGACGTAGATTTTGAATAATCACCTCGATAAAGTATGCAATCACGAAGACAAGGATATATTTTTGTGTAATCAAGCCCTAGTTCACGAATAACTTTTCAAGCATCAGAATAAGATTCAGAAACTTTATTACCTCATGGAAATGCCTTTGTCAATAAAGAAAGTAAAGCATCAATTGATTTTTCACTCATACCAAACATACACTGGATGTTTAGTAGTTGTACTATAAATGATAACTTAGAAAAATTGTCGCAGCCAAGATATAAATCTTTTTTGGCATTCGTTAGTAGTTTATAAAAGTTACTAGCTTCTTCATTCATTTGATTGATGTTTGGATTGGCCATATAACTCATTTCCATACTTTCTATGATGCTTTCAGTGTTGATGAAATTTTTGAGATCATGTAACATATCATGAATTCCCTTGTTACAATCTTACTCATCATCATTGTCGTTTTCATCAGATTCACTACCCACTTCTATATATTACTCCCAAAGAATATAATCTCTTTTTATTCCAACTCTGGTCAAGTGCTCATATATGATTTGTTGAGACCAATGAAGATTATTATTGCATTTTTTATATGGATAACAAAGTAACTTTCCTTCTTCAAAACCATTGAATGCAAATTCAAGAAATTCACAAACTCCTTTATCGTATAAAAGATTTGTTCTATCAGTAATTTGCATCCAACTTTTATCTAATCTCATACCTATATACCACAAAAAAATATATGTCAAACAAAATAACAAGTAATCACTCGTTAGAATTAAACTTATTAAATTAAAGAATCGATACTTATAACTAATAAATGTTTTTACCGATTTAGAATAACTTTAAGCACTATTAATATGGAGATATGAATTGCAATATTTATTGATCATTTAAATATAAATTAAAGTTTACAATTTTAAAATAATATCATCTAAAATAATAAACTTTTGTTATTAATAATTTTTATTTTAAAAATAATTCAAAAACAAATTATGTTAAGTTTATTATTATATACAGTATCAAAATATCAAGATATATTATTTAAATAAATTATATATAGTATATACAGTAGTATGTAATAGCATTATCTAATATATTATAAACAATATAAAAAAAAAAAACACATAATACTGATGAGATATATTACATAAGACTATATACAAAATGTATCGAATTGACTAATGCATTAGTGTGGTATAATTATCTTATAAAAATAATTTAAAATTGAAGAAAATTCATATAAAAATAAGGAATTCATTTTAGATGCAAAAATTTATTATCCCACAGTGTAAAAGTTTAAAATTCAAACATAACCTTATTTAATATAACAAATTGATAAAACATTTAATATATAATTAAATATTTAATTAAGAAAAAAAGATGAAAAAGTAACTACCAATGAAATCATGATTCCAACTATTTTGCAGAAGAAACTGCTATATTAGATAGATAAACTTGTAAGTGAAATAAATCAAAGAGCAAAAATTAAAAAAAGTTTTTGTAAAGAATGTATACCCAAGAAACAAAGAAAAACTTAGCACTCATATCTCTTTTCGCTTGTTTTTTTTTTTTACTTTTTTTGCTCTATACTTTTGTCTTTATTTTCACTAACACAATTAGCCATAATGCGCAGAAAGAGTGAAACCACGATCCAAATACAATAGGTGTCAGAGCTGCTACAATTGCTTCAGCAGAGCTCCTATAGGTATTTGAAAGATATATCTTTTCTTCTTTACTTTCTAGGTTCTTGTTTGATTCTGTACTTTGGATCTTCAAGTAAGATTGTTTTGTTTATATCCAAATATAAGGTGTCTCATTAGATTCTATTTTTATTTAATAACTTTCGTACATAATTTTATCAAATAATAAAAAAAAGGTTTATACGATTGAAATGAGAAAAGGAAGGAGTAGTTTTTTGGTTGGGGGAAGCAGGGAGAAAAGCTTCGCAGATAAATTGTGGAATATTTTCATTCCTTTAGGAAATGTTGCACTTGCTAGTACTTATGCTCAACTTGCTATAGATATTCAGGCATGAACAAACTATAAATAAGACCTTTTTTTCAATGTATGTCACTAAGCTAAGAGAACACTAACTAGCAAGTGTACTAAGTAGTTGTAGCAAGTAATAAAATTTGAAATTCAGTTTGACTCCCAAGTATCGTCCTCAGGGATTAATTCTATCAATTACCACTTCACAAATCAATAACTAGTTGAGTCAAAAGAATATTGGAGATGTTTTGAGTCATTTGAGAACAAAAGCAATAAAATGTAGAAATCAAAAAATAACAGCTAAATAAAGTGACAAATTTAGAAATGAATTGATGTGAGAATGGAGTTAGGATTGATTTCACCTCTTTATCAATTGCAAAATGGAAGTAGATTTGAACTTTAAGTTCCTTAATTGATTGATGATCAATTTCACTTATTTAATCAAAGGACAATCCCTTGCCTTAATGATCCTAATATTCAATTAACTACCCTAATTCCTTAGGTGTAAATCAATCAAACATTGTATTAGGCATTGAAAATTAAGAGATAATAAAATCACGAATTCTTGTCCCTAAGATATCCATAACCTTGACATTCAATTCAGATATGAGAAATTAACTCAACTTCCATTGATGAAAATTCTCTAGGTTCAATTCAACTGAATAGCTAATTCAAGAATTACGTTAAGGAAAGAATTAAACGTTCAATACAATCAAGATCTTAAAAACTAGATTCATAATCAATTTACAATATCAAAATCGAATCCATCAATCCATAACAAAAAGAAATAAGAACATGTTCATAGAAGAAAAAGAGAGAGAAAAAGTAGAAGAAGAGGAGTTGCATAATTTCTTCATAAATCCAATCCCAGCCTGATTCCTCAAGCTTCAGAGCTTGGAAGTCTCCCCCAATCTCCCTTTCTAACTCTCCTAAGGTGTGAAAATGAAAAATGAGAAAAAGATCCTAAGTTTCTGACCTAATCTCTTATTTATAAAATTCCTGCCTTTCTGGTGTGATCACTATTTTTCATAAAAGTAATAACGCAGAGGTTAGTTACTCTTAGTGGTCTGCATGTGTTCACTTTTGTGAACAATAGGAGTCACGCGCAATTAGAACGATCACTTTTGTAAGGAAAAGTGATCACGCGTAGCTCGACCTTCAATATTAGGCTCTGGAACAATCACTTTTGTAAGGAAAAGTGATCACGCCCAGCTTGCTTTGTTAGAAGGCTCTCTGGAACGATCACTTTTGTAAGAAAAAGTGATAACGCACAGCTTGCTTTGCTAGAGGGCTCTCTGGAACAATCACTTTTGTAAGGAAAAGTGATCATGCTCAGGTTGACCTTCAATATTAGGCTCTGGAACGATCACTTTTGCAAGGAAAAGTGATCATGCCCAGCTCTTGCTTCTCCAAACCTTGTTCCTTGATTCTAAATTTTCTACTTTCTTCTACTTTCTCTCTTGATCCTCCAACCTTATGATCTCAGCTCAGAGTTTCCTGCAAAACTATCAAAATTCTATTAAATTCACACAATTTGAATTATTAAAGACAACAATTTACTTTATTGAACATTTATATATTTTTGTGTAGTTTTCACTTTCCAAATTACATTTTCTATCAAAAACAACCTAGAAAACTACATAAAAACCTAGTAAAATCTGCATTTATCAATGTGCAATTATACTATTTCTCTCTCGCACACATCAAGTACTTCTCTAAGTATAAGAACAATCATTTGTTAGATCTTCCACCCTACCATCTTTAATATATGTTTATTTTGCTCAAATTCAAGGATTTTCTCTTCCATAGCCATGCCTTATTCCTCCTTATCTAAGGTATTGTAATACATTGTAAGTTCTTTTTCTTTCGTAGCTTTTGCAAAGGCATATTTAACATTCTTTGTTTGTGTACATTATAATTTTAGTTGCTGCGGCAGTTTAACTTTTTTTTTCTTATACAATTTGTTGTTCCCTTTTAATGTACTTTTTTCCTCATTTGTTTGTTTTGTTAGGATTTCTATAGCCACTTATTCATTTGATACTTTTCTTTTATTTTTTAAGTGGTATCACTTTGTACAAACTATGTCAGATATTGAGAAAGAGAGACTGCAAAAAATTGCAGAGAATGAAGCAAAATTAGAAGATTTGGAATTGTTTCAAATGACTTTATTCTTCAAGGGTCTAATGCAGAATGTCAAGAACAAGAAATATAAAGAACAACAGATTGAAGATGAAGAAGATAAAGAGTGTAGACCTGAGGATGATGAAGAATTTAGATTAAATTCTTCAGATAAAGAAAACGAGCACCGTAAAGATGACAATGTTATCATTGAAAATGCTCATCGGTCACGAAAAAGAAAGATTTGTTCTCTTATTATTGATAGTGATGGTCTACCAATGTGGCTAGTGTTAGACTTATTAAAAAATTAAATTTTACTACTACTCCCCACTCCAAGTCTTATAAGCTACAATGGTTGAGTGATGAAGGGGAGTTTGTTGTTAAAAGACAGGTTTAATTACTTTTTCTATTAGCAAGTATGAGGATGAAGTCTTATGTGATGTAGTACCTATGAAAGTAAGTCATATCCTCTTGGAAAGACCCTGATAATTTGACAAAAAAAGCTAATTATGATAGTTATTCTAATAAGTTTACATTTAAACATAAAGAGTGCACAATCACTTTAGTGTCCATGACTCTTAGTCAAGTATGTAAAGATCAAATAGTCAGGAGATTGAAAAGAGAGCAAGAGAGAAAAGATGAAAAAAAATTGAAAAGAAAAAAGTGAGTTTAAGGACAAACTTAAAAAGAAAGAGGAAAAAGTAAAGACACTTACGAGTGAAAAAAGATAAGAATGAAAAGAAAAGTAAAGAGAAAAGTCAATATGAAAGGAGAGAAAATTTGTTTGTGAGAGAAAAAGAAGTGAGGAAAACTTTATTGGTCTCTCAACCTATGTATCTACTTTTATGTAAAGAAATTCCTTATAATGAGTTTATTGCTGACAATCTTTTACTTAGTGATGTTTCTTCTCTTTTATAGGAATTTGAGCATGTCTTCCCTAAATAAGTGTTTCATGGTCTACCTCCAATTAGAAGGATAGAACATCAAATTGACTTGATTCTAAGAGCAATATTACCCAATCGGCCTACATATAGAAGCAATTCTTAAGAAACTTGAGATCCAAAAACAAGTAGAAAGATTGTTAGAGAAAGGATATGTTAAGAAAAGCCTAAATCCTTGTGTTGTACTAGTCATCCTGATATCCAAGAAAGATGGGAGCCGGAGGATGTTCACTAATTTTCGTGTTATCAACAATATCATTGTAAAGTATAAACATCTCATACCTTGTTTGGATTATTTACTTGAAGAATTGTTTGGTGTTTGTTATTTCTCTAAGATTAATCTCAAAAGTGGATATCACCAAATAAGAATAAGGGAGGGAGATGAATGGAAAACAACTTTTAAGATTAAATATGAGTTGTATGAATGGTTGGTTATGCTATTTGGGTTAACTAATGCACCTAGTACCTTTATGCGCTTAATGAATCATGTGCTTAGAAACTTCTTAAGTAAATTTGTTATTGTTTACTTTTATAATATCTTAGTTTAAAGCAAATCTTTTGATAAGCATATATTGCATTTAAGGTGTGTATTAGAGATCTTGAAGCATGAATAATTATATGCAAATATTAAAAAATACACATTTTGTAAATATCATATAGTTTTTCTTGGCTTTGTGGTTAATTTTAAAGGTATGCATGTGGATGAGAAAAAAGTTAAAGCCATTAAAGATTACCAACCCTTAGGACTATGAGTTAAGTGAGGAGCTTTCATAGGTTAACAAGCTTTTATAGGCATTTTGTGAGAGATTTTCGTACCATTGTTACATCCTTAAATGAAGCTGTTAAGGAAAAAATGTGACTTTTAAATGAAAAAAAGGAATAATAATAAGCCTTTAATACTTTGAAGAGTAAGTTTATGCATGCACCTATACTTGTACTTCCTAATTTTGTTAAATCTTTTGAATTAGAGTGTGATGCATCTAATGTTAAAGTAAGGGTTGTTTTGATGCAAGAAAGAAATCCTATTGCTTACTTTAGGGTATGTTTGGAAGTTATATTTAAGAGAGGAAAGGAGGGGTTAGGAAGGTTTAATTGTTGTTTGGGGGTTAATTAATTTAGAGGAGAAGGTTTAGAGGGTTTTCTAAACCCCTCAAAACTCTCCTAAACTTAATTTTATCAAATATATATGCTTGAACTTTGTTCTACAATTATGCATTAAATTTTTGTATTATTATATTACATTGAAGTTATATAAGATTAATATAAAAATATATTTAATAATAAAGTAAACCAAAAAATGTATTTTGATTTATATTTTAATAAAAAATTTATTTACTATTTTATATCATTTAATTAGGTTAATACAATTTAATTATTATATAGTTGATATGAGATTGGTTTTTTTAAAAATATTATTTATATATGACACACATAAAATATTTTTCACACAAATATTTTTGTTAATAAAATCATATTCATATTTAACTCATAACGTGAATGTCAAATAATAAACATATTGTAAATATTTTATAAATTTTACAGTCACCTACTATTATCGTAAACTTATTATTTATTAATAATATTTAAATTTTATTTTTATATTTTAATTTAAAATAATATTTTTCTATGCAACATATATATTATAAGCACAACTATAATTTATTGAATCTAAATAATATTATTTTTACTATTTATTTATGTTTAAAGAAATTTTTGAAAAGATATAAAATATAAAAATTATTGTTAATTTTTATTTGTTAATTTCTTCTTCAAATAAAAAAGTATAATTTGTTTATATACACATATATTTCTTTATTATAAAAGTTTATTGTAATCATTATCTTTTATTCAAATTCTTTCTTTTAAAATTTATATATATTATAAATATTTAATTCATTAAAATAATTTTTTAAAAATTTGTTTTTTCGACAAAATACTTTTGTGTAGTATATGAGTTAAAAATACTAGTATTAATATATATATATATATATATATAGATTAATTATATTATATTATATTATATTAATTAAATCATTATTTTTCTTACAATTTTAAATTCAAAAGTTAAAAAAAATATTTTATGTATCCATTTTTCCTTGTTAGTACTTGAACTTCTCTACCCTAAAACCTAACAACTATGAAATGTTATTCATTAGAGTTAGTTGTCAATGCCACAAGATGTCACCAAGTGATTCCACACGAAGGGCACTCATTGTGCAAATCTATTTCATTGTTACTCTGACATTGCCGATCAATCGAATCTCACACAAGATAAGGTTATCGCTGATAAATAACTTGTGTGTTTAGTTTCGCTTATTATTTCTAAGAATTTTAGTTTAGAAAATTATTATATTAAGATACATTTAGCACTTGTGATATTTGAATATTTGCTTTTTTATCTATGATTGTACCTTATTTGACAACTACATATTGAATTTTGTATGATTATGCTACTTATGCGAAGGTATATAAATATATTTTTCTTTATAAATATTTTTTTCTCAAACAAGCGCAGATAATGAGTACAAGATCGATATGCAGGTACTCAGAAAATATGGGTACGGAAATTAATGTTCATACCTATATGGGTATAGGGCTAGGTACAGGTATTTTTTAAAAATATGGATATGGGAATGAGTACTATAGTACCCTACCCATACCCTCCCCATTGTCATCTCCAGTTCCTCCATTTTAAAAGGTTTTTTAGTCAATTAAAATATTTTTCATATTAATTATTATATGAATGATATAGGAACAAAATAAATATTTTTAAAAAAATGTGATTTTAATTTTACAAAAGAAAATAACAAATTTTTTTATAAAAAAAATGTTAGTTTTTAGAGTGAGAATTTTTTAAAATATAAAAAAAAATTAGAAATATGAATTTTAAAAATATTAATTTTTTGAGGGAGAAAAACATATAATGTGTATTTTTTGAAAAAAATTAAAAAATATAGTAATAAATTAATTTTTAGAGTGATATTTTTTTAAAAATTTATAAAAAATAAAAGTATAATTTTTAAATTTTTAGAGTGATAAGTTTAAAATATATTATTTTTTAAAAATATTAATTTTTAGAAGAAGAAATATTTTTAACTTTTGTATTTTTTTAAAAAAATATATAAAGAGCAATAATATTATTTATATATTTAAACTCTATATCACCCCTTCCCCTCCTCAAATTAAATATCCAAACAATCCTTTCCCTTCTCCCTATTCTTCTCCCTTCAAATCCTTTCTTTCCTTTTTCCCTCCAAATTCTCAAATAAAGCTTAAAGCTATGTTTGACAGTCAGGTTTTGAAAAGAAGGAGAGGAAAAGAGTTAGAAGAGGTCTAATCTTGTTTGGAAGTTACTTAATTAAGAAGAGAATATTTTGATAAGTTTTTCTAAGCCCTCCAAAATTCTCTAAAAGCTTGTTTTTTGAGTTCATCCATTTTGGAAGGTTTTCTCTCTCTCGCACTCATTCATATTATTTAAATTTTAACTTTTTTTAAAAAATAGTTTTTCAAATGATAATTTTAAAAAAAATTTAAAAAATAAAAAATTTTAATTTTAAAATTATGTATTAATTTTAAAATTATTTATATAATTAAACTCCTTAACACTTTCTCTTCTTAATATTAAACATCCAAACAAGGGAGGAATTTAACCTCTTTCCCCCCTTCCCTTCCCTTCCTACTCCCTTTAAACCCTTCCCCTTCCTCTCCTTCCAAACTCTAAAACAAAGCCTTAGTGAAAAACTTAATGGCCATGTTTGAAATATCTTACTTATTATCACAAGTTCAAATAGCACTAACTAGCAAGTGTATTAGTATAGTTGCAGCAAGTTATAAAATAAATTCAGAATTCGCTTAAGTCCTAAGTATCATCATTAGATATTAGTTCTTTTAATTACCACTTCACAAGATTAATAACTATTTGAGCTAAACAAAAGTTGAGAAGTTTTGAGCATGTGTAAACCAAGTCATAAAGTGCAGAAAAATGTAAATATAACAGCAAACAAAAATACGAATTTTAGTAATGAAATGATATGTGAATGAAGTTAAGAATGATTTTAACTCTTTATTAAGTGCTAAACTAAATTAGATCTGAACTCTAAGTTTCTTAATTGATTGATGATCAATTTCACGAGATTAATCAAAGTTCAATTTTTTGACTCAATGATTCTAATATTCAATTAACTACTCTAATTCCTTAGGTGTAAATCAATCAAATATTGCATTAGACATTAGAAATTAAGAGATCACAAGATTATGAATACTTATCCCTAAGATATCAATAACCTTGACATTCAATTTAGATTTAAGAAATTAACTCAACTTCCATTTATGAAAATCCTCTAAGTTTAATTCAATTGAATAGATAATCCAAGAATTTCATTATGGACATAATTAAATGTTCAATATAATCAAGATCTTAAAATCTAGATCAACAATCAATTTACAATATCAAAATTAGATCCATCAAATCCCTAACAAAAAGAAATCAGAACATGTTCCTAAAAGAAAGAGAGAAAGCAAGAGTAAAATAGAAGGTAAGGAAGAACTCCATGAATCCAAGTTCCAAGCCTAATTCCTCTAGATTTGAACCTTAAAATTCGCTCTCAATCCTCTCTCTCTCTCTAACTCTCTAAGAGTGTGGAAAAGAAAAAAAATGAGAAAAGATCCCAAAAATTCCAAGTTTTTGTCTATTTATAACATTCTCGCACTTTTGGTGTTGTCACTTTTTGTAGAAAAATGAGCCACACGCAGGCCATTTTTGCTGACAGCATTCTATGTTATCACTTTTTGCACAAAAAGGAGCCATACGCATGACATTTCTGCTAACAACATTTTGCATTATCACTATTTATGAGAAAAAGAATAACGCGTAGGCCATTTCTTCATAATAGGCTTATGCGTTGTCACTTTTTGTGAGAAAAGGAGTAATATGCAGGTTATTTCTTTATAGCAGGCTTGCATATTGTCAATTTTTGTGAGAAAAGGAGGAACACGCAGGCCATTTCTGCTAACAACACTCTAGAACACTCATTTTTTGCACAAAAAGGAGCCACTTGCATGACATTTCTTCAATAAAGCCTTTAGAACATCCACTTTTTGCCTAAATAGTGACCACACATATGATGATTCTACATAATAAGCTTTTGGAGTGACTACTTTTCCTCCCATAAGTGGCTACGCCTAGTTCTCAATTGAATTCTAGACCTTTAAAGTGTTCACTTTTTGTGCCAAAAGTGACAACGCTTTTAATGCCTCTAACTCATGTGTTTTTGTGTAGAATCTCCTGCAAAACTAGTTCAACAACAAAATCACATCATAATTCTATTAAATCTAAACAATTTGAGTTACTAAAGACAAAAATTGACTTTATTAAACAATTATATATATATTCTTTGCAGTTTTCAACTTCCAAGTCACCTTTTTTCTATAAAAAAATAACATAGAAAACCAATTAAAAACCTAGTAGAATATGAATTTATCACTTATGATAAAGAACTCTATGCTTTGATTAGGCACTTTAAGCATGAGAACATTATATTTTACCTAAAGAGTTTGTGATCCATAGTAACCATGAACCATTAACGTATCTTAAGGGTCAAGGGAAATTAAATAAAAGGCATGCTAAGTGGATAGAATTCTTAGAACAATTTTATTATGTTATTAAGCATAAGCAAGGTAAAATAAATGTAGTAGCTGGTGCATTTTTCTCCTCCTCAAGCTCAGTTTCTTCCTCAACTTCTCCTTCCGCATCATCTATTTTTTCCTAAGCTTATGTTTCTCTCTCAACTTCAATCAGAGCTTCTTTGTTATCTTGAATAAAGTTGATGAGGTTTATCATTTCCTCATCAATTATAAGACCTTCTACTACCAAAAAAGTATCAATCTCATGCTTCTTTGTATAATCCTAACCAACAATTCTATATTGGTCACTCTCCTAACAACGCCTTTGTTACTATATTGAAATTTCTTTACTTTAGTTTAAAGTTTCTCTATAGGTGTTCTTTGAGTGGATGATGATGGTCATTGTTGGGATGAAGGTTCTATTGGGCACTTTGTACATATTTTTCAATGTAGGTTTTGTGATTGGTTTGGTATTGACACATGAATACAATGTTCAAATTTTACACCCTACCTCATGCAACGTTGTGCTATCAAAGTGCCATATAGAAGATAAATCTTCTTAATTGTTGATATGTAAATAATCTCATTTGCAATTGCTAACACTAAGTTGATGGACAACTTCTATAAGATGCAAGGAAGATGTTGGATTGAACAAATGTGCTCCAGATCTTTGGAGTAGGTAAGAAACTAGATTTGAGAAGAAATTTGCACCTCCCATGCTATTTGCTTTCCCATTTGGTACCTAGCTTGCAAAGAGCAGTGAAAGTAGCTTCCTCATTCATATAATGGTCCATCAATCTTTTAAACTCATAGGGTGGGGAGCTTCTATTTTGTTAGTTCAGAAGATATACCTTCCTCATCTCTATAGTAGTCCATCAATCTTGTGTCTAGTATTGCCAATCATGTTAACCTCAACGTGGTAAACAGTAATGTAGACATAATTCATCTCACAATTAAGTGATTATATAGTCTCCACTTACACTAAGATTACATATAAAATAATATCAACATAATATTAAACCATACTAAAAAATGTCATTATACTTTACTTATCCATTCAAGACCAACAATGTCAATTTTTATCCTAGCTACTACTAATTGATTGTTGTGTGTATCTGAATTATATTTGAAACCTTTCCACCTCGATATAATTGTCAATTATTAAAATGTTCATATTAGAAATTACATGATATTTTACATATATAAAACTAATTTTTTTTATGTATATTTACCTTGTTGCTAGTGGAAACCTAAGTAAAAATTGACCAGAAGGCTGCATACAAAGCATTCTATAGAACGGTGAATACAAATCATTCTATACCAAACTCAAGATTGTAGAAGGGCCTTATAGCCATCAATTTTGATAACATTGAACTTGCAAGCATGATATAATTACTAATACAAGAATGTTAGAACTATAGATCCTTAACTAAAAGTCTTGCACTCATGCAAATCACTTAGATGTTGTAGCCATTTAAGATGATCTATAGCACCTAATTTGTCTATAAAAAAATAAATCATCAAGTATTTTGCATACAATATGCCCGAGTATAACACTTGTGCTATATATTAAGTCTCACTCTCAAGTTGACTTGACTTATAGACCTATGCTTATCATCAATTCACTTTATACTCAATTCAAGATTACTTTTACTTTAGACAATTTATATATAAATTATATTTCGATTTCACTTTAACATAACTTATATATTTCATACAAACAAGACTTTTTTTTTTTTTTTTGAAGAAAATACATTTTTAAAGTTTTTTAATTTTAAATCTAAAAAAATTTCTAAAAGCAAAATATGATAAAATGTGTTATGTGATAGAGAAAAATAAAAATAAAAATTATTGATAAAAACTTATGATAAAAATTTTGAAAAAGTTTTACTAATATATTATTTAAATATTTTAAATTGATAATTATTTATTAAAGTATGACTGAGAATTTTGAAATTAAAAGTAAAAATTATTAATTAAAGAGTAAAATTTACAAATTTTATAACCGATAATTAAAAAAATGTTAAACAGGGTGATTTAGGCAATTCTGAATTTTGTGAAAAATAAAACGAAGGGAAACAAGAGGAGATGCTAAAGAAGGAAAAAGAACAGGGCACAGAGATCTGAGTAGAAAAAGAAGAAAGCATAGCATCTGAGCGAACAGTGACCCTTTGGAACCAAAAAATGCAAACCCCAAATTCATCATCTCCATCCCCACCAACACAGCAACACCACTGGCCGTCATCCCTCTCAGTTCCGTCATTCTTCAACCTCAGAGACACAAAATCAAAACCCACTCTTCTCTACACAGTCCTCGCCATCTCCCTCCTCTCCCTCACACTCATCCTCTCTTTCTCCCTCTCCTCTTCCTCACACCCTCCCCCATCCGGACCCGACCCGTTTCTCCACCCCACCCGAACCATCATCTACGACCCTCCCCCTCCCTCCATCGCTTATCTCATCTCTGGCTCCCACGCCGATTCGGCTCGGATCCTCCGCTTGCTCTCCGCCACCTACCACCCCCTCAACCACTACCTCCTCCACCTCGACCCCTCTGCCCCCCACGCCGACCGGGAGCGCGTGGCTCTCACCGTCCAGTCCAACCCAATCTTCAGAGCCGCGCAGAACGTCCACGTCATGGGGAAACCCGATTTCGCTTACCCCAAAGGGTCCTCACCCGTTTCCTTGAACCTCCACGCCGCTTCCATTTTACTTCGCCTTTCGGTCAACTGGGATTGGTTCGTTAGCCTCAGTGCCGATGCGTACCCTCTTGTTACCCAAGATGGTACGGTATGGCACTGCTCAATTCTATTTTTTGGTTCATCTTTCTAGAGCTAGTAAAATGCGCTGGCCCGACTAAGTTTGCTAAAACAGAGTTTGAACTTTCAGGCCTTGGCTTGATCCACTCGGGCTTTTCTTTCATCGGATTGGTGCTAGTTTTGTCTATTGAAATGTCAAATGTGGGTTCGAGTTGGGCTTGGGTTTTTATTTTTGGATATTACTATTTGCGCCAACCTTTTTTTCTATTTACATTTCCCTTTTTTATTGTGAATTTCGGAATTTAATTTCTGAAAATGTATTTAATACCTTCTGCAAGTGAAAACTAAATTTCCTAAGTAATTTGCAAATAACTTCTAAAATTTAATTTTTGGAAGCGATTTTATTTTATACTTTCTGAAAACTGGCCCGCCCGATGAAGCTTGAACCGGCCAACTTGAATTGGCTATACTTTATATGTGAATTGAAGCTCTCTTAAAAGATTTGACGTTGGTTATATATCAGTCTATAGAAGATGAAATTGCCATTTTAATCCCCGAAAGATGAAATTGTTTGATCAATTTGGTTGTTTTTAGGGAATAGGTTGACATTAAACAAAGGATTAAATTAATTGGCTTTTTTTATTTTTCAGGGATATAAATTTTAATTTTATCTTTGGTGGATTAATGTGACAGAATTCATATGTTTTAGGGGCTAAAATGATGCTTGATGCTTTACTTTATATGAAATGAATATGTTACTTATAATAACGTGTTTTGGTGTTTTGATGGTTTGAATCTTTTGTGGGTGTGTCAGATCTTCTCCACATATTGTCATTTCTGCCTAAAGATATGAACTTTGTGAACCATTCAAGTTATATTGGATGGAAAGAGTAAGTTAATGTTCCTGTGTGTGTTTCCTGTATTTTGTTATCATTAATGTTTGTTTTGCGTAGAGGATTATAATAATAACGTGTTTAATGTTGTCTAGAACTATAATAATGATACTTGTTTTTCCATGTCCTTTGATGATGTAGAGCAAGGAGGTTGAAACCTATTATTGTTGATCCTGGCCTGTATCTCTCTGAAGGGACTGAAATGTTTTATGCTACTCAGAAGAGGGAGCTCCCTACTGCTTACCGTTTGTTTACAGGTGTGTGTGGCTTTTCTTGTCATGTATCTGGGTCTCTGCATATCTTGGCTTTTCATTTTATTTGATTAGACAGTGCCAACAAGAGTGAAAGATAAGTGCAGCAGTGAAGATAATGTTGTGATGAATGACTTCACTGTTATTAGAAAAAAAATATGACCAAGAACTAATGTTTTCAGCATAAAATAGGAGTGGCACATATTGAGAAGAAGGTGATAGAAAATTGCATTATGTGGGTGGGCCATGTGAGGAGAAGACCAACAAAGGCTCCAATTAGAAAAGAGCATCAAATCCAATTAAAATAGATAGAGGTGTTAAGTTTGTAGTCTAAGTTCCAAAGTCCTTGAGTTGTATTCTAAGTTACAAAGTCCCACATTGCTTAGTTTACAAAATTGACAACTTATTCTTCCTATATAATGACACCCCTTGTAAGCTTTATATGCATCAAAATAAAAACTCTTCCTAGTGTTGCCGTGGACGTAGGTACATACAAAGTGTGCCGAACCACGTAAATAGTTGTCTTTCTCTCTATCATTTTTCTTCTAAATGCCAGTTGCCTAACAACTGGTATCAGAGCAATTGGTTTAGGTAGGGAATTCTTAGTATGCTCTGTGGTTGCAGCATAGTCTGATCTTCCACAACGAAAAGAATTTTCTTCACCTGCAGAGATAGAGAGTCTCGGCTCAGAGAGACAGGGAGAGTCTCGGCCAGAGACGTAGTGGGAGCTTTCTCGGTTTAGAGTAAGCAACAAAGCAATGGCATTAGAAGAAGGGAAGGTGAAGATCGAGAAGTTTGATGGCAAAGATTTTAGCTTCGGAAGATGCAGATAGAAGATTATCTCTATCAAAAGAAGTTATATCGGCCTAACAGGGAAAAAGCCAAATGACATAGAGCAAGCAGATTGGGACTTGTTAGACCGACAAGCTCTTGGCGTAATCGATTAACATTAGCCAAGAATGTCGCGTTCAACATAGTAAATGAGAAGACAAGCGGGTCTAATGAAGACGTTGTCGATATGTACGAAAAACCGTCCGCACCAACAAAGTACATCCGATGCGTCGATCGTTCAACCTTAAGATGGGAGAAGGAAGCCCTGTAGCTGATCATTTGAATGACTTTAACACCATTCTCGCCATGTTAGAATCAGTAAAGATTAAATTTGAAGAAGAAGTAAAGGCATTAATCCTGTTGTCATCACTGCCGAAAGTTGGGCCGCAATTGTTACTGCAGTCAGTAGTTCTGCAAAGGACAAAGAGTTAAAACTCAATGACATCCGTGACCTGATCTTGAGCGAAGATGTTCGCAGGAAAGATTCTGGAGAGTCTTCCAGTCCTGCTTCGATTCACCTTAAACACCGAAAGCGAGAGGAAGGACTACGCAAAAAGGCCGCAATGATCGAGGTAGATCAAAATCCGTAAAGAGAGATCGGACAAAATTCGGAGTGATATTGTTTGTTGGAATTGTGACAAAAGGGGTCATTTTACCAATCGGTGTAAGGCTCCAAAGAAGAACAAATCACAGAAGCGTGATGATAGTGATTCAGCAAATGCAGCAACAGATGAAGTAGATGATGCATTAATCTGCAGCTTAGATAATCCAGTTGAATCATGGGTGATAGACTCAGGTGCGTCATTCCACACCACATATTCTAGAGAATTGTTGTCTAACTATATCTCCGGAAAATTTGGCAAAGTTTATCTTGCGAGATGGCAAACCTCTTGATATTGTCGGAAGAGGTGATATTGACATCAGGACCTCTAGTGGGAGCCCCTATGGACATTACACAATGTCAGACATATCCCTGCCTTAAAGAGAAATTTAATATCTATAGGGCAGTTAGATGATGAGAGGCATCACACCACTTTTGGAGATGGAGTTTGGAAGATAACAAAAGGCAACCTCGTGGTGGCTCGTGGAAAGAAGCGAGGATCTCTCTACATGATTGCGAGATGAAGATATGGTAGCGATCGAGGTCGTCGATAATTCATCATTGTGGCACCAAAGACTTGGGCACATGAGTGAAAAAGGCATGAAGCTGATGGCGGCAAAGGGTAAGCTACCTAATGTGAAGCACGTTGAAGTTGGTGCTTGTGAACACTGTATCTTGGGAAAACAGAAAAAGATTAGTTTCTCAAGGACAGGAAAGGCACTAAAAGCGAGAAAAGCTTGAATTGGTGCATACAGATGTTTGGGGCCCACTCCGGTGAAATCTCTCGGAGGCTCACGCTATTACGTCACCTTTATCGACGATGCTACGAGAAAGGTATGGGTTTATTTTCTCAAAAATAAATCCGACGTGTTTTACGTGTTTAAAAGATGGAAAGCGAAGTTGAAAATCGATGATTTAAAGTTGAAAAATCTGAAATCGACAATGGCGGTGAGTATGATAGCCAGGAGTTCAAAAGCTTCGTTTCGAACATGGGATCGAATGATCAAGACAATACCAGGAATACCAGAGCAAAATGGTGTTGCGAGAGAGAATGAACGAGAACATTGAACGAGAGGGCTAGATGTATGAGGATACAATCCGGCTTACCTAAGGTGTTTTGGGCGACGCAATCAACACGGCGGTATACCTCATAAATAGAGGACCATCGGTTCCTTTGGGTTATCAACGCTCGAAGAAGTATGGTCTCGGAAAGGAGGTAAACCTTTCACATCTAAGAGTATTTGGTTGCATGTCGTATGTTTTGATAGACTACGATAGTAGAGATAAATTAGACCCCAAGGCCAAAAAATGTTATTTTATCGGCTATGGTTACGACATGTATGGCTACGGGTTTTGGGATGGTCAAAACAAGAAAATTATCGAAGCGTAAATGTCACTTTTAATGAAAACTTGTTTTATAAGGACAGATTTTCTGCAGAATGGCTGATGCGGCAAAATGCCGAACTATCTCGAGAAAGCAACATTAGAAGAAATTTCAGAAAGTGATGTAGCCAACAAGCTTAGAGACGCAGAGATTGAGCTAGACCAACAACCTTAACCGATAGCGATCAACACCGCACCGGGGACAACTCGACAAGATATGGTAGATTGTCGGTACCACCAGATAGGTATTCTCCTTCAACAAATTATTTGTTGTTAATCGACGATGGTGAACCAGAATGCTTTGATGAAGCTATGCAGGGGAATGACTCCATTAAGTGGGAGCTAGCAATGAAAGATGAGATGAGGTCCCTTCAGAAGAATGGGACATGGTCTTTGGCGAAATTGCCTGAAGGAAAGAGAGCTCTCCAGAATAGATGGGTCTACAGACTAAAGGAAGAATCGACGGCAATGAAGATACAAAGCGAGACTTGTGGTGAAAGGGTTTCAGCAGAAACAGGGAGTTGACTTCACAGAGATATTCTCGCCCGTTGTCAAGATGACTACCATCAGAGTTATCTTGAGCATTGTAGCTGCAGAGAATCTTCACTTAGAGCAGTTAGATGTAAAAACTGCATTCCTGCATGGAGATTTAGAGGAAGACATTTACATGACTCAGCCAGAAGGTTTTGAGATTCCAGGCAAGGAGAACCTTGTATGCAAGCTTCATAAAAGCTTGTATGGCTTGAAACAAGCACCGAGACAATGGTACAAGAAATTCAATGAGTTTATGCACAGCTCGAGATTTCGAAGATGTGACATGGATCATTGCTGCTATGTTCAGAAATATGCTAGCGGTTACATTATTCTTGCTTTATATGTTGATGACATGTTGATTGCAGGACCTGATATGTCAGAAATTAACAAGTTAAAGCAGCTAGCGTAACACTTCGAGATGAAGGATCTTGGTCCAGCTAAACAAATTCTCGGTATGAAAATCTCAAGAAACAGATCGAAGAAGTCTTGAAGCTGTCTCAGGAGAAATACATAGAGAAGCTTCTTCACGGATTTAATGTTGGAGATGCCAAAATCGAAACACTCCTTGGGGAACTCACATGAAGTTTTCAAAGAAGCAATCTCCACAGCAGATGAAGAAAGATGTCACATGTCAAGAGTACCATATGCATCGGCAATCGGGAGCTTGATGTATGCTATGGTGTGCACCGAGACCGGACATAGCACATGCAAGTGGGAGTTGTCGGTCGGTTCCTATCTAATCCCGTAAAGGAGCATTGGGAAGGTGTAAAGTGGATACTCGGATATCTAAAGGGTACTTCAGAATTGGTTTGTGCTTCGTAAAAGGTAATCTCACTTTACAAGGATTTTACGATGCAGATTTAGGAGGAGATTTGGACACTGGAAAAAGCACCACCGGCTATATATTCACTCGGGAGGAACTGCAGTGAGTTGGAAGTCTAAACTTCAAAAGAGAGTTGCTCTCTCAACGACCGAAGCCGAGTACATAGCTATCTCGAAGCGACCAAGGAGATGATTTGGCTAAAGAACTTTGTCGTTGAATTAGGGAAAGAATAAGAAGAAGCTCCGTTGTTCAAAGGATGTCGAGTCTTGTATATCTTGCAAAGAATCTGTCTTCCATTCTAGATGCAAGCACATTCAGTGAGATATCATTTTATCAGAGAACTGATAAATGATGGAGAATTGTCCTTGCTAAAGATCTCAGGTTCAGAGAATCCAGCAGATATGCTGACAAAGACGGTTACAACTGACAAGCTGAGGCTTTGCATTACCTCAGCTGGCCTTCGAGGATAATTGAAGATGAAGGCGCAACACTAGACGAAGGAGCAGATGAGCTCATTTCTTACAAGGAAGCCGCTGCAATTTGGAACTCAGACTCCAAGTGGGAGAATTGTTAAGTTTGTAGTCTAAGTTCCAAAGTCCTTGAGTTGTATTCTAAGTTACAAAGTCCCACATTGCTTAGTTTACAAAATTGACAACTTATTCTTCCTATATAATGACACCCCTTGTAAGCTTTATATGCATCAAAATAAAAACTCTTCCTAGTGTTGCCGTGGACGTAGGTACATACAAAGTGTGCCGAACCCCGTAAATAGTTATCTTTCTCTCTATCATTTTTCTTCTAAATGCCAGTTGCCTAACAAGAGGAAGACTAGAATGCATTCAAGGAGAAATTGTTTAAAAACATGACCGTGCTCTAAATGGATTTATTTTAAAAAACTGGCTTTTAATAAACTCTAACAACATCATTTGATTCATGTAGCTGAATATGAGATAATATTACATATCAAGCTGAACATGATATCCGAGGTAAGTTAGATTAACCCAGTTATAGCTCTTCCTAAAATTCTGTATGTAACAGACATAGGTCAGCTGTTGGATAGAGTTATAGGAGCGATCAAGAAAGATAGAAGTTTGGTTATTATCAAATTATTAATGGAGAAAATGTGCTGTTTTTTATTGCATACTTCAGTTGACATGATTTTCACACTCAGATATTTAGTTGCATTGTAGCATTTGTTGTGGCCACAATCCTCATGAATTCCTGCATCATTGTTTAGCTCAATACAACCATAATCTTCATATAAACTAAGAGAGGCCAATGACACATGGCAGCCATAGAGAGGAATAATTTGATAGAGTGTTTTAGCAACAAGTGCAAAAGTGTCACCATAATTCAACCCAAATATTTGATTGTACCCTTTAGCTAGCAAATGAGCCTTGAGTGTGTCAACCTTGTTGTCAACACCTTTGATGGTGTATACCCACCTACAACCAACAACAATATTCCAGGTAGAAGAGGAATAAGGTCCCAAGTACCATCTGCCGTAGTGCAAACATTTCAGCAATCATGGCTGTTGCCGACTAGAATAAGCAAGAGCATCACCTACATAATTAAGGACTAGAAATGAAAAACAGAGAGACAAGCATGAAGGAAAGGAGATAAATGGTGATAACTCAAAGTAACGTGAGGAAAAGGATTACGAGTAAAATGAATATCTTTATAAAGAGCAATAGAAGGATTAGGCTCAAGAGGCAGGGCTGTTGAAAGTGAAGGAGTTGGCTTGGAAGGTGAATGATTGTCATTGTTGGATGGTGGTGATGCAAATTGATGGTGTCAATGTTGGTAGACCAGTCTGTAAAGGATGAGAAGGAACTAGCGGTAAATCTAGGGTGGACAGAGGCTCCACTAGAGGAAAATAGTGAACAAAGATAGGTGAGGGGACTAGAGAAGTTAAGACATATACTCAGAGATAGAAGATGCAAAGAAGGGAACAAATTCAAAAAAGGTTACATCATGAAACACAAGATATCAGCCAATAGACAGAGAGTAACATTTATATCCAATGAGATCCCTTTTAATAATTTTCTCCAATGTTCTTCTAGGTATCCCTTTATACTAAACTAATCATTCTACTACTTATTGATGCCTCCATTGGCCTTCTTTACACATGTCCAAATCATTTTAATTGATTTTCTGTCATCTTTTCCTCAAAAGATGCTATTTTAATATTCTTTCGAGTATGATTTTTTATTGTCATTTTTTTGTAGACTATTCATCCATCTTAGCCTTCTCATTTTTGCAATTCTCACTTTTTTCTCATGTTATGCCTATAAAGTCCACATTGACTACCATATAAGATAACTAGTCATATAACAATGTGATTAATTTCCTTCAAGTTTGATAGTACAATTACAATAACTCCTAATACTTCACTTCATTTTAACCACCAGCTTGTATTTTATGTGTAACATCTTCATTAGTTTCTCTATCGTTTTGTAAATAAAATGTGTCATTTTTTTATCATGTTTTTCCTTATGTACTCATTTATTGCCAGCTTTTTTTATCTTCTTGATATGCACTTCATTTCCCAAACACTTTTTAAGAAACAGAGCACTTATTGCATTATTCATTTGTTTTTCTATTCTGAGTTTAAACCAAAAGTTGAAATGTTGCATTCCATAAAGTCTTTTAATCTTCTAGTCTTCTTCTTTCTAATAGTAATATTAAAGTTTCAGCCATGGCAGCAATATGAGAAATAAACTTGCCACTTTTCATGATCTTGAATGCTTACCATAATGATATAGATCATGTTCATCTATTCGCAATTTTGTGAATTGTTAAGCTAATTTTTGAAATGTGAGTCATAAACCAATTGAAACATAAGATTTAGAGAGACAATGAAAAAGAGCTTAAAAATATCATACAAATGATAAATGATGTATATTGCTCAGTGTATAATTTTAAACTCAAAAATTATCATGAGTCACACTACATGAATCGGAATCATAAATCATAACTGTGTTAACCCTACATTTCAGAAGACTGAATAAGAGCAATGCAATGCTCAAATACAATGCACTGAATGAGTGAGTGATGGTGCAAAACCCCTATTTCTGAAGAATGAAAATAGAGCATTTGAATAATGTGCATTCAGTAGTTCTCATTTAGTTATTTTTCATTTAACAATTTAAGCTTATTTGAATTTTCAATTGAATTCATAAGAAGTTGTGAAAGAAAAAGTGTATCGATTAAAAATAATTTGGTGATATGGAATCACACTGATTCATCAATATATGTCAAGATTCAGAGTCATTCACGATTCATCACATGATACAAATCACTAACTAGCCAACTTATATCAAACTGTGTGATTTGAATTGTGAATCATAAAATTCTGTAACTATTATGATCTAGATTGCAAAAGAATCACAAACCAGTGTTCAAAATGGGAATGCAGGGTAAAGAACCTGGTAACTAATGCCCTGGGGACAATCCTCTGGATGGACCACCTTCTGCTTGTCATGATCCTAGGCATGCCATTGGCACCCTTTCAAAAAGTTGGCATATCTTCCTACCACAATCAAACCATTTCCCCCTAGGGGGGGTAGGCTTCATAGATCAACCTGCCCCCTCCTCTTTTATTGGGGTTTGGGGCTACGTACACCTGTTTGTTACTCTTCCTGGAGTTTACATATTTTTCCATGATGAAAGGAAGAGTTTAAGGGACCCTTGAGTTGGCAATAGTTTCCATTTTCCCTTCAATTATATTTTTATGTCCAACTTATCACCTTTGAATGGGTGTTGTCTGTATTCTCAGTTTTTCCTTATCCAGGTATTTTATTTTGTCCAAACATTTCATAATGCTTCATCCATTTGACACTCTAATGTGGAGATCTCATTCCTTATGTTATTTATTCTATTATACATACTTGTCTATTTAAACATCATGTATGTGACCATCTTTTTGGTTGTGATTGCACTTGAATGCCCAAATTTTGATCTGTACATTTTATAGGCATTTTATAGTCACAAAATATCTGTTGTGCATCATAGTGTATAGATTTTTTTACCTTCTCTTAAGTGTTCTGTTCATGATTGCTTTAAAGGAGTGCTATTTTGGATGTGGTCAGACATTAACTGCCTTGTTGCATTCTTGAGCTTTTCATGTTACTTTTTATCTATTTTCAATTATTTGGAGGATATTTTACCCTGCTCTTGTTGTACTTGTCTATGTTCTCACCAACAAATTTTCTTTTCTATCAATAAAAAAATGGAGTTGATGTAACTTATTCTTTCATTGTGCAGGTTCATCTTTTTCTATCTTAAGTCGTAGTTTCATGGAGTTCTGCATCTTGGGAGAAGACAACCTCCCAAGGATCCTACTGATGTATTTTGCGAACACACCATCATCTTTGTACAACTATTTCCCTACAGTTCTCTGTAATTCTCGGCAGTTTAACCGGACAGTTATAAATCAGAATTTATTATACGCTATTCATGACAGCCGTAGAAATGATCTTAGACCACTTAATTCCACTGATTTTGATGACATGATTCGTAGTGGAGCTGCCTTTGCTCAGAAGTTCCAGAAAGATGATCCTGTGCTAGATCTCATTGACCAAAAAATTTTGGGTCGAAGTCCTAGATCAGTTGTTCCTGGTGGATGGTGTTTAGGTGAGCCTGGTAACAGCACGTGTTTAACATGGGGTGATGCTAAGATCTTGAGACCTGGTACAGGTTCTCAACGACTTGAGAAGGCAATTGTTGAATTGCTGTCGAATGGCACTTTCCGATCACGTCAGTGTATGTATGAATGAACTCACTCTAGTCTGATGTCTCAATGTAATAGAATAGACATTGACCTCGAAAGAAACTCAAAAGGATTGGGAAGAGTTATATAAGAATCAACTGCTTGGCATTGTGCCTTGCCTATTGGAAATCTTGTACCAAATTCAGGGTTTGGATTTTTTTGGGCGGTGCTTTATACGAGAAAGGTATGAGTATGTGATATGTATTCTGTTAGTGCAATTTTAACTTTTTGCTAATTCTGATTGGCATTTTTATAATTTAATGTGGATGCCAATTTAGCATGTATGTTCAGATTTGGGTGCTGTTTGTTGGCTTAGAGATCCTTGCTTCGTTCTTAAATACTGAAAAGTGGACAAAATGCACTCTTTAAGTGGGAATTCTTTCTAATCTCATCTTTCAATTGTGTCAAGGTGTTAACTTTATTAAGAGTTTACACAGGCATGTACATTGTTCTTGAATCATGAGATGATATATAGTTAATGAGGTTACGAAGTTGTGAATTACATTTTTATCATAGCCTTATTATCAAAGTAGTACCCTTTGGAATTAGTTTTTCTAAAAAACTGTTATGATTTAGTCTACATTTTAAACATATTTAGAATTAGTCTTTATTGTTAACTGTTTTTTTTACTAAGTGATAAGTTAGATAATAAAAGTTTAATTTATCACTGTCACGTCATTATTAATATTTAAAAATTAATATTTTAAAAAATTCCTAAAAAAATTGTTACATCTCTCCTCCCAGTTTTTCTAACCCTTTGCTAACTTAGAACATGTAATATATGTATAGAACTTTAGCAAATGTAATCTAAGGTGTGATTGTTATATTTGGTATTTATTTATATTTATTAACTTATTAAGTTTAATTAGTTAAGTCATATAATTATAAAGGGAGTTACAAGAATGCATCTCAAATACATCAAGTTGAATAACAACTAAAGCTTTCTTTAAAGACTTCTCTCATCTTTTGATAACTTATTCTTAAAATAAAATTTGACCATTTTATTTTGAAGATGATTCTTTTTTTCAAACCAAAATAATTACTCTATCTAAATAAAATTTTAATTATAACTAAAGAACACAAAATATACAAGTTTTACTTTCTTTTTTTGTTTAATGTAAAAATGTTTTAAACATAAGTGAAAGCATTCTTGATTGTCACAAAAAAAAAAAAAACAAACAAAAAATCATGCATTCTAGCATAACATCCAAGATAAACAAATATATAAAGTGATACGATAATTTTACATGTAATTTTTAAATTGGCACAAATTTATTTAAGCTTTAGTGAAAGTTTGGAAAGAGAAAAAAAGTCTTTAAAAAATAAGAAAGAAGAATGGAAAAGAAGTGAAAGGAGGATTAATACAAAATTCTCTAAATTAAAAATACTTAAAAGTATGAGATAAAGAAAGTTTAAAGGGTTTATAACTTCCTCCTCTCATATAAAAACTCAAGCAAAGATAATCACCATTATAACTTTGTTATGTAGTATAAATGCCTTGTATAAAAAATTGGGAATAATTTCAGTATAACCACTTAATGTTATGTATGTTATTGAAATTTTTGGTGCTCGCAATATTAAAAAACTATTTTGCTACGGTCACTTGTTCTTGAAACTGGGAAAGGTGAGCACATTTTATAACTGAATTATTAAATTCTAATTCTAGGTTGTCATATGACAAATTTCATTGAATTTCAAAGAGCGACATTAAAAGAATATTCACAAAAATCCATGAAAATAAACAAATTTAGTGAGGAATGAAACATTCGCATGTATTTTCTATGTAGAGCTTGTATAGAGAATAAAGCACATGTGACATAAATAAGAGCTTATAAGCTTGATTGTGAAACTTAACAAACTAAACTTCTTTTCATAAAAATTATTGAAATAAATAAACAAATAAAATCTTATAAAAGGATCAAGTTATTTTTATGTCTAAATAAAGTTTGTATGAGCTCTTTCATATGCCCCCTAAGTGGTTGAAAAATTTCAAATTGCACATTCCACAACTGTGTAAAACCCACTCTCTACAACTATCAATTCTCAAATTCTGTTAATCCAACTAATAATCACAAAATATTAAGATTGAAGCCAAATCTTTGATTTCTCTTCATACCTAACTCTAATGGCAGATTCCATGCTTCTTATTGTCTAACCATGTGATCAATTTGCTCCTAATGTTCACTCAAGGAAATCTTTAACAAAATTAAAATATGAGCTTTTCTCTGTTCTCTCTGCATTTGTTTTGCATTCGAGCATTTGTTGTACTTATTCCTTTTATCTCCATCAGTGATATATGTAACGCCTCAAATTTTATAAGGATATATATATATATATATATATATATATATATATATATATATATATATATTGATTTATTCATGTGAATGTATGTGCGCTGAATTATGTGGCTGGTTTGGTTGATTTGGAAAATTGGGTAAGTATGTAGTGCAGGGGTGCTCTCGCTGTAGCAAGACGACCCTAAGAGGAAGGCGCGAGACTGTTTCCTTCTTGCTATAGCGAGAGAGCGATAATGAGATATGCATTTCTGGGTGTAGTCTTGCTGTAGCGAGATTCTGCAGAAACCAGAGTGTAGTTTCCTCTGAGATTTTCGCTGTAGCGAAAAGGAGTGTGGCTGCAGCGAAGCTGTAGCAAGCGTGTCGCAGTTAGAGGGGTATTTAAGGGTTTAAGGTTTGAAAAATTCATTTTTCATCCTTTCTTCTGAAATCCTTTTGATTCTCTCTACTTCCAACCCGTTCTTACTGATTAAATTGTCTCTAAAGCCGTTTGGAAGCTAAATTGAAGGTTAAAATCGAATTTGAAACGCTTGGAGGTAAGTTTATGAGTTAGGATTTTCGATTTCTCGTCCCTCTTTATTGTATTCTCAATTTTTTATGGGAATTTTCATGTTTTAGGGACAAAAATTCGTGTAGAAAGCTATTCTATCGTGGATTTTGTGAAGGGTCATCATTATAAGGTAAGGAGAGTTAATCCCAAACCCTAATTTCCCTTAGGTAGCTTAAAATGAAAAACCCTTAACTATTTTGATAACTATCTAAAGGTAACTTGTAATAAAGGCTTTAAATAAAATGGTCTTTGAGGAATATTATGATTCTACTAAATAAATGTTGTTAGGAGTCGTCGAGATATGTTATTTAATGTTTTTAGAATAAGGGATTATGCTTGACCTTAGGATAGAAGACTTTATTATTCTCGAGCAAATGTGTAAGTTAAGTTGTGCGATTGGGTTGAGTCCGAAGGTGTCCGACCTCCGGCATATTATATTAATATGTGATGTATGAATTGTTTGAGAATTTTCTATATCGAGTGTTTGTTAATGATTGTGGTATATTGATATTGGTTGAACTAAGTTATAATGAAAAATGTTAGGATATTGTGAATGAATGAGTTGGTTGATAACATTTTTATGATGAATGATATAATTATCATATATGTTGTTTAATAGTGAAGTATGCCAAATGACTAAACCTGTGATTTGATGCAAGTGTTTGACTGTTCTTAAATAAAGAAAAGATTTTCTGTGTGATGTGATTACAGTGCCACAGTGAGCGTGACTACGTGCAGTGATCACACGTGTGAGTGAATTGAATGGTATACTAGAAAAAAGTGATTATAATACAGGAGTCAGAATAGATGAATGGATGTGATTGCAATACAGGCAATGTGGTACGACCCAATAGGTAATACACCAAGTTATGTGGTCCATACTCACGTATTATGACATGTTGCCCTATAAAAAGAGTGTGAAAAAGAATAAGAAAATGTTGTTAGTGAATTTAAATAGCTACAGAGATACATTGAAGGTAATCTTGAGAAAATGAGAGTGGTAAATGCTAAGTGCGAATAAGTGCACAATGATTTGCTGAAAATAAAAGCATTCACAGGCCACACACTCATTTTCTGATGAGACTTCTGACTATACCTTTATTAAAAGAGGCTGAGTTGGCACACGTGTATTCGTATTGTTGCGGCTAACCGGTGACTGTCTAAACTGTAAAGTCTTCAAGGAATTTTAGGGACATTAAAAATGAAATTGAAATAAATGTGAAAGTGTAATGTGTATGAAGTATAAAAATTGTACAGTCATAATATATGCATTGTAACATATCAGTTGATATTGTTATGATATATGTGTTATAACATATCAACGGGTACGATTAAAATACGTGTTGTGACATATTAATTGACATGATATAATACATATATTATAATGTACAGATTAGTAAAGAGATGCATGATCATGATTAATTGTTTGTCCTGTGTATGCTCCTTGTAATTGCAACTTAGATGATTTAAGTGATACTGCTAATTTAATCCATGTTAAGTAATATTTCTAGTATTATACATACATGTAAGTACTTCACTGATATTAAACCAAAAATTTAATGAAACGAGAGATACTCACCCTTACTAATATTTTCGGGTAATAAAATGAAAAGATAAAAATGTCTGACCCATCTTAGAATTATAATCCAAAAATACTGAAAGAAAGACTACTCTATAGAAACTAAGACCATTTGAAAAAATGTATTACTTTATTCAATTTGTATCTTGTGATGACTAAATTTTGTAAATGATTTTAAAAGTCAAATTTTAGAATTTGTGATACTTGGGCTGATTTCATTGGAATGAATATTTTAAAAATATTCTTAGTGAAAATTCTAAATTTATATATATTCAAAATAAACTAAATGCTTTGTTAAAAGTAGAGTTAAATTTTATTCAATTACTCCAAAGTTTCAAAATTTTACCCTAGGAAATTTTGACTCCAATTAGAATGCTGTAAACTTTCTTAAGAGAAAAATATAAATTTTGTCTTTATCTTATTATTGAGTTCATGAATAGAAATAAATTCATTTTCCATTTGCCTTAAAAATTTATTTATTTGAATGAAGAAAATGAGGATGTTACAATATATTGCACATAAAAAAGGAGTAAGGCAAGTGGCAATGAATCAGAAAACACCAAAAAGAGTGGCTACAGCAAAAATTAGAAACAGCCCTCCACCCAAGTAGCCAACCTGAAGAAAGAGAAAGGAACTTACATTAGAATCACAGCCTTTGAATATTAACAAAATTTCACGTGATACTCCTCGCTTTTCCGACTTTACTTTAGCCTCTCCTAATTAATATAATTGTATAAGAAATTTAGTTGGTTTGTGTAATTGAGAGGGGTATGCGGTGTTATGTTATTATATAAATTAAGGGATGTTTGTGTAGGCTAAAAAAAAGAGGGGTATTGAGTAAACTTTTATTATAAGGAGTATGAATGTAATTTGTCCTAAATTAAAATGTTCAAGCATTCAATCCTCAATCAAGTTATGACTTATACCAGTTTTTCAGAAATGTAGTTAGCAAGGAATGCTCCTCCAAGAATAGCAATAGAAGTTGCAAGTAGGTGTCCAGCAATGGCTCCACTTGCCACACCCCAAGGAGACTGAAAAGAATAAGATATTGCTGTAGCTAAATATGTTACGCAAAAGCTGAGTTATCTCAGAATTTACAAGTTCACCTGAGCAGCTGCAAGTGCAATTGTTGCAAGCATTGAGCGATCTCCCCATTCCTATGCAATTTCAGTTACTAGATTAATATTCATGCTTGAAAACATAAACCAATACAAACTGCCAGATTCTATATATAGTGTTAATGATCACTACCAACAACTTAAAATTTAACATTCAACCAGGAAATAATTATTTAGCGTGAGACTGGGCCTTCTGAACATAATACATGGATCAACAGTACCGAGTTTTAATTTGAGGGTGCCTATATTTATGTAGTAGTGGGAACATTTTAAGAAAATGCAAAAAAATCTAAAAATTGTAAGATTTTCACAATGCATTATATTCTGTTGTTTTATTATAGTAATGAATTTACAATCAGAAATATATTGTTAACTTGAGTAAACACTGAAATTTGTATTAAATTATTAATTACTGGAAACAGTCTGGTTTGTAGGCCAGAATTGTGGTACAAAACATGGACAACACAGGGTTTCCCCTAACAAGGAGTCTCCTTCTGCATTTAGCAAATAGAAAAACTACCCAATGAACAACCATCCCCAAACTCCAAACACAGAATCTCGCACTAACTGTCACACCATTCTATAACTTCCTAAATAACTGCATACGGTAATAATTCAGGGCTACTGACTTTCAGTTTGCTTCTTATCCCTTCTCACATAAACTTGAGGTCTATCTCTATCATATATGCTAAGCTGTTGCCCAATAGAAAGTATAAGAGAAAAGGAGCCTTACAGCAAAAAATACAAGGCTGAATGATTTCCAGATAATCTCAAGTGGATTTGAAAGCCGATCCGATGCCTAAAAATATTTTGGAAAGAAGTGGTTAAAGGTGTAAATGACAGTTAAAATTGGCAATATCAAAATTAAATAATGTAACCACCTATGCCACCAGCCTTGCATATTGTACTGAGTTGTGTGTATTATAAAACTAGCCAAAATATTCATATATGAATAAATGTCTAGGCCTCTAGGTCATGCATAGGGTTCAAACCTTTTCTTTCACAAGCTCCTCTGCTTCAGCAAGTTCATCAAGTTCAGGACTGCTGTTATCACCCTTCTTAACCACATCTGATGGAAGATCCCATGCGTCTTTTATTGATTTTAGGCCAAAAAACAAAAGAAGAGCTACTGCTGCATATGCTCCAATTGGTATGGCTGTTGGTAGACCACACAGAGCAGAAACATCAGTTACTATCATAAGAAATGATCTAGATCAACTTTCAGCCAGGGTATAAAGAGAATTCCATACTACAGAATTCCCCTGAAACCAGTAGTGCTGAACAAAAGTTGAACAAACACTGAATGAAAATTATGGCATACAGACTTCCAATATTGTCATCTAATGTAAAATGTACAGTGAATAATGACGACAGATTGACACTACGAAAGCCAAAAGCTACTTACTGCCGATGAATAAAATTTTAGTCTCTCGTAGTGGAAGCTCAGAAGGGCCATAATAGCAAATATTTCATATCAACATTGAACAAGGTAACTGTAACTTGCATTCCACTCTGAGATACTTAAAACAACTTTCAAGAGAAATGTTAGCAACATACTCTCTTAACACATTCTTTCAACACACTTTTTATGATTGACAGAAATTTATTGAAAATCACAAAAATTATGTAGATTCTACTCCTACTTTCATTACAAGTCTCACTCATGTTTTTGTTATTTTCAAAAAATTTAGTTAATAAATGAGTGTGTTAGAGAGTACATTCGTAACACTCCTCGGCTCCTTGCTTATACTTAGAAGAATAAATAGTTGGACTGTTTTCTAAGATCCTAGTGTTCCCAATTCTATAAAAAATTCCAAATGTTTCTCTTAGAAATGGACTAGACCTAACTCAACCCCAAAAACTAGCTTAAGAAGAGAGGATTGCCCAAGTTTAAGGAATGGTGATACGATATTTGGAGACATATTCACATTGCTTTTTCTCTGAACAGCCAGAGACTTGGAGTTGTTGGTTGCATTGGGCAGAATGGTGATATGATACCACTTTCATGCTACGACAGGGGTCAGCCATTTTCAAGCTGTATATGCTAGGAAAACCCCTTCTTTGTTGTAGTATGATTTAGGAGAAACCAAAGTGGAATCAGTTGAAAGAGAATTAGTTGATAGGGATGATGCTCTCAGACAACTGAGATATCACTTACAATGGGCCCAATAGCATATCAAGAAATTTGCTGATAAGAGGCAGCTCCAGATTTTTGAGGTGGGGGTTTGGGTTTTCCTCAAACTAAGGCCTCACAGGAAGCATAGTGTTGTCCAGAGGATCAATTCTAAGCTGGCTGCTAGGTTCTATAGCCCATAACAGATTGAAAAACAGGTGGCTAAAGCGGCCTACCAGCTGAAACTACCTCCCTAATCTAGGATCCACCCTGTTTTTCACATTACTCAACTTAAAAAGGAAGTGGGAAATTATCAGCCTGCACATGGTTTGCCAACTGGGTTGGAGCTAGAAGTGGCTGCAAACATAGTTCCTGAGAAGATTCTTGCAGTTCAATACAAACAGAAGAAAGGGGGTGGTGTTCATTAATCAAGTGGAAAGGGCAGCCTGCTGAAGATGTTACTTGGGGAAGATGCTCTCACAATTTCCACTCAATTTCCAGATGTTAGCCTTGAGGTCCCATGAACCTAAGTGGACAAGTCCAGTCCAACTCAGTCATGGGTCTTGAATTTGGAAAACATATAGTAGGAAAAGTAAGAAGGGCCAGAATGGGAGTTAGAGAGAAAAATTAGTTACAGAGAGCAGATTGACATGTAATGTTTTATATGGTGGGGGAAAGAGAGAGAATGGGTCAATTATGCTTTTTGATTGTTAGTAGTGGACAAGGGTGTGAAGTTTTTTAGGAGCTTTGCTCTGGGTATTGCAGAATTGATTCAGCAGTATTTTTCTTCTTCATTAATAATATAGTTCATATCCTTTTGACTTGGTCTCTGACATAGCACGAGCCACTAAATGCCAAAATTTAAAAAGCCAATTACAGTTAGTACAGACTACTGCACGTCAAAATAGAATTAAAAAGAGACAAATATAATTAGAGAAGACATACTAATGTAAAAAAGAAATTAATGACAAAAACTATTCTCTAGCTTTCATTAAACCTGTAAACCTTGCGATATACTAATTTTCCAATTCCAGCTCATACACAAAATATCAACTCATTTGCAAGATCTGTTTGTGTAGTTTATCAAACATATTATACTAAATCAGTAGTTCAGTATTATGCGTTGCCCAAAATGTTGTGAGTTGAATTCTTTCACTATAAAGACATGCTAAAATAGGTTACAACTCACTGGTCTGGAACTGAGCAGGCACCGATTGAAAGATTCGGCCGATTACAACAGATAGGATTGACATTAGTGCAAGAGCACCCATTGCTCCCAATAGGACCTGGTCAACATATACAATATCTATTAAATATATAAATTATGTTCCAAAATTAAATTATACAGCTATGATAATCAGTAAGTAGAATTAATGCGGATAGGTACAAACCCAAAATGGGTATTGTGCTAGATTACCAATCAAACATATGTTATTTCATGATTAAACTATCTAATTAATTAATTAACAAACAAGTTAGACAGTGCAAGAAGGAAATGTAATAACTGGTACACCTACACAGGTTACTAGATGCAGATTCAGGCATGGCTTATACAGAAACAATGTTTAAGTAAAATTATTTGTCTAGGACTCTAGGTTACAAAAAGGATCTTATCAGTAGTATAGTATGGGTACAATTGGCAAGGAAGCTAATCAGTAATCACAAATTTACTGCAAGCTGATATATTAACCATCCATTTATAAATGTTTAAACATTCTAAAACTCCACTAATATAAGAGGTTGCATTCTTGCCATTTCCTGCGGGTCAAACCTATACTAGAGCACAGTAGAGATTCATGTGACAATATACGGGAAATTGGAATTTGCTGGTCCATATAAAGAACAATAGCGAGGGAATAAACCATAGTGAAAAGTAATTTCAATCCTAATAATCAGGAAGTATAGGAGAAAACAAAATTAAAACAATAACAAAGCAAACTGAATATCATCACATCAATAATGGGATTGTGCCACAGAGACAGCTGGGAGAGGGGAAGGAGGAAGACAAATGTTAAGAAAAGAAGTCAGAAGACTTACCAATCCTTTCTCATATTGCATTGCCAAGAGTGCGGCAATAAAGAATGTCTGGTCAAAAGATAAAGGGAAAAACTTTAGGTCCATGATACATACATGTGTAATGAATGTTCAATGAAAAATTAAACCTTAACAATCTACATAAGTTTTTATTTTTATGTATAAATTTGTTGCATTACAAAACTCAAACCACATAACTAAACACAGTCCTAGCAGGATTTAAAATAAGACAATAATATTACTATAATTTTAATCGCCGTAGGATTTTCATGGCTAAGCTGATATTTTCTTGGAGCATGAAGAGTTCTACTGATCCAGATAACTTGAAAACTTAACAATTCTTGTAAGTACTTGTTATATTTTAATTTGCTAGCTACAGAACCAGAAACCCTCCTTTTTTGGATGAAAAGGTGCCTAAGTGGCACTGGCACCCATGAAGAATATTTGGTTAGACAGTAAGTAGTTTGGCTGAGAGCTAGGTGGGATTGCTAGGAATCTGTAAGTAGCAGATTTATGTAGGCTAAGTATAGTGTGGCATGCTGGTTGGGATTGCAGGAGGCAAGGGCACACTTAAAATGAGAAAGGGAGAAATTCATGGCCAATAAGTAAAAGATAAGATGAGGAGGAAAGGTGATTTAAGAACCTCACTAGTAATCCCTCACTTAAAATCCTACCAATCCAGTGAGGTTCAATTCCCTACACTAAATAATCGTTGCTTCTCTATGAAGGGCATTACCCACAGCATCCTTTAGAGAGCACAAGGTGGTGTTCCTCTGTTAGGGTTCAGAGATGAAATCAATTAAAAGATTGAAGAAAAATGATGATCTTATTGATCACTTAGAAAGAATCTGGATTGAAAGAATCCCCTAGAGCTAATAGCTCCTGAACAGAGAATGCAATTGTCCCCAAACAACCAACCAAGATAGAACATGCCTTAATCAAGAAACTACTCTCTATTTATAGTATCAGTTAGCAATATTAACAACTGACTCTTTCTACCCTTCCTCCTAACATAAACCTTCCACACTTTAGGTCTCTTATTGGTATCAATCATCTGCTCCTTTGCCTTGGTTCTAACATCCTCCCTATGTATGCTCTAGAGGATTGGCATTTTTGGAACACCGGAATATTTTATCCTTGAAATATTGTATTCTAAACTAACCCCCTCCCCATTGCAGGAAAGAATTTGGTCTCCTGCATAAATCAGTAAATCGCTGCCTTGTTTATCCCTTAACACTACTTTCTTTCCACACATTAATGATAGCTATTAACAAACCAGTAACCACAACCCAACAACACTTACAAGAATAAAATATTCTTACACAAGCTGACAATGATCTGAGCATGGTAGAACATCAGTTATCATCAAGATCTCAGGTATGTTCTGATAGCAATAAGTCCATAATGAAAAGAGTATATTATAGGAAAAGGAAGAGTAGGCCACGTTAAAGTTAAGGCCCAACCTAGAGAACAATCAGTTAGCTCATAATTAGGATGCAGTTACAAGGGATGGATGTTGAGTTAGGAGAATTAAGGTGTCATTTTGTAAGTGAATAAGTCTGTGTAGGAGAGTTTGCTAAGATCTCTCGAATATTTCTGGCAATTGTATGAACAGTCTGCACTTACATTGGGTACAGAACTGTGTAAATTCTTAGTAATACAATTCAATCATTTTTTGTCTTTCCTTGTTGTACCAGTTCTAACATGTTCCTTCAATTTCTAATAAATTATGTTAGAAATATAAATTCCATAATTGAGTCTCCACTTAATATAACTTAAGCTATTAGGAGAGTTAGATGTCAATATGGTATGAAAACCTCTACAACCAAGTGAATGAGAGTTTGATCTTTGGTGTTGGGAACTAATATTCTTCATAATTAAGTAAATAATTGTTGAGATTCCACATCAACTACAGATACGGACAAAGTAGAGGTTATAGAGCTTAAGGCAATCCTTACCTTATAAGCTACCTTTAAGATTGAGTTAGGCCTAAGCCCAAATTTAATATCGAAGATCTAATATTGGACCAACCTTGACTGTAAAAAAAAACAGAAAAAAACCTTGCCCCATGGAGATTCCTAGAGTAATTAACTTGACCCCGTGGATTTTCCACTGTTAATTACCTAGCACCGCAACTTTCCAGTGCAGCCTCCCTGGTCCCCACTGGTTTCCCAGTGGAAATAAAAGAAAAGAATTAGTCCTACAATTTTTACACTCCAAATGTCCAATCTTGAGTATGAAAAAGTGTGTTTAGCATGGTTGTCAAAGCCGCACTTTAACTTGTTGAAGCATATGATTCAATGTGTTGCAGGTTTCCTAGCAAGTCATGCAGCACTGTAACTCACAAATCTGCTTGGAGCGGACTGGATAGTAGCTCCAGATTGTTGAATTGTTGAAATGGTGCACCAAAAACGCGCTGGATTGAGTTCCACATGTGGGTCAGGTTGTGTGACCCGTTTCACTTTAAAAGCCTATTTTTAACCCTTAATGAACCCTAAACTATGCGACCCAACCAGAAAGAAACGTTTGACTCTCTCTGCCTTGGTCCCCCTCACACTGGACATTCTCTAAGCATCTTCTGCTCATTTTCATTTGTTGGATTAGGGTTTCTGAGTTACTTATTTCTATCTTTGGGCAGCTTCGCTGCTGCACCTACTCTTTCTTCTCCAGTTCTCTGTTGCTGTGTGCAGTTGTTTTGTGCAGTTAAGGGTTGCTGTTCTTTCAAAAGAAAAACTAGTTTTTGGGTGTTTGCTGCAATATACCTACTATTTTGTTATACTGTTTAGTTTTATGCATTTTTTTAGTTTAGTCAAAAAATTATGTCATTATGATGACTTTTGAGTTATATTAAGACCTTATGAATCTTTAGTATAAGTTTTATTACATGTTGATATGGTTTAAGGGATATACTTCCTCTTTATTCTGTTTTTTATGCATGTATATATGTGTTTAAATATAATTCAGCATTTTAGTTGACTCCTATAAGTCGTGTAACTGTTCACCACTTACCCTCCTACTCCTTTCCAACCTTTAAACTCAATTTTGACAACCTTGGTTTAAGATCCCACATCTACCATAGTTATGGCCAAAGTAGAGTTTACAAGCTTAAGAAATCCTAACCTTATGAGCTAACTTTTGGGACTAAGTTTGGCCTAAATCCAAATTTCAGAATAATCAACTGTGCTTTGGCGTGTGTTGGAGGAAAAACCATTGTTGGGAATCCACTTAACATCTTAAGCTATGGGGTGGGAACTTATTTGTGACTAAATAAGTATGCTGAGCCTCTAAGAAACAATAACTTACTAAAAGCAAGGATCACATACAAAGTTAAGAATGAAAACAAAAGGATCCAACAGAAAGTCTTTGTAATAACAGTAAAGTACCTTGTCCCCAATCTCTGAAACAAATATCAATGTAAATGCAGCAGTGAATCCTGATTTTGCAATTGCTGCTAGGACTGATGAAGGTCCCCCTTTCACAAAGGCTATTAGTGAAAACACAAGAGAACATCCCAACAGCACAAAAGCTATAGAGAGAGGATAAGGGATCTGATTAGGAGGTTTCACACTGCCAAATCATAAAATATATTTACATTAGAACTCTAATAGATCCATGAATGAGTATAGTACACTAAAGAAATCAACTGAAAAGAATTTACGACATGTTAAATCAACCTACAAAACACCCAATAGACATAATGTCCAATGTCAATCTGCTGAATAAATTAAAGACTTTTTTCTCTTTGAATGATGCATTCCCCGTGTGACATAAACAACTAATCCTTTATTATTTCAAATGGTGACATGATTAGTGCTAATTTTCTCTTCAAGTTATTGCCTTATATAGTATGTATGTATCTTTTATGAGCTCTCATCTGCCAGAGGAATATATTTTTTACTTGCATAGATTCATCAGGCTAAGTCAGTATGAGGCATATTATAAGTGTTATATTGCATGGAGGAACACAATTTCCTCATAGAAAAATACTAGCACAAACCAAAGCTTTAATTTGATCCAATATCAAGAAGAGGATCATCTGATATTGTTTGAACAACAACAACATAAAATTCCCGCCAGATTAGGCTCAGATTGATAACAAATAATTGGGAAGGAGAAAGAGTACAATGCAGAGGAAACAGGTTTATTGATGCAAAGCTCGTTGAGGTTAGGAATTAAGATTATGGCTGGTTACCTTGTGTATCAAAAGACTCAACTCTAACACCAACACTAATAGTGTCAGCAACAATTATGCCATTTAAAGTTTTAAAACCAAAAGTTTATCCTAATATGTTCCTGTAGCCACCTTTCGCAAATGGCCATCTCTTCCAACAACAACAACCAAGCTTTATCCCACCATGTGTTAAATGACCATCTCTTGCACTTAAATAAAATCAACCAATAGAAAACTCACACTTTAGAAGAACTGTCATTGATAGCATTTCCTTCAAAGACGTTCTGACTGTCTTTCTCACCATTGCTTCCATAATCTCCAGATCCAACACCACTAACATTGGATGCTTGAGCTCGAATAGTGCCATGGGCCAAGCTCAACCTTGATTTATGTCTCCATCTTACTATATATAATTTAGGCACAACGTGACTCACTAAGACAACAATCATGAGTACAAAGAACATAATTCATATAAAAGCTAAGATGTGAGAGAGCATAAAATCCATACATAAGATTTGATTAGGATGTCAAAGATCAAAATTAACAGTAAACATATGATTCATCACTAGAACAGCATCGAACTCCATATGATAAGAAAACATAACCTCAAAACAAAGTAGAATAAGTAACAATTCACAGCACAAAATCTTGAATTTGCTAGCATAATTACGTCGAATCGAACAACATAAACTCAAAAGGGTACAAATTTTGGATTTGGCCCACCCGAATTGGATATCCATATGAGCATAATATTTTCATTGTCAACAATAAAAACACACACTCAACTAGTGCTAACCAAAACGGAAAAAAAAATCCCTATGAATTTTAAACTAAAGGGTAAGACTTAAGAGCATAACTAGCTGCTTGAAACTTGAATCCAAGTAAAAGATAAGAAATTTTTAAATGGGTGTAAGAGAACGCCACTCACATGGGGATAAGATAGCGGTTGTGGATAAATAAGTAGAAGATGGTAATGCATGCACCAGTGGCAACAAAGGAGGAGCCTTTCCCCTTGAAACCAAAGGTGCATGAGAACCCAACCCTTGCATGTTAGACAATTTCTACAATTTCATTTTTGGCTTTCTGGGTTCTGCAACTCTTTGTCAAAAAAGCTCAATTTTTTTCACAAAGTTTCAAACTTTGAAGGAAACAAGCGTTCCCCAGTTGAGCTAAGGTAGGTGCCAGAAACAGATAGTTCTTGAAGGCTGCCACGTATGCAAAAGGGAGATAAACGGACACTCCATTTTTTAGTTCTTTTTTTTTATCCCTTTAAATATGTTTTAATTTCAACAAATTTACTTGTGTTTGTCGAAAATATTTCAAGGGAAATAATTTTATCTCAAGTGATTTAATAAATTTAAAATATTACAATAAAAAATTATATTAATCTATATATATATATATAACTATATTAATTTATTTAAAATGAAATTACTTATCCTACTCACTCTAATTGAATTTTAATTTTTTTAAAAATATTTTTGTCATCTTTACTTGAATAAAATTTATTTTTAAAATATATTTATGATTATAATAGTAATTAGCACTCACACATACATCATACCCCAAAAAAATAGTTTATGTATTATTTTTTTTATTTAGATATTCATGATTATATTTTAAAAATAAAATTTTATATAATTATTTGAATGTGTTCACCAAATTTAAGCTAGTAGGTTGTAAAGTTAAAAATATATAAATATATAGTTATGATATAAATTCTGCTTCCAGAAATAAAATTAAAACTAAATAATTTTAAATATAAAATTATAGTTTTAAAATATAATAAATTTAAAACTATAACATATTAAAGAGAAATATTGAGTAATTATGATAATTTATGATTAAGTAATTAATTTATTATGATTAAAATATTAAAATAAGAAATTACAATATGATTTAGAATATATAGTTTAATTATGTATTATTTAATTAACTATTTTTATAATAAAATTTATGTTATATATATTTGATTATTAATTTTATTGAAATAAATTAAAAAGGTTTATTTTAATAAGCTAATTTTATAAATTATTTATAAGTCCTTTCAAATGCTTAGTAAGAAATTGTCTCATATTTCATATTTTATAAGTTTAAGTTTTCATTCGTTTTCTCTAATAGAGTAAATGTAAGTTATTTATTTTAACTTTGACTATTTCTTTATCTTAAAATGAGGTACCATCTTTTTTCTTTAAGTTTCTTTTATAAAAAAAATACGTCCTAGTTAATATAGTATAAAATAAATAAATAAAAATTACATAAATCAGTATAAATATATGATTGCATCAAATATATGTAATATAAATTATTGTTTAAATATAAATATTTGTTTCGCTGTATAAAAATGAGATTATGAAAAATCATAAAGATTTTTAAAATTATTTTGATTCTTAAAAGAATATGAAGATAAATACAATAAATATAAAATATTTTTATTACTATAATACTAAAAAATTTACATGTTATTTCTATACAACATCAAAGTGTGTGGCATAAGATTGAATGAAAGCGAATATACAACTACTAAAAATCATGGTTAGAGTAAATTAAGATGGTATAAACTATAATACAAAAGCATCATAATATTGATAAATTCTATGACTCTTGTTGTAGTTTTTATAAAGTCATTAAATTCACTAAATTTTTTAAATAAATATAGTTAAGAAAGAAATTTCATTCGCTTACATGTGAATTATATTCATAATTGTTCTTAGAATTAAATTAGTAAAGGATTAATTGGTTTTAAAACTTAAACCAATAGAATTTAATTTTTGAATTTCTTAAAGATTAATGACCTTATAAGTAAATTTCATGCATAGAAAAAATCAAAGTAAGATTTATTGAATTTATTAAACTTTAATTTTAAATTTTTTGAGAAATTAACAAAATTAACATCAATTTTGGAGAAAAAATAGTAATTAATTTTGGACAATTAAGGCTAAGCAATTTGGCAAATAAGTTTAGGAGCAAAATAACCTAAATTTAGGCTGATTTCCTTAAACTAAATAACTATGAATGTTGAAGGAAATTAGACATTTAAGCAAAAGTGAATAGTAACATCCAAGTGCAATGATTTGAACTTTGAAATATGCTTTGACTTCAAAGCATAAAGTAATTATTGTAAAAGAAAAAAATATACTTTGGTATCAAAACACAAAGTAATGACTATAAAAGAAAATAATTTGACATCAAAATATAAATTATTATCAGTAAAAAATATACTTAGACATCAAGAAATAATACAATTATAACTATAGAATATATTAGAAAATCAAGGAGTAAGTGATCATTATTAAAGTATATGCTAATAAATTAAGTTATTAATTATGGAGATTGTGGCTAACTCTAAAAAATAATGAAGCTACAATTGTAACATAAAAAATAACACTACGGTAATGTGCAAAAACAATAAGGGATTCTCTTTCTTTCTGTTCTCTCAATGTTTTGTTATAAAGAGTTTTTCTTTTCTCATACCTAGAGATGAAAATAAGTCAGAATATTTGACAAGAGCCTATGACTTAACCTTTCTAAGGCTTAGTATAACTTAACCTATTTAAGTAATAAACTTAATTTATACTTTTTAAAATGTTTAATTAATTAAATAAGTTAAACTTGAACTTAAGAAAAAGTCAATTAGGTCTCTTAGAATGACCTATTTAAAATTCATAAAATAATATATTAAATAATTTTATATCAAAATTATAATATAATATTATATTAAAAATTAAATTTTAAAATAAATAAAATATTAAATCATAAACCCTAATATTTTTTTGTAAGAGTTAAAGAGTGCTCATATTACATACTTTCTAAGAGAGAGAGTCCTACTTGCTAGAGTTCTTTGCATTATTGTTATTTGATCTGTACATAACACTAATTTTTATGTGTTATTTCAATTACATATTTTGATGAAATAGAAATATGTAATTTTATCATACATATTCAAGGTGTTTAACTATTTTTTTATAACTTATTTAGATATAAGCCTTATGGTCATTGCTCTCAGTTTATAATTAATTTTATAAATTCTTGTTTTAATTAATCTCATATCTTTGAAGCTTAAACAATTAAATTAGGAAACTCTTAGTAATTGAAAAATAATCCTTGTGAGACAATATTTCAGAAACTTAATTTAAGAACCCTTTATTACTTCTCGATGGATACATTTGCCTTCCGAACAAGTTTTTGGCATCATTGCCGTCTTGGTTAAACTTATCGGAAAGGATCCTAAGGCATATGGGTTTCCTCATTCAATCCTTTATGTTATTTTTCTGTTTAACTCTAAATCCAATTTCCTTGTGATTACCAATCATCCATACGAATACTATTAATATCCAATGGTCATGCAATATTAATATTCTTTTCTCTAAATTAACATCCTCAATAGTCATGCAAGACATTAATTTAAGAAAGCTTAAGGAACCTATGAATTTATTAATTTAATAATGATTAAAAGAGAAAGATTGGTTTGGTCCATCTAATCCTTTATCTCGTTTTATCCTATAGATCTATTAATTAACAAAGGTACGGTCACTCGACGATACAATTAATTAGAATTAAGAGAGAAGAGCAATAGGATAAAATCTAATAACAGAACGGAAATCAAATTTAGATTTAAACAACAAAATCCCATAAATTCATGAACAATAGTTCTCATAGCCCTAGCTATGGACTTAGTTACTCACGCTAAAGAAAAGAACTAAAACAATATATCAAAATGAAATAAAAGGTCTAATCTAATAACAGAACTGCTGCGAAGCTCTAATCTTCCACCAATTTGGGCCCAAAATGCACCCAATATCCACTTGCGGCCTCTTTATACCAAATTGCACAATTAATATATAAATTAGTGTAAAACCCAAATGAAATAAAAGGTCAAATATGAATATATGGGTTGTAAAATAGGGCCTAATTACAGACTTATCATCTTATACCAAGCTTCAAGCTTTCCTTTTGGTAACACCTTAGTCATTATATCAGTACCATTATCATCTGTATAAACTTTGGCTAACTCTAACAACTTAGCATCCAAAGCATCGTGTATCTAATGATACCTCACATCAATATATTAGAGTTAGAATGAAAAGTTGGATTCTTACCAAGATAAATTGTACTCTAATTATTCACAAATAATATCTTTCTTGAACAAAAACAAGGTTTTGCAAGAATTTCTTCACCTATAGCAACCCCTTGCATGCTTCAGTCATGACAATAAATTCTACCTCTGTAGTTGACAAAGCTATAGACTTCTGCAACTTAAATTGTCAAGCCATAACTCCCCCTACAAATTTAATCATATAGTCCGTAGTAGACCTCCAGGAATCAATGTTTTTAGCCATATTTGAGTCTGAGAACCCTACTAAAGTAGGCTTATCACTACCAAAACAAAGTCTCATGTCAATAGTACCACGAAGATACCTCAAAATCCACTTCACAACATTCCAAGCTCTTTATTTGGGTTTGACATAAATCTCCTGATTATATCAATAAATGTTCTATATCGGGTCATGTACACACTATTGCATATATCAAAATACCCACCACAAATACATAAGGAACTCATTGCATGTCTAATTTCTCAGCTTCATTTGATAGACTCTATTTAGAACTCAACTTAAAATAAGTTGCAAGAAGAGTGCTCACCCTCTTTGCCTTTTCCATCTAGAATCTCTACAACACCTTTTCAATGTAATGTTCTTGTGACAACCACAATCTCTTCTCCCTTCTATCACGTAAAATTCTTATACCAATAATCTCTTTAGCAGCTCCTAAGTCCTTCATAACAAATGATTCGCCTACCTGCTTCTCTAACTTGTCAAGTCTGGAAATATTTTTGCCAACAATAAGCATGTTATTGATATACAATAACAGAGCAATAAAGTCATCATCATAAAACTTCCTGACAAATTCACATTGGTCAAAAGTAGTTTCTTATAGTCTTGCTCACACATAACTATCTCAAACTTCTTGTACTACTGCCTTGGAGCCTGCTTCAAATCACATAGGCTCTTTCTCAACCTATAAACAAAGTCTTCCTTGCCTTCAGCAATAAAATCATCAGGTTGTTTCATGTAAATTTCTTCCTCCAAATCACCATGAAAGAAGATAGTTTTCACATTCATTTGCTCTATCTTTAAATCAAGAGTAACAGCTAAACTCAACACAACTTTAGTGGATGTCATTTTTACCATAGTTGAGAAGATCTCATTAAAATCAACACTCTTTCTTTAATTATAGTCCTTCACCGCTAATTTGGCTTTATACTCTAGAGATAGAGTTACTTTCATGCTTCACTCTATAGATCTACGTGTTATTCAAGGATTTTTTGCCCTTAAGTAACTTCATTAAATTAAAAGTGTGATTATCATGTAAGGACTTCATCCAATCCTTCATTGCATTCAATCACTTTTGATTTTCTTCACTCTCCATGGCTTCTTCAAAGTACTCAAGTTCTCCTTCATTTGTAAGCATCACATACTCACGAGAAAGATATTTTGTATATGGTTGTCATTCCCTGTTAGATCTTCTAGTTGAATTTGAGGTGATTCAAGAGCATCACCATTATTTTCATCCCGTGACATCACATTTTCCTCTTCACCATTATTATCATTAACAGGAATATTTACCTCATCTTCATGTTATTGATTACCAATATAATCATGTTGTTAGTCATTAACATAATTATGTTGCACATCATTTTAAACCTCATTATCCAGATTTGAGTAGGTGACTAAACTAAATGAATATCAATCATGTCATTGTCTTCCTTGGGTGTAGACTTCTTCACCTCATCAATGTTTTCAATGGTTTAGTCTTCCATAAATTTTACATCACGACTTCTAACAAGCTTCTTCTCAAAAGGATCATAGAACTTGTAACAAAATTCATTATCACCAAACTAATAAAGATACATTGTCTTAATTTTGCATCAAACTTGAATATTTTATCCCTCAGAACATGCACAAATGCCTTGCAACCAAAGACTCTCAAATAATCATGCTTGGCATTTTTCCCAAACCAAATTTTGTTTGGCACCATCGTGTATAGTGCTTCACCCTAAAAATGTTTGGACAACTTAGCTTCAAAATGCATACATCTCACTTTCTCAATCAATGTCCTATTTATCCTCTCTGTTAAACCATTTAGTTGAGTTTTAGGAGGAGTCTTCTCATGCGCAATACCATGTTGCTTGTAGTAGACATAAAATGGTCTAGAATATTCACTGTCATTGTGAGTACGAATGCGTTTCAACTTCTTACTTGATTGTCTCTTAACCAAAAACTCTTTGAACTTCTACAATACTTGGTCTTTTATCTTCAAAACATAGATAGACCCACAACTTTCTAGAATAGTAATCAATAAAAGTAACAAAACAAAGTGCACCACTATAGAATTTTACTTTTAGAGAACCATAAACATTTGAATGCACCAATTCAAGTAGCTTAGATTTCCTAGAGGAAGGATGCTTCTTGAAGGATATTTTTGGTCTGCTTATCGACCATGCAAATGAGAATATTTTTCCAACTTTGTATTCTTCAATCTCGAAAGCACATCCTTTTCGCTAAATAGTTCAGCCTCTTTTTACTTATATGACTAAGCCTTCAGTGCCACAAATATGCCTCCATATCCATGGCATTAACACTATTTTTAGCAATCAAAACTTTTATCCAATACAACTTTGAAATCTTCTCCTTTCTAGCCACAACCAAAGTACCTTTGGTGAGCTTTCACTTTCTAGAACCAAAATGGTTATCATAACCACCATCATCAAGTACTTGCATAGAAACCAAATTAAAATGAACACCTAAAGCATGGTTGACTCCTCTAAACAACAATTGCATTCACATGTTGGTTTGCAAGCAAACATCACCAATATAAATCACCTTGGACACACCATCATTACCCATCTTCAAAACTCCAAAATCACCTGAAGTGTAAGATATGAAGAACTTTTTCCTAGCTATAATGCAATGTAGCACCACTATCAATTATCCACATGCTCTTATTAGGTACAATGTTCATTGAGTCAATGTTACAAAGAATAACAAGATCATCACTAGTAGTAGTAGTCACACGATCACCATCATCATTATCCATCTCTTTCTTATTGTTCTTCTTACCTTTATTCTCCTTCTTCCACTTAAAACAATGCTTTTGTATGTGCCTTTTTTATGACAATATTGACACTCAATTTCTCTATGCCAAGATCTAGACTTACTTCTACTATTGTCTCTACCACCTTTCAATTTATTCTTCTAGCTTCTCTCTCTATTTTCAGTAACAAATACCTCTGACTAGAAGAAGTACCTTGTGCCTTCCTTCTCATCTCCTCATTGAGAGCACTAATCTTTTTCATTTGGAAAGAAACAACACCATTAGAGGTAGTACTAATCATAAAAACTTGAAATGTCTCCCAAGAATCAAGTAGAGTTATCAATAGGAATAATCCTAACACATCATCATCAAATATAATATCTACAATTGACAACTAATTATAACGTGTTTGAAACTCACTCAAGTACTCTGTAAAAGGCAACTCATCCTTATACTATAATTTTAACAAAACTCTTTACTAAGTACAATTTATTGCTCCCTGATTTAGAAGCTTATAGGGTCTCAAGCATTTGCCACAAGTTTCTTGCATACATCTCTTGATGAATGAGTTTATATACATGTCATCAACAAAAAGCCTAATAAAACCTCACACATTTGTGTTCAAAGCCCTGCTCCTTATTAGACATAGAATCTAACTTCCTTGTAGCAAAGACTGGAAGATGCATATTCTTCACAAATAATAAGTCTTTCGTCTTGTCGTTCAAAAATTGATAGTTTGCTCCATTCAAAGAAATCATATTTGTTTAAGCCTCCACCATTTAAGAAAGCTAAGAAACCACAGTCACTTAACCAAAGAGTTCTCTGATACCACTTTAATTGGGAATGTCAATATAATAACATAAATACAATAGGAAAGCAATAAGTAGTTGAAAAATATTCCCTAAAACTTATAAGAATAAGTAAGAAGCACCAATAAAAATAGAGTAAAAATAGAACCACAAAATAGCATAGGAGATAAATTATTGTTAACATGAAAAAAATCCTCAAGGTAAGGGTAGAAAAATCATAGGTTGTCCAAATCAAAGAAATAATCCATTATGATCAATAAAGGGTATAAGAAGGTCTCTAATGAGTGCACAAACTGTGCTTAAAAATAGCAAAAGCAAACATGTAACGCCCCGATTCTCCTGATTCAGCTAGTGACCGTTGAATCGTACTTGCTTGCTTATTCTGCTTCTTTAGTATCGGAATAATTAGATAGAGGTTAAATTAAATTATTTTATTTTATTTTGATAGGAACGTTGAATTATTCCTAAGTTCGGTATTTTAAGGTAACTGCATGCAAATAGATAGTTTCAATATCGTCCAAGGATTTTCCTGAGTATGTTCAATTGTGCTGTTCACAATTCCCCTGATAATCTATCCTGAAAGTTAAAATTTTATCTTATTTAAATTGTCAAATCAAAGGTATTTGCCTTGAAAAACGTGAGATTTTGTAATCATTGCTAAGATTTTGTAATCATTCCTTAGCCGTCAAAATTTTACACGGAATCTCACGAAATCTAGAAATCATTATTGTAAAGATTTCCAAATCTAATATCGACCACTAGAAATTCATGCAAAAGATTCTTGCCTCCCGATTAGTAGACAAAATTATTCCGGAACTTTCTAATCGTGCCTTCTAAAAGGCCGGCATCGTGATTACTCCAATTAAATGCTTTTCTTGAAATCTGCACCATGTCAAATGTCCCTTCTAAAGTCAATCTCATCACATCAAATTCCTCGTCGGCCAATCATATTGCATGCAATTGCTGCCTAGAATCTAGCCTTTAGAATTTTGCGCAATTCTTGGAATGTTTTACTCCAAACCGTGTGCATGTAGCCTCCACACTCCTCCATGCATTTTGCTTGCCAAAATGTGATTGCTTAACTTACAAGTTTGCAAAAGAATTCACTATTCATGCACAAAAACCGTGACACCCTTATTATCCAAGTTTTTTTTACCAAATTCCACTTCCAAATTGCTTCAAATTAATTTGGTGCAATTTTGCAATTGGAAATTGCTCCACAAAGCCCAAACCGTGAGCATTAAGCTCTAATTGGCAAAGGGAAATTAAACACTCCATATAAATAGACCAAACCACCTCATTTTCTCTCTTTTTTCACTCAAAAACCGTGAGCCCTCCACCCTTCCTCTCAAAAATCCTTTCAAGTTCCATTCTCTCTATTTCTTCAAAGAAACCGAGACCCTCCCTCCCTAAATCTCTCAAAAAATTCTCATCCTTTCAACCTTCCAAGACAAGCCAAGGAGCTCCAAGCTTTCACTCTTGCATTCTCTTGCTTGATTCTTCAAAACCGTGACCATTCCTTCAAAGAGGTAAGCTTTCTCATCCTTTTTCCTTCTTTGATTTGAAGATCCATGGAAGCCTAACACCAAAAACTCCTAAATAAACTTCCTTTTTCACTTGATCATAACCATTTGAAGCTTTTTCCCCTTTTTCTCTTCAAAGAACCGAGGAAGACAACCTAACCAAGAGGAGAAAGTTTGAAGTTTGAGACTCATCCTCTCGGTCCAGCAACTTTCCTTTGAAGAACCAGCCAAGATCAACTCCTTTTGCTCACAAATTTTCGTCACAATCAAGGCAAGGGGGAGTTCTCACAATTGACGTGTTTGCATGTCTACCTCTTGGCTGTTTTTACACATTTTTCCTTGAAAAATTAGTGTGTGTTGGACTGCATGTTGGAAGAACTTCAAATCTGAACTTGCATGTTAAGTTTTATCCAAAAAGTGTATGGATTTCCTTGTTTACATGTCTCGGTTACCTCCTAAAGAGTTTGATTTCACTTTCAATCAACTTTAATTCCTAAAAAGCTTGAAACTTTGATGTGTGGATGTGGATCTTCCTTTGTGCATGTCTCGGTTTTATGTTCCCTTGGTAGAACCTTTGAACTAATGACATTTTCTTCTTGAAACCATGAACCGTGAACTTGATCAACATATTCTTTCACTTGCATGTTAAAATTTTTACCATGAAATGCTTTGGATCTCTTTGTGCATGCCTCGGTTTCACCTTTGTTTGGCTGGATTCTTTGTTTAAAATGTGGATTTACCCTTGTAATCAATAAACCTTGGATTGCATGTGAAATGGAAGCCATTGCATGTTGATTTCAGCCCCTAAGTGTTTCAGTTTTCCCTTAGAAATTTGAATGTCACTTGGAAATGTTGCCCCTCCACTTGGACGATGAAACTATGTCATTGCATGTTAGTTTCCTTTATGTTATATAATTTTTAGTTTGATAAAAATCTAGTGGAAAAGCTAGACAGATTTGATCTTGCATGGAGAAAGCCTAGAATATTGAACTACACTTAGAAATTGAAAACCGTGTTGGACTTTGTGTGATTTGCATGAGAATGGTTGCTTGTTAGTTTGGATGATGGATGATTGAATTGATTGTGATGGATGTGTTCACTTGATTTGAAAAGCTTTATGCATGTGGTGTTTTGGAAAATTGTGGTGGACAAGAAAGTGAGAACTATTCACTCTCGATTTTGATGATGAGAAATCCTAAAAGTTGTACTTAAAATTGTGATAATTTTGATGAAATATGGGTGATAAGGACTGCATAATGATAGGGTGTGTTTGCTGTTTGCACTTGAATCCGTGAGCACTAAGATGAATCATGCATCATGTTCATTACATTATACAAGGAATAAAAGGAGAGAATCAAGCGCAGCCCTTTTTGATGAAAAGTTTACCTAAACTAAAAGGATATTAATTAAAGGTATGGAGATGGTAATTAAGGGACTGAATATAGTAGTTAATCAATAAAGGACATCCTTAGAAAGATCTCACTATTAGCTTAATGGAACCTATCGCGTGAGGACAAATATTAACGAACCTAAAAAGAATTAGAACGAAACTAAGTAACCTTGAATTAAATAGGTAGTCGGGAATCAATACACGTAATTAGAAAATAACTAAAAGGAAAAACCAGAGAGATAGAGAAAAGTGGAGATAAGTCATATTTAAAGTAGGAGGTAGTATGGTTAATGACAATGGAAATGATAAAGTGAGTAGTGTTAATATAGTAAGTTAATGTAATAGGATTTGGGTGGGAAAATCTGAGAGGGTTGTATCAAAATCACTGAGAATTATGTGTTGGGAAATAGTGGATGTATATTAGTGGGATTGGAAGCTTGTGGGTAATCCCTAAATTTTATTGCTTGGCAAATCTATGCTAGAAGAGAAAGTGAATAGTGATTGAGCAAGCCTTGTGAGGGCTTTGTTTCTGTGCTTGAATTCCATGTGACCCAAGATTGAGAAAACCTTGAGGAGAGAAAGGAGAATCACACTCCATGCATCATAACATTTCTTTGGAACAACTTGATGGCATAACAGAGGCACAGCTGTAGGTATTGGAGGTTCAGTCCTGAGTAGACCTACGGGGGTGGCGAAAGGGGGAACAGTCGACCTAGATGGCGCAGCAGAGCTCTCTGTGGCTGGGCCGTGACCCTACTTGCAAGCCTTAGCCAAGCCCAACAAGAACTCCACATCCTAGGGTCGTTGAGGTCCATTCCCGAAGAGACCCAGTTTGGGGCCAGCACCAGTTTGGGGTGTTTTTGAATAATGATATAAATTCTTTTCTGTGCAATTGTGATGCAGGGAATGGAGTCCTCCGATCGCCACACGACTTGGATATGAAATTGTGAACTCTACACTAAATGCTGGGCAAGTCGCTGGCAGTAGAGTAAGGGATCCACATGCATACCATATGCATTAATACGAAAATTTGAGGGATGGATAGTGAGGAATGAAACTTGCATTCACGCATCATGTGCATTATTGTGGTAGTAACCTAGGAATTATCTGTGAAAAGTATGAACTAACTTATATTGTAATGATGCTTGTTCTGAGAGTGGATGACGATGTGACTTGAGTGATGGTGTGAAAAGCCACCTTCCTTGGGGTACGGCTATTGAATGCTTGCTTGTGTTTGGAGAACTCACCCCTGTTTGTGTGTGTTGTTGTACCTTTGTATATGCCCTATACAGATGACCAGCTTCCGAGTGAAAGTATGGATCCTGCCATCTGAGGAGGACGTCTAGGTGTTCGACGCAGCAGCACAGCAAAGCATCTTCCATGGAATGGCACGGGTGATTCATGGATAAGATGTCGGACACTCATGGACCACCCACTTTATGGTTGATACCCCCATTGAGCTTGTTTTCTCCACCCCACCTGGAGACTCTCACCTACCTTATCCTGCACTTGCAGCTACCCCTTCTCCTATGTCTGTTGATCCCCGTACTCCCAGTTCTAGACCAGCACCTACGCCTGTACCATTCCCTACTGAGGAACTTACTCCACCCACTGTGACCACTGAGAGAGATACATATATGGCAGAACCCTTAGCGAGGAATGATGATGTACTGCCCCACATGCTCCCTACCTACCCAAACACTTACTCGCCCTTTACCACAGTTCATTCACCACCTCGCACTGCTGGATGGATTGTAGAGGACACAGAAGACGCTGCTTCTTCTAGCTCCGCTTCCCCGACATCCTCTGAGGAGTCCGATCCCATTGAGGATTATTCTCCCCTCTACTGATTGGAATAGTTTGTCTGTTGTGGTTTTTAGGGAACTGCTCTTAGGGAGTCAGTCTGTTTCATTCCATGTATCTCTGGACTATGTTAGTTTTGTGCACTTTAATTATGTCATTTCACTTTATTAAGTTGCAGTACTCTGAGATTATTACCAAACATTTCCATACCTATTGCATGAGGTTATTCAGTTATGATGGTGTATTGTTGTTATTGTTGTTCTGCTTAGTTTTGACATTATATGTCAAGACCACAAACCTCCAAACAGAAATGTGATACACTAGAGGTGAATTGAAAGAATGTGTTACCCTTCCGCTTCTCCTGTTTCAAAAAAAAAATCCTGTTATTTTTAGGCGTCACAAAACAAAGTATTAATGCTCACAAACAAGAAATAAGGAGATGAAAAATATCCAATTGTAGAGCATGAAATTGCAATATATGTTTCTCCTTCCTTAGATGTTTTGTCAACGATCTAACTAGACAAAATAAAGATTCACATGTCACAAACTTGCTGTAAAAATATCAACCCAATTTAACAATGAATGAAACTACAGTCGCAATTTGAAGAATAAGCTATGGTGATGCGCAACAATAACAAGGGGTTCTCTTTCTCTCTTCTCTCTCAATATTTTGCTGTAAAGAGCCTCTCTTTTCTCATACCCTATCTAACCCCTCTCCATTAATTTTAGTGAGATAAAATGGGCCAGCATATTTGGCCATTTCTCCACATAGTAAAGAAGTCCAAAAACCCAACAGGTAGAAGTGTGGTGTTGTTGTAGTGGGCATATCAATTTTGTGCAATATGAAAAGTTTGATATAGTAAGATCAATATACCTTCTGAGTGCTTGAATAAAACTTCCAATCACTCAACCATGAAACATAAATAAGTACTTTATAGAGATAAGTTAAAGAAAAATACTTAAATGTACTATGTCTGATTATGTGTGTTGGCTTGATAGTTGCATTAATTGATTGTCTATTTAGTCTGCATTCTTTACTTGATGTTTCCTTGCTACGTGATTTTGTAAAATATATGTTCACCTTTTCTATTTCATTTGTGAAGATTCATCTTATGAGAACATGTGAATGATAACTATATAGTTCCTTGATTAGTGTTCAATTTTGGGGCTAAATAATGGAACTTCAACCTAGTAAAACAAAACATCTTTTTAAGAAGTAATAATGTATTTCATAGGAGGCATAAATATTCCATTGGTAGTTTTTACTGGTTTCCATGAAGTATTATGTGTAGAATTTCCATTTCCTCTAAATGTTGCCATAAGGTGCCTTAGTTTGGGTGATAGTTGGGTACTATTGTAGGTTCAAGATATTAGATAGAATACGTCACCAATGTTTATTGTGAAATATGTATATATTTTGCAAGAACTTTTTGATAATTTTTTGAAACCCTTTACATCTCTTTTTCTGTTTGGATGTATTTAGTAAACTAGAAAAGAAAAAAAGAGTTATAATATTAGCACTTACTAATATGTATTGTTTAACTCTTTTGTATATGTATACAATAAGTATGATTGTGTGAATGATTAGTAGTTATGCTCTTGTTTTATTATTATTTGAATTGAGTAGTAGCATTTACCTCAACTATTATACTAATTTAAATCTTCTAAAGAGATGTATTTTACTAGGTATAAATTTATGATTGTTGATTGGGAAATCACCTATTGATATTATATAAGTGTATAACAAAATGTAAAATTGTAAAAAAACTCAATCATTGATTTTTATGAAATTTATAATTAACTATTTAAAAACTATCAAAAGTCAAGACATTATCTTACATTTGTAACTAAAGAAGGTATGTTTGATCTTTTAACAATAGGAAATTTTCTATTTCAACTTAATTGAAAAAAGTGATAAAGACAAGTAAATTGCCTGAATTATTATTACGTTTTACTAAGAGCTATTATTTTTTATAATAAAAATGAACAAACAGTATTTATATTAGACAATATTTTTCAAGATTTTGTTTCCATATCTTTTTTTGAGAATAGAAAACTTTAGTTTTTTTCTTGTTTTATGCTATCTGTATAACATAAATGAATTTTTTTAAAAAATTATTCAAAATAAATAAAATTTAAAGAAAAATATGTTTAATATACAAATAATACTAGACTAACAATAAAAACCTAACTTTTATGAGTTTGGTTTCTTTTTTTTTTTTTGGTTAGTCAATTATAAAATCATAGAATTATCAAATTAGTTGATTTCTTAAGTATATATTAATTTAGTTTTACAAGTATTTTTCTGACAAAATTTAATAATATTTTATTTTAAAAAGTATATTTTTAAGTTTTTATGGGCAAGTATATCTATCGAAAAGAAATAAAGGGTTCTAAAATAAGTTTATGAAATCCTTGTTTCTAAATTCTAATTTGATTGTTTGATCTTAAAGGATGCAAAATTAAATATAACAAGAATTTAAATATAAAATTAATTAACAAAAAATTAAAATAGCGTATCCTCTAACAATAAATTAATCGAGAAGAACATAGGACATATGATTTTATTTTTACATTTCTCTATGTTCTCTTTTGAATTAATTCTAATTCTAATTTTCTTATAATTGTTAATTACTCATACTAAATTTATTAACACCCAATGATTATGTAATGCAAGCTGTCTTTTTTTCAAACTATCACCCCTAATGATTGCAAGATAAAAAAAAAGAAAAAAATATAAAGAGTCTATGAGTTGTTAGTTTAATAATGATTAAAATAGAAAAATTAAGTTTAATTCACCTAATCTTTTGTCTCATTTTACTTTATAGATCCATTAACTATATATGTGGTACGATTGCTTATAATATAATTAATTATGGTATGTTCAAGAGTTGTTAATCTCGACATACAAATATAACACGATAGGATAAACACCAATCAATAACAGAAACACAAAATTATCATTAATCATAAAAAATTTTATAGAATCATGGAAAGAATCCATCATAGCTCTAGTTATAGATTTAGTTGGACATAATATAAAAGAGAACCAAAATAACAATAAATCAATCCATAGTAATATAAAAATAAATGCAAACTAGAGGAGTCTCCAATAGAGAAGAGATAAAAAGAGCTATTGATCTCAAGATGCACTCCCAAAGATCCAGTAGTCATTAGCAATTTACGAGTCCAATACCAAAATTGAAGATATAAAAAGAGATGTGAGGTACGAGAGATATCAAAAGGATAATAAAAAAGTTATCCTTAAGTCATTGCCCTTGGGTTCATTTAATAAAGTTTGAAAATCTTAAAATTACTTTAGAATTAGATTTCTCGCATGTAAGCATGGTTGTGCATGACCAAAAGCACGACCATGCATATTACTAAAGCACTCTCGTGCTGGTTGTAAAGGTATAGACGTACTGACTACTGCAAAGTTTAATTTTTATCTATTTTAACATGCTTTTATATTTTATATAGTTATGAGTTATTATTATTTTATTAGTTTTTTACACTAATTTCTATTACTATTGTAAATAACTAATAAAATAATAACTACTCGTAAATATATAAAATATAAAAGTATATCAAAATATAGACTTATTACTAATTAAATGAGAAAAAAAGTTATAATAGAAAAAGTATTTCAATGATTACTTTATTTAGAAAATTTTCCATCACAAATATTTAGAAAGTTCACTGGGGCATGTATTTGTGCTTATTTGGTTTGTTTCTAAAAAAAAATCACCGTTTGTAACATTTTAATCGTAGAATTGAAAAAAAAAATTAGGATTTTTGTAAAACAATTGTTAAGTTCATGTGTACCGTGAATTCGAGAGCACTTTTGTTATGAAATTGTTAAATAACTGGATATTAAAAAATGACAAACCATATAATAGGCTAAAAGTTAAAACACCTAACCTTTAGTTGGAGTTATAAATTTTTTATTGAATTTTATTACAAGTTTCTTTTTTGAGATTCAATTTTTAAGTATAAATCACTTAATTTCAAATTTGATTTATTTGAATTAAAAATTAGTTTTGTGGAAATAAGTTTGTAAAATTGAACACGAAAGCAAGTTAGAATTACGATTCATTTGCCACATTGGTCAAGAAAAGATCATAAGTAAATTTGTGAGTTTCACTGAAACCCAAAGGCTAAATAAAGAGAAGCTATATTCGAAAGAGAGATAAATAACCCTGGAAATCTAACATTTACCAATTTGCTATTCTCTCTCTTTTATCTAATATGAGCTTTATGCATGAGGAGGAAGAGTTGAAATGATATATTCTTTTAGCTGGCTATTCTTCATTGAGTTTTTAAGAAAGACCATATTAGTTGACTACTTAACATCGAATAACAAGAACTAGGAGAGAGAGATTGGAGATAGAAAAAAAAAAACACCGATAATTTACAAAATTAGGAGTGAGGTTGCATATAAAAAATATAAATAAACAACACGCAATACCAAAAAAATGCAACTAAAATAAAATAAACACGAATAATCAATTGAGAAAATAAATAAATAATAAAATAAAAGATAATCAAATGTTGTTAATTAAACACAGAAAAAAGTAGTGAAAATAAAACAATGATTATATTCATAAAAATATTAACAAACAACGTAACAAAAAAACGTGTAATGAAAATTATAATATCCTATTATTTCATAATGATATATTACAAATGTTAGGCATTAGTGCGCGTATTTAATCATTATTGTTATATATATATAAAGTGAATAATCTTACAAATAAAATAAATTGAATATTATTTTATAAATATAAATCCTTACAAGATTAATACTTTTATTCTTCTCTAAGTATCAATTTTATATATTTATATATTTCTCCCCTTGAAATGGGCACCAAACTAATTAGTGTTTCTTACGTAATGATATTTCATAACTTTATTGAATTTTAGCGATGATTTTTTTTTTCCACTGACAACTTTTCATCACTAAATTCTAAGGCTTTTGTGATCATAAATTTGCTTTTTGAAAATTAGAATTGAGATTTACACAGAATTTTTACATCGCAGAATTAGTGCAACATCTTTTGCAACCAAGTTTTTTGGTTGTTATGTATATTTTAGACAATAATAATGCATCTAATTATGTAAAATTCTAAATTTTCACCGCTTCTAAATTAATTATTAATTATATTAATATAAATAAATTAAAGTTATATAATACATAAAAAATTAAAAAACTTAGCAAAATCTATCAAGAAAAATAAGAGAAAGAGAGTCAACAAAGGAAGAATTAAACAATGTGAGTGTTGGATAATCCAATTTTTAGTAGAGATTAATTACTAAAATTATTTTAACTATTTAAATTAGATATTACAATAATTATATTAAATTGGGAAGAATAAATAAATAAATAAATGTAACTTGCAAAATTTGACCAAAATGATTAAAATATCTCTAGAAGGACTTAAAATGTTAGTCCATTTTGAACAAGTCAATGATTAGGGAAAATTCAAAAAAATTTATGACAAATATATGACTTAAATAGTGAGCTAGACATTCAAGAACTAAACCTAAAGCTTGAGTACAGAAATCAAACCAAATTTCCCAAAAACAACTTGAAAATAAAGTGGGAAATTTGTAACCTTATCAATCTAGCTCGTTGTGCATGGTTTGCGGCTTGAAAGTGAAGCTAAATTGGCCATAATTGAATAAGGAATGAGTTGGATGAGATAAGAAAATATGAAAGATGGTTAGGTTATGAAAAGTTTATGAGATATTTGATTTTATGAAGGAATCTTATCTAATTAACTCTAACTTAATTGCAACTAAATTATCCTCTAAACTAACTAATAATTAAGGCAAATGAAATGGAAGAATCAATTAATTTAGGATTGAAAGCTAACCAAATCAAGTACAAAAAGATAAGAAAAGTACCATGTCAAAAATTAATTTTGTTCATTATACTTCACTTTAAAATCTGTGTGTGCTGATTTTTTATTTTTATTTTTTGTAAAATTAGAAACTTAAAGAAAATCAATGTCATTGATTTCATGATTTTTAGTGTTGCTGAAACATGACAACTTGTGACTTGCAATTAGAAACTAAAACTCAAAATAATATTTATAAGTTTTTGAACTTTATAGGTATTTTAATTTTAAAATAAATACATAAAGAAGAATAACCTCACCGATTTCATAATTTTTAAATTAAAATAAATTAATTATGAATTTTATAAGTGAGTGTATGTAATGTAAAAATAACAATGTCCATAAAAATGATTGTTCTCTTGTTTGAGGGATGAGAAATTATACTAGATAGACAAGATAATGACTATAAATTATTTATAATTATAAAATTAATTTTACAAAAAAAGTAGTTAAAAATGCTAAAGCGTTAGACAAATAATATTAGTATAATCATTGAAGATAAAACCAAGTAATACAAAATGTAATAGACATTAGAATTATGCTAACCAAGATAAGAGTTTTGGAGTACTTAACATGTAATAATGCTAGTTAAATTTTTATTAGCATCTTATCACTTAAGTGATATGTCTAAATTGTTAGAAATTAAATCATAACCAATTTTTTAGAGATTAATTCTAAATATAATAACTTTTATTCATATTTTTATTTTAAAACAATATTAAATATTATACACTAAATAAAATAAAGATTTGTTACTATTAGTATTGAATTAAAAAAACTAATTCTTAACTTTTTAATTTTTTTAATGACTAAATTTTAATAAATTTTTTTAGAAACTAATTTAAATATAACAACTTTTATAAGAATTAAAACTTATTTAAACTGTTAAATAAACTTAATTTATAGATATTAATTAGCGCATCTAGTCTATTATTATACTGAGATTATTATTATTATTATTATTATAATAATAATTATTATTATTTTAAAAACTGTCTTAATAAAAATTTTATATTATTTGATTTATTAAATAATTAAAAGTAATAGAAATAAATAAAAAATTATAATATACATAAAAAAAACTCATTATAAATGAGTTATTTTCACATGAAGATGTTAGGGTCTCTTTAGTATTCATCATGAATCTGATTCTAAAATTTATGTATATGGAAAAATATCATTTTGAAATACTCTAAATTTAAGTGTTTGATTATATTGGGAAAGATTTATTTCTCACCCGATAAATGAGACATGTTTTGAGAAATATAAGAAGTAAAATAAAATTTTGACAACTTAAGTTTTTTTAAAATATTTCATTTGAATTTAAAAAAAATGCATTTTTTCAATTTATTTTAAAAAAAATATTAATTTTTTTGTCAATATTCATCTACAAAGAGAATTTTTAAAACTCAATTAATTTTTTAAAATTTAGTAAAACTAAGTACACATTAAATCTTAGTTTGTTTTTAAATGGAAAAAGGTTGCGTGAGAAGTTATTTTGAATTATTATTTTCTTACAAAAAGACGTGTGAATTTGTTTATCATAAAAAAAATGGAAAAACATAAAAAAAAAACACCAAAATAGGACAGGACAATGGTAAGAATAAAAATCCCAAGATGGGGCCTTCCCTAATCCCCTACACGTGCCTCACCATCTCTTCTTCTCTCACACCCTCAACTCTCTTCTGGGGTTTCTTCTCTCTCTTTAGCTGCTGCAACTCAACTCAAGTACACAACGTCAAAAGCGTAAGTCTCAGTCTTTTGTTCTTTTGGTTCTTAACCATGTTAATCTTTGCTCCAAAATCTTTATGTTTACTTGTTACTTTTGTTTTTTACTTATTCTTCTTTTATTGCCATGTTTAATTTGCTTAACTAAATATGCTGTTTAGAGTCTTTGGTAGATACTTGAAATGGGTAGGTGACCCTTTTGTAAATTGACCCTTTTACTTGTTTGCTTGTTCATTTCTGTTCAGTTCTTGTGATTTTTTTCTTTGTTTATATATATTTTTAATTTATTATTCTGTCTTGAGTTCTCTCAGTGACTGGAATTTTGGAATAGTGTGTGTAGGCAATGTCACAAGTATGAAGTATGAACTATTTAAATTATTCATTATCATACAATTTTTATGCTCTCTACCCACCTTAGCTGCATAAGTGAGTACAATTATAATCCTATGGTTCTCTTTTATCTTTTTTTACTTTTTTATCTTGTAACCACTTATTATACCATAATTGACTGAACATTTTTTGGTTCCTGTTTGCAGAGGTTGAAGGTTTTTTAAAATGAAAGAACAGAATGTTTGCGTAATTGTTTTCTGCATATGCATTTTGAAAATTGTTCTCAAAATTGCAGTTCTGAAAACAAAAAATCAGAAACAGCTTAGAGCTGCTTTCGTACTTTTGTTTTTAAGTTTGATGGTATTCTTATAATAAATAAATGACTCTTTTGATCTTGTACAAATGTGCAATTGAGAGATATTGATGTCTCATGTACAATTTTTTGAAAACTGTTTTCAAAACTTTTTTTGAACAAATAAATTTTTCTTTTGTTTTGCTTTCAACAACTGTACTGAAGAATTTTAAAAACTATGTTGAAAAGAAGTTTTGAAAAATCAAAAACTGAGAATCATTTCAAACAAGCTTTAATTCTCTCTTTTTTCTTTACTTTTAGCAAAAGGCTGTGTTCATACTATGTTTTACCATGTTTCTGAAGGATTCCAATTTAACTTCTTTACATTGCTTTTTACCTTCTACTTTGTTGAATCTTTGGTAACTTTATCCCACAAAACCACTTGATACCAAATTATTTCTACTTCTGTGGTGAATTGTGGATTTCCCAAGATGGCTGCACTATGTATGACTTAACATTAGCATAAAATAATGTAAATTACTGAAGAAGGTTATGGATATATAAATCTGTTAAAATTGTGTTTATTCTGGAACATAGAAATAATGAAGAAATCTACATAACTCCAGCATAATGAAAGCTTAAATTGTAAAATTGTTTCCCTTTACCCATCTATTAAAGAAATGCTCTTGGAGTTTATGCTTGATACCATACAGAATCCAATAGCCTAAGTCTTTCAAAATACAGGTGCTCAACTCCACCAAATGCATCGAATAGTATCATAGCTTGCAGATTGCCATAAAAACTTAGCCTAATTTACTTTTACTAAAACCACTGACTAAAGCTAGTCAGCAAAAATTGGTCCAGGGACCAGGCACCTAGCCTTACCAAAAATGTCAAACAATGTCCATACCACATAAGTAGAAAGGAAAAGGACAGTGTAAGAATAGACGGGGAATTGATCCTGAATTAGCACCAGACATAATGCACATCATATTAAAGAGCTCATGTGGCCTGTGAATCTGCAAAGGATGGCATACAATATAGTTACCAAATTCACATTATGGGTACACGGTTCACGTAGGTAAGCAGATTCGCTTTTTATGTTATTATTACAAAGCCTCCTTTAGTACATGGTACTTGGTTTGGTGAATTCAGTATGTGGTACTAAGGATCAATGAGAGAATTTGTTAACTATGCGGCATAGAATGGGAACTTCCACAAAATCTGGCCTCTTTATATTTACCTAAGTCTTTTAAAACAAACCAGCAAAATTTCTCAAGGAAGGGCAACACTCTGAATGTGCTATATCATAAAATATATAGCTTCATGGACAAGTATCTGTCGATCCTATCTTCATAAGGCTGCTAAACTTAATAAAAAAATATACATATCCTCTAATTTGGGTCAAGTGTTTCTGATACAATATTTTCTCTTGTTTGCTTGTCTCTTATTCTTGATCATGCAAATATCTGCAGACATGACACCTTGGGCTACTATATTGTAACTTGATTTGACTTTGTATCTTTAATTTTGTAATTTAGTGACACATCAGCTTCAGTTTATTATAAAGAAATAACTGCTTATTTTTTTCCAGCTTTTTGAGAGTGCTTATGAAAAATAACTGATCTTTTCCCAGAATTAATCTCTTACCAAACATCCATTTAAACACTGAAAAAATTGTACTTTCTTAGACAACATATTTGTATAGCATGGTCTTCACTATATATATACATATATGTTGTTTATACTTCTCTATCCATACCTTTTTTATTGGTCTCTAGAAACACCACTTTTAAGGCTTCAGCACAACTTTCTTTTCAGGTATGGAGGCCCTTGGGTCTGTCGATGACTTCTTGGATTTTTCATCGGACATAGGTGAGCATGATGATGATGATGACAAACCTAGTAAATCCTTTCCTTCACTTAACCCAAAATGCAGTGATCCACCATCATTTAATCCATTGGACCTGGATGATCCAAACCATTCATTTTCTGTAAGTTTGATAGTCCATTTTATTCTTTTTAAGAATGTTTATGAGACCATGAGAAAATTGAGGATGTTGTGTTTTGAGTTGGTGCTTCTGTGATTGTAAAAATTGAAACAATAAGAAGTATATTATGAATTATGGTTTTGTTGGAATCAGCTGGAATTGGCATGTGAATTGGATTGACATGGGTGAGTAAATTACAGAAAATATATGGGTTATCTTTTAGTGAGCATAGAAGGTTTCTAATGAGTATGGCTTTTGTTGCAGGAAAAGTTTGTCCTGGTGGACTCTTAATTTGGTGATCATATAGCAAAACTGAAGTAAAACGAATTTTTCTGTGCGTGTTTGTACAAAATGGGGGGTATTGTCCTATTGTAGTAGTAGTACTATTATACTGTTCTTGTGAAAACTAGAATATTTACACATGCTCACAGATTTTTACTTATTTTTCTGTTGGTATCATTGAATTAGAAATCCTAGATTGGTAAATGTACAATATAATGATCTATCTTTCCATCATATTTTGCATTTACTTGTGATGCTCACTTTGGTTCCAAGATTTCCATATTGTGGAGCCATATGTTTCTCAGTTTAGAAGAATCATGACTAATTGCATGATTCTGATGCCTGCATTGACTTGAAAAATCCCTTTTATATTTACGGAGTGATATGGGATTAACATGGTCCCATTTTCACGTTCCAGGAGTTTGCAGAGGAAGAGCTAGAATGGCTATCAAACAAAGATGCATTTCCTGCTGTTGAAACATTTGTTGACTTACAGTCTATTCAACCTGACATGACCAAGCACCAAAGGACAGCCCCAGTGCTCGAGTACAGCACAAGCAGTAGCAACAGTAATAACAGCACTAACAGTATTTCCCTCCTAAACAGCTATGATCACCTAAAGGTTCCTGTCCGTGCACGGAGCAAGGGTCGCAGTAGGCGTCACCCTGGCATTGCTAACAACTCTAGCCAGGAATTCTGGGGTAGACAACCGAGTAATGAAACTTCCAAAGCTGAACAAGTGATAAAAATTGGGAGGAAATGTCAGCACTGTGGAGCTGAAAATACTCCACAATGGCGGGCAGGCCCACTTGGGCCCAAAACACTTTGTAATGCATGTGGGGTTAGGTATAAGTCTGGGAGGCTTGTGCCTGAATATCGTCCTGCAAGTAGCCCAACTTTTCGTAGTGATCAACATTCCAATTCCCATAGGAAGATAATGGAGATGAGAAGGCAGAAGCAAATGGGAATGGGATAAAATGCAAAGTGATAGTGACTAGTGAGTAGTGCTTTTAGCATTTAGCCTGGTAGGAATTAGGATTCTGATTTTCTATTCGATTTTGATTTATTCTAATTTAATTTTTCGTCCATTTTTGCTATGGGATGGTTTTAGACAGGCTGTGGAAATTCTTGATTGCAAATGAAGTTAGGGAAGTTTCAAATCATTTGTGTGCCTTTGTTATGCTGAAAACAAGGAGCCAGTTTGAGTTCTTTTGATTTGGCTGTTTTTTATGCTTGTGACATGTACTTTGATTGGGGATATCAAGGAGAAGGTTAGTTGCTGGAATGATGGTTGTGTTCCCTTGACCAGAGAGAAGCTCTTATGCTTATCTGAACTAATTCTAAATTTTTAGACAGTGGTGTAGTTAACATTTGAGGAATTATGATACCATTCAAGGAGTTGAAGAAAGAAAGGATAAAATGTCTATCTTAGATGCAAAGACAAACATGTTCTTTATTATTTGATCCTCCTTCTAAGTAACGAAGCTGTATGCAACAAAATTTGAATTGATCAAAGTCTTGACTAATTGGTGGCAACATGGATTCTTTCTGTATTTGTTTTTGGGGTCTCGAGTCTCTCTCTTTTCGTTGCCTTCCTTGGGGACAATTGCAAACATAGATACAGTTCCTTCTTGATTATAACTTGCTAGCTGCTTAATATGTTTGCTTCTTTGTATTGTGTGGAGAAAGGATAGTGCAAAGTAGATTTGTATATTGTTCTTCGGAACTAGTCTAAGATCCTACCAATGAGATCATTATTATTAGTGATGCAACATTGAATTTACAGAATAATACATTTGTTCTATAAATATAAGACAAATTTTCAGAAATTATGAAACATTAAAAAAAGAAGAAAGAATTACTACTAGATGAAAATGAAGGCTTGCATGGCCAAGCTTTGGTTGTTCAATCAGGTTCAGGGTGGAATCTTGAGCATTGTAGGTGGTTTGTGTGAACATGGAATCCCCATTACTGAAAGTGATTTTAAAAGAGTCTTATACTTATTACTTTTGCCTTCTTGTTAAATGGGTTATTCTTTTCTTTCTGTTGGATTTGTATTTGCATTATTTTGTCAACAAAATAGGGTTTGTTAAAACTTCCTTGGTGTGTGTTGTTGGTGGATGTATGTACCTGAACCCCTCTCTGCCAGTCAACTGAGTCAAGTAATAATAATGATTTTTTCTTTGTCAATATGAAATATTTTACTTCTTTTTTAATCTTTATAAGCGCTAAAATGTTTTGTATTCGGTTGACCGGAATTACCGAGAAGAACAATTTTAAAAATTTAATAGCATGTTTGTTTGCATTTTTAAAGAGTTTTCTCTTTTTAAAATTAAAAATAAGTAAATTTTTTAATTTAAAAAATATTTTTAAAAATGTAAATAAACATGCTTTAAATTAGTTGAATAGTTTTTGTTTTTACTCTTATAATTATTTTCCTAGTTATATATATTTTTCTCAAGATTTGTTGCCTAATTTTGTTTTTTACATACCTCGAACCTCTCTTCTCTTTTGATTTCTTCTCAATTTATCATCATATCCTTTTTGTTTATTAATTTATTTTTCCCAACGCATTAATTTCTTTATAACTTTAATAAGAGATTAAAAGTAAATTATATTAGATGCAAAGACAAACATGTTCTTTATTATTTGATCCGTTTATTAAGGATCAACATGTATGCAACAAAATTTGAATTGACCGAGCCTTGACTAATTGGTGGCTGGCTACATAGAATCTACTTTGGGTACAATTGCATACAGTTCCTTTTTAGTTACAACTTACAAAATACTCTATATGTTTGCTTCTTAATATTGTTTTTTTTTTTTTTTATGTTCAACCTTTATGTTGTGTGTTGGAAAAAAGGCTTTGCGAGATTGATTTGTACATTATTCTATACAGCTAGTTAAGGATCATAGCAATGAGACTATTAATGTTAATAATGAAATTTTGAATTTAATTAATAATACATTTGTGTGTTTCATAATATATGATAATTGCTAAATAAAAATAAAAATACAAAACTTAAGAATTACCATTTGAGTTGTCAATATGAACTATAATTCACGATTCATCCCATATAATTTATTACATAGCTACATTTTTTAAGCCCTATGTATAAGCTTGCTTTGACTCTAGCCTTAATATATTAAAACAAAGGTGTGGGTTAAGATTAGGATTAGAAATGGGTTAGCTCACTTTTTTAAACAGTAATTAATAAATATTATGCTATTTTTTTTTAGTAAAAGATACATATTTTTTTTTATCATTTTTATTAAATTATTTTATTTAAAATTACTTAAAAATTATATTTTAAATATACAAAAATATTTTAAAAATAAAAATTCTATTAATTCTAAAAAAATAAGTTATTTCACTTTAAAAATAAGTTCTATCAAAATAAGATGAGTTAAAATTTAAATTTACAAATATTCATTAATATTCACAAAGTTACTTTTTTGCATTCATGAATTTTATAATATTAAGGATCATATATCTATGATTTTTATGATGCATTGTTGCATTTGCTTAAATTGTTGCATTTAATTTTTTTAACACAATAAATTTGAGTTAAATAAATTATTTTGAACATTTTGATTTTAACAAATTTAACTAGTGTTGCTTTTCGATTTGTCAATTTTATATATTTTTTGTAACTTTAAAAATATTTATTGAATATGTGATGTTTCTAATGTAATTTTATAAAAATAAATAAAATAATAATATAAAAATGTAAAAATTTTTATGATTAATACTTAAATAAAATTAAAAAAATAATGTGCTAAAAAATTATTTATAAAATTATATGAAAAATATTATTATGATTTAATAATTATCAATAATACAGGTAAAAATTAGATAAATATGTAACTTAATTTGATATTAAATTATTTTTTTATTTAATAAAAATAATTTATTCTAAGTCTTTAATATTATACAAATTTAATTGTTTTTTTTTTTTCGACAAATATACCTGTCACAAAATAATAAAGAAAATTTTTAGATTGAGTTCCTAAAATATTGTTTCACATAAATTATTCCAATTACTATCAAAAAGTAAGGAAGAGAGTTTTCAGATTGAGTTCTTGAAATATTGTCTCACATAAACTGTTTCAATTACTAAAAATATCTTAATTTAATTATTTGAACCAAATTAAAACATAATAAAATAAGATAGAATTATGAAAGATTTAAAGGAGAAAGTAATTAAAAGATAAAGAAAACAACACAAATTCTTGGAAGAAATTATTTAACATGAACCTAGGGCATATAGTTTTACCTTTACCTCTTTGTGCTTACTTTTTGTTTAATGCTAATTCTAGTTTTGCTACGATTCCCAATCATTTATGCTAAAACTATTAACGCTCAATGGTCATGCAATGTTAGTATTATTTTTCTTGAACTATCACTCCAATGGTCGTACAAGCTAAAAGGAGAGGAAAAACATAAAGAGTCTATGAAATTGTTAATTTAATAACCGATTGAAAGAAAAAAATTAAGTTCGGTCCACTTAATTTTTTGTCCCATTTTACCTTATAAATTCATTAACTATATGTGGTATGATCACTTACAATGCAATTAATTATAAGATGTTAAAAGTGATCAATTTACAACATACAAATATATACACATTAGGGCAAAAACTAATCATAAAAAGAAATGCAATTGTCATTAAATATAAATATCATATAAAGTATGCAAAGGATCCACCATAACCCTAACTGTAAATTTAAACTCATAATAAAATAGGAAGAGAAAATAATGATAAAGAAATTCATAATCAGTCGAAGAAAAAACACAAACTAGAAGAAATTCCAAAGGAAAAAGATGAAGAAAGTTCTTATTCCCAACATACATTCTCAATCACTTGTTTAGACTTTGAAAGAATATTTTTTGTCTTCAACCAATGATCTCTCTTCCCCAAAACCAAGATATCTAAGTTATAGGTCATGACTCTCCTTAAATAAGGTTTTCCCTCTCTTAAAAATCTCTTAATTAGTTGTACACAAAGAGAAGCACAATTGTTCATGATCACGAAACGCTCCCATGTAGGGCCAACAAAAAATAGTCACAACTGCAAGTTTTGACCCACGGAGCATGTGGTATAGGTTTCACATTAAACCCACACTTGTGTGGGTGACCCATGCCCTAGACCAGCAATGACAATGTGCTTACCACCAAGCCAATATTAATGTTAGTGAGATAACATTTATATTACAAAATGCAAAATCACATTCGTTAAGAAGAATTGCCATCCATTGTGAAACTTTTGTTGTTTGTCAATAAACCATATAGATTTCTTTACTTTTATTTGGAACTTTTGCCATTAATTATGGATTTCAAGCAATATGCTTGATGGATTTGTGTATTTTCATTTGAGACATGCATTTTGTACCTTGTTTTGTCTTTTTTTTTTTAATAATAATTATAATATTATTTGTGATTTAATGTGAAACCAGCAAGTTAACCTGCAAACACGTGGGTACTTGCAGGGTTGGGGTCAAGTTTTATTTTAAATCTGCACTCGTGGGTTTGGAGTAAGTTTTAAACCTGCAAAAAGGTGCGGGACAAGTCATAGGGAGGTCAAACCCGCACCTGACCTACCCCGCTGCCACCCCTACTCCCATATCTCCTCAGCATCCTTTTCAAACTCCAACTTAACGTGGAGAAAAATACAAGGAAAAGCTATCCTCAAAATCTATGACAACTAGTAGAAAATATTTAACACCACAACATATTTCAACAAAGAAAAACAAGAAATGAGATATATTTTCAAGTAAATAATATTCAAAAAAGAATCAAAACAAAGCAAGTACGAGCATACGTCACATTGCAACAATTGTAACTTGTACAAGCTAATAAAATGCAAATCTAATTACATGATACATGATCAATGCAAATGATAACTCTTGGTTTGACAAAAATTTTATTTTCATGCTTATGTGACTTTAGATCCATAACAATCCTATTGTTCAAAAGTTATTGGAAGTTTTACTAGCCAGCCTACATTTCACATGTATGGTGAGTACTTGAACCTCTATTGACTAATCTAGCTTGACTTACAAGATAAGTCTCAGGAGAAGGTCAGGATAAAAAGAGTATCACGTGGAGATTCCTAACCATAGGACTTAGGACACTCATAGGGCTATTGGTGTTACGATCCCTTTTTATAAGGAACCGAGAATATTATTTCTACACCACTTACTTATTTAAGATAAATAAATAATAAAAAATATAAGTATAAAATTCATTTCTCATTCAAAATAAAACAAAGTTTCTTATAACAAATATCCAATAGAACAACATAATATTACATTTAGTTCATAATATTCAAAATATACAAAGTTATACTACATAGCTCCTCCTTTTATATGAGGTCTCAAAATATAAGGAAATAGGACTTTAATGCAAAATTACTCAACTCCAACTTCTAACATTTTTATAATTATTTAAAAAACTGATCACAACCATTTATCTACAATTCTTCCTTTTCTCTACGTGGTCGCTGTCTCGTCATGACTCCGGTTGCGACACATAAAAATATGCGTTGGAAATCAATTTTAATTTAATTTATGAAAATAAAATTTATGAGTTATAACATATTAACAAAGAGTGCAGAAAAATCTTTTCTTCCACTGTCAATGCAGAAAACGTAAGAATAGGGGTACTCATTTGCGTTTGAAGATTGAGGGGCTAAATGGTCTTGGGTTCAAGCTGAGGACACATCATTTTAAAGCTAATTTTGTGAAGATCATAAAAGAATGATTGCATGCAAGGTTTGAAGACTAGAAAAAAATGAAAATTGGTATCTTTTGTCACTGTAACTCAAAAATATTGAAACGAAAAGGGATTTTGCCATTTTCTTTGTAACTTAATGACTCGATGTTCGTTTTGGGTGAAACAAGTTGGGCTGAAAAGAATTTTCACTGCAAAATTCGAATATGCAAATGTTAGGCTAAAAAAATATGTTTAAATTATTAGACCAAGAAAACTAAGATGGAAATCTTATTTCAATGTCCAAAAAATGCAATCAACACTCACCTCTTTAGCATGCAAGAATAAGAGTAACTATTTTGGTGCAATGGAGGTAATGGTTTGAAGTTTTGGAGAAGGAAAAGTTTGAAAACATTGGTTTATGCATGCAGAGGGAAGTGCTCAAAATTTTTCATTTGCAAATCAAATATAGTTAAGGGAATTTTTAAATAATTTAAAGAATTAGAAAATTTCCATCTTTCAAAAACAAATCAAACATGTATTTAGAGAGAAATTATGTTAATAAAATAAAAATAAATATTTTTATGTCAAAACTTCTTTAACTAAAATTATAAAATTTTGTGAAATACATTAAATTAATTTTTGAAAAAAATAAAATCACGCTAAAACGCATAAATATGAAAAGAGTAAAAATCAAGACGTTATAATAATTATGTTGACTGTTGCGAAGCCCTACTTTTCAACAAATTTGAGCAAAAAATACACACAAAAAAAAATTTAATTATGATTTTTAATACTAAATTAAATAATTAATATATAAATCAGTATAAAACTCAAGTAAAATAATAAACACACATAAATATATAAGCTATGTCAAAGCACGAACTTATCATTTTACCATGTTGACAAAAAACTTTTTTTTTTAATCTTTTTTCATGTTTGGACAAGCTTCTTTAGTGTAATTAAGTTTTCTATGTTCATAGCAAAGTATATCACATTATTTAGAAAAAAAATTATTTTTTACTTTTTGAGTTTTTTTGTGTAAATATGTTTCTTTATCATTTTTAGTTATATTTTTTAACGTGTCAAGTAACGAGAGATATTTCTGTTTGATTTTCGTCTTTAAACTTTACTAATTTAAATGAAGATTTTTAATTGTTAGTGCATTTAAGAATATTGCTAATTTTTTAAAGTATTGACTTGACCTTATAGAAATTTCCATAATATTGTTTAATGACGCACAATGAAAATCTTGAATATTTTTATATATTTTTGTGACATGAAACATATGTTGTTCAACGTGATTATACCAATGCCTTATTCTTCACACTTATACCTAAGAGCCAAATAGATTTTTTTTTTTTTAAAGTTCTTTGGAAATTGCATTTATATCATTCCTGGAGAAAAAAAAAAGTTTGCTATAACTTATATGGTGTTCTTAGTATGCAACTTACTCCTTCTTTTTAAGTAAATAAAAATAAAAAGTTTTTTTTGTGTGTCCAAATATAAAATATAATATTTTATTCTTTTAAAAGCTAAAATGATAATACAAATTTTAAAATTTAAATTGATTATTAATTTTGTTTCTCTTACCATTGTGTTTCTGGTTCTTTTTTTTTTTTTTTTGTTTCCTTACCCTATTTTATTGCTTTTTTTTTATTGTTATTATTTTTCAACACATTAATTTCTTTATTAGTTTAATAAAATATTAAAGTAAGCTATTTTAACAAAATTTTAATGTGTGTAACAAAAAATGCATATAAATGAATGAAAATATGAAAATGTATTATCAGGGTGCAGGCTGGGATTCCAATATTTTACGGTTCTTTTCGTATATTGTTTTACAGTATCTTACGATGCCAACATTTGTTTTCGTCTCATTATTTGGGCCAATAAGCTTTCTAAAGGCAAACCTGACCCAAACGTCTTTTCTTTTTTAATATTGACAAATGAATAATCTCATCTCATGCGTTCTCGGTCTCACTCTCGCAATCAAATCCCCTTTTTATACTCAGAATTGCACGTTTCATTTATTTTTAAAAATAATTTTTTATTTTTAAAAAGAAAATATAGTAAGAGTTTTTAGAATATCGTTATGTACTGTATTAAATTTCTTATATAACTCTTTTTTTAAATACCTTTAATAATAAATAACTTCTATATTTTAAATAAGAATATTTTATTTAAAAAACATTTCAGTATAATTATTCTCTTTTACAATATTATATATATATATATTTCAATTTGTTAAGTGTGATACACTCTACTGCAATAATTTTATTTTTACTTATTTTTTTTATTAATTTTATTCTAAATTTTAGAAATAGAATTTGTTACTAAACTTTCTCTTATTATCATATATAAACTTTTAAATTTTTTGCAAATATCTTCATTTATATAAAATTCATAATACTAAATATATTATTTTTCATTATATTTTGTATATTGTTTCAAATTATTTTATTATATATTTTATAAAAACATTGTCAAAATAAATATCATTTTCATCCATTGTACAGGTCCTTAACTAGTTTAAATTATGATTTTTTATTTTCATTTCAAATTTTAAAATTATTTTATTCTCTTTTAGAACTTTATTCTTCATTTCTACTGCCAATCTATCAACACACCTCACTCTTCATATGACATCTTTATCGACCTCTATCAATCTCTCAACCCACCAAATTCTTCTGAAAATAAGTTTTCAGAATTAGGATTTTACATTTTCAGGTTTAATTTCTAAAATTATTAATTTTAAAATTAGGATTCCATAGTTTTGTAAATTAATTTTTCAGAAATGTAAAACCTTATGGAATTATTAGTCATTTGCAAAATAAGTTTCTAAAATTAGAATTCTACACTTTCTGAAATTTATTTTAGTTTTCACATATCTGAAAATTAATTTTTGAAATTATTAACCATTTCCAAAAATAAATTTTCAAAATTAAATTCTACACTTCTTGAAATTAATTTCTGAAATTAAATTTTTACACTCCTAAAAATTAATTTATAAAATTATTAACTATTTCGAAAATAAGTTTCCAAAATCAGGATTCTACTACACATTCAAAAATAAGTTTCTGGATTTAAAATTTTACATTTCCAGAAATTAATTTCCAAAATATTAACCATTTTTAAAATTAAAATTCACATAACGTTATTTTAAAAAATAAATAAATTTTGAATAGGATTGTGAGAAGAAAAAATAAATGAGTGCAAAAGGCAACACCCTTCATACTGTTGACAAAAAAATTTTTGAAAAAAAAAACATGTTGATAAAAAAAAAATATTACCTTTCATATTTTTTATTTCTTTCGCCCTCTTCCAATTTTCTCGTCACAAAATCACTTATTACGAAAATAATAATAATAATAATAAGTTTATATTATTAGGGCTTCTTTTAATTATTATTATAAAGGTATGTGCTGGAAGCCTGGAAAGGTGGGTGCAAAGATTGGTTGCCTATGCTTTCACTTTCTAAACCTAGGAAATAGATTAGCCTAAAATATTTTGAGACTGGGTGGGCCAATGACCTAATTAAACATGACATTGCCAATGACCTCATTCTCATTCCTACCTCAAATCCCAAAGTAAAATCTATGTGCCAATGCTTTTACTATGTTGCAATGTTGTCAAATTGTTTTCTCTTCTTTCTATACCCTTTTTAGTTCTACCATTTCTTTTATTCAATCGATACGCGTGTAAACTATTGCTCAAATTTAAAAGCATTGGCTTCCTGAAGGCACAATTTATACATCATTTTTTAATAATTTTCATGGACGATGAGATCTGAAATTACTTAAATACTTATTTAGCAAATTGCAGACGTTAGCAGTCAAACTTTGAAATGTTGATTTATGTTACAGTTGCTGAACGATATACTTAAATCTACTAGTTTGACAGTGTCAAGCATCATGTTTGTCAAAGCTCAAGTTCAACTATGCATGATTTATGTGCCCAATTTGCATCATAGATTTAAATATGCACCGACTTTTAGCAGTGTTTTTTGTGCAAATTAATAGATATTTCAATAAAGTAATTGAATCTTACCAAAGTACTAGATTAACAAATGGGTAGATAACTAGGTGAATAAATCTTCACAAGTTAGAAGTTTGCATTTATTCTTCTCTATACGTATTCTCAAGTTTTGATAAAGTTTTACTAATTTAATGTTCATGATGATCCAGTAAGCACGAATGATAAAATTCTCATGATGTATAGTATACATCCAACAAAGCATGATCAAGAGAACATCAAGAGGTTTTAAGAAAAGGAGAGAAGGAAAAAGTCTCCTCATTTATTGATTCAAGAGAGGACATGTGAAAGAAGGAGAGGAGAAAGTTCCCTTATTTACTTTCTTAAGGAAAAGAAGAAGAAAATATATAAATGTAAATTATTAGTATACTCATAAGATTAAAAACAATAGAAGAAATGAGAGATAACGTAAAATTTTAAGTCAATTTTATCAGTATAATTTAAAAATTATAATTTTTAATTAAACTCTAAATAAATGATAGAACTTTTATATTTCAAATCTCACCTTAATGCACAATTTGATGCTTGCATTTTGACCATTACGTGCATCATGAGTGATTGTGGACTAGTGAGGTGTCAATTTGTACGAATTTCTGTAAATTGGACAGGTTCGCATGCATTTTGAATTTGAGAATTGCAAGTTGTGTTGATGACGTATAATGCAAGTTAAGTGTTTGCTCGTTTTTCTTTGGTCGGGTCTTATATTATAATGATGCATATATTAATTTAATTATTTATATTAAAACTTGTCAAAATTACTTAATTATAAAAAAAATAGTTATTTTTTATATATTTTAAAAGTATATATTATGTTAATTTTAATATATATAAATAATTTATTTAATAATTTTAAATTGGAATTTCTATACGAATAATTTCAGTTTACAAAATTTATATAGTTTAAAAATTAATTGACATTTAACATATAATATATTTTTTTAAAATACAAGTAAATATTAATTATAAATTATTTAAAGTACTATATAGAGTCAACGCTTAAATCGTCAGGTAATTTGGTGAGATATTTTCTCTCCTCTCTGCCTGTCTATCTATCTATATAGCACAATTTGCTTGGAGCATTTAAGAGGTGGAGGCTTTGATAGTGAGGCCATTGAAAAACATGTTAGAAGATGAAGTAGTTTAAGAGGAGCGATGAAAGGGGAAAAAAGTGAAATTTATTTATAGACAAAGAGTTACGTTTACACATTATTAATATGCATTTGTATAATAAAAAATCATAACATATGTAAGTTAACCAAAAGTGACAAATACCCTTATTCAACAAATTACTCTAAGTGCTATAACTAATACCCACTAATCAACATATGGATAAATATGGTAATTATAAAGGCTAAACAGGACACACAGCCTCCTTGATCACTAAACCAACCTCCTTAGGTTAAATATTCAAAAACACCACTTGAACTTTTCTTAGTCATGAATCATGGAGCAGCATCAAAATAATGCACTTTTAGCGTAATAAAATCAATTATATCTCCACTAGGAACATTATTTAATGTGACCATGATAGTTCTCGCTTCACAATTCGACATAGGGTGTTCTTTTTTGAACTTTTTAGTCTCCGTCAAACTGTTATCAAAGAATCTCTCCAGAAAAAGGAATCGGAATAGCTAACACAAAAGACACTTCTAATTAATAATAAGAATAGATGCATTGGTTAATTTTTATGCAATGATTGAAGTAATTAAAAGAGAAGATTAGGATGTGCAAATATTCGATTGTTAGATTTAATATATTTGCATTTTATGCTACCCATACACAATTTCAACTGGATCAAACATTCACTTAAGATGAAAAGTAGGGAAGAGAACCTCAAATTCGAGCTACAATGTCTAGGCAACAAAGTTGTAGAACAAGAACAGGACGATATTAAATAATAATAATAATAATAATAATAATAATAATAAACAGTTATTTCTTTAATAAAATTATTCTTAATAATTAATACCTGTTGGATAGAAAATAATAAATAAAGAAAATATGAAATAATATAAATGAAAGGTAATTTTTATGAACTTTATTCTTTATAAATTGCACTCAAATCAACTCTCTATTTTTTTAAAGATTTCTTTTAACTTTTTTTATACTTTGCCTTGCCTAAAATTTAAAATATTCATCAAATCACATGACACTTACTAAATAAATTTGGATAACTTTATGATATTGTTTATTAAAGAATCGTTGTCAAATTTCCACCTAGAATCGTTATCTAAAGCTTGGTATGATAATGAAAAGGAAAAGTAAGGCTTAAAGAAAATAGGAGATTTGATGAACAGTATTCAAAATTTGGCGTTTACAGCAGAGAATTTGAAAAGGGCTAACATCAACAGCGCAATAAAATCTAGCCATTTAGGTAGAGGGATGGCAAGTGGAATGAAGCCTAACGCAAGAGAAGCATGCACAACTGAAGTGCAGATTCATCCTATTAAGCAGAGCATAAGGTCCTATAAAGTTATTAGAAAGTGATGGCCTCACATGTGCTCCAATTGCTTGTGGAGTAACCCTTTGTGGGACCAAAGAGTCAACCTTTTCAAGATTGCATGATGGGTAGTGAGAAGATAAAACCCACAATTTGATTGGGACATAAAGAAATTGGATGGAAAGCTTAAGCAACTATCTCACCCAACCCCTCCATGGCTATGTGTCCCCCATATTACTCTGCCTCTCATATAACCGCTTCCATATTTAGTAGGGCCCCTTTCTTTTTAAATACCATGTTTATTACAAACAAGTATATATGAATAATTACCAATTATTATTATTTTTTATTAAATATATTTTTAACTTTTATAAGTATTAATTTTTTTTCATTTTTTTTATTTTTTTATTAATTTTTACCGTTATACACATTAAACGTTTTGATAAAAGTTTTCAATGTTCATCAAACAAGACGAATTACATTACACGGTCTTTCCTTGTCTTCGCTTTATGCGAGATCGGGTACAGTATAGATGTTGTATCTATTCTATACACGTCATCTCGTTCTTCACTCGTGAATTTTGAAATTTTATAAAAGCTTCTATCTTATTTATTTCTGATAAACATTTTACAAAGACCACGTTAAATTTAATGATCTCATTGAATATTTAAAGACGTTTTAATTCTTATAAAATCTATATATAAATATTGTTCTTTTACTGAAATCATTGCATTATATTTTTAAAATTCATTTTATTTAATCTTTATTTTTAATCTACTTTACTTGTTTCTTAACTCTTTAACAACCTCTCAAATTTAAGCTTTTAAACTTCTTGATTGTTAATTTTTTCAAAATTTTAATAGAATAGAAATTAGAACTATATTATTTTTTAATCAATTAAAAAATATTATGTTTTTAATTTATATATATATATATATATAAATACTAGTTTAAAATATTTTGATTTCTATGTAAATATTAATTTATTATTGTAAAATTATATATAATATTCCAGTTACCAATATATAATTTGTGTAAAACTTGAAAAACAATGCCTTTTTTATATTAAACGTAAATACCAATACACAAAATGCATTTAATGAAAGGAGGTTAAATAGAGGAAGAAACACAAGCATAAAATAGTAGGATTAATAATTGCATTTTTTATCTTTATATTTGAACATATATGTAATTTTCGTCTCTCTAATTTTAATTATTCATATTTAGTTACTTTAATTTTTAAAATATTTAAATTACGTTCTCCATCCCAAAATATTATTTAATAATTAAAAAAATATAATAAAAGTATGATATTTTATTGATTTATATAAATAAATAAAAAAAATATATACAAAATATTTAAATAAAAATACAAAATAAAATGTATAACATATAATAAAATTCTTAATTTTGAAGTGAAGGACTTAGTTTTAGCAACTGAAAAACTATGAAAGCTAAATGTAAGTAATTAAAATTAGATAGATAAAGAAACCAAAACTACAAATAAGTCAAAATAGCAATACATGATTTTTACATAATTCGAAGTGGTCTAACTTAGAAAAATATGTCATTTACTAGTTTTAATTTTAGACCTCTAATTTGGTTAATTTGTAGATTTGAATTATCTGTATTTCTATTTTGTCCCCCACGTCTTTGTAATTGTATTAATAATGATAATATTGTAAGAATCTTCATACTTAGTTCTATTCATACCTTGCTTATTTGTCCATTTATTTGATTTTTCTTTTTGTTTCGAGCATGGAAGGAGAAACAATTGAAATGCGTGAGTTTAATTGTAGTGTGGCTCAATGCTTTATATTTAGCTTCAGTGCTAGAGCGTGAAATGGGATTGCCATCAAGGAAGGTACAATATAAAGTGGTAGAACGCTAAGTAGTAGGATAATCTGCCCAATTCGCATTTGAAAATTTTAATACTACTTAATTAATTTAATGTCACTTAATTTAGCAATCTCAACCATTTTGCCACGTTTATCTATAAATTTGTAAATATTAATTCTCAATATCCATCATCATACTTTTACTTTTAAGTCAGAAATTTTTTTAAAATTCTTTTCAGCTTAGGTTGAGTTCTTTTGATTTCAATTCGCTGTGCTTTTATTATCAATTTTAAACTTAAGATAATCATTTTTCTAATTATAATTTTAAATATTTTAGCAATTACTTTAGAATTTTTTAAAACTTGTCTTTTTGTGTAGCTATTTTGATTTCTGCTACGAAATTTACCTTTGCTTTTTTTTTTTTTTCTATTTTAAGCATCAAATTTCTTTTTCTTCAATTGGTAACCTTAATTTTATAATTTTAAGTTCTCACTTTTCTTAAGATTAGGTAAAACAAAGTTTATCCCCTTTGGCTAATAGTGTTAGATGAAAAAAAAGGTTAATATTAGGCCAAAGTTGGCTAATCAAGAGAATAATACATAGGTAAGCTTCTTTGACTTTTGCTTAATTAACAAAAAAATAATAATAATGTCTTTAACACTTTTACTCACACACAATATAATAATTTCAACAAGAAACAATATAAATTTTGATATATGTGCGCAGATGGTAATCATTCTTTGAAATAATTTTTAACTTTTCTCTTAACTTATGAAAATTCATAAAGGCATTTAATTTTACAATTCATCGATGATAATTCAAATTTTAAGATAAAATTAAAATCTAAGACTTATTAATATTTATATTCTTAAAATCTCAATAATTTACAATAACCAAATTTACTAAAACTTTGCAACAATTTTCAGTGATTTTTAATAATTTTTCTAACTTTTTTTGATAAAAATTTCCAATTTTTTTTAAAAAACGTCACTTTACTCCCAAATTTAAAGCATAAAATTGTGATCAAGGTTATTAATTAGCAATAATCAAACTAATATATAAATAAGGTAAATTATACCAAAGTAGAGTGTGTGAGAAAGTTAGGGTACTCTCTGTTTTTCTATTTTTTTTTGTGCAATAAAGAGTGAAACTTATGTGTGAAAATTGAGTGTGTCCAAGTGCTCTTACATTACAAAAATCAAATAAAATTTCAATTAGTTATAACATAAAGAAATTATTAAGGATTCTAATTTGAAAATATTTGATTATCCTACATATACAGGATACTCATGTGAGTGATGGTAAACTTAAGCCTACGATAAAAAAGAGGTGTATATTTTTATTGTATGCATAAGGGGTGAAGGGTTATAAAATATGATGTATAGAAAAGTCAAATTTATCCAAGATCATTGTCAATAGAGATGTTAAATTTGATGAGAAGATAGTGATAAATCAGAAAAGGGAATCTTACAAAGATTAGACAAATACAAATTATTGTGCTAAGAAACAAGTTGAGCTAAAAATTAACGTTAGGAAGATAGAGTAAGAAGAAGATACAAATCAACTATATATTTTTAAGTGTTACTTAACTTGAAGTGAAACAACATAATGGATTTGATAATAGAGATCTTAATAAAGAAAATAGAAAAGAACCACACAATAATGTTACTAGCAGGACAAGATGATAAATTTGAAGATTTTAAAGATATTTAAATTTTGCTATATGTGCATTAAACTCAAAAAATTTTATGAATGTAATTTTAGATTTAAATACTATAATTTTAAATATACTTCATGGTACTTTGTAACATTACTATTATAGTAAGAGAAAATCTCTTTATAATTTTTTATATTTAATTATTATTTGATAGAAAACTTATTCTATCAAGTTATTTACATATTTGGAATATATTTAATTTTAATTTCTTAATAATAAACACTTAATAAAAAGACGTAAACGATAACACTTTAAAACATCTTACACAAAATTTTCTGTACGTTTTATTGTAGTAGTAGAGTTGAATATAAGTTTTGTATATTAACATAAACTACACGTAAATGAAAAAAAATGTTAAAAAATGTATTGTTATTGTAAAGAAATTATTTTGAGATAGGTACAACTTATAATTAAAAAAAATTAAATCCTAGAAGATATATTAGATGTACTAAATATTTATTAATTATCATAAATACATATGAACAAGGTTGTGGATAAGACACGTAAATTAGCTTTCATTTAAATAATAAAATGAAATTTTATTTGATCCAATTTCTTTCTATTATATTTCACTTATAACATCTAATCATTATTTAAATTAATTTTTCTAAAAATAAATGGATGAGTAAAATAAGAAACAAAATGTTATTAAATTAAATTTAAATATTTTATAAATTTAGTTTATCTTATTCTAACATAAAAATTTCTTTTATTTTCTCACCTCACACTTTTATAAAACTGAAGTAAATAAACAATTATATGATAAAAAAAATCGTTTATTAACTGGTACCTTTATTAAGATACTGTAGAAATGCAGGTCGATAAAATTTGGAACAACCTTAAAATAGACAGGAGAGTCAGAAGATTTACTGAGTGTTGACGTGGCATAATAAGATTGGGTGGGAGTGTGACGCGTAGAAAAGAATGGGAGTATTGAGTACAACTACGGCTACAACTCAACTACAAGGATTTCAGCGCCTACCTACCAAACCACGAACACAAAGGAGGTGCTTCTCTACCCTTCACAATCACAATCACAATCACTATCAAAAGCAAACAAAACAAAACAAAACTACCAAAAATTTTCCCAAGAAAACTCCACAAAACCTTTTCTTTCTTTCTCTTCTGCATCACACTTGAAAAGGTTGCCATCAAAACATTGACAAAAACAACAACAAGGAAAAGAAAGAAAGACCCTTTTGTTTTGGTGTTAAGAGAGAGACAATGAGATTGAAAATGATCCCATAAGTGAAAGGTGAAAGCATGCTTTGTCGGCCATTAAAACTTCACTCCAAAAAGATTGATCCTTCTTACTCATTCATTCCTTCCCCTACAAACAGAGAAAGGCCACCAATAGTGCCACCCCTGAATATTCATTGAACTTCGAGTTTAGCCTCTTTCTCAAAGCCCTTTGGATTTTTCTCCTCAAAATCTTGGCCTTTTCTGTTTCAGATCCAAGATCCCCACTTTTCATGCCAAAAGGCAAGGTGGGTATATTCTATTTTTGGCTAAAGTTTCGTTAACTCTTCCTTCATGCTTCTATCTCAATTTTCCTTCACAAGGACTTATTGATCCCAAGTGTTGGACTTGCTGCTTTGGTTATCATCTCCTTTTTGATGAGTGATGGTGGGGTTAGAATTTGAAAGGTATGTTTTTGTTTTTCCTTCCTGTGTAATATACATGTGTATCTTTGGTTTTGCCTTTGAACTGATTCATTAGGATTATTGGAGTTGTTACATATGATTTTAAGTTCATTGGGCCTACTTCACCTCTGAATTTTGATATTTTGTTAAATATAAAGGTTGCCAAAAATTTTCTTATTTAAATCGAAAGTTAAAATGGATTTTGGGGCTACACAATGACTGATTGATGGTTTGCTTGTGCTGCAGGTCTTGAATATTAAGATGTCTGGGGATATCAAGGAGGGAAGAGCTTTGGCAAAAGGGTATTCAGTTATTTTACTGCTATTGATTTTACTTGTTTGTTGCACTGCGGGGTTGAATACAGAGGGTCAAATCCTCCTCGAGCTTAAGAATGGACTTGATGATAAATCTAATGTTTTGGGAAATTGGAAGTTTACTGATGCAACTCCATGTGGGTGGATAGGTGTGAATTGCAGTTATGATTATAATGATAGGAATAATAATCCTGTGGTTGTGTCTCTCAATTTGAGTTCAATGAATCTTTCTGGAACTCTAAATGCTTCAAGCATTGGGGGTCTAACCCATCTAACTAATCTCAATCTTGCTTTCAACGAGCTTAATGGGAATATCCCCAAGGAGATTGGTGAGTGCTCGAGTTTGGAATATCTTTACTTGAACAACAATCAATTTGAAGGGCCAATTCCTGCTGAATTGGGTAAGTTGTCTGCTTTAGAGAGTTTGAATATTTGCAATAACAAACTCTCTGGTGTGATTCCAGAAGAGTTTGGAAACTTGTCTTCATTGGTTGAGTTGGTGGCCTACAGCAACTTTCTTGTAGGACCATTGCCTAATTCCATTGGAAACCTTAAGAATCTTGTGAATTTCAGAGCTGGGGCAAATAACATTACTGGTAGTTTGCCAAAGGAAATTAGTGGATGTCAGAGCTTAGTACGCCTTGGTCTTGCACAAAATCAGATAGGAGGGGAGTTACCAAGTGAGATTGGAATGCTTGACAGCTTAAAAGAACTGGTTTTGTGGGGGAACCAGTTGTCAGGACTTATTCCTAGAGAGATTGGGAATTGTAGCAGCCTTGAGACCCTTGCTTTATATAGTAATAATCTCGTTGGTTCTATACCTAAGGAGATTGGGAACCTCAATTCATTGAGGTGGTTATATCTTTACAGAAATAAGTTGAATGGAACCATTCCAAGGGAAATTGGAAATCTTTCTTCATGTTTAGACATTGATTTCTCAGAGAATTCATTAATAGGTGGTATCCCTTCAGAGTTTGGCAAAATAAGTGGTCTAAGTTTGCTCTTTCTCTTTGAGAACCAGCTAACTGGTGTTATACCAAATGAGTTTAGTAGCTTGAGAAACCTCACTAAACTTGACCTGTCCATAAACAATCTTACAGGTCCAATACCACTTGGCTTCCAGTATTTGACTAAAATGTATCAGTTGCAGCTTTTTGACAACTCCTTAAGTGGTGTTATTCCTCAAGGACTTGGACTTCGTAGTCCTCTCTGGGTTGTTGATTTCTCTGACAACAACTTGGCAGGAAGAATACCTCCTCATCTATGCCGAAATTCTCGGTTGATGTTGTTGAATTTGGCATCTAATCTTCTTTCTGGAAACATACCAACAGGGATACTAAACTGTGAATCATTGGCACAGTTGTTGTTGCTTGGAAATGGCCTTACTGGTGGCTTCCCTTCAGAATTGTGTAAGCTGGAGAACTTGACTGCCATTGATTTGAATGAGAACAGGTTCAGTGGTCCACTCCCTCCTGAGATAGGGAAATGCCTCAAATTGCAAAGGCTTCATATTGCAAACAATTACTTCACATTGGAGTTGCCTAAGGAAATAGGAAATCTATCTCAACTGGTGACCTTTAATGTTTCAACAAATCTTTTCAGTGGAAGAATACCACATGAAAGTTTTAGGTGTCAAAGGCTCCAGAGGCTTGATCTCAGTCAGAATAACTTCATTGGTTCCTTGCCAGGTGAGATTGGAGTACTTGAGCACTTGGAGATTCTCAAGCTTTCAAACAATAAGCTGTCTGGATACATTCCTGCAGCATTAGGCAACCTGTCTCATTTGAACTGGTTGTTGATGGATGGCAATTTGTTTTTTGGTGAAATACCTCCTCAGTTGGGTTCTCTTTCAAGCTTGCAAATTGCAATGGATCTCAGTTACAATAATCTTTCTGGAAGAATACCATCTCAGCTTGGCAATCTCAACATGCTTGAGTATCTCTTTCTCAATAATAACCATTTGGATGGTGAAATTCCTGGCACATTTGAAGAGCTATCAAGCTTGCTGGGGTGCAATTTCTCATACAATAACCTCTCTGGGCCTATTCCTTCCACTAAGATTTTCCAAAGTATGGCTCTAAGCAGCTTTATTGGTGGTAACAATGGCCTCTGTGGTGCACCTCTTGGTGACTGCAACACCAATCCAGCTTCTCACTCTGACCAGTCAAGGAAAGGTATTGACTCTGCACGTGCTAAAATAGTCATGATCATTGCAGCTTCTGTTGGTGGTGTTTCTCTCATTCTAATTTTAGTTATTTTATATTTTATGAGGCGTCCTAGGGAGTCTATTGATTCCTATGGAGGCACTGAGCCTCCCTCACCAGATTCAGATAACTATTTCCCTCCTCCAAAGGAAGGTTTCACATTCCAAGATCTTGTTGAAGCTACAAAAAGATTTCATGAGAGTTATGTTATTGGTAGGGGAGCATGTGGAACAGTTTATAAGGCAATGATGAAGTCTGGTAAGACCATTGCTGTTAAGAAGTTAGCATCTAATAGGGAAGGGAACAACATTGAGAATAGTTTCAGGGCTGAGATATTGACTCTGGGAAGGATAAGGCATCGAAATATAGTGAAGTTGTATGGCTTTTGCTATCACCAGGGTTCCAATCTTCTGCTTTATGAGTACATGGAAAGAGGTAGCTTAGGTGAACTGTTGCATGGTTCTGCATGTAATTTGGAATGGCCAACTCGGTTCATGATTGCTCTTGGAGCTTCTGAGGGCCTTGCTTACTTGCATCATGACTGCAAGCCAAAGATTATACATCGTGATATAAAGTCTAACAACATTCTGCTGGATGAAAATTTTGAGGCCCATGTTGGTGATTTTGGTTTAGCAAAAGTGATTGACATGCCACAGTCAAAATCTATGTCTGCAGTTGCTGGATCTTATGGCTATATTGCTCCTGGTAAGCTCCTGTTTTGTAATAATCAGTTAATGCAGCACAAGCTTTCTTCTTCACTTTTTATATTGTTTTGACAGATAGTGTGGCCTGTCAAGGCAGATCATATTATTGAGTTCTTATTACGATTTACATGACAATAGAAATTTTCACATGAATCACATCCTTGAATTTTTCATCCTCATTTCTAAGATGACACTAGATTAGTCCTCATGGAAAAATGTTTTTAAAAAATGAAAATCATATGCCACATGGATTTTGTTCGTGTCATTTGGTATATATCACAAGTTATGTTTCTTAGAGTTTCACTTTTTTCTGCACCATGTATTCAACCCCTTAGGAGACTAAACTTGATTAGTTGTGAATTACTGTTTGGTGAACCATTTTATCCTGTATGGCAGAATATGCATATACCATGAAGGTCACAGAAAAGTGTGACATATATAGTTATGGTGTTGTGCTATTGGAATTGCTAACTGGAAGAACTCCAGTTCAGCCACTGGAGCAAGGAGGTGATCTTGTGACATGGGTAAGAAACCATATCCGGGACCATAACAACACATTGACACCAGGGATACTTGACAATCGTGTGGATCTTGAAGACCAAACCACCGTGAATCACATGATCACTGTTTTGAAACTTGCTTTACTATGCACAAGTGTATCTCCTTCTAAGAGGCCATCCATGAGAGAAGTTGTGTTGATGCTCATTGAGTCCAATGAGAGAGAAGGAAACTTAACACTCACTCAAACATACCATGATCTTCCTTCCAAAGATGGCATGTGAAGAAGTATGCAACTTCTTGACATTTTGTTAACAAAAATGATTTTTTTTCTGCTCATTTTTCTTTCCCACAAGAGAAAGTAGGAGATGATTCTTGTACATTCTTTCACTCCATTATGGCTTATGCCAATAGACTTAACATCATAGCAGTCTTTATTATTAATTTCAAGTCTCTGTATCTTCTTTTGGAATTCAGTATATATAGTAACTTTATTGTATAGTTGGGAATTACCATTAAATGTGTATCGTGGAGGTTATGTTATGGGAGATAGGGAAGGATAATAAATATTTGAGTTGTTCATATTACATGTTGCAAGTCTCATTGAACTGATTAGTGAACAATTGATTAATTTTCATTTTAATGTATTTTAGTGAATTTTTTTTCATTGAATTGGGACCGGCTTTTAGAATTTTAAGATTTCTTTTAGAAGTTGTTGTTTGGATATTGATTATACTGATGAAACTTTGCAGTTGAATTTTCAGACAGTATGCCTCCCATCAAATTGCTATAGTTTATCATGCAATATATTTCATGGATGCTGAAGATGTTATTTACTAGGACACATTCAATTCCTCAAAACCTTTATTTTAATGTAATTTCTGTGTTTCATCCCCATAAATTTCCGACAAAGATGTGTCCTAATCACTACCCTGCATGAGTTTAGATTGTATTGTCATATCAAATCTACATGTAACCATAATATGGGTGGAGAAAGAAATATAGTTGTGCAGTCCAACCTTCCAATTGTTTTATGCGCTTCTATAGCTTTACTGCTCTCAATCACATACAACCTTCCAATTTTTTATGATTGTTTCTAATAATATTATTTTTTGGAATAAATTCTAAAGTACTCCTTACATTCTTGTAATTATATAATTTCTCGAAGCACACTTTATCTAAATATCTATATTATATTAATCCTTTCACTTGTGTCACTGTATCTATGTTATAACCACTGTTAAAACTTGCCAGAAGAGTAAATTACCACTAAAATTAAGGAAAAACTGCACCATAATATACACATGGATTAAGTGGCTCAAAGAAAAGAACACCACTAAGTTGATTTAAATTTAGAAAATAGAATTTACTTTCAAATTTATAATTAATCCTTGTCCAGAAGTTGATTTTATCAAGATTATGCCACAATACAAAAAGTTCACAAAATTCAGTCAGAATTTGTGAAGATTTGAGAGTGATTATTTGATCAATTAAAGTGGTTGTACATTTCTGTATCCAAGATTTATTATTAATATATTAATCTGACGAAAATTTCTAACAAAAGAATTATGGCTGGGTATAGTATTTTCCAGTTCATTATATTGCTAAACACATGCTTAGAAGCTAATCCATTGCTTGAACTATTATTTTGAAATGAAATATAAGTAAAATTAAGGTGACTTCTGAATAAAGGAAAGAAAAAACTAATTTCTTTACTTGCATTGATATGCTCTTGGGTTGGCATTATAGAATTCCATGCATCTATCAGTGACATTTTTAAGTTTACTGCATGTGGGTGTCCTTTATTCAATACTTAATTTCGGTGGAAGTATTTTTTTAGGATATTTTGTTTTATGTGCTTTTTAGTCAATATACTATCGATTGAAGCAAAAGCAACTTATTTTAAGCAAACTTGATGGACCACTTTGATTTGAACTATTCAAATCAAACTATTATTAATACTTTTATATTGCAATTATATCAGCCTTTAACAAAATAATCATAAATTCTTTTGGTTTTTTTTGTCTGATTCGCCAACAAAATTTTGTTGATATGTCCATCTCTTTTGTTTGCTTTCATAACTCAATAAAAAAGTATTTCTTTCTTTGACGCAAAATTTAAGTTGCTCACTTTGTTTGGATTAATATATATATATATATAAGAGAAAGAAAAATAAGCACTTATCTCTTTTTGACAACTTATGATTTTATTTTATTTTATATCATATCGTAACATCGAGAATAATTTATTTATATGATATCGTATCATTGAATAGGATAAACTTTATTTTATCACTTAATTTAATTAATTTATGAAACAACGTATGGGTTTGGGGAAAATCATATAAACTGACGGGTGACATTTACTTTATTTAGATGTACAGTGTTCTATATAATAATGTATGTATAGATATAAATAAGTTAAATGAAATTAAATTTTTCTGACGATGGTACATAAATTAATTGAAGGTATATGAGAAAATAAAATAAAAATCAGAACGACACATGGGGCTGAGTTAGCATATTCCATTGTTCCAGAGGGGATATTACGTGCAGGAGGCTAAATTAAAATATTCTTATTTAAATTTAAACAATATTACTGGCAAAATTGAAAGCAAAAATGTGATCGCCAAGCTTCACCTCACTACAAGATGAACAACGCCCATAAAGAAAAAGGAAAAGAAGTCTTTAAGAACAGGTGCCAAATTTCAACTTTAAAATGGAACAACTATTTTTGAAAACTTTGGTCTATCAATGTATTTAAAAGGTTTGTCAATTTAGAAAACTTAACCAATTTGAAAATGTTGGACATTATTTATTGAATACATTTACGTTAATTGATTATCCTAATCAATCAAATCAAAGCAAGCTATCTGCAAGGCTATCTTTTAGCTGACTCCATCTTAAAAGGCTACTTTTGTGCTTATCTTTTGTAAATAAAAATAAAAATTCTAGCAACACAGCCACATAACATAATTACTATTGAAGATTATTTTTCTTGACAACAAAAAGCTTATACACACAAAGGGAATGATTAAGATATATAGATTCATCTATCCATTACAAGAGAATAATTTAATGTACAACGATTTTACTTTCTGTAACTAATAAAATAATTAATATCTAAGCCCTTCCTAATTGCAACAGGAAGGGTCATAGGACGGTAGTGCGTGAGACATGAAAGAAATCCACTGCATTTAACAAACAGTGGTCCGCTACTCGGCTTCATCTTTTACTTGCGTGAAATAAGGACAAGGGGTTTTACCAAGTATACCACTCAATTTTTTTTCTAATAAATTTTAATCAATATTGTTATAGTAAGTTGCAAGCAATTATGTTCGTGAGCTTTAAAAACTAAAAAAACCTTTTTTTTAAGATAATATTTTATATTTTGTATTCATGGATATAATTCTATGGACATAATTTATTTTAACTGAACCACTTTAATTTTTATGTGTTACGCTTCTTTCTATTAATTTTTTTTTTCCGTCATAATAATTAATATCAAAGCCTAGTTTTTTCTTAGGGCCTGTTGTAGATATCATAATATCTTCATATAAATTTTATATTGAGAAATTCAATAAATCTAATGATTTTACTACGTGAAAATTAAAAATAAAGTAAGTTTTGGTACACTGAAGAAGAATTAGAAAAAAGAAGAAAGAAGAATTTTATGTTTTTCCTTTCAGGAAAAAGAACTTGAAAAATTCTTTTGATTGCAATTTTCTCAAGACTCTCAAGAAAGTATGAAAAAATAGCTCGAATGATATGACCTTTGTAACATCATTCTCTCATTAATTTATTTTTTCTTATAAAAATATGCAAATGTTATAAATTAATTTATAAAAATGGATAAAAGATAGATGAATGTAAAAAATATTTCTAAATGCTTAGATTCTAATTTGAAGAAAAGGTGAAAAATTTAAACCTCATGTATACATTTCAAACCTCTCAATTCTCAATTTTAAAACAATCTAAACAATCACATTAATAATTTTTCTCATCAAATTTTATCAAAATACTTTAACTCCAAATTAAAACTTTCATCAATATAATTACGTAGAGTAAATAACTTTGAATAGAAAATATTCACGAATATCTTTATAATTCTCCAGTAAATACATTAAACTCTTCAAAGCATCCCTTTCCTACCATTCCTTGCAGATATGACCCTAAAACGAACAGACTTTCTTCACCTGAAAAATAGTTATAAGGGTGAGCATCCCTTACCCACTAAATCTTAAATTATAATATAAAGAAAATAATACATGCAATAAGTCAAATACTTTTCATTTCTAACAAATTCAGTCGTCATTTGACTAATTAACATCTATTTTTCATTGTATAATACTATAACTCAATTATTCAGTACATTCTACTTTATCATATTAATTTCAATTCATTACTAAAATTTCTATTCAAAGTTCATACATTCTATATTTCTTCTAGCATACACATTCATTATAGTTTCTATTATTCTTGAAAATTAATTAATCCATTCACATCAATTTCCTCCAGACTTAATTTATCAATCAAACATACAATCATAAGACATAGAAACATATCACTTTCCACTTAACCAAATATCATCCACTCCATAATTTCGTGCTACATCACTTTACACTTAATCAGATATCATTATTCAATTCATAATATTTTGTCACTTTATTCATTTTCATCCGAATATTTCACCAATCCAACGATACTTTAGGTACTCTCGGGCCCCTAAATCGCTACCAACATACTCTCTCTAGTTACGAAAAGCTTACGCAGCATGAATAGTCATTGGTGAGTCAAACCACACATGGATACAACGCGTGCGTTCACAATCTTCCAAACAATGGTATAGGAGTCAGTCAAGAAATGAGCGTGAGGCTTGTAAATGCTTCTCACTTTTACATGTATACATTAGTGAACTGCATTTACCACTCTCATTTTCTCAAATTTACACAATCAACTCCAGACTTTATATCTATTGTATCCCTGAATTATCCATACCATATCTCAACTGTGGCACATCACATTATACTGTTCTAATACATATATAGCAACTACACTAATTGATATATTATAATATATGAGTTATAATCTCACCCGTGAATGTACTACAACTCAAATATCATAATCGCATCAATCGGTGTATTTGTAAATACACATACTAGTATTCCTTTTTTCTGTCCATTATACATATCATTACTGTTATATTTATGTTTACTGTTATAATTTGCATCCCTTTTTCTCATTAGAATATCCATAAAAACATATTCAGTAATTCATATCTATACCAACCAAACTCTTATTCATACATTAATACGTTTCTTCTTCTTCCCAGCATTCCCTAAACTTCATTATATTCAAATAATCCTTAAATTTCTTTATTTCAATACATCAACTCAAACTGTACCAAATCATCATACAATTAAGTACATTTACTATGTTATATTACTTCATTACACATTTGTCATACAAAAACAAATTAGCACCAATTTCACAAAATCATCATATTCATAATATTTCAGCAAAACATTGATAATACAGTAACACCTTATCACAAAATACGTCGGGCTCGGACACCCTCGGACTCAACCCAAATCGTAGAATTTCATAATACTTAACACTTGTAATATTTTCTCAGTTCCAATAAGGTCTTCTAACCTAGAGTTTAGTATTCTCTATCTTTCATCACTTGACTCATATTTCTAAACAAACTCAATACTTTTCTTTATACCAAAAATATACTTTTACCTTATGTTTTCATAAAAATCTCATAGATTTATTACCGAAATCGTTTACTTAGATTCTTATGGGGTTATTACATATAGAGATACGACTAAGGCTCGAGAATACTCTCCTTACCTGGAGATGAGTCTGAACACTAAGTTCTTTGTGAGCTCTAAGAGAAACTCCACGCTTCAATCAATGAAACTTTTCGAGAACTAGAGTTCTTTCTAACGTCACAAAATAGATTACTAATAGAAGGAGGAAAAACTCAAAAAATAGAAACTAGATTCGAAGGTTTAGCCCCGAAAACCTACTCAGATTCGAGAATAATGGACGTTAGAGCCCCAATTTAGCAGAGATTCCATAAGTATTGAGGGTTTCTCTAAGATGGGAGAAGGAGAGAATAGAGAGATATCAGAGAAAGAGAAGTGATTTTGATGAGAAATGAAATTTCTCAATGTAGAAATCCTTAAATACCCTTCAAACTTGAGTGATCTCGCTTGAGCGAACACACCTCGCTTGAGCAAGCACACCTCGCTTGAGCGAGCTAATTAGACAATGATTTTTTTGATATCCTCGCTTGAGTGAGAGGTATTCTCACCTAAGCAAGGACAAGTCCAAAGAGTTCCAGATTTCTCTGCGACACTTCGCCTGAGCGAGCTCCATCTCACTTGGGCGAGCTTTCCTTCTCGCCTGAGTGAGAGGACAGTTAAGGCAACCTTATCCCTTCTCGCTTGAGCAAGGCCTATCTCGCTTGAGTAAGATTGCTTCAGAATGCCCCATTCTAAAATATCTGTCTTGCTTGAGCGAGAAATCCTTACACCAAAATCCTTCCAGAAATCCTTTATACTCTCTTCTAAGTGCACTCTAATACTACTTAATATTGAACAAATCATAATTTACCAAAAAATGAAAAGAGGATATTATAACCTTACCATCATGCTAAAATAAAAGGAACAATGTTGTAGTTATTGGTTTGGGAAGACCCATTGTTAGGTGTTTCATTTTTCTTTTTCGATTGAAGCTGAGCATTCTAATTTCACATATTATAAAAATATCTCAAATTACTCATGAACACAAGTTACATTAATTAAATCATGTTAATTTGAGTAATAAGCTTTTTGTTGATTTTTTTCATTTTTATCATAATAATTCAACATGACCCTCATGTTCATGTAATTTTGAACATGAGAGGATCGCGATCCTTATTGACTTTAGTTTCTAATTTTATAAAACATAGTACATTTTGTTTACTTTTGTGTTTTTATTACCTTTTATCAATAAAAAATATTAAAGTGAAAAATATTTTACTATTTTTTATAAAGTTAAAAATAAAAGTAAATTTTAAAAAATTGAAGGGACAAAACGTTAAAAAAGGTGATAACAAAAGTAGGAAGTAAAGTAGTTATTTACGTGCTACTTGCATCTATTTTACTTATTGCAGTGGATATGTTTATGATTCTCTCATTGCTTATTTCAATTCTTTATAGATGATGCTCAAGGAGGAATGAGATTGACACGCACTATTTTTGCTTGGAGGCAATAGATAGTGTTTGAGATATGATATTACCAAAGGATAAAATCGTGTTATTACTTATTTTATTAATTAAAAAGATATTCATTCTAAAGTTATAAAAAACGTTTTGTCTTTTTGTTATAAAAAACGTTTTGTCTTTTTGGACTTTTGTATAAGTTGTTATAAAATAATTTTTTATAAGAATATCATTTCTCAGAGTAGTGATTTATAATGATAATGACTTAGATTTGAGGAAATCGTGATTTATAATAATTTTTACTACATATAAAAAATGTCCAAAAAGTATTCCCTTAGTTTAGGTTTGAGGAATTGGAGGACATATGCACGCAGACACACATCGTATCCATGCATCATATATAGTAAAAGATACAAATGAGTTGAGTCTAAGATTGTTGTCTATTCGTGTTGTATAATAGGTTTGTATCTTGATATTTTGGAATGTGTATGTGTTACCAGTTTAGGATTCTTGTAGGGACATTGATTTTCTTAAATAAGAAGCAAATGCACAGTGATGGAATAAATATTTAGGTGTTCTATTTATATGGATAGATGTTGATTGTTTGTGTTGTTTCACAAGTGGAGGATGATGAAAGATTGTTGTTATAAGTTCAAAAATTAAAATAAGAATGGATATGGTTTGTTTGTGGGAAGCTCACATACCCACAAAAAGAACATTCACCTATGAACCATATTAAAATAGTATAACACGTGCCGCGACTAAATTCATATTCCGATCTAAAATAAAAAATTGAACTAATATAATAATTTATCAAATATTTGTCAAAAAGACTTAAGCTTGTGTCTACCAAAACTAATATTTAATAAAATATTTATCGTAAAGTAATTAATTTTAAGATTTTCTATTACGGAACTCTATTTATTTATTTCCAACAAAATTAATTTTCATATTGGATAAGCATGCAATTGGCTAGCATAAATAGTAGTGCATTTTGAGTTTATTAGAAAGGAAAAGAATCCGGGATTTAATGGAGTGGACACTTTCTTTCTTTGGCTACCTTTTTAATCTCTCTCTTTTAAGATTAGAACCAATCTTAGAATTAACAATAAATAAGGTAGATTTTTAAATTGCATTCTTTACTTTTTTAAGATGAATTTTACGCCACTTAGGTTATTTGTCACGTGTCATCACTAGAATTATAGAACTAGCATTTTTTTTATTTGTTGCTTTCTTTTTCTCTATCGACACAAATTCATCCTTGTACAAGCCCAAGATTTTCGGTTCTGGTGATGGAAACGATGAGGTAATGTTTGTTCTATGATCGTTGACAGAGATGTCGAAATTGCTAATGCAAAGGATTAACACACAAACGTTAAGGGTACATAATTTTTAGTGGTGATAATATGTAAGAAAATTCTAAATTACATTTGAAAATTTATAATGTATCGTGGTTTTTCTGTTTCATTCAATTATTTTTCCTTAGCTACTATGCAATTTTCTGATCTCAAGAATTCTGGGAAATTACTTATATTTCTCTGGGCACATACGATAAAATGATTGTATACTGGGAATAAGGTTTCTTCTTCTTTATTCTCTCTCTCTTGTTTTTTATATATAACAAACATTGAACTCTAAATTATGCAATAGTAATTCTTATTAATTATATTATACAGGTTTGTTACTCGATCTATATCAGTTTTGGGAATTTATTGTTGTTCCACCTGAAACTGAATTTCATGCAAATTTCTGTCAAAGGCAGGATCCAAAATGCTGAATGTATAATCTGTATAAGCTAGTGATGCTAAAAATGTAGAATTGCTTGTTCATCTAATTCTTGATAATTGTTGAGTGACATGGATCAGGTTTATTAAGCTGGAATTATCATAAACTAGAGTTACTAGATCACGTAAATCAATCATCACATTGAATCTGGGTAGCTATGGGAAAGCGAATTCGGGAGAAAGAGAGTGGAATGTCTAATGGAAATAGTAGTCATCCTACTCATCCAGGACGTGTATGGGGAATTCTTCATATTATTAAGTACCATCATTGGCGTCATGTCAAGAGAAGGCTTACACACAGGAGGCATGGTGGTGGAAGAAATGATGCAAGTAAGAGTACACTTTGTTCTATAGATATGGATAACTAACCAGTATTTGCATTGAGACATTAGTTAAAGAATTAAAAAGTATAATAATACACTTGATTTTTAGTATACTCCCAGCGTACTTCTAAGTAAAACAATTTATTTATTGATTCTTTAACTTACGGGTACCGATAAATATTGCTCTATATATACTTAACTAAAGCCAATTTATTTATTGTATTTTATCTATGTATATAACTGTATGTGTATTGGCCTATTATTGTGTTTGTGAGCCTAAATAGCCTATGAGATTGCAAAAGAAAATTTGAAACTACTAGTTTATTCTAAGTATTTGTTCGGGCATTCTTTATTCTGCTGGTGATATGTCACAAATTTTCTCTTTCCACTTCATAAATGTCAAAGTTTCTCTCACTTTACAGGAGCTGAAACTTCTGATGATTCTGTTATTGATACTATGCCAGAACATTGTAATCCAGCATTGTCTAATGTAAGTACAGGATAATAATTTGGTTGCTTTCATTTATTCTAGGGTAGTTGTTTGTTTTGGTTTTAGTCCTAGTGGCTATTGTGTGTCAACTTATCATCAACCATATAATTTTTCTTTATCCCATTTAAAATATTTTTTTTCGGTTAAACTCATCTGGCAATTTAGAGCCATTAGATTCTTATTTTTGAACATTATGTTCATAAAGGGAACATAGTGAAAGTAGTATCTAATTTAAAGTTTTCCAGGTTGAAGGAAAGGTAGTACACTCCACCCCACCCACAAAACATTCTATCAAATCTCGATTAAAATCACTTCTTCATGAAGATACATACAAAAAAAAGATTAGACATAAGAGAAGCTCAACTTGCCCAGCAAAGTCAGATGTAGCTCGTGCCAAATCTGCTCACCAGTTGGAGGTTGATCCACTGAGTGAATTACTATTAACTGTTGAGAGCCCTGAACCAGTGCTAGAAACCTTTCAAAACCATCTTGCAGCTGGCACATGGGATGTATTGTCACCAGTTTTCTCTGAGAAGCCAATTGCCAACAATGACAAATGTGTACACTGTGGCACAGCTTTTTCCAGTGACATTTCGGAACAAAGCAAAGTTCATAAGCACTTTAAATGTCCTAATCAAGGATTGCCAGAAGAGAAATCGATGAATGCGAAGATACTTACAACTGATGCTTCACCCCATCTTTTCAAGGATTTTCTTGATGCTTTGGATGTTATCAACACAAACAAGGACTTTCTGTTGAAATATATACAGGATCCAGGCTCTCCTATGCCATTCCACACTCATACCGAACAATCTTTAAGCGGCAAAACAAGAAGAACCAAATCTATCTCATTTCCTATAGGCTCTTCATCAGGAAGCAAAGACACTGAAACAGGCCAACTCTTAAACCAAATGGTAGATGATTGGTTCAAGGATAAAGGGGGTGAATTACAAATTCATAGTAACATGCAAAATGATTCCAAGCCAGAGTCCTCAGAAGATATTCACCAACACTCCACATCATCAGGTTCTTCACATAAAGTTGATAAATATGATGAAGAGTATAATAAACTTTCTTCATCAGTTTCATCCCCAGTTCCTAACCAAGTGAAAACTAGGCACTTCAAGGATCTTCGAAAGAAGATGAAGCATATAATTCAAGAGAGTAAGAATGAAAAGTATCGCATTACCATGGATGCTGTACTTGACAAAATTCCTCATGGAAAGAAGCTTACCAATAATGTAAAGAAGTTGATCCACGACCAATCCAAAGACCCCAAAATTAAAGAGGAAGGTGAAGAGAGTGCTACAAGTGGTTTTGGTAGTCATCTCTCTTCTAAATCCTTCAACAAGCGCCAACCATCAACCATGAGGACTACATCTCTAAATGCATCAGCTAGTAGATATTCTCAGTTGTATGAAACTTGTTTTAATAGTGAAATCAAGTATCCTAAGGCTGAGAACTTGAGATTGAAAACTGAAGAGAGAAGTTCAGCATTAAAGACCTCAAAATCCATTAAAAGGTTTCTTTCAATGCCTAATCTTAAATCTTATTTCCACCACAGTGAGGAGCCTTCTGTTCTTTCATCCCCCCAGAATTCAATTGGGAAATTTGGTGATGGAACCGCAGGCACATGTGTCACTGATCTGCAAACGGGGTTTGATCATAGTAATGACTCAAAGAGTCAATTTCGGCCCCCTACACTTACTGATAACTTAAATCAAGAAAGCAACTTGAATGCTGACCAAAAGCAGCTTCTTATCAGGAGTGCTTCAAAATCAGGATTTGATTTTAGTAATGAGGCCATGGCAGATGAGATCAAAGGAATTGATCATAACTTGAGACAGAGTGAACTGGACATTGGAGGTGAAACAGAGTCTACTACTATGCCAGTAGAAACAATCTCAGCCTTCTCTTCTGACAGCAGCTTCCTAGATGTTACATTTGACCTTGAGAACTTAAACATAGAAGGTATTTTCGGTCCATTTCATGCTCTAAATATTTTAATACATCATTAAGTTCTTACACTTGTCTAATAGTTTTATACGCTGGAATGAGTTGTGTTCACGTATAGAAAGGATGGTGGTGTGGTGAAAATGTTTTAGGCTTTTAGTATACAAATTGCTGTATAAGTCACATGCTTGGAACTGGAATGGACTTTTATTTTTTAAAGCTGATCAATGTGGAGGAAGTCCTGTATTTGTAGTCCCATTCCACATTAGATACTTGAAATGCTTAAAGTTTGTAACGAGGAATATCGCTTTAACTTGGTGTTTCTGCGAATGATTGATCAGCTTAAATATTTTACTTTGAATTGTTCATTTATTTTCAAAAATTAAATCTTCAAATTTCCTATATAAACTTACAACCTGAATGTAGTTACATGGCTAGTCTTGTAGATTCTACTTATATTGATTCTTAAAACAACCTGTTACTCTCTTCTTTGGTCCTTGTCTTATTTTACTCCTCTGATGTTGATGGTTCTACAGAATCAGATACAGAATTAAAGCCAGGGCCAGATGATGGATTGGATGGTATGGCTGAAAAAGAAGAGGCTAAAATGGATCAACCTGAGTTGGTTGAGAATTTTCAAAAATTGGGAGCTCTAAGCAAGGAGTTTAACTATGAAATTCCATGTATTGAAGTGGATGCAAGTAATGAAGCTGCATTTAATTATGTGAGAAAGGTTTTGGATCTCTCTGGATTCACTGCCCATGATTCTCTTGGAATATGGTATTCTGATAACCAACCAGTTGATCCTTCATTATATGAAGAATTGGAGGGATGCTTGCTTCTGGATCCTGATTGTTCAGGTAATAGTGATGAAGGTGGACAATGTAATCATCTGCTTCTGTTTGACATAATCAATGAAGGATTGTTGGAGATTTTTGGGAGATCATACAATTATTATCCAAGATCCTTGTCTTCTCTCTCCCATATTCATCCATTACCATCAGGGGACAGGGTACTCTATAAAGTATGGACACTTATTAGCTGGAATCTGAACTCACCAACAACATTTGAGCTTTACCCATCGTTGGATTACTATGTGAGCAAAGATCTAGCAAAATATGATGGCTGGATGAATTTGCAATTTGATTCTGAATGTGTGGGACTTGAGTTAGATGACTTGATTTTTGATGATCTTTTGGAGGAATTAATCTACACCTAACACAAGTTATTTTGCTAGCTTAGTATTTTCTTCGGATTCTTCTGCTTCTCAAACCATGATTAAATTTTGATGTAAGATTTAATGTAGCTTCTAGTGGTTAACCTTCCTGGTGCAATTCTTTTTGGGAGTGAATAATTTGAGGAACTTGTACATTAGTCATGCATATTGTACAGCAGAATAGTTGTCCAAATCTTTCATTAAGCTATACAAAATTCAATATCTATACATAGAATAGAATTATTATAATCAATGACTGCGATATAAGTGGAAGTTTAATCACCACATAATGTGACCGAGGGTCTATGCTGATGAATAGAAAACCATGTTTTCTTGTTCCACCACCGTATAATTAGGAAGAGACAAATGGTGGGGTCAAAGCCCCACCTAGACAAATAATGAAAGGACCACCAACTCTTCTTCATCTTAGGATCATGACTCATGAGGTTCCCGGGAAAAGGTTCTAGAATGGATCATTCAGCCTTTTAGTGATAGGAGCAAAACTAATTAGCATTTACCAATTTCAAGTAGGCTTCACTCTTTTTTATTTCTTGATGTTGGTATAAGGGTATTTCTTGTCACACAGGCTATATGCCTATCAATGTTTGTAAATTGAGTTATGCTAATTTTATAATAAATTTTTATAACCAAATCATTTATATCTCTCTCTGTCATGCCATTTATCTAATCACCGCTTTCTCTGTTTTCTTTTCTTATCACTCTCTAACTTACAAAAAAAATAAATTGCACATTTATTACACAAATATAGTTTATCTTTAAATTAAATTAATGAATGGAACATTAATAATATTAGTCCACAATTTTATTAATTCAATCGTAAGTTAACTATGATTTATATTAGTAATAACTGAAGATATATTCTTTAAATATTATACAGTATATTTAACATAAATTCAGATAAAATTAGAAGGAAACTAAACTAAATAAAATTTTTAATTAACATAAAAGATTATATTATATGTCTTATAAGATAAAAAATTATAATAATAAATGGCTAATTAATAGTAATTCATAAATAAATATGATATAGAAGATTTTTTTTAAATAAAAGGATTAAAATATTGTTAAAAAATAAACATCCTAAAAATAATGTTTATAAATTGACTAGCACAAATCGGCTTTACATCATTTTTGGATGGCTTTAACTAGTTTGTGAACAATTTGACTGAATTTTAACTCCTTTAATTATTGAGGTTATCTAAACTGGTTGTTTGACTGATTCCCAATATAATTTTTAGAATAATAGTGCTAATGTAACGTCCTCATTTCATTTTTCAGTAAATTATATTTTTGTTAATGTTAAGTGGTAATAAAATGCATTTTAGATATAAGTTTGGAGGATTTTTAGAGGAGTTTTGGTGCAAAAGATCTCGCTCAGGTGAGGTAAATCTTGCCCAGGCGAGATTTAGCATGCAGGAATATTTTGTTGCAAGGCTATCTCGTTTAGGTGAGATGATTCTCGCTTAAGTGAGATAAGATAAATGTTGTCCAACTGTCACCTCGCTCAAGCAAGAGTGATCTCGCTCAAGCAAGATGAGTTGCTCAAGCAAGAATCCACAAAAAAAATAACATGCTCTCTAGACACCATCTCGCTCAAGCGAGATGGAGCTCACTTAAGCGAGCATATCAGAAAATAGTGGACGAGACCACTGTCTGCATATCTGACTCAAGCTATAGAGCCGTCGCTCAAGTAAGAATGCGCGGGGCTGAGGGGTATTTAAGAGATTTTCTACATGAAAATCTCATTCGTTTTTGAACTCAAGCCTATCTCTTCAAAGTCAAACTTGGATATTGAAGCTAATCGACTCTAAGTAAGTTTCTTTGGATTAGACTTGAGTTTCTCTGATTGTTTTCTTGTTTTTGTTTCTTATGGATATCTCTTAGTATTCAGGAGAACTTACACAGTTGATCTTCAATCTTTTTCAATATCTCTTTGTGAGTTCATCTTTGAGGTAAAAAGAGCTCTATTTTATCATTATAGTATAGTATTTATTTTGTGCTCATAGAGCACATTTACATGAATATTTTATAAGATATCTTTTGTATGAATAATGGGTGAAAAGATGTTTGTTTGATTGTTTGGACTGTTTGAATTAAGTGATTGAAATAATGTGTATATATATATATTATATGATGAGTACTTAATGTGAACGATGATTGAATTTGCTGAATGATTATTATGTGATTGAATGGAGTATGTATGAATGAGATGAAATGATTAAGTTTGAAATTGTACTTATATTCACGAGGATATGAGTGGAATGGAATTAGTTTATAAGTGCTTTATTAAGTACGATCTTGAGAATAAGAAAGAGAATGACTTTGAGAATGACTCTAAGAGTCAGATTTGGATTTGATCTAGTGTGAATAGTTACAGACATACACTAGGGGTATAGAGTCCAGAGACGATGAGAATCTGGGAGAAACGTAGGGTGGTGAGCGACATTTGCATATGTGTATACACTCTTTTTGAGAGCGAATACGTCACATGGCCTCACTCGTTTCTTGACTAGACTTCTAACTACGCCTTTGCTAAAGGGCCCATTATTGTACATGTTGTATCCGTGTGCATAGGCTAACAGATGACTATTTACCTAGTTGAGTAAGACCTCAAGAAATGCTAGAGGCATCGATATCTATGATCACAGTGCACTGGGAGTGCTTATTGAAATGAGAGAATAAATAATCGATAATAAATTATGAATGATGTGTGTTTGAATATGTTTGCTATGTGAAATTAGTGTAAATATAGATATGTTGTAATTATATTATAAATTATGATTTTATGATATAATGTTTGCAAATGGATAGAATAGACGCTTATCCTTACTGATATTTTTAGGAAATCAGGATGACGGAGACTCAAGGAAGGATTAGATTAATAAATAGTTCTGTACATTTTAGGTTAAATTATGTATTTAATGAGTATTAGAGAGTAAATGTAATATTGTCATTTTTCTCCCTTCCATGTTCACATGTGTAATGCGATTTCCCTTTTTTTTTTTTTTTCTCAAAGATAATTCAATGTGATTTACGAAATTTTATGATTTTGGTTAAAGAAGTTTTGATATAAAAGTATTTATTTTATTTTGTTTAAATAATTCGTCGATATGTGTTTGATAGAGATAGATCTCAATGCTTTGGATTATTTAGAAATCCCATAATTATATTGAGTTCCAAATGCTATATGCACTAGCAAAGGCGGCGTAGTAGTAGAAGGGTTAGTCCGTAGTCAGAAGCTGGAAGTCTTTGGTTTCAAACCTTAGCAAGGTAGATTTTGCTTCAACAAGTTTTTTTGGAATGAATTGCGAAATGACCAGACTTCCTGTTCGGAGGGCAGGTGTACCCATTGAGAAGTAATAAAGGGTTCTTAAATTAAGTTCCCAAAATATCATCCTACAAGGATTGATTTTCAATTACTAAGAATTTCCTAATTTAATTGTTTAAGCTTCAAAGATATGAGATTAATTAAAAACAAGAATTTATAAAATCAATTATAAAACTAAGAGCAAGGAAAATAATGCACGTCTTGGTTAAACTTATCGGAGAGGAACCTAGGGCATATGGGTTTTCTCATTCAATCCTTTATGTTATTTTTCTGTTTAACTCAAAATTTGATTTCTTTGTGACTACCAATCATTCGTACGAATACTATTAATACCCAATGGTCATGCAATATCAATATTCTTTTCTCTAAATTAACATCCTTAATAATCATGCAAGATGTCAATTTAAGAAAGTTTAAGGAACCTATGAACTTGTTAATTTAATAATGATTAGAAGAGAAAGATTGATTTAGTCCACTTAATCCTTTGTATCATTTTACCCTATGATCTATTAATTAGGATTAAGAAAGAAGTACAATAGGATAAAATTTAATCACAAAATGGAAATCAAATTTAGATTCAAAAATCAAAATTCCATAAATTCATGAACAATAGTTCCCATAGCCCTAGCTATGGACTTAGTTACTCATGCTAAAGTAAAGAACTAAAACAATCATAAACAAAGCCATAATCAAAAGAAATAGCAAACTAGAGTATGAGATGTGTTCCCAGTTTTCAAGTACGATCGCTTGAAGCTCCAAGTCTCGCCAAGCATGTGCCAAGGATCTCATGCAAGAGAGACGAGATCAGATGTATTCTAGAGCCAAAGCCATGATAAAAATGTTCCTTTACAATACCTGAGATCTTTCCTTTTATAAGATTTGAAAATCCTAAAAACTTTTCATAATTTGGACTTCTCGCAGATGAGCACGGCCGTGCAAAGCCTTAAGCATGATTGTGCATAGGCTTGAAGCACCCTGTACTTATTGAATGGGTCTGGGCATACTGACTGCTGCGAAACTCTAATCTTCCATCAATTTGGGCCCAGAATGCACCCAAAATCCACTTGCGACCTTTTTATACCAAACTGCATAATTAATATATAAATTAGTGTAAAACTCAAATAAAATAAAGGTCAAATATGAATATATGGGCTGTAAAAGAGGGCCTAATTATAGACTTATCACTGCCCTCAAAATATCATGCATGCATGAGATAGGTGGCAAAACCATAAGTTAGGTGGCAATAAGTGGCAAAATGTGGCGACCCTTACATGCGTGATGACATGTGGCAGCCACGTGTCAAAGAAGGAAGAACCCTTACCTGCATGATGACATATGGCATCCATGTGTCAAAGAAGGAGAAGCCCTTGCATGCATGACGCCATGTGTCAGCCATGTGTTGAAGAAAGAGAAGCTATTGCATGCATGATGCTACATGTCAGCCACGTGTCAAAGAAGGAAAAAACTCTTGCATGCGTGACGCATGTGTCAGCCACGTGTCAAAGTAGGAGAAGCCCTTGCATGCATGACGCCATGTGGCAGCCATGTGCTGAAGAAGAAAGACCACCCCTTGCATGCGTGACACATATGCAACCATGTGTTGAAAGCTTGACAAAACCAAATTCATTCTTTCTCCTTCAGGTAAACCTTTCTCTCACCCTCTCTCACAGTTTCTCTCTTCTTCTCCACCACTCACCCTTACTCTTTGAATATCTAAGCAAGGTAAAACTACTCTTTCATCCTTGTTCCTTAGTGTTTTTACTGATCAAAGTAAAGAGATGATGTTTTTGCACCTCCTCCATGGAAAAGTTTAGAGCTTTCTGCATCTAGCCACTGTGTGAGTCAGTTCTGACCATTTGAATGTATTTTTTTTTAGCCTAAACTCTACATATTTGGATTTTTCAGTCAAAAATCTTTCCAACCCAACTTGTTTCACCCAAAACGGACATCGAATCTTTGAGTTACAAAGAAAACGATAACACTCCTTCTTGTTTATGCTTTTTCTATGTTGCAGCGACAAGAGAGACTAAGTTTCATTTTTCTAGTTTCTAAACCTGGCATGAAATTATTGATTTATGATCCTCAAAGATTTAGCTTCCAAACGCAAGTGGTTTCACTCAAAACGGACATTGGATTCACAAGTTGTGGTGAAAACAGTGAGATCTCTTCCTTGCTCTGCGTTTCTGTGTTTCAACAGCAAATGAGGCCACTTGTCTTACTTCTCTGGTCTCTAAACTTGACATGAAAATATCCTTTTGTATTCCTTGTAGAAATACCTTTCCAATCATAGATCTTGAGCTTAAATTCGACATCGTTTGCGCCCTCAATCACCTAGAGTATGTGAGTACCTTCATTCTTACACTTTTATGCAAAAACAGTGTATAGAATCAATTTTCATGCCCTCTTAACTGATCTCTTTCAATATGAAATATTTATTTTCATAAACTACATGAAGATATCCTTTCGACGCACTATCTTAAGCTTGATTCGGAGTTTGTTTCACCACTCAACGACTTGATCTCGTAAGTATAACCCAATCTGAATTTTGTTAATCCAGTAACCACTGTTTTACAATTTTTGGGGAAATTCATATAGAGAAACTGACATGTAAACCTTCTATCTTGTTCCTTATTGTCTTAGCTTTCCGATTCACTTTGCGGCTCGTCGATCAGACTCTAATTGATCAAGATATGCACAAAATGGTGAGATGCATGCAAAGTTCAAAGCTTCATAGAAAGTCTGTTTTTTTTCACCTTGCATGCAATCTGTTCTACACATTTGACTTGCTAAATTCCTTGTTTTGAACTTCACCTTATTCCTCAACATAGTACACTTCATTAGCTTTGTCACTTTCAGAGTAAGATTTGGAGTAAGATCAAGGAGGAAAACTATTTTTATCATGCTATATCTGATTCTCAAAAATTTATGAAAACAATGAAAATAATGCATTTTTAAATCCCTCTTCATCCAACTTTATGAACATTCATAAACACTTATGAAATCCTTGTAATTAGATCTTTCCAACAAGCTATCTTAAACCCATTTTTGATCTCATTTGCTAAGTCGAAATGTTAGGATAAGTGGAGGTCTCATTTCAAAAATCAGAAGACACACTTTGAATTAATATGAGTGCTGCGACCAATTTATATTTCCAAAAATTTGAATGAGCACATTTTTATAAATATAAATGTATTAACTTTCAAACAAAATTGGTTGGACTTGATTTGGATTACAAATTAATGAGATATGCAATTTTTAATGAAGTTGTCTCAAAATTTCTTTTTCTTTACTAATAGCAGCAAGTCTTCTTTTTGAACTACTTGCATGTGGTTTATTGACATGCACGTGTGTACTTATGTTCCTTATGACATAACCTTGTCATCAAGTGATCTTGTGCTCAATTTGAGGTGCATTTGATGTTTCAACGACATGCACAAACCAAGTGTCTCAAATCTGCCAAAACGATCCATGACAACTGAAATACATCTCTGTAAAATCATTATTCTGTAACACCTACGTACATGAAAAATTATTTTAAGATCATCTCCATAATCCTTAGGATGTTAGTTTTCAAACCCCTTTTGCGGAACTCAATTTGGAGGTCATTTTCCCTGTTTTTAGTCCAAAACTCTCAAGCTACCCAATGTGGAATTCTACAAAAAATATTTTTCTGAAATTTCATGCGGCAACAACTCTCTCTTAATTTCTAGAAATATATGCATATGGAAAACATTTTCTAACCATGTTTCTATATTCTAGGTTATATAAGCTTTTTAACAAGCTATCCCAAGTTTGAATTGGATTCTATTTGCTTCCCCAAAGAACAAGGATAAGTTAGCAACTTATTCTCTAAATCGTGACAATTTTACCTTTCTAAAGAGCTATCTTGTGCTCGATTTGGACACCATAGCACTCAATTACCCTCCATTTGGTAATTGTACCGAAACTTGAAATTCTAGTTGTTTAGAACTAAGTACCTTGTTGTACCAATATTGTTTTTAGCTAACAAAAAATTATTTGACTTAGTTTAAAACTTCCTTTAATGAGCTTTGTGTTTGTTTCCTTGAATGAGAAACATGTCAGTACCTCGCACGCTTCATTTGAATTCTTAACTCCTAAATTACGGGCTTAATCACAAGAACTGCTCAAAAAGGACGATTGTCGACCCTGTTGAGAAAAACACAAGTACAACCTAAACAAGGCTAGGAGTGGAGCATCTTTCCTCACCACGCCGAGTTATTGTCTAAGGTGAGGGGGGAAACTTTCATATGACTCGAGTTAGGAGTTGAGAGAATGGATAATAATATACTTGATAAAATTGTGAATATTGCGTGTGGTTGAAAGCTCTTGAGAATTCCTCACTCTCTTGAGTTTATAGACATATATTTGATATTGAGATTGATATGTTTACTTGTTACTGCAGTGCACATATATATGTGAAATTGTGTGATTAAATACTAAGTTAAGCAAAATTTCATGGTAAGTTTTAGACTCCTAAACTTGATGAATACCAAGGAGAATGGAAATTGTCCTTTACAGCATAGCATTAAGTACACCAAAACTAGTTAAATGAACTAAGCTATAAATTAACATGTATATTCTATCACCTAGGAAAATCAAAGTAAAATATGCTGGATAGAAACACCTAGGCACTTGATTCTTGAGAATTTAGAAAAAGGATATGACCCTTTAATCAGATTGTTGCTTAGTCAATCTAATAAACCACTAAGTCTTGTAACTTTAAGTCATGCTAAGCTTAATTATGCTAATTTACAATTTTAGTTTAATCAGGCAAATCGATAATAAGCAAGAAATTAGATAAGTTTAATAGATGTTCCAATAATGGATGAAAAAGGAAAGAGAAAATGAAGTCTTGATTTAGGCATCCGGCCCTTTAGAAAATTTAATTGAATGTGGTATATAATAGGAACAAAATGACTTAGGTTATGTTTAATAAAATACTAGTCAAGTTAACTATACCAATGGATTTAGATAATAATAATAATAATAAAATCTAAATCCTTGTATATATCAAAGTGTCTGATGAAAAGATTGAATCAACTGCCAGCAGGAAACTTAGACAAACCTAATGTAGGACGCCTATGAGAATAAAATCTACCTTTACTGGTGATGATTGAGGTATTATGGTTTTGAATATGTTATTATTTACCTATGCATAAGTCTTGCATACATTGTTACACTTCATATGAATGTGATGATTGCATAATTTTAAAGTCTGGTTTGCCACATGTGAATTGATGACCCATGACTGGTTGAAAGCATGTAGAAATGCATAGGCAGGTGGATTGAGGCCCCCATTGTGATTATAAGACCCTGAAGGGGTGTATATGCATTAATGAGAATGACTAGAGAGAATTGACATGTAAGTATAACCGCACTATTGAGTCTAGCCATTTACTTGTCTTGGACCTAGAATCTGTAATAGAACCTTAACGATTGAATCAAGGAAAGCAAATTTTGCGAAAATCTAACATATTTTCAATCATGAGTAGTAGAATAACTGGGTGGATAAAATTGGGAATTCAAAGAAAGAGACAAGGCTAGTGAGCTAGGGATCCTTAGTGGATGTGCTTGAAAGCATTCCTTATGAAAATTGATACATGGAATGTTGATCCTAGATTTAAACCAACGTCTGAGTGCGTGATGTGAAACAATATGAGATATTAATCTTGATTTGAATTGGTGTCTGTGTGCGTGATACAGAGATTGAGCTCCAAAGAGAAATGAACTATTCAGATGACAATGGGTATGGATACCTCTCTCCTATGAAGAAAGTCATAAGGTTATTTTATAACTGTTGTTGGTGAAAGATAGGGAGGACCTCGACGTCTAGGGGATTTAATGGAGTTGAGTGACTTACCAATAGCCCTATGAGTGTCCTAGGCCCTATAATTCTAGCTGGGAGTCTCCACGCGATGCTACTTTATCCTGACCTTCTCCTAAGACTTATCATGTTGGTCAAGCTAGATCAGTCAGTGGAGGTTTGAGTCCCCACCAGACATGCAAAATGTTGGCTGGCTAGTAACACTCCTAACAACTTCTGATGATAGGAATGGATCCAAGAGTCAAATATGTATAACAAATGATTTTAAGCCAAACAAAAAGTCAACATATGCATAAGTCCCATGCATCATGGTTTGGCATTGAATTGGAAATGTATGAGGTGCCTACTTGTGAATGAATGAAATTATTTACATTATATTGGTTAAGTTGATTTTTGAAAATCAATGTTTTATATAAGTTTATGCTTTCTCCTATTTATTTCTTTCCTTCTTTTCAAGTCCTAACTGCTTTTATGAGTATTTAAAAATTCTCACCTCTCTCTTTTATTCTTGTTCTGGAAATCTTTGATGTTGTGTCCAAGGGCACAGTTATAGTCGAGGATTATAAGAAGATTCTATTATCAAGATTACTACATCCAGAAACAAAATTGTGTCAGTCGAATCATGGTCGCACAAGGGAATTCCTATGCACGAATGGAATTCCATATATTAACTAGGGTTATTAGAGTCAATGGGTGAGTAATTCTTTGATATTGGATTTTACTAAATTGGTATGATACTAGTTAAGGATTTAACATTTACCTTGTGAACTAATGTGGTATGGGACGTATTTGATCCTTGGAGTACAAGGTGTAAAGTGGTATGGGACGCCTTATGTCTTGTCTGAATGTTAAGTCAGTCTCTAGGACTACCAAGGAGGAAAGTCTGACAAGTGGCTTGTAATTGAAAGTGTATTTGCTTGATTAGAATATACATGTGACAGACTGTGTGAGAATAATTCACTAAGAATAAGAATCAATTTAGTTTGGGTAAAAAGAAATAAATTGGAATTTTCGTCATCAGAAAAAGGTCGTTACAGTAAATTATTTTAAATTTGCTATACTTGTAGAAGATAAACCTAGGATTTTTGTTATAATAGAGATGAATTTCTCTTGTAGTATCCCTTTTGACTTTCCTAGGAGTAGAATACACCAAAATTTATGTATATATATGTGTTGAGGTACGATTAGAACTCCAATAGCCCTCACTTACCTTTTCACCTATCATGTTCACGACCCACTTGGAAGATTGACCCCATGGACTTTTGAGCAAATTACTGACACAAAGGTCAGAGTTGATTCAGGCGATGGTTATCTAGGTTCAGATGATGATTTAGATTCAGAGGATCTGATTGAGATAGAGAACTGGCACAGGGTTGATGAATAGGACCAGTCTTCAGTGTTTGTGTATGAGTTAAGACTGCTTTGAGTTATAATTTTGCACATACGATGTGTAACACCTTATGTTTAATTTCAATAAATCATAATTTCGCAAATTCAGAATAAAATAAATTTCATTTCAAATAAGGTTCTCAACCCTTGGTTTCATCAAATATTTTAAAATAAGGAAAGGGGTTACAATTTTTATCAAGTCACTACTACAGGACCCATTCAAATACGTTAGTTTCAAATTAAAATCCTAGTCCTATAGCAGTTTCATCCCCCCTTGCACTCAGTCTGGTGCTGATCGTCTAGATTAGCTGAAAAATGAATGTAAGGGTGAGTACTCTATACTACCAAAACATACAATTAAGCATAAAGTCTCACCTCCAGCACATTTCCAATACATTAAACAAATACAAGCAGACATCATTATCACATCCATAAGCACAATTCATAAACCCATGCATACTCACGGCAGCCACACTCACATTGACACTGTGATCACAGATTTACACCATAAATGGTCGCCAGTTACCCCCGCCTCACAGATACCACGTGGGCAGTCACAAATCACTCAGTAAAGGTAATGGTCAGAGGTCTAGTCAGGAAGAGAGTGTGTGACCTGTGGTGCACCCGTTCCACAGTCAGTGTCACCACCACTCGCTTTTCCCCAAGGTATTTCTACTGTCCTCATCTTTCACACCCCCAGTATATTGCTGAACCATTCACAACACATTACAACGGTGTTACACGCCCCAGTCACACATATTTCAGTATACGACACATATCCCACATTTAACAGTTATGGCACTAGGCCCACATTTTATTTTCACAGCACACACAACACATAGCCCACAATTCATTCAAGACACACGGTCCTTAGCCTATTTCCATTCGTATTACACGGCCCTCAGGCCCACATTTTCACAATGTTTATTCAGATATACACAAATGTATAAATGGCATAAGTGCCCACATCACATATCTCAGCAATTTTCTACCCTCTACTCAACCACATCACAATATCAGCAAATCACACATAAAGGAGCAGGGTAGAGTCTCCCCTTACCTTGGATTGAAGACCCACACCCGAACTCAACCACGGAAATGCTCCCTACACAGCTTTCAGCCTAAACACATGGAAGAATTCCATGAGAACCCCAAAAATTACCAAGAACAGAGAAAGGGAAGGAAAAATGAAAACCCTAACTGTTTAAAACTCACCTCTAAGCGTTTTTCACACAAATTTGAGCTCCAATATCGCTCTCGAACGGCTTTGGAGGCAGTTAATTAGGGGAATATGGTTTAGGAGGGAGAGAATCGAAGGAATTTTGAAGGGAGAGGGAGAAATTACTCTCACCAAACCCTAGCCCCCTTTAAATCATTTTCTCGTCGCAACACTCTTTCTACCATCTCGCTATAGCGAAAAAATCAGAGAAAATTGTACTCTAGTTTCTGCATAATCCCCCTTTATAAAGTATCTACAATATATTTATTATTTATCATTCACTTTATGATTTAAACATTAATGTAATTTTATTAACAAAAAATATTTGTGTGAAAAATATTCTATGTGTGTCATATATAAATAATATTTTTTAAAAAGTCAATCTCATATTAACTATATAATAATTAAATTGTATTAGTCTAATTAAATGATATAAAATAGTAAATAAATTTTTCTATTAAAAATATAAACCAAAATAAATTTTTTAGTTTATTTTATTATTAAATATATTTTCATATTAATCTTATATAATAGTAATATAATAATACAAAAATTTAATGTATAATTGTAGAATAAAGTTCAACCATATATATATGCAGGTATGGGCCGGGGTGGGTACTTAGATACTCATACACGCACCCATCTCCATTAAAATTTGTGAATTTTACCCATATCCATACCCATATAGCGGGTAAATTTTGCGGGTGCCCATCGGGTACTTTACCCATTGCCATCCCTAATTGAATTTGCTTAAATTCGTATAGGGTTTTGAGGTTGATTCTCACTTGTTGAATTAATCTAATTCAGAGGAAGAGGAAGAGTGTTAAATATTGAGAGAAATAAGATAGAATCACGTGAATGAACTAAGGATTGCTACATCTTATTGATTGAATTTCATAATCTTGTTACTTATTTTTTACATTGAATCTGAAAATCAAACAAACCCTCATTTTTACTTGCTTTCATAGTGAATGTTTTTGTAACATGTTTAATGCACATTTTCAACCAAAGTCATCGAGACAACCTAGGTTTGCACCTGAGACTACATATGTTTTTTTTGCATATTTTGATGAAGATTGGCGACAAATCTTTATGCAAATTTTTTTTCATCATAAGGTCTACAAGTTTGTCCAAGTTTTCCAAAATTTTTTTCATGGTCACTTTATAATTTTGGTGCATTCTCTCTTAAGATTATTCTTCAAAATTTCCAAAAATCAACTAAAAATATTATTTAAATTCAAATAATTCAAACAATTTTAGAATAATAAAATACTATGTTCTGGCCTATGAGAATAAATTTCATGATTTTAGAAAATTTCTAATATAAAAAGTAATATAAAATAATTCTAACTATTCCAAAGTCCAATTATGAATTTTACAAGAAGATTGATGTAATTATACCACTCAAATAGCAAACAAAGGTTAGAACTCATACATGCACAAAAAAGACTTTTTATAGAAAATAATAGTTATTTTAAGATAGAAAATGCTAACTTTTTGTAAAATTTCAAAGGATTGTTCAAACAATTACAAGTCTTGGAGTGTAACATCCTTATTTTCTTTAAATAATTCCTTTAAATAATTTACATTATAAAAAAATATATAAAAAAATGGTAATAATTTGTACAACTTTGCCAAAATGGTACAATATGGGAATACCGATTAATAAATTTAACAGATTTATAACATTTTTCAAATTCAAATTTGTCTATCAATGAAATAAAATACATCAAAAGATTTATACATATATTATATTTAATTTAATTACATTTGAGCAATTCTTTTCCTACAATCCTTGACGAGTATGACCCTAAAACGGATCAACCATCTCTATCTCCTTTCTTTCATTACTTGAAAATATCAGTATGGGTGAATATTTCTCGCCCCACTAAGTCTCTTTTATTATAAATTATCTTAAAAGAACTAAAGTTATTGCCTAACATTCTTTTTAAATTCATTACCAATAGTGAACAACTCATATTAAAACTTAACATATCCAAGCACATGCAATAAGGCAACCATCAATCAGAGCATATACAACAATTCACTGGCTATACATACATTTCTTTATTGAACTGTATGTTTATACGTGTATCATATCATTTCAATTAATATGTCACAATACATGTGTTCCAATCATACCCATCGATGTACTACAACACACATATCATAACAACATAAATTGATCTGTTACAATATATATATTATAATCATACAATTTTTATACTATATCATATTCATCACGCTTTCACATTCATTACACTTTCATATTCATTACCCATGGGATTCCTTGAGGACTTCATTGCATAGATAGCTGCTAGTTACCCACAGCAACACAGATACACACGTGTGCTGGCTCGGCCCTTTTTAGCAAAGGTGTAGTCAGAGGTTTGATCAGGAAATGAGTGTGAGGCCTGTGGTGTCTTTTCTCTCTATTTTCATTAATTTTTGTGCAATCATGGGAAGACATCCACCACCCTCATTTCCTCCAGATTTCTCAATTGCCCCCGTCTTTCACACCCCCAATGTATCTCTGTGACTATCTATACTTATTCTATTTCTTTTACTCAATATTTCACATTCTAATATTCTTTCCATCAATCAGCATGTCATGATACGTGAGTTATAATTTATATAAATTCGTGGATCACAATATATATGATAATACACCCTTCAGTGTGCTATAATTTATATCATAATTACCTTTTTCAATTTACTTGGACTCACTTATCATAATCACGCATCATATTCTTTCTCAGTCATATTTTACTTACTCATTCATATATTACATGCTTTCAAAATCAACCAACACTTCAATCATTCCTATGATTATGCTCATATTGTATACATTTCAGCTATCAAATCATATCTATACTTGTTGCATCATGTCAGTCCAACATATAAAGTTATCATACAATATCATATCACGCAATGAATACAATACATCAATCTTAGCATAGAGATTACCACACAATATCACACCATACAATCAGTATAATATGCCGAAGGTTGGACACCTTCAAACTCAGCCCAACTCGTACAATCTCAATATAATCTTCTAACCTAAAGTTCATTATTTTATGTCTTTTATTACTTAACTCATATGCATTTTAAGTAACTCAGTTCTAAAACTTCTTAATGCTACTCAAGCCCATATTTTTCTCTAAAAATATGATTTTATTAGTTTAAAATAAACCCAAAATCTTTCTTTATATCAAAATACATTTTTACCGTATGATTTCATAGAAATTATGAATTATTACTAAAATAAGTTACTCAGATTCTCCTAAGATCACTGTATATGTTTATAAAACTAAAGCTCGAGAATACTCCCCTTACCTAGAAATGGATCTCAAACTATGTTCTTCGTGTGCTCTAAAGAGAAACTCCATATATCAATCTAAAATACTACCCAAGGACAAGAGTTATTTTTAACATCACAACATATATTTTTATTATGAAAAAAAGAAAAAAGAAATAGGAAGGAGATCCAAGGGATGAGCTCTAAAAATTTACTTAAATCTGAGAAGAATGGATGTTTGAGCTCAAATTTGAAGGAGATCCAGAGTTAATGGAGGTTTTCTCTGAGAAGGGACACTACTAGAAAAGTGCTAAATACAGATGGATTTTACAGACGAATTTTAATCTGTCTGTATTACAGACGGATTTACAGACGGATTTGTAAATTTTTTTTTATTTTTTTCTGAAAAATCTGTCTGTAAATCCGTCTGTAATACAGATGGATTAAAATCCGTCTGTAATACAGACGGATTAAAATCCTTCTGTAAAATCTGTCTGTATTTCACCCCGCCTTTTGGCGCCAAACGTTATAGATAGCAAATACAGACATATTTTTCCGTCTGTAATTTGAAAATAGGAGGGAATATTAAAGCGGAAAATTACAGATAGATTTTTCTGTCTGTAAATGTGGCGGTTTAATTACAGATAGATTTTTCCGTCTGTAAATTGGATTGACGCATTACAGACGGATTTTTCCGTCTGTAAATGTGGCGGTTTAATTACAGACAGATTTTTCCGTCTATAAATTGGATTGACGCATTACAAACAGAAAAATCCGTCTGTAATGTGGAAATAAAAAACGCACCGTTTCATTTAACCAGTTACAGACGGATTTTCTCGTCTGTAATGACTGAAACCCATAAAACCGCGCCTCCTCTTCCCCTCCCCCATTATCACACCGGTTTCTCTCTCTAGCTCCCCCCCCTCTCTCTCTCTCTCAAAGAGCTCAGTGTTTTGGCCATTGCGAGTGATTGGAGCAACCATTTGAAAGTTTTTTTGCATCATTGTATTCCTGGTACGATACTCTAACTTTTAATCGGTTTAGTTTTTTAATTTTTTTATGTTTTTTAGAGACTTAAAATTTCTAAGATAGAGTTGTAGGATTGGAGATTATATGACTGGGGGAAAGGGCGTAGAGGTCCTTCTCTGAACCTGATTATTGTGTGCTGTGGGATTGTTTGTGTTTGTGGAGTTTGTAGAATATGCATGTTGTGGAGTTACAAGGGGATGTGCTCTAGAACGGTTTAGAATTGTGATGTGTTTTTGTTTGATGTATCGAATAATTTATTGTTATATAATTTATTAGTTGATTTTAGGTGAAATTTTCATTGTTGTAAAAAAATGGTAAACAAATGTAAGGAAATTAACATGTATTAGGGGAGATTCTGCCAAAATTTATATTAAAATTTTCTGTAATGTATTTTAGAAGGTTAATACCATATTGTATATTTGTATTAGGTTTATATAGTTGTTGAGGAAGATATTTCTCAGAAATCGTCAGTGGATGTATGATAGGTTGCACCCAAGTCGAGGGGGAATAAAACCTGAATTCTTTGAGGGTGTAGAGGAATTTATACGCGTCTGTTGTAATTCCCAGCAAGTCATCACCAATCAGGTCGTTAGGTGTCCATATTCTAAGTGCAAGTGTAGAAAGTTTTTGGATATTGATTAAATTAGATATGATTTGTATAAGTTTGGATTTAAACATGATTATTCGATATGGACTGAGCATGGGGAAGAAGTTAATTTAGAAAATCAAGTAGGTCATTCGAATGATGATGAAGGTAGTCTTGAACTATCAGAGTAAATGAGGTAAAGTAAGTAGATTTGTCAATTTATTATGTTGCCATGATTATTTAATTTGAGTTATCACCAATATTATTCATATTTTAAACAAATTATAGTATTTGTCTCTAAATATATATATGGTTTGATTCAGATATGGCAGGTAAAGGTAAAGGTAAGAAGGGTATTACTCAGCAAACTGATCGTGGCAACACTTCTTCACCTACCGCTCCGACTTCGACGTCCACACCTGCAATAGTGCAAACCTCCCAGGTTAGGGGACAGGAGCAATTTATCATGGTGCCCAATCCTGGGTATATTGCTCCTCCCCCTCCAGTATAGCGAGTTTCACACTTTGCACCCCCTACTACACAGGCCACACAGTCACCTGCTACATAGGGCACAGGAGATGGATCCACTGCTGTTCCATCTTTAAGCGGGCAGCAGTCATCACAGACCCAGACATCAGTGAGATCGTTAGAAACTTTGAGATGGGATGGGTCCACTTGGTAAGTAATTCAATCAAATATGCCTAACATTGCGTATTTTATGTGAATGTTAGTAGTTATGTTTTACTTTATTGTGCTATTAGTTAGATACCACCACAGAAAGGTCTCCATCAGGTCACAGATACGATTAAGAAGATGTTTGATGCGCCTTACAAAAGTTTTGCAAAGGTGCCAAATGATACAAAGATAGAATAGTTCAAAGATTGGAAAGTAATAATAGTGTATTAATTTTAACTAAGTGTAATTACATATGACTGTTTGTACCTCTTCTAATGAAATTGTGTTTCTGTTGAGCAACTTTTCCATTCCCCCCTAGGACGAAAAGATGATTTTCAAGGCCTGGAAGAGTCGCACTGCAAAGCGACTAAGACAGATGTACACTGAGGCTCGCCAGGACCCTTCTACTGCTGATTGGATAGCACCCAACTTTCTTCATGCCTTGCAGGAGTATTGGGGTACAGATGAGTTTAAAAATCTCTCTGTAAAGAACAAGACAAACAGGGCATCTAATAAAGGGGGTCACTGCATACTTGGGGGTCTACGACTTTGGCTGGCACTAAGGCGAACTTGGTATGTGATTTTAAAATTTAGTTGACTCAATCTATAATTTCATATTTGAGATTGTGATTTATTTCTAATTGCAGGAGAAGTCATTGAAGAGGCGACCTACTACTGGAGAGTTGTTTAAGGAGACACACACTCGCAGGCAGGACAAAAACCTGTGGGTTGATACACAATCTCAGGCCACATATGTAAGTCATTGTTATTGATAATATATGTTATTATTAGCGACTTATTAAATAGTTCTCCAAACTAATATCTAATTATCTGAACTGAACTGTAGGATGACTATATTCAAAGGCTTGAGGAAGCATCTTCTCAGAATCCAGAGTCAGTAGATGAGGATGCTATGTGGTCACAGACAGTGGGTGGCCTTTATAAAGGTCGCATTTATGGCATGGGGGGCCGCTTTGTAGACTCCATGTCCCCTGCATTTGTCACTGGAGATGCCTCTTCTCTTGCACCTGAGGATGTGGAGGACATGGTCCGCACTCAAGTCCATGCCCTTAATGAAGAACTCCAGAAGCAGAATGAGGAGATGTGGAGGAGTAAAGAAAGTGCATGGAAGAAGAAGTGGGCAAAGAAAATGGAGAAGAAGATAGAGAAGAAGGTGGCGTCGAGAATGCAAAGGGAGGTCCAGCAGCAGATGACGCAACAGCATATGCAAATGCAGCAGATGCATGCTTATTTTGAGCTTATGAGAGCAAGCAACTCCGCACCTCTTCCTCCTCCTCCACCAGCTCCAGCACCACCGGTTTTCACCTCCATGCATCATTCCTCTACTGACTCCTCTTCTACTGATGATGATGCTCCTTCGGATTATGGCTTCACAGATTATAATTGATGAAGACTTGTATTTTATATTTAAATGTATTTATTTAGATGCTTTTTTGTCTTCCTTTGTAATAACATTTAAATTTTATAAATTATTTTAGAATGTTTAGATGCCGAATCTATAGTTTCTATTTTATTTATAAATTGTAATAATCAAGAACAGCAGGAAATAACTTTCTATATAAATAAAAAAATATCAATAATAGTAAAATATATCACCGACGAATTACAGACAGAAAAATCCGTCTGTAATTCTTTACCGACGAGGATATTACAGACGGACATAAACCGTCTGTAATATAAAAAACTGTCTGTAATACTCTAAAAATCCGTCTGTAAATCCGTCTGTATAAACAGACTTTTTAGTAGTGGGAGAGGGAAAGAATGAAGAGGATGGAGAGGGATATGTGATTTGGTTGAAAATGAAGATTTTACGGTGAGAGTTCTTTAAATATCTCTCAAACTCGCGACTTTCTCGTTACTGTGAAAGATTCTCGCTACAGCAAAAAAATCAGAAGTTTTCTTCCTTTGCTGTATGTCATTCTAACTATAGCGAGAGATTCTATCTACAGCGAGAGGACTCCAGAATGTTCCATTTTCACCGCCTTATTCTCACTACAGCGAGATATCCTACAACTCATATCAATTAAACACTTCTAATTTCAAATAAGATGCACCAATAACTAACATTAATCGTAATAATAATAAGTTACAAAATGAGGGTGTTACATAGAACAACATAAAATCATCATAATATTATGATTAGGGTACATAACAAGCAAAGTTATTAATAAAATCTTCTCAAAATATCCATTTATAGTTTGTTAGAGTTATTGAACAATTATGTTTCATTAATGGAATAAAATGAACTATATTAAAACTTTTTCAACCATTCATGCTAACTGTATTTGCCTAATACCTACATTTTTTGCATTATTCGCTTAAGCGAATCCTAATTCGTTGCATTTTAGCTAAATTGGCTCAAGTGAATACCAAATTAGCTTAAGTGGATCAATGTTCACTTAAGCAAATGATAGGATTACCAATCAATGTTCTTTATCCCAAATTCGTTTAAGCTTGATTAATTTTGTCTAACATGACTTAAGCAAATCTCAATTTGCTTATGTGAATAATGAGTTGCTTAAGTGAATTATAGGGTTACAGTCAATGACTCTCTGTCCCATTTTAGTTAAGACTAATTGAATTCATTTAGAAGCACTTAACTGAATTTTATTTTAATTAAGAAAGTATAAGGTCTCTTAAGCAAGATATCCTTATGACTTATTCTATCTCGCTTTGGCAAATTTCACATGTTGTTAGGTATTGTTTTTGAAGTACAATTGATGAGATAAAAATCATATAGATAGATAGGTGACAATAGTAAAAGTTGGGGAAGGTTAGTAATTTTTATCTTATATTCTAGAACATAAAACAATATATAGATTAGTCTTTAAGGTGGATTTATGTACTATTTTTCAACTATAGTTGATGAGATATTATTCTTGATAGTTTCTGTTAAATATAACTTTTACATCCACACATTTTTACTTTGCTGCGATTGTATGGAAAAATATGAATTTTGGTGCAAGGTATCTTGCTGTAGCGATAAAGAGCGCCCAGAATCAAGTATTCTGATGCTCTCGCTGTAGTGAGGAGCTCTTACTGCATCGAGGATCTCTCGCTGTAGCTACAATGGCAAATAGTAAAGGGAAATTTGGTCTGATTTTTTCACTGCAGAGAGAGAAGGGATTGTTGTAGCGAGAAGCTTCTGCTGTACGAGAATATTATGAGTTAAGGAGTATTTAAAAGTCTTCAAACTAGAAAATTTAGATTACAATCCAAAATTTTGACCTCTCCTCTGTTCTTTCTGATCCCTCACCCTCTTTTTTAGAAATCCTCCTCTAAACTTCAATCTCCCTTCGAATCTTCACATGGAAGTTCAACCATTCATATTGAAGTAAGTTTCTTGTATCTTGGTTCCTCAACTTCATTCTTATTTTTCAGTTTTATCTGATCTAAAGTTGTATGCTTTGTAATACTGAAGAGAACCTTAACCCTAAAGCTGATATCCTTTCTCAAAACGTTGTGCCTCTCCCTTGGATCTCTAGGAAAACTTGATCTGAGAGACCCATTTCTAAGTAGGGGAGTTAATCCCAAACCCTAACTCCTCTTTGGTATTTTGATTTGAAAACACAATTTTTTATTAGAACCCTAATATTTTTCTTAAAATCTAAAGTGTAGGATTAGAGAGATGAACATGAAAGATCCTTGATTACTTTCAGAACTATCTAAATGTAACTTGTAGTAGAAGTTCTAAATAAAACTATTTTTGAGGAATATTATGATTTGCTAAGCAAACATTGTTCAAGAGTAGTCAAGATTTGCTATTTGATGTTTATGAAATAATAGACATATTATGAATATTGGATTATGTCAAACTTTAGGATAGATAATTTTATTAATAATGAGAAAGTGTGTATATTGGATTGTACGACTAGGTTGAGTTTGATGGTGTTCAACCTTTGGCATATTGTGTTGGTTTGTGTGGGCTGAAATTGATTGATGATCCCTCTGTGATGGACTGATATAATATGATAACTATGAATGTTTGCTTGATGACTGATGTATGTTGAAATTAGTGGATTTGAGTTATTGAGCAAAAAGTAAGTAGCATGACATGATTGTGAAATTATGAGATGTGTGATTGTAATACGTGAGTCTTAACTGACTAATAAGTGTGATTATGATACATGTATTTTAATACATCTAAGGGTGTACTTATAATACATGTATTGTAAGACATGGATTTATATAAATCATAACTCATGCATCACGACATGCTGATCGATGAAAAGGATGTGAAAATGAAATGAGAAATGTTGAGAATAAGTATAGATAGTCACAGATATACACTGAGGGTATAGAGTCTGGAACAGATTTGAGAAATCTTGGAGAAATGAGGGTGGTGGATGCTATTTGTACATGAGTGCACAACGATTTGCTGAAAGTAAAAGCATTCACAGGCCACACACTTATTTCCTAACGAGACTCCTGAATATACCTTTGCTAAAAAGGGTTGGGTTGACATACGTGTATCTGTGTTGCTGCGGCTAACCAATAGCTATCTATGCTATGGAGTCCTTAAGGGATCCTAGGGGCAATGAATATGAAAGTGTAATGGATATTAAAGTATGATGAATATGAAGTAGTATAGATATTGTATGATTATAATATAAGTATTGTAACATATCAATTGATGTTGTTATGATATATGTGTTGTAATACATCGACGGGTGTGATTAGGACACAAGTATTGTGACATATTGATTGATGTTATAGAATACATGTATTATGACATGCAGATTAGTGTAGAAAAGTGCATTATAGATATTTTAAAGGTGATTGAATTATTGTATGTGCTTTGTTGGAATAATGACTTGTCTGATTAAGTGTTATTGTTAACCAATGTATGTTAGAAATGCATTAGCTAATATTTTTCGTATTAGATAAATTTTATGTCAAGTAAAAGATTTAGTAGGGATGGAAAATACTCTTCCTTATTAATATTTTTCAGGTAATGAAAGCGAAAAGGTAAAAGTGGTTGGTGTGTTATAGGTCAATAATCCAGTGACCTTGTGAAAGAAGACTGCTCTGTAGTGTTTAAAATAATTTGAAGAATTGTAATATTTTATTAAATTTACATTTTAAGTTGACAAAGTTTTGTAAATATTTTAAATTTCCATTTTAGAATTTTAAAATACTTGATAAATTTTGTTGTAATTAATAATTTTTGAAGTGTCATTGATTATGTCTTAGAATTATATGCATGCATTCTAAACTAAATAATTTGCTAGACGTAAATTTAAGTTTTATTTATCACTTTAAAGTCTCAAAATTTTTCCTTTGAAAGTTTTAAATATTTTCAAATTTTGTAGGATTTTTATAAAAGGAATGTAAATTTTACTTTTATTCAATTCTTAAATCTATAAAATAGAAAAAAAAAATTTCTATTTTCTTTTTTTGTCATAAAAAATTGAGGATATTACATTCACAATGGTATATGTGCAATCCCATATTTTTTTTTTTCTTATTACGTACAATTCCATATTAGTTATGATGTTTAAAATTTAAACTTAAACTAATAGAGCATTTGTGCATGGATGGATTTTGTCAAAATTGTATATCATTTTTCTATTTTCAAAGACCTTTTGTTGCTTATTATTTTGTTGTATTAAAAAAAAGTTTTTATTAAAAAATTATAGGATCTAAATATTTAATAAGTTATTAATTTTTTTATTGTTTATCTTTGAGTATTTAAAAAAAATTAAAAAATTATTCATTATTCACTATTCACTAATTAATAGGTTGTGTTGGTCTTCGCTCATAATTCAAGTGTTGATTTGGTTTAAGAATTTTCTCTTAAACCTTAAATACAGTTTAAAACATGTTTGTTTCAATTTTTTAAAATATTTTTTGAAAAGATGTTTCTAAAACATAGGCTAAAAATAAAAAAAAGAAAAGAAAAAAAAAGACACATATAATTTTTCTTTAAAAATATTAAAAAAATACATAAAATGTGATGACACCATTGTAATTGAAATGGAATTTAGTCATTTTGACGTTTTCATGAACACAGAGCAATCACATTTTCATTTTTACGTTAGGTGTGATAAATTTTTATATAATAAAGTTGTAAGCTATTTTGTTACTTGATTTTCTTAAATTAGAATAATAACTAAAAAATATTTATGACATAAATTTAATTAAAAATATTAAAATAAAATATAAAAATAGTTCATTTATTTTTATATGCTGAAAAAATTTACTTTAAGAAGTCATATTTATAAATACTAAAATAAATTAAAATTTTATCAAAATTATAAGTTATTCTTATAATTATTTATATATTTGTTTTTAAGTGTCTAGTATAAGACCACTTCCTTATTATGTTTACTAAATAATTAGAAATTTTTTGGTAGACAACACAAATATTATTAAATTTAAGTAGTTCTCAACAAAAAATAAAAGACAAAATAAGTTTTTTCATCCCTTGATTTAAGATAAAATTTGACTTTATTTTTTAACTTTTTCTTTTTCATTTTAGTTCTCTAACTTCTACAAAAAATTTCAAATAGGTCATTCTCCATTAAAAATCCTAACTCTATTAACAAATTTTGTCATTTTGTGTCACATATATTATGTGTTCATTGTCTTCCTTCTCATATCTTTGACCTTATCTTTGGAACCTCTTCCTCTTCTTTCTCTTCATCCTCATCTTCATCTTCTTATACTCAAAACTCCATCTTCTTGCCATCAACGTCAAGCACCCATCCCAAAATCTTAAACTATAAACAAATCAACCTTTTAAATACCCATTTTCCATATCAGGTAGATTTGAACCAAAAATTGAAAGAACCTTATTTTTAAATTGTGCTTTGAGCTTCTCAAACGTGGTATTCTTGTGAATGAAGGCTTCAGAGGCCATGGTAGTATAAAAATCAATAAAATGAAAAATAAAAATATTAATATTTTTGCGCTCAAATATACCAAAGATGGGAAATGAATATTTAGAAAATTAAGTTATTTACGGTTTGAGATTTAGGGGTGGGTGAGGCCATGGTAGCATGAAATATCAATAAAATGACAAATGAGAGCATGAATATTTTTGCATTCAGATTTACTCCAGATGAGAAATGAGTATTTAGAAAGTTAAGTTATTTATGGTTTGAGATTCGGGGTGAATGTTTGATGTTGATGGTAAGAAGATGAAGATGAAAGAAAAAAAGAAGAGTAAGAAGTTTCGAAGATAAGGTTGGAAATCTAAGGAGGAAGACACTGAATAGTATACACAGTACATGTGACACAAATGACAAATTTTTTATATTAGAGTTAGGGTTTTTAACAAAGAAAAGACCTATTTAAAATTTTTGTAGAAGGTAAAGAACTAAAGTGAACCCAAAAAAAAATTAGAAGATAAAATTAAATTTTACCTTAAAGTTAAAGGATAAAAAAAATAATTTTGTAAAAATAAAATATGTTGTATCTTTTTTTAATTGAATAAATTTTGTACATTTGAAGATATTAAACATTTTTAGTAACTAAAAGAAAATATTTTATCATATTAACTTTCAATCTAATGGTTAAATTAGTCAATCTTACTTATGAAAAGTTATTAAAAGAGGTAAGTATTTAAATTTGACGCATAGTGTTACCAAAGTTAAAAATAAGAATGCAAGAGAATTAAAAATAATCATATTTATATAAATTTAAATAAATATATATATATATTTTACATAATAAAACATTACCTTTAATTTTGTTGATGTGAAATAAAAACATAATTTATTAAAAATAATAAAAAGTAACTAATATATATATATTATATAAATTTATATTTTATTTCAGAAATATTCATAACATTAAATGCTTCCTTATGTATTAATTGAATAAATATTTTAAATTATATGAGTAAAGAGTGTTACTATTTAGAGCTGTAATAAAAAAAAAACTTTAGTCCAAAGCTTGTCCTGCTCAGTTGTAAAATAATCCATCTAACCCTGCCTATGTACTAATTTAAAATAATTAATTAGACCATAAACATAAATCTTCATTTAGATATGCATTGGTTGTTAATGTATATTTTGGTAATTGTTTTTCTTTTCCTTCTCTTTCATTATTTTTCAATTTGCGTATAGTGTTGTTATAACAAAAAACAAATTAAATACATTGAACAGCGGTGAGAATTGGTTAAGCTTGATGAGCGAAAAAGGAAAAAAAGAAATAAAGTTAATTAGCAAAACGGAATACACAATCTGTTTCTCCATAAAATATAATGCTTAATTTGATTCCGAGCAATAAAGGTTATTTATTTACAGATCACAATGTTTCTTCATATGAGAAGAAAAGCTCTAATTAGAGTCTTCAACTTTATTATTATAACCGTACTTAGCACAGCAGCAGAAGAAATTTTGAGGGGGAACGCATAGCCCTATCTCGTACCCAGCTCTTTTGCATGCGCCATTACAGTCTCCAATATCTGCACACTTCCCCAGACAATGCATTGCGCTCATCCCTGCTCACAATTCAAATCTAGTAATTTTTAATATACTTTAATTGATAACATAACTCTGTTTTCTGTTTGTTAAATACAAAATATGTTTATTTTATTCGACTTACCTACGGAGAATAGTAGAACTATTATCATGGCTCCAAAGACGTACTTCTGTGCAAGAGTCATTTTTCTTTAGCTTTTTTCCACTTTCAATCTCTCTCTCTCTCACTATATATATGCGTGTGTCTCTCTAATATATATACATATATATATTCGTCAAGTAAAGTATGCATTCAATGAATCGTCTGTTATATACTTTTATTTAATGAACTGTAATGACGTTTGCATTTTTTTGGATTGAGCAAATATTTTAATTATACATTGTTCGATCGGTTACCAATTACCATATTTAAAAAAATATATTTTCTCACTCTAGCTTGAAGGATTTTATAACACGTGCAAGAAATTTTGAACCATTTTTTATTTGTTTTGAGTTTAATTTGAACTTTTATTTTACAGAGAGGCTTAATTAAAAAAATAAAAATCATACGTAGTATAGATGATTATACTGATAATAAAATTGTACTTTAGATTTTTTAGTTAAGCTATGAATTATATTTGCAATTGGGCTTGAATCAACACATTTAAAGAAAGTTGTGGACTTCAGCTTTTGAAACCATGCTTTTAAATAAACTACTTACTCGTTTCTTCAATAACTCAGGGAGTTCTTTTTTTAATCCGTATGTGATATTTATTTTTATTTTTCTACTTTTTATTTATTTGTATAATTATTTCTCACTTTATTAATTATAACAAATAAAAATTATAAAATTATAAATTGAAATTCAAAAATATATTTATAAAAATGTTAAATTCAAATAATGTCATTAAAATTAAAGATGTAAATATCCAAATAAATAATGTCAAAAATAAAATAATAATGTTTATCATGAATAGTAGGTGTGATCATCATTGGAAAGAGCATCACCATCAGTAGAGGACAAAGAGGAGGAATGTTACATGGAGTCAAAAATTGATGGTACTAGAGATGGTGGAGGAGGAGGAAGAGGTGTGGAACTGCTTGTTCTCATGAGCTCAAAGTATGCATGCATTTACTGCATCTGCATATGTTGCTGCTGCACCTCCCTCTGCATGCTCGATGCCACCTTCTTCTCTATCTTCTTCTCCATTTTCTTCATCTGCTTCTTCTTCTATGCACTCTACTTCGTCTTTCACATCTCTTCATTCTGCTTCTTCTGGAATTCTTCATTTAGGGCATGGACCTGAGTGCGGACCATGTCCTCCACTTCTTCAGGTGCAAGAGAAAGGCATATTTGGTGACAGAAGTAAGGGACATGGAGTCTGCAAAGCGGCCTTCCATGCCATAAATGAGACCGTTATAAAAGCCATACACCGTCTCTGACCACATAGCATCCTCATCAACGGACTCTCAATCCTGAGAAGATGTGTCCTCTAACCTTTAAACATAGTCATCCTATAGTTTAGTGCAAATAATTATATATTAGTCTCAATAACTATTTAATAAATATTTAATAATAAAATAGTGTCAGTGACTCCACTTACATATATGGCCTTAGATCGTGTATCAACCCACAAGATTTTGTCTCCTCTATGAGTGTGTGTCTCCATGAACACCTATGCATGTGTAGGTGGCCTTTTTCAATGACTTCTCCTTGAAAATCATTGTTAAGTTTATATTTTGATATATTTTATGACTTATATTTATACACTTAAACCCTAATTTATATATATTTACACTAATTATGTTATTAATTATTGTAGTTTAGCTAAAAATTGTTATTAGCGCATTATGTAGATATTCTGGATAAAATTAGATTCTTTTAGTCCTTGGCTGTGCTATGTGAATTTGAGTTTAAATTTTGAATTTAAAATTTAAACTTAGATAAAGATTTAGATATGAAGATTTACATGTCCTTATGGTACTTTTGCTTTAAACGGATGCTGTTTGGATTATGTAATTTCCCCGCTACATTTTAGAGATGTATGATGGCCTTATTTTCTGATTTATTAGAAAATTGTATTGAAATTTTTGTGGATGATTTTTTTGTTTACGACAACACTTTTGATAATTGTTTACAAAGCCTTGATTTTGTTTTCCAAAGATGTAAAAGGCTAATTTAGTTTTAAATTGAGAAAAATGTCAATTTATGGTTGATGAGTGTATTGTTTTGGGGCATAAAGTTTCTAGTAGGGGTATAGAGGTAGACCTTACTAAGGTAGAGGTTGTTGCTAAACTTCCCCCTCCTAAATGTGTTAAATCTGTTAGAAGTTTCTTAGGGCATGCAAGATTTTATAAGGGGTTTATTAAAGATTTTTCAAAAATAGCAAAACCTCTTTCTCATTTATTGGCTAAGAGTATAGATTTTAATTTTGATGATGCTTGCTTATCAGCTTTTAATACCCTTAAAAGTAAGTTAATTAATGCTCCTGTTGTTATTTCTCCTGATTGGTCTTTACCCTTTGAGCTTATGTGTGATGCTAGTGATACAACTATTGGAGCAGTTTTGGGCTAGAGAAATGACAAGATTTTTCAAGCCATTTATTATGATAGTAGAACTTTGGATGGAGCACATCGAAATTACACCACCACTGAAAAAGAGATGCTAACCGTGATATTTGTATTTGATAAATTTTTCTCCTATTTGATTATGTCTAAAATCATTGTTTTTACTGACCATTCTGCTCTTAGATATTTGATGGCTAACTAGGATGCTAAGCCAAGAATTATCAAATGGATTCTCTTGCTACAAGAGTTTGATGTGGAAATTCAAGATAAAAAATGGAGTGAGAACTCTGTTGTTAACCACTTATCCAGATTAGACCCCTCAGTGAGGGAGGGCACCAAGGTAGAAATTAAAGAGACATTCCCTAATGAGAAGATTTTTGCTATTTCTGGGGTACCATGGTATACAGATTTGGTAAATTTCTTGGCTGGTATAATATTTCCCCATGGACTTTTATCCTCACAAAAGAGGAAATTTTTATCTGATGTTAAATACTGTTAGTGGGGATAATTTGATTAGGAGATGTGTTACTGAGAGTGAATTTACAGCGATTCTTGAGCACTGTCATTTTAGAGAGGTAGGAGGCCACATTGGTCCCACTAAAACAACTCATAAAGTTTTGTAAAGCAGTTTTTATTGGCCTACACTTTTTAAAGATGCTTATAATTTTGTTAAATCATGTGATAAATGTTAGAGGAGTGGTAATATTTCTAGAAGGCATGATATGCCCCTAACAATATTTTGGTTTATGAAATATTTGATGTTAAGGGTATTGATTTTATGGGACCTTTTCCTAAGTCTTTTCATAATGAATACATATTGGTTGTTGTGGATTATGTCTCTAGGTGGGTGGAAGCGACTGCTATAACATTCTCTTTTTCATTATTCAAAAAATAATATTTTATTTAATGTTAAATAGTATTAGGATGCGATTAGGAGTGAATTACGAAGAGTCTCAGAAGAAGTGGTGCAGGGAATCTCGCTCAAGCGAGACTGAGCGTCCAAAAACACCTTATTTTAGGGTAATCTCACTCAAGCAAGATAAGATAAATTAGCTCAACTGTCACCTCGCTAAGGCGAGGGTAATCTCGCTTAGGCGAGGACTCATAGGAAAAATATCGTGCTTCTGGACGCCTTCTTGCTCATGCGAGATGGAGCTCTCTCAAGCATGCATATAAGGAAATAGTGGGTGAGACCACTGTTTGCATATCTCGCTTAGGCGAGATATTTGGTGCTCAAGTGAGACATTCATCGCTCAAGCGAGCAGTTCCTTGCTCAAGCGAGAGAGCGCGAGGTGGAGGGGTATTTAAGATATTTCCAGCATGGAAATTTTATTTCATTTCAAAAACTCACGTACCTCTATCATTTCCTTTGAACTCTCTCTTCCCTATTCTAGAGAAAAGGCTTGGAAACTTTGAAACTATACTGAATCCGAACTCAAACTTTGACTCTACAGAATCATCAGTTAGTATCTCAGAGCTCGAACTCCTTGTTCTTACTTCTATCTTCTTTGTTTCCTCTTTACTCAAAGAATACTCTTTTCTGTAAGATGTAGACCTACCTTGGTTCGTGAACCATTCTTTTCTTATTTTTCTTCACCAAACTTGTCTTTTAAGGTAAGGAGAGCTCTATTTTGTTACTAAGAAAATGGTGTGTTTGTATTCATGAAAATGTTGTGATAAAATGTTTGATTTTGAGTACATGCTAGATGAGAACGTGTTTTTGTTATGTTTAAAGCATGTGTGTGGTGTTTAATGATGTATATAGTCCTTATTCTGAGTGTACATGCATGTATGTTATTGATTGAGTTCGAGGGTGACTTACTCTCGATAATGATTGGTTAATGTAGGATGTATTAATGAACTAGAGTAAAATAGAGAGATGAGATAGAAATTATGGAAAGAGAAATGAAAGGAGAAAGAAATATGATAAGGACAAGTACGAATAGTTCAGAAGTACACTAGGAGTGTGTAAGACGGAGACGACTGAGAAGTCTTGACAAAATTAGGGTGATGGATGTTCTTGAATTGCGCAAAGTGAATGAGAGTAGGAGCACCACAGGGCTTACACTCGTTTCCTGACTAATACTCCTGACCATGCTTTTGCTAAAAGGGGTCGGGTTAGCACACGTTATATCCGTGTACCTGCTTCTATCCAGCAACTATCTATGCTAAGGAAGACCTCGAGGGATCCAAGGGGTATTAAAAGTGAGAAATGAAAGTTTTAAGTACAAATAGACCTAAATAAAATAATTTAGATAATTGATGATCTTGCTATATGATGATTGTATTATTTCTATATTTATATCATTGATTTACTTGTGAATGCATGTTGAGTAATAAATATAAAGACTCATCCTTACATCCATATTCAGAAGATCAAAGATGACAACATCCAAAGAGAGCATTAGGCTCATAGATAGTTTTATACAATGTAGATTGAACTATGTATTTAATGAGTACTAGAGATTTTGTCATTTTAAAATATCCTTACATGTTGATGATGTACCCAGTAATATTATTATGTTAGATATAGAATTATCATATAGTATTCCTTTTGATTTCTGTGCAAGTAGAATACATCATACCCTTTGTGCATATATATTCCCTAGTATCGTGAGAACCCCAACAGCCTTAATCTACTTGTTTACATACCATGATCACGATCATCTCAGAAGACCATCTTGATGGACGTTTGAGCGGATTACTGATACACAGGTTACTACAAACTCAGGTGATCTATATCTTGGATCAGATGATGATAGAGGGATGGCATAGGATGACTAATGTCTCTTTGGTCTTTTGGTGGATAGGCTGTTGGGGTTTCTGAGTGCTGATAATTTTTTTTAAAATATTTACCTGGGGTTTTCTTAACCGTTGTTAATTAACTATTATTATAATAGCAAACTGCGATGAATATTTAAATTTAACTACAATTATTTAAATTGCAGGTAAAATTTAAACTTAACAATGGTTATATAAATCACGGGGAAAAAACTGTAGGAAAAATTAATTATTCTAGTAGTGTGAATACACCCTTTGTATGTACCACAATACCTGTATTATAATTACATCCTTCAATCATTTCAACTCTCATATTATTATCACTTTTCTCACAATTCCATCATCATGTCACATTATTCCATTTCATACATCAAACTACATCTTCATTCAAGAATAATATAACATTTTTCATTAACAACTTAATTCAACCAATTTCTACATACCTCAATCATCAACAACATTCATTCAACACAGAAAATCCTCAAACAAGTTCATACATCACACCAATCAATACAATGTGCCAGAAGTCAGACACCTTCGAGCTCAGTCCAATCATACAATCTAACATACACATTTTCTTAATAATAATAAGGTCGTCTATCATAAAGTTTGACATAATCCATTATTAATAATATGTCCACTATTCCAAAAAATCAAATAACAAATCTTAACTACTCCTAAACAATATTTGCTTAGTAAAATTATAATATTCCTCAAAGATAGTTTTATTTAGAGACTCTAATACAAGTTACATTTAGATAGTTATGAAAGTAAGTAAGGGTTTTTCAATTCAAACTACCCAAGAGAAGTTAGGGTTTGTGATTAACTCCCTTTACCTTGAAATGAAGACCTAATCACGAAATAATAGTGTTTCGCCCTAGATACATGGAATAATTTCGTGAAAAATCAAAAGAACAAGGAAAGAGGTGAAAACTGAAAACCCTAGCTCACAATACTTACCTCCAAACATTCTAAATGTGATTCCAACCTTCAATCTTACTCACAAATAGCTTTGGAGGCAATTCAATCGGTGAAAAAAAAGGCTAAGGATTGAGAGAATTGAGAGAGAAACAAAATGAAAAGTGGGAAATCGTATTCCCTAACCCTAAAACCCTAAATACCCTATGAGTCGCGACACACTTGCTACAGGGAGGCACCTCTCGCTACATCAAAAACATCAGACAAATATGCACTTAGTTTTCTGCATAACCTCGCTACAGTGAGACTAAGCCCAGAAACTTACCCCTCTGTTGCTTTCTTGCTAAAATGAAGAGACTCTCGCTACAGTGGCACCCAACTCGCCCAGGACTTTCTCGCTACAACAAGAATGTCCTTCCAGCACACACTTAGCTTATTTCTCAATCAACTTTGGCCAATCCAAGTCACATATATTTATTTAAATACACACACACACATACACACATATCCACATCACTAACATAAATCAAGATGCACATCTAATTAACAATATATATATTTATGTTAACAACCAAAATATTATTATCAAATTCGGGGTACTACAAGAAACTTTGTAAGGATTTTTACATCTTAAGTTTAAGGTGTAGGTGATGAAAATATGTATTTAAAAAACTTCTCGAAGTCGTTAGTCTATTTTGAGGAGGAGCCAAGTCATTCAAAAGGTCGAGGGTAGATTCACCCACCTAGGAGAAACTATTGGTAAAGCTAAAGAAAAATTATAGTTTGGTAGAGGTGGAAAGTTCAAACAAAATCTTTTGAAAAAGGTCTCCTCTAAAATTTGTTCAAAAGGGTGGTAATCTTGATATTTATTTACTTTCTCTTTTATTTTTTTACTTAAAGACTTAGCAGCTTCATAAATGGTGCGAGAAATTTGTTGAGGTAAGTAAATAACTTTCAAAAATCTCTCAAAAGATTAGACTTCTCGAATATGCGTACCTCTCAACTTGGCTTGTGGATCTCCCTTTTGCAACATAAAGAAAATGGATATCATGCTCTTATTGCATTCTTCAACAGAAATTTCATTTTTTTGGTTGCAGCATGACCACCAATCTTGAAAGGATTAGGTGTAGAAGAAGGAAAGCTCGAATCTTATAAGGAGAGCTCTAGCCTATTTTTCCTGAAGAAGCTTAAAGCATTAGTTAGATGGTCGATATTCTTTCAAACTTCATCTAACATAGCTCAATTTGATCCTTGAAGCATGGAAGAAGGCCTTAATTGGCTAAGGCTTGGAGAGCCACTAAATTTAGGTTATAAGACACTATTCAAAATGGCCTCAAAGTGAAGCTGCTAAAGAGGAGTTGGCAAATAAAAAATTACTTCCAAGTCATTATTAGGCTTCTCGATTGAGCACCAGGAGTTTTTGAAGGAGAAAGGTCTCTCTTGAACCAAATTGGCCCATTTTCTCGAGAAGAAAAAGGGGAGGAATATTAGGAGGTTCAAAGCTCTAGAGTCTGTTTTCAAATATGGCACTTACTCAGAGTTGGACCAACCAAAAAGCCCACTAAGAATAGAAAGAGGACCATCGGACCTTAGAAAATTGACAACTTCATTTAAATTCACATATAAATTGCCTAAAATGAGCTTGCTAAGAGATACGAGAGACTCTTCGTGCAAAATTTTAAGCAAGGGGAACCAGTGCCTTAGGCACCTGGAGAGATCTCAAGCAGAAAACATATGTAGAAAGCTAGAACATGAGGAAAGCAACACGTTCTTCGTCAGTAATTGGACCATCTCTACTCATATTGATGGAAATGAAGAGTTGGTAGGTAAGCTTTGTGAAGTCTAGAAGGATGTTTGGATTATTGGGAGTAGAATCTGGTCAAAATGAAGGACCAATTGGTTGAAGCTCGATAATAGTAGCGACATCGAAAAGGGTTAGTGGATACATAAGGCACATGAAAAGAACTAGTACTTTGATCCCAAAAGAAAAGAAAGCTCAAAAGCATGGAGAAATTATAGGGCAAATTATACATAGAAAGTTGAATCAAATCATAAATGCCTAAGGCTCTCTATCTATCTTGTTTTTTTCTCTTTCGACCCTATCTAGCCAAGTGATGAACAAAAAATTTGTCACGAATCCTCATGAAAATATAAACATAAATTAATGTAATACTAGGGTGCTAACCTAGGTTGTCTCCCATGAATCATTGGATGAGTAACCAAATATCAAACATGTAGTGTGCAATGTATTCAAAAAGCAAGTAAAAAAGAGAGGGGGTTTTGTGATTTCAAGTTCAATCAACTTAAGCAGAAAATTAAATTGCAAAGTTCAATCGATAAAATGTAGTAACCCCTAGTTCATTCATATAGACATTATCCCAATCCCTCTCAAGATTTAATACTCTTCCTCTCCTCCCAGAATTAGGTTAATTTAACAAGTAAAAATCAATCTTATGTTTCCATATGAATTAAGTAATTCAATGGAATCCAATCTCTCATCCCAAGATTACGCAACCTTAGAAATAAACCCAAAATTAAGCAATTCAAGTTTAGAACCTCATTAGAAAGAATTAGGGTTAATTAAGCAATGTTCCCTCTCATTCAACCATTAATTCAATTCAATAGATTAGAAAGAAGAAATTCATGAAAGAAAAGGATTTGTATTAACATTTAGCATTGATTCCATCTTTCTTCTTTCTCATGATGTTTAATAACGTACCAATCACACTTTCACAAACATTTTTTTCAACATGCATAACATCAACAAAGTATCTTACGTATAAATATTCCCAGTACGGTAATTGAAAGAAAATTGACATCTTCTTCCAACCTGCGGTTGGAATTTGTTTGGCAAAAGGTTTTCCAAATGTTGTTCTTATGTGTTTAACCTCATCAAATATTTCTGATCCACCCTTCAAATAAGGACATCATCGTACTTCACAACTTCCATTAAAAGCTTTTTTCTTTTTTCTAAAAGGATGATTTTTTGACAACCACCTACGATGCCCCATGAAAATATTTTTGTGACAATGGTCTAGTCTTATATAATCTATTTTTTCCTGACATATTGGACATGCACATTGACCTTTGATGCTGTAACCAGAAAGATTTCCATATGCAGGAAAGTAATTAATTGTTTCATACAACATTACCTTCACAGTGAAATTTTCATCTCTAAATCCCTCATATACTTCTATACCATTATCCCACAACAACTTCAAATGTTCAATTAAAGGAGACAAGTACACATCAATGTCATTTTCAGGTTGTTTAGGACCAGAGATTAACAAAGAAAGCATCATATATTTTTGCTTCATGCAAAGCCATGGAGTTAAGTTATACATTATTAAGATCACGGGCCATGTACTATGGGTGCTACTTTGCATGCCATGTGGATTCATTCCATCGGTTGCTAATGCAAAACATATATTCCTTGTTTCAGTTGCAAACTCTTCATGGTCATCGTCAAATTTTTTCCACTGCAGAGAATCTGCTGGATGCCTAAGCTTTCCATCTCTAATTCGGCCTTCAGCATGCTAAGTCATCTACTTTGCATTATCTGCACTACGAAAAAGACGTCTTAACCTCGGTATTAGTGGAAATAGCACATGACCTTTGCAGGTGTTATGTCTTTCTTTAGGTATCGTGATACATTACACTTTGGACATCTCCTTAGTGATGCATACTCATTTCGGAACAAAATGCAGTCATTAGGACAAATATGTATCTTTTCATGGGTCAATCCAATAGAAGCAAGTACTTGTTTAGACTCATATGTTCTCTTTGGTAGCACATTATCCTCCGACAGCATCTCATGTAATAAACATAGCAACTCTGTGAAGCTCTTATCAGTCCATCCATTCGACGCTTTTAAGTTATAAAGCTTTAAAACAGAACTCAATCTTGTGAACTTTGTACATCCGTTATACTATGGTGTTTCTGCATCATCTTTCAGCCTCTCAAACATCTTTGGACAATCTCTATGATCTTCTTCAACAACATTTGGAATTTTTTCAGCATGATCACTCTCATTTGTTCTAAATGTCTCTGAGTAATTGACACTTGATTCTATGTTAGTTGATGTACTTCCACCTTGTATCTCACCATGCTTTGTCCAACAAGCATATTTTTCATCTATCCCATTGCACATTAGATGTTCTTCCAATTCTTCCACATTTACTTGTAACATATTCAAACAACACCAACAAGGACAGAGAATAAGGTTGACATCAGTTGCATTCTTAATCGCAAATCTAATAAACACTTTGACTCCGTCTTCGTATTCTTCACTTAAACGATCAGCTACCATCCAACTTCGATCCATATTTGCTCCAACTACAGTTACGATCATTGTAAATGTGAATGTCTTATTAACTCTCATATGGTAGGGCCCTATCCCATTTGAGAACAAACTTTTTTCAACCTTAATTAACAAATGCTACTTAAATGTTGTATTTTTTACTTGACAAAATTTGAGCAGCATTTCGCATTAGTCTCCTAGTACACAACTTGAAATATATGAGATGATTTACCTCAATCAAGCATGCACCAAGAGACAATGAGAAATGTTTCAAACTCAAATTTTGTTAAGTATTAAATACAACATTATGAGAAGCAAATGCTAACAAATTAATGAGTAAGTTTGTTCACAAACTGTCCAACCTAGACAATTTGAGATTCAAAATAATGATTTATTAAAACATTATTTTCAATCTCAAACAGAAAACTATGGTCTCACTCAATTTTACAACGGTAAATCATAACCTACAAAGTTTCATCACTAACAATAATCATGCATTTATCACATTCTACAATACAACACCAAATTCATTCATACACAGAGGAAATATACATTTTGGGGGCAAAACAAACAAGAATATCAAAATTTTTAAATGCCTAATATCATAGGTTAACAAATACAACAACATGCTCTTCCATTATAACTAACCAGCTGTGTCCTAATATCATGTTCAACAAATCCTAAAAAACCATTCCAACAACATTTCAGAGGTTAACAAACTAAGATTCAACCTGCCCATATCAACTTTTACAAAATAAAATGTCATTTCATGCTCATTTGTTCACGTGGCAGTAATGGTCAACATGTAAACAATATTAAGTTCATACAAATTCTAAACACAACAACATGCACTAACCTGGAATTAAGAAACGAGTGCAAATTTGTCGTAGTTCAACAGGAGACCAGAAATGGAGGAGACGTTGTCACTGTTCAACGTAAAAAACAGAGGTACGTATCAGTGAACAGAGAGAATGAGAGACTACAAATGTTCAAAAATGGCCAAAAAACAAAGAAAAGATTATGAATATACCTTCAATGTGTGATTGTGATGTCAGTGTGCTTGTTCCTCTGCAAAAAATTTCTCAAAGAACACTGAAACACAGAGAATTTTGAAGTATAAGCTTGGCAGGGTGACACGGATAACCCAGTTAGGATTTTAAAAGTACAACTTCTGAGAGCGGTTATGAAATAACTGCTCTCTAATATGGACATCTGAGAGCGATTCATACAGAAGTCAATTTTAGAGAGCAGTTCCATATGAACTGCTCTCAAATGTTAATATTAGAGAGCGGTTTCATTTGAACTGCTCTCACAAGTCTATGTTAGAGAGTAGTTCCTTTGAACCACTCTCAAAAGTACATATTAGAGAGCGGTTCTGTCGAAACTGTTCTCTTAGATTTATATACAAAGCAATTATTACTAACCGCTATCTAATTTGGCGCTTGAAAAGTCAATTTCTGACGTAGTGTTTATCTACTTTTTTTTTGAAAAAAATTAGATGGTTGATTTAGAGTCACCGACAAATAAATGACACTCATCCTCTTTTAGTCATGTGCCTACAAATCAAAGAGTGTGATCACCAAAGACTATTTAAATGATTTGTTTTAGTTTATGGCATGAAATTAAAGGAACTTAATGTGAAAACCTTATACTAACTTTCATGTACATTTACTTAAATAATTATATTTTAATTTTCTTATATTTTGTTGAATCACGGAAGACAATTAATATTTAATATCATGCAAGTATTTTAGTTTATTGTACTTGTGTATGTTAGTTGATATAATTAGAGACCGTATGCTTTAGAGAAAATTTTATAACTTATCAGCAAGTGCAAAAAAAAGTTGATATTTTATTAGCCAATAAAATAAACTTTGCTTGATATTTTTAAATTTGGAGCAATTACTGAACTGTCACAATTAATTTAATAAGTTTTTACTGCTAATAATAGCGATGGTTACAAAATCGTTAAGATTAATTTACAAAACTGCAACAAAGCTATTTTTTGTTTATAATAATAGCGATTGTTTTGTAATAATTATTTTAAGCTGCTTGTTAAACCTGAGAGAGTATTAATGTTTTTTAATTAAATTATTAATTCTACTATCTATTAATATAAAATTAATATTGATAATTATTTTACGTGAAAAAAAAAAGTAACGAGCCCTTCAAATATAGAAGTACCATTGAAATGATTTTATCTTATTTTAGTAAGTAATTACTGTTAATGATTGCCACGGCCATTGAAATTACCGCAAACTTTTTATTTTTTTATTTTTTACATTTTAGTATTGGTTATAACGGCATGGCATTTTCCTTATCTTTTAACTTTTATATCTTAGTAATGGTTACAATACAATGACTGCAATATTAATTTATAAACGTTCACTTTTGAGCCATTATGAAACTGCCACTGTATAAAGTTTGGAGTGATTTTAACCACTGTCGCTGTTACTAATAACAACCATTAAAACTCGTTTTTGTATTTGGTGTCGTAATAATTTTCTTTTTCTCAAACCCATAATCCTTCGTCACCAGAGACGCCATAACTAAGCAAACCTTAACCATCACCCCCAAGCTTTGACTAGAATCGCGGCTGTTTTTGTCGAAATTGTTCCTCACAAACCCAACAAAACTAAACCAACCACCTTCTTGAACACGAGATGGGATGATAGCATTTTTTTTAATGTTTAAATACCATTTTTCTCTTTATACGAAATCTTTTTTTTTTCAGTTACAAAAAAGCTTATAATAAACAAGTCCCTGTATGAAAATATTTTTAAAATAGTGCCTGTACATGACTTCCATTTAACAATATTATCTCGCGTTAAATTGGTAAAATATACTGTACTTCTATATTTGAGATAGTTTGAGACCTTTCTTACACATAAAATAGTCATTATCGTTAATTTTATATTAATAGATAATAAAGTTAATAATTTAATTTAAAAAAATATTAATACATTCTAATTTTTTTATATTAAAAGAATTATAATCATTAATCTAAAAAAGGTATAGAATATCTTTTTAAATTTACAATTACTGTAATAAACCTTATTTATTTTGATTCTTACATTAATTTATTTTTTTATTATAATCTTTATATATAATAAAAAATTTATTTTAGTCCTTATACGAAAAAATAATTTAAACTATATGAATTAAAATAAAGTGTTTACTATGGTAGCTGAAAATTTGAAAGGACATTATATACTCTCTTTAAATTAACAATTATGATTCTTCTACTGTTTTAGAGATTAAAAGATATTTACATTTTTTAAAATAAATGATTAACTTATTAGTGTGGGAAGAGTATTGGTTAAATAATTAAAAGTGAATTTTTTTTTATAAAAAATATGTTAGAATGCATTGAAAATTATATATTATTTTTAAATGTCTTGCATGCTAACTAGTGTGGTCCTTATATTGGTTAAATAATAAAAAGTGATTTATTTATTTATATATATAAAAGTATGTGATAGAATGCACTGAAAATCATGAGAGGAGGTGCACTAATAACTTCTTTTAACAAAAACATTAAAGGCACTATTTAGCATTTTCTTTTAAAAAAATATATTAACGAAACATTTTTTTTAACAATATACTCTTAAACATACTTCTTGTTATTGATCACTTTAATTTTTTTTTAAAAATTATCAAGAATAAAATGTATTTTAAAAATTATGTTAAAATTAAAAAATGTGTTACTGGATTTTTTTATTAAAATATAAAAAGTATTAATTAACTTTAACTACTTTTATTAAATTTTGCAATTTAGTTAATTATACTTCGTAAAAGAGAACAAAGAGAGAGTATATATACCAAACAAATATTAATTGTTAAAAACAAAATTATAAAAAATTATTTAAGTCTCAAAATAAACATAAAATGGAGTACACTTGCAATAATAATAATAATCATGAATCTCATTAATATCTGTATGTTTTATCCATTGTTGATGTTCTAGGTTCCAACCACACCCTATCTAATTTTGGAGGATTCACTTATTATTTGGTGTCCCCAGTCATTAGCTTAGCAAACTAACCTTCTAACCTCACTAGATCCTATACTTCCTTAAATCTAACAAAACCGTACCAACCTCTGCTCTCTCCTGTCTGTCTTTGATGGAAATGAAGATTTGAACCATCTCATTCCTGCTTTTAAATATATTCCACATGTCCTTTGCATTTGTATAATATAGTACAATTTTAATTTCCGTAACATTATTTTGATATAACTATTGATATGACTGTTGTTCTTTCTGTTACTGTGTATATCTCCAACATCATTTCAGATGTACTATTTCTGGAGCGCGTCAGAAGTGTACAAGACTATGCTTAAAGTGGTAATTATCTATAACTCAAAACTAATTTAACAAAGCTAACAAGAGTTAAGTGCTCATTATCAAATCAACTGAAAATATCACACTTTAATATTGCATTTGAATTACGATAGATTTATAAACACTAATGTAAATAAATTAATGAATTGTTAACCTAAATTCATGGGATTAAGATTAAGGAATTAGTTATAAATAAATTTTATGAAAAAAATAAACATAAATATACTTTTTTTTAGTATTTATTTTAGATGCTTAAATTTAACCTTAATAATTATACTTACGAAAACTCATAAATTAAAACTTTTTTAAAAAATAAAGTTTTATTGTCATAAATAAAGACTATTTTAGTGATTTTTATATCTCAAAGTGATCAGTCTCTGTTGTTATTGAAGATATCTTTTGTGCGCACCAAAATATACACTTTTGTATGCTTTAATCATATTTTACAGACAACAATGAAATAATTATACATTTGACTCAAAACACAAACTTATGATGCGAAATTAAATAAAATTAAATCGTTAAACATAGAATAAGAACAGCATCTGGATTCCTGACAGCAAAAGGTGTCAGGATTTAGAGAAGCACCGTTAGTTTCTGCAAAATCAAAAATTGTTAGTATTTGTCACTTTGGCAATTACTATGAGGGAAATGGCACATGACATTCTTAAATTCGCACTTCTTTTGATTCTACCTAACCATCTGATACCCACACTTAATAATAAAGATTCCTCATTCTCGAGACATCACAAGTCATAACTATTTTCACTTGCAATCTTTTATTACTCTCAACCGTCCTCTACCTTTTCTAGTATATATAAGGCCGTTTGCATGCATCCCATCCACGTCAACAGGTTTTTTCCGTCGCAGAAAAGCTCATAGTGTGAGTGAGTGAGTGAGAGAGAGAGAGAGAGAGAGAGATGGGAAAATGGAATACCCTTGTGTTGCTTGTGCTAATCATGGTGCATGCAAGTGCACGTAATGTTCCAAGTGGTGGTGGCCACGATGAGCAAAAGCTGGATGTGCATGCAAGTGCACCGCGTGCAGAATCACCTAGAAGCAATGGTGTTGGTGACAAGAAGCACTTTGTGTTTGGAGGAGTTGGTGGATTTGCTGGGGTGGGTGGTTTCGCTGGTGTTGGGGGAATAGGGAAGTCTGGTGGGGCTGGTGGCATTGGAAGGTTTGGAGGACTCGGTGGTGGGCTTGGTGGAGGAATTGACAAGTTTGGTGGAATCGGTGGTGCTGCAGGAATTGGCGGGTTCCATGGTATTGGTGGTGGAGCAAAAGGACTTGGAGGTGCTGGTGGTGGTGTAGGTGGTGGTGTTGGAGGCTTGGGTGGTGCTGGAGGAGGTGGTGGTGTTGGAGGCTTGGGTGGTGGAACTGGTGGAGTGGGAGGTTTAGGTGGCGGTAGTGGTGGAGGAGGCGGCTTAGGTGGGGCTGGTGGAGGCTTAGGTGGAGGAGGTGGTGGTGTTGGGGCTGCTGGTGGAGTGGGTGGTCTAGGTGGAGTGGGTGGTTTGGGTTGTGGTGTTGGAATCTTTCCCCACTGTCATGATCCTTGACATCATCATATATTCTTGTCCTTTGCATGGATCTTCTTGTTAATGTAGGGCTGCCAGTATTGCTTTTCGTTATATTATCTAGTCCAGTCATAGCTTTCGATTCGCATGTAATGTTATTTTCGACTTCATGTTGTTATTTTGTCTACTAAATTTACTGTTTGAGGTTTATAAAGGCCGCTTGCATCAATAATGATCCTAGTTACTGATCTCGTTGTTTGCTTGCTTGCATGTACTCCACTTGTACTTCCACTGCGTCTTTAATTTCAACGCCATTTGTAGTTGAGTTTCTTTTTTCTTCTTTTGGTCTGTGTAGCTCTTTTTCAACTTCAAACTGCATGCATGGGAATTTGTGGCAACCTTAATTGGTACATTCCTTTGAATTGTCAGTCTAAAGTAATGCTTGATACCCAAACTATAATAATTTCTTACAGTTTTATAATTAACTTCAGTTTTGAAGGCAGCATTTAAATGAAGTAAATTTTATTGAAAAATATAATATTTATCATATTATAATATATTAATATTTTTTAATAAAATTTATTATTATTAAATTCTAAACTAAGGTTAACTTTTTTTTAAATTTGTTAAATTCATTATTCATCGTAGTTCTTAAATATGTTAATGTCAGAATTTTAACATAGTTGACTCGTTAACAGGTTTTATATCATTCCAGTTATTTTTTTAAATCGGTCTATTCATTTAATACTCACTATCTAATTTATCTTAGCTTTATGTTAAATTGGACATATTTATTGAATAAATATCATATTCTTAAAAAAATTATTTAAAGGACAACTAATTTAAGTAATTTAAAAATGATAATAATTTTGAGATTATATATTCATTAATATATTTTAAAACTTAATCTTCTGACCTATTTTCAAATTAAATTCATTAGCTTATTCAAAAATCAGTTTTGTCCTATTTAATAAGTAATTATTATGATATATATATATATATATATATATATATATTGAAATGGACTTTAAAGTTGAATTAGATCAATCTATTTAAGAAAATTAGATTGGAGCTTAAAATAATTAAATAAAAAAATATATTCAGACATTACAAAACTTAATTTAGCTTAATTTATTTTCATCTTTAACAAAAATAGTTAATCTACTAAAACTTTGAATTTGAAAAATAAAATAAAATAAAATATCACGTATGTATGCTATTAGAACAATCGATCTCTATCAACGTAGTTTGATAGACCAAATACAGCCAGCCAAGTTATAATCTAAATTCTCCCAAGAGTATTCCCTTTTACTAGGCCACTGATAAGTGAAACGTGGTTACAGTCTAAAGATTGACCATAATTAGAATCTATCTAGAAATAAAATTGGATCAAATTAACCTGAACAAGAAAATTACAAGAAAGAGAAAATTGTGCAGATACTTTCACCAGCAAACGACCATTGAATTAATGCGGATTTAAACTGTGTTCGTTTTGCCTACAGTTGCCACCACAAATATGTTTAACTATTTTTCGAATATGCTTCAAAAAAATGTTAAATGTATTTTATTAAATATTTTACATTAGAAAAAAAGTATGTACTGGATATCTTTTTATAATTTTAAAATAACAAATAATTTTATTTTCAGTAAAATTTTATTTTTAAATTCTTAATGTTTTGTCTCAGACATACATTAAAACAACCAAATATTTAAAAATATATTTATATGCTTTGTCAACATTTAAACTAGAGTTTTATTTTAGTTGAATGATAAAGGAATATGCCCACGATTTCATTCTATCAATTCCACTCGTAATTTCCATGAATCCTCTTCACTGGTATTGAAATTAATTGAATTAATTTAAGTTAAAAGATGTTTTATCAACACTTCTTTCTTAGGGAAAAGAAAACTACATCACATTTGCATCCACTTGCACCATCCACCTTCTTTCTTATGTATATATCATTTAATTAAAATAATTTTTATTAATAAAATAAGAAATATTATATGAGACACCATAAAAGACATGTATACATGAAACACATGTCAATACAAGAAGATTTTGACATAAATAGCTAGTATACTATTGTATCTATGCATTGAAGTAAATGAAAAAGACCTAAATATCTTGTGGCTGCACTTTTTTTTTATGCTTCAATCATTTATCATGAGAATTCAATTTTTTTACCATTAAAAATAGTAAAAACACTAACATTTATTCATGTTTATAATTGAAGTCTTAAAACTTTAAGAAAAATATTATGAACTAGAAACATTTTTTTTAATATTATTTAATTATGGATGAAAAGTTGAGGTAAAAACTTTGTGAATAAAAATAGAAAGATGCTTCATTGTCTTTCAATTTAAATATTGCCCTATCAAATAATATGAAAAGACATTTGTAGCCACAAGATATTTCAGTCTTTTTCATTTACTTAAATGCATAGGTACAATAGCATACTAGCTATTTATTGTCAAAATCTTTTTGTATTGACCTATGTTTCATGCATATATGCCTCTTATGGCGTCTCAAATTATGAACTAGAAACACACTTTTTTATTATTATTCAATTATGGATGAAAAGTTGAAGTAAAAACTTTATGAATAAAAACGGAAAGATGCATCATTGTCTTTCAATTTAAATATTGGCCTATCAAACAATATGAAAAGACATTTGTAGTCACGAAATATTTCAGTCTTTTTCATTTACTTCAATGCATAGGCACAGTAGCACACTAGCTATTTATTGCTGAAATCTTCTTGTATTGACCTATTTTTCATGCATATATGCCTCTTATGGCGTCTCAAATTATGAACTAGAAACACTTTTTTTTTTAATATTCTTCAATTATGGATGAAAAGTTGAGGTAAAAACTTTATGAATAAAAATGGAAAGATGCATCATTATCTTTCAATTTAAATATTGGCCTATCAAACAATATGAAAAGACACCCATAACATCTCATAGTATATTTATAAAAAGGACAATCATTTCGGTGTATTATTAGCAGGCAACCGTTAAATGAGTAGATTATATTCAGTGTGAGATGATTGTGATGGTAGTTTCTCAGGTTGAAACGGTTTCCAGCAATGGATTAAGGTGGATTAAGGCTTCTTGTATGCTTAATAGATGGTATTTTTGTATGAACATTCATGCCCAATTTAGAAGAATTTTTAGGCTATAGGGCTCAATTAAGGTAAGAGATATACTTATTTTAAGAAAACTCCTATATATTAGTGTTGATAGATTTGTTATTAATGTCACGAGTTGTTGACCTTGGTGTACATCAAAATAAGGTTATTATGTGACATTGTTTGTCTTTGAAGTTTGACTGCAATTTCAAATTTATAAAACATCTCAATTTTTCATCATCCTTATTTAAATAGTAATTTTATTATCACCCTAACTTTTATTGTATTTTATTATCAAATTAAAATATTTTTATTCTTAATTTAAATTTCTTGTCTAAGCGAGATTGTTTAATCTAGACAAGGATGCCTAGGAGTATTCTCGCTCAGGAAAGATAGTTCTCACTCAAGTGAGAGTGGATAAAAATTGTTTAACTATATTCTTGCTTAGGTGAAAAGCTCTCTTGCTCAGGCAAGAATGGGCGACAGAATAAGGACTCTTTGGAGTGATTTAGCTTAGACGAAAGTATATCGCTCAAGTGAAAATATCAATAAATATGTAGAAAATTTTTATCTAATTTTTCAGCTTAGGCGAGAATGTCTTTGCTCAAGCAAAAAAAGCTGCTACTCAAGCAAAAATTCTCGAGTAAAAGGTATTTAAGTAACTTTGATGTTTTTAAAACTTAGATTACAATGCAATTAACCATTTCCATCTCACTCTCAGTTCTCTTACTCTATTCCACAATTAGAAAAACACCTCTATTCTCAAAACCTCTCTTGAATATGAGCTTAGACATCTTTTCCACTAGATTTCCAGTAAGTTTCTTAAAGATTTTGCTTCCAATCTCACTTCTATTTTATCATTTTCTTTCTTCTGAAAAATAACTCTACCTTATGATACTCAAGAAGAATTGGCATTTCAAACAACATCTTCCACCCAAAACATTACGTGAATCATCTACTTAAGGAAAGGAGGGTTCTATCTCAATAATAAAAATTATACCTATGTGATGAATATAACTTTTGTATACTGTAACATCCTTGTTTTTATATTTATTATTCTAATATTGAACGTTGGTTGTATGTGTGAAGTTAATTGAACATTTAATAGTTTAAATGGTGTAAGCTATAGGATATCTCGCTTTATCGAGACAAGGACGTCTAGAATCAGGCTCTCTGATGCTTTCTCGCTATAGCAAGGATGCTCTCGCTGCAGCAAAGAGCTCTCGTTGTAGCTAGAATGATAGACAACAAAGTGAAATTTTATCTGATTTTTTTTGCTACAGTGAAAGAAGGGCTTGTTGTAGCAAGAGATATCTCATTGTAGTGAGAATATCACAAGTTGAGGGGTATTTAAGAGTTTTCAACTTAGAATCTGAGTTTAGAGCTCTTCCCCATTCTCTCTGACCTCTAACCTTCTCTTCTCATAAATCTCCCATAAACTTTGACCTTCCTCTGAATCCGGGCTTGAAAGTTCATCTAATTAACTCCAAGTAAGTTTTTGGAGCTTAACTCTCTCATTTTTGTTTGTTTTCTGTGTTTTTCCCTCCTCAGAATGCTCTTTTTTGTGTTATATAAGAAAAGCTAAGATCTTTCACCGAAACACCTCATAAATCTTTCCTCAAAACTTCATTTCAAGGTAAGGAATACTCTATTTTGCCATTTTAAGCACAATAAATATTTTGTACCGATGAGAGTACTTTGTGTATGTGTTTCTTATATGATTTTTGTGATTGAATGACATTGGATTGTTGTGAAAGTATGTTAGGTTGATTTTGGGTATTAATGATATATTCTGCTAGTATAAGGGTTGGGAACTTAACCTAGAAATATTTTACTAAGCATGATCTTTTACTTGAGCAGTGAGTTCGGTACAAAAAGGAGTATGGGATAAGTATAAAAAGATGAATGGATCTAGTGTGAATAGTTACAGAGATACACTGGAGGTATAAAGTTTGTAACACCCCAGATTTTGTAATAATATTTTGAGTATTAGTATAAATATATAAATTGATGTTTGAATGTCCGTTTGACTTGTGTGGTGATGTGTATATGTGTATAAATACATGTGGATGCGCATATATTTATATATTATGATTTACAGATGAATGTGGACTTGTGTAGGATTGGAAATGTAGGTTAAGTGTGTACTGCAGGGACATTCTCACTGTAGTGAGAAGGTCCTTAGAGAAGGGTGTGATTCTGTTACGCTCTCACTATAGTGAGGGGGCAACAGAGAAAGGGTATTTTTTTAGGTGCAGTCTTACTGTAGGGAGAGGGTCTCGCTATAGTGAGATTCTGCAGAAATCAGAGTGTAGAATCATTTGAGAATTTCATTGTAGCGAGAAAAGGTCATGGTGTAGCGAGAACATCGCGACTCATAGTGTATTTGAGAGGTTTAGGGTTCGGGAAAACACATTTCCCACTCTTTTTCTTATCTCTCTTTTGATTCTCTCTACCATTAATCCATTTTTACCGATTAAACTACCTCTAAAGCCGTTTGGGAACGAGACTAAAGGTTGAAATCACGTTTGGAGCATTTGGAGGTGAGTTTAAAGAGTTAAGGTTTACATTTTTCATTCTTTCTCTGCTCTCCTCGGCTTCTCACGGGATTTTCCCTATATTTGGAATAAAAATTCGTGTGGGAAGCACTTTTATCATTGATTTTGTGTTTGGATCTTCAATCTGAGGTAAAGGGAAACTCTACCTGATAAGTCTATAATTAGGCCCTATTTTATAGCCCATATATTCATATTTGACCTTTATTTTATTTGGGTTTTACACTAATTTATATATTAATTATGCAGTTTGGTATAAAGAGACCGTAAGTGGATGTTGAGTGAATTTTGGGCCCAAATTGATGGAAGATTAGAGTTTTGCAGTAGTCAGCATGCCCAGACACTTTCAACTAGCACGGAGGTACTTCGAGCCCATGCACGGTCGTGCTTAAGGCCTTGCACGGCCATGCTCATCTACGAGAAGTCCAATTATCAAAAGTCTTTAGGATTTTCAAACCCTATTAAAAGGAGATCTTAGGCATCGTAAAGGGGACCATTTTTGACACCTAGTCTTTGGCTTTCGGATACACTTCTAGTCTCTTTTCTCTTGCATGGGATCCTTGGCACATGGTTGGTGATAACCACGTCGCAATGGTATCAAACAAACTAGATTTTCTTTTCTTAAAAATTTTGCAATAGAGGGAGTAAACCTAGGTCATCTCACAAGGACGTAAAATACATTCTGTTTCTGGTTCCATCAATTTTAGATTAGCTTAGGGATGGATTGTTTTGAATTAAATTGTAAACAATAGAAAAGACAAGACCAAAGAATAATTCTAATGAAACGAAATATGAAGTTCAACCAAATCAAGATCTCAATCACTACAACGCAATTCTCATTGTTATACGAATACAATTCCAACAAATTTCCAATCAACACTAATTCAATACGACATTAATAACTCGAAATCTAATTCTAGATTATGAATTCCATCAAAACAAGAACTACAATCGTAAATCCAATGCTCTAACGAAATTCAAAAAAATTGATTTATTGAATTAGGTGAATTCATTTATTTCAAATCTAAAATTCTCATTCTCTGTTTAGAATTCAAATGAAAATTCAATATCATGAAAAACATAATTATCCTAATCAGAATAGAGGAGGAGGAGCGAGAATTCGATAGAACCTAACCCGAAACTCAAATGCAATGTATTTTTTGAAATCTTGAACTGATTGATGGATTAGCCTTGCTTCATGATCATGCTTGCTTTGGCAAAAACCAGAAAATACGAAAAGATGGAAGGTAGAGAGATGAAAATAAAGGAAAGAATTTAAAATAAAGACTTTTTGAATTCTGAAAAATAATGAGCGGGAAAAGAAAACAAGGATTCGTACATGGAGTCATAACCTCTATTTAAAGACAAAATAATTGGGCTTAATTAAGGCCCAACTCTCTAATGAGGTTCCTAAACACCTAACTAAGTAAAAGACAAAATAATTGGGCTTAATTAAGGCCCAACTCCCTAATGAGGTTCCTAAACATCTAACTAAGTAAAATCAACAATACAATCAAATTTTGAAAATTTCAGTGCAGGGCTGCAACATTGTGACGCAATTTTGGACCTAAAGATGCTCGAACTGGGCTTTTCTCCCAACAGAGAAGTTGTATATCTCTGTCTTATCTTTCCAGGGACACCAATTTTGTCCAATTGCGAGAAGTGTAGCTCCAGATATAGTCTTTTCAAGAAACTGTATCAAAATAAGAAATTATGGCGGGAATTAAGAAAGATTTATATTTAAATCCTAAATTACTTACTAACACAAATCTAAACTAACACATCAAAATAATGCACTAATGAAGCTCAATTAAACCAAAAACATGGAGAGAAAGATGTACTAAAATATTACTATCAATTGGTGAGACTTGGAGCTTTGAGCGATCGTACTTGAAGACTGAAAACTCATCTCATTCTAGTTTGCTTTTCTTTACAGCTTTGTTTATGATTGTTTTAGTTCTTTTCTTTAGCATGAGTAACTAAGTCCATAGCTAGGGCTATGAGAACTATTGTTCATGAATTTATGGAATTTTAACGTTTGAATCTAAATTTGATTTCTATTTTGTGATTAGATTTTATCTTATTATATTTTTCTCTTAATCCTAATTAATTATATTGTCAGGCGACCATACCTCGGTTAATTAATAGATCTATAGAGTAAAATGAGACAAAGGATTAGGTGGATCAAACCAATCTTTCACTTCTAATCGTTATTAAATTAACAAGTTCATAGGTTCCTTAAGCTTTCTCAAATTGATATCTTGCATGACCATTGGAGATGTTAATTTAGATAAAAGAATATTAATATTGTATGACCATTGGGTATTAATAGTATTTATATGAATGATTGGTAATCACAAGGAAATCGGATTTAGAGTTAAACAGAAAAATAACATAAAGGATTGAATGAGAAAACCCATATGCCCTAGGTTCCTCTCTGATAAGTTTAACCAAGACGTGCATTGTATTCCTTACTCTTAGTTTTATAATTGATTTTATAAATTCTTGTTTTTAATTAATCTCATATCCTTGAAGCTTAAACAATTGAATTAGGAAATTCTTAGTAATTGAAAATCAATCCTTGTGAGATAATATTTCATAAACTTAATTTAAGAACCCTTTATCTCTTCTCGATGGGTACACTTGCCCTCCGAACACTACCCTATCTCCTTGTACTTGAAAATTGTTTATTTAAATGTGTATTGCAATGTGATTAGGATAAAATGTAGGATGATGTGTATTTGATGAGAATGATTTGGTTGTGATTGAATTTTGATGAAAATTTGGTATGCAACATAATGTGATTGATATGTGTGATGGATAGTGGATGTTGTGTGCAATAAAATGATGATGAAAATTATGTGTTTGACTATAATATGGTTGGATGGGTGCATATGTGCCATTTTATGAAAACGAATACTATGATGTGATTGGGAATGTGAATAAATATGTGTGGAAATGGCATGAAAAATGTGAATGTGATTGTGATTGCAAATTGGTTGGAAACTTTGAATGGTTACAGCGATACACTAGGGGTGTGAAAGATGAGGGCGGTAGAAATACGTTGAGGAAGAAAGGGTGCTGGTGACACCAACAGTAAGTGTGAATGCATCATAGGCCACACACTGTCCTCCTGACTCGGCCTTTGACTAACACCTTTGCTAAGGGACCCGTGACCACACACGTTGTATCCGTGAGGCAAGGGCTAACTGGCGACCATCCATGGTGTAAAACTGAGTAAGTTCCTGAGGTTGAGAGCGTCAAGAAAACTGTGATCACAGTGCCACACGTGGCTAACGTGCAGTGAGTGTACGTGTGTTTGTGGATTGATTGAAGGTGTAGTAAGCACACCTATGTGTAAATTGATGTGATTTGATGTGTATATTGATATAACAAATTGATTGATGGTTTTTTAATGAATGAATTTAATTATGTCATGTATTATGTTAGAAGTATGTTGAATGTGCAAGGTGAGTCTCTATGCTTGTGTGTGATAGTGTAGAGTATTCACCCTTTAATTTATTTCTCAAGTAACCAAGACAATCAGCACTAGGCTCAGTAAAGTGATGAATGAAACTGCTATAGGATTTAGAAAGTTATTTTCAAAACTCTGATGTATTTAAATTAGTTCTGTAGCAATCATTTGATATAAACTTGTAATCTATCCTTATTTTGAAATACTTTATTGAACTATGTATTGGGAACCGTTTGACTGAAAATTTTTATTATTCCTATTTTTGTGAAATTTAATTATTTGAAAATTAAATTAAGATGTTACAATTTTGGTATCAGAGCAATTCATCCAAACTAGACAGGCGTATTGGGGCTAAATCGTCCAAGCTGTGAGTTGATGTGTTTTGTTTACCTGAATTATAAATGTATTTTATTGCCTGACTTATTAAATTATGGTTGCTGAATTTATTTGCTAAACTGTTAGAAATGGACGGTAGAGGTAGAGGAGCTGGAGTCACCAATGACCTCCTAGAGCAAATGACTCAAGTTCTAGAGGCCTTAATGCATAACCAAGATGTGGAGCCGGCTGAGTATAAAGGATTGTTTGCCTTTACTAGGCATAACCCTCCTAAGTTTGAGGGGAAGTTTGTCCCCGAGGAAGCCCAGAGGTGAGTGGCTGATGTGGAGAAAGTATTCCATGCGATGGGGTGCAAGAAAGAACACAAGGTTGCCTATGCCACATACATTCTATGTGGGGAAGCGGAAGACTGGTGGAGGTTTGCCAGTCAGACCTTGCCACAAAAGGGTGGCTACATTTAATGGGAGGTGTTTAAAGCGAGCTTCCTGCGGAACTACTTCCCCTGGTACTTGAAGAAGCTGAAGGCTCAGGAATTCCTTGACCTGAGGCAAGGAAGCATGACAGTAGGAGAGTATGTTGCAAAATTTCAAGAGTTGATGAAGCACAAAGATGGAGAGGAAGACTTGTGTGCTCAATTTGAGCATGGGCTAAGGCCAGAGATCCGTGCTGTAGTGAGTGTGTTTCAGCTGACTGACTTGCCTACCTTGGTGAGCAAGTGCAGAATATTTGAAGCCAACTTAAAGGGCAAGACTGTGGACATCAGGGGGAGTGGTCCAATGAGGCAGGATAGCAGGCCTCCTAGGTTTTTGAAGAGGCCGTATTCGAGCTCCAGCCATTCTCAGTCCAGAGGGACTTCATCACAGGAGAGAAGTAGTGGTAGTGGCTCAGGTTCAGGCTCTTTCAGATGGCTGATCAAATGCTTCAGCTGTGGAGGGCCATGTCACAAAGCTGAGAGAACACTAACTAGCAAGTGTACTAGGTAGTTGTAGCAAGTAATAAAATTTGAAATTCAATTTAAGTCCCAAGTATCGTCTTCAGGGATTAGTTCTATCAATTACCACTTCACAAATCAATAACTAGTTGAGTCAAATGAATATTGGAGATGTTTTGAGCATTTGCAAACAAAAGCAATGAAGTGTAGAATAAGAAAATCACAACAAAATAGAGCTACGAATTTTAGTAATGAAATTATATGTGAATGAAGTTAGGAATGATTTCACCTCTTTATCAAGTGCAAAACTGAAGTAGATCTGAACTCTAAGTTCCTTAATTGATTGATTATCAATTTCACTTATTTAATCAAAGAAAAATCCCTTGCCTCAATGATTCTAATATTCAATTAACTACCCTAATTCCTTAGGTGTAAATCAACCAAAAATTGCATTAAGTATGAGAAATTAAGCGATCACAAGATTACAAATTCTTATCCCTAAGATATCCATAACCTTGACATTCAATTCAGATATGAGAAATTAACTCAACTTCCATTGATGAAAATCTCTCTAGATTAAATTCAATTGAATAGCTAATTCAAGAATTACATTAAGAAAAGAAATAAATGTTTAATGCAATCAAGATGTTAAAATCCAGATCCACAATCAATTTACAATATCAAAATCGGATCCATCAATCCATAACAAAAAGAAATCAAAACATGTTCCTAAAAGAAAAAGAGGGAGAAAGAGTAGAAGAAGAGGAGCTGCAGAATTTCTTCATAAATTTAATTCCCAGCCTGATTCCTCAAGGTCTAGAGCTTGGAAGTCGGCTCCAATCTCCCTTTCTAACTCTCTTAAGGTATGGAAATGAAAAAATGAGAAAAGATCCCAAGTTTTTGAGCTAATTTCTTATTTATAAAATTTCCTGCCTTTCTGGCATGGTTACTATTTTTCAATAAAGTAACCACTCAGAAGCCTTTCTGGTAACCTTCATGACTGGAACAATCACTTTTGTTTATAATAGTAGCCACGCAGAGCTTGTTTTGCCCTTTGGTTATGCATGTGTTCACAATAAGAGCCATGCGTAGCTTGTTCTGTTGAAGTGCTCTCTGGAACAATCACTATTTTTTGAAATAGTGATAACGCGCAGCTAGTTTTGCCTTTGGATCATGTTGTGATTACTTTAGTCAGAAATAGTGATCACGCGTAGCTTACTACTTCAAATCAAACTTGCGCGTGTTCACTTTTATAAAAAATACTAATCATGCAAAAGTTGTTCTTCTCACCCCATCTTTGGAACAATCACTTTTATTAGAAATAGTGATAATGCATTATCTCTTCTTCATGAGCATGCGTGGTTACTATTGTTGGAAAAAGTGGTAACGCACAAGTCAGTCCCTAAACTTAGGCTCTGGAATGATCACTTTTCTCAAAAATAGTGATCACGCCCAACAACCAGCTTCATTAATACTTGTTCTTTGTCTCCAAAATTGCTACTTTCTTCTACTTTCTCTCTTGATCGTCCAACCTTATGATTTCAGCTTAGAGTTTCTTGCAAAACCAACAAAATTACATTAAAATTCTATTAAATTCACAGTTTGAATTATTGAAGACAACAATTTACTTTATTGAATATTTATATATTTTTATGCAGTTTTTACTTTTCAAATTATGTTTTCTATCAAAAACAACCTAGAAAACTACATAAATAGTAAAATATACATTTATCAGGCCACATATGTTGAGGGATTGCCCACAGTCACGAACCAACTGTGCCAGCTGTGGGAAGTTGGGGTACACTGTCAATGTATGCTGGGCTGCTAAGAAGAGTGGCAGTACGAGTACAACCTAGAGGCCTGAATTGAGAGGGAGCATAGGGTCAAGCACGGGACTGAAGTCGAGCATTCCAGAACAAGTCTTTGCCATGAGTGGGGCAGAGGCTTCACAGTCTGAGGAGCTAATCAAACGTAAATGAGTCACTAAGGGTAGATTATTGGATGTGTTGTTTTGCTCAAGTGCTACGCACTCATTTATTTCCATGGATTGTGTGAAGTGTTTGGGTTTATATGTGACAAAATTGCCGTACAATGTTGTGGTGACTACCACTACGGGTATGCCGATTATGACGTCGTGGGTGTGTTTGGTATGTTTAATAATGTTACATGGAAGAGACTTTGAGATAGACCTAATTTGTTTATCTCTCTCCCAATTGGATGTGATTTTGGGCCGTCATGTTCTCAATGGAGGCCGAAAGTGAAGTGGAGCCAGAGTATATTTTGATGGTAAGGGACTTCTTGGAAGTGTTTCCTGAAAATGTTTCTAAGTTGCTGCCAGAGAGTGAGATTAGAATTCACAATTGACCTCATTCCAAGAGCAAGTTCGATTTCTGTGGCACTATATAGGATGTCACCAGTAGAGTTGGTAGAGGTCAAGAAACAAGTGGAGGATTTATTGCAGAAGCGATTTTGTGAGACCACGTGTATCACCATGGGGAGCGCCAGTGCTCTTGGTGAAGAAGAACGATAGGAGCATAAGGATGTGTGTGGACTAGAGGCAGCTGAACAAAGTGACGATAAAGAACAAGTATCCACTTCCCAGAATTGATTATTAAAATACAATGTAAAAATAGTAAGTATTTACAAAAAATCCTATTTATTATGAAAAATGCAAAAACATGCTAAATGAAAGAGATAAGGAAAGAAAGGGTATTTTAGAATATACAATAAAACTATAAATGTGAATACAAAATATGAGTCATCAATTACACTATGTAACCCCCCGAGTTTCATAATTCTTTTATGATAATTATACATATGTGTATTTTTTGTTTATATTAGTGATGTGGATGTGTATATCTATATATATAGCTATATTGTGTTTGAATATGAATGTTGACTTGTGATTGGATTGAAAATGCTTAAGGATATAGGCTGATGTGCTGCTGCAAGGACATTCTTGCGAAGGTCTTGTGTAATGCCTCTGACAACCATGTCGTAATGGTGTCAAATAAAACTAGATTTTGCAAATAATTTTGTAATATAGAGAACAAACCTAGTTCATCTCACAAGGACACAAATCCATTCTGTTTTCAATTTTAAACATGCAATAGTGGTTAATTTGGGGGGGGGTTTGTGATTTAAAGAAAAAGTAAAAATGAAAGTAATTTTAAAACGAAAGCAATTTAAATGAAAACAGATCTAAAACTAAAAATGAATTATGTAACGTCCTGAATTTTTGTAATAATATTTTAATATGTTAATCTAAGTGTATGTGTGTATTTTCATGTGGTTGTATTGTTTGATTTACGTATATAATTATGTGTATGAATGCCTATGGATAAATATGCGATTATAAGAGTGTATATATATACATATATATATATATATACATATGTGTGTGTGTGTGTGTGTGTGTGTGTGTTTGTATAAATTGGACTGTGGTTGAATTGTTGATCAAACTTGGCTAAGTGTCTGGTAAAGGGTGTTCTTGCTGCAGCGAGAGATGACTCGCTGTAGCGAGAGGGCCCTGGGAGGAAGGCGTGAAACTTTTGCCTTCTCGCTGTAATGAGAGAGCAACAGTTGAGTGACAATTTGGGATGCATTTTTAGGTGTGGTCTAGCTGTAGGGAGAGGGCCTCGCAGTAGCGAGATTCTACAGAAATTAGAGTGCAATTTTTGCTGAGATTTTCGCTGTAGCCATTCTTACCAATTAAATTACCTCCAAAGCTGTTCGTGAGCTAGATTGAAGGTTGGATTCGTGTTAGGAACGCTTAGAGGGACGAAATTCGTAAGGAGAATGTTTTCTACCATTGGTTGTGCATGGGTCTTCAATTTCAGGTAAGGGGGGCTCTACCCTATCTCATTTTTTATAGATTTCATTTAATTGCTATGTGTGATCATGTGATTGAAATAGGAGGTCAGAATATATATGTTTTGATAGGAATTCCATATGAGATATGATGAAATAAGCATTGAATGATGGTTGTTATAAAGTAATTTGATTGTGGTTGGGCTGTTGATGAATCCATATTTTTACTGATATTTTAGCATAATTCTAACTCAATTGATAAGGAAAATATATGAAGAAAGTAAACAAACTCAGAAAAAGAGAATGATTTGAAGTTTTCTTTCAATTTGTAGTTATTTTAGCAATTGTGGAATTTTTGCTTAGAAATTAAGTCTTTAACTTGTTTTTAAAGGAACAATTCGAGCAAGGATCATATAAATGGAGGCTTGATGAAAAGAAAGAGGAAAGTAGCAAGTCTGGACTCTAAAACACAAGAATAAGGAAATACAGGCTAGGTGTGATCACTATTATTAGTGAAAGTGATCACTCCAGAGCTCAAAGAAGAAGTGAAGCCTGGGCGTTACCACTTTTTCCAGGAAAAATGAGAGTTCCGGAGAAGTCTCAAACTCAGCATGCTCAGCATTATCACTTTTATCATTAAAAGTGAGCATTCCAGAGAAGCAAAAAATCAAGAAAGCTCTGTGTAACCACTATTGTCATCAAAAGTGATCATTCCAAAGAGCTTTCAACTTGGCGATTTGCGCGTAGTCACTTTTATTCATAAGAGTGATAACGCGCAACTAGTTGAGTTCTGCGGTAACAGTTTTATTAGCAAGAGTGATGGTTTCAGAGAGCTCTTAATTTAGCAAAGTTGCGCGTGACCACTTTTTCTCATAAAAGTGTTAACGCGCAACCAACTAACCTTCTGCGTAGCTACTATGTTTTAGGAAAGTGATAACGCGCAAATCTGGGCATCTCTATAAATACCAAAAGCGCTTAGATTTTTGGGGATTCAGTTTTATTTTTCCATTTTTCTGTTAGATTTTTGTTGAGAGAGATTGAGAGAGAAGATTGGGGTCAAGTCTTGAAGCTTCTAAAAAGAGGAATCGGATTGGAGCTCTCGACCATGGTTTCTTGGAGTTTTTCTTCTTCTTCTTCTTCTTTCTCTTTCTCTTCTCCCATGTCTGAGTTGTTTCTTGTAGTTAGGAGTTTATGGAACTCGAATTGATGTATTGATTTAATTCTTTCTTCTGAAATTTGAGTATTTGGATTAATTGAGTTGTTAATTCTGCATTTTTACATAATCTTTGAATAGGAATTCATTTGATTAACCTTAGAGGAACATTTGCCAATGGGAATTGGATTTGATTCTCTGATCTGAATGAATAACCAGAATTAGGGGTTTCTTAGGGATAATTACACTTAATTCTGCAATCCTAATGTTCCAAGTCTTAATGCAACATGAAATTGAACTTCACCTAAGGGATTAGGGTGGTTTAGTTACTTGTTAGGGTCAATGAGTTAAGGGATTAACCTTTGGCTATTAAGATGCGAAACTGATTGTTAATTAACCAAGTTTTTGAATGTTCAGAAGCATAATTGAATTAATATTGACATTCTTGTGAAGTAACTTCCTAACTACCTTTCAATCCATTTCTAATCTCACATTGCATTCATTGATCTGTTTTTCTGCAAAATTTCTTTACTCTTAATTGCTTTGGTTTATTGCTTTTGTATGTTACAACTCTCCTACCAAATTCGTATGGCTCAAATGGTTACAATTTTGTGAATTGATACTTGAAATCTAAATTCCCTGTGGAGACAATATCCTGTTCTTAAAAATTACTCATTACTTGCTGCAATCCTAGTGCACTTGCTAGTGTTTAGATTGCAACAACAATTGCCATGCTCTTAATTTATGAATGTGGATTATGTTGAATGTTGTGTGCATAGAATGGTTATGCGTTAAATGTAATGCGAGTAAGTGTGAGCATTTTGTGCCGTATATTGTGAATGAATATGGGCATATGTGCCGTGTAATATGAATGAATGTAGACCTAAGTGTCGTGTACAAATATGAATAGTGTGTGAATGGGGCATGTTAAATGTCATTGTGATTATGCTATGAATGGTTCAGTGATACACTGGAGATGTGAAAGATGAGGACTGTAGAAATGCCTTAGGGAAGAGAGAGTAGTGGTGACACCAACAGTGAGCGTGGGTGCATCGTAGGTCACACACTCTCCTCCTGACTAGACCTCTGACCATTACCTTTGTTGAGTGACTCGTGACTGCTCACGCGGTATCCGTGAGGCGGGGGTAACCGGCGACCATTCACAGTGACCATGGCTGGCGTGCAGTGAGCGTGGCTGGCGTGCAGTGAGCGCACATAGTTGTTGTCTATTGATTGTGTGATGGTACAGTGAGCGCACCAGTGTGTAAGTTGAAATGGAATATTAATTGTGGCTACGACTGCTTGATTTGAATTTTTTTAGAAATGTGTGAAATGTACAAGATGAGACTCTATGTTTAATTATGTGTATTGAGTAGTGCAGAGTACTCACCCTTACATCCATGTAATAGTCGCCCGGATGACCCAATGTAATACAGATACAAAGCATGAAATAGACAGTCCCTTAGCAAAGGTAATAGTCAGGAATCAAGTTGGAAAACGAGTGTGTGGCCATGTAGTGCATTCGTACACAATATTTCATGCACAACCCCGAATGTCACTCACCACCTTGCATTTCCTTAAGATATCCCATATCATCTCCATCTTCTACCCAATGTATCTCTGTAACTATTTATATCATATTCATTTCCCTCGTATACTCTTTTTGAGTATATTCACATGTCCACATATATTTTTCATTATATTTCACATACTTTTCATCATATACATCAAATCATGGCATATTCATAATATACATCATTTTTACATGAACCACAATATATTCAAACATGTAACATCCATCTCTTTGTACATTTCATATCACAAAATCATATCAACCATCCTCAATATATCTTATCATGCACTATATGAACATAATAACATATTTTCACCATATATCTTCATATATTCATCATAAAATCACATAAACAACCAATTATTCTCACTATTCACCAATTATTTTTCACAAAACAAAGATTATTCCACATATAATTATATATATAACCAGACCCATAAGAACACAAGTAATATACACAACAAAATGTAAATTAGAGCCTCCTTGCCTTAGGATAAGGATTTCTCAAATATTTAACTGAAGATTTTGCTCTAAAATCAAAGTTTATCCTAAAAATCATAAGAAATTTGGGATGAAGAGAAATGAACTGTAAATCTAGATTCAAACTTAGAGAAATTTACTTCGAATCGCTTAAAATGAACTTACGATCTTAGATCTGAAGAGAAATATAAGTTTAGAGGTTTGGTATGAGAGAAAATGATAGTATATGGCCTTGAGTCTCTCTAGAACCTTTGAGAAGTGTAAAGAATGAAAAATTTTGTGCAAGGCCCCTTATTTATAAGCAAAATTTTGAAAATAATTTGTGGGTACTATTCACACCGAATTCACTGTTCATACTGTCTTACTGTTCAGGCTGAAATTATTGTTCATGCCAAAATTACTGTTCACATGGCCTTACTGTTAATGTCAGAATTACTGTTCACTTTTCTTTTTAAAATAATTTCAAACTCCATTCAAATTTATTCCAATCACACTTAATATCATATAATTTTTTAATTAATACATAAAAATATTGGGTGTTACGTCTTATTGATATAATTTTATAATTTTATAATTAATATCATACTACCTTAGTAATATATTCATTAATGTTCTATTTTTACACATTTTTAGTTATTGATTAAAATTTATTACAAATTATAAAAAATTTTACACATTTTTAGTTATTGATTAAAATTTATTATGAATTATATTATAAAGAATTTATTACAAATTTATTACGAATTATATTTAATTTATACTTTTTTAAAATTTAATTAATTAAATATGTCATGTTTAACTTTAAAAAAAACTCATTAAACCTTATAAAATAATATACTTAAAACTCATAAAATTTATAATATATTAAATAATTTTTTACAAAAATTATAATATAATACTATATTAAATAAATAAATTTTAAAATTAATAAAATTAATTATAAAATAAATAAAATTTATGTAAAGTTTAGTCTATTTTTATCTTAAGCGTAAAATTAAATGAATTACAAAATATTTTTTTAATAAAATGAAATAATATTGTAATATTTTTATGTCATAAAGAAAGAAAATATATTTTACTCAAAAATCAAAATAATGTATTTATTGTCAAATTAATTGTCATTAGACATAATTATTATAGAAATTTAATGAATAAGAATTCTACCGCAAATAAAGAAATTTAATGATAAATAAGCTAGCGTTGCACATTACAAATTTTAGGTTTAGATTTATTTTTATAATTTAGATACTATACATATTAATAAATAGTATGTTTTATTAAAAATTATATATTTTACCATGGTAATGTATTGAATTATTATTATTTTATCATCTTTACTTATTATAAAAAAATGTTTGGTAGTTTATTTGACTTTGTACTATTAAAAATAATTTTAAAAGTTTGAAAATATTTTTTAATTTAACATTTGTAAATTATACTATTTTAAATTATTAATTTTTTTACTGATTTATAGTCTAATTTTTATTTATGTCTTAATTCTTTGAATCTTTTTTATGTTCTATTTTTCTTTTTCAAAATATTAGTCATAAGTCGTTAATGTTTTTGTCAAATATGAGAATTTTTTATTTTTATTGTTTAATGTCAAAACAAGTCTTTTCAGTAGAATTTTATGTTAAGAAGAGCAGGGAAGGGGTAAGTGATACTTAATCTTAATTTAAAATTTAATTAAATATGAAAAAAAGAGTTAGAAAAATTTTCTAAACTTTTAAATAACTTTATTTTTTTAGTTTTCTCATTTTAGGAGTTTTAATGAGTCATGTAATGGGACTTATAATTTATATTTTTATTTATTAGATTAAATATTTAGTATGATTTAGAGTTAGAATAGTAAGAAAAAAATTTTAAAAAATGTTAATTTTTAGACTTAAATTTTTTAAAAATTATGACAAATGAAAATATAAATTTGTAAAAATTAAAGAGAGAAAAATATTTTATTTCTATATTTTTTTTAAAAAAGATAAAAATATGTGACTAAAAAATATAAAAAAATAATAATGTCATTTACGTGTCAAACTGATGAACACTCTGAGGAATATATACCTGCTCATCCTCAACATCTTTATTCACTTTCTTTGCAAATGACTTCTTCCTTCTGCCTTTTACTTGTCCAAATTCTGGAACGTCCCTGTCAAATTCATCATCCACTTCACCAGTCCTATCATCCTCACTTTCATGCAAATGAATTTCGTTTAAAGATTCCTCCTCACTATTGGAAAAATTGCCCCAACAACACCCTCGTTGCCTCTTTCACAAACAACATATATTTTAACCTCCACACTGTTACATATGGCAAAATTAGTCATGTCTACAGCTACACTATCACAATTGATTTCCTTGAAGTCAGAAGGACCAAATTTCCACCATATCCTCACAGGGTGCTCTCCGTAACCTAAGTCTTCTCTTAAAATCCCAAGTGCTTCAAAGTACGACCACCTGTCCATATTAATATTTTTCACAGGAACAGCCTCTTTGCCCCAAACATAGTGCATAACAGGGTCTAGTTCAAAATGACCCCCATGATGAATTATAGCATTGAAAGCCATCTACATACAAAAAAGAGCAAATATTTGTGTCAGTTAAAGAACAAATTTACAAAAGAAAAACTCTAACCTGAAATAATCTAATCAAATAACACTTACCTTCAACAATGTTGACAATGTCCACAACGTCGCCTCTGTTAACAACCATGGTGCTTAGGAAACAAGGAAAAAAACAACAATGCCGATGTTTGTTTTGAAAACAAAAAACAGCAAATGTGAAGATAAAGATGAGAAACAAAATACAATGTCAGATAAGGGGTTCAACGATTTTTTGCTTTCTATTTTGAAATATTTCACTTGAAGATCAAGATTCAGTAATTGCCCAATGGAGGTTTAAGCTTTCCTTCTTCAACATTTCTCCAAGTATTAACAATGTGCACTTATCTCTTTAAACTTATTCTAAAATACATTTTCTTTCTTTATCTCTTTCATTTAGCATGTTTTTGCATTTTTCGTAATAAATAGGAGTTTTTGCAAATACTTACTATTTTACATTATATTTCATATTTTTTTGCTCTGACCTTTGTCTACTGTTTTGGCCATAACTTTTTTTTGTAGATATCCTTTTTGGCTTATTCTTTTTGCATTAGATTTCTGACTTCCTAGACTTCAATTTAGACATATGGAACATGTTGTTTGGAGTCCAGAGCTATTTTTGTTTTATTAATTTTAGTAGTTCAAGGTTAAAACATAACTTTTGTATTTAGGATTTTTATTGTAATTATTTGCAGTTCAGCCTTGACCCATTTATTTTTCCTTTCATTTAAGACCATTATTTATAAGGGTCAAAAGCTTGACTTAGGAGGACAGATTTTCACATTTTCATTTCTTACACTTCGACCACGATTACATGGTTGAATTCTTGAATTGCATCATCTCAAACATGGATTGCAAGATTAATTGATTGCTCCGAGTTTGTCCTTTCATCTTAATTGCATTTCTTGATTAAGATTTGTGTATGTGTGATGACTAATATTTTGTACTCACATTTATAGTCTTATTGCATCTTCCAAAATACATTTTCCTTCTTTATTTCTTTTATTTAGCATGTTTTGCATTTCTTGCATTAAATTGGAGTTTTTATAAATACTTATTATCTTTACTTTATATTTCATATTTCTTTATTTTGACCTTTGTCTACTATTTCGGCCATAACTGTTTTTTGTAGATTTTCTTTTTGGCTGATTCTTTTTGCAATTGATTCTTGACTTCTTGGGGTTCAATTTAGACATATGGATCGTGTTGTTTGGAGTTTAGAATTATCTTTTAATAATTTTTGAAGTTCAGACTTAAAACATAGCTTTTATATTTAGAGTTTTTATTTAGGGTTTTTATTGTAATTACTTGCGGCACAGCCTTGACCCATTTATTTCTGTCTCATTTAAGACCAGTATATATAGGGGTCAAAAGGTTAACTTTGAAGTCTTCTCTTTTCATAATTTTCATTTTTGTAAGATTTTCTTGCTTTTGAGAGAAAATATTTTTCATTACCTTTTACTAGCTTTTTTTTGGATTTTGCAAATTCTCATTTTTGATTCTGCTATGATATTCAACTATTCTTTTCTCCCATTCTAATTCATGACTACGTGGTTGAACTCCTGAATCATCTCATCTCAAGCATGGATCGCAAGATCGATTGATTGCTCTAAGTTTGTCTTTTCGATTTATTGTAATTCTTGATTAAGATTTGTGCATGCATAATTCGATTGAATTTGATTTTTTGTTCTTGAGCGTGAGATTGATCTATTGATTAATTGGTTTCTTTTGCATTCAAGATTTAGGCAAATTCGATATAGCAATCCTAGTTCGTGTTTGTGATTCTCGGTTTCAATTCGTATTCGTTTTAATTTGCATTCATTTTGATTTGAATTTGTTTTGATTTGTATTCGTTTTGATTTGCATTCATTTTGATTTGCATTCATTTTTCTCTCGATCCATTTTAGTATTACTCAATTTCAATTTGTTTTAGATTTTCTGGGTTGCAATTTACTTTCCATTACCAATTTACATTCCTTGTTGTCATTGTTTCTTATTCGCGTTAATGCCATTCAATTCCAATTTACATTTTTGGTTGAATTTTCAAAAACTACAAACCTCTCAATCTCCACAGTTGCATGCTTAAACTGGAAATAGAATGAACTTGTGTCCTTGTGAGATGACCTAGGTTTGCTCTCTGTATTGCAAAATTATTTGAGAAATCTACTTTTGTTTGAAACCATTGCGACGTGGTTGTCAAAATGACACTATTGTCGGGGATATAAGTCATTTTGTTTTGATTCTATCATGTACTAATTGTTCAGTTTAATTCCTTTTTATAATTCTTAGGTGTTACTTTCATTTAGTTTGTGTTAAATTCTATGTGAATTGTTTGTGCGTGTGGTATCCTGCATTATTGATCAAATTAGAGAACAATTTATGCCTTGTAACTCATAACAGAACATTTACATAGTCAAAATAGAGTAGTAGGGATGGAAAACAAAGCATTTAGTCTTAATTGTGGTCGTCATTGTAGGTTACTGTTCACCCAGTTTTAAAAAAATAAAATAAAATAGTTAGAGATTGAATTTTGGGTTGTATTTTTGTATCCACATTTCTTTTAGTATCTTTTAGATAGTAGAGTCAGTAGATTTGCAAAAATAGTTGTAGAAAAAAATATACAAGTGAGTAACAAGAAAAAAAATTTGGAAACTTAAAAACAAGCATAACTTTGGCTAGAAAACTTAGAATTAGCTTTATTGCATATGCATCTGTGGTAGAAAAAAATTTGCCAATTGTGATTTCTTGGATTTTCAAAAATCGCATGTTTTCTAGAAATTTTTTATTTTCTGCCATTTATTGACCTATTTTTCTTGATTTTAGGCATCTAGTTTACATAGTTGAGCAATTCAAAAAATTGAAAATTTTTGTGGTGTTTTCTTATACCAAAAAGAGATTTATCAAGGCTTCACTTCATCCATATCTCACATTTTCATGGTACATGCTTTGTAAACTGACACTGTGCACTTAGTAAGTGCTTATTAAGTGCATGATATTCTTGATGATTCTAACCTTGCATGACCAGGTCTAAAGCAGGTACACTGTATCAATTAGATCCTGATATTGAGAGGACAAGTACAAAGCTTCATAAATTACAACAAAGAGAGCACAGTACACAAGATATGGCTGCAAACAACAAAGAGTGAACATTGAAGGAGTTAGCTGCCCCTAATGTTGGCTATTAGCTACTTTGCATCCAAGTGCCCCAGTTACAAGAGGGCACAACCACCTATGAATTGAAGTCTAGTTTGATACATTTTTTGCCAAAATTTCATGGACTGGCAAGAGAGGATCCACACAAACACCTAATAGAGTTCTATGTAGTTTGCTCTACCATGCAGCCAGTGGATGTGCCTGAAGACTTTGTGAAAATGAAGGCATTTCCATTCTCACTGTGTGACTTGGCCAAAGATTGGCTTTACTTTTAGCCACTATACAATATTTTTAGACCTAGATTGGGCAACTAGCTACCTCAGTGAACAATGTGCAGTAGCAAGGATCTAGAACATTACCTTCTCAACCTGCAGTAATTCCTAAAGGTAATATGAGTGCTATCACTTTGAGAAGTGGCAAAGAGCTTAAGTACAACCCAGTGCAGGCCAAACCAGCCTAGTCTAGTACAGATGTCATAGAGAAGTCTATACAGCAGTAGCAGATCCCTTTTCCATTTCCATCAAGAGCTTCTATGTCAAAGAAAGTGGATCCTAATCAAGAGCTGTTGGATACTTTTAAAAAGGTAGAGATAACTATATCATTGTTAAATGCAATTAAATAGATTCCTAGGTATACAAAATTTTTGAAGGAGCTATGTACATATAAGAGGAATTTGAAGAAGAGGAAAGTCTAAACAGTCTCATCCCTGTCTCAGTCTAGCCTTCCACAAAAATGTGATGATCCAGGTACATTCTCCATACCCTGCATAATTAGAGAAGCAACCTTTACTAATGCCTTGCTAGACTTAGGAGCTTCCATCAATGTCATGCCATCAATTGTGTACAAAATGCTGCATTTGAGAGACTTAAAGCCAACCAATGTGATCATCCAATTGGCAAACCGTAGCACAGCTCAGCCTTTGGAAGTGTTTGAAGATGTGTTGCTAAAAGTCAACTAATTAATTTTTCTAGCTGACTTCTATATTCTTGATATGCAGGATGATATTTCTATATTAATTTTGGGAAGGCCATTTTTAATGACTGCAAGGACCAAGATTGACGTTCATACAGGCACATTGTCCATGGAATTTGGAGATGACACAGTTCACATCAAGATTTTTTAAGCCATAAGACACCCAGCTGAAGGCCATTCTATGCTTTATGATCATTCTGTTTTCCTGATTGATGTTGCAGAAAATAATAAAAACATTGATATGAGTGCAGAAGTAGATGTAGATATGGACTTTGATTTTTCAGAGTTTTTACAGTTTTTAGATTTAGACATTGATCCTCTACCAAGCTGCACTTCTGACAGTGGCATGTGTGCCATCTGTGTTGAGATTGATACTGCTATATCCTCTATTTCACTGATGAATTCACATTTTATTGGATTTTAATTTATCTTTTTAGTGTTCTTTAATAGAAAAAGTAGGCTTAGAGAGTGTAAATAGACATTTTGGTCAAATATCATAGGTTTCTTAATCTTTGGCTGATTTACGTTGATTTACATAGATATACTTTCCAATTTTGATCATTTGAATAATTGAGCAGAAATTTCTAGACTTATTGCATGGATTTTTAGCTTTTGAGAAAATTTAAGTTGAAAGTGACCACTTTCAGACTGATAGTGGGCACTACAGCAAGCTAGATCCAGAGGGCAGACAAAAGTTATCACTTTCAGAGTCATAGTGGACACTCCAGAGAGGGCCAAATTGACCCAATCTTGCATGTAGCCACTTCCATTCCATAGTAGCTACGCGCGCTGCGTGTAGTCACTTTGAACTTCATAGTGGAGACTCTACAAAGGGATGACAGGATGCAGGTTGTGCGTAGCTACTATTACTTTCATAGTAGATACTATGGGCGATGACCACTGCACTATAAATAGAATTTTAGAAATTAGGGTTGGAGAGCTTTTACACATTAGATACTTTACCATTTTTAGGATACTTTGGAGAGCCTAGGCCAGCCTTGGGTGACAACCAAGGGTCCAAGTAGCTGAAGAGGACAACAGCTCCAGCTCCTTAGAAGAGGAAAAAGAAAAAGAGGATGCAAAGTATAACTTTTACTCCTCCAGCTCATATGAAGACCTAATTTAGTTTTTAGTTTCTTTTAGTTATTTTTATTTCATTTCCTTGTATATATTACCCACCATTTCCCAATAGTTATTGCACTTTATCACTTTCCTTTTCTTGTTTTACTTTTGCCTTATTGCTTTATCTTTGAATAGTTACTTGACGATTTCATTCTCTTTTATCCATAATTATCTGTTTAGTTTCCATACTTCTTTTTTTATGTTGAATTCATTGTGCGTCTTTCTGCACAGAATGCCCTTAGTCCCATTAAGAGGAGCATGAATTTCATTTCTGAATTGTGAGCCATCATCCATGAAAGGGGGGTAATCTCTTTGCCTCTATTTCACATATTTTTAGTCTAATTTCCCACATAATAATAAATAAAAATACAAAAATATTTTCATTATCTTTCTCTTTTAATTTAGTCTAGTTTTGTAATTCCAATTTTATATTCTAATTGCACTTCCCATTCAACTCACAATCATTCTCTATTTTGTACATATTTACCATTCCTACCATACTGAACATATTTTCTTGTAAGGTGACCTGCACTCATATTTTGCTTAGTAATTATCACATTTTACCATGGTAAAGAATTAGGCCTTAAATTTCTTTTTTGTGTGCACTTTACATGTGTTTTTGCATCTATCCTCTAGAACTTGCCATGTTTCTTAATTGAATATGTACTGTACAATTTTTCATCTAGATGATTGAGACCTTCTTTGCACACACCCACCCGCCCTAGACCACCCTTGCACCTAATTTCTCTTGTTTCACATTTCTTTCTTTTGCCAAACTTAGTCTGCAAAAATAGTTTTCTTACCTTAAGAGGTATTTCTTTTTAGTTGCATTAAGACTGAATGCAAGAAACTAAGTTTGGGGTGCTGATTATGATTGTAGTTGCTTGAGGACAAGCAAAATCTTAAGTTTGGGTGGTGGACATCATATACATGTAAAAAAAATGTTTGAATTTGAAGAAGAGAATGGTTGTTAAAGTCCATAAAAAAAAATGATGATGAATGAATGAAAAGGAAAGAAAAAAAAATAAAGCAAGGGCCTTGAGTTGGAAAGAATTCTCACATAAAGCAAAATAATGAAAAATATGGTGAAAGAATGCTTGAACCTTTTAAACTGCATCATTCAATGCATTTCATTCTAGTTGTTGTGTTCATTGACTCAAAAGAACTCTCTTTCTATTGAAAAATCCACTTGAGCTTTTGACCATTCTTGATCAAAATTGAACCTAACCTAACTGATCAATTGGATTTTTATAACATTATTTCCTCTCATTCCTAGCTCATTAATCCTCTTTTGTGTCTAATTGGTTGAATTGGATCATTTTATGATGTTTGAATTTTATTTGGGCTTTATTTAATTTTTTCAGTATTTGGCAAATTCTGATACTGTTTTGGTTTCTGGACCATAACTTGAGTTATAGAACTCCTTTCATTGTGATTATTGATTTGTAGGAAAGATAAGAGAAAGGTGCACAATTCTTATAAGAGTTTAGAAACCAATTCTGATGATAAGAAGCTAAAACTGGGCCTGGAAAAAGTTAGAATGTTGTAGTCGCGGATCTTGAGCAAGGTGCAGTATTTGGGCCATATCTCAGTTCACAGACATCCGATTAAGCCTATTCTAGGGGCGTTTTGAAGATAACTTCGAGGGATACAATTTCTCTTAAGATCACAAATCGAAATGGATAGATCTTCATGGCCAAAAATGCCACACAATATCTTCTCGGATTCAGCATAGATGTTGAGCAGCAATTACAAGCATAACTTTCCCTCCAGAATTCGAATTTGAACAAATAAGGATTTCAAAGACAACTATTGAGTAGAGGATTAATTTAGGACAGCAGGTTACGACGGGAGACGTTAGGTTAGATTAGGTTTATGTTTTAGGGTTTTTGTTTTTTTTTTTTTTTTTTCTCTTCCGTTTTTACTTTTCGTTTTCCTCCATTAATGGAGGCTTAGAATTTCATCTAGTTCAAGGATTGAAAAAAGATTGAGACACTCTTGAGGATCAGTTTTGCAATTTATTTAACAACAAATTCGGTTTCATCTCTTCCTTCTTTCTCCTTTTGCTAATTATGATTTTGAATTGAAGTTCTTCGTTTGAATTGGTAATTGTGCAGTTGTTTAATTATATATTATTTGGTTGATGTATGTAATTAATTCTTGAAGGAGTGTGAATTAGATTTTCAGGTTTGAGATCTAAGATTAATGGCATTGGTGAATTAAATTAACACAAATCGATTAGGTTCTAGAGGTTTCTGAACTTTGAGCAAATTGTGTGTTAATTGAATGCATCGTGTGAATGCTTAATTTGAATTGAGGTTTCATTCAAATTTAATGTTAATCACTAATTTGTTGGTTGATGCATCTTCTTGAAATCTGGTGATAGAGTAGTCGTAGTTCTTCTAAATTCTTGGATTAGAGTTTTAAATTCTTGTTAACTTTTTATTCTAATCAACATTATTTTATAAATCAAACCCCATCTAAATTTATAATAATATAACATTATCATCATTGGGAGACAACTCGAATTGCACCTCATACTACATAATTTTTATACAATTCAGTTTTTAATAATTTATCCGAGTGCGACACTTGCAATCTCTAACCCATTTGTGACCAATAAAGCCCTCATGATAGGTGGTTCATTGAATCTAGGTAAAAGAGATTGAGAATGTGGGAAAGCATATGGTAGGGTGAGGCAAAATGCATGAATTGAGGGAAACACTATGCCTAAAACACTAATGAGTGAAGAGTGAAACACCATCCTGTGAGCTAGATAATTTCTTTACATTATGTGGATTGCATGTAACCTTGCTGAATTTTCATTTCAATTTAGTGGGACTTTGCATGAAAATATTTGATAAGAGTGTGATTTCTTTGCTGAATGAATCCATGATTTTGGAAATGTTGGGAGTGCCAATTAGAGTCTAATATTTGATTGAAATTTTTGGATAAATCCAACCCTTTACATGCAATTTTCTTGAATTTGGATTTGCTTGAGGACAAGCAAAAGTTTAAGTTTGGCGTTGTGATGAATTCACATTTTATTAGACTTTAACATGTCTTTTTAGTGTTCTTTAATAGAAAAAGTAGGCTTAGAGATTGTAAATAGCATAGAAACATCATTTTGGTCAAATATCATAGGTTTCTTAATTTTTGATTAATTTACATTGATTTATATATATATATATATATATATATAATTTGCAATTTTGATCATTTGAATAATTGTATAGAAATTTCTAGGCTTATTCCATGGATTTTTAGCCTTTAAGAAAATTTGAGTTGAAAGTGACCACTTTCAGACTGATAGTAGACACTACAACAAGCTAGATCTAGAGGGTAAACCTTGGGTGATAGCCAAGGGTCCAACCTAGGATTTGAATTCCATTTCTTCTTCACTTTTCTTTAATTTTTCATCTTGACTTTATTGATTTCTCTTTGCTTTCATTTGGTAATTGTGAGACCCATCCTCATGGAGGGTTAAACATTTTGTAATCCTTACTGAGTTCATATGGATTCTTGAATTCCTTAGTTTTTGAATGTTAATATAATTCCTTTTCTTTCATGAATTTTTTCTTCCTAATCTCTTGGATTGAATTAATGGTTAAATGAGAGGAACATTACTTAATTAACCCTAATTCATTTTAATGAGATTCTAAACTTGAATTGCTTAATTCTAGGTTTATTTCTAAGGTTGCATAATCTTGGGATGAGAGATTGGAGTCCATTGAATTGTTTAATTCGTATGTAAATATAAGGTTGATTTTCGCTTGTTAAATTAGCCTAATTCTGGGAGGAGAGGAAGAGTATTAAATCTTGAGATGAATAGGGATAGAGTCTATGTGAATGAACTAGGGGTTACTACATTTTATTGATTGAACTTTACAATTTAATTATCTACTTAAGTTGATTGAAATTGAAATCACAACCTCCCCCCCCCTTTTAACTAGCTTTTTGAATACATTGCACACTATATGTTTGATATTTGGTTACTCATCCAATGATTCATGGGAGACGATCTAGGTTAGCACCCTAGTATTACATTAATTTCTGTTTATATTTTAATGAGGATTTGTGACAAATCTTTCGTTCATCAATCACCTTCCTTTGGAGGTGCATATTCTGGTATTTCCATGGCTACTGAAGTTTTGCAGTTTCCTTCATCATCCACACAGTAACAGCCATCACTGGAGCTGAATCCTCTGCCTGACCACCTCAAGTATGCCTATTTGGATATAGAGCAGAGCCTATTTGGATACATTGAAATAAAGTAATATATTACACACTAACACATGCTGAAGTAGATTGACATTTCATCGAGCAGAGCCTCAAAGACAGAATAATTTTGTTTCCTTTTTTGAAGTTAGAAGATCAACTAGCAGATATACTTACAAAGACTGTCTTTAGCAAAATATTTCACAACTCACTTGACAAGTTAGATATTAAAGATATCTACACCAACTTGAAAAGGGAATATTGATGTGGGTTATTAATAAGCAATTATAGGAATCAAAAATATTTTAACTATTAAATTTGTATCTTTAAAAATCTCTTCACTTATTCTCTGCTAAATTAGTGTAATTATTTTTTAAAAAAAAATAATTTTATGTACAAATTATATATAATCTCTCCCTGTTACTATGTGAATATAAAAAAATATATATTCTTTTCTCTATTTTTTTTTTCACATTTAGCAAAAAGTACTTTATATAAGTTAGATTACAAGTTAGATTACGAGTACTTAAAGTAAACTAAGTCTATTTTAGATACAGAATAGAATAATTACATCCAAAAATTTACCAAGTATCTTGTGCTAGGAGATAAATTATTTTAACCAAATATAGTTTCAAGGTATAATTAATTATTTTTTCTAAATTTATTCTTAAAATTAATTATTTGAAATCTCATTTTCTATCTTCTCTCTATTTATTTATTTATTGCATAAATAAATTTAAAAAATTAGTATAATAAGAAATTTCGTAATACATTTAATAAAAACATGATAATGATAATTAAATGTATTTAATATTTTCCTACAACTTTAAATAACTATTTTCAAAGAGGCGGAGCCGCGGAGGGAATAAAAGCTATCTTTAAGATATTGAAATTTTACCATTTAGATGAAGTAATTTTACCAGAGAATTAATTGTATCATTTAATGATTTTGAAATTCTCATTATTATTAACTGTCACATTATTAACTATCACATTTATTATTCTATCTTATATTTATTGTTTGGTAATTTGAGAGAGACAAAAATAATAAATATGATAATAATGAGCTTGAAAATTTAAAAAGTGTTAAACGATACAATTAAAAATTATGTTAGGCATGGCTAAACGGTGAATCAGTTTTCTATATCACTGAAAAATGGACAGTAAAATGGGTAAAACCCAGCTTCTGATAATGTTTTTTTATTTGTATGAAGCCAATGATTATTGGTATAGTATATGGCTTTCTAGGAAGAACTATATATGTTGATGAGTATAGCAACAACAAAAGTAATATTGAGGGGGGACGCATGTCCCTGCCACAAAGCCATTAATCTTGCATTTGTAATCACAGTCAGGATATTCATCGCATGTTCCTGGACACCAATATCTTTTGCTCTCCACACCTACAATTTTAAACAACACATTCTAATCAAAATTTCAAGTCATATAAAAAATTGTTTCTTATTGGCAAATTTTTATTAGCTGCTATTTGTGTACATACCAAGTGATAACAGAACAATAACCATGGCTGCCAAAATAAAATGTTGCAAAATCAATGAGACAAATGTGCGAGCCATTCTTGTGTAGCTTTTGACACTTCGATCGGCTTTAATGGGTATGTCGTGCAGTTTATACTTTGTGAATATATATAATGTTAAAGTACGTTCTACTATTATTATTTTTTTTAATAAAGTAAAAGGAAAACTTATTTAAATGAGAGATCTTCAGAACAATGCTGAAAATAGATCAAATCGTCAATATTAAAAATATTAAATTAAAAGTTACTCTGTGGCCCAAATTATAAGATAATATACAAAGTTTTTTTATTTATAAGATAAATATTAGTAATATATTCATTAATGTTCTATTTTTACACATTTTTAGTTATTGATTAAAATTTATTACGAATTATATTATAAAAAAATTTATTACAAATTATAAATATCATGTGATTTTGACTCTTAATTTAATAATTTTTACTCTTAATTGAATTATTTTCTTTTATACTTTTTTAATTTCTAATAAATTATATCGTATCTATCTAATTAATAAATTATTGATCTCATTATTTTACTTTGTTTCTATTTAATTAATTACTTTGTCTCTGTTAAAGGTCATTATAATGTTTTATATATATATATATATATAAATTTATGAATATTAAATTAAAAATATTTTTAATAGTATATATATCTAACATTTTGAAAGTCTAACATAACTGTAAATAATATATTTAATTTATACTTTTTTTAAAATTTAATTAATTAAATATGTCATGTTTAACTTAAAAAAAAAACTCATTAAACCTTATAAAATAATCTACTTAAAACTCATAAAATTTATAATATATTAAATAATTTTTTACAAAAATTATAATATAATACTATATTAAATAAATAAATTTTAAAATTAATAAAATTAATTATAAAATAAATAAAATTTATGTAAAGTTTAGTCTATTTTTATCTTAAGCGTAAAATTAAATGAATTACAAAATATATTTTTTTAATAAAATGAAATAATATTGTAATATTTTCATGTCATAAAGAACGAAAATATATTTTACTCAAAAATCAAAATAATGTATTTATTTATTGCCAAATTGATTTGTTAATGAATAAGAATTCTACCGCAAATAAAGAGATGACAGAAGAGGACTTTAAATGCATGATAAATAAGCTAGCGTTGCAAATTACAAATTTGAGGTTTAGATTTATTTTTATAATTTAGACACTATACATATTAATAAATATTATGTTTTATTAAAAATTATATATTTTACCATGGTAATGCATTGAATTATTATTATTTTATCATCTCTACTTATTATAAAAAAATGTTTGGTAGTTTATTTGACTTTGTACTATTAAAAATAATTATAAAAGTTTGAAAATATTTTTAAATTATACTATTGTAAATTATTAATTATTTTATTGATTTATAGTCTAATTTTTATTTATGTCTTAAATCTTTCAACCTTTTCTATATTCTATTTTTCTCTTTCAAAATATTAGTCATAAGTCGTTAATGTTTTTGTCAAATATGAGAATTTTTTATTTTTATTGTTTAATGTCAAAACAAGTCTTTTCATTTGAATTTTGTGTTAAGAAGAGCAGGAAGGGATAAGTGATACTTAATTTTTGTTTAAAATTTAATTAAATATGAAAAAAAGAGTTAGGAAATTTTTTTAAACTTTTAAATAACTTTATTTTTTTTAGTTTTCTCATTTTAGGAGTTTTAATGACTCATGTAATGGGACTTACAATTTATATTTTTATTGATTAGATTAAATATTTTGTGTGATTTAGAGTTAGAATAGTAAGAAAAAAATTTAAAAAAATGTTAATTTTTAGAGATAAATTTTTTAAAAATTATGACAAATGAAAATATAAATTTGTAAAAATTAAAATGAGAAAAATATTTAATTTTTATATTTTTTTTAAAAAAGACAAAAATATGTGACTAAAAAATATAAAAAAAATAATAATGTCATTTAGGTGTTAAACCTTTCATTATTTTTTGAATTTTGATATTAAACAATGTAGTAAAAGAAGAAATTTAACTCTTCTTTCCCTCATAAGCTATTTAAATTCTTTCTTTCCCTTCTCTTTTATATTCTCAAAGCCTAAAACTCTTATAACAATAATAAATACTTGCTTTTTCTTGAAAAACACATTAAACTTGCTAAATTTTTAAAAAATATTTTTAAAAATATATAATTAATCACAAAAGTTAGGTTGGTAGAGAAATATGTCAAACAAATGATTGACATCCCTACTCCGAACACTAACATCCCCACCCCTGACACCTGCAACACCACCCTTCTTTTAGACTGACCATCACTCTGAAACGCACTTGGTAAGTCTCCTTTAGGGGTTGACTTTTCAATAAAATTTTCATCCCCAAAAATCCAGGCAACCTCTACACGAACATTGACTTTGTCAGGCTGATGAACACTTTGAGGAACATCTACCTCTTCAGCCTCAACATCTTTATTCACTTTCTTTGCAAATGACTTCTTCCTTTTGCCTTTTACTCGCCCAAATTCTGGAACATCTCTATCAAATCCATGATCGATGTCACCAGTCCTATCATCCTCACTTTCATGTACATGAATTTCGTTTACAGATTCCTCCTCACTACTGAAAAAATTGCCCCCAACAACACCCTCGTTGTCTCCTTCACAAACAACATCATGGCAAAATTAGCCATGTCCAGGGCTACACTATCACAATTGATTTCCTTGAAGTCAGAAAAACTAAATTTTCACCATATCCTCACAGGGTGCTCTCCATAACCTATGTCTTTTTTTAAAATCCCAAGTGCTTCGAAGTACGACCACGTATCCATATTAATATTTTTCACAAGAACAACCTCTTTGCCCCCAATATAGTGCATCACAGGGTCTAGTTCAAAATGACTCCCATGACTTATAGCATTGAAAGTCATCTACATACAAAAAAAGAGCAAATATTTGTGTCAGGTAAAGAAAAAATTTACAAAAGAAAACTCTATCCTGAAATAATATAATCAAGTAACACTTACCTTCAACAATGTCGACAATGTCCACAACGTCGCCTCTGTTAACAACCATGGTGCTTAGGAAACAAGGAAAAAAACAACAACGTCAATGTTTGTTTTGAAAACGAAAAACAGCAAAGGTGAAGATGAAGATGAGAAACAAAATACAATGTTAGATAAGGGGTAAACAATTTTTTGCTTTCTATTTTGAAATATTTCACTTGAAGATCAAGATTGAGTAACTGCCCATGGTGGTTTAAGCTTTCCTTCTTCAACATTTCTCCAAGTGTTAACATTGTGCGCTTATCTCTTTAAACCTATTCTAAAATACATTTTCTTTCCTTATCTCTTTCATTTAGCATGTTTCTGCATTTTTTGTAATAAATAGGTGTTTTTGTAAATACTATCTACTGTTTTGGCCATAATTTTTTTTTAGATATCCTTTTTGACTTATTCTTTTTGCATTAGATTCCTGACTTTCTAGGCTTCAATTTGGACATATGAAACATGTTGTTTGGAGTCCAGAGCTATTTTTTTTTTATTCATTTTATTAGTTCAATGTTAAAACATAGCTTTTGTATTTAGGATTTTTATTGTAATTATTTGCAGTTCAGCCTTGACCCATTTATTTTTCCTTTCATTCAAGACCAATATTTATAGGAGTCAAAAGGTTGACTTAGGAGGTTGTATTTTCACATTTTCATTTTTGTAAAATTTTTCCCGCTTCCAGAAAACAACATTTTTTTTTACCTTTTTCTTGCCATTTACATTCCAATACGATTCTGCAATGTTTGATTTTCATTCTTTTCTTGCATTTCGACCACGATTACATGGTTGAATTCTCGAATTGCATCATCTCAAGCATGGATTGCAAGATTGATTGATTGCTCCGAGTTTGTCCTTTCATCTTAAATGCATTTCTTAATCAAGATTTGTGTATGTGTGATGACAAATATTTTGTACTCACATTTATAGTCTTATTGTATGTTTTTGCATTTTTTACATTAAATTGGACTTTTTATAAATACTTATTATCTTTACTTTATATTTCATATTTTTCTCTATTTTGACCTTTGTCTACTATTTTGGCCATAACTTTTTTGTAGATTTTCTTTTTAGCTGATTCTTTTTGCAATTGATTCCTGACTTCTTAGGCTTCAATTTGGACATATGGATAATGTTGTTTGGAGTTTAGAATTGTCTTTTATTAATTTTTGAAGTTCAAACTTAAAACATAGCTTTTATATTTAGGGTTTTTATTGTAATTACTTGCGGCAAAGCCTTGGCCCATTTATTTTTGTATCATTTAAGACCAGTATATATAGGGGTCAAAAGGTTGACTTTGAAGTCTTCTCTTTTCATAATTTTTGTTTTTGTAAGACTTTCCTAATTTTAAGAGAAAATCTTTTTCATTACCATTTACTTGCCCTTTTTTGAATTTTGCAAATTCTCATTTTCGATTTTGCTATGATATTTGTAATGCCCCAAAATTCGTCAACTAAGCTAGTGGCTCTTAGATCTAGTTTGGTTGCTATTTATGGTTTGCTAGTATCAGAATAATTAGCTAGATGCTGAATTTTCTATTTTATTCACTGAGGAGAATAATGACTTGATCTCTAACTTCTGCATTTTAGAGTAATTGCATGTAATACACTTGGCTTCGATATCATCCAAGAAAGGTCTTGATTATTTTTAGCTGTACTACCCAAAAATACCCCTAAGAATCTTGTTCAAAAAGCCACATTTTGTCTTATTTAAATTATTGAAAAAATCATAATTATTCGTCTAGAAAAATGTGAGATTTTGTAATAATTTCATAGATTTTGTAATCATTACAAAATATTTTATAATCATTTCAAAAGATTTTATATTTATTTCAAAAGGATTTAATAATCACTGCAAAAAAATTTTATAATCGTTACATAGATTTTGTAATCATTACAAAATATTCTACATTTATTTCAAAGAATTTTATATTTATTTCAAAAAAATTTATAATTATTGCAAAAGATTTTGTAATCATTTCAAAAGATTTTGTAATCATTACTTAGTCCTGTAATCATTACTCAAAATCTTTACAAATCTATTATCGGTCACTAGATTTTCATGCAAAATATTCTTGTCCCCTAAATTGCAAACACCATGATTACTTCAAATCTTTACAAATCGAGTATCGACCACTAGATTTCCATGCAAAATTTTCTTGTCCCCTAGATTGCAAACACCATGATTACTCCAAATCTTTACAAATCTAGTATCGGCCACTAGATTTTCATACAAAATATTCTTGTCCCCTAAATTACAAACATCATAATTACCCAAACCTTCTGAAATCTAATACCGGCCACTAGAATTACATGCAAGAGATTTTTGTCTCCCGATTTGCTGACATAATCATTTTGGAACATTCTTTTCTTGTCTTCCAAAATGCCGACACCATAATTACCTTAATTAATTGTCTTTTTTGAAATTAGCATCATGTCAAATGTCTCGTCCACATGTCAACCTAGTCATGTCACTTTCCATATTAGCCAATCAAAATTCATGCAATGCTGCCCAAAATCTTCCCTTTGAAATTTTGTGCAAGTTTTATGATTTGTATCACCAAAACTGTGTGCATGCAATTGGCAAATCTTCTTATTCATTTGCTTGCTAAAAGTGTATATGTTTTGCTTGCAAGTTTTTCTAAAATTCATTATTCCAATTTGAAAAGCCGTGACCACCTTTTCTTACATAATTTTACTCTTTTCACTTCCTTTTTATTTCATTTGAGCCGTGAGTAGTTTTGAACTTGGAACCCTTGTCCAAATAAGCCGAACCGTGGATGACCAATTACACTTGACAATTGTAACATTGACCTTCATATAAATTGGTTCACTTTTTCCATTTGCTCATTTTGCTGTCTAAAAATTGAGAAGCTCTCTCTCAATTCTCTCTCACAATTGCTTCCTAACATTTCACTCTCTCTAAGTCTCTCATTCTCTCAACTTCTCTCAAAGGAACCGAGAGCTTCCAGCCCAAAAAACTTCATCAATCTCTCATCCAAACCTTGCAAACACCTTACCATTTTCTCACCAACATATTCCTCCATCTTCTCTTCAAGTTTTTGTGTTGAAGGAGCTTACTTTGGAGGAAGATCTTGAGCCCTTTGGTGTTGTTTTTCTCGGTCCAGCAAAGCCCTTGGAGATCCATAACTTCCAGCCCACTTCTCCTTCATTTCAAGTCTCAAACTCAAAGGCAAGGGGGAGTTCTTACTTACTTGTCTTTACTTGTTTTCCCTTGGCTGTGCTTTACAAAAATTTTTGAAAAGTTTGCGTTTTTATCTTCAATAACTCTTGATAAGGTGGAATTATTCCTTGCATGTTATTGATTTCTCCTTTTGTACTTCACTTTTCTTGCCCTTAATGCTCGATTTTGCTTGGAATAAATTGATCTCTTAGAAAGCTTGAATCTTTGATAATTGCATGTTGATTTTCCTTTGTGTATGTCACAGATTTATTCTTGCCTCTCTTGATTTTTGTATCCAATAAACAATCCACCTTTGAAGCCATGAATCCGTGAGCTTGCATGTCAAGTTTCTTTTCTTGCATTTTGATTTCAAGTCTTGTATATTTCAGTTTTTCCTCTTCCAAACTTGATCTTTATTTGTAATAAAAAAAAATTCTGCACTTGAATGATAAAATAATGTGTTTGCATGTTAAGTTCTTAACTTGCATGTCTCGGATTCCCTTTTTCCAAGCTTGATTCCTTCTTGAAATGAGTCTATCTTCTTGATGATGAGATTTTAGTGTTTGAATGCTGAAAATCCTTGTATGTGCCTTGATTTTACCCTTCCTAAGCATGAATCCTTTTGGAAATAAAATTCTGCACTTGGGTGATAAAGCTACGTGGTTGTATGTTTGTTTTTCTACCTTGCATATTGTGAATTCTAGTAAAAAGTAAACTTTGGTGTTGGACAGATTTGAGCTTTGCGAAAAAGGCTAGTGTTTTCATATTTTGGTGCTTTGAAACACTTAGAAAAAGTTTGTGTGAACTTTGACAAGAAATTATATAAAGAGATGTACTAATTTTGATTAGAATATCTCGATTTTCAACTATTCTAAAGGCATTACAAATCTGAATTTTTACTTTGCATGTCTTGTTTTGTGTAAGGGAAGTAAATGAAAGTGAAAGATCTTTACCCTTGGTTGAATGATTGAATACGTGCTAAACTATGCATTTTTGAATGGATATTTGTTACTTGTAAACTTGGATGATTGACCTTGAATGAGAATGAGTGCATGGCTTGATTTTACCTTACTATGGTGTTGGAAAATTCTGAAAATCACTTGTGAAAGTGCTGGAAAAATGTGAATGATGTGATGAATGGCTGAAAAATCTATGTTGCTTATTATTTGCTATGAATTATGCCATGAAACTACTACCTAACTAGAATCACATGCATCATTCGCATTCCACTATGAAAGATTTGATGATCTATACTAATGTGCAGCAAAATTGATTCTAAAACTCTATGATCTTGATGATCTAATGCCCTTGAGGGCTGTTTGAATGAAATAGACTATGACTATGTATGGACTTGATGGAAATTCTATGATCTAGCTATATTATGAGTAATTGAGTATGAGGAATGAAAAATCAGCAAGTGTTCTATGAGGAAAAGAGAGAATCAAGTGAGTTAAAATTTAATTTGATTATTTGATGGTTTAGAAGGCGTTAGAGATTGATGGAAATAAATGTAATGGTTAGAAAAATCGAGAGGAAAGAATCAAGTGAGTTAGAATTTAATTTGATTATTTAATGGTTTAGAAGGCATTAGAGATTGATGGAAATAAATGTAATGGTTAGTGACACGTGGTTGCACACGAGTCAAAATACACCTAATTACAATAGTACAAGGTAAGCAACTAGGATTGTTTCTCAAAGAATCACAAGGACAAATTAATCTATTTAGAGAGTATATAAGACGGGGGGTTTGTTTATAAAAGAAACAAAAACGCACTTAATTATAATTAGAATAAAGAGTGATCAAAGATTGAAATTCCAATCCAAGAATTAAGAAGAAGAATGACTACTTTATCACCAAATTTTTTAGAGAGTACATCAACAAACAATTCGGTAATTAACAATGAATCCGAATGAAACCTCAATTAGAACCCAGCATTCACATGAAAACCTTCATGCATTCGATTAGCACATAATTAATTAAAATTTAGAAAACTCTAGAACCTAATTGAATTGTGCCAATTTAATTTACCAATGTTGTTAATCGTAGTTTTCAAACTTAAAAATCCAATTCATGTTCCTTAAAACTCAATTACATACATCAATCGAATAATATGTAATCAACCAGATGCATAATCATCAATCCAAACGAATAACTTTAACTCAAAAATATAATTAGCAAAAGGAGAAAATAAGGAAGAGATGAAACTGAAATTGTTATTGAATTTATGCCAATGTGAGATCAATCCTCAAGAGTGTCACGTCCTTTTTAATCCTTGAATTAGATAGAAATTTAAGCCTCCATGGATGGAGGTAAACAACTCGTAAAGGGGAGAGAGAGCGAGAGAGAGAAAAGAAGAGAAGAAGAAAAAAGAAGAGAGCCAAAAAATTAAATTCAAAATTCAAAAATTTCATTTGTCACTTTCTTCTATTATTTTGGCTATGAAAACGGCCTCTTTTTTATTGGTGGCCTGAAGGACAATTGTATCCTTGGATGTCAGCTTCAAAACGCCACTAGAATAAGCTTAATCGGATGTCTGTGGACTGAGATATGGCCTAAATACTACACCTTGTTTAGGATCCGCGACTGCAGCATTCTGACTTTTTCCAGGCCCAGTTTTAGCTTCTTATCATCAGAATTGGTTTCTAACCTCTCATAGGAATTGTGCACCTCTCTCTTAGCTTTCCTACAAATCAAGAATCACAATGAAAGAAGTTCTACAACTCAAGATATGGTCCAGAAACTAAAACAGTATCAGAATTTGCTAAATACTGGAAAAATTAAATAAAGCCCAAATAAAATTCAAACATTATAAAATGATCCAATTCAACCAATTAGGCACAAAAGAGGATTAATGAGCTAGGAATGAGAGGAAATAATGTTATGAAAATTCAATTGATCAATTAGGATGAACTTGAATGGCGAGATTGCAAGGATTGAGGAATGGGATTATACTAAATTGAAAGAGAGATTGGACTTGAAATGTGAAAGAAAAAGTGAATTGAGAAAGAGGAAATGAATCTTGAAGGCTTGAATGAATTGCCTAAGCTATGGTCCAATATAATATATGTTGCACTAAAATTATCCATGAGTGTAAAATTATAAAACCATGAGATTATGAAATTATGATGAGAGATCTATGATATGCTCTGAGTTCCTGAAATATACTATCTTGAATTTTTATGAACTCATTGAGAATTATTGTGAAACTCATGGAATCTATCTATGCTACTAAATGAAATTCATGGAATCTATCCATGCCACTACATGAAACTCATGGAATCTATCCATGCCACTACTATGAAACTCATGGAAATATCCATGCTGCTACATAAAACTCATGGAATCTATCCATACTACTAAGCCCTGTGATGGCTTCTATTCTACTATGCCTTAGCCTCAAAGTGGCTACATGAAATGAGAAAACTATCAAAGAAAACTGAAAAATACTATTTCAAAGCATCATACTATTTTTTTGAACGATTTGGAAGCATTACCACAGCACAGCTTTGAGGTGTTGTAGGTTCGGTCCTGAGTAGATCTACTGGAGGTGGAAAAAGGGGGAATAGTCGACCTAAGTGGCAACAGTGAAGTGCCTCTGTGGCCAGGTCGTGACCCACTACAAACCTTAGCCAAACTTGACAAGGACTGCACACTCTATGGTCATTGAGGTCCATTCCCAAAGAGACCCATCTTGGGCCAAACACCAGTGGTGTTCTACTAAAGCCAAATGCTGCTTCTATTTTATTCTACTGTGCCAATCTAAATGCAGGGAATGGAGTCCTCTGATCTCTTTACGACTTGAATCTATCTATTTATCTATGAGACTCTATGGTAAAAGCTTGGCAAGTCGCCAATCATAAAGTGATGGGATTCCTATGCATCATTGCATACTATCGAAACATGAGAGACGATAATGGGTGAGGTTGAAACCTGCATTCATGCATCATATGAATTACTACTAGGAATGATTGATTGATTGTGAAATTGGTAACGAATATGAATATTCTTTATTGCTCTACTATATTACTGAGTACTTGATGATGGTGAATGCTGATTGTTGAAGGTGCTTGTGTTTGTGATGCCACCTTCCTTGGGGTATGGCTATTTTGATTATTGTTTGTGTGTGGAGAACTCACCCCTTTGAATTTTGTTGTATTGTGTCACTTTTCTTATATCTATATAGATGGAGGAGAACAAGGTGTAGGTATGGATCCTTCCTTCTGAGGAGGATCTGTGGGTGTTCGACTCTGCGGCTCAGCAAAGTATCTCCCACAGACTAGCTCGTACGATTCATCGATTAGAGAGTGGAGGCTCTGTTGCTGCGGTTGCTTCTGGTTCTTCTTCCCCTACTTCTTTTGAGGAGTCGGATCCCATTAAGGTTTACTCCTTTTATGACTGTTGCTTTTATTTGATTATGTATTAAGGGAACTGCTCTTAGGAAGTTGGTCTATTTATGCTATGTTATGTTTCGTTGTATTCAAATTATGTTGATCGTTCTGTTTTATTAGATACTTGACGTTGCTGCACACTTATGCTTAATCTATTGAGGTATTTTTAGATGTTGAGTTATGATGATCTTATATTATTATATTATTGAGATTGAGTTATGGAATGATGAGATGAGAAGCTTATATGCATGTTAACTCTCTCTCAGAGAAAGATAACTATACTTGTAAAGTGTATGAAAAAAATTTACCAGATTTTGGTGTTTTTTGAACTACTATGATATAAAAGTTTGTATCAGAGTTTTAGTAATTTAGGTCACTACAATATTCAACTATTCTTTTCTCGCATTCTGATTTGTGACTACATTGTTGAACTCCCAAATCATCTCATCTCAAGCATGGATTGCAAGATCGATTGATCGCTCCAAGTTTGTCTGTTCACTTTATTGCAATCTTGATTAAGATTTGTGCATGCATAATTCAATTGAATTTGATTTTTATTCTTGAGTTTGAGATTGATCTATTGATTAATTGGTTTCTTGCATTCAAGATTTAGGCAAATTCGATATAGCAATCCTAGTTTGTGTTTGTGATTCTCATTTTCAATTCATATTCATTTTAATTTGCATTCATTTTAATTTGAAGTCATTTTGATTTGCATTCATTTTTCTCTCGATCCGTTTTAGTATTACTCAATTTCAATTCATTTTAGATTTTCTAGGTTGCAATTTACTTTCCATTACCAATTCATATTCCTGGTTGTCATTGTTTCTTACTCACGTTAATGCAATTCAATTCCAATTTACATTTCTGGTTGAATTCTCAAAAACTACAAACCCCTCAATCTCCACTGTTGCATGCTTAAAACTGGAAAAAGAATGAACTTGTGTCCTTATGAGATGACCTAGGTTTGCTCTTTGTATTGTAAAATTATTTGAGAAATCTAGTTTTGTTTGAAACTATTACGACGTAGTTATCAAAATGGCACTGTTGTCGAGGATACAAGTCGTTTTGTTTTGATTATATCGTGTACTAACTGTTCAGTTTAATTCCTTTGTGTAATTCTTGGGTGTTACTTTCATTTAGTTTGTGTTAAATTCTATGTGATTTGTTTGTATGTGCGGTATCCTGCATTATTGATCAAATTAGAGAACAATTTATGCCTTGTAACTCATAACAGAACATTTGCAAACTCAAAACAGAGTAGTAGGGATGGAAAACAGAGCATTTAGTCTTAATTGTGGTCGTCACTGTAAGTTACTGTTCACCCAGTTTTAGAAAAATCAAATAAAATAATTAGAGATTGAATTTTAGGTTGAATTTTTGTGTCCACATTTCTTTTAGTGTCTTTTAGATAGTAGAGTCAGTAGATTTACAAAAATAGTCGTAGAAAAAAATATACGAGTAGCAAGAAAAAAGTTTTGGAAACTTAAAAATAGGCATAACTTTGGCTAGAAAACTCAAAATTGGCTTTATTGCATATGCATCTGGGGTAGAAAAAAATTTGCCGATTGTGATTTCTCTTATTTTCAAAAATCACATGTTTTCTAAATTTTTTTATTTTCTGCCATTTATTGACCTATTTTTCTTGATTTTAGGCATCTAGTTCACATAGTTGTGTAATTCAAAAAATTGAAATTTATATGGTGTTTTCTTATACCAAAAAGAGATTTATCAAGGCTTCACTTCATCCATATCTCATATTTTCATGGTACATGCTTTGTAAACTGACACTGTTCACTTAGTAAGTACTTATTAAGTGCATGATATTCTTGGTGGTTCTAACATTGCATAACTAGGTCTAAAGCAGGTGCACTATATCAATTAGATCCTGATATTGAGAGGACACGTACAAAGCTTCAGAGATTACAACAAAATGAGCACAATACAAGAGATATGGCTGCAAACAACCAAGAGAGAACTTTGAAAGAGTTAGCTGCCTCTGATGTTGGCTATCAGCTACTTTGCATCCAAGTGCCCCAGTTACAAGAGAGCACAACCACCTAATAGAGTTCCATGTAGTCTGCTCTACCATGCGACCAGTGGATATACCTGAAGACTTTGTGAAAATGAAGGCATTTTCATTCTCATTGTGTGACATGGCCAAAGATTGGCTTTACTTGTAGCCAACACCAATTACTACTTGGAATTACTAGAAGGGAAGATTCTTAGAGAAGATCTTTCCTGCCTCTAGAACTGCAGCAATTAAGAAGGAAATCAGTGGGATCAAATAGCTACAAGGAGAGGTTTAACAAGCTTTATGCAACCTATCCAAATCACCAAATCAATTAGCAGCTGCTGATCCAATATTTTTATGAAGGTCTACTTCCTATGGAGAGAAGCATGATTGATGCAGCCAATGGAGGAGCTTTGATGGACAAGACTCCTGCAACAAGGTATTTGATCTCCAATATGGCAGACCAAAGTGATCACTTTCAGAGTCATAGTGAACACTCTAGAGAAGGCTAAATTGACCTAATTCTGCACGTAGCCACTTCCATTCCATAGTAGCTACGCGCGCTGCCTGTAGTCACTTTGAACTTCATAGTGGACACTCTAGAAAGGGATGATAGGATGGAGGTTGCGCGTAGCTACTATTGTTTCATAGTAGATACTATGGGCGACGACCACTGCACTATAAATAGAATTTTAGAAATTAGGGTTGAAGAGCTTTTACACATTAGATATTTTACCATTTTTAGGATACTTTGGAGAGCCTAGGTCGGCCTTGGGTGACAGCTAAGGATCCAACCTAGGGTTTTAATTCCATTTCTTTTTCACTTTTCTTTAATTTTTTATCTTGATGTTATTGATTTCTCTTTACTTTTATTTGGTAATGGTGAGACCCATCCTCATGGAGGGTTAAACCTTTTGTAATCCTTAGTGAGTTCATATGGATTCTTGAATTCCTTGGCTTTTGAATATTGATATAATTCTTTTTCTTTCATGAATTTCTTCTTCCTAATCTCTTGGATTGAATTAATGATTTAATGAGAGGGACGTTGCTTAATTAGCCCTAATTCGTTTTAATGAGATTCTAAACTTAAATTGCTTAATTCTAGGTTTATTTCTAAGGTTGCGTAATCTTGGGATGAGAGATTGGAGTCCATTGAATTACTTAATTTGTATGGAAACATAATTAGCCTAATTCTAGGAGGAGAGGAAGAGTATTAAATCTTGAGATGAATAGGGATAGAGTCTACATGAATGAACTAGGGGTTACTATATATTCTTGATTGAACTTTGCAATTTAATTTTCTGCTTAAGTTGATTGAACTTGAAATCACAAAACCTCTTTTTTACTGGCTTTCTAAATACATTGCACACTATATGTTTGATATTTGATTACTTATCCAATGATTCATGGGAGACGATCTAGGTTATCACCCTAGTATTACATTAATTTTACAACAAATCTTTTGTTCATCAAATTGGCACTGTTGCCGGAAAATCATTAGTGCTCGATTAGATATTAAACATGTTATGTGTTTTGTTTTGTTTTTCTTATGTCTACATGTTAGTATATTTGTTTCATTTTGATTTTTGCATTACGGTAGGATAAACATAATTCTGAATGTGTTGTTGCTCTGTCATACGAATTTTACTGCATTTTTTTGCAGACTTTTTAGTACACAATTAATAATTCTTGCATTTTTACTGCATACACTTCTGCACTTTTCTTTCCTTTAAATTTTGCAATTCTGCATTTCATTTTTGTCTTTAATTTTCTACACTTTGCTTGTTGCATTTTGCATTTTTCTGCATTTGTTTTCTGCTCTGTTTTTTGTTCTATTTTAGTTTTCTAATGCATAATTTTCTGCTGCAACATTTTCTGCATTTTGTTTTTGCTGCATAATTTTCTACATTCTGCATACTGCATTTTGTTTCTGCATAATTTTTCTATTTTCATTTCTCTACATAAATTTTCTGCATTCTATTTTTGCATAATTTTGTGCATAAATTCTGCACTCTGTATTTAGCATTCTACATGATTTTATTTTATTTTTTGCATAATTTTTGCACTATGCTCATCAAACTCTGCATAATTTTTGCTATCTAGTGACTCTATTTCCATTTCTTTTTCTACTTCTTCCTCCTATCTTTTCATTTTGATTTGAATATTATGGCTGAGAGAACTTTTCATGTAGATGATCATAGAAGACTAGAGAACAAGCTAGATGATTTAGCTTCTTTGATCAAACAGTTAGCATTGTCACAGATGGCTGAAATGTGGTGTGAGATTTGTACTTCACCTGCACATGCTACTAATTTCTTTCCTACATTGCAAGAGCCTGCAGTAATAGGATAGAATATTCTGCATATCAAGGCAATGAAAAGCGTGAAGAAAAACTGATTGAGTTCATCAAGCAGCTAGAAATCCCTCCACGGTTATTTCTTCCAAGTTCTTAATTAAATGAAGTGTTGCAAATTTATGAAAAAAAGGATAAATATCTAGGGATAGAACTTAAATTCTTACCATCAAAAGTATTCCTTCGAACTAAAGATCATAAGGCATCAAGCTAGTGACGTTAAAAGAGCGCTGTGTGAGAGGCAAGTCAGTTTCTTTTTAGAAGTTTTCAATTTATTTTTTGCATTCAACAATGGTCTTGCGTTTGAGTTATGATAATTCATGGATTTGCTACATAATTTTGCTGCACAAACACTCCACTTTGCAATAAACTTGTTAATGACATGTGTTTCTGCATTTCAGTTTTGCAAGGGGAAATTACAACTTTTGGACCCAATTCCTACATAAATTCAAGAAAGGATCAAGTGCAGCAAAAGAGTGACCACTTTTAGAGTTTGAGGTAACAACTTTGGTGGGAGATCAAGAGTTTGTCATAAAGCAAAATGGTGAACACACCCAAGTAGCTGAAGAGGAAGACAGCTCCAGCTCCTTAGAAGAGGAAGAAGAAAAAGTGGATGCAGAGGATAACTCTTACTCCTCTAGCTCAGATGAAGACCTAATTCAATTTTTAGTTTCTTTTATGTCATTTACCTTTTAGTTATTTTTATTTCATTTCATTGTATATATTACCCACCATTTCCCAGTAGTTATTGCACTTTATCACTTTCCTTTTCTTGTTTTACTTTTGTCTTCATGACCCAATCCTGCGCGTAGCCACTTTCATTCCATAGTAGCTACGCGCATAATCACTTTGAACTTCATAGTGGACACTCCAGAGAGGGATGACAGGATGGAGGCTGCGTATAGCTACTATGACTTTCATAGTAGTTACTATGGGCGACGACCAGTGCACTATAAATAGAATTTTAGAAATTAGGGTTGGAGAGCTTTTATACATTAGATACTTTACCTTTTTTTAGCATACTTTGGAGAGCCTAGGTCAACCTTAGGTGATAGTCAAGGGTCCAACCTAGGGTTTGAATTCCATTTCTTATTCACTTTTCTTTAATTTTTCATCTTAATGTTATTAATTTCTCTTTACTTTCATTTGGTAATTGTGAGACCCATCCTCATGGAGGGCTAAACCTTTTGTAATCCTTACTGAGTTCATATGGATTCTTGAATTCCTTGACTTTTGAATGTTAATATAATTCCTTTTCTTTCTTGGATTTAATTAATGGTTGAATGAGAGGAACATTGCTTAATTAACCCTAATTCGTTTTAATGAGATTCTAAACTTGAATTGCTTAATTATAGGTTTATTTCTAAGGTTGCGTAATCTTGGGATGAGAGATTGGAGTCCATTGAATTGCTTAATTCATATGGAAACGTAAGGTTGGTTTTTGCTTGTTAAATTAGCCTAATTCTAGGAGGAGAATGAGAGTATTAAATCTTGAGATGAATAGGGATAGAGTCTACATGAATGAACTAGGGGTTACTACATTTTATTGATTGAACTTGAAATCACAAACTCTCCTTTTTTACTGGCTTTTTGAATACATTACACACTATATGTTTGATATTTGGTTACTCGTCCAATGATTCATAGGAGACGATCTAGGTTAGTACCATAGTATTACATTAATTTCTATTTATATTTTAATGAGGATTCGCGACAAATCTTTCGTTCATCAATCACCTTCCATTGCATGTGCATATTCTGGTATTTCCATGGCTGCTGAAGTTTTGCAGTTTCCTTCATCATCCACACAGTAACCGCCATCACTGGAGCTAAACCCTCTACCAGACCATCTTAAGTATGCCTATTTGGATACATAGCAGAGGCTTACAGTAATCATTTCCAGTAGCCTTCTTAAAGACTAGGAAGAGAAGTTGCTGAATGTTTTGAGGGTGTACAAGAAATCCATTGGCTGGACTTTGGCTGATATCCCTGAAATCAAGCCAACTATATGCATGCACAGGATTCTATTAGAAGATGAGTTTAAACCTGTGAGACAGCCTCAAAGAAGACTCAATCCCACCATTCTTGATGTGGTGAAGAAGGAGGTGACCAAGCTACTGATGGCTGGAATAATCTACCCCATTTCAGATAGCACATGGGTCTCACCTGTACAAGTGCTGCCTAAGTCTAGGCAAACTATTGTACAGAAACAAGAGAATGAGTTGGTTCCCACCAAATTTGCTAACAAATGGAGAGTATGCATTGATTATAGGCGGCTCAACTAGGCTACCAGGAAGGACCACTTCCCTCTCTCATTCATTGATCAAGTCATAGAGAGGTTGGCAAGCAAGTCTCACTACTATTCTCTGGATGGCTTTTTTTATTACATATAAATTCACATTGCTCCTGAGGACCAACACAAAAACACATTCACCTGCCCTTTGGCACTTTGCATATAAAAGAATGTCATTTGGTTTATGCAAAGCACCTGCTACTTTTCAGCGATGTATGTTGAGTATGTTTTTTTATTTGATTGAAAATTGCATGGAAGTATTTATGGATGATTTTACAGCTTATGGTTCCTCATTTTATTCGTCCTTTCATAGTTTGACCAAAGTTTTAGATAGATGTGTTGAGAATAACCTTGTGCTTAATTATGAAAAATGCGATTTTATGGTCACAAAGGGTGTAGTCTTAGGACATCTTGTTTTCGAGAAAGGGATACAGGTTGATATAGCTAAAATTAATGTTATTTCCTCTTTATCTTACCCTGCGACTGTGCAACAGGTGCGTTCTTTTCTTAGACATGCAGGTTTTTATAAGAGATTCATTAGAGATTTCAGCAAGATTGCTCTACCACTGTCCAATCTTTTGCAGAAGGATGTGCCATTCACATTTATTGATTCACGTAATGAGGCATTTGAGGAGTTAAAGAGGAGACTCACCACATCCCCCATCATGCAGCCACCAAATTGAGAGCTCCCCTTTGAGTTAGGTTGAATTCTCGAATTGCATAATCTCAAGCATAGATTGCAAGATTAATTGATTGCTCTGAGTTTGTCCTTTCATCTTAATTGCATTTCTTAATCAAGATTTGTGTATGTGCATGTATAATATGAATAAATTATACTTCCATTCTTGAGTGCAACATAAACCGACTGATTAATTAATTTCTTTTGCATTCAAGATTTAGGCAAGTTCGGTATAAACAATCCTAGCTTGTGTTCTTGCTTTTCTAAATCTTAACTATGGCTGTGATTCTCGATTTCAATTTTGGATTCAATTTTAATTGTCATTTTTAATTCAATTGTCATTTTCATTGTTGATTTCAATTTATTGCATTTCAATTTACATTACTACATTTCAACTATTCCTGCATTTTAATTGTTTCCGATTTACGTTTCCATTTTAATTCTCAAAAACTATAAAATCCCCCAATCTAACAATGGTTGCATTATTAAAATTGGAAACGAAATGAACTTGTATCCTTGTAAAATGACCTAGGTTTTCTCTCTATATTGCAAAATTATCAGAAAAATCTAGTTTGTTTGAAACTATTACGACGTGGTTGTCAAAATGGCTTCGTTCCCGGGAACACAAGTCATTTTGTTTTGATTTTATCATGTACACTAATTGTCTGATTAATTGCATTGTGTAGTTCATTTGAGTTGTTTTTGTTTAGTTTGTGTTGCATTTTGTGTGATTGTGATACCTTGTGTTGTTGACCAAATTAGAGAACAAACTTTGTGCCTCAAAACAAAATAGAACACTTGCATGCCCAAAACAGAGGAGTAATAGGGCTAGAAAATAGAGCATTTGGTCTCAAAGGTGGTCTTCAAAATAGGGTCTAATTCAGGCATACTATATCTATTGGACCTTGAAATTGAAAGGACACGTAGAAGGCTTCAGAAATTAGGAAGTGACATATGGCTGCAAATAACCAAGAGAGAACCCTGAAGGAGCTAGCTGCCCTGGATGTTGGCTATTAGCCACTTTGCATCCAAGTGCCCTAGTTACAAGAGGGTGTAGCTAGTTATGAGTTGAAATCTGGTTTGATACGTTTAATGCCAAAATTTCATGGATTGGCAGGAGAAGATCCACACAAACACTTGATAGTGTTCCATGCAGTCTACCCTATCATGCGAGCAGTGGATGTGCCTGAAGACTTTGTGAAAATGAAGGCATTTCCATTCTCATTGCATGACACTGCCAAAGAATGGTTTTACTTGCTGCCAACACTATTTGGAGGGCAAGTGTACCCATCAAGAAGCAATAAAAGGTTCTTAAATTATGTTCCCAAAATATCGTCCTACAAGGATTTTTTTCCAATTACTAAAAGTTTCCTAATTCAATTGTTTTAGCTTCAAATATACGAGATTAATGAAAACAAGAACATATAAAATCAATTATAAAACTAAGAGTAAGGAATACAATGCACGTCTTGGTTAAACTTATCAGAGAGGAACCTAGGGTATATGGTTTTCTCATTCAATCATTTATGTTATTTTTCTGTTTAACTCTAAATTCGATTTCCTTGTAATTACCAATCATTCATACAAATACTATTAATATCCAATGATCATGCAATATTAATATCATTTTCCCTAAATTAACATCCCCAATGGTCATGCAATACATCAATTTAAGAAAGCTTAAGGAGCCTATGAACTTGTTAATTTAATAACGATTAGAAGAGAAAGATTGGTTTGGTCTACCTAATCCTTTGCCTCGTTTTACCCTATAAATTTATTAATTAACCGAGGTACAGTTGATTAATGATATAATTAATTAGGACTAATAAAAAAGCGCAATAGGATAAAATCTAATCACAGAACGAAAATCAAATTTAGATTCAAACATCAAAATCCCATAAATTTATGAATGATAGTTCTTATAGACCTAGTTATGGACTTAGTTACTCATGCTAATGAAAAGAACTAAAACAATCATAAATAAAGCCATAGAGAAAAGCAAACTACAATGAGATGAGTTTTCAGTCTACAAGTACGATCGCTCAAAACTTCAAGTCTCGCCAAGAATATGCCAAAGATCCCCTAGAAGAAAGATAAGGTGAAAAGGTGTATTAAAGAGCAAAAGCCAAGATGTAAAATCGGTGTCCCCCGCGATGCCTCAGGTCTCCCTTTTAATAGGGTTTAAAAATCCTAAAGACTCTTCATAATTGGGCTTCCCGCAGATGAACACGACCGTGCAAGGCCTTAAGAACGACTGTACATGGGCTCGAAGCACCCCGTGCTTGTTGAAAGGGTCTAGGCGTGCTAACTGTTGCGAAACTTTAATTTTACATCAATTTCAGCCCAAAACACACCCAGAATCCACTTGTAGCATCTTTGTACCAAACTGCATAATTAATATATTAAATTAGTATAAACCCCAAATAAAATAGAGGTCAAATATGAATATATGGGCTATAAAATATGGCCTAATTACACACTTATCAACTCCCCCTTACTTATCTGTTTGCTTGTTTTCAAGGAAAGTGCTAGTTAAGAGAATATCAAAATAACTTGAAACATTATACCACATAAGGAACCTAAGACAACAGAGATAAAGAGAGCAACAAGAGTAATATCACTGAGCATAAGCAATCAAAAGGATTCCCAATTAGAATATTATATTTTAATACTTTTCACTCAAACATCAAACTAATGTACTCTATTTTCCAGTCTTACTAAAGGACAAAATGAGATATCACTCAGTTCTCATAAAGAAAAGTGTACTACGATAGGCTTGACTATAAACCGACTCTCCACTAAATAAATTAAATGCAAGTAAAAATCATGAGGTCTTTTTCAGGTTATAATGTAGCCAATGGGTTAAAATAATTGAGGTGAGATAAATGAAAGGAATGGGATATACAAAGGAGTAGTAAATTATAAAAATTATAAACATACCCTAAGTTTACAAATGAAGTTCTTGGAGTAATTTTTATATTTTACACATAATCAATATCTTTACTTATTTCTCCTTTCATTCATATATAACCCTTTTTCTTTTCTTTTTGCTATTTTTTTTTCATCCTTATTTTATTTTCTTTTTGCACATGAGAGATATAGAGGAGAATTTATCAAATATTCAACAACTAAATTGCTTCATTCGCAAACTCAAGGTCATCAAAACATTCTATAAATTTAACGCAAGGGACCAAGAAAATCAATAAAGCTCAAAATGAACAACTAGTTGTATCTCAAACATGCGAAAACCCAAGAATAAAAATCCTATTATGCCTCAATCACATTAAAACTTGCAATTAAAAAGAGAACTCTTAAGTTGGTTCCAAGTTAAGTTCTAGAACACAAATCCTAAGGAGATAATCACACAAAACAATGAGAAAATGGGTACAATTAATTAAATTAAGATAGAAATTCCTTTTAAGGCTCAAAACTCACATCTGTGGGTTAAAGTTTAATGTAGAGCATAAAAGTAAGGAAGTTAGCTAATTATTAGTTTCCAAATGAAAGTATAATGCCAATAATAATCACTCAACATGCTCTTATATTGAATAAAAGGAAACATTATCTTCAATGTTTGAAAGCAATCAAATTAAAAGCATGCAAAAAGGGCAATTGAATAAAAGGAAAGAGGTTCTCTGATAATTCTTGGTACGACGACTTCGGGTAAGGGAGCACAACCATGCTGAAATCTTAAGCACGTCTATGATTATGATGTAAAGCTCTCTCTCATAACTGCGACTAAATGCACAGCCGTTGCAATCTTTTAATATGTTTACTCTTTATTCTAAAATAAAATAACAATAGCAAGATTAAAATAAACAAAAAGAAATAAAATAAAAGACACAGGTTGTCTCATGGGAGCACTTGTTTAACGTCACGAGCCTGACGTTCTTGTTAAATTATGGTGGGAAGAAGGCATGAGTCTCAAAGGTGACTCCCTTGATATGTAATTGTCTCCCCAATAGCTTTGCCCCCCCAACACTTATTACATCAAAAAAATTATTCATAAGATGGGGATTAGAATAAAGAGAAGAAAATTTAAGCTCTAAATTAAGAGGTTTATTAATGGATGGTTTAAGCTTTTGTCTTTTCTTCTTCTTATATCGCTTCCTCCTTAGCGTTCTTCTTGTGGTTCCATGCTTCACATAAATTCAAGGAGGAGAAGCAACATCTACAATGCTCACAACATGATAGGACTCTTGGCAAGAAGGGTACTTGAAAGAATTGAAAACTTGAAATATAACTTCCTCAATATCTCCCTCAGTGTAAGCTTTCCTTCTTATACGTCTATGATGGCCCTTGCAGTGGCCAAGAACGGTCTCCCAAGCATGATTGGGACATCATCATCTTCCCCCGTGTCAAGTACCACAAAGTCAGCAAAAAATATAAATTTCTCAACTTTTGCAAGTGCATTCTCCATTATGCCTTTGGGGTATGTGATCGACTTATCTGCCAGCTGAAGTGATATGGAGGTCAGGTTAGGTCTATGCATTCCAAGCTTCCTGAAAATATAATAAGGCAAGATTAATACTTGCTCCTAAGTCGCATAAAACCTTATCAAAATGAGTATTTCCAATTATGCAAAGAATAGTAAAACTTTCTGGGTCCTTAACCTTAGGTGGAAGCTTTTTAAGGACTATAGTTTAACACTCCTGAGTGATCTTCACAGTTTCATGTGCTCTCAACTTTCTCTTATTGGTCAAAATTTACTTTAAAAGTTTAGCATATTTTGGCATTTTAGAGATAGCATTAATGAAAGGCATATTGATGTGCACTTTGCCTAATAAGTCTAAGAACTTATGGAACTCTTCATCATAAGGAAAGTAACCTTGCAGCCGCTATGGGAAAGGTATCTTAGGCTCATAGGGCCTTAGTTGAACAAAGGTATCTTCCTTCTTTTCTTTTCCAAGTTCTTCACTTGAAGCACGGTCTTGCTCATAGTGATGCAGGGTCGTGCTTTGATCATTGTCATGGGCATGCTTGTCTAAGTACAGTCGTGCTTCTATTGTAGCAGGGGCATGCTCATCAGTTAGCATGGGTGTGTTTGTAGAATTAGTATGGGCGTGCTTCTCAACAAGCATGGGCGTGCATGTGACTATGTTCTATGATTCTTATAGTTTCTTTCCACTTCTAAGGGTGATGGCATTACATTGCTCCCTTGGATTAGGTTCAGGCTGAGATGGCAGTGTTCCCATCACTCTTCGACTCAGAAGGTTTGTAATTTGCTCCAATTGTGCACTCATCTTAGAAGAGTTGGCTTGTATTTCAGATTTGACCTCTGTGAACTTCTTATCAGTTCTCTTAACATGTTGGTCTAATTTGGATTCAAGCTCTGTCATCCTTTTATTAGAGTAATACACATATTGCATCATCTATTCTTGAAAATTGGACTGAGATCTAGGAGCTTCTAGTCTTGCTCCTTGATTTTGCGTCCAAAGTCATTCCCCCAAGAGTTAGGAGGATTACTCCCCCACCCTAAATTATGATTGCCCATGAAATTTGCCTCCTCTTGCTTAAATTTTGGGCTTGCAGGAGCTCTTACAAGTTGGTCTTGAGCCCTCATTATATATTCTTGTTGCTTTTCAAGGGCTGTCGTTTGGTTCATTAGTGGGTTGCTGCTCTCTGCTTGGTAGACTAGGACAGTCTCTTTCCTCTTGATGTTATAAGAGTCAGCAGTGTGCCACTAAAAGCTAGAAGATGCCATCTCATCTATTAGCTTGTATGCATCATATAGATCTTTTCTTATGAGGGACCCTCCTGCTGCTGCATCAATTGTAGCCCTGGGGGTGTGGTGATTGATAGGCCACTATAAAAGATTTACACCTATCTCCACGTTAGGAAATCATGGTGAGGATATCTCCTCAAAAGTTCTCTAAACCGCTCACATGCCTCGAACAAGGATTCTGCTTCATATTATTATAAGTAACATATCTCCGTCATGAGTTTTGAGAACCTTGATGGAGGAAAGTATTTTTCCAAGAATTGTTAAGTGAGGTCCTCCCAAGTTGTGATGGAGTTGGCTAGGAGTAAGGCAAACCAAGCATTCACCTTTTTAGATACCGAAAATAGGAAAAAAAATGGAGTCGAATAGCATCATTGAAGACTCTATCGTATTTGATGGTATCTGTCAATTATAAGAACTTTTTGTCAGATGGAGATTGGGATCTTCGTTAGGCATGCCTCCAAACTATATGGAGTTATGGACCATGGTTATGAGTGCTGGTTTAAGTTCAAAATTGTTGGCCTCCACATTAGGGCCGCGATGCTTCCAGGGTTGCCTCTAACAGTAGGTGTCATGTAATCTTAAATTGATCTTCTTCCCTCTACCATTCTTTGGTCTCCCACTTATTTTCTTTGTCAACGCATTGTTCTCTCAATCTCCAGATCAAATAAACAAGTTGTAGAGCACTTAGAACAAGTGAGCATACATTAAAAGAAATTATAAAATAAAGAAAATTATGAAAAATAAAAAAGTAAAAATAATTTAACAATAAACAAAATAGAATTAAAATGAAGGAAAAAGCAAATTTCTTAAATCAATTAATTTTGAGATTTTCTTAATATTAAAAAAGTAATCCGGCAACAAAGCCCAAAACTTGTTCGGAGGGCAAATTTTGTAACGCTCCAAATTTTGTGATATTAATTATAGCGAATATTTTTGGATATGTGTTGTGGATGTGTGTATATATGTATGTATGCATGACTGGATGGGCTGAAATGGGCTAAGTACCCAAGTGCAGGGCGTCATACTGGGCTGTTCTCGCTGTAGCGAGAGGGCCCTAGGAGGAAGGACCAGAACTGTCGCCTTCTCGCTGTAGTGAGAGACGTCTCACTACAATGACAGAGTAACAGTTTAGGATGCATTTCTGGGTACAGTCTCGCTGTAGCGAGATTCTACAGAAATCAAAGTGCAGTTTCATCTGATATTTTCACTGCAGTGTGAGGGCATGTCGTTACAATGAGAATATCTCGCTATAGCGAGAGTGTCGCGACCAGGAAAGGATTTAAATGAAATTAGGATTCAGGGAGGGTTGTTTCTCCCTCTCCCTTCGAATTCCCTTCGATCCTCTCATTCCCAAACCCTTTTCCACCGATTAAATTGTCTCCAAAGCCATTCAGAAGCTTGATTGAACGTTGAATCTGTGTGGGGAACGCTTGGAGGTAAGTTTTAATGGTTAGGGTTTTAGGTTTTCATCCCCTTTCTCTGCTTTTGTGGTTCCATGGGTTCTAATTGAGTTTCTCTATGTGTTTAGGACAAAATCCGTGAGGCGGAGCACTTCTTGGTGGATTTAGCGTGCGGGTCTTCAATCCAAGGTAAAGAGGGACTCTACCTATCTTAAATGTGTTGTAATTCTTGTGTGTTTTATTAATTAATTCAATGTGGCTGAGATAGAGAGTAGAAATCGTGTGTTTGATGGAAATTGGTGTGCAATGTGATGTGTACTAGAATAATTGGACCCTGTGGGGGTGATTGTGTGTGATAGAATGCCATAGATTGGTGAATTAATAATATTGTGAATAAATATGGGCTATGTGTCATGACTATTGCATACGTGAATGAAATATGTGTGAATGGGCGTGTTAGCGCCATTGTAATGTGCTGAGAATGGTTCAGCAATACACTAGGGATGTGAGAGATGAGGATGGTAGAAATACCTTGGAAAGAGGGAGTGATGGTGATACCGACTGTGGAACAGGTGCACCACGGGCTACACACTCTCTTCCTGGCTAGACCTCTGACTACTATCTTTGCTGAGCGAGCCGTGACTGCCCACGTGGTATCCGTGAGGTGGGGGTAACCGGTAACCATTCATCGTGTAAATCTGTGATCATAATGCTATAGTGAGTGTGGCTGTTATGCGTATGCATGAGTTTGTGTATTGTGCTTGTGGGTGTGATAATGCTGCTTGTACCTACATTTGTAAAAATGTATTGGAAATGAGTTAGACGTGAGACTCTATGCTTGATTGTGGTTTGGTAGTGTAGGGTACTCACCCTTACATTCATTTTTCAGGTAATCAAGATGATCAGCACCGGACTCAGTGAAGGGGTAGATGGAACTGCTATAGGACGAAGGATATTATTTTGAAAAACTGTTGTATTTGAATAAGTCCTGTAGCAATTGTTTGATATAATTTGTAACTCCTTTTTTCTATTTAAAATGGTTGATGAAACTTGAATGAAAAATGGAAATTTTATTATTTCAAAAATTTGCAAAATTTCTTATTTATTGAAATTAAATTTAAGGTGTTACAAATGTACCCATCAAGAAGTAATGAAGAGTTCTTAAATTAAGTTCCCGAAATATCGTACCATAAGGATTGTTTTCCAATTACTAAAAGTTTCCAAATTCAATTGTTTGAGCTTCAAACATACAAGATTAATCAAAACAAGAATATATATCAATTATAAAACTAAGAGTAAGGAATACAATGTACGACTTGGTTAAACTTATTGGAGAGGAACCTAGGGCATATGGTTTTCTCATTCGATCCTTTATGTTATTTTTCTGTTTAACTCTAAATCCAATTTTCTTGTGATTACCAATCATTCATACAAATGCTATTAATACCCAATAGTCATGCAACATTAATATTCTTTTTTCTAAATTAATATCCCCAATGGTCATACAAGACATCAATTTAAGAAAGCTTAAGGAGCCTATGAACTTGTTAATTCAATAACGATTAGAAGAAAAAGACTGGTTTGGTCCACCTAATCCTTTGTCTCATTTTACCCTATAGATCTATTAAATAATCAAGGTACAGTCGCCTGACAATATAATTAATTAGGATTAAGAGAGAAACGCAATATGATGAAATTTAATCACAAAACAGAAATCAAATTTAGATCCAAACATCAAAATCCTATAAATTCATGAACGATAGTTCCAATAGCCCCAGCTATGGACTTAGTTACACATGCTAAAAAAAGGAACTAAAATAATCATAAACAAAGCTATAGAGAAAAACAAACTAGAATGACATGAGTTTCCAGTCTTTAACTAAGATCACTCGAAGTTCCAAGTCTCACCAAGAATATGCCAAAGATCTCCTAGAAGAAAGACAAGGTGAAGGGGTATATTAAAGAGCAAAAGCCAAGATGTAAAAGCGGTGTCCCCCGTGATGCCTCAGGTCTCTCTTTTAATAAGGTTTGAAAACCCTAAAGACTTTTCATAATTGGGCTTCCCACAGATAAGCACGGTTGTGTAATGCCTTAAGCACGATCGTGCATAAGCTCGAAGCACCCCATGCTTGTTGAAAGGGTCTGGGTATGCTAACTGCTGAAAAACTCTAATTTTACATCAATTTGGGCTCAAAACGAACCCAAAGTCCACTTACGGCATCTTTGTACCAAACTGCATAATTAATATATAAATTAATGTAAACTCCAAATAAAATAAAGGTCAAATATGAATATATGGACTATAAAATAGGCCCTAATTACACACTTATCAAGCACTAATTACTACTTTGAATGACATGAAGAGGAGATTCTTAGAGAAGTTTTTTCCTTCATCCAGAACTGCAGCAATTAGGAAAAAAATTAGTAGGATCAGACAACTGCAAGGAGAGACTTTGTTTGAGATTTGGGAGAGATTTAACAAGCTTTGTGCAAACTGTCCAAATCACCAGATCAATGAGGAGCTGCTGCTCCAATATTTCTATGAAGGGTTACTTCCTATGGAGAGAAGCATGATTGATGCGGCTAGTGGAGGAGCTTTGATGGACAAGACTCTGATAGCTACAAGGTATTTGATCTCCAACATGGCAGAGAACTCATAGCGGTTCAGTTCTAGGAATATGACTAGATCTATACATGAAACATCAACTAGCACTGTTGCTTTAGTTGACAATCAAAGGCTAGAAAATAAGCTGACTGAGTTAACTTCATGGTGAGGCAACTAGCCATAGGTCAGGCAGTACCGCAGATTCCACAAACATGTGTGATAAGTGAAAATTTTCTTTCATTTGCAAAAAGATTTGTCGTCAACCTTCATCAAATATGCAGAAAAATTTATGTAGTCTAGGATGCAAGCCTAGGTTGTCTCCAATGACTTTGGTTTGTAACATACATTGAATATGTTGTAAACATTCACTATAAAAGTAATTAAAACAAGGGAGTTTTGTGTGATTCCAATTTTAATGTAAAGGCAAGTGATGAAATTAATGAGTCCAGTCAATGAAATGTGCAATCCTTGGTTTGTTCATGTAATTCTATCCCTATCCCTCTCAAGATTCAATACTTTTCCTCTTCCTCTGAATTAGGGTAACTCAAAAAGCAAGAATTAACCTAAAAGTCTCATACAAATTAAGCAATTTACATGGGCTCCAACTCTTTTCCCTAAGATTACGCAACCTTAGAAATTAACTTAGGATTAAGCAAACCAAGTTAAGAATTTCATTAAAATGAATTAGGGTTAATTAAGGAATGTTCCCCTCATTTAACCATTAATTCAAATCAAAGATTGGGAAATGTAAATTCATGAAGAAAAGGGAATTACATTGACATTCATACTCAGGAATTCAAGAATCCATGAACTCACTAAGGATTACAAGAAAATTTAGCGCTCTATAAGGATGGGTCTTACAAATTCAAGATGAAAACAAAGGGAAATCAATATCATTAATGCAAGAATTAAAGGAAAATGAAGAGAAATTGTAAATCAAACCCTAAAATTGGCCTTGATTGTCACCCAAGGATCCTAAGCTCTGCAAAATGCTCCCAAAGTGGCAAAAGAATCTAAAAGTTATGAAAAAGCTCCATACCCTAATTTCTTAAATCCTATTTATAGTACAGAAATTTTCGCCCAAAGTAACTACTATGGTTTCATAGTGATAATGCGCAGTGCTCCATAGTAGTTACTATTGCTCCATAGTGGTTACGCGCAAGTCCTGTGATTTGGACCTCTCTGGAGTTATCAAAGTGATAACTTTGGCTGCTCCAGAGTGTCTACTATGGTTCCAAAGTAAGCACACGCAGCACTTCTTCAAAATGGGTCTATGTAGTTGTTACTATTGGTTCATAGTGATCACTTTTGTCTGCCCTTCTGGATTTAGCTTGCTGTAGTGTTCACTATGGAATCCAAAGTGATCACTTTCATATCAAACTTTCTCAAATGCTGAAAATCCAAAAGTCTAGAAATTCCTGCATAATTATTCAAATGATCAAAATTGCAAACTATATCTATGTAAATCAATGTAAATTAAACCAAAAATTAAGAAACCTATGATATTTGACCAAAATAATGTTTTTATGTTATTTACACTTCCTAAATTTACTTTTTCTATTAAGAAACATCAAAATGACAAGTAAAAATCCAATAAAATGTGGATTCATGAATGTGGTATATGTTCAGGTGATTATTACACGGATGTTTGTCCTCAGCAAGAAACATGCAGCGTGCCTTCTTTTGTTGTAGCTAGTATACATCCTCCATATCAACAACAACAACAACAGTACAATCCCTTTTCACTTACATATAACCAAGGGTGGAGTAATCATCCCAACCTAAGATATGGTCCAAGGCCAGCACAACATCAGTAGAAGTATAATTACCAGCAGCAACAGCTTGTACATCATCCCAACCACCAACAACCAATACAACAATAACATTATCAGCCAATACACCAGCTAGCACAACAACACCAGAAATACCTACCCCTTTCTATTAGACAGCAAGCTTCACAATAGCCACCTTTACAATTTAATACTAGACCTTCTCTAGAAGAATTGATGAACTAGATGGCTACAAAAATTCTGTAGTTCCAACAGAATGTTTCAGCCATTATACAAGATTTGCAAACCCAGATTGGGTAGCTAGCTACCTTAGTGAATAATTTACAGCAACAAGGGTCTGGAACATTGCCTTCTCAACCTGTTATGAATCCTAAAGGTAATGTGAATGCTATCACTTTGAGAAGCGGAATAGAGCTAGATAACAATCTAGTACAATTAAGCCAGTGTAAGCCAAACCAGCCCAGTCCAATGCAGATGAAAAGGTAGTCCCAGATAAGTTTGTATAGCAACAGTATATCCCTTTTCCATTTCTATCCAGGGCTTCTATATTAAAGAAAGTGGAGTATGATCAAGAGTTGCCAGATACTTTTAAATAGGTGGAGATAAACATAACATTGTTAGATGCCATTAAACAAATTCCCAGGTATGCAAAATATTTGAATGAGGTATGTATATACAAGAGGAATTTGAAGAAGAGGAAAGTCTAAACAGTTTCATCCTTATCCCAGTCCAGCCTTCCCCAAAAATGTAATGATCAAGGCACATTCTCCTTACCCCACAATTGGAGAATCAACATTTACTAATGTCTTGTTGGACTTAGGAGCTTCCATCAACGTGATGCTATCAGCTGTGTACAAATTTCTGCAACTTAGGAGACTTAAAGGCAACCAATGTGATCATTCAATTGGCAAACCGAAGCATAGTTCAGCCTTTGGGAGTGCTTGAGGATGTGTTGGTAAAAGTCAACCAATTAATTTTTCCAGCTGACTTTTATATTATTGATATGCAGGATGAGAACTCTAGATTGATTCTGGAGAGACCATTTTTAATGACTGCAAGGACCAAGATTGATGTTTATACAAGCACACTGTCCATGAAATTTGGAGATGACACAATTCACTTCAACATTTTTTACGCCATGAAACATCCACCTGAAGGCCATTCTATGCTTTATGATCATTCTATTTTTTTACTTGATATTGTAGGAAATAAAAACATTAATGTTGTGTGTACAGAAGTAGATGTAGGGGTAGATGTAGACATGGACTTTGATTTTTCTCAGTTTTTACAATTTTTAGATTTAGACATTGATGCTTTACCAAGCTGTACCTATAACAGTGGCATGTGTGCCATCTGTGCTGAGATTAATACTGCTATATCTTTTTTTCACCTTTGATTGCAAGTACAAATTCTGGTATATCCATGGCTGCTAAAGCCTTACAGCTTCCATTATCATGTACATAGCAACAATCTTCATTGGAGTTGAATCCTTTGTTAAACCACCTCAAGTATGCCTATTTGGATATAAAGCAGAGGCTTCGAGTAATCATTTCCAACAGCCTTCTTGAGGACCAGGAGAAGAAGTTGTTGAATGTTCTGAGGGTGCACAAGAAAGCCATTGGCTGGACTTTGGCTAATATCCCTGAAATCAGTAGCTATATGCATGTACAGGATTCTGTTAGAGGATAAGTCTAAACCAGTAAGACAACCCCAAAAATAACTAAATCCTACATACATGATGTAGTGAAGAAGGAGGTGGCTAAGCTACTGATGGCTGGGATCATCTACCCTATTTCAGATAGCACATGGGTCTCACCTGTACAAGTAGTGCCTAAGAAGTTCGGGATAACCATTGTGCAGAACCAAGAGAATGAGCTGGTTCCCATTAGAGTTGCCAACAAATGGAGAGTATGCATTGAATATAGGTGACTCAACCAGGCTACCAGGAAGTACCACTTCCCTCTCTCATTTTAAATTATAGAGAGGTTATCAGGCAAGCCTCACTATTGTTTTCTGGATGGTTTTTCTGGTTACATGCAAATACACATTGCTCCGAAGGACCAACATAAAACCATATTCACCTATCCTTTTGGCACTTTTGCTCATAAAAGAATGTCATTTGGCCTATGCAATGCACTTGCTACTTTTCAACAATGTATGTTGAGTATGTTTTCTAATTTGATTGAAAATTGCATGGAGGTATTTATGGATTATTTTACAGCTTATGTTTCCTCATTTTATTCGTGCTTGCATAGTTTGAGTTTTAAATAGATGTGTTGAGAATAACATTGTGCTTAATTATGAAAACTGTCATTTTATGGTAATAGAAGGTGTAATCTTAGGACATCTTGTCTCTGGGAGTGGAATACAGGTTGATAAAGCTAAAATTGATGTTATTACCTCTTTATTGTACCCCGCATATGTGCAGGAGGTACGTTCTTTTCTTAGACATATAGGTTTTTATAGGAGGTTCATCTAAGATTTCAGCAAGATTGCCCTGCCACTGTCTAGTCTTCTACAGAAGGATGTGCCATTTTTATTCATTGATTCATGTAAAGAGGCTTTCAAAGAGTTAAAGAGGAGACTCACTACATCACCTATCATGCATTAGATGCTAAACCCAAATTAATTAGATGGATGCTTCCCTTACAGGAGTTTGATATTGATATAAAAAATAGAAATGGTGTGTTAAATCAGGTTACTGATCACCTAAACCGTATTGAAGGGACCTTCAATCCCATACCCATTCGTGATATTGTTATACCTCCTAATGCATCTAGATCCCATTGATAAACTTAAAAGTGATGCCAAATACTATGTCTGGGATGATCCATATCTGTGAAAATTTTGTAATGACCAATTTATCCGTAGGTGTGTTCCTGACAATGAGTTTCAGGATATTCTGTATTTTTATCATAACACATCTTTAGGAGGCCATTTTGAACCACAAAGAACAATTATGAGGGTATTGGATAGATTTTATAGGTAAACCATCTTCAGGGATGCAGCTAGATTTTCTGGGAGTTATGAGATATGTAAGAAAGCAGGAGGGGCCATCACCAGAAGAAATGAGATGCCTCAACAGCCTATCATCTTTTCTGTGATTTTTTATGTTTAAGGTATTGATTTCATAGGTCCTTTTTTATGATTCCATATTTTTACTGATATTTTAGTATAATTCTAACACAATTAACAAGAAAAATATATGAAGAAAGCAGAAAAACTCAGAAAAAAGAGAAGGAATTGAGGTTTGTTTACATATGTAGTTATTTTAGCAATTGTAGAAATTTTGCTTAGAAAGTAAGTTTTTAATCTTGTTTTTGAAGGAATAAATTGAGCAAGGATCATGGAAATGGAGGCTTGATGTCAAGGAAGAAGAAAGAAGCAAGTCTGGACTCCAAAAACACAAAAACAAGATAATGCAGATTAGGCGTGATCACTATTGTCAGTAAAAGTGATCACTCCAGAAGTTCAAAGAAGAAAAAGCCTGGGCGTTGCCACTATTATCATCGAAAGTGAGCGTTCCAGAGAATCTTTAACCTGGCGAGTTGCGTGTAATTACTTTTATTAGTAATAGTGATCACGCGCAACCACTTGAGCTCTGCGTAATCACTTTTATCAGCAAGAGTGATAGTTCCAGAGAGCCTTCAATATCAGGAAAGTTACGCGTAGTCACTTTTTCTCATAAAAGTGTTAACGCGCAACCATAAACCTTCTGCGTGGCTACTATTTCTCATAAAAGTGATAACGTGCAAATCTGGGAAATTTTATAAATAACAGAAACGTGCAGATCTTCGGAGATTCAGTTTTATTTTTCCGTTTTTCTGTTAGATCTCGTTGAGAGAGCTTGAGAGAGAAGATTGGGGTCAAGTCTTGAAGCTTCCACAAAGAGGAATCGGATTGGAGCTTCTAGCCATGGCTTCTTGGAGTTTTTCTTCTTCTTCTTTTTCTTCTTTCTCTTTCTCTTCTCCCATGTCTGAGTAGTTTCATTGTAGTTAGGAGTTTATTGAACTCGAATTGATGTATTGATTTGATTCTTGCTTATGAAATTCGATCATTTGGATTAATTAAGTTGTTAATTCTGCATTTTACATAATCTTTGAATGGGAATTCATTTGATTCATCATAGAGGAACATTTACCAATGGGAATTGGACTTGATTCTCTGATCTGAACTAACAACCAGAATTGGGGATTACTTAAGGATAAGGAGACCTAGTTCTGCAGTCTTAAGGTTCTAATTCTGAATGCAACATGAAATTGAACTTCACCTAAGGGATTAGGGTGGTTTAGTTGCTTGTTAGGGTCAATGAGTTAAGGGATTAACCTTTGGCTATCAATATGCGAAACTGATTGTCAATTAACCAAATCTTGAATGTTCATAGGCATAATTGAATTAATATTGACATTCTTGTGAAGTAAATTCCTAACTATTCTTCATTCCTATCTCATTTCATTACATACTCTGTTTTTTTGCAAGTTCTTTGCTTTAATTGCTTTGGTTTACTGCTGTTATATGTTACAAATCTCATTCCAAAATTTGTATGGCTCAAATGGCTATAATTCTGTGAAGTGGTACTTGAAACCTAAATTCCCTATGGAGACGATATTCTGATCTTAAATTTACTCATCACTTGCTGCAATTCTAGTGCACTTGCTAGTGTAGATTGCGAACAACACTTTTCCTGTTTCTTTTATATATTCTTACATTTTACTTGCTGTTGATTATGTGTCAGGATGGATGGAGGCAAAGGCGAATAGAACTAATGATTCTAAAGTTGTTTCAGATTTTCTCTAGACTAACATATTTTGCAAGTTTAGTGTGCCTAAGGCTGTCATAAGTGATTAGGGAAGCCACTTCTGTAACAGGACCATAGCAGTTTTGTTCCAAAAGTATGGGGTGACACACCAAATTGCTATACCATATCATCCCCAAACTAATGGGCAAGCTGAGGTATTTAACAAAGAAGTCAAGCACCTATTGCCAAAGTTGGTTCACCCTAACAGAAAACACTGAAGTAAGTTACTGGATGACGCTCTTTGGGCTCAAAGAATGGCTTACTGAACACCACTAGGCATGTCTCCATTTTGTGTGGTGTTTGGTAAAGCATGCCATCTTCCAGTAAAAATTGAGCATCGATCATATTAGGCAGTGAAGAGTTGCAACTTGACACTTTAGCAGGCTAGAAAAGAAAGGAAGCTTCAACTTCAAAAGCTTGATGATACACTTGCAAGCCTATGAGAACTCCAAAATGTATAAAGAGAAAGTCAAAAAAATTTCATGACACAAAAATTTTGAGAAAAGAGTTCTCTATAGGACAAAAAGTGTTGTTTTTCAATTCTCATTTGAAATTGATTACAAGTAAGTTTAGATCTAGATGGGATGGACCATTTGTGATTATTAACGTTTTTTCCCACAGTGCAGTCGAAATTAAGGATGAAGCTATTGACATAATTTTCAAAGTTAATGTTCATCAGCTAAAACTGTTCTAGGAAAGCAAACCAATGGAGAAGGCTCAAACTATATTTATCTTTAATAGAGCCTATTATGATTGAGGAAGTGTCTACATAGGCACCTGGAGCATTCTTTTCTTTTATTTTGTTTCTTTTCATTATACTCTCCTTTAGTTTTCCATGCATGCATTTTCATTTTATTTTTACACTATTTTCATGTGTTTTTTTTTTCATTTTACATCCATTCTCACATTGCAGACAATGTTTGGTTCAAGTGTGGGGGGAGTATGCTAGTTTAGATTCCTATTTTTGTTTGCATCCATTCTCGCATTGCGGACATAGTTGATTTTTGTTTGCATTGGTTTAAAATTCCTATTTTTGTTAGTATAGAGTCTTCCTTAGCCTACTTTTCATTTGATACCTTTGCTTTTAAAATTCATTTTTGTGAGTAACTTTTAATTCATCATTCTTAGTTGAGAGTTTCATAACATGATAGATTTGTTTCTTACCTTTGAGTTTAGCTAGTTTTTCATAATAATTAGATTTTGGATCAATTCTTGGTAGAATGTATACCATAGTAAGACTTGAGCTTATTTTCTTTCTTATGTGATTTATTCATGTTTGTAGGTATTCTAGAACTTGACTTGACTCTTTTTTATATTATTTGTTTACATGCACTTTTGATATGATTTAGGCCTTCTTTCAAATTTTAGCTACTTAGCCAAATTGACCTAGCTTGCATTTATGCTACTTGTTTACCCCTTTGAGCCTTATTGATACCTTTCTTGATGATTTTGCAGCTCATTTCAAGCCATGTAACCCAAAAAACCATGATACACCCAACCTTAGGGACTAGATGAGCTTTGGAATTGTTATGTGATTTATTCATGTTTGTAGGTATTCTAAAACTTGACTTGACTCTTTTTTATATTATTTGTTTACATGCACTTTTGATATGATTTAGACCTTCTTTCAAATTTTAGCTACTTAGCCAAATTGACCTAGCTTGCATTTATGCTACTTATTTACCCCTTTGAGCCTTATTGACACCTTTCATGATGATTTTGCAGCTCATTCCAAGCCATGTAACCTGAAAAATCATGATACACTCAACCTTGGGGACTAGATGAGCTTTGGAATTGTTTTGGGAGTTGGTTAAAAACAAGTGTGGGAGTGATACCTTATGCTTTATTCATAAATATTGAGAGGTTCTTGATGCATTGTAAGTTGATTGGAAAAGTAGCTTGAATAGAAACAGCTGAAAAATAAAGAGTTGAGAATAATTACAAAAAAAACCACACAAAAAAAAAGCATAGGTTGTTGAATTTTATGTAACTTTCTATTTATTTTTAACTTATTCCCCATTGCTCTTCTTTTCTCTTTGGTTTTTAGTTTTGTATACTTTCTTTTATCCTACCTTTTCCTTAACCACATTACAAGCCTAATAAAAGTCCTACTTATCTTTATATGCATGTGTTTCAAATAGTAGAAATTAGAGGCTCTTCAAGCCTATAGTAATGCTTACTTTCATGATGTGCTTTGAGTGAAAATGAGTGATATACAAATCCTTATGAGAATTTTTATCAAATTTGATCCATAATTTAATTAGATTGAAGTTCTTCTATACTTTTGGGTTTGGAACATATTCTTGATTGTTTTTTATTCTTTCATACTTCGATTGATGAACTCATTTCCCTTCTTGCTCACATTACTTATACCTTAGGATCCATTGAAAAATTTTGCTTTGTTTTCTTTTCTTTTCTTTTCTTTTCTTTTATTTCCTTTTATTTTGCTTGGAAGTGCAAAAGCTTAAGTGTAGAGGTATTTGATGACTCATATTTTGTACTCACATTTATAGTCTTATTACATATTCTAAAATACCTTTTCTTTCCTTATCTCTTTCATTTAGCATGTTTTTGCATTTTTCGTAATAAATAGAAGTTTTTGTAAATACTAACTATTTTTACATTGTATTTCATATTTTTCTGCTCTAACCTTTGTCTACTGTTTTGGCCACAACTTCTTTTGTAGATATCCCTTTCGGCTTATTCTTTTTGCATAGGATTCCTAACTTCTCGGGCTTCAATTTGGACATATGGAATGTGCTACTTGGAGTCTAGAGATATTTTTTATTAATTTTAGTAGTTTAGGCTTAAAATATAGCTTTAGTATTTAGGATTTTTATTGTAATTATTTGCAGTTTAATCTTAACCCGTTTATTTTTCCTTTCATTCAAGACCATTATTTATAAGGGTCAAAAGGATGACTTTGGAGGACGAAATTTCATATTTTTACTTTTGTAAAATTCTCCCCTCTTCTAGAGAACAACATTTTTTTACCTTCTTTGTGCTATTTACATTCCAATATAATTCTGCAATGTCAAATTTTCATTCTTTTCTCCCACTTCAATCACGATCACATGGTTGAATTCTTGAATTGCATCATCTCAAGCATGGATTGCAGGATCGATTGATTGCTCCGAGTTTGTCCTTTCCTCTTAATTGCATTTCTTGATCAAGATTTGAGTATATGCAAGTATAATTCGATTGAATTCTACTTCCATTCTTAAGTGCAAGATAAACCAATTGATTAATTGATTTTTTTTGCATTCAAGATTTAGGCAAATTCGGTATAAACAATCCTAGCTTATATTCTTGCTTTTCTAGATCTTAACTGTGGCTATGATTCTTGATTTGAATTTTGGATTCAATTTACATTACTACATTTCAACTATTCCTGCATTTTAATTGTTTCCAATATACGTTTCTGTTTTAATTCTCAAAAACTATAAAATCCCCCAACCTAACCGTTGTTGCATGATTAAAATTGGAAACAAAATGAATTTGTCAGGCCATCGCGTTTATAAATGAATTATTTCTATTAAGTCATGCTACATATAATTGGACAGTATGAAATTCCATATGCTAGAATGTGAATGGGTAAGTTATGTAGTTACTGGATGGAAGTTGTGAGTTGTAGTGCCATTAGGTTGATCATTAAGTAAGACTAGTAGAGAAAGTTTTGATTGGATATCAAACATTTTATATAAGCATTATTTATTTTAAATGATGTTGTATATACTTGGATCATACGAAAGTTGTATAATTGCAGACTAGGGAGCATTGTATTTGCAATGATGTATAATGATGTAGTTGAAAGTGATTAGCCTAAGAATTAGGGATTAAGTGTTAAGTGCATTGTGTTTGTGATAACCTAAGAATTATAGCCAAGGACTTGTATTATTTTATTTTAGGAAGAATCGAGAGTTCTGGATGCTGAGCGTCTCGCTCAAGCAAGACTGAGTCATGCAGAATTGAGCATTCTAGAATGTTCTCATTCAAACGAGATCATTCTTGCTCAAGCGAGACAAGATAAGACTTACCCAACTGTCACCTCACCCAAGCGAGAAGGGATCTCGCATAGGCGAGAGGCAACTTCACTCAAGCAAGAGAAGCTTGCTCAGGCAAGGAGTCACAGGAAAACTAGGTAGCTCTCTAGACCTAATCTCACTTAGGCGAGAATGCTGCTTGCTCAGGCAAGATGCATCTCGCTCAAGCAAGGTGTTCCTCACTCAAGCGAGAATAGCAAGAATCTAGGAGGTTCCACTGTCTGGTTTCTCGCTCAAGCAAGGGTGAGCTCGCCTAGCCGAGAAGAGAGCTCGCTCAAACAAGAATTAGCTCGCTCAAGCTAGTGCGCGCAGATCTGGAGGAGTATTTAAGGAGCCTCATCGTCAGAAATATTCATTTTCTCACCAGACATCTTTCCTCTCTCATTTTCTCTCTGTTCTCTCACTTCTTCTTCTTAGAGAAAACCTTCTCAAAGCTGAATTCCTTCCCGATTAAAATAAGGTCGTCTATCTCATTATGATCTAGGTAAGTTTTTGGAGCTGATTTTTCCAGTCTTTACTGTTAATTCTTTCTCTCTCTTTCTTAAGAAACTTATACCATGTCGTTCTGAGTAGACCTGAACTGTTCAAGCTGTATTTCATACTTAAACGCTTGATCTATCTCTTTGGGATTCACTAGAAACAAGACGTTGGAACTTGTTCCAAGTAAAGAAAGCCTAACTAAGCTGATTTGGTTCATGCAATAAATAATCTTCATTTAGCTGAGGATGAGTTGTTTTATGAACAAGCTTTAAGGTAAAACCCAAAGTATGAATGGTTGAGTGTATTTCTCTACTGTATGAAAAATGTTTGGAATGCAGTGGTGGAAAATAATGTGTTGAAATATTGTGACACATATGTAACATCATTCTCTCATTAATCTATTTTCTCTTATAAAAATATGCAAACGTTATAAATTAATTTATAAAAATGGACAAAAGATAGATGAATGTAGAAAATGTTTCTAAATTCTTAGATTCTAATTTGAAAAAAATGTGAAAAATTTAAACCTCATATATGCATTTCAAAACTCTTAATTCTCAATTTTAAAATAATCTAAACTATCATATTAATAATTCTTTTCATCAAATTTATCAAAATACTTTAACTCCAAATTAAAACTTTCATCAATATAATTAAATAGAGTAAATGACTTTGAATAGAAAATATTCACGAATATATTTACAATTCTCCAGTAAATACATTAAACTCTTCAAAGCAATCTCTTTCCTACCACTCCTTGCAGATATGACCCTAGAACGAATAGACCTTCTTTACCTGAAAAATAGTTATAAGGGTGAGCATCCCTTACCCACTAAATCTTAAATTATAATATAAAGAAAATAATGCATACAATAAGTCAAATACTTTTTATTTCTAACAAATTCAGTCGTCATTTGACTAATTAACATGTATTTCTCATTGTATAATACTATAACTCAATTATTCAGTTCATTCTACTTTATCATATTAATTTCAATACATTACTAAAATTTCTATTCAAAGTTCATACATTCTATATTTCTTCTAGCATACATATGCATTATAGTTTCTATTATCCTGGAGAATTAATTAACCCATTCACATCAATTTCCTGCAGACTTAATTTATCAATCAAACATACAATCATAAGACATAGAAACATATCACTTTCCACTTAACCAAATATCATCCACTCCATAATTTCATGCCACATCACTTTACACTTAACCAGATATCATCATTCAATTCATAATATTTTGCCACTTTATTCATTTTCATCCAAATATTTCACCAATCCAACGGTACTCTAAGTACTCTCGAGCCCCTAAATTGCTGCCAACATACTCTCTCTAGTTACAAAGGACTTATGCAGCATGAATAGTTGTTGATGAGCCAAACCACACACAGATACAATGTATGCATTCACGACTTTCCAAACAAAGGTATAATTAGGAGTCGGTCAAGAAATGAGTGTGAAACTTGTAAATGCTTCCCACTTTTACAACGTGTACACATCAATGAACTGCATTTAACACTCTCATTTCTTCCAGATTTCCACAATCAACTCCAAACCCTATACCCTAGTGTATCCTTGAACTATTCATACCATATCTCAACTGTGGCACACACATTATACTGTTCTAATACATATGTAGCAACTACACTAATCGATGTATTACAACATGAGTTGTAATCTCACCCGTCGATGTATTACAACTCAAATATCATAATCACATCAATCAATGTATTTGTAACACATGTACTAGTATTCCATTTTCCATCCATTATACATATCATTACTTTTTATATCACATCGTTTCTATAGGTCAGACTAATATACTTCTATTTACTGTTATAATTTTCGTCCCTTTTTCTCATTAGAATATCCATCAAAACATATTTAGTAATTCATATCTATACCAAACAAATTTTGATTCATACATTAATACATTTCTTCTTCTTCCCAGTATTCCCTAAACTTCATTACACTCAAATAATCCTCAAATTCCTTTATTTCTGTACATCAACTCAAACCATACCGCATCATCATACAATTCAGTACATTTACCATGTTATATTACTTTATTACACATTTATCCTACAAAAACACATTAGCACCAATTTCACATAATCAGCATATTCATAATATTTCAGCAAAATATTGATAATATAGTAACACCTTATCACAAAATACACAGGGGGTCAAACACCCTCGGACTCAACCTAAATCGTGTAGTCTCATAATACTTAACTACTTGTCATATTTTCTCTGTTCCAATAAGGTCTTCTAACCTAAAGTTCAGTATTCTCTATCTTTCATCACTTAACTCATATTTCCAAACAAATCTAATGCTTTTCTTTATACAAAAAATATACGTTTACCATATGTTTTCATAAAATATCTCATATTATTATCGAAATAGGTTACTTAGACTCTTATGGGGTTATTACATATAAAATAAGACTAAGACTCAGGAATACTCCCCTTACCTGGAAATAGGTCCAAGAGCTAAGTTCTTCGTGAGCTCTAGGAAGAAACTCCATGTTTCGCCTAGTCAAACTTTCTAATAACTATAGTTTTCTCTAACGTCACAGAAGAAATTACTATTAGAAGGAGAAAGAACAGAAAAATAGGAACTAGAGTTGAGAGTTGAGCTCCATAAACTTACTTAAATCCGAAAAGAACGGATGTTTGACCTCCGATCCAATAAAGATTCAGATATATTGAAGGCTTTCTTTATAATGGGAGAGGGAGAGAACAAAGAAATATCATAGGAAGAGAAGTGGTTTTAGTGAGAAATGAAATTTCTCAACATATAAGTCCTTAAATACCCTTCAAACTAGCGCAATCTTGCTTAAGCGAGCTAATCAAACAATGATTTTTCTGATATCCTTGCTTAAGCAAGAGGTATTTTCGCCTGAGCGAGGACAGGTCAGAGAGTTTCAGATTTCTCTAATATCACTTAATATTAAAAAAACATAATTTACCAAAAAATGAAAAGAGGGTGTTACAAAATGTACTAAGGATGTTAATATATGTGAAAATGTTTAATTAATGTTTTCAGCTGCTTATTTTCATTGCATAATATGTACTAAAATGTTTAATTAATATTGCAAAAATGCTTAATTTTGCTGTGAGAATATATATGGCTATGTTGTTAATGTTGGATGAAAATGTATGCATTGTTGTATTGCTGAGGTTGAGAATAGATTTAATTCTACTATATTATGTTGATTTAGCTATGCTGCATCACATTCATTTTCATCATTCTAGAGCTGCATAGGACATTGAGTTGTACTTGTCTGGATCCAGATACTGGGATGGGTCACTCCTAGATCGAAAATAGTTCCTCTGGCCTACTTAGGCTGTGAAACCAGTTAGAACTGAATTGCTGCATTTGCATTAGATGGGCTGGTAATGGGCTGAACATGCTGCATTAATTGATTGAGATTGTTGTGTTGATTGCTATGAACCATAAGTCTTGTGCAAATTTTTTAATATTTTCATATTTTATAGTTATGATTCTTATTTATATAAGCTCACCCTTTGATAATGCATATTTTACTAGGTTTTTAAGTAGTTTTCTAGGTTATTTTTTATAGAAAATGTAATTTAGAAAATGAAAACTGCACAAAAATATATAAATATTCAATAAAGTAAATTGTTGTCTTTAGTAATTCAAATTGTGTGAATTTAATAGAATTCTGATATAATTTTGTTAGTTTTGTAAGAGATTCTAAGCTAAGAGTCTTAAGGATAAGCATTGAAGAAGAGAAAATAGAAGAAAGTAGAAGAAAGTAGCAATTTTTTGAAACAAAGAGCAAAGAATAATGAAGCTAAGTGCTAGGTGTTATCACTATATTTGAAGAAAGTAATCATTTCTGAGCTTAAATTCAGAGGCTAACCTGTGCATTAACACTTTTTCCAATAATAGTAACCACGCCCATCAAGAAAGGCTTTACGTTATCACTATTACAAATAATAATGATTGTTCTAGAATTGGGGTAAGAAGAATAAGTTGCGTATGATCACTATTTTTAATTAAAGTGAACACGCGCAAGTCTTGGTAGAAGAAATAAGCTACGCGTGATCACTATTTCTGACAAAAATGAACACGCGCAAGTCTTGGTAGAAGAAATAAGCTGGGCCTGATCACTATTTCTAAGAAAAGTGATCACGTGCATGACCAAAAGGCAAAACAAGTTGTGCATTGCTACTTTTGTCAATAAAAGTGATTGTTCCAGATAGTATTCCAGTAAAACAAGTTATGCATTGCTATTTTTGTCAATAAAAGTGATCGTTCCAGAGAGCATTCTAGAAAAACAAGCTGCGCATGGCTCCTATTGTGAATAAAAGTGAACACGTACATGATATTTGAGGCAACTCATCCTTGCGTTGCTACTATTGTCAACAAAAGTGGTTGTTCCAGATGTGAAGACTACTATAAAGCCTTCTGCGAGGTTACTTTATGTTATAAAAGTAGCCACGCCAGAAAGGTGGGAAATCTTTAAATATGAGATTAGCTCAGAAACCTGGGATCTTTTCTCATTTTTTTTATTTCCACACCTTAGGAGAGTTAGAGAGGGAGATTGGGGGCGACTTCCAAGCTCAAGACCTTGAAGAATCAAACTGGGGATTAAATTTATGAAGAAATTCTGCAGCTCCTCTTCTTTCACTCTTTCTCTCTCTTTTTCTTTTAGGAACATTTTCTGATTTCTTTTTGTTATGGATTAATGGATCTGATTTTGATATTATACATTGATTATGGATCTAGATTTTAAGATCTTAATTGTATTCAATGTTTAATTCTTTCCCTAATGCAATTCTTGAATTAGCTATTTAATTGAATTGAACCTAGAGGATTTTCATCAATGGAAGTTGAGTTTATTTCTCATATCTGAATTAAATGTCACGGTTATGGATATCTTAGGGATAATAATTTGTGATCTCTTAATTTCTAATGCCTAATGCAATGTTTGACTGAATTACACCTAAGGAATTAGGGTAGTTTAGTTAGATATTAGGATCAATAAGGTAAGGAATTATCCTTTGATTAATCTAGTAAAATTGATCATCAATCAATTAAGGAACTTAGATTTCAAATCTACTTCAGTTTTGCAATTGATAAAGAGGTGAAATCAATCCTAACTTCATTTACATATCATTTCATTTCTAAATTCGTCAGTCTATTTTGTTATTATTTTCTAATTTCTACACTTTATTGCTTTTGTTCTCAAATGATTTAAAACATCTGCAATATTCGTTTGGCTCAACTAGTTATTATTTGTGAATTAGTAATTGATAGAACTAATCCTTGAGGACGATACTTGGGACTCAAACTAAATTTCAAATTTTATTACTTTCTACAACTACCTAGAACACTTGCTAGTTAGTTTTCTCTGAGCTTTGTGACACCCTTGCACTTGTTTGTGTTGTTGTGTATGTATACTGCAATGATCGTACGATGGTACGTGAGCAAAAATGACAGGTGGAGTGTCCAATTTATCTGCTGGGGGGTCTGGCTAAAGATTAGTTCGGGCTAAAGATTTTGGGGATATATAGCTTAATTTTAGTAGTTTAGGTTTTAGTGTGAACTTAAGCCACTTGGTCACCGATCTAATGTTTTGATGTAATAATTATGCATAGACTTTGTATTTTGAGTTTCATTTGGAGTAACAGTTGTAATTAGGTATATACACTTATGTCATTTTTGTATTGTATGAAAATACCTTTGGGACTTTGTTATTATGCGAATTTGGATATTAAAGTCAAATTTTCTTTTAAAAAATATATTATTTGTAATATACTAGTACTATCTCGTTAATGCAATTTTTATATTAGGAATAATGATGTGTGATGTCATTGATCCTTTATAGAAAGGGATCGTGACAAATTTGTATCCTTGTGAGCTGACATAGGTTTGCTCTCTGTATTGCAAAATTATCTGAAAAATTTAGTTTGTTTGAAACCATTATGACATGGTTGTCAGCAATCATGTTGGATTGGATTGTGCGTGATTGCTATGGTTGCTTTATGATGGTTTCTAGGGCTTCCAAACCTAATATCAGTGAATTAAGTTCTAACAATTCTTTAGATCGTAAAAATGAATACCAATAAATTTTCTCAACTACAATAGAAGAAATGAAATACAAGATTTATGAAGTTGATGAATTAATGAGATATGACATAAATTTTTAACTAGAAACATAATTGTACAATTAAACCATTCATACAAAGAACTATTGATAATGCACAATAGAAATCTAAAAGAGTTAAAGTAAAGAAGATGACACAAGAAATTTATACTAGTTCACTCTCACCACCTGAAAGCTACATTGAGTCCCTAGAACACCTTTAGGAGTTTATTCATTATAACCAATGAGTTTGATACAACAATTACTTAAGATATCTCACTTAAAGATTTCCAGTCAGTAAGCTATTGCTCTTGGTAATCGATTATTGAATGATTTTGTTTAACAAACCATTGAATTATTACCAAACAGACTTGATTATTGAGTTGTTTTGTACTAAAGAAAATGAAATTCTAACAAACAAACTTGTCTAGTAATCAACTACTAAATGATTATTCATTGAAGAATTAATTTTTAAACCAACAAAATAGATTAGTAATCAATTACTAGATTAGGTAATTGATTACTAAGATAGTTTGTCAAATAAAATTGAGTTTATTGAATATATAGACCTTGATTTTTTTATTGAGTTAAACAAATATTTTAGTCATGAGAGCACTTAAATCAAAAACTCTTTTAAGATTATTATGCACGCAAATCAACTATAATATGCACACAAGCTTGAATTAAGGTCTTGATAGATGGATGTTTGTCTTTAGCAAAACACTTTTGCCATAGTAAATGAGAACCTCTTCTCACACTGTATCACAAAATAAATTCGTTGTATCTTGAGATGAACACCTAATTTCCTCTAATAATCCTTTTAACCAAAAAAAACTCACGCAATCCTTTCACCAAACCTCTAAACTTGGCTTCTGCACTAGATAAAGCAACCACCTTTTGTTTTTTCCCTCCAATTAACAAGATTGCCACCCACAAAGGTGAGATAACTTGATGTAGATTGTCTGTCAGTAATGTTCCTAGCCTAATTTGCATTTGTATAGCATTCAATGTGTAGATGTCAATTTTTTGTGTGAAGATTTCAAGCATCTTAAAATACAAAATACAACATTTATATGGTCTTCACTAAGACAATGCATGAATTGACTCACCAAGCTCAGTGCATAAGCAATATTTAGTTGTGTATGTGAAAAGTAAATTAGTTTTCTTATTAGACATTGATACCTCTCTTTATTAGTACAATCAAGCATTTCAGTTTCTGATAGTAAGTCAAGCACATACTTCATTTGGGATAGGAATATGCCTTATTTTGATCGAGCTATTACAATCCCAAAACATACTTTAACCCTTTAAGATTTATCATCTCAAACTCAATTGCTAAATGCTTTTGTAATCTAAAGATTTCTTTCTCATCATTCCCTATAATCATCAACATAGATTATTAGAGTTTTCACCTTCCCTTGTTGATGCTTCAAAAGAGTATGATCTAAGTGACATTATTTGAAACCATGTTTTCTCATGGTAAGACTAAATTGACCAAACTATGCTTTAGAGGATTGCTTCAATTTATATAATGCCTTTTGAGGCTTATTAACCACATTCCTTTACGTAGAAGGAATGAAACTTGGTGAAATATCCTTGTACACTTTCTCTTCAAGATTCACATGAAGAAAAGCATTTTTTTACATCAAATTGGTGCAGACCTCAGTCTAAGTTCGTTGAGTGAATCAATCCCATATAGGGGTGTTCATGGATTAGATTTTCAAAAATCAATCTAGATCCATTTAAAATCCAATTATATGGATTGGATTATAAACCAATTCATTTTAATTTTTCTAAAACCGATTTAAATTTTATTTTAAAATTTGAATTTGGTTTAAAACTAGTTTTAAACTTTTTTTACATATGGTAAAAATATACTATAACTATTTTTTAATTATCATTAAATTATTATATTAAAAAATATTTAAATTTTATAATAAATAATATAACATTATATATATATATATATATTTGTTAAGCATCATTATTTATTAAAGATAAAATATAAATACAAGGAGTACTCTAGTCTGTTGCATTAATAATACATGTCCAGAGAATATTTATGTATATTTTAATTTATTAATAATATTTTTTATTTTTATATTTTATTAAAGTAATAAATATTTAGATGTATTCTACTTTTTATCATCTATCTATCACATAAATTAATTATATGAGTTAAATTTTAAATTATTTTATTTTATTTTTTTATCGATTTAAAATTAGTTTTAAAATTTAAATTTAGTTTAAAATCGATTTTAAATTTAGTTTTTGTTGAAACTAGTTTAAAATTTAGTTCTATGTTGAATTAGTTTTAATCTAATTTTAAATTTAATTTTTAATGCAAAATTTATTTTTAATATATTTGTGAATTATATTTTTAAGGTAAAACTACTTTTTTATACAAAATGTTGCATTAAATTAGTGCATTTCACAAAGATTTTTATAATATTTATTAATATATTATATTTTATAGAAGTATATAAAATATTTATTATTATTTTTAACTTATTTTTAATAAAGAGAGTTTATAGTAAAAATTTAAATTAAAATTTATAAAAATAAAAATTAATAATATAAATAATAATAAATTTTTTATGTTATAAAATTTTAAAAATTAAAAAAACATAAATATAAAAATAACAGTGGTAATTAATTTAAAAATATTTGTTATATTTTAATATCTTTAATTATTTTTAATATTTATTTTTAATTATAAGAATTAAGATTAATAAAAAAATATTAGTGGTAAAATATAGTTACAATAAAATTTTGTAAACAAATATAATGCTAAAATTTAATAAATAAAGATATAAGGTTGCTTTATACATATGGATTTGGATAACTAAAAAAATTTCAATTTTAAAAAATGGATTTAGACACTAAACTGGTTACAGTTAATAAAAAAACTGGTTTAATATGGATCTAGATTTTTAAAACTAATTTGACATTAGTTATAGATTGAGTTTATAAAATTAAATTTTTGAACACCCCTAATTCCATATGTTTGAGTGATTCCCTTTATGACGAGTCTTACTTTCTATCTTTCAAGTTTCAACCAATCCAACTGCCTTGTGTTTGACATTAAATACTCATTTACATCCTATAATTTTCTTCTCCTCGTGTAATGACACAAGTGTCAAAGTGTCATTCTCCTATAACGTTTTAATCTCCTCCTTTGTTGCTTGGATATGAGGAAGGTCATCTACATATAAGTTATAAACTAATTTTTGAGTTGAGACATGATTAGTAATTGGGTATTTTGACTTACTGGTTTCATGATCCGATGAATACTAAATTGGGGCTACCCAAGTTGTACCTGAAAGGTAATTTATAACCAACAAAAAAGTTTTGAAGAAAGTTTAGAACTTGTACCTCGTATATATTCTCAAGAGATTAGTCTAATTATGGTACTTTCAGGTCTTGGAAGGGTTGTTCAATTTTGATCTCTATAGATTCAATTTCTTCTTCAACATGCAAAGGTTGTTCACTTTTAGTCTCTATAGATTTTTCAATTTTTGCTTCAACATGGTCAATATTTTGAACATCTTCTATTTCTTTTCTTTGATCAATTAATATTAATTTTCTATTATATTGAAAAGAAAATTAAAGGTTAAACAAAGCCATTTACAACCATAGGATCAACATCTTCTAACACTTAATTTCCCTCAATATTCAAGTTTTATTTTTAAAAAATAAGTAATTAAAAATTGTTATAATAAAGAATTAATTTGAAATTTCAATTAATAAAACACTACCTATTATATCAGCCACAACCAAAACTGGAGGCACATCATTGCCTCTACTAAAGTGTCTAAAAGTAATCTACTTTGTTGGTGCATGGAAGTGTTTAGGAAGCAACTACCAATGCTAAATGAAGACTCAAAAGCAACACTAGAGATGACAATTGTTAAAAAATCTCTTACAATCATTTACAGAATTGAGTATTTTGACAATAATTACTAAAAAATCTTTTGTATAATTGACTCATTAGCTTTCCACCAATTCAAGATGTCTAACACATGAGTCCTATCATACAAAACCAACTCAAAATAACTTTGAAAATACTGAAAAAAATTTTCAAATCTATCCTCCTTAAAATATCCCAATTCCAACAAAAACCACATCATCCTAAATCCTAAACAATTTTCAAAGTACTCATAAGTTCTGAAAAATAAAAAATGCATTAGTTCAATATTTCAAAACTTCCATGAGATCTTTAGATCTACTCATGGAATGGCCACTAAGAGCTAAATAATAGTGAGTTCTTTACTATTTTAATAAATGCATTAGTTCAATGTACGAGAAATATTTTTTTTTATTTCTGACATAAAAGAAATTTATTTGAAAAGATATTTTAATTATTTTTTATTTTTAAATTAAATGTAGAAATTTTTTTTATAAAAGGATATTCCATTTATTTTTAGAAAAATAAAAATTATGAAATTTATAAAAACTAAATTTAAAATTAAATTTAATTAATTTTTTAAATATTCATGCATAGAAAGTCATGTCATAGAAAAAAAGAGAAGTAACACAAAAATACTCTCATCTAATAGAATTCATAAGAATTATTTTATTTAAAAATTTAAATTAAAAATTATACATAAAATTAAGTTATTTTAATTTAGATATATTATAGATATTATTTAGATAATTAATTTTTAATATTATGTTATTTTAAATATAAAAAGCCATTATTGTTACTCCTAAAATATTGATTTGCGTGTGTAGTTTTTGTTTGGAATAATTTGTATGCTTCTTTCAAATTTTGATAAAAATATCAACTTGTTTATTTATTATACGAATATTTTAATTTTAACCAAAATATATTTAAAAAATAAATTCAAAATAGAAGATTCCTAAAATTAAACTAAAACTAATAGAAAAAGTTATTCAAATTAAGACATATTAAATTTATATATTATATAAATATAATGTATAGATATAGATATATAAATATGTATTATATAAAGTATACTTCTCATTATATTTTTATATTAGATAAGCATAAATTATAAGTTATTACTTTAAAATATTATAACAAGTTATAAAAATTTAAAAAAATGATTAAATGAAAAATTTTAAAGTGACATCATATGATAACAAAGAGAACACACAAAAATACTCTTGTCTAAGAGAATTTTAAAAAAATATTTAAAAATTAAAAGTTACAAATTATATGTAAAAATCAATTAATTTAATTTAGATAAATTATACATATTATTCAGATAAATAATTTCTAATATTATATTATTTTAAATATAAAAAGCCATTATTATTAGTCACTAAAATGTTGATTTGTGTATGTAGTTTTCATTTGAAACAATCTGTGTGCTTCTTTGAAATTTTGAGAAAAATATCAACTTGGTTGTTTATTATATGAATATTTTAAATTTTAACAATATATATAATTAAAAATAATTAAAAAATATTAAAATCAAAACATATTATATGACAATATAGATTAAAAGATACTTATTTATTTTATATTAATGATATATATATATATGATTTTTTAAAATAATCTGGTAAACAATTAATACAAAGTTTGGATGTCTGCTCTCCTCTGGCAGATGAGTTGTGGACTTGTGGACCATCTAATATGAGATGCAGTTGATTATTCAGAAAAACATTCTACTCATTTAGATCGAAAGAGATTCCAAAAAAGTTATATCCTTACTTTTAACAATTCAAAATTATAACCACTAATTTAAGATATTAAACTTTCACTTAAACGTGTTAAGTTTGCTAAATGTAGTAATATTTATAGAGAAGTTAATCAAAATTTTATTTTATTTTATTTTATTTTATTTTGCTAATACAATCAATCAAAAAATTTTACTTATTTTGACAGGACTTACTCTGATATTTGGTCTTTGCTAATTATGGATATTTTAAATTTTTAGATTTGTAGGAAGGGTTTGTAGTTTGTTTGCTCTTTACAAAACGTATTTTAAAAGTTTGTATTCAAAATTATATGAGAATATCAATTTACTGCCAATTAAGTGTTTACTTAGATATTCGCTGCAGCCCCATTGTATAACAAAACAAAACAAAAAAGTGCTCACTAGGCATAATTAATGAACACATATAACAGCTTTTGTTTTATAATATACAGAAAATTTTAAATATTAAATACTAAAAAATAAAATTATCATGTAAAAGCTCTAATCTAAAAAAATATATTAAAAGTAAATTAAAGGTATTAGGGATTGAAAGTAAATATATATATATATATATAAATTATTAAAATTAAGATATATTACTTTCATTTATATGGTCAAGAAGGTAATCATTAATTTTTCATTAATGTGAAATCTATATATAATTTTTTACCAAAAAAATGTATATATAATTTAAAAATAATCTGAAAATAAATTAATGTATTGCTATAGATTAATAAATATCATAACACTTTTATATAAATCTGATAACACGGGACTGAAAGTACAAAAGCTACCCATTCAAGGACTGAAAGAAAATTATTTGAAAAAAAATAATTTCATAATTATTTTATTTTTAAATTAGATGTGAAAATTGTTTTTTAAAATTTACATTTATTTATAAGGTCAAGAAAAAATCATTAATTTTTCATTAATGTTAAATTTAAATATAATATAATTATACTTTGATAATAAATATAATGTATAGATATTAATATATAGATAGATAAATATGCATTATATAAAGTATACATCTCATTACATTTTTATATTAGATAAGAATAAATTACAAGGTATAACTTAAATTTTTTTTTAAAAAAAGTTATAAAAATTTTAAATAAAAAAGTAATTTTAATTTTAAAAAATTTAAATATTCATGCATAGAAAGTCATGTCAAATGATAAGAAAAAGAAGTAACACGCAGAAATACTCTCATTTAAGAGAATTCATAAAAATAATTTTATTTAAAAAATAAAAATTATAAAAAATTAATTTAAAATTACAAATTATTTATAAAAATAAATTGATTTAATTTAGATAAATTACAGATATTATTAAGATAAATAATTGTTAATATTATATTATTTTAAATATATAAAGCCATTTGTTAGTCATAAAATGTTAATTTGCATTTGTAGTTTTCGTTTGGAATAATTTATCATAGAAGGTTAATCCAAATAATAAATAGCTTAATAACTTTTAAGTAGAGTCTCAAGTTTGAGTTTTTGTGTATACAAAAAATTACAAATTTAATATTTACAAAAAAATAAAAAACTCCTTTCATACACCTTAAACATTCTAAACAATTAATTTTAGTCATAAATCAACAACAAATAATGTCAGAAAGTACCCAAAAAATGCATTGGTTCAATAGTTCAAAACTTCAATGAGATCTTTGAATCTACTCATGGAATAGTTACCAGGAGCTAAATAATAGTGAGTTCTTTATTATATTTTATGAAAGAAAAATAATAAATAAATAAATCTTTGTAAATAAATTAAATTTTGGTAGTTGTATGAAATGTAATAATACTTTATGATGTCTATAAAAAATTATTACTATTTATTAACCAATTGTGTAAAATAAATTTAACTTTACTTTTATTGGAAAAAAATAATTTATAATTTTTTTGTTATATTTATTTTTCTAATTGAAAGGAAGATAAAATTTATATGGAACTTTAGTTTTCATTCTTATACTTTTTTTGAAATAAAAGAACACAAATTTGAAAAGAATTGTTTTATTAAGTAATAAGTTATTAAATATGAACGATAAATAATATATCTTCTTTTTTCTGGCATTTAAGAAATTTAATTGAAAACATATTTTAATAAATTTTTTTATTTTTAAATTAGATGTAGAAATTGTTTTTATAATAGGATTTTCAATTTATTTTTTTTTAGAAAAGGAAAAATTATGGAAATTATAAAAAAATTAAATTTAATTAATTTTTTATAACAGCTCTTGTTTTCTAATATAAAGAAAGATTTTAAATATTAAATAAAAAAATAAAATTTCATGTAAAAGCTTTAACCTAACAAAAAAATATATTAAAAGCAAATTAAAGGTATTAGGGGTTGAAAGTAAAAATAAAAATATATAGAAATAAATTATTAAAATTAAGACATATTACTTTTTTTCTCGTAAAGACATATTACTTTTATTTATATGGTCAAGAAGATAATCATTAATTTTTCATTAATGTGAAATCTATATATAATTTAAAAATAATCTGAAAATAAATTAATATATAGATATAGATTTATAAATCTCAACACTTTTATATAAATCTGATAACACGGGACTGAAAGTACCAAAAGCCACCCATTTAAGGACTGAAAGAAATTTATTTGAAAACATATTTTCATAATTTTTTATTTTTAAATTAGATGTAGAAATTGCTTTTATAAAAGGATATTCCTTTATTTTTTACAAAAAGAAAAAAAATTAAGTTTATTTTCATATTTTAAAATTTATAACTAGATACAGAAATTATTTAAAAAATATTTTTAGAGTTAAAATAATTAAAAATAATAATAATAATAATAATTAATTAAAGGTATTAGACACATAAAAAAAACATAAAAATAAAATATTAAAATCAAGACATATTACATTTATTTATAAGTTTCAAGAAGAAACTCATTAATTTAAATTAATATAATTATACTTTGGTAATAAATATAATATATAAATATAGATACATAGATAGATAACTATGAAACTGTGGTATATGGTATTTAAATGATTGTGTCATATTTAAAATTTTATATGAAACGTTACTAAACATGTGTGAAATTTAATATGAAAAAAAGAAATAGAGAAAAATTGTAATAATATTCTGTGTTAATTTTTAGTGAAATATTTAATTTTATTAAGTATCATTCTTTAAAGTAGCTTATAGTATAGCCTTTGAAAAGATCCATTGTATATGTGAATTGGATTAATGATCTCTTAACATGTATTATTAATTTTCTTTAGAGTTGTCATAGGTTAGTATAGAGTACCCTTAATATTCTAAATTTATTTTTTATAAAATGTTGATATTTAAAAAAAAAGATATATAGATTGATAAATATACATTATATAAAATATACATTTCATTACATTTTTATATTAGATAAGAATAAATTACAAGTTATTACATCAAAATTTGAAAAAAAAATTTAATTAATTTTTTTAAAATATTCATGCATAGAAAGTTATGTAATATGATAAGAAAGAGAAGTAACACAAATAAATGCTCTCAATTAAGAGAATTCATAAAAATAATTTTATTTAAAAATTATTCATAAAAATAAATTGATTTAATTTAGATAAATTATAGATATTATTAAGATAAATAATTTTTAATATTATGTTATTTTAAATATATATAAAGCCATTATTGTTAGTCCTAAAATGTTAATTTACGTTCGTAGTTTTCGTTTAGAATAATTTGTATGCTTCTTTGAAATTTCGATAATGATATATAAAAAAATTAAATAAAATAAAAATTATATCATTATTAATAATAAATGATATACCCTTATATTTAAAAAATAAATTAAAAACACAAGACTACTAAAATTAAACTAAAAAAAAATAGAAAACTTATTAAAATTAAGACATATTATATGACAGTATAGATTAAAAGATACTCATTTATTTCATATTAATTATATATATATATTTTTTAAAAAATAATCTAGATATTTTTTTTATATTTATAAAATATATTTTGAAAGTATGTTTTCAAAATTATATGGGAGTATACATTTACTGCCAATTAAGTGCTCGCTAGGCATAATTAATGGATACGTATAACATCTCTTTTTTGTAATATAAAGAAATATTTTAAATATTAAATAATATAAAAAAATTAAATTGTCATGTGAAAGTTTTAACCTAACAAAAAATATGTTAAAAGTAAATTAAAAGTATTAAACGTTGAAAGTAAAAATAAAAAAATATAGAAATAAATAATTAAAATTAAAACATAATACTTTTGTTATATGGTCAAGAAGGTATTCATTAATTTTTCATTAACGTGAAATCTATATATAATTTTAAAATAATCTGATAAAAATATGCAATATATAAAGTATAAATCTTATAACACTTTTACATAAATCTGATATCATCCAAGATTCTCAATTCAATAACAGATTTGTTTACTGAATTTTATTTAAAAAAGTAAAAAAGAAAAACTTTGTAAGTAAATTTAACTTTGATAGTTGTTTACACGCAAGAAATATAGTAACAGATCTATAAAAAAAATTAATTATTATCTTCTAACTAATTGTATAAAATAAATTTAACTTTACTTTTATTAGAGGAAAAAATAATTTATACTTTTTTGTTATATTTATTTTTCTAACAGGAAGGAAGATAAAATTTATATGAAACTTTATTTTTTATTTTTATATTTTTTGAAATAAAAGAACACAACTTTGAAAAAGAATTGTTTTATTAAGTAATAAATTATTAAATTATGTATAAAAATATTATTCTTTTTTTTTATTTTTGACATAAAAGAAATTTATTTCAAAACATATTTTGATAATATTTTATTTTTAAATTAGATGTAGAAATTGTTTGTATAAAAGGATATTCCTTTTATTTTTAGAAAAGGAAAAAAAACATTGAAGTTTATTTTGGTATTTTAAGATTCAAAATTAGATAAAGAAACTATTTAAAATTTATTTTTTTAGAATAAATATTAAAAAATTAATGATATATATATAATTTTCAAAAATATTTTGATAAAAAATTACTACATAGAATATTTACAAAATGTATTTTGAAAGTATGTTTCCAAAATCATACAAGAGTATCCATTTAGTGCCAATTAAATGCTCACTGAGCATAATTAATGGATACATATAACAGCTCTTATTTTTTTTGGTAATATAAAGAAAGATTTTAAATATTAAATAATTAAAAAAATTAAATTGTAATTTGTACAGAAATAGTAAAAGTAAATTAAAGGCATTAGACGTTAAAAGTAAAAACAAAAATATAGAATTAAATTATTAAAATTAAAACATATTATTTTTATTTATATGGTCAAGAAGATATTCATGAATTTTTCATTAATGTAAAATCTATATATGATTTAAAAATAATATGAAAATAAATTAATGTAAAGATATAGATGTATAAATATTTTTCAGCACTTTAGTATAACTCTGATAACACAGAGGAGTGAAAGTAAGAAAAGCCAGCGATCGAAGAATGGGTCGAGCAGTGATGTGGTTGGTTTTGCTGAAGTTAATGTGGGCAGTGATGGTGGTTGTCCTATTCTCATTGGGTAAGTGTGCGAAAATAAAGAGCAAAAGGTAGAGACATGTTTGAATTTGTATTATGTATTGTTTATAATCATAAAATGGAAATGCAGGTGTGAATAGCCAACAGTTCTGTCCAGGATCATGTCGTGACTTTCCTTTCTGTGATGCCGCATGCAAGCGTCTGGGCTATGACACAGGGGAATGCGTCCCACCTCAAAATGTCTTCTGTTGTTGTGCCAAACGTTGATAACATTTTTTTAGTTACCTGTTTTACTCATTTTGCGGCAATCAGGCAATCCATTTTATGAATAATTATTGCCTACATTCTTCGAAATAAAAACAATATCAGAAGTTTGTGAGTAATATAAGAACAAGTTATTTTGCTTGTGAAAATTTATAAACGTTTGTTGTTTTAATTCTCTTTTTTTAATCTTAGGTGGGGGTGTTTGTGCAATCTTATTTAGGTAGCTTTATATATATTTTTTATTTTACCTAAAAAATTGATTATAGTCGATTATTTGAATTAGAATATGATTCGATAAAAATTTAATATACATTTTTTAGAATTGAGACGTTGAAAGACGCCAGAGAAAAAGCGCTTTGGTTCTTTTTGAAAGTTTAATTGTGAAAAAAAAAAAGTATATTTTTCTATGAAAAATTAACATTAAATTGAAAGAATTTTCTTTAGTTTTGAACAGGTTGACTTTATTTGAAAATAGTTTTTCTTTTGTTTCTAAAAATATTGATTTTCAAATTTTAAAAATAATAATTTTAAAATAATTTATTTTGAATGGTAAAAAGAAAATATTTTAATTTTTGGAGCAGATTGATTTTGGATTGGATAAAAATATCTTTCAGATTTGAAAAAGATTTAATTTAAATTATAAACATATGTGCTATAACTTATAAAGGCCTTATATAATTTCTTTATCTAGTTCAAAATGGAAATAAAGTACATGAGTTATAGTGCCATGAATTTGAATTTTTTGAGATTCGATGAAAAATGTTAACATAAGAAGTGAACATGCGACACGACATTTTTTTTTAATTATGACTTTTAATTTTGAGTATGGTTAATGGATATTAATGAACTATGCACATTAAATAAATGCATGAATAAATGTATGAAAAAAAAAAATGGAGCTATGCGAGATTCTAGCAAGAAAAATGGGATAGGGCGGATAAAATGAAATTCATTCAAAACGAAATTCAAATTCTTTTTAATTGATTTTCAAAGATATTTGTTGAATTTTTTTTAAAATATTATTAAAAAAATAAAAATATATAAATGGACTCATTGCACATTTAATTGCTAATGTAGACTCTTTTACTGTTCAAGTCAAAATTCGGCTCTTCGTAAGAAGCTAAATTCTGACTTGCAACAGCCCTTTTTTTGTTTTTATATTAATATTTAATTTTAAAATAAATAAAATAAAAATAATAATTATATTTTTAAAAATTAATTAAAATATTTAAATAATAAGTAATTTATTTTAGATAATAATATTAATGCCTAAATTATTTATACTTAAAAAATAATAATTATATTTTTAAAAATAAATAAATATTTTAAATATTATTTTGTTAATTTATTTATTTAAATATGTAATTTTGAGTTAATATTTTTAAATATTAGTGTGATAAAATGTTACTTTGAATGAAAATATGATTTTAATTAAATTAGTTTTTTTCTAAAATTACATTATTTAATATTATAATTTTGAATATCCTAAACCATAAATCATAAATATTTAATATTTAATATCCTAAATCCTAAACCTTTAATATTATGATTTTGAATAAAGTTTATTTTAGAATAAAAAATATATTCTTAAAAAGTAAATAAAAATACTAAATTATAAGTTAATTATTTATACTTGAGATAATTTTTTAAAATTAATGTTTTAATATTACTAAGGTAACATTGATGAAGACAAAGTATATTAATAAAAATGATAACAAATTCATAATAATATTAATAATTAAATATCTCTGTAATGATGGTCAGTTTCACAACAAGTTCAGATTTTCACCTCTCGACCAAAGCTGTTATCAATGCATAATTCACGTTAAGATGCCTTAGCTTTGCTGTCCCATCAAAACCAAGTTGTTTAAGTATAGGAACAATTAGAGAATTGAATTCTGGTATTGAATGATAGAAAGATGAAATCATATTCTCAGTTTTCTGCAGTTATTAATAAATTAATAACATGATACGTAAATATTAAAAATCATATTTAATAAATAATAGTAATGGATAAAACTTACCGTTCTCCCAATGAAGATGGACCTATATTCGTTTTTCTTCCACAACAATATTTTTAGTAATGGGACTAAAGAACTTTTGAAAGATAGAGAGAAACGCAGAACAAAGATAAATGCAAGTTTGAATAAAAACATATAGTCTTGGATAAACATATTTAGATAAACTTTGGTATGAGAGAGTAGTATTAGATTCCTGAAAAGTTACTATGTCTTGGTGTACGTGAATGTCAAATGGTGTCATGGAGAGGTCACCATCACTCATAAGACATGAATGACAGAAGAGTGAGTCATTACTTAGGAGGAGAGAAAGTTTGTCAAATGGTGTCATGGAGAGATCACCATCACTCATAAAACATGGTGAAGATTTGAATGAGAGAGAATATAATTCTACTATTATAAATAGCCATATTCGTGTTCATTTTCTTCAATCAACCTTCTAAGCTTGTTCCTTGTTCTTGTGAACCTTCTCCTTCTAAACTTGTTCATCATTCACTTGTTTCAATCTAAAAATGTCTTCAATCTATATCATTGTTCACTCTAATTGTGCCATTAACCAATGTCCTAATGAAGGAGTCATGTTCACCTTACCATCAGCGAAATTGGTAGATATAAAGAGAGAAGTGACTCTACAAAGACTGAAGAAAGTTATCCACATAAAACTCTACTGAGAGAAAAATGAAAAGGTGTCAACCATACATTTTCGCTATCTAATTAGACTTGGCCTGGGGGTTAGTAACTACACATGTGTTGAGTTTAATGATGATGAAGACATCGAGATACTCTTCAACATCCACGATTCAAATTAACTTTAATCAGGTGTAGAATTATGTGTTACATTTGCTACAAACGTAACCTAGGTACCACAACTTTCACCTTCACCTTCACCTTACCAAACTTACGAAACCATTAATCCATCTTTTCCAACATATGATATGAATTCCAACCTTTAGTCCTACACATACTTTTAACTAGTTCATTCATGGACCTCAATGAAATACCCTCTCAGACATTTAAGCAAATCCTACCTTCTCAACTTCTTCAAGAAACTCCCATTGAAGAACATGCTATTGTGGGTCTCCCAACAAAAGTCTTTGATCCTTTTAGCGATGACGAAGATGAAATCTTGTCATAACAGCAAGATGATGAAGAAGACTCTCTCCCACTTCCAAATATTCCACCATCACAACTGTTAGCATTATACAATCCACCTCCACATTTTCTAGACTTCCCCAGTTAAGTGGATGAACATGACTCTGAGTTTGGCCATGTCCTTCATCATGAAATGGTAGTGTATCCGCTTGAAACACTATTTATTGACTAACGCTTCCTGACAAAAGAACAAGTGCAAGACGCCATAAACAGATTTCATATTATGAATCACTGCACTTACAAGGTGAAGATGTCAAGCATAACTAGGCTTGTCGTGAATACTTTCACAACTACTGTGACTGGAGATATCAAGCTATATTGCACACCAAAGAGCAACACTGGAAAATAATGAAGCTTGAAGGGTGTCACACATGTGTTTCTCCACTCATTTCACAGGATCATAACAAGTTAGAATCATGAATGATTTTTCAAACTATTTGTGAAATTATTGAGGCTGATCCATCCACACCCATCGCAACCATCATAGCCCACATAAAGTCCACGATGGGTTACATAATCAGCTATAGAAAGGGATGATTAGGAAAATAACATGCCATTAAAAATATCTTCAGAAATTGGAGGAGTCATACCATAACTTATCTAGTATGTTGCAAGCAATGCAACTATATGTTTCAGGCTTCATCTGGAAATTGAGTACACAACCAACATACCATGGTGGCTTGTTAGACAAGGGGAATGTGTTCTTCAAGAGGTTATTTTGGACTTTTAAGCCCTGCATTGATGGTTTTGCCTTCTGCAAACTAATTGTTCAAGTGGATGGAATATTTTTGTACGGCAAATACAAAGGGACTTTATTGGTGGTAGTTGCGCAAGACGCAACATAATTCTCATTACTTTTGCTGTGGTTGAAAGTGAAACCAACGATGCATGGTTCTTTTTTTTTTTAGAAACTTAAGAAGGTATGTAACCCCACAAGAGAGGTTATGTCTCATTTCGAATCGTCACGAGGCCATAAGAAGTGAATACTCTAGAATGGAAGTGGTTGGACGAAAAACAATTATGTCCATGTCTATTGCATTAGACACATTGCACAAAACTTTATGCGACGATTCAAAAATGCTGCACTTAAGAAAAATGTCGTCAATGTAGGTAATTTTAATTTTTTACATGCTCTATATTATCATTAATATTTTATACACTTGCTTAACTAGTTATATTAATTAAATTTGTAATCTTTTTTTCAGCATATGGGATGATTGAACCAAGATTCTTTTACTATTATAATATAACAAAAAATCATAATCCTGAAGCTGCATAATGGTTAGACAACATCTCAAGGAAAAAATGGACACTGGCATGAGACAACGTACGACGCTAGGGACACATGACAACAAACCTAGTGGAGTCAATCAATTCGGTCTTGAAGAAAACCAAAAACCTGCCAATTTGCTCCATGGTCATGGCGACATATACCCGTTGCAACAAGTTCTTCATTAAGAGAGACAGGAAAGTATATGCAATGATTAATGTTGGACATGTGTACACGGAGGTTGCAACTAAAACAATTCAAGATGCACAGTTAAAGGCGAACACTTATATTATCATCACCTTTGACAGGACAAGCACTAGATTTTTAGTCAAAGAAATGCAACTTCCGAGACAAGTTCAATCTGTAGGGACATTTACAATACAGTTAGATGAAATGTGGTGTGATTGTGCCAAGTTCCAAAAAGTTCACATCCTATGTTAGCATGTACTTGCTTCATGCTTACACGCACACCACAACTTTGACATCTACATATCTCCCGTGTATACCTTACAACAAGTTTTTAAAGTATACAAAAATCAGTTTGGAGAACTCAGACACGAAGACTATTGGCCAACTTACATGGCTCAACTTTGTGTCCAAATCCAGAACTAAAAAAACTTTAAAATGTCGACCCAAGTCCAGCAGGATAAGAACAGAGATGGACATTAGAGAACAACAAAATCGTGCAAAAAAATATTCCTGTTGTCACGCCCCTAATCACACAGGGAAAATATGTCCAAATATTAGTCATGCATCTAGTTCCCGTCAATGATTTTTTTTTGTTGTAATGAGTTATAAAGAAAAAAGAAAATCTAATTGTATTGATATATGTCATAGTTTACAATATTAAAAATTATAATATTAAATAATGTAATTTTAAAAAACTAATTTAAGTAAAATAAAAATTTTATTCAAAATATCATTTTATTATACTAATATTTAAAAATATTAACTCAAACTTACATATTTAAATAAATAAATAAATAAAATAATATTTAAGATATTTATTTAATTTTTAAAAATATGATTATTATTCTTTAAGTATAAATAATTTAGGCATTAATATTACTATCTAAAATAAACTACTTATTATTTAAATAGTTTAATTAGTTTTTAAAAATATAATTATTATTGTTATTTAATTTTTATTTTAGATATTCATTAATTATTCATATATATATATATATATATATATATATATATATGTGTGTGTATGAGTAAATTGTTTACATACTGCCAAATTAGTGGTCAACTTATAACCTAGAAATAAATTCATTCAACGTAGAATAATTTTTAAGGTATAATCAGAAAAGCCTTTTTAAATTATTTTTAGAAAAATGAAAAAATTAAAATAATAATATTTAATAATTAAAATTAAATTTAAAAATACTATTATGTAAACATTTTGAAATACTTTAATAAATGTGTAACAGTATAAATGTGATAACAATGGATTCAGAGTGGCAAAAGCTACGCAAATAAGAATGGGTGGCTCACTTGTGTGGTTCATTTTGGCGAAATTCATCTTTGCAACGATGGTTATTGTTGTATTCTCACTTAGTATGTATAAATAAAGAGCGAAATGTAGAGATTAATTATGATTATGATTATGATTATTATTATTATGGTGTGTTGACATAAAATGGGATGCAGGGGTAAAGAGCAACCCGTACTGTCCAGGACCATGTCGAAACTTTCCTGACTGTGATGCGATATGCAAGGATGCAGGGTATCTGGCAGGAACATGCGTGCCCCCTCAATACTACTTCTGTTGTTGTTTCGAACCTCCGCCACACCTTATTTTCAAATAGGAATTTTATCAACAAATGTATTCTTCCAATAATTGTTGACTTCATTGCCTCAAATAAAATGCATTACTTGTTTTAACTCTAATTCTAGTAACCTTAGATGCTGTTTATGCAAATATGCAATATGTTTAGGTAGATTTACTTTTCTTCTTACGTCATTCAAAATTTTGGTCATAGTCAATTATTTGAATTAAAATTCAATGTGTTCAGAACTCAACTTTTATATCTATAATTACAAAAGTAACAGCAAACTAAATAATTAAAGTTTAATATATTTATTTTATAATTATTATTTTTTCTAAAAATAACTTTAAAAAGAAAAACACCGAAAATTAATCGGACTTAATTCATAAAATTATTAAAATTTATAAAAAAATCTAATTAATATATAAAAATTAAATCATTAATGATCTTAGAAACTAACTAGTGATATTCATGAAAATTATTTATATAATAAAAAATAATGATAATCAATGAAACTTAATTCATAAAATTATCAAAATTTATTTAAAAATTTAAAAAATAAAACTAATATGATAAAATAAATAATATACACATGAAATAATAAGCTTTATAAAATGTTTAATTATATATTACATATAAATTGATGAATAAAATAATATTTTTATTTTTTGATTTATTTAAGTTTATATTAGTTATTATAATTTAATTGCATATTTTCAATTTTTGAAGTTTTTGATAAAAATGATTTCAAACAAATAAGGAGAGATGTAACATTCTCAAATTTTATTTCTCAAATTACAATATTTATTTTTATATATAAACAAAATAAATAATATAGATTTCATATTTAATGTTAGTAGAAAAAGAATATACAAGAAAATCAAAACTTTCTCACAAATAAAGCCATTTTCAAAATTTATTATCAACATAATATGATAAATAAAATAAATTGTAACTTAATAATCATAATATTCCAAAGTAATGAATGAAATATAAATACTAAACTTTCATTTATATACAATCTATATATATATATATATATATATATATATATGTAAAATTGATTACACTTACTTATTACTGAGTGTATTAAATTTTGAAACCTAACTTCATCTACTTATTACTCTATACCTTGAAATTTAGAATGTATAAAGTCATTCGCATTGATTCTACTTACTTATTACTCTGTGCAAAAAAATTCAAAACATATAACTTATGAATTAAAATTATATTTTATCACACTTATTATCTTTTAATTAAAGAATATTTATTAATATTGATAGTTATATTATGTTACAAATGGCAACATAAATATTTATACTATAAATTAGCTTAAATTACCGTTATTAAAATTAATTATAATATTTTTCATAATTTATCAATTAAAATTATTATTTTATTTTAATATAATCTATATTTTATTATGTACTTCAAACACTAAAATATATTTTAAATTAAAAAAATTAAACTTATAAAATTATTAGTTTATAATTTATGGTGTTAAATTAAATTTATAATAAAAGATAATTGCATATTTAAATTATTTTATTAATTCATTAAAATAACCTACATTTCAATATATACTTCAAATATTAAAATATAATTTGAATAAAAAAATACACATTTAAAAAATTATTTGTTTATATTATATATTGTTAAATTAAATTTTTCAAGAAAATACAATTTTACATGTTTAAATTATTTTATTAAATATTTTAATATTTACTAACAATACTGAATTGTAATTTAGTTTAAAAATACTACATTTGTCAAATTATTAGCTTATAATATATATTGTTAAATTAAATATTTAATGAAAAGATAATTTACAAATTTAAATTACTTTATTAATTATTTTAATATAATATATAGTTTAATATATATTTCAAAAACTAAAACTTACTTTAAAATTAAATAAATTATAATTACCTAATTATTAGTTTATATTATGTATTGTTAAGATCAAATAAAATAATTTAAAATTACTTTCATAATTTGCATAATTTATGAATTAATTCATGCTTATTACTCTATACCTTAAAATTTAGAATGTATAAAATTATTCGCATTAACTCCACTTACTTATTACTCTATGCAAAAAAATTCAAAACGTATAACTTATAAATTAAAATTATATTTTATCACACTTATTATGTTTTAATTAAAGAATATTTATTAATATTGATGGTTATATTATATTACAAATGGTAACATAAATATTTATACCATAAATTACTTAAATTACCGTTATTAAAAGTAATTATAATATTTTTCATAATTTATGAATTAAAATTATTATTTTATTTTAATATAATCTATATTTTATTATGTACTTCAACACTAAAATATATTTTAAATTAAAAAAATTAAACTTATAAAATTATTAGTTTATAATATATGGTGTTAAGTTAAATTTATAATAAAAGATAATTGCATATTTAAATTATTTTATTAATTCATTAAAATAACCTACATTTCAATATGTACTTCAAATATTAAAATATAATTTGAATAAAAAATACACATTTAAAAAATTATTTTTTTTATATTATATATTGTTAAATTAAATTTCTCAAGAAAATACAATTTTACATGTTTAAATTATTTTATTAAATATTTTAATATTTACTAACAATACTAAATTGTAATTTAGCTTAAAAATACTACATTTGTCAAATTATTAGCTTATAATATATATTGTTAAATTAAATATCTAATGAAAAGATAATTTATAAATTTAAATTATTTTATAAATATTTTAATATAATATATAGTTTAATATATATTTCAAAAACTAAAACTTATTTTAAAATTAAATAAATTATAATTACCTAATTATTAGGTTATATTATGTATTGTTAAGATCAAATAAAATAATTTAAAATTACTTTCATAATTTGCATAATTTATGAATTATAATCATAATTAATTCATACTTATTACTCTATACCTTAAAATTTAGAATTTATAAAATTATTCGCATTGGCTCTACTTACTTATTACTCTATGCAAAAAAATTTAAAACGTATAATTTATGAATTAAAATTGTATTTTATCACACTTATTATGTTTTAATTAAAGAATATTTATTAATATTGATAGTTATATTATGTTACAAACGGTACCATAAATATTTATACTATAAATTAGCTTAAATTACCGTTATTAAAATTAATTATAATATTTTTCATAATTTATGAATTAAAATTATTATTTTATTTTAATATAATCTATATTTTATTATGTACTTCAACACTAAAATATATTTTAAATTAAAAAAATTAAATTTATAAAATTATTAGTTTATAATATATGGTGTTAAATTAAATTTATAATAAAAGATAATTGCATATTTAAATTATTTTATTAATTCATTAAATTAACCTACATTTCAATATGTACTTCAAATATTAAAATATAATTTGAATAAAAAATACGCATTTAAAAAATTATTTTTTTATATTATATATTGTTAAATTAAATTTCTCAAGAAAATACAATTTTACATGTTTAAAATATTTTATTAAATATTTTAATATAATCTATATTTTAATATTTACTAACAATACTAAATTGTAATTTAGTTTAAAAATACTACATTTGTCAAATTATTAGCTTATAATATATATTGTTAAATTAAATATCTAATGAAAAGATAATTTATAAATTTAAATTATTTTATAAATATTTTAATATAATATATAGTTTAATATATATTTCAAAAACTAAAATTTACTTTAAAATTAAATAAATTATAATTACCTAATTATTAGTTTATATTATGTATTGTTAAGATAAATAAAATAATTTATAATTACTTTCATAATTTGCATAATTTATGAATTATAATCATAATTAATTCATGCTTATTACTCTATACCTTAATATTTAAAATGTATAAAATTATTCGCATTGACTCCACTTACTTATTACTCTATGCAAAAAAATTCAAAACATATAATTTATGAATTAAAATTGTATTTTATAACACTTATTATGTTTTAATTAAAGAATATTTATTAATATTGATAGTTATATTATGTTACAAACGGTAACATAAATATTTATACTATAAATTTACCGTTATTAAAATTAATTATAATATTTTTCATAATTTATGAATTAAAATTATTATTTTATTTTAATATAATCTATATTTTATCATGTACTTCAACACTAAAATATATTTTAAATTAAAAAAATTAAACTTATAAAATTATTAGTTTATAATATATGGTGTTAAATTAAATTTATAATAAAAGATAATTGCATATTTAAATTATTTTATTAATTCATTAAAATAACCTACATTTCAATATGTACTTCAAATATTAAAATATAATTTGAATAAAAAAATACACATTTAAAAAATTATTTGTTTATATTATATAATGTTAAATTAAATTTCTCAAGAAAATACAATTTTACATGTTTAAATTATTTTATTAAATATTTTAATATTTACTAACAATACTAAATTGTAATTTAGTTTAAAAATACTACATTTGTCAAATTATTAACTTATAATATATATTGTTAAATTAAATATCTAATGAAAAGATAATTTACAAATTTAAATTATTTTATAAATATTTTAATATAATATATAGTTTAATATATATTTCAAAAACTAAAACTTACTTTAAAATTAAATAAATTATAATTACCTAATTATTAGTTTATATTATGTATTGTTAAGATCAAATAAAATAATTTAAAATTACTTTCATAATTTGCATAATTTATGAATTATAATCATAACTAATTCATGTTTATTACTCTATACCTTAAAATTCAGAATGTATAAAGTTATTCGCATTGACTTCACTTACTTATTACTCTATGCAAAAAAATTTAAAACGTATAACTTATGAATTAAAATTATATTTTATCACACTTATTATGTTTGAATTGTATTTAAATAATATTTATTAGTATTGATTGTTATATTATGTTACAAACGACAACATAAATATTTATATTGTAAATTAACTTAAATTACCGTTATTAAAATTAATTATTATATTTTTCATAATTTACGAATTAAAATTACTATTGTATTTTAATATAATCTATATTTTATTATATACTTCAAACACTAAAATATATTTTGAATTAAAAAAATAAACTTATAAAATTATTAATTTATAATATATGTTGTTAAATTAAATTTATAATAAAAGATAAAATAATTATTAAGCAATGTCACAAGAATTATTTTTTTAATAATTAATATAAAAAAATACACTTATAAAATTATTACTTTTATTATACGTTGTAAAATTATATTCCTAATAAAAAATTTGGTAAAAAAATTACTTTTATGAAATATAATTTGAATTAAAAAACATGCATTTATAAAAATTCGTTGTGAAAATAATATCTTAACAGGTATTTTGCTGTAAAATTTTACTAAAATTGTTATATAATTTTATTTAATTTATCAATTAGTTTCCTAAATTTATTTATTTTATGAATAGATGTGATTAGAGTGGTAATGCACATAAGTTCTATTGAAGAAAAAACAACTGCTTAAGGTAAGATAAAAGAATGAGGAAGTTAATGTATAAATTATAAATTTATAATATATTGTTCAAACTTCTTAGTTCATACAATAATTTACAAGATTATATTTTTATTAGGTCACAACTTGAGAAAAATGAAACAAAAAATGGTGAACAAAAGGCAACAATGAAGAATTTAGAAGATTGAAATATTTTTATTACAATATTGTATAAATACTTTTAATATTGTGTAGAATTTGAAAAGTAAAAATGTCACCAAATATTTTTGTCTTTTATAAAATAATTTTATCTTATTATATATATATATATATATCTTATTTTATTATTATATATATTATGTATTGAGTTTGTTCTTAACATAAAATTTGTTTAAATTTTATATTATATCAATATCTGTCATTCTAATTGATATAAAAATTAATTTTTATATTAAATAAAATTATTATTCTCTTTTAGTTTCTATCCAAATCTTAATTAACAAATTTTTAACTACTCTTTTTTCCTTTACTTCTATTATTTTAATTTTTCTAAAAAATAATTTAATAGGAATTAACTTATCATAATTATGTTTAACCTATTAATGTAGATAATATTTTATTTATATTTTAAATTGAAATACAAGTTCTAATATTTTTGAAAATTTTACTGAGAGTATTCAATTACAAACGCAGATAACCATGCTTTCTAATGAAAAATTTATTCATTTTGTGGATTTAAAGTTAGTTCCCAGGATGTAAATCAAAATACATGTATTATACATAAAAATATTAATTCAATACAAATATTTTTTATTAATATATGTTTATTATGTTATATTCTTTAAATTATAAATTTTTTAATTTAAAAAAATATTTAAATCAGGTTCACTAAATATTAACTTTTTATTTTTGTAAGACTATGTGATATATCAAATATTAGACTATAGAGATAAAAATAAGGATATCACACAAAAATTATATCTGAAAGCAATTATCAAATCTCAAATACACTAGATCTGCATCAAAATTATTAGAACACTTTTATTTTTTTAATGATGGTATAATATTTTAATGTGTATATATTAAATTTATATTTATATTTTTAAAATAATTACAGACCTAATTTATATTTTAATGACGGTATAATATATATTTAAATTAAAATTTTATCTAGTTATTTATTAGTCTTTTGTAAGATGAACATATTATTAAATCTATTATTATCTTAATAAATATTATCTTAATTTTATTAATTCTATTATTATTACCTTAACAAATAATTATTTAAAATTATTTCATATTTTAAAATTAATTTACTTCTTTATTTTAATTAGAGAATAATTATAAAAATTATTCATGCATGTATTGATATTAATATTATAAACTGTGATAATATTTGCTTATTTATTTATTAACATAATTCAATTATACACGTATAGAGTTTATCATAACTACTCTTATAATTAATATTTTATCATACAAATTATAAATTAAAATTATGTTTACTTATTTATTAATAATGTTTTAAAATTGTTGGTGATAAATCAAATCAAATCATTAAATAAGAGCTTATTTATTCTGTAAAATTATTGAATATTTTAAATTTTAATATATTTACTCTCCATTGCTTGCAACTCAAAAAAGGAATGCCAATTATGCTACTTCAAAACATTAATCCGATATTAGAAATGTGCAATGGAACAAGACTTCTTATTAAGGACAATCATTAAATTATGTTGAATTATATTTGCCAAAACTTGTATTTAATCATAGTCAATTATATGTTGCATTGTCTAAAATAATGTCAATAAAAGAAATAAAAATATTTATTATTAAAAAAGATAAACAAATATATAAATACAAAAAATATTATATAAAAAAAATATTTCATAATCTTTCTTACTGTAATTATATTTAATATAATAAATTTTTTACCATATTTATATATTTTTATATTTAAATTATATATTTTATATTTTAAAATAAATTAATTTAATAAAGATAAAACAAACCCGTGCAGTGCACGGGCATATTTATTAGTATATATGTAAAATTGACTATACCTACTTATTAATGAGTGTATTCAATTTTAAAACGTAACTTCATCTACTTATTACTTTATACATTAAAATTCAAAATATATAGAATCATTCGCATTGACTCCACTTACTTATTACTCTATACATGAAAATTCAAAACGTATAACTTATGAATTAAAATTATATTTTATTCACACTTATTATGTTTGAATTATATTTAAATAATATTTATTAGTATTAATTGTTATATTATGTTACAAACGATAATATAAATATTTATATTATAAATTAACTTAAATTACCGTTATTAAAATTAATTATAATATTTTTCATAATTTACGAATTAAAATTACTATTGTATTTTAATATAATCTATATTTTATTATATACTTCAAACACTAAAATATATTTTGAATTAAAAAATAAACTTACAAAATTATTAGTTTATAATATATGTTATTAAATTAAATTTATAATAAAAGATAAAATAATTATTAAGTAATGTCACAAGAATTATTTTTTTAATAATTAATATAAAAAAATACACTTATAAGATTATTACTTTTATTATACATTGTAAAATTATATTTTTAATAAAAAATTTGGTAAAAAAATTACTTTTATGAAATATAGTTTAAATTAAAAAAACATGCATTTATAAAAAATTACTTTTATTATAGATTGTTAGATCAAATTTCTAATTATATCCAATAAGAGTAATATGTAAAATTGACTACACCTACTTATTACTAAGTGTATTCAATTTTAAAATGTAACTTCATCTACTTATTACCTTATACATTAAAATTCAGAATGTATAGAGTCATTAGCATTAACTCCACTTACTTATTACTCTGTACATTAAAATTTAAAACGTATAACTTATGAGTTAAAATTATATTTTATTCACACTTATTATGTTTGAATTGTATTTAAATAATATTTGTTAGTATTGATGGTTATATTATGTTACAAATGACAACATAAATATTTATATTATAAATTAATTTAAATTACTGTTATTAAAATTAATTATAATATTTTTCATAATTTATGAATTAAAATTACTATTGTATTTTAATATAATCTATATTTTATTATATACTTCAAACACTAAAATATATTTTGAATTAAAAAAATAAACTTACAAAATTATTAGTTTATAATATATGTTGTTAAATTAAATTTATAATAAAAGACAAAATAATTATTAAGTAATGTCACAAAAATTATTTTTTAATAATTAATATAAAAAAAATACACTTATAAGATTATTATTTTTATTATATATTGTAAAATTATATTTTTAATAAAACATTTAGTAAAAAATTACTTTTATGAAATATAGTTTGAATTAAAAAACACACATTTATAAAAAATTAATTTTATTATAGATTGTTAGATTAAATTTTTAATTATATCTAATAAGAGTTACTATAAATTGGTTTAAATTATCATCTATTAAAAATGATTATAATCTTTTTTATAATTTACGATTTAAAATTATATCTGATTTCTAAGTTTAAAATAATTTATAATTTAATATATACTTCAATCACTAAAATTTAAATTATTCAATGCATTAAAATTAGAAATAATTTAATAAATCATATTGACTGCACTTACTTATTAAGTTGAAAAGTATAATTTACGTATTTAAATTAGATTTTATTCATATTTATTGTCTTTTAATTATATTCAAAGAATATTTATTAGAATCGATAGTTATATTATATTAGAATATTTTTTTATTGTAATGAAAAATACTCAATTAGTTTAATATTATGAACGAATGCTTAAAAAAGTAATTATTGAGTAATGTCACAATAATTATTTTTTTTATAATTAATATCAAAATACAAAATTATACTTATAAGATTATTACTTTTATTATAGATTGTTAAATTACATTTTAATAACAAATTATTGATGAAAAAATTACTTTAATAAAATGTAGTTTGAATTAAAAAAAACATATTTATAAAAAATTATTTTTATTACAGATTGTTGGATCAAATTTCTAATGAAAAGATAAATTTTACATATTTAAATTATCTATTTAATTAGTTTAATATAATACGTAGTTCAATATATATTTCAAAAATAAAAATTTACTTTAAAGTAAAAAAATTGTTAACTTAAATTTTTAACGAAAAAAATTATATAATAAAAGTAATTTATTAAAAATTTTATTATATATAATATTTTATTTTTAATTATTATACAGATGAAAAGATAAATTTTATTATATTATTTATTTATTTTATGACTTTTCATATATCTCTAAGTAAGACTTCATCTTTACTTATATAAGTTATGTTTAGTTGTTTACACAACTTTTGAAAACTTGCTCACCATCCTTTCTATTGTCATATTGTTTTTATATTTTGCAATCATGTCCAATTATCTATTCACGTAAGTAAAGGTGTTTTCGAGTTTGATATTTTTTTTTCTATCATCATCTTTTTTTTCTTTGTATTTTGCAATCATATCAGCGGTCAAGAATTACCTATCAACGTAAGTACATGTGTTTTTGAGTTTGATATTTTTCATGTTTTTGTAGGATAACAACAAGTTTCAATGAAGATAAATGGACTTTTCTTAACAATCTGAATTCAACAAAAGATTATTGGAAAATAACAGTGCAAATATCACGACTATAGGATATACTAAACATATATCGCAAAAAAGAGTTAATTAGTACTGATATGGTACTGATTGATGAAAATGTATTAGATTTGTTTTTCCTTATAAAAGAATTATTATTTTTTTATAAATTATAATTATGTTGTCTTTTATATGTTGTTCTATAATAACTAACTAAATTTATTTCTAAATTTTCTAACCAATTAATTTTTTTATAGAACAATTACATACATGCTTCCATAGGACAAGGTATTTCTTATAGGTTTAAAGGCATAATAAAGGAAGGAAAATTATACTCCATAACAAATTTTACATTGACAAAGAAAAAAGATAGATTTGCTGTGGTTGAAAATCATTCTTTCATATTGCAATTCTATGCCACAACTATTATTAAGAAAGTAAATGATGATAACATAATTCCTTTCTATATCTTTGAGTTTGTGAACTTTGAAGATCTGAATAGTCGTTGTGGAAATAATGCCTTAACAGATATTTTGCTGTAAAACTTTACTAAAATTTGTTATATAATTTGTATTTAATTTATCATTTAGTTCATTAAAATTATTTATTTTATTAATTGATGTGATTGAAGTGGTCATATATAGAAGTTCTATTGAAGAAAAAATAACTGCTCAATGTAAGGTTAATGTCATGACGCTTCAATTACAAGACATGAGGTATAAACAATTATTCTAAATTTATTATTAATTGAAAAATCTTATAATTTTGGTTAAATCATTTGCAGGAAAAATAGAGTAAAAGTCACAATGTGGGATGATTATATTGCATTATTTGAAGAGATAATAAAAGATAACACATCTAAGGATTCAAAAATCAATTTTGTAATATTCATATCCATTATTGTGAAAGAATTTCAAGGTAATTGTATTATTATATTTTTAAAATGTTTTATTGAAATAAATTATATATATATATATGCTTCATATTTAATTATAAAAAATATGAGTTTATGTATTATAGGTAGTATTTCTATTTCCACATCAAGATCAACAAAGATCTATGTCAATATTGACATACTAGAAGTTACTCATTTTATAAATTCATTCAGGTATTAAAATTATCAAAAATCTCTATGTTATGTTAATTATTGTTAATTCTTTATTTTTTATCTTAATCATATTTTTAATTATTCATTATCACATTGTTGTAGGAATTTTAATGATGTGCATATTGCTGACAATGTTGATAATACAAGATCTACCATTCTTCCTAAGTTAGAAAATTTTAAAAACATATCTGAAATTTTGATAATGGCAAAATCAAAGAGTAATATGGTAAATTTAATTTCTCTTATACCTTTTTTTTAATAAATTTTTAAACTAATTTTTTAATCAATTTTTAGAATGCCATAATTGGTTGTATTGCAACTGTGAACGATATATTGCTTACAAATAGTTGGTATTATATTTCTTGCCCCTATTGCAAGAAGAAAGTTTCTTTCACAGCTACAAATTTTAAATGTGAATCATGTTATAAAGACGTTGATTATCCAATGACAAGGTAATTAATTTATCACTATATATTCAAATTTTTAAATTTTCATGTTAAAATAAATTGAATAATATATTATTGCCTTGATTTATATAAATTACAGGTTTCATCTCGAACTTGATGTTAAAGATTTTACAGATTTAACTATATTTGTTTTATTAGATGAAGTTGTTGAACAATTAGCACAAGTAAAGTTAAAAGATCTTATTGGAATAGCTGAAATTGTAAGCAAAAGTATTAAGTTCTAACTTATTAAAAAATTTAATCAAATATTTGATTATATAAATAAAATATATTAACACATATAACTATTTTTATGCGATAATTTTTTTAAGGGTGATGGTGAAGGGTTAAAGTTGCCTCCACAACTTTTAAAGATTATTGACACTTCACATATTTTTTAAATAAAAATGAGTACTTATTTTGAAAGTTGTGGAAGACAAAGTTTCACGGCAAATAAAATTATGAAGATAGTAAAGGTAATATAGAAGATTAAATTGGAGTTTCATTACTTTTATCTATAATGTTTATAGATACGATGATGAATAACTTTATTTTTATTATCTAATATTTACAGATTGAGGAGGAAGAATGTTTAGACAATACAAATGCAATAACAAAAAAAAAATGACTTGGCAATAAGTTGTTTACATATATCTCTAACTGTGGAAACACCAAATTTACCAAAAAAAAAGAGAAATTTAATGTATAAATTATACATTTATAATTTATAGTTCAAATTCTTATATCATACACTAATTTATATTTGATATTTTTTTTAGGTTGCAACTTGAAGAAAATGAAGCAAAAAATGGTGAACATAAAGCAACAATGGAAGATTTAGAAGATTAAATAATTTTTATTGAAATATTGTATAAATACTTTTAATATTGTGTAGAATCTGAAAAGTAAAATGACACCAAACATTTATGTCTTTTTATAAAATAATTTTGTTATTTTATTATATCTCTCCCTCTTACTTTATTATGTATTGATTTTTGTTCTTAGACAAATCTTATATGTGACTTATATAAATTTTATATTATATCAACGTCTGTAATTTTAATTGATATAAAAATTAATTTTTATATTAAATACAATAATTCTTTTCTTTTAGTTATTACTTAAATCTTAATTAAAAATATTTTAACAACTCTTTTTTTCTCTTCATCTATTATTTTATTTTTTTTAAAAATAATTTAATAAGAATTGATATATCATAATTATGTATAACCTATTAACATAGACAATATTTTATTTATATTTTATATTATAATAATTATGATGACAAATTTAATTTTTTTAAATTAAAAATTAATAATATTTATCCTTAATGATTTTGTTGCAATGTTTCTTTTTATAAAATGTTATAATAAGAATGACAAATTCAAAATTAACCAATTAAAACTAATTAATTATAACAATTAAACTAAATTAAACGTTATTAAAAGTCATAACAATGAAAATGAATTTGATTTGATTTTTAAGTTTTTGGGTAACTAGTTCATTTCTATATTTAAAACTTTTATATCATAATGAATGAATAAGTAAAGAAAATATAACGTTTTAACTCTGAATTAAGTTCAAATATTATATTTAATTTCTATATATATATATATATATCATTTGTTTCAATCTTTAACGAATATTTTTCTTTATATACTTTTAAAATTTTTTTAGTATGAAGTCTAAATCTTTACAACTATCGCCGAGAAAGATAGAAGTTAGTGTTTAAAATGTTATAGAAGTATTTTTTATATTAACATATGAAATTAAAATTATATTTTTTATTAAATATAATCATTCTTTTCTTTTAGTTTTTACGTAAATCTTAATTGAAAATTTTTTAACAACTATTTTTTTCTCTTCTTCTATTATTTTTATTTTTTTTAAAAAAAATCATTTAATAAGAATTGATATATCATAATAATGTATAACCTATTAACATATACAATATTTTATTTATATTTTATATTATAATAATTATGATGACAAATTTAACTTTTTTAAATTAAAAAGTAACAACATTTATCCTTAATGATTTTGTTGCAATGTTTTTTTTTTTTATATAAAATGTTATAATGAGAATGACAAATTCGAAATTCTCCAATTAAAACTAATTAATTATAACAATTAAACTAAATAAAATATTATTAAAAATCATAACAATGAAAATGAATTTGATTTGATTTTGAAATCTTTAAGTAACTGTTCTATTTGTATATTTAATACTTTTATATGGTAATGAATGAATAAGTAAAGAAAATGTAATATTTTAACTCTGAATTAAGTTCAAATATTATATTTAATTTATATATATATATATATATATATCATTTGTTTCAAAAATTTACGAATATTTTTTTTATATACTTTTAAAATTTTTTGAGTATGAAGTTTAAATCTTCACAACTATCGAAAGACTTTCAATCTAAGAAAGATAAAGGTTAGTGTTTAAAATGTTATAAAAGTATTTTTTATATTAACATATGAAATTATATTTATTTATTAGAATTTCATACTCTAACTATATGATTATTCAAAATTTTCAGATTAGAATATGTTTTAATGCTTTTAAAAATTTTCCTGAGAGCATATAATTGCAAACACAAAGAATAATGCTTTTTAATGGAAAAATTCAGTCATTTTGTGGACTTACAATTAGTTTCCAGAATATAAATCAAAATACAGGTATGATACATAAAAATATGAAATCAATATAAATATTTTTTTATTAATATAATTATTTATTATGTTATATTCTAATTATATATTTTTTAATTTTTAAAAAATATTTAAATCAGGTTTATTGAATATTGACCTTTTTTGTAAGATCAAGTAATGTATCAGGTAATGTTTAAATTACAAGAACATTTTAATGTAGCATCACTAAATTATACATATTTTAATTTTACAATATTATTCCAATATATATGATATTGTTTGTAAATAAATTTGTTTATATAATAATACAAAAAAGAATATATTTTAATTGATGAATTAAAATATGTATGATAAAAAACTCATGCAACGCACGGGTATATTTACTAGTTAGTATAATAATTTACAAACTGTTCATCAAAATATGTGAGACTTAAAATAATAATTATATAATCAAAATAAACTAAGTCTCAGAGCAGTCTTAATCTATATCTAAAATACTGAGGACCTAATGCTAGTCATCGCCATGTCATTCTTTTATACTTGTGAAATCCTCAGAACCAAGATTCTCATCTAATCCGAGATAGAGATCTCCAGAGTCAGTTGCGATCTCAACACCTAGAATCTACTCAAAAGTAACTTGGGTCAGTCTCCCAAGAAGATCATGATCAAGATACATTCACATGTAGGTCATAGCTGCCGGAGTTTTAACAATACCTCTATAAATATATATACATAGGGTATGGTGGATCCGATTAGTTACAATATAGGAAAATCTAAGGGAACACCATAATATAACTCCATTTCCAAAATATAAATATGACTAAGTATGTTATTATAATCTATGGCCAGCTTAAAATAACAAAACCTTTGGTACTCATTAAATACATAATTTAATCTATATTATATAGAACTATCTACAATCTAATTATCTCTTGGGATGCCATCATCCTGGTTCCTAAAAATTTTAGTAAGGATGAACATCTATTTTACTAATTCACACATTAATATCACAAAAATCATAGTTATGGAATAAAAGAAAACATAATCATTTCAACTACTAATAACAAAACAACAATCATTATATGATCACAATACATAAATTCACCATAAATTATTTTATTTCTCTCTTTCAAATACGCACTCCTAGTGCACTGTGATCACAAAAATACAATGCCTCCAGCATTCTTGAGATCTTAACAAAGTAAATAATCGTTGATTAACCCATGCACACGAATACAAGTCATATAACGTATACAATAATAGACTCCATAGCAAAGGTATAGTCAAAAGTCTAGTTAGGAAACAAGTGTGAAGTCATGTGACGCATTCGCTCTAAGAAAAAAATATATACACATACACAAATGTTGCTTATCACCTTATGTTTTCCTTAGATTTTCTATCATCTTCGGACTCTATACTTCCAATGTATCTTCGGACTCTAGAATAATAAAATCAATTGCTCTAACCTATGAGAATATTTTTTATGATTTTAGAAAAATTTTCTGAAATTAAAAATAACATAAAACAATTCTATAGTGCTTAAAATTGTAAGTTTTCCTTAAAATTACTGAAAATTCCTATTTATATCCAACTAAAGAGGAAATCATGAATTTTACTTCAATAATATTGTAACAAGCCATAGAAACATTAATCGAAGGTTAAAAATTTAGTTCATGCCTTTAAAATGATATTTGTAGAAAACAATATATAATCTAAAATAGAAAACACTCAAATTCACAAAAAAAATTCTAAAAATTATTTAAAAAATTCCAACGTATAGAATTATATATATATATATATATATATATATATATATATATTCTCACCATAATATCATGAATATAATACATAAAAAGTAAAGTCATTAATAAAATTTCCTCCAAACACTCTTTTACACTATGTTAAGATTTTTCTTAAGAACTTTTTGTTTTTGTTGTTTTAGGCATTTTCTTAGATTTTTTGTCCAACCAATTTTAATTTCATGTACCAACTAGGACAACAAAATTTTCATCAAATAAAAAAAGGTTAATGGTTCTCCATGACTCAAAATCATTTAGCAAAAATATCTCTTAATTTATGAACTAATATTTCCCTCATTTACTTGATTTTTGTTTGATTATTTTTGTGAGATTAAATGTGGGTGATTGTCTCATCTCCCTTTCTTGCTATTTGATAAGCCTTAGACTCTCTCTTTACTCCTTGAAGTCAGTTCCTTTATGTGGCAAAAGAGTTTCTAAGGAAATTGGACTTTTCTACTTAAGTGGCTTTGTGAGGTACTAGGGCTTTGTCTAGTTTTATTTAGAACTTTTCAAGTATTTGGTTATGAACTGGGTCATGTTTGTGACGTGAGGTTTCTTTAGAATTTTTTTTGTTGGTTTGAAAGGTTTAGAAAGGTTCGAATTGGATAAGTTAGGAAATTTTTTGCACTTTCTCTCCCTAAGTTCCTTGGTTTCACATGAAAGTGAGGTCTCTCTTCGCTTAAACTTTTCAAATTTTCTTTTGCTCTCCTTTGGCTAGGGACCATACGACTACTTTATATGGTCTATGTTCAACAACTTCCCTTTAGAAACTGTCTTTCTAATCAGTTTGTAGCCATGTGTAAATTGGTCAACAAAAATCTTGCACATAGTGGATAAACTTAGCTTTTAATGTGGTACAACCCTTTGCTAACTAAGCTCGATTCTTTTCCTTTTATTAACTCTAATAATTGATTAGTTAGGGAAGATTTATTTACATCTAGTTAGGTTAACTAAGTAAGAATCCTTCCTGGAATCAAGTGTCATTTCATGCAATTTTTGTAGTTTAAGCTATTTCTCTTATTGACTTATTCCATTCAACTGTTTCCCTACTTAAGTATTACCAATTTAGCTTTACTTTCAAGCCACAAACCATGCAAATGAGATAAATTAGATAGGATTGAAAATTTCTAAAAAATTCCAATCATTTCCACATCATATAAGCAATGCTTTTAAGTACTGAGCTGGCTGACAGAGTGTCAACTCAGTGCTTCTACATGGCGTTACGTAATATGCTATGTCATTTATTTTTTATTATTTAAAATTATATAATTTTAAATAAATTCTTAAACACATTTTACATAATTACATAAAAACTCTTTTGACTTTTTTTTTCTTCTTTGCAACCCTTCCCCTACAACCCCTTTCCAGAATCCTTTCGCCCACCCCCACCCCCACAATCCATTCTCCCTCCCCTTTCCCACATTTCCACTGCTTCTCCACACCCCTTTTTGACAATTCCTCTCATTTGCCACCATCACCCAGCACCTTTCCCCCAACCCCTTTTCTTTACCCTTTCAAGATTGTGTCATGCGGTAAATAACATCTTCTCGAACGACTTTTAGGGGCATCTCTACCAAACTACTTACACTAGAAGCTATGCATTTTCTCAACAATCTAGATTCCTCCCTATACCTCAAAGGTCGAGAAAGGATGGTGGAAGGGGGTTATAAGGATCGGAGGGAGAGGGTTGCAGAGAAGAAAGAAAAAAGTTAAAAGGGCTTGTATACAATTATGTAAAATATATTTAGAAATTTATTAGCAATTATATAACTTTAAATAATAAAAAATAAAAAACTAAATGACTGGCATGTCACATGATGCCACATAGGAGTGCTGAGTTGGCATTTCATCAGCTAGTTCAGCACTTAACATAAGAAAGTTGATGGCAGGGACTAAATCCTAATTTCTTAACTTTTTAAAGACTAAATTATAACAAATTTTTTTATAAAAACTTATAGCAAAATGCTCAATATTTAAAGGGACCAAAAACAAATTAAGCCATTTAGATAGTTTATAATCACTTGAATAATTAATCTCTACTAAAATTTAGATCATTCCTTACTTGCATTACCCAATTCTTCCATAAATTGTTCTATTTTTGGGTCAATTTTGATAAGTTATTCCTCTATTTAATTTTACATATGATATAAATTTCTAATTTAATTGAACTAATATGATTTATATTTAATTAAAAATAGCAAAATTTTGGAGTGTTAAATATATGTAAAGTTAATTATGCTATAGCATTAATATAATGTAAAAAATATATTATAGTAATTCATTTTTAATTTTATTTGTTAATTATGTAAAATTTTTTACATTTTTAATTTTATTTGTTAATTATGTAAAATTTTTTACATATTATATTTTTAATGCATATTTATAGTTATTTTTAATTGCTTTACAAAATTTATTTGAACAACCAATATATTTATATATTTATGTCTATTTAAAATTTATTTAAAATATTTCTTTCATTTTATAAAATTAAATAATTTAACTAATTAATTTCATATAATACCTAATGAAATGTGTATTAAAAAACTAAAATATATTTAAAGAAAAAATTAATAAAACAGTAATATACATAACAATCAGTGTGTACACTTACCTATTTTTAATTTAAAACATGCTACATTCTTCTATACAGTGTGTTTGTAACAGTAAACCAAATATTGAGAGTTAAATATATTTATTTTGATAACAATTGATATTTCTAAAAGAATAACTTTGAAAAAATAATTAATTAGACTTAATTTATAAAAATTATTAAAATTTATAAAAATTAAATTAATTTGATAAAATTAAATAATTATTAATACTGAATTTGTAATTATTGTTATTCATAAAAATTATCTAAAAGAACATAAAGATAATGATAATTGAGAAAACTTAATTTGTAAAAGTTATAAAATTTTATTTTAAAATTAGCTAATATGATAAAAATAAATAAGGTATACATAAAAATATAAATTTTATAAAATACTTAATTATATATTATATATTATATATAAATTGGTAAAAAAAATTTATATGTATACTAACCTCCCCAAAAGTCATAAATTCTATTTTTTTAAATGATTAAGTGTTTAAAAATGGGAAAATCTCAAGAAAAATTTAACTTTTCCTTCTTTCATATTAGTCTTTAAATGGTCAACGAGCACACAACTCCTTGGTGAAGTGCAAGAGTTGTAAGTGAAGAACTTATTAGGAGAAGTAGGTGTCACTTGGGTGAGGGTGGAGCTAGATGATTAACCATGGAGCTAGGGATTGAAGAGTGGAGAGGGGAGAAAAATAATATCATTTTAAGGTGAATAAAATAAAAGTGATGTTATTTTGACAATTCACGTGTCACTTAATAATAAAAGTTAACACTCTTATGATAAAAAGAGTTAAATAGATTAAAATGTCTAACATTTAATAAAGTTAAAAATTAACATGTTTATGTAAAAATTTTAAGAATTAATTTATTTGATCTCACAAATTTAGAAATTAATTTAAAAGTTTACTCAATTTTAAAATGTGAATATATGAAAACTAGTAAAAGAGGTAGGGATGACAATGGGTAGGGTATGAGTAGGGTACTATAGTACCCAGCCCTATACTTGCGTGGGTATGAACATTAATTCTCATACCCGTATTATCTGGGTACCCACATACCCATCTTATACCCATTACCCGCGCTTGTTTGAGAAAAAAATATTTATAAAGAAAAATATCTTTATATAACTTCACATAAGTAGCATAATAATACAAAAATTCAATATATAGTTACCGAACAAAGTACAAACATAGATAAAAAAAATAAATATTCAAAGATCATAAATGTTAAATGTATCTTAATATAATAATTTTCTAAACAAAAATTTTTAGAAAAAATAAGCGAAACTAAATACACAAGTTATTTGTCAGTGATAACCCTATCTTGTGTGAGATTTGATCGATTGACAATGTCAGAGCGACAACAAAATAGATCTGCACAATGGTTATCTCTTCCTTCGTGTGGGATCACTTGGTGACCTTTTGTGACGACATTGACAACTAACTATAATGAATAACGTTTTATAGTTGTTAGGTTTTAACGAGACAGACACTGAGAATGAAAATAGAGTTAGAGTAGAGAAGTTCAATACTAACAATAGAAAGTTGATACATAAAATATTTTTTTTAACTTTTAAATTTGAAATTATAAGAAAAATAATATATATATATATATTAATGCTAGTATTTTTAACTCATACTATACGAAAGTATTTTATCAAAAATATAAATTTTTGAAAAATTATTTTAATGAATTAAATATTTATAATGTATAGAAATTTTAAAAGAAAGAATTTGAATAAAAGATAAATGGTAACAATAAAATTTTATAAAAAAGAAATATACGTGTATATTAAAAAAATTATACTTTTTATTTGAAAAAATTAAAAATAAATTTTTATATTTATATCTTTTCAAAAACTTCTTTGAACGTGAATAAATAGTAAGAATAATATTATTTAGATTCAATAGATTATAGTTATACTTGTAATAAATATATTACATAGAAAAATATTATTTTAAATTAAAATATAAAATTTAAATATTATTAATAAATAATAAGTTTACGGTAATAGTATGTGATTGTAAAATTTATAAAATATTTACAATATATTTATTATTTATCATCCACTTTATGATTTAAACAGCAATATAATTTTATTAATAAAAATATTTGTGTGAAAAATATTTTATGTATGTTATATATAAATAATATTTTAAAAAAAGTCAATCTCATATTAATTATGTAATAATTAAATTATATTAGCCTAATTAAATGATATAAAAAAGTAAAAAAATTATTAAAAATATAAACTAAAATAATTTTTTAGTTTATTTTATTATTAAATATATTTTTATATTAATCTTATATAACTTCACATAAGTAATATAATAATACAAAAATTTAATGCATAAATATAGAATAAAATTTAAGCATATATATATATATATATATATATACGGGTATAGAGCGGAGTGGGTACTTAGATACCCATACCCGCACCCATCCCCATTAAATTTTGTGAATTTTTATCTATACCTATACTTATACCCATATAACAGGTAAATACCTTACCTATTATGAATAAATTTTGCGGGTGCCATTGGGTACTTTATCCATTGATATCCCTAAAAAGAGGTGATAGTCCCAAAAAATATATATTTTCTTTTTGTTTATATGTGCGTGGCTAAAAAGGTAAGAGAGAGAAAATAGAAAAAAATTTGTTTGATTAGTTTGACAGTTTAACTAAAAAAAATAATTTATTATATTTATTTTCAACAACTAATTTATATTGAATTAAACATAATTATTAAATATTAAATTATTTAATATTAATTTATAAGGAAATTTTATTTGTATTTTTAAAAGAAATTTATTTTTTATTATTTTTAGATATATTTATCTATTTATTTTCAAATAAATATTATTTAATGTAGTATTTTTTTAGATTAGTTTAAAATATTTTATATATTTTTATAAAACTTTGCTATAGAGTACTATTTGATATTGAATCATTTAAAAAATTATTCTAATAAAATCATTTTAAATTTTAATGTTATTTATCTTTAATAATTTTTATTTTTTAAAAATACTATTCTAACAATATCATTTTAAAATTTAATATTATTTGTCTTTAATAAAATTTTGATTTTTGATTTTAAATTTTTTTATGTATGTTTTAAAATCGTAACCGATAACTTCATTTAAAATATTGTTCATTGTTATACTTTTTTATTTTAAATAACAAGAATTCTAATTATTATTTTTATAAAAATGTGTTACTAAATATTGTTGAGTAATAAATAAAATAAATTTTCAATAATTTGGAAATTATTTATGGAAATAATGAAATTTATTTATATAATTATTTAATTTCTAAAAATTAGTATTATATATCAAAAGATTTCAACCTTTTTTTAAAATTTATTTGTTTACAATATTAAATTTATTTTCAATCTGAAATGATATTATTGTTATACTATTTATTCAATAGTATTAAAATAAATTATATATTTCTATTTTTTAAATGTATAATTTTCATTATTTTGATAATAGTTTAAATTTTTAATTTTAATTTTGTGTATGTAAAAATAGAATCATTATAAGATTGAGTGTTCACCAGTGCTTATAAAGGTAAAAAATTAAGTAATAAAATAAATTAAACTTCTTTTAAAAAGCTCTCTCACCTAGGATTTGTCATTTATTTTTCTCACTCAAAATGGTATAATTAAAAAACTACATAATTAAAAAACTATTATATTAAAATTTTAATTTTTGTTAAAAATATTTTTTAATATAAACTATCTTATTTTTTTAATTTCTTTTTCATCCAGCATAAACTTATTTCTCTCTTATTTGTATCAATTTAAACAACAGTTATTTTCTCATTTCTCATCTAATAACATTATCTTATTTGTATCAGTTTAAACGACAGGTTTTTTACTTGTTCTTTTCTGCTGTTTTACATTCCATTTTTTTAGTTTTTTCTCCTATTTTACATTCCATCCAAACATAACATTAAGTTTGTTTGGTAATGTTTCTGTGTTTTATTTTTAAAATACGTTCAGTAAAATAATTTTTGGAAGAAAACAAGAAAGAAAAAAATTAGCTGGTTAAAAAAATCCGAAAAATTTATATATATTTTTTTAAACTTATTCACACCATTTCTGTTTTGCTTTGGTGGGCATTGGGTCGGCGCTACAAAGGCACTCACGGATGTGTCGTGAAATTATAAATATAAATTCCAAGTCAAGTCCATCTTTTTATGTTAGAGCAAAGGTCTCTCTTATATTCTCAGCGATTGCGACTGCAGAAAGTATCCAACAAGATTTGTTAAATGGCTGCTGCAAGAGGGTTTGTTCTGTCACGTCCTGTTACTTTTGTCACTGGCAATGCCAAAAAGCTCGAAGAAGTTCGTTCCATCTTGGGCCAATCTATTCCCTTTCAGTCCCTCAAACTTGACTGTAATAATCACTCTTTCCCGCCAACTTCTTCTTTTTCAATTGTTTTTCCATTTTTTGTATTTCCCTCTGCTTGTTCATCATTTGATAAGTTATAGCATAAATTTTATCATAACATTTATTTGAATGAGTTGAAAAGAGCTTCTTATGAGAATTATAAGCTATTTTTATGTTTTTGGCGAGTTCTTTCAAATACCTAACATATACTCTTTGGAGGTTATCTTAGAGCCTTATTCTACTTCGTATTTTTATTATTTATTTGTTTGTTTGTTTGTCTGCACTTTGCAGTGCCAGAGTTGCAAGGAGATCCTGAAGATATCTCCAAAGAGAAGGCTCGACTGGCTGCTGTTCAGGTACTTTACTTATTTACCGTTTTCTCTCATACATACTTAGGCTTGTGTTATTTTAGGTTTGTTTGTTTTTCTAACCTTTTCTGATACTTGTTTTATTTATGGCAAGGTTAATGGACCCGTGTTGGTTGAAGACACTTGCCTCTGTTTCAATGCCTTGAAGGGTCTTCCAGGTGAATTACAATGTACTTTTGTTATTTTCTTTTCATGCTATGAAAGCTGGCACTGTACCACCTGACACTAGTTTTGATTGAATGTTTTAAACTTTTACAGGGCCTTATATGTAAGTTCTCTTTCGCCCTTACTCGTCATTCTCAGGTGATCTTTATTCTCCTTTTTGTCATATTAGTTTCCCTAATATATGTGTTATTCATTTTGTATTGTAGTTTCTGACATAATACTATGATAAAGGAAAGAATGAGAAACATATTCTTAAATTTGGTTGAAAATGAAAATATGATAGGAAATTGATGAAGAGTGTTTTGTATTATGTGCTTGATAGTTTTTTTTTTTACTGGGCTGGAGCTGGACCTATCTTTCTTGTATTGATCTTTATTTTTCAGTATAAATATAGATAAAGTGAGACTAACAACATTGAGTTAGTCAATCCTATTTGTATTCTTCTCTTGATTTTCTCTAACAGAAGACAGAAGGGTGTCAATTAATATTTAATAATCTTAGGAGGGTTCTCCTTCCTCTCTCATCAGGAGCGATGCAGACTAGGCACTGTGTAACTTTGTATCGAAATGTTAATAAAGCTCTTTAATAATCATGAATTTGGGAGTTGGTCATTCCAATGCTTTGTCATAATGGGAGAAATTGATAGGACTCTCAAATGTATTATAAGAAATAGAAGAAATTGTATTGATTAAAATGTGAATTATAGAACAAATATTCTAGGAGAGATAAACCCTAACCAGCCCAAAGCCTATGACTCCTTCAGAGGAATGCTTTATGCATTCACTGCCTAACTAAACAGCTACATAACAAACCATTGCAGTGCTGCCTCTCATGTATCCCATTCTCTTCTTATATATCCCCTCAGTCCTCACATGCTACACACACTCCTCCAATTATAACCAACTTACTCATTTTATTTAGGTTGGGCCTAGGCCCTTTATCCTGGTTCCCATCATTATTGCCCTCTAGAACTGCAGCCTTGTCCTCAAGGCTGAAATTAAGGCTTACCATCTTGACTGCACCACTGTTAACAGATGCAAACCTTTCGAACCATTTTAACCTTCCTCTATAATCATACAAGATGGAGAAATGCCTACTTAGAATAATTACCACAGAATTGTAGACCTGTCCTATCTTCTTCAGTAGAGTTTCTGGTATAGCAGATTGAGGAACATCACCATTCTCCATAAGTGTAGAGGCAACAGAAACTCTAGGCTGACTGACCTTTTTCTCAAGGATTACATGTGACATTCTTAGTGACTTCTCCTCATCAAATCCAGTCACTTTTGTCCCTTTTAAGTCTCCTTGGCTGAAAATTGGTACTGCAAGGTCACTACTTTTTCCAAATTGTTTATAATCAGAGGCCAAATTGTGAACCTTTCTTTTAGTTAACACCACATAATGAATTCAGCAACCCAGGTTTATGATGCTTGAGTTTACCTGGAGATTCATAACTACATAATGCAATGGAGACACAACCTGTATGCATACACACAAAGCCTTGAATCCCATCCAGGCTTGCAGGTTGATATCAAGGATCAGTATACTACAATTGGCACTAGAAGCTTGGGATTGTGCATTGTGTACCCTCTGAGCTTAGCTTGCCTTTTCTTTTTCAGTACCAGCCTATTTGATAATCAGTTAACATATCATCCCTTCATTGTATATTTATCATTGATTGCCTCCTGAGTGGCTTGTTCTTTTGTTCCATACTTGAAACATACACCCCCTGTACTCATTTGTTGTGAATCTCTTACAACTAGTATTTTATAGTTCAACATTTGGAGAACCAAACGAGGATGTTAATCATAGAAACATTCCTTGGACACATGCCAATAAAGAGTTTGTGTCCCATCCTTCTTAACTTATCATTTGCATAATTCACTTGCAACATATTGGAAGTCATTACTACATACCCCATTGTTTCCTCTCGGTGTTGTGAACTATTCAAAATATTCAAGTCCTTGTTTAGTAACCAAATATGCAAAATAAACCCCCAAAACCCAACATGTAGATGGCCACCCAGGCACTAGCATCCCTACTATTACACCTGCACCTTGATACCCTCCTCCGAGCAGCTTCACTACCAAATCTGACAATGGGACTAGATGTTGGAAACGTACAATGTTGCAGAAGATTACCCTTCAATTTTGAGTAGTCGTTGTAGAAAAATAGCCTATTATTCCTTGGGTCTTATTACAAGAGACCAAGTGTGAGTTAAGAGGAACGTAAAAGCAAATAGGTACTTGGACCCTTATCAACTTCAAAGCTATAATCTAACCCAATCAATCAAAATTAATACTTGGGCTGGCTAGGCTAGAGACACCCATTACCTTTGGGCTTAGAAGAGTCTGAATACCCTTCTAGGAAACAAACTCCTAGTGCCCCTTCATCCATTTTCTACATCTAGATGGATAATAGAATGTTATCACCTCCATCAATTGTAATTTACATCGACAGTTGAAGATCTGCCATCTTCGCTTCCTCCTACATGCCTCAAGTTGTCCATAAATGTATGGTCATCTTAAAACATACATGCTAATAATCATCACACTATTACCAATCACTTAAAACATAACCACACATATATTATACAATAGTGAATATTTTATAAAATACTAAGTCATATTTACATTCATTTCTCTTCCTTATTCTCTAGCAAATATATACAATGAAAGAGAAAATGAAAGGAGTCCTAAATTAAGATACTAACAAACTTATCTACACATATATGCATTATTCAAGGCAAATTGATCACCAAACACGTCATTCTACTAGCCACAACCACTGCTAAAACCTGGTCTATTAATCTGAAAACCTAGGTATTGCAAAGAACACTTCAGGGAAAAAGGAATCTCAACTCTCAATAGATCAATCACTACAATGGGTGCACATAGGGTTTGTCTATCTCTGCTAGAGTATATTGCACATTCCCTATGAATATAATGGTTTGATTGACCGGATTGTAATCCCATTGACCTGCCCCAAAAGAGAATACCATGCATTACATGTTGGAACCTCCGTTATTCATTTTACTCTCAATTGTTTACACAAAAGAGACACAAGATACAGAAAGGTGAGTATATCCAACTCAAACTATTCCATAAGGAATATATAATACCGATGGACATGAGTAACTAATATTTATACTTGAACAATCAATTATTCATTACATAACAAGTCTTCTTTCAGATTTTCTCCGAAGAATAATTGATCATCTATAATTAACTTTATGTTTTATGAGTGAATGATTGTAAGTTCCATACCTGCAATCTAGACAGTGACACATGGTACATTAATCATCATGGGATAATATATTCATAGTGCACATTAACATTATCAATTTGTGTGGTCACTTCTAGTGATACACATTCCAATTAGTCTTGGTATGCTCTAGTACATGTTAGAATAGTGCAGTACTTTACCCACTGCTAGTGACACTTCTAGCTATGTTTGGTGAGAAAATGATGTTTTTGTTGGTTTAGAAAAAGACTAGGACTATATGCCACTTAGGTGTATGTTTGACGTGATATTAGACGTGTAAAGTGATATAGTTTTATTTTCTTTCCAAGCTAAATTCTGAACATCATTTCATTGGTAAAAAATTTGTTTCCTTGTCATCATTTTTGGTCATTATGGTGGAGATTACTTATTTGACTTAGACTTTTCTTTTGTGATAAATAAGCTTATACTTGGATGATTTCTTCTAGAATTTGGATGTGTGAAGGTGGCTGAACTTGGCTTGTTTTCCAATTGACATAAATTCTTGGCCATTTTCATGTCAACATGGATTGCAATTTCTTAAGGATTGGTCACATTTTTGTGCCATGATAACAAGGTTCTCATTTGACTTACTTTAGATCACCTTTTGTGCTCAATAAGGCTCTTATTTAGCCAATGCTTGGCACGGTTTTAAGGCTCCTAAATCACCTTTTTGGCTGCACACAAGGTTCAATTCAACCAAACTTTGCCTAAGGTTAAATGTGAATTTTTGGGCTGCACTTAAGTCCCATTGAATTTAGTTTTCCTAAATGCTTCATGATCCGTATGGATGCACCGATTCTCCCATTGGTTTGGTCCTAAGATTGTCTCTCAAAACATGTTTAATTGATTCTTAAACTAGAGTGTCTTTGTCCAAGCTTACATGTCAAGTTCATGGCTGTTTTCAAGTCTTAAATTTCCTAAGGTTAATATTAAAATTGTTACTTAATTGGTCTTTAAAGAATTCTTATTTATTCCTAAAAATTCAATTTAAGATAACAATTCCTAATATATCATAACCACTCATTAATGAAATTGAGGTTGTTCCATTTGTTGATGGAAGAACAATTTAAATGGGCTTCCAAGCTTTTCAGATTTGATTTTGGAATACTATATAGGCTAGGCAAGGAAAATATAGAAGCTGATGCTCTTTTTTGGAAGGTTATGTTCTTTGCCATGTCAATTTTACAAACAGAAGAGTGGGAGGGTTGAGAACTGGAAATTTAAAAGGACGCTCGATTGTATGCATTAATGAAAGACTTATTGGTGGATCCTAAAGCACATACACACTGAGTTGTCAGGGGGAAACTGTATTACCATTGGAAGCTGGTATTACCAAGGCATTTTTCATGAATCCAAGAGATCATAAGGAAATTACATGCATCCACTACTCGTTGTCATGCTAGATATTTTAGAACATTTAAGAGGATAAGGAGAGAAATCAAGGAGTTTGTGATACAGTGTGAGATTTACCAATGCAATAAGAATGAGACTCTTGCTCCTACAGGATTGTTATAGCCACTGCCCATTCCTATATAGGTTTGTTCGGATATATTGATGGATTTCATTGGAGGATTACCCAAGGTTAGAAGGAAGGATACAATCTTAGTAACGATGGATAGACTCACTAAAATGCCCACTTTCTGGCCCTCAGTCACTCCTACTCTGTTGCTGATGTGACTTAGCATTTTGTGAGAAATTGTCAAACTTCAAGGGTATCCCTCAACTATAATCTTTGATCACGATCAGGTCTTTCTTAGATATTTTGGAAAGAATTGTTCAAGCACGCTAGCACAAAATTAAAATTTAGTACTGTGTATTACCCTTAAATGGATGGTCAAATGGAGGAAGTGAATTGTTGTTTGGAGACATATTTACATTGCATGGTAGGGTCAAAATCCAAGAACTGGCCAGATTTGTTGAGTTCGGTTGAGTTCTAGTTCACCACAAATTACAGTGCTTTTGTGAAGATAACTTTTTTTAAAGCATTATACGGGTGTGATCTTCCTTTGTTTTTATAGGGCACTACTATTCTATCTAAAGTGGAAAGTGTGAATCAGTTGCAACAGTAACGAGATGAGGTATTGAAAGATTTAAGAGGCAATTTGTACAAGGCATAGACCAAAATAGGTTGTAGGTTAATAAACACAGATGTGACATGGTTTATCAAGTATGATGATTGAGTTTTCTTGAAATTGCATTCATACAGATTATGATCACTAGATACGAGTTCTCGTGCTAAGTTGAGTTTGAGGTTTTATGAGACCCATCAAATCTTGGATTGCATTGGCTAAGTGGCGTATAAGTTGAAACTACCTGAACATCGTGGTATTCACCTCATTTTCATGTGTCTCTTCTCAAGCTAGCTATGCATCTTGCCACAACACAACCTCTGCCTCCTAAGTCGTTTGATGAGCATGTTCTTAAGGTAATCCAAGAACAGCCACTAGATACAATGACATCTTCCCAAGGTGAGCTAAAAATCTTTCTCAAATGGAGGCAACTTTAGATTGTAAGAATAGTTGAGAATTAGTTGTCGTGATCCAAGAGGTGTTTTCAGATTTTCACCTTGAGGATAAGGTGATAGAACTGGTACAAATGTATAGAAAAGAGTTCTTGAATTTTTATTCAGAACACCCTATTTCCAAACCAGTACCATGTAGATAGTGATTTAGAATTTAGGTGAAAATGTTACATTGATTATTATCGGAGTTATTTGAGAGAACTCCACTCTCCCAACCTTTCCGATTATCAATTACAAAAACATACTCAATAATCCCTCATATGCTTATTTATAATAGTGACTAAGAGAAAAATTATAGTTGGCATACCCACTTAATGGCTATTTATTCAATTTTTCGCCTATTCCCTTCCATCTCTTTCTATGGTACACCTTTGTGAACCTATCGATACTCCCTCCTCTAAGAACAAGCTTGTCCCCAAGGTGAAAACCAGGGAAAACTTCTTGGATCGTGGCAGCAGATTTCCAGCTATTCTCACAATCTAGGAGTTGCTTCCATTTGAGAAGGACTTCTAACTCACCCGCTGGAATTATATTCAAAACATGTTCCTTTGACAACATAAAAGGTTGCAGTGTGGCGGCATGATGCACTGCTGGCTTGAGGAAAGACACGTGAAAAACAAGGTAGATACGACTATGTTCAGGTAATTGTAATGTATATGCTACCTGGCCAATGAGATCCAATATCTGAAACGACCCATGAAACCTTGGACTCAGCTTAGCATTTGATTTCTTAGTCAGTGAAGCTATTCACTGAGCATGCTTAGTAAATAGTTTTTGAGCAAAAGTCAAGATAGCCTTTTAACAAATATTAGCACCATTTGTTTGGGGCATCTGATGACAAGAATGTCTATATTGAGCAACCATGGCCTGACAGTGATCATGAAACTGTGGAGCTTGACTTTTGTAAACACCAAGAGTGCAAGAAGTAAACTGGAGTCAAGTTTGGCACTGCCATCCATTGTACTAAAGGCACTATTGATTGATCAATTCTAATTTGTGGAGCTTTGTGCCAGTTCTGTCAAGAGGGAAAAGGTGACTTGGGAAATTGAAAACTTGATAAAAGTCAACCCAAGGAAATATGTTAAAAGGATATCTTGACAATTGCACCTACAATATTGACCATGTATGCCTGGTGCATAGCTTTGAATACTTTGGTGATTATATTAATATTAGATGGACTTGCAAGCTTTGTGATGAATAGCTGTTGTGCTTTAATAACCAAAATGAGTGGAAGTCCAATATGGTTTCGAAGTATTAATTGCTGCCTATGAAGCATAGATACCTCTATGCAGTGGAGTGTCTGAACGCTCGACACTGGTGCGACACGACCTGGATGCATGTTGGACACTGTTCTGCAAGTGTTAGAATTTAAAAATATTTTTTGGCTGCTCAAACACACGCCAGGCACAACTCTGGCATGGTTAGACACGGTGGGACACTGCTTCAACACCAAAGATTATATTTAAAAAAAATTAAATTGGTTAAAAGATTAAAAGACTTATCCTCTGCATATTTATGTCCCAGCTACAAAACTCCCTCGTTTCCTTCCTTCTGCAATGGATGATGTTGTGTTTGAGGTCTGTGTTGTGTCCGGTGTCTGTGTTGGAGTCAATGCTTCATAGATTGTGTTGGGTCTAAAGCCAATTGGACCCCCCCATTAAAGACATATCAAAGGAGGGGTAAAATGGGAAAGGTGAGTAATGAGGTCATTATGCAAGACTCTAATAGACTTAACAAATTAGCGTATGTGGCAATGAGAAGAAAGAGGAAAGATGCAGCTGAGAAGAGGGGATATATGGAGGATGAACAGAGGGCAGAAGGCAAGAATTATGAAGGAGGTTATTCGGAGTGGCTGTTGCCATAGGAGGAGTTTCATTCTTTAGGCGCTGGTTTTCTTCCTGATATTCATTGCTATTTGCTATACTACTAGGGTTATTCCCTACGTTTGTTCTTTTAAGTTAATAATATAATCAGTTCCTATCCAGCTGGTATCAGAGTTCCTAATCTTGGGAGTGTCTGATGGTAGCCACACGAATGGAGAATCAATTGGAGAATGTCGAGCGTTGATTGGAGGGCATGCAAGCCTCCATTCAGGAGGAATTTCAGAGGCAAATGGATGAGATGTTGATGATGATGACGGCGAGGTTTGAGATAGCTTTGTGAGTGGTCCAAACAGAAATGGAAGGAGAGAATAGTAATCAAGAAGAAGGAAATGGTGAGGGCTGGAGAAGGGAGGAACGAGTGAAGCGAGTCGAGGTGCCCTACGTTGCTGGAGAGGAACCCTATGGGTGGGTGAACAGAGCAGAAAGGTACTTTGAGATAAACAACATCTCTGAGGCAGAAAAGGTGGACACCGCAGTAGTGTGCTTGGAGGGAAAAACAGGCAGAAAAGGTGGACACTGCAGTAGTGTGCTTGGAGGGAAAAACACTCAATTGGTATTAGTGGTGGGAATCAAGAGTTCTGACGTCCATGTGGCCCATTTTCCGGCAAGCGTTATTGGATCGTTTTCGATTGTCGTCGTCAGAGAACCCTTACAAAGCTCTAATGGGTTAAGGTAGAGGGGAACAGTGATTGAATACAAAAAGCAATTCGAGTTGTTCTTTGCCCCACTGCATTTTCTCGATGAAGAATTTATGATAGGGGCATTCCCTAATGGCCTGAAGGAGGAAATCAAGGTTGAGGTGAGGTTGCGGGACTTAAGCACAATCATGGAGTTGGCACAGAAGGTAGAAGAGAAGAATAGGGTGTTGGGCCTTTCTTATGGGCCTTCGGTTAAGGGAAGCAGGTCAACGGGTCCCAAGCAACATTGGGCCTTAAGAGGAGGGGCCCAAGAAATGACTAAAATAAACTGGGTAGGGAGAGGGGAGCCTAACTCGCCCTCGGGGTTTCGGGTCCCAGCTCGCACTAATGGAGGTTGGGTCAAGGCCCAAGGGAACTGCAATAGCTCACTTGATCCTTTCACGCCTTCGAGCTTAAATCGTAGAGGTCTAGGCTTCAAGCGGCTGACCGAAGAAGAGGAAAATGAAAAAGGGAGAGGCCTTTGCTTTTGCTGTGACGAAAGGTTCACCTCTGGCCATGTTTGCCGCAACAAGCAGCTACACATGGTCTTGTTAGGAGAAGAGGAGGCAGACCAGGGTGGAGTTTCCGTGGAGGAAGACGAGGAGGAGGAAGTGAATCTTCAACTAAACATGAGCAGTATTGCGGGGATGACCTCCAATAATTCATTGAAGCTGTAGGGAACCATTCAGGGCAAGAAAGTGATTGTAATGATGGATTCCAGCGCATCCCATGATTTCTTATCTCCGGGAGTAGTGCAGGAGCTGAATATACAAACGAAAGCTACAAGAGGGTACTTCGTCAAGGTAGGGGATGGGCAGAGGTTGGGAAGTCATGGGGTTTGTAGGGAGGTCATGTTGGAACTACCCAACTTACAAGTAGTGCAGGACTTTTTTCTGTTTGACTTGGTGGGCGTGGATGTGATCCTAGCATACGAGTGGCTCAAAAGTCTAGGGAAGTTCAGTGCTGATTTGTGACAACACTTGATTGAAGTGCAAAAGGATGGAAAGATTATTGAAATAAAGGGGGATGTGGGGTTGTCGAGAACTGTGGCTTCATTAAAGGCAATAAGGAAGGAACTGCAGGGTGGGGTAGAAGCTTACTATGTGGAGTTAGGCATGCTGACTGTGAGCTGCTCTGAAGCACCCACTCAGATATCAATTTCCGCACCTGAGGCTATGAAGGAGTTATTATGAGAGTTTGGTGAGCTATTCAAGGAAGGGACTTCCCTACCACCACAGAGCGAGTGTGACCATGCCATCGTTTTGAAGGAAGGAGCTATAATTCCTAACATTCGCCCTTATCGACAGCCGCATCGACACAAAGAAGAGATTGAAAAATTTGTGAGGGATATGTTGGCAGCAGGAATGATCAGGCCGAGCACTAGTCCCTATTCTAGCTCATTGATTCTAGTTAAGAAGAAAGACAGTAGCTGGTGTTTCTGTGTGGATTATTGCGCTCTTAATAGCATCACCATCCCAAACAAATTTCCAATTTCAGTCATTGAAGAACTGTTGGATGAGTTTGGGAGGGGCAACCACTTTTTCAAAACTCGATTTGAAATCTGGCTACCACCAAATACGTATGAGGCCAAAGGACATCCCTAAAACCGCCTTCCAAACACACGAAGGGTACTACGAGTATGTGGTAATGCCGTTTGGATTAACCAATGCTCCCTCAATCTTTCAAGCATTGATGAATTAGATTTTTAAACCTTATTTACGTAAAGAGGACATCCCTAAAACCGCCTTCCGAACACACGAAGGGCACTACGAGTATGTGGTAATGCTGTTTGGATTAACCAATGCTCCCTCAATCTTTCAAGCATTGATGAAGCAGATTTTTAAACCTTATTTACGTAAATTTATATTAGTGTTTTTTGATGACATTCTAATGTATAGCGCAGATTACGCTTTATACATTGATCATTTGCGCTTATTTCTTTAGCTATTGAAAAACCAAGAACTGTGGGTCAACGACAAGAAGTGCAGTTTTGGGGAATCAAAGTTAGAATATATTGGGCATGTAATTTCCTCAGCTAGAATCTCTGCTGACCCTGCAAAAATCTCTGCAATGAGACAGTTGCCAGAACCTAAAGACATTCGCAGTTTGAGGGGGCTTCTTGGGCTTGACGGGGTATTATTGCCGTTTTGTACGAAATTATGGAATTATTGCTAAATCCTTAACGTAGTTACTAAAGAAAAATAATTTCAAATGGTCAGAGGAAGCACAAGCAGCATTTGAGAAGCTCAAGTGGAAAATGGAGGTGCTGCTGACCTTAGCAATGTTGAACTTTAATTTACCATTCGTGGTTGAAATTGATGCTTTAGGGTATGGATTAGGGGCAGTTTTAATGCAACAGGGCAAACCCTTGGCCTTTCTTAGTTAAGCTCTCTCGGACCGAAATAGGTTTATGAATGTGAATTAATGGCAATTGTGTTTGCTGTTCAGAAGTGGTGACAATATCTGCTAGCCATCATTTTATTATTCGGGTTGATCAAAAGAGTCTGAAATTCTTATTAGACCAATGAGTATTGGTGGGAGAGCAACTGAAGTGGGTAACCAAATTAATGGGTTTTGATTTTTAAATTCAGTACAAGCCTAGGCTGGAGAACAAGGCAGCAGACCATTGTCCCGAATAATGAATTATAGTGCCATATCAATGGTCACCAATTCTGATTTAGTAGAACTGGCTGAAGAGGTTTTGGGAGATGAGCTTTTAAGGGGAATCATGCAACAAGTGGTGATACACCCTAGTTCCTACCCACACTACTCAGTGTCTCAGGGCTGCTTGTGGTATAAGCAGAGGCTGGTCCTGCCTAAGGAATCTGCATGAATTCCACTATTGTTGATGGAATTCCATGCCTCTCCTTGGGGTGGCCATTTTGGAGTGACAAGGACTTACAAGAGGTTGGCTATGATTTTCTGTTAGACTGGGATGACATAAGACATCGAGAGGTTTGTGGCTAATTGTCAGATATGTCAACAGAATAAGCACGAAACCTTGAAGCCAGCAGGGCTCCTTCAGCCTCTACCAATTCCGGTGCATGTGTGGGATGATATCTCGATAGATTTTATTGGCGGATTACCAAAAACGAAGGGAGTGGACAACATTATGGTAGTGGTGGACAGATTAAGCAAATATGCCCACTTTATTTCCTTACTCCATCCATACTTAGTTAAGGAGGTAGCAAGCAGCATTTGTGAAAGAAATCGTGCATTTACATGGATTTTCCAGTTCCATAGTTTCGGATCGAGATAGAATTTTTATTAGTTCATTCTAGAAGGAGCTCTTTTGTCTCTTGGGCACGAGGTTGAAATTCAGTTCTACATATCATCCTCAAACGGATGGCCAAACTGAAGTGACTAACCGCACTATTGAAGTGTATTTGAGGTGTTTTGTGAATGACCACCCTTGTCAATGGATGAAATGGCTATTGTGGGGGGAGTTGGTTTAATTCATCATTCAATGCCTCCATCTAGATGACTCCCTTCACAGCACTGTATAGCGTGATCCTCCCATGGTTATTCCCCGCTGTCGGGACAGCACTGTTGTTGCTGAGGTGGACCCGCTGCTACGGTTTTGGGATAGTATCATAGAGGAGCTCAAGCAACATTTAATGAGAGCACATATGAGAATGAAGGAACAGCCGGATAAAAGACGACGAGAAGTAGAATTCCAGATTGGGGATATGGTATATTTGAAGGCCCGACCATAAAAATTGAAAACGTTGGCCAAGAAAATCAATGAAAAATTGAGTCCCAGATTTTATGGCCCTTTTCACGCGGAAGAAAAGATAGGAGCTGATGCTTATAAACTTTTGCTGCTGGAATCATCACGTTTGTATCCCGTCTTTCATGTGTTCCAGCTCAAGAGGGGCCCCCTTACCAGCCAAGCTAGCCAAGCATCGCTGTCACTCTTAACAGAGAACTTGGAGCTGCAGGTTGAGCCTGAGGAGGTGCTGGATGCCAAGAAATTATTGAATGGTCGCTGGGAGGTTTTGATTAAATGGAGGGATTTACCTAAGAAAGATAGTACTTGGGAGGAATTTGATTTGCTGCAGGCTATATTTCCACATTTCAACCTTGAGGACAAGGTTCCTCTCAATGGAGGGGGTATTGTTGGGTCCAAGCCAATTGGACTCCCATTAAAGACATCAAAGGAGGGGTAAAATGGGAAAGGTGAGCAAGGAGGCCGTTATGCAAGACTCTAACAGACTAAAATTAGCGTACGTGGCAAGGAGAAGAGAGAGGAAAGATGCAGCTGAGAAGAGGGGATATATGGAGGATGAACAGAGGGCAGAAGGCAGGAATTATCAAGGAGGTTATTCGGGGTGGCTGTTGCCATAGGAGTTTCATTCTTTAACCACTGGTTTTCTTCCTGTTATCCATTGCTATTTGCGGTACTATCAGGGTTGTTCCCGGCGTTTGTTCTTTTAATTCAATAATATAATCAGTTCCTATCAGATTGCCGCATGCAAGAGTTTATTTCTTGTAAATGCAGCAATAAACCTATAAAGAGAGGCTTGTAGCATGGTTCTGATTTTTCCTTTTCTTAATTTCCTAACTGTCTAATTTTGTTAAATAATCAACATGTTTTTCTATTTTCTTTAACTTTTTAGGCATTTATTTTGAGGATAGGATTTTGTTGATGTCATTGTTGCAGCATAGTAGAATATTTACTATTTTCATTAGAGTATTCCAGAAATGATTTATTACAATTTTTTGTTTCTACAATACTAGAATTGTATAAAAGCTTAAAACTTTGTTAAATGGTCCTTTTTTATTTCTGTTCCCTGGACATATTTACATTTTCTACAATTATTGCCAATTAAAATTCCTATAAATATCTTGTTTTTATTGAACTTGGAGTTCAATTATTAATGTGATATACTCTTTCTCCTTTTTAGATTTGGTTTATCAATACATTATTTTTATTTCCCTCCCATCCCCAAAATATTTGATGCTGCGGTAAATGAGTAGCTGTTTTCTATTTCGGTAAAATAAAGGAGGTATGTAATTTGTAGTTGTTATAAATCTCTTGCTGATTTGTGTCAAGTGATTCTGTAGGTTGGGCGGTCATTTGTTATATTTATCCATTTCCTAAGCCTAGATGTTTGTGTAATATTCTAATCCATGTTGGCTACTTTCATTGAATACATGTATAGTTACATACATATTTTGCAAGTGAGATTTCTCACATTCATTATCAGTATTAGGATGCAACAGGATTTTTTATGTACTCCCAGTGATCATTGTCTAATTGCTTTAATAAATCATGCAGCAAGTGGTTTCTGCAGAAGATTGGTCATGAAGGTTCTGCCTTAACTGCATTATTTTGGATTAGTTTTTAGTACTTTGGTTTCAGGATACCTTGCTAAATTTGATTCACTCATTCCTCTGATTCATTTTCCAGGTCTCAACAATTTATTGATGGCATACGATGATAAGTCAGCTTATGCCTTATGTGTATTTTCATTTGCACTTGGTCCAGATAGTGAACCTGTCACATTTTCTGGAAAAACTAAGGTATCTCTTTGAATCCCTCTGCTGTTTGCCAATTGTAATTATGGTATCTCTTTGAATTGCCCGTTAAAATTGAGAGTGAAAGGTGTTTCACTAGTTACATAAATGGGTAAATTTTATGGAGTACAATGAAGATGATGATAATGGTGATAATGAATGTATTTATTCCTCCACCTGGAAAATTTACTAGTGTGTTAAACATGAAACGTGGGTGTATGTATGTAACTTCAGGAGATGCTAGCATAATTACATTTCAAAGTTGAACAAATTTGAAGAATGTTGATCAATTTACACACCTAATATGAACTTCATGTAATAGAAAGTATTTAATACGTAGGGCTAACTCATTTTATGCTGTTATGTCAGGGGAAGATTGTTCCTCCAAGAGGACCTAATGATTTTGGATGGGACCCTGTTTTTCAACCTGATGGCTATGACCAAACGTATTTCTGGCCCTTCTTTCATGTCATGTTTTATTCAAGTGTTTCATAGTTACTTGCAAATGCTAATTTATTTCATTTACACATTGCAGATATGCAGAGATGGCCAAAGAAGAAAAGAATAAAATTTCTCACCGCTCAAAATCTCTTGCACTGGTGAAATCTCATTTTGCTGAAGCTGGATATACATTTCAGATCAAGGACATTTGAGAGTTATGCTGTATGTTGCCATAGTGGTAGATTTTAGACATTCCCTGAAATTGAAGGGAAAAAATTTCTAACAATGTGGAAATCATTTAAACATAATGATGCTTTCTTTATAAAGTTGCAAAAGAACAAAAACCTAAAATATAAAATCATACCCAATAAAAAAATATCTTAGGAGTTTATGTTATCTTTTTGTTAAAAATTAATGTGAGGATTTGTTGTCTTAACTCGATTGGCAAAGAGAAAAGTGAATTCTCTCCATTTTCTTGGGGAAATTGACACAGCCCATTGAAAATTTTGAAAGCATAAATAATTTTAAAAAATTATTATGATAATTTTAATGGTTGGATGAGGAAATCGACAAGAAAATGAAGGGGATTCGAACTCCTAATTGGTCATCACATCCAAATATCAGTTATTGTATGAGTGTAGTAACATTTACAACGTTCTTTATGCTCTTTCTGCTCAATATGTTCTTAGATCAAAAGCAAAGTACATTAAACAAAATGGATTCGAATAATTATATACGCTTGAAATTATGAATTATAATATTTTTTTATACGTTATAATTTACATGTATATTAGGAGTGTAATCATACAATAAGATTATCTTTTAGAAATCATAGAAAGAATAACAAAAATAATAACAATAACTAAATCTTAATAATTAAGAAATATTTTCAACAATCCTTCTCAACCTGATGAATGGATATTCATCATATTATAAGATTATGTGCTGCTAATCTTGGAATCACTCAGCTACCAATTCTTCAGTAAAAATATTTGTTAGTTGATCTCATCAAGGGACATAAGTTATAGATATGAGATCATTGTCTGGTTTCTCTTTAATGAAATGTAGAATAATCTCTCTATATTTTGTCTTATATTAATTATGAGCAATGTTGACAGTGGACTTGTTATCGCATAATAGTTTTATAAAACTATCGAATTTTAATTTAAGGTTGTTAAGAATTATTTTCATCCGTAAAAGTTCACACACTTCTTTAAGCCATAGCTTGAATTCAACTTTATCCCACAATACTAGATTTTTTCCTTGAAACTTACAATATCCTAAAGTGAATCTCCTATCTAAAGTGGAACTTGTATAGTCAATATTTATATATACCTTTAAGGCGAGAGACTCTTCCTTTTTAAAGACAATGTCTTATCCAAAACTTCTTTTTAGATAGTAGAGAATCTTGTTCAGTGTTTATAAATTTTTTTATGTATATCATGCATGAATTGATTGACAATGCTAATGACATATGAAATATTAGGTCTAGTATTGTTAATGAAAGAATCTTATATTTTCTATTATTTATTGTAACAGTTAGGAAAGGAATCAACCCCTGTTTATTTGTATATTTTTACAATCCCTAAAATAGTTTGTGTAGAATCAATAAATGTAAACGATAATTAATTGTAATTAATTCTTGTAAATCAACTTTATATTATTTATATAAAGGAATACGATGAAAAAAAGGAGGAAGTCAAAGTTTCTTAACATGGTATTAGTGAGTTCACATGTGAAACATTTGTTTAGTACTCTGTAACACCTTAATTTAATTTTCAAAATAAATTCATTTTGCAATAAAATAGAATAATAAAAATTTTCATCAAAAGGGTTCCCAATACATAGTTCAATAAAGTATTTCAAAATAACGATGTATTAAAAATTTTGAATCAAGTCATTGCTACAGGACCTATCAATACATTATAGTTTTCAATATAAATTTTCTAAGTCTTATAGCAATTTCATCCATCCCCTTCACTAAGCCTGGTATTGATCATCTTGGTCACTTGAAAATTAAATGTAAGGGTAAGTACTCTAGACTATCACACACATATACACAAGCATAGAGTCTCACATCGCCCATTCCACACATTTTCTAACATAGTTTAAATCATGCATCAACCAGTGTAAGATAATAATTTCATCATTTCATTTTCATTCACACATAGGTGCGCTTACTGCACCATCAAACAACTCACATAAAACACTAATGTGAGTTCACTGTGACACTGTGTCACAGATTCCTGATGCCCTCAACTTCAGGAATTTACTTAGTTTCACACCATGGATGGTCGCCAAATAGCCCTTGTTCCACGGATACATGTGCGGTACTGGGCCTCCAAGTAAACGTGTTAGTTAGAGGCCGAGTCAGGAAGAAAGTGTATGGCTTGTGTTGCACCCACGCTCACTGTTGGTGTCACCGCCACACTCTCTTCCTCAAGGTATTTCTACTACCCCATCTTCTACACCCCCAATGTATTGCTATAACCATTCATAGTTTTTAACGTTTTCAAAACAATCAAAATCACAATCAACATGCCATTTTCATACACTTTCAACCATTTCATGTTATTCATCATTAACAAATGGCATGTCCACACATATTCAGCCGTATTACACTCAAACACACAACATTTTCATCACAATCCTATATCAATCAATTCGTTCACACTATTCAACATCAACCACATTATATTCCATACAATCTTTCTATCTCAATCTCACTATAATCAAATCATTTTCATCAAAACACACATCTTCCTATATTTCAATCACTCACATTCTAATATATAACCATACCAACAAATTCTAAGCACAAGAGATAGGGTAGAGTCTCCCCTGACCTCGGATTGAAGACCTAACATGAAATCGACAATGGAAACGTTTTCCACACATATTTTCATCCTAAATACATAGAGAACTCCATGAGAAACCAAGAAAATAAAAGAAAGGGACGAAAATTGAAACCCGAACTCACAAAACTTACCTCCAAACATCCAAAACACAACCACAACCTTTGATCTTGCACCCAAACGACTTTGGAGGCAGTTTAATATGTTAAATAGGGTTGAGAATTGAGAGAATCGAAAGAGGGATCAAGAGAAAGAGTGGGAAAATGAGTTTCCCGAACACTAAACCTCTCAAATACTCTAGGAGTCGTGACACTCTCGCTACAGCGAGACTCCTTCTCGGTGTAGCAAAAATTTCAAATGAATCTGCACTCTGGTTTCTGCAGAATTCGCTATAGTGAGACCCTCTCGCTATAACGATACTGCACTTAAAAATGCATCTTTCTCTATTGCCTTCTCAGTGCAGCGAGCAGTCTCTCGCTACAGCGAGAACGCAACAGAATCATGTCCTAAGCGTTGGACCTTCTCGCTATAGTGAGAATGCCTCTATAGCACACATTTTGCCTATTTTTCAATCAATTTCAAACACACCTAGCTATCAATCCACAATCAATACCCACAATTATACTTATATATATTCATCTACACATACACCCATATATTCACATACATCAATGCACATTTAATAAGAATTTCACAATTATATTAATAATCAAATAGATTACAAAATTTGGGGTGTTACATACTCAGTCCTCTGGTGTGTCGCTCTTGGTGTTTTTATGACAGCGTTAGATATATCACTCCTGTTCTTCATTTAAGGACTGTGTTTTGGTGTTTCAATCTTCGTTTGCTCTTGGAAGCAGAGCATTTCTATGTTCATTTTACTGGAAAAAATTATGTTGCTTGGTTAGTCAATGTTTGTGATAGGGAAATGCCTGTGGGGTCATGTAAATGGATCTACACCTGCTCCAACAACCAAGGTTGAATTGCAAGCATGATAGACAAAGGAAGCTCAAATTATAACCTAGATTCTAGCTTCTATTGAACCTCAAATGACCAACAATATGCATTATTTTTCTACTACAAAAGAAATATGAGATCACCTTAAGCGTGTTTACAACAAGGACAATGTTGTCAAACACTTTCATATGGAGGACATTCCTAATTATCTCTAGGGAAATTTGTCTATTCAAGACTATTATTCCGGGTTTCTAAATTTATAGAGTGAACATTCAACTATTTTACATGTTGATATTCTATAGACTTACTCGTTTAAATCCAAAAAGTTTATGAAGTTAGCAAGAGGGACCAATTTCTCTTGAAGTTTTTTGCCTTGAATCTAAAGCTGTGTGCACTATTTTATTGAATCATAGTCTAGTCACCTCTCTGAATATGTGTGTTGGAGAACTACTTAGGGAAGAGCAACATTTGTTGACTCAAGGGACCATGTCTGCTGACACCTTTGTTGTCTTGAATGCTATCTATGTTGCTTATTTTGCTCATAATAAAAGGAATGGTTACGATACGAGACATGTTCAATATTTTTGCTTGTAAGAAATTTGACCATATTGCTCACAACTGTAGTAAGAAATTTTGCAATTATTGTAAGTACCATGGTCGCATTATTAAAGAATGTCAAATTTGACCAAAGTGATAACTAGTGCAAGCCTTTCATACCACTACTACTCTAGCATGCCAAATCTTTGCTCTTGCAGGTTTCAGCACTAGTGCTTCATTTCAAAGAGCGTACACAGTAATATTCACTCTTTCTGGCTTGGGCATTCAGGATAAGTCCAATATTATCTCTCCAACTTGGTTTGTCGATTCTAGAGCCTTTAACTACATGACTAGTTCCTCTAACAATGTTCAAACTTACAAGGACACCCAAAACATTCAAAATTCTGATGGTACTGCTCTTTCTATTATTACTATTGGAAATATTAATTCTTCTTTTCATTTGAACAATTATTAGATCACAATTGTAATTTTAACTTCTTTCGTGCTGGTTGTTATGTGTAGGATCAGGCGGTAGAGAAAGTAATTCTGAGGAGGTCTAAAGTGGGCATATTATTTCCTCTTCAGCTTTCTTTATCTAATATTTTGTCATTTACGTGTAATTGTGTTTCGAATCCGTATGAGGATTGGCATAGGAAGTTAGGTAATCCAAATTCTATTGTTTTGTCTAATTTTTGGAAAAGTCAATTATTGGGTAATAAAATTATTTTTCTAATTCCTCATTTGATTGTGTTGTTTGTAAACTTGTTAAAAGCAATATGGTTCCTTTTTTATCTATTGTCCAATGAGCTATTCATTGTTTCGATCTCATTCATAGTGACATTTGGGGTATCTCACTGGTTTTATCTTATGTCAAGTATAAATATTTTGTTATATTGATTAATGAATACAGTCAGCTTAAGTGGATTTATTTTCTCCATTCTAAAATTGAGGGTTTTTTTGCAAGTTTAAGATGTTTCTGGCATACATTGAGACTTAATTTCATACATATATCTTGACTTTACTTACTGACTCTGATTGGGAATATATTTCTCATGACTTTTAGGAATACTTACAATAAAAAGGTATTATTTCCTAATGTTCTTGTCCTTATACGCCTCAACAAAATGGTGTTGTAGAGTGGAAGAATTAACATTTACTTGATGTCACCTAAACGCTTCTATAGGCCTTTATTCCCTCTCAACTTTAGGTTGAAGCTCTGTCCACTCTTGTATACTTGATCAATCGTCTTTCATCTTAGCTTTTGTACTTTGATTCTCCTTTCTTTGTCTCTATGAGGTACAACCTACTTATAATAACCTTCACACTTTTTGGTTGGGTATGTTTTTTCCATTTGCCTCCTCTGGAGAGTTATAAACTAGCTACTCAATCTATTCAATGTGCCTTTATGGGTTATGCTACTCAATCTATACAAGCAATTAAAGACTCTTAGTGAGAAAAAGCAATGCAAGATGAAACATAGGTACTTTAAGAGAATTATATACATGGAATATTGTTCCATGCCCACTTAATGTTAAACTCATTGTTATAAATGGGTATATTCTATAAAGCTAAATTCAGATGACTCTATTATCTGTTTTAAGACTCGGTTAGTTGCTTTGGGTAATAAAATGGAATGGATTATGATGAGACATTTCCTCTAGTTGCTAAAATGATTTCTGATAGAACCATTCTCTCTGTTGCAACTTCTAAAGGCTAGTCACTCCATCAAATGGATGTGAAGAATGTCTTTCTTCACGGTGATGTAGTAGAAGACATTTAAATGATCCTCTCTTCTTCTGAGTTTGTCTTCTTCTTCTGCAAGTGTATGTAAACTCAAGTGCTCTTTATATGGTTTACAATAAGTACCCTGGGCATGGTTTGAAAAATTCATATATACCTTTCTTGGATTCTTTTTTACTTAGAGTCAATATGATTCCTCTTTATTCATTCATCACACAACTATTATCTTTTTTTATTTTATTTTCTTATTTATGTTGATAACATGATTATAATAGGGTCTGATCAAGCATCCATACAACAACTTAAATATAAGCTCCATGCTTCGTTTCATATAAAAGATCTCAGTAACCTTCATTACTTCTTAGGCTAAAATGTTCATTTGCACTCTAAGGCATTTACCTCAATCAGCACAAATATACTTTAGACTTGATTTTTATGGCTAGTCTACAATTTCTTGTCCATGTGGATACTCCTCTTGAAATTAATATGAAGTATCATCGTGATGAGGGTGATATGTTGATTAATCCTTTGTTGTACTGTCAATTGATGGGTAATCTTAACTATTTGACTATTACACGTCCTAATATTTCATTTATAGTATAACAAGTTAGTCAATTCATGCACTTTTTTTGTCATCGCGCCAATACGTCTCTTACTTTGCTTGGCTATAGTGATGCAAATTGGGCGAGTTGTCTAGATACTCGAAGATCTGTCTACAGGTAGTGTATGTCCCTTGGTCTTGCCTTAATTTCTTAAAAAAGTAAAAAGTAAGTACGAGTTTCAATGTGATGCTTAATTTGAATATTGGGCTATGTCATCAGTCTATTATAAAATTATTTGGCTTCCTGATTTATTGGTTGAACTTGGACTTCCTCAATGTGATGCTACACCTATCTATGTTGACAACACTAGTGTTACTCAAATTGTTGTCAATCCTATTTTTCATGACTATGAAGCATATCAAGGTGGACTATCACTCCATTCGTGAGGCACTTGATGATCATGTCATCTTTTTGCCTCATACGAGCTCATAACCTAAACTTGTTAGCATTCTTACTAAATTTATTCCTCATCCCCTTCACCAGTTTCTCTTAAGCAAATTAATGCTTTTAGATTAGTCGCATCAATTTGAGGGAGGATGTTAATAAGAGAATCCTTTCTTTCCTATTACCACCTCGTTTCTAAAGAAGTCTCTAGTCTTCATAGATCTTTTATCTTAAATTAAGCAGCTAATTTCTCCTTTTAAGTTATATTTTCAATCTCATTATCACTTGCAATGATCACATGATCTACATAAACTGGTAAAAGTCCTAGTTTACTATCTTGTGAGTGTTTTATGAGAAGACTATGATCTCTCTAGCTTGCTTGTATTCTAAGGATGACATAACTTGAGTAAATTCCTCAAACTAAGACTAAGAGATTGCTTAAGTCCATATAGAGCTTTATTCAATTTGCACACTTTGTTTCCATCATCAATGGTGTCAAATCCTATAAGAATATCCATATGTATTTCTCAAAGTCTCCATGCAAGAATGCATTTTTACATCAAACTTATGTAAGCTCAAACTAAAATATGATGCTAATGATAGTTTTCACAGTATTCATTTTTGCCACTAGTAAAAATGTCTCCTCATAGTTAATTTCATAAATTTAAGTGTATCCTTTTGCAACTAATTTAGCCTTGTATCGACCAAAGGTTATTATCTTATCAAATTTTAATTATGTGTATCCACTTGGACCCTACTATTTTTTTTGTCCTTAGGTCGTTCTACAATATTCCAAGTGGTATTCTTCTCCAATGCGCTCATATCTTCATTCATTGATTGAACCTAATTCTCATCTTTTAAGGCTTTATGTACTAACTTAGGGATATTTGATTAATTAATAGCATTTTTAAAATTCTAATGCTATATAGATAGATGTTTAGTGGATATAAACTGATAAATAGAATACCTCACGCAGGAATGTTTTTCTTTTTTCAAACCAATGGACATGTCATCTAGGTTAGGCTCACAATTGGGCTTTTTGACATTTGTAGGTAAAACTTTAATAAAATTACTAAAATAGTATACTTTTCAAACACTTTATCAGAGTAGGTAAAATGAATAGTAAAATTTTTGTAAAATTCCTCTTGAAAAGGTAACACTAAGCACAATTATGACACATGGCAATGCAAAAAAAAAAGAAGAAAGAAGCCTAACCAACATGAGCAGCTGCATAAGGAGGTGACACATGTCACTCCCATAGAAATGGTTGAGAGTGAAAAGACACCACTTATGAGGAGTGTATGCCACGTGTCAGCCACATGTGAGTTGTTCATGTTGGATAGGCACCACTAATAGAGTATCGCCACAAGTCAATTTTACAATAGTTAATAGTTACTTCAATATTTTCTATTCTCAAATTTTATAATTAAGCATAATATAAAAACTAATTAATTTAAATATAATAAATTACTACTAAATCAAATATAATAACTCAAATTTTAATATAATATTATCTTATTATTATGTTAACCTATATTTCATTTAAATTAACACAACAATAATTCATTATGTTACATAAATTTACTCTGCTTATTCATTATATCATATAAAAAAATTACTAATTTTTTAAGTCATATTAACTTAACTAAACTTTTTAATTTTTTTTCAAAAACTATTTTTTATTTTACTTTAATTATCTCAAATAAATATTTTAATAAATTTTTAAATCATATTTTACAATTAAAATAAAATATAAAATAACATTATTTATTAATTCAAATATTATTATACTAAATAAGTTTTATATATGTTTCAAATTATTTTAAATACTTATTATAACATTTGAAAACTCATACTATATACTTTTAAACTGACCTAACTATAAATTTTTAAATTTTTACTAAATTAACTACAAAATTTGTAGTCTTTAAGAAACTATAATTAATTTTTCTATTTTAATTCAGCAAAATAAAATTATTATAACTAATAAAAAAAGTGAATAAATCAAATTATTTTTTTAAAATATAAAATAACTATGCAATTAAATAATAATTAAAAATATTTAAAAAAATATATCTTTACACTGTTAGTCTCCATTCTCCCTATGATTGCAGCTAACACGTGGCAACACTCTATGAGTGATGTCTGTTCAACAAGAGCAACTCACTTAGCTGGCATGTGGCAACACCTTCCATGAAAGGCGCCCTTCTAACAAGAGTAACTCACCTATAACAGACATGTAGCACACACTTGTCATAAGTGACACTTTTTTAGTCTGAGTCACTTTTGCAACAGTGACATATGTCATTTCCTTATGCAATGACGCCTATTGATTATGCTTTTCTTTTTTCTGTGTTGCTAAGTGTCACAACAGTGCTCAGTGGTACCTTTTTAAAAGGAGTTTTACAAAATTTTCATTTTTCATGTTGCATATTCTCAAAAATTGTTTGAAAAGTATACTATTTTGGTAATTTTTATTAATCTTTTGTCTACAAAGGTCAAAAAGCCTCACAATTATTTAAAGGAATATTTGATGACTCGAGATTAATAGTGTTAGAACTTACCTTTGTTTTCTTCTCTTTAAGATAAGTGTACTTGCTTTTGTTGATAACAAGTCATTGATGAATTGGATTTTTATTATATATATTTTTCTTCATATTTAGCATAATAACCTTTTGTGCATAATTGAATTGATTTGGACCAATTTTGTTATTTGAGTCTAGGATAGGTCTTAATTCAATTATTTCAACATAGCACAAATTCTTACAATGTTTAGTATTTGGATTTTAACTTGTGCTCTAAACTTCATTTTAATGTGATTCTTATTTTGTAGGAAAGCCAAGAGATAAGCCTACATGAGGTTGAATCCTAATGTCTAGAGTCAAGGTTGGAACAAAACTACAAGAGAAGAAGGCAAACATATGTTATGGCTAGTATGCAATATTTAAGTCATATCTCGGTTTACAAATATCTTATTGAACTTATTCTAGTAACATTTGAAATCTAACATTCATGACTTTAATTCATCTTCAAATCACAAAGCCAAATAGACGCAAATTTTTAGCCAAAATAAAGTAACAAGTTACAAATTTATCCTATGATATTAGGTAGTTATCATTTTGGATTTCTAAATTGGTGCAATATGATTTTTTGGATATTACTTATTATTAGGATTAGGAGAGAATTTTTAGGATTTTAATTACTTTCTATTTTTAAATTTTGAACCTATAAAAGAAGAGAAGGAGAAGGGAACAACACATACACACAAATAAATTTAGCTCCCTTTCCTTTTGTGTCTCTTTTCTATTTTCTAAATTTATATTTTTGTGCTCTTCCACCTATGGAAGAGTAGTTTTTGTTGTCTAATTCAAAGATCAGGTAAATGCAACATGCTTGAGAATTAGTTTGCAATGTTTATTCTCAATTCAAGTTTTCTTCTCTTCTCTATAATCTATTTAATTCTATGAATTGAATGTATTTGTTTTAATTTCATTTAAGTGATTGATTTAACATTATTTGTTTGAAGTGTATGAGTTAATTTTAAGAAATTAGGATCAGTTAAGTGGTTTAAAAAATTAATACGTTTTGATTGAATTCTAAAGGTTCTTTAATTTTAATTGATTTTGTGTTAATCCATGCATGAAAGTTTTTGTCATTTTGTGTGATCACTTAGTTTAAATAGAGGTTTAATTGAAATTCAAGTTTTAACCACCGAATTAGAATATTATTAATTTTGGATTTAATGATTGAATGTTATTACTTTCCTTTTGATTCTTAATTAGGTGTTTAAATTAATTAATCAATACCTTCATTTTAGATTTTTTTTTTGTTATTAATCTTATTAAATTCTCTTGTCCTAAACTCCAGTTTAATAAAATTTTTGGTGATTTTCTATAGAGAACTCTGGTTGCTTGTTTCTTACTATAGTAATTAGTTTATTTATTTATTTATTTATTTATTTATTTTTGACATGTATACGGTCAAAGATTAGTCACATTCTTCTTTTCTTGAGTTAAAGGAAGAAGTCAATTCCTATAGATGACAAGGATTAAGAGGAAGAAAAGACAAAGAGTCATGAGGAATAATAAACTCATCAAGAGGAAGAAAAGACAAAGACTCATGTAGGCCAACAAACTTATCTGGGGAAAGAAAAGACAAAGACTCAAAGGGACCAACAAACTCAACTTCATGATGACTCTGTCCTTGAAGTTTAAGATGTGAGTAAAATGACTTTGTCTTATTAAAGATTATATTCATAGAACTGTAAAGTAGAAAACTTGAAGGGTGATAACATTTATAGTCCTTTTTATTTGGAGTATACTCTATTAAAATACACTTAATAGTTTGAAGCTCACAAGGATCCAACTTGCCATGATGTTGACTGTGAATGTGAACAAAGGCTATAAAACTGAAAACATAAACATTAAGACAATTCAAGACAAGAACAAAAGGATGACATGTAGATATGGATCGGAGAGGACTACAGTCATTCAAAATATGACTTGGGAACTTATTGATCAAGTAAGCAGTTGTTAAAATTGTTTCTTCTTAATATGATTTTGGCACTGTCATCTAAAATAGCAAACCTGTGGTAATTTTTAGGAGATGTCAGTTTCTTCTTTTTACAATTTGATTTTATTAAAATATCTACGCATGTCAACTTATAAAAAACTCCTTGTAGAAATTGAGACAAATTTTGATTCGCATATTCTCATCTATTATCTATCCATAAGCGTCTGATTGCTTGTCTAAATTAAGTTTGAACTAAGTAATAAAAATTCATAAACAGTTAAGTCACTTTTATTTTATTTTTCATAAAAAAATAAAAAACACGTGTGCAATTATTAATAAAGGATATAAACTATTTATCACAAAAAAATTAGTAATAGGAGCAAGTCACTGTACATTAAAATGGATAAGATCGAAATGTGTATTAGTTTTTTTAAAACCATTTAAAAAAAAGTAACACAATAATGTTTAGTAAATTGGTAGACATCACATTGAAAAGACTCAGCTAATTCTTTAAAAAATGAAGAAGGAAGCATACTTTCAAGCAAACTAAAAGATAGATGACTTAGACACCTATGTTGAAGTCAAATTTGAGAAAAAGTCATACTAAAAAAAAGATTGGTTTCAAAAATTGACTCTGCCTTTCAAAATTGTCTTAGGTTTTAGTTTTCTCTAATGAAAACTAATATAACCTTTCCTGTTGTAACACCCTCTTTTTCATTTGTTTATCCATTAGTGAATTATTTGATATTAATTAGTGTTGGAATAGGTTTGGGAATAATTTATGGGTGTTTTGATAGAAGTCTGGTACAGGGGGTCTCGATTAAGAGAGATAGGTCTCGCTCAAGAGAGACAGGTCTCGCTCAAACGAGACTGAGTGTCCATAACCACAAGATTTCAAGGCATTCTTACTCAAGTGAGATGAGTTTAGCTCAGGTGAGAATGGGATCAATCAGCCCAATTATTCTCTCCTTCAGGCAAGAGTGATCTTGCTCAGGTGAGATGAGTCGCTTAGGCAAGGACTCACAGAAAAATATTTAACTCTTTGGATGTCATCTCGCTCAGGCAAGAATGACTCTCGCTTTAGCGACAATTGTAGAGAAAGAATGGGGAACCACTATTTGGTATTCTCGCCTAGGAAAGAAAGGGCTTGTCCAGGCAAGAGTGGTCTTGCTCAAGCAAGAGTCTGCTTGCTCAAGTGAGAGCGTACAAGAAGTCCAGCTCTAAACTTGCATTACAATCCATGAAATATTTCCTTACTTTTTTTCTCTGAACTGTCTCTTCCTCCTCCAGAGAAAAGCCTTAGAAACTCTGAAGTTACTCTGAATCCGAGCTTGAACCTTAACTCTACAGAATTGTTGGTAGTATCTTAGAGCTTGACTCTTTGTTCTCACCTCTACTTTTCTCTATTTTCTCCTTTCTCAAAGGATATTCTTCCATATAATATGTAGGACAACCTCAGCCTTTTGAACAACCTTTTTCACTAGTTTTCTTTACTAAACTTGTCCACTGAGGTAAGGAGAGCTTTGTCTTATTTCTGAAAACATGATATGTTTGTACTCATGAAAATATTGTGGTGTGATGTATGATTGTGAATATATGCTAGATTAAAATATGTTTTCCTATGTTTTGATGATCTAAATGATATTTACTTTGAGCATATTTGTATGTATATTGTAGACTGAGTCTGGAGGTAACCAACTTTCAATAAAGATTGTTTGATATAGTTAATGAACTTGAATAAAATAGTATGAGGAAAGGGTGAACAAAATATTAATGTGGAAATATTAAGTTAGATTATGATGAGAAATATGAAAAGAGAAGTTGAATGAGAAAGAAAAATGGAATGAGAAAGGGAAATGATAAGGATGAGTGTGGATAGTTTAGAGATACATTGGGAGTGTAGAAGATAGAGGCAATTTGAGAAATCTTAGGGAAATGAGGGTGATGAATGCTCTTTTTGAATTGCGCATAACAACTGAGAGTAAGAATGTAATGCCCCGAATTTATAATATTAATTATTATTATTTATATAAATATATATATATATATATATATATATATATATATATGTGTGTGTGTGTGTGTGTGTGTGTGTGTGTGTGTGTGTGTGTGTGTGTGTGTGCGTGTGTGTGTGTGTTGATTTACTTGATAATGATATTTATGTGTATTAAGTATATGGATGTGTGTATTGTGTGTATGCATGACTGGATAGGGTTGAAATGGGCTAAGTGCCTAAGTGCAAGGAGTAATTCTAGGCTATTCTCGCTGCAGCGAGAGGGCCCTGGGAGGAAGGATTGAAACTGTCACCTTCTTGCTATAGCGAGAGACGTCTCGCTGTAGCGAGAGAGCGACAGTTTGGGGTGCATTTCTGGGTGCAGTCTTGCTATAGCGTGATTTTGCAGAAACTAGGGTGCAGTTTTGTCGGATATTTTCACTGCAGCGAGAGGGTATGTCACTGCGGCGAGGTCCCTTTTTGTAGCGAGAATATCTCGTTGTAGTGAGAATGTCGCGACCAGAAAAGGATTTAAAGGGGATTAGGATTCGGGGAGGCTTATTTCTCCCTCTCCCTTTGAAATCCCTTTGATCCTCTCATTTCCAAACCCTTTTTCCCCCATTAAATTGCCTCCAAAGCCGTTCGTGAGCTTGATTGAGGGTTGAATCTGTGTGGAGAACGCTTGGAGGTGAGTTTTAATGGTTAGAGTTCCATTTCTTATCCCCTTTTCTCTGTTTCTGGGTTTCCTTGGATTCTCATGGAGTTCTTCCATGTGTTTTAGGCTGAAATCTGTGTAGGGAGCACGTCTGTGGTCGAATCCGAATGTGGATCTTCAATCCGAGTGTGGAGCACGTCTGTGGTTTATAAATTGTACTTATGGATGTGAAGTACTACCGATGCCGTGAGTGCATCGGTGTTAAATTGACATGAGTTGTGTGATAATGCTGCCTGTGATTGTATTTGTTTAATGTATTTGTACATCATATCATAATTGCTCTAAGTTAAGTACGCTTAACTTTTGAATTCTTAAGTGATAGGCCACCGAAAAGTAAATGCATTTTGTTTATATAAGTAGTCTTAATCAATTCCTTTAAGCTATTCCTAACTGTATACACAATCTCTGGATCCCCCTCTCATTTTGATGTAAGTTTGATTCATTTATGTGTCTCTTACCGCCGGAAGCTTGTCAGGTAGCCGCTCCTTGTCCATGCCACATTACACCGGCAATCACTCTCCACCCTCGCCTAGCGTCTAGGTGTCACAATAGCTATCCAGCAACTATCTATGCTAAGGAAGACCTCAAGGGATCCTAGAAGCAGTGAAAATTTGAAATGTGAAATCCAAGAATTAGTAGAAAGGAAATGTGATAAATTGAATAATTGATAATTATTGTATGCATATGAACAGAAATTATATTGTTTGATTGATTAATGTTTTATCCTTGTTTATATTGTTTGATTTAGTTGTGAATTCATGTATAGTAATGAGAAGAGAGGCTCATCCTTACAAAACCTTTCAGGGAATAAAGATGATGGACCCTTAGAGACTTGTTAGTTTGTTAGAGCGGCTTATTAGCAGTAGATTAGACCATGTAGCTAGGGAGTGGCAGTGGTTATGTCATTGTAGTTTTATTATACGTAGTAATGATGGTTCAAGTATTTTACCTTAGAGATGACAATATGATATGATGTACACTCTTTTATTACACTAGTAGTGGTAGGATCCACTATACTCTATGTTTGTATATATACCAAAGTTTGATCAGACTGCCAAATGCATGGAATTATGTTTATATTAGAGATAGACATATTGCTCATTAGGACTTATTATATTTTATATTTTGTAAATTGTATTGATGGGTCCTAATCAATTGGATTTTTATAACATTATTTCCTCTCATTCCTAGCTCATTAATTCTCTTTTGTGCCTAATTGGTTGAATTGGATCATTTTATGATGTTTGAATTTTATTTGGGCTTTATTTAATTTTTCTAGTATTTGGCAAATTCTGATACTATTTTGGTTTCTGAGCTATATCTTGAGTTGTAGAACTCCTTTCATTGTAATTCTTGATTTGTAGGAAAGCTAAGAGAAAGGTGCACAATTCCTACAAGAGGTCGAAAACCAATTCTGATGATAAGAAGTTGAAACTGGGCCTAGAAAAAGTCTGAACGCTGTAGTCGTGGATCCTAAGTAAGGTGCAGTATTTGGGCTATATCTCAGTCCACAGACATCCGATTAAGCCCATTCTAGTGGCGTTTTGAAGCTGACATCCAAGGCTACAATTGTCTTTTAGGACAACAATCAAAAGGAGGCCATTTTCATAGCCAAAATAATTGAAGATAGTAATGAACGGAATTTTGAATTTTAATTTTTTTTGGCTTTTTTCTTTTCCTCTCTTCTCTTTTCTCTCTCGCTCTCTCTCCCCTTTACGACTTGTTTCCCTCCATTCATGGAGGCTTAGATTTCCATCTAATTCAAGGATTAAAAGGGACGTGACACTCTTGAGGATGGATCTCACATTGGCATAAATTCAATAACAATTTCAGTTTCATCTCTTCCTTATTTTCTCCTTTTGCTAATTATATTTTCAAATTTAAGTTATTCATTTGGATTGATGATTATGCATCTGGTTGATTACGTATTATTCGATTGATGTATGTAATTGAGTTTTAAGGAACATGAATTGGATTTTTAGGTTTGAAAACTATGATTAACGAAATTTGTAAATTAAATTGGCACAATTCAATTAGGTTCTAGAGTTTTCTGAATTTTAATTAATTATGTGCTAATCGAATGCACGAAGGTTTTTATGTGAATGCTGAGTTCGAATTGAGGTTTCATTTGGATTCATTGTTAATTACAGAATTGTTTGTTGATGTACTCTCTTAAAAATCCGGTGATAGAGTAGTCATTCTTCTTTTTAATTCTTGGATTGGAATTTCAATTTCTGTTCACTCTTCATTCTAATTTCTTTCTTTTATAAACAAACCCCCCGCCTTATATACTCTCTAAATAGATTAATTCATCCTTGTAATTCTTTGAGAAACGACCCTAGTTGCTTACCTCGTACTATAGTAATTAGGTTTATTTTGACCCGTGTGAGACCACGTGTTAAATTGGCGCCGTTGTCGAGAAATCACTGGCGTTTTTTTAACATATTTAGAGTGCTATTCTTCCTTATTTTGTTTTACGTTCTGTGAGCAAAAGTCTGGTTTGCAATTCTGGTTGTTGTTTTAAGTTATTTATTGAGAGTCTTATAGGTGAAAAACTTCACTACCAGTTCGACTTTGGAGTTTGAGGCTGAATTTTGGTGTCCAAATAGTACTCATCATGCTGATCAACTTTGTCCAAAGGAGCTCCCGCAAATTCCTTCATCTGGTAGGTGTTTTTCTACAAAAGATTAAAAAGGTAATTTTTCTGGTGACTAACTTGGATTGAGCTGAAACTCAGATTGAGTGGTGCACCCCTGAAATTCCAAATTCCATTGTTTAGACCACTTTTTCAATTTTTTTAGTATTTTAGGATTTTTAAAAATAATACAAAAATTATCAAAAATAGGAAATTTTATTTATAGTACTTCTATGGTGGTCCTATATTTTTTAAAAAAATATTTCGTTGGTGTTATTTCCCTATTAGCATTCTGTCGGCATATTATGTGTCCAACATTCTTATGTGTCTGATGTTGTATGACACGAACTAACCCTGGTGAATTGCATCCTTTTAATCTTGAAATTGATAGGACATTTCATCATTTAAGTAGAACACATAAAAGGCTTTCCTTCACTAATATTCAAGTTGATAATAGTATAGGTTCTATTAGTAGTATTAATCATTATGTTTTTGTGCATTCTGAGTCTGAGTCTGAGTCTTTGCATTCTGATTCCGAGGATATTATTAATATGGCTAACAGAACTTTGAAGGAATTTGCAGCACCTGATGTTAACTATCATGCTTTGGCAATTCAGTATCTGAATTTGGATGCAGACTTTGAGCTCAAGTCAGGGCTGATACATCTGCTGCCCAAGTTTCATGGTTTAGCTGGGGAAGACCCTCACAAGCACTTGAAGGAATTCCATGTGGTGTGCTCAACCATGAAGCCACATGGAGTGGAGGAGGAACACATCAAGCTGAGGGCATTTCCTTTTTCTTTGGATAGATCTGCCAAGGATTGGTTGTACTACTTGCATCCTGGTTCCATCACAAGCTGGCAGGACATGAAGAGGATGTTCTTGGAGAAGTTCTTCCTTGCCTCAAGAGCTGCTTCTATTAGGAAAGAAATTAGTGGCATAAGGCAGATTACTAGAGAGACTCTGCATGAGTATTGGGAGAGGTTCAAGAAATTGTGTGCAAGCTGTCCACACCATCAAATCAGCGACCAGCTCCTTATTCAATATTGATCTCATGCTAATGAACATAAGTATAGTTGATGCTGGTTCTGGAGGGGCTTTGGTAGACAAAACTCCCACTGCAGCTTGTGAATTAATTGCAAACATGGCTACCAATGCACAACAGTTTGATACCTGAGCCATGGTGTCTACAATAGGAGTGAATGAAGTGAAAACCTCTGATACAAACCAGCAAAGGATGGAGAATAGAATAGAAGAATTGACAACTTTGGTGAGGCACTTGGCACTCGGTCAAACACAACAACCTCAACAGTCCATCCAAGCAGCAACAAGCATTTGTGGAATTTGCTGTGTACCAGGTCATGCAACAGATCAATGTCCACAGATGCAAGAAACCAATGAAACAGTTGCTGGAATTTTTCCTGGAAAACCTTTCCAACAACAACAGTAGCAAAGGAATTATGACCCCTTTTCCAATACATACAATCCTGGATGGAGAGATCACCCAAACCTGAGGTATGGTAATTCTAATCAGTTCCAGCAGCAGTAGCAACAACCTCAATATAAGTTCAGGTAACATGCTGCAGAACCAAACATGAGGCAACAGTATTCACAGCAAGCTAAACCAGACCAACCACAAAGCAGTAGCTCAGAACCAATCCTAGCAGATTTGGTGAAGCAGATGGCAACCAACAGTGTCCAGTTTTAGTAGAGAACAGAAGCTAGCATCCAGAATCTGCAAACACAGATTGGTCAGTTGGCTACAACAGTAAATGAGTTGAAATCCCAAGGTTCTGGCAACCTTCCCTCCTAATCCGTGAGTAATCCAAGGAATGTGAGCGCCATCACTTTGAGAAGTGGCAAGCAGCTTAAAGTTCCAGATTCTGCAGAACATTCCGCTGCAGCAGAAAAATCAAATTCTACAGAGATAGATGCAGTTGAAGAGCAACCAGAGCCATCCAATAAGAGAGACAGTAGCCATTCTAAACCAAACATTCTGCTGCCTTTTCCAAATAGAGTGACTCAAAACAAGAAGATAGCAGAGGCAGAAATGGACAAGGAGATCATGGAAACTTTTAGGATAGTTAAAGTCAATATTCCACTCCTAGAAGCTATCAAATAGATCCAAAGTATGCCAAGTTTCTCAAGGACTTATGCACTCATAGAAGAAGGCTAAAGGGAAATGAAAAGGTGAGCATAGACAGAAATGTTTCTGCCATCATTCAGCCAAGCATTCCTCCAAAATGCAAGGATCTTGGGACTTTCACCATTCCATGCATCATAGGAAGAGAGCAATTTAGTCAACCCATGTTGGACCTTGGAGCTTCAATCAATGCGATGCCAAAATCAGTCTACCAATCTTTGCACATTGGAAAGCTCAAGCCAACGGGAGTGGTGATCCAACTTGCCAACCGAAGCACAGCACACCCTGAGGGAGTTTTAGAAGACGTGTTGGTAAGAGTAAATGATCTTATTTTTCCTGCTAATTTTTTTATGCTAAACATGGAGGATGATATGCATGTTGATCAACCAACATTGATCTTAGGTAGGCCATTTTTGAAAATCGCTAAAACTAAGATTGATGTACACTCTGGTACTTTATCCATGGAATTTGGAGATAACAAGGTGCATTTTAAATTGCATGATGCCATGAGATATCCACCAGAAGATCATTTTGTGTTTCATTTAGATATCATTGATACATTGGTTGATGATATGCATGCAAATTTGTGTGCTGAGTTTCCTAAAATTGTAGGCATTAGAGATGACTTTCAATGTTCAGATTGTGATGGAATTCATGATTTATGTGCTGTTTGTGCCGAATTTAATGCATGCATACATGGTTCAGAGTCTGCATAAAATTTTTCTGAGGAGTTAATGCTGATCCTGGAAGTTTAAGTTATCGAGTTATTAGAACAGATTCTGATTCTAGTTTTGCAGTAGTGGAAAATATTGATTGTGTACATTCTGATTATTCTGTGGGTTGTGCAAATAACTGTTATGCTGATCTTTCTATTGTGGGATATGATAATGCCCTTGTGCAAGATTTTTCACATGTTGCAGGTACTGAGATTAAAAAAATAGAGCAAATTCCAAGATTAGCACCCTCCATACAAGATCCACCCACCTTGGAGCTGAAGCCTTTGCCAGAAAACTTGAAGTATGCATTCTTGGCACCAGATGAGAAGCTTCCAGTCATCATAGCCCAAGATTTGCAACCAGAACAAGAAGAGAAGTTGCTAAACATTCTGAGGCAGAACATAAATGCTTTAGGCTGGACACTAGTTGACATACCTGGGATTAGCCCCTCTACATGCATACACAAAATTCAGTTAGAGGAGGGAGTGAAACCAGTGAGGCAACCTCAGAGGAGATTGAACCCTCTAATTCTAGATGTGGTCAAGAAAGAAGTCAGCAAGCTTCTAGCTGCTGGCATCATTTACCTAATTTCAGATAGCAAGTGGGTGAGCCCGGTGCAAGTGGTTCCAAAAAAGACTGGAATAATAATAGTAAATAAGTCAAAGGATGAGCTAGTTCCCACAAGTGTGCAGAATAGCTAGAGAGTCTGCATTGATTACAGGAAGCTGAACTAGGATACCAGGAAGGACCACTTCTTATTGCCCTTCATTGATCAGATGCTGGAAAGATTGGCAGGTCAGTAACATTATTGTTTTCTTGATGGATTCTCTAGTTATTTTCAGATTCACATTGCACCTGAGGATCAAGAGAAAACAACCTTCACCTGTCCATTCGGTACATTTGCATATCGGAGAATGCCTTTCGGTCTATGCAATGCCCCAGGTACATTTCAGATATGCATGGTGAGCATTTTTTCTGATTTTCTAGAGAATTGCATGGAGGTCTTCATGGATGATTTTACTGTTTATGGTACCTCATTTGATGCATGCTTGGATAGCCTTGCTAGGGTATTGCATAGATGTGTTGAATCTCACCTTGTTTTGAATTATGAAAAGTGTCATTTTATGGTTAGGCAAGGTGTAGTCTTAGGACATGTTATTTCTGGTGAGGGTATAGTTGTTAATAGTTCCAAGATTGATGTTATTGCTTCTTTACCTTACCCTATATGCATATGGGAAGTGCATTCTTTTCTTGGTCATGCAGGTTTTTACAAGCGATTTATCCAGGATTTCAGTAAAATTGCCCTTCCACTTTCCAAGCTGTTGCAGAAGGATATAGACTTTCAGTTTGATGACGAGTGTAGGAGAGCTTTTGATCAATTGAAGCGGCACCTAATTTCTGCTCCTGTCCTTCAGTCACCAAACTGGGAGTATCTGTTTGAGCTCATGTGTGATGCATCAAACCTTGCAGTTAGAGCTGTACTTTCCCAGAGAATTGGAAAGATCCCTCATATCATAACATATGCTTCCCGAACTCTGGATTCTGCACAAGCTAACTACACCACTACAGAAAAAGAGCTTATGACTATCATTTTTGCTTTAGATAAATTTCGTGCTTATCTGTTAGGAACTAAAGTGACTGTTTTCTCTGATCATGCAGCATTGAAGTTCCTATTTAAGAAGCCAGATGCTAAGCCCAGACTCATCAAGTGGATGTTGCTATTGCAGGAGTTTAACATAGAGATCAAGGATAAGAGTGGAGCTGAGAACCTGGTGGCGGACCACTCTAGTTGGATTCCACAGACTTTGGAGCCTCTACCTATCTGTGAGAACTTTCCAGATGAGCAGCTTTTAAAGCTGCAAAGTAAGGACCCATGGTATGCTGACTTGGTTAACTATCTAGTTGCCTCTGAATTGCCTGCTTATTTTAAAAAGCATCAGATAGAGAAACTTAGGAGTGAGGCTAAATATTATGTCTGGGATGATCCTTATTTGTGGCGCATGTGTAGTGATCAGATTATTAGGCGCTGTATGCATGAGCTTGAGATTCCTTCCATTTTGCATTTTTGTCATACACTTGCTTGTGGTGGTCACTTTAGGCCACAACGCATTGCTAGGAAGGTCTTAGATGCAGGTTTTTACTAGCCCACATTGTTTTGAGATTCTTACACCTATTGTAAAAATTGTGAACAATGTCAGAAGACGGGTACTATCTCCCGTAGAAATGAGATGCCTTAACAACCATTATTGTTTTGTGGGATATTTGATGTTTGGGGTATTGATTTTATGGGTCCATTTCCTGTCTCATTTGGTTTTGTTTATATTTTGTTGGCTGTTGATTACGTACCTAAACTGATGACTCTCATGTTGTTGTAGATTTTGTCAAATCACATATTCTTTGTATGTTTGGAGTGCCCTGGGCAATCATCAGTGATCAAGGAAGTCATTTCTGTAACAGGAACATGGCAGCTCTACTGAAGAAATATGGTGTCACTCACAAGGTTTCAACTTCATATCATCCGCAGACTAATGGACAGGCAGAGGTATCAAATAGGGAGCTGAAACATATTCTGGAGAAAACAGTTCAGACAAATAGGAAGGATTGGAGTAAGAGGCTTGAAAATGCACTATGGGCTTACTGCATTGCCTACAAGACCCCTTTGGGGATGTCTCCCTATAGAATTGTCTTTCGCAAGGCATGCCACCTTTCGGTGGAAATTGAGCACAAAGCATATTGGGCAGTTAAGAACTGTAACCTTAATATGAGCCAGTCCAGACTTCACAGGAAGTTCCAACTTCAGGAGTTAGAGGAGATTCGGTTGGAAGTCTATGAGAACTCCCGCATGTACAAAGAAAAGACAAAACTCATTCATGATAAGATGTTCCTGCGGAAGGAATTCTCCATAGGCCAGAAAGTGCTTCTCTATAATTCTCGCCTCAAGCTCTTTTCTGGTAAGCTTCGTTCTAGATGGCTTGGCCCCTATATAGTAACTAAGATTTTTCCATATGGTGTTGTACAGATTTTGGCGCCTGGAACAGATAAAGTATTCACAGTGAATGGCCAACGCTTGAAGCCTTTTTATGAGGACACACCCTTGGAGACCATTGAGGAGGTCCGCTTGCTAGCGGCCACTTATGCTTGATTAGGGAGTTTCCCTCTGCCTTTCCTTACTATATTTTACTTACATTTCCATTATACATTACATTGAAGACAATATAAAATTGAAGTGTGGGGGGGATAGTAATAGGTTTTTATTATTTAGTATTATTTTTGTTTTGTTTTGTTTTATTTTTCTTTTGTTGAATTAGAAGTTGTTGACTTAAGGCATTAGTCATTAAGGAGGATAGATGATCAATTGGATTTTTATAACATTATTTCCTCTCATTCCTAGCTCATTAATCATCTTTTGTGCTTAATTGGTTGAATTGGGTCATGTTATGATGTTTGAATTCTATTTGGGCTTTATTTAATTTTTCTAGTATTTAGAAATTCTGATACTGTTTTGGTTTCTGGACTATATCTTGAGTTGTAGAACTCCTTTCATTTTGATTCTTGATTTGTAGGAAAGCTAAGAGAAAGTTGCATAATTTCTATGAGAGGTCAGAAACCAATTCTGATGATAAGAAGCTAAAACTAAGCTTGAAAAAAGTCAGAACGCTGCAGTATTTGGGCCATATCTCAGTCCACAGATGTCCGATTAAGATCATTCCAGTGGTGTTTTGAAGCTGACATCCAAGGTTACAATTGTCCTTCAGGCCACAAAGAAAAAAGAGGCCGTTTTCATAGCCGAAAAAATGGAACAAAGTGATGAACGAAATTTTTGAATTTTGAATTTTGAATTTTAAGTTGTTTTTGGCTCCTCTCCTCTTTTCTCTTCTCTTCTCTCTAGTTTTCTTTTTTTTCCCTTTTATGAATTGTTTCCCTCCATCCATGGAGGCTTAGATTTCCATCTGATTCAAGGATTAAAAGAGACATGACACTCTTGAGGATTGATTAATCGCACATTGGCATAAATTCAATAACAATTTCGGGTTTCATCTATTCCTTATTCTCTCCCTTTTGGTAATTATATTTTTGAATTGAAGTTATTCGTTTGGATTGATGAATATGCATCTGGTTGATTATGTATTATTCGATGGATGTATGTAATTGAGTTTTAAGGAACATGAATTAGATTTTTGGGTTTAAAAACTACGATTAACGACATTAGTAAATTAAATTGGCACAATTCAATTAGATTCTAGAGTTTTCTGAATTTTAATTAATTATGTGCTAATCGAATGCATGAAGGTTTTCATGTGAATGCTGAGTTCGAATTAAGGTATCATTCGGATTCATTGTTAATTACCAAATTGTTTGTTGATGGACTCTCTTAAAAATCTGGTGATAGAGTAGTCATTTTTCTTCTTAATTCTTGGATTGGAATTTCAATTTCTGTTCACTCTTCATTCTAATTATAATTAAGTGCATTTTTGTTTCCTTTATAAACAAACCCCCCTGATCGCCAGTATTGCGCTTGGACAAATTAATAAAAACTAAATTGCATAAAAATTATGTAGTAAGAGGTACAATCTGAGTCGTCTCCCAACGATGATAACGTTATACGATTATAAAATTAGAGGAGGTTTGATTTATAGAATAACACTAATTAGAATCAAAAGTTAACAAGAATTAAAAATTCTAATCCAAGAATTTAGAAGAACTACGACCACTCTATTACCGGATTCTAAGGAGATGCACCAACCAACAAATTAGTGATTAACATTAAAGTCGAATGAAACCTCAATTCAAATTAAGCATTCACACAAGAACCCTCATGCATTCGATTAACATACAATTCGCTGAAAGTTTAGAAACCTCTAGAACATAATCGATTTGTGTTAATTTAATTCACCAATGCCATTAATCTTAGATCTTAAACTTGAAAATCTAATCCATACTCCTTCAAGAATTAATTACATACATCAACCGAATAATATGTAATCAAACAACTGCATAATTATCAATCCAAAGGAAGAACTTCAATTCAAAATCGTAATTAGCAAAAGGAGAAAGAAGGAAGAGATGAAACCAAATTTGTTGTTGAATAAATTGCAAAACCGATCCTCAAGAGTGTCTCAGCCCTTTTTCAATCCATGGACTAGATGAAAGTCTAATCCTCCATTAATGGAGGGAAACAATTCGTAAAAGGGAGAGAGAACGAGAGAGAGAGAAGAGAAGAGCAAAAAATTAAATTCAAAATTTAAAATTTCATTGTCACTTTGTTCCATTTTTTTGGTTATGAAAACGGCCTCTTTTTTATTCGTGGCCTGAAGGACAATTGTAGCCTTGGATGTCAGCTTCAAAATGCCACTGGAATGGGCTTAATCAGATGTCTGTGGACTAAGATATGGCCCAAATACTGCACCTTGCTCAGGATCCGCGACTGCAGCGTTTTGACTTTTTCCAGACCCAGTTTCAGCTTCTTATCATCAGAATTGGTTTTTGACCTCTCATAGGAATTGTGTACCTTTCTCTTAGCTTTCCTATAAATCAAGAATCACAATGAAATGAGTTATACAACTCAAGATATGGTCCAGAAACTAAAACAATATCAGAATTTGCCAAATACTAGAAAAATTAAATAAAGCCCAAATAAAATTCAAACATCATAAAATGATCCAATTCAAACCAATTAGGCACAAAAGAGGATTAATGAGCTAGGAATGAAAGGAAATAAGGTTATAAAAATTCAATTGATCAAATTCCCCCACACTTAGCTCTTGCATGTCCTCATGTAAGACACAATCAAGCAAATAAAAATATGTAACCTAAAAAATTATTATTACAAAGAAAATGGGAAATTTTGATGAAGGGAAAAGGAAGTCCAAGGAGAATAAATGTATGTTATGGCTTGATTTGTCTAAGGACCAATGTTATTCCTATTCTCTTCGATTGTATCTTGTCATATCCTCATATTTCCTTACCCTTACCTTAGCCCTATTACAACCATTGAATAAAGTCCTCTTGATTTGTATTTGCATATGATTATAAGTAGCGGAGAAGTAAAAGATTAACAAGCTTATGGTAATGCATTGTCTTTTGAGGTGACTTGAGTGAAATACTTTGAACCATACACTTGAGAGTTGAGTTGTATACACCATCTTGTAAGATCTTTCATGCTTGATCTATACACTTTGAATGATATTGCTTGGCTTGCATTTTTGAGAGGTTGGGAGTTGGATGTTTGATTGTTGTAGAACTCTTGATGCTTTATTTGATCTCGTGTCCCTAAGTTTAGCACTTCTAAGGATTCATTGGAGAATTTGTTTATTTGTTTTGATTATTCTATGATTTTTAGGTTACATGTTTTTATTTGCTTGATTGTGTCTTACATGAGGACATGCAAAAGCTAAGTGTGAGAGAATTTGATCAATTGGATTTTTATAACATTATTTCCTCTCATTCCTAGCTCATTAATCCTCTTTTGTGCTTAATTGGTTGAATTGGATCATTTTATGATATTTATATTTTATTTGGACTTTATTTAATTTTTCCAGCATTTGGCAAATTCTGATACTGTTTTGGTTTCTGAACCATATTTTGAGTTGTAGAACTCCTTTCATTGTGATTCTTGATTTGTAGGAAAACTAAGAGAAAGGTGCACATACACTATGAGAGGTCAGAAACCAATTCTGATGATAAGAAGTTGAAACTGGGCCTGGAAAAAGTTGGAACGCTGGAGTCACGGATCCTGAGCAAGATGCAGTATTTGGGCCATATCTCAGTCCACAGACATCCGATTAAGCCCATTCCAGTGATGTTTTGAAGCTTACATCCAAGGCTACAATTGTCTTTCAGGACACCAATAAAAAGGAGGCTGTTTTCATAGCTAAAAATAACAGAAGAAATTGACGAACAGAATTTTGAATTTTAATTTCTTTTGGTTCTTTTCTTTTCCTCTCTTCTCTTCTCTCTCTCGTTCTCTCTCCTCTTTACGACTTGTTTCCCTCCATTCATGGAGGCTTAGATTTCCATCTAATTCAAGGATTAAAAAGGACGTGACACTCTTGAGGAATGATCTCACATTGGCATAAATTCAATAATAATTTTAGTTTCATCTCTTCCTTATTTTCTCCTTTTACTAATTATATTTTCGAATTGAAGTTATTCATTTGGATTGATGATTATGCATCAGATTGATTACGTATTATTCGATTGATGTATGTAATTAAGTTTTAAGGAACATGAATTGGATTTTTAGGTTTGAAAACTATGATTAACGGCATTGGTAAATTAAATTGGCACAATTCAATTAGGTTCTAGAGTTTTCTGAATTTTAATTAATTATGTGCTAATCGAATGCATGTAAGTTTTCATATGAATGCTGAGTTTGAATTAAGGTTTCATTCGAATTCATTGTTAATTACCGAATTATTTGTTGATGTACTCTCTTAAAAATCCAGTGATAGAGTAGTCATTCTTCTTTTTAATTCTTGGATTGGAATTTCAATTTATGTTCACTCTTCATTCTAATTTCTTTATTTTATAAACAAACCCCCCACCTTATATACTCTCTAAATAGATTAATTCATCCTTGTGATTCTTTGAGAAATGACCCTAGTTGCTTATCTCGTACTATAATAATTAGGTTTATTTTGACCCTGTGCGACCACGTGTTAAGTCCTAATGAATTTTCAAATTATATTTTGTAAATATTACACTCTGATATATTAATGAGATCAATGTATATGTATGTTATTTCAGTTCTTTACTTAAATTCATTTACTTCCCATTACTTTATTACTGAGAAATTTGACAGGTTTAAGTAATTTAAATGAAAATTACATTTTTGACACCTTGCATTATGAATACAAGCAAACTTTAATTTAATTTCCTTTTTTCAGTGCAAAATCATTTCCGTAATTGTATAAATAAATAAGGATGTTACACTTGTACCTTAGTAACTCTAATCATCCTCCTTAAAAATATAATGAGATAGAAAAAAATTATTACAACATAATAGATCACAAGTGAGTTCACAAATGGAGATAAGAGTAGTGGAGAGTTGAGGAAAAAAAATTAATGAAAGAGACACAGTGAGTTGATTATTACCACAACAAAGAATGACAGTTTGTGAACCATTAGCAATTATAATGTGATGTGTACTAAATAAAGTGGAATAAGAAGTAAAAGAAGAAATGATGGGAGTCGTGACTAGAAGCACTAAAGTCAACTATCCAAATATTTCTAGGTACAAAATATGAGGTATTAAAAGAAGATAAATCATAATTTATACTAATCATGGCAATAGAGGGCCATGGGTCATTAATGATAAAAAAAAAACTACTTACGTTCTAATAGAGAATGTATTAAAGTTAAAGAAATGATTACCCAAACAACTAAAATTTGAGCAACAAAGAATTGAAACTGACAAAGGAAGTTTCAACGAACAAAATGATGTTTGTAGCAAGGAAAACGACAGCCAAGAAGATGACACACAACTTAGACAAAGGAAAGAAAAGATTTAAGGAGAATAAACGTTTAGGCATATGTCGTATTAAAAGCAACAACTAAGTTTTGGGTATGCAAAAGTGTGTAGAAGCAAGACCCTAGAATTAAAGTTTTTGATACCAAGTTAAAATTTTGAATTGTATCATGTTTTTATACATTATAATTTACATGTATACATAAGATAAGAGTCTAATCTTAATATTTGCATAAAAAATAAAATTTTAAGTTATCCTCTAATAATTATAAAAAGAATGATTAATAATCAATAAAGATACTGACAATAATTAAATTTTAGTCATTAAGAGATATTCTCAACACATATCATGCAAAATAGATATGATATTCTCATTTTAGCTTATCACAATTTTGTTCATATATTGAATAATAGAAGACAAAATCTCACGTTTGATAAAACTACATGTTTAAATTTTTATTTATCTCATTGAAATGAAATAAATATAAATCTTATGTGTTCTATAAATTTTCATTTTAGATTTAGATTTAGATTTGAAGATTTAGATTTAGATTTAGATTTAGATTTGTTTAGAGGGCAAGTGTATCCATCGAGAAGTATTAAAGGGTTCTTAAATTAAATTCCTAAAATATCGTCCCACAAGAATTGATTTTCAATTACTAAGAATTTTCTAATTCAATTGTTTAAGCTTCAAAGATACGAGATTAATTAAAAATAAGAATTTATAAAATCAATTATAAAACTAAGAGTAAGGAATACAATGCACGTCTTGGTTAAACTTATCGGAGAGGAACCTAGGGCATATGGGTTTTCTCTTTTAATCTTTTATGTTATTTTTCTATTTAACTCTGAATCCGATTTCCTTGTGATTACCAATCATTCATATAAATACTGTTAATACCCAATGATCATGTAATATTAATATTCTTTTCTCTAAATTAACATCCCCAATGGTCATGCAAGACATCAATTTAAGAGAGCTTAAGGAACCTATGAACTTGTTAATTTAATAACGATTAGAAGAGAAAGATTGGTTTGGTCCACCTAATCTTTTGTCCCGTTTTACCCTATAGATCTATTAATTAACTGAGGTACGGTCGCCTGACAATATAATTAATTAGGATTAAGAAAGAAGCGCAATAGGATAAAATCTAATCACAAAGCATAAATCAAATATAGATTCAAAAATCAAAATCTCATAAATTCATGAAAGATAGTTCTCATAGCCCTAGCTATGGACTTAGTTACTAATGCTAAAGAAAAGAACTAAACGAATCATAAACAAAGCCATAAAGAAAAGAAATAGCAAAACTAGAGTGTGATGAGTTTCTAGTCTTCAAGTACAGTCGCTTGAAGCTCCAGGTCCCGCCAAGAGTGTGTCAAAGATCTCGTGCAAGAGAGACGAGATGAAATGTACCCTAGAGCAAAAGCCAGTGTAAAATAGTGTTCCCCAATGGTGCCTCAAATCTTTCCTTTTATAGGATTTGAAAACCCTAAAAACTCTTCATAAATGGGCTTCCCACAGATGAGCACGGCCATGCAAGGCCTTAAGCATGACCGTGCATGGGCTCGAAGCACCCCGTGCTTATTGAATGGGTCTGGGCGTGCTGACTGCTGCGAAGCTCTAATCTTCCATCAATTTGGGCCTAGAATGCACCCAAAATCCACTTGCAACCTCATTATACCAAATTGCATAATTAATATATAAATTAGTGTAAAAGCCAAATAAAATAAAGATCAAATATGAATATATGGGCTGTAAAAGATGACCTAATTACAAACTTATCAACTTTCTCATACTTATCTGTTTGCTTGTCCTCAAGCAAAGTGCTGGTTAAGAGTAACATAATATCTTAAAATCTAATACCACACAAGGAAACCGAGATGAGGAGATAAAGAGAGCAACAAGAGTAATATCACTGAGCATAAGGAATCAAAATGATTCCCAATTAGAATCTTATATTTTCATACTTTTCACTCAAACATCAAACTAAGGTACTCTACTTTCCTCTCTCACTAAGGGACAAATAAGATATCACTCAATTCTCCTAAAGAAGAGTGTACTACCATAGGCTTCACTATAAACCAACTCTCCACTAAATAAATTAAATGCAAGTAAAAATCATGAGGTCATTTTCAGGTTATAATGTGGCCAAAGGGTTATAATAATTTGAGGTGAGATAAATGAAAGAAAAGGGATATACAAAGGAGTGATAAATTATAAAAATTATAATCATCTCCTAAGTTTTCAAATGAAGCTCTTGGAGTAATTTTTATATTTTTGTATATGAATAGTATCTTTACTCCTCTCTCCTTTCAATCATATATAACCATTTTTCTTTTCTTTTCTTTTCTTTTTTTTCTATTTTTTTTCATTTTATTTTTCATACTTTCTTTCTTTCTTTTTACATATGAGAGATATAGAGGAGAATTAATCAAACAATTCAACAACTCAATTGCTCCATTCATAAATTCAAGGTCATCAAAATATTTTATAAATTTAATGCAAGGGACCAAGAAAATCAATAAAGCTCAAAGTGGACAACTAGTTGTATCTTAAACATGCTGAAGGCCAAGAATAAAAATCATATTATGCCTCAATCATATTAAAAATATGCAATTAAAAAGAGAAGTCTTAAGTCGGTTTCAAGTCAAGTTCTAGAGCACAAAACCTAAGGAGATAACCACACAAAACAATAAGGAAAGGGGTACAATTAATTAAATTAAGATAGAAATCCCCTTTAAGGCTCAAAACTTACATCTGTGGGTTAAAGTTTAATGTAGAGCATAAAAGTAAAGAACCTAGCTAATTATTAGTTTCCAAATGAAAGTATAATGCCAATAATAATCACTTAACATGCTCTTCTATCTGGAAAAAATTGGGTTCCATGATGGAAAAAGTTTTAAATTATCATAAAAAATAGTATAGGCACTTTACTCAGTAACATGCAAATAACAATCATATAATTAGGAACTACTCCCCCATACTTAAAGTGAAACATTGTCCTCAATGTTTGAAAGCAATTAACTTAAAAGTATGTAAAGAGGGCAATTGAATAAAAAGGAAAGAGGTTCCCTGATAATTCTTGGAGCAACGGCTTCAGGTGAGGGAGCACGACCATGATTAAATCTTAAGCACACCTATGCTTATGATGTAAAGCTTTCTCTCACAATTGCGACTCAATGCATGGCCGTGTATGTGATGAGCACAGGCATGCTTCCAAATTAAAGCTCAAAAGTGTAGAAACAATTAACTCTGTTCTTGCAATCTTTGAATATGCTTATTCTTTATTCTAAAAATAAAATAAAAATAGCAAAAATTAAAATAAATAAAAAGAAATAAAATTTAAATAAAATAAAAGACACAGGTTGCCTCCTGGGAACGCTTGTTTAACATCACGAGCCTGACGTTTCTATTAAGTCATGGTGGGAAGAAGGTATGAGTCTCAGAGGTGACTTCCTTGATATGCAACTGTCTTCCTAATAGCTTTGCCTCCCCAACACCTATTATATTAGAAAAATTATTCATAAGATGAGGATTAGAATAAAGAGAAAAAAATTTAAGCTCTAAATTAGGAGGCTTATTAATGGATGATTTAAGCTTTTGTCTTTTCTTCTTCTTATGTTGCTTCCTCCTTGGCCTTCTTCTTGTGGTTCCATGTTTCACATAAATTGGAGGAGGAGAAGCAACATCTACATTGCTCATAAAGTGACAGGACTCTTGGTTAGAAGGGTACTTGAAAGAATTGAAAACTTGAAATACATCTTCCTCATCATCTAGCCTCAGTGTGAGCTTCCCTTCTTGTACGTCTATGATGGCCCTAGCAGTGGCCAAGAACGGCCTCCCTAGTATGATAGGGACATCATCATCTTCCTCCATGTCAAGTACCACAAAGTCAATAGGAAATATAAACTCTCCAACTTTTAGCAATACTTTCTCCATTATGCCTTTGGGGTATGTGATCGACCTATCTGCCAGCTGAAGTGACATGGAGGTTGGCTTAGGTTTATGCATTTCAAACTTCCTGAAAATAGAATAAGGCATAAGATTAATACTTGCTCCTAAATCACATAAAGTCTTATCAATATGAGTTTTTCCAATTGTGCAAGGAATAGTAAAACTCCCTGGGTCCTTAAGCTTAGGTGGAAGTTTTTAAAGGCCTATAGCTGAGCACTCCTAGGTGAGCTTTATAGTTTCATATGCTTTCAACTTTCTTTTATTGGTCAAAATCTCCTTTAAAAATTTATCATATTTGGGCATTTTAGAGATAGTATCAATGAAAGGCATATTGATGTGCACTTTACCCAATAAGTCTAAGAACTTGTGGAACTCTTCATCATAAGGAGGGTGACCTTGCAGCCGCTGTGGGAAAGATATCTTAGGCTCATAGGGCCTTGGTTGAACAAGAGGTTCTTCCTCCTTTTCTTTTTTAGGCTCCTCGCTTGAAGCACGGTCTTGCTCATAGTGATGTACGGTTGTGCTTTGATCACTGTCATGGGCGTGCTTGTATAAGCACGGTCGTGCTTCAATTTCAGCAGGGGCGGCTCATCAGTGAGCACGGGTGTGCATGTAGAATCAGCATGGGCATGCTTCTAAACAAGCATGGGCGTGCATGTGCCTCTGTTCTGCGATTCTTGTAATTTCTTCCCACTTCTAAGAGTGATGGCATTGCATTGCTCCCTTTGATTAGACTCAGGCTGAGATGGCAGTGTTCCCATCACTTTTTGACTCAGAAGGTTCGTAATTTGCTCCAACTATGCACTCATCTTAGAAGAGTTGACTTGTATTTCAGATTTAACCTCTGCGAACCTCTTATCAGTTCTCTCAATATGTTGGTCCAACTTGGATTCAAGCTCTGTCATCCTCTTATTATAGTAATGCACATATTGCATCATTTGTTCTTAAAAGTTAGACTAAGATCTAGGAGCTTCTTTTCCTTCAGGTCTTGCTCCCTGACTTTGCATATGAGGAGGGCGATAAACACTTGAATTTTGACTTCCAAAGCCATTCCCCCAAGAGTTAGAAGGATTACTCCTCCACTCTGAACTGTGATTCCCATGAAGTTTGCCTTCTCTTGCTTAAATTCTAGGCTTGCAGGAGCTCTTACAGGTTGGTCTTGAGCCTTCATTAAAGATTCTAGTTGCTTTGCAAGGGCTGCCATTTGGTTCATTAGTGGACTGTTGCTCTCTACTTGGTAGACTGTGGCAGTCTCTTTCCTCTTGATGTCGTAAGAGTCAGCGGTGTGCCACTAGAAGCTAGAAGATGACATCTCATCTATTAGCTTGTATGCATCATCTGGATCTTTTCTTATGAGGGACCCTCCTGCTGCGGCATCAATCGTAGCCCTGGTAGTGATTGATAGGCCACTGTAAAATATTTGAACCTGTCTCCACGTCGAAAAATTATGATGAGGACATCTCCTCAAAAGCTCTCTAAATCGCTCCCATGCCTCAAATAAAGATTCAACTTCATGCTGTTGGAAGCAACATATCTCTATCATAAGCTTAGAGGACCTTGATGGAGGAAAGTACTTTCCTAATAATTATTGAGTGAGATCCTCCCAAGTTCTGATGGAATTGGATGGGAGTGAGGAAAATCATGCATTCACCCTTTCAGATACTGAGAAGGGGAAAAGTTAGAGTCGAATAACATCGTTGGAGACTCCATTGTACTTTATGGTGTTCGTCAATCGGAAAAATTTTGTCAGATGCAGATTGGGGTCTTCATTAGACATGCCTCCAAACTGTATCGAGTTCTGGACCATAGTTGTAAGTGCTGGTTTCAATTCAAAATTGTTGGCCTCCACATTAGGTGCCGCAATGCTTCTAGGAGTGTCTCTAGCAGTGGGTGTCATGTAATCTTGAATTGATCTCCTTCCCTTTGCCATTATTTGCTCTCTCACTTCTTTTCTTTGTCTACGCGTTGTTCTCTCAATCTCCAGATCAAATAAACAAGCTTGTAGAGCACTTAGAACGAGTGAGCATACATTAAAAGAAAATATTAAATAAAAAAAATTAAAATAAAATAAATACAAAAATTATAAAAAAAAATTAACAATAAACAAAACATAACTAAAATAAAGTAAAACACAAATTGCTCAAATCAATTAAATTTTAGATTTTTTTAATATTGAAAAAGCAATCCCCGGCAACGGTGCCAAAAACTTGTTCGGAGGGCAAGTGTACCCATTGAGAAGTAATAAAGGGTTCTTAAATTAAGTTCCCAAAATATCGTCCCACAAGGATTGATTTCCAATTACTAAAAATTTTCTAATTCAATTGTTTAAACTTCAAAGATATGAGATTAATTAAAAACAAGAATTAATAAAATCAATTATAAAACTAAGAGCAAGGAATACAATGCATGTCTTGGTTAAACTTATTGGAGAGAAACCTAGGGCATATGAGTTTTTTCTTTCAATCCTTTATGTTATTTTTCTATTTAACTCTAAATCTGATTTCCTTGTGATTACCAATCATTCATACTAAAACTATTAATACCCAATGGTCATGCAGTATTAATATTCTTTTCTCTAAGTTAATATCCCCAATGGTCATGCATGTTATTAATTTAGAAAAAGCCTAAGGAGCCTATGAATTTGTTAATTCAATAACGATCAGAAGATGAAGATTGCTTTGGTCTACTTAATCTTTTGTCTCGTTTTATCCTATAGATCTATTAATTACCCGATGTACGCTCACCTGACGATGTAATTAATTAGAGTTAAGAATGAGAAACGATAAGATAAATTCTAATCACGAAGCGGAAATCATATTTAGATTCAAATATCAACATCCCATAAAGTCATAAATGATAGTTCCCATATCCCTAGCTATGGATTTAGCTACTCATGTAGAAAGAAAGAACTAAAATAATCAATAACATATCCACAATGAAGCAGTAAAATAAACTAGAATAGGAGATGAATCTTCAGTCTTCAAGTATGGTCACTTGAAGCTCTAAGTTCCGCGAAGGCTGTGCCAACGATCCTACGAGAATGGTGGAAATGATCCGAAATCTCAAAGAAAAGGTTATGTGTAAATCTGCGCTCCGCAAAAGGTCCCTTTCACGATGCTTTCTCCCCTCTATTTATAGAATTTTAACTCCTTTGAACTTGGTAAGTTTGGCTAACATAAGAAAGTACCGCCGTGCATGATGGTGCAGCACGGTCGTGCATGTCATTGAAGCACCTCCGTGCTTCATTGGACATGCTTATTGCTGTGAGGCTTTGAAACCCATTCATTTGGGCCCAAAATATATCCAAAATCTACTCGTGATCTCTTTATATCAAACTGCGTAATTAACAACTAAATTAGTGTAAAACCCAATTCAAATAAATGTCAAATATGAATAAATGGGCTATAAAAGAGAGCCTAATTACAGACTTATCAGTAGTGATAAAACAATTAATTTAACTTGCTCAAATTAAACTAATGAAATTCGAGCTTTAAACTTTATTGGATGGAATCATATTGTTTTTACTTGCTATAAACTAAAGACTAAAATCCAACCAAAACCTAATTAAAAAGAAAGCATGAATGTTGAAAAAAGAAGAAAAGATTTGTCCTGATCGTGGCTAAAATTAATTTAGATCCAAAATTTAGTTATTGAAGAGTTAACTTATTTTGCTATCTTTACTTTTAAAAAAATTGCTATTTACATCACTTACTTACTAGCTATCCTCATCATGGCTAATTTGATTTGTCCTTTTGTTTAGTTTACTTGATCCTAAATATATTGAGGAAGTAAAATTAGCATGCTTATTAGGCCAATAAGAAAAACCTATTAATAAAGATCAAACCATAAATTGATCCAAACTATTTTATAATGTCCAAAATAATAGGACTGATTTTGAAACCGTTGTCTTCTTTATTTGTTTAGCATATGGTTTAGTGGTACTCAAAATGGATTCAAACTATATAAAAAAAAAATCTTTAATAAAAAAAACCATAAACCAAAATAACTGCACTTTCTTTTGTGGTTTGACTAAGATTTCAATTTTCATTTGTAAAATCGAACGTAAATGGCCCGAAATGCAAATATATTAATTTTTATATTATATTCTTAGATAAATATTAATTTAAAATATATTTTATTGAATATATTTGAATTCTTTTAAGAAAAACTTGAAATTATTATAATTTGTAATTAGATAAAAGTAATATTTATTAAAATTAATATTTATGATGATATTCAATATTTTTTTCATAATTACTAAATATTTAACTTTTTATTTAATAAACATTGTCTCTTCAATAAAAAAAATAACTACTACAATAATTTATATAATTAAGACTTTGATTATTCTAATTAATAAATTTTATTTATTATTGACAAAAAGGTTAAAGTCATGTCTCTTAAAAATATGATGAGAATCTAAAAAATGATTCAATTGAATCGATTTTAATATAATTTTTACTTATCAATGGTAAACTCTAAGTTTTATTTATAATTAGTTCAAATAATCTTTTACTGCAAAATCAATAAAAATTTCAGAATGGAATTGCCAAGACTGTAACATCCCAAATTTTGTAATATAGTTTGTTTATTAAAATAAGTGTTTACGTGAACTTTGATGTGTCGTGTATTTATTATATATGTACATATATGTATGAAGTGAATGGATTGGATTGACTGGACTAGATAGATTATATATATATGTGTGTGTGTATGTATACAGGCTAAGCGTGACTGCCATGCAGTATCCGTGAGGTGGGGGTGATCGGAGACCATTTATGATATGAAACTGTGATCACCGTGCCACAGTGAGCATGGCTAAGCATGGTAAGAGCACGTGTGTAAATTGTTATGGTTTCGTGAGTGCATCGGTTATGAACTGGAATGAAATGCTTGAAATATTGCTTGTAATTACCTAGACTTGAGTAGATATGCTACAATGCCTATAAATACGCATGGTGAGACTCTATGTTAGTTGTGTGTGTTGGATAGCATAGAGTACTCACCCTTACATTTATTTTTCAGGTGACCATGATGATTAGTATCGGACTCAGTGAATGAAGGATGAACTGCTATAGGACTTAGATTGTATTTTGAAACTATGATGTAATTGAATCAGTCCTATAGCAGTCTTTGATATAAATTGTAATCCTTTATTGTTTTGAACCGTTTTATGAAACTCTGTAATGATATCTTTTATTAAATGAAAATTTCATTACTCCTATTTTACGAAATTATTACCAAAAATTAAATTTAAGGTGTTACAAAGACCCTTTTATGGCTAGGTGTACAAGCACTTTAAGATTTGAGAAAAATAGTTTGGTGAAGTAAGAAAGTAGGATGTAGATATCTCTTTCTTTTCTGTTTTATTAACGAACCCTAAACACCAACATTGATCCCACCAATGAGCAATGATGAACCTTAAGTTCCCCCTTCATACCAATTTGATCTTCCATGGACGCATCGCATGGTGTTTACCTTTTGAACTTCCATTGTCATTGCTTGATGTTTCCTAATTTCTATTGACTTATTATTATTATTATTATTATTATTATTATTATTATTATTATTATTATTATTATTAATCCTATATTGATGTTGTGAATTGAATCACAATCTATGGAATGTACACTTCTCGAAGGCACAATCACCTTCACTCACCACTTACCACTCATCGACACACATAACTTCCCTTAAGGAAGAAGGCCGATTCCAAAGGAACCTCAATGTTTATTACTTCAGAATGAATGATAATGGATACAATATAGTTTATTTATAGACTTGAAACAAACACAACAGAACTAACTATTCTTCCCGCTAAAGCCAAGTTAACTATTTTTAATTGCCATTCCCTCAGGTTTATGCCATGTGGCATCATCCTATTTTATAAACAACAGTTTCCCCTCCATCTAAATGGCCTTACCCCTAAGGCCATCATTCAATTCTTGTTATCCTCCAATTGACATCCAAATGTTGCTGCATCAAAGTATACAACTCATGCCAAGTTGTATCTTCTGGATTCGTTCAATCCCATTGCACCAATAGCTCTGTAATTGTCCTGTTCCCTTTCTGCTTCATCCTTCTTCCTAGTACATCCATAGGCGTCAGTTGAATCTGGCCATTATTATCATAGGAAGGTAGTGTCTGGAATACAGGTTTATCACCATGGTACCTTTTAAACAATGAACTGTGGAACATATTGTGTATTTTTGCTTTTGGTGGCAGCTCCAGTTTGTATGCCACTTTCCCAACACCTCCAAAATTATGTAAGGTCCATAGTACCTTGCTGCTAATTTGTGAAATGCAGCATTAGGAATTGAATGTTGATTGTAGGGTTGTAGTTTCAAGCATACCCAATCACCACATGCATAGCTCCTATCTTTTCTTCCTTGATTAGTGTAGTCTTTCATTTTTTGTTGCTCTTCTGCTAAATTTGCTTATAAAACAGTTGCAATGTCTGTTATAGATTGGTTGATACCCATATAAGGCCTCAAAAGGAGTCATTTGAATAGCAGATTGGAACTTTATGTTGTACCATAATTTACCCATGGCTAAGTGAGAAGACCATTTAGTTGGATAATCGCCTGCAAAACATCTTAAATATCCTTCTAATACCTTGTTTAGTGCTTCTGACTGCCTATCTGTCTCAGGGTGAAAGGTAGTTGATTTAAACAATTCCACTCACTGGCTTATGAATAGCTCACTCCAAAAGGTGCCCATGAACACTGAATCTCTATCTGAAATTATCTGAGCTGGCCAGCCATGCAACTTGACATTGTTGTCCATGAATCAAACTGCCACCCTTGCTGCTGAAATAGGCTGAGCTATAGCTATAAAATGTGCATACTTAGTTAGTCTATCTATGACTACTAAGACTACTGTCTAACCATCTGACTTTGGCAAACTCACAAAGAAGTCCATAGTAATTGAAGTCCATGCCTGATCTAGTATAGGCAGTGGTTGTAACAACCCAATAGGTACTCCTAACTAAGACTTAAATCTTTGGCATAAATGACATCTATTCACCCATGCTTGCACATCCTTCTGAAGTCCTTTCCAATAGAATATTTTTTGGATTCTATGATAAGTTTGAGTGATCCCTGAGTGTCCTCCAACAAGTGAGTCATGGAAGTAATGTAACAACCTATCTCTCACTGGCTTGCTTTTTAGTATCCCTCCAATGAAACTGTATTTCTTATATGGTTGCTAAGAGAGTGTCATTCTATCCATTAATTGCTTTAGCTTCTCATCCGCTTCCAATGTGTTTTTCACCTCTTGAAGTAAATCTGAAGTTACAGCAAATGCTGCTAACAAGGCTCCAACAGGCTCCTCCTTGATAGGGAATTAGCAACAACATTCTCCTTGTCCTTTTTATAGCTAGTTTCAAAGTTCAGTCCTATCATATTCTCTAAACTCCAATTCTGCATTAATGTGGTTGGTGGTTGCTTAATCAGGTTCTTCAATGCTTTTTTATCCGTCTTAATAATGAAATGATGGCCTAATAGATAATGCCACCATTTTTCTTTACTGTAAATAAGATTACCTAGAGCTCCTTTTCATATGTTGATAATAGCTGGTATTTTCTACACATTGCGTTACTAATAAAAGCCACCGGATGATGCCTCTGAAGTAATATTGCCCCAATCCCAACATGTTTTAACATATTTTAATTTTACATTTATAGTTTTATTTTTATTTATAAACACTTTTCATATGATTTATTTTTAGAGTTTTATCATTTTTTAGTTATTTGAATAAATTGGGCTTGTTACAAATAAATGCTTTAATTTCGTGTTTTCAATTATTTTGACCTCTGACTACTCTTTTGGTCATAATTTTTTCTATAGATATCGTTTTTGACTTATTCTAGTTTCATTTGATTCTACACATCCAAGGCTTTAAAATGCATATATGGATACCTGGATTTGGAGTTGTTTTAAATTTTTTTATGATTTTTAAAGTTGAAATGGATTTACTAAATATTGTTATGAGATTGCATTTAGACTCTTATTATTTAATAATTGTATTTGAGCTTTTGGATATTATTGAGGCTCAAATTTTGGCCACTTAATTTATCCTAATTAGAACCTCTAAATAGACTAATAAGGTTCTGAATTAAGGGGGTGTCAGATCAGTATGTTCATATGTTTATTATTCCCTTTGAATTATGTCGCATATACCTAAAGTGTATGAATTTTCATATGTTGGAATATATATATATATATATATATATATATATATATATATATATATATATATAAGGGCTGTATTATTACCAGATAAGGAGCAGTGTGATTGTCGTGCTGTGTGAAGATGTTATTGAATGTAAAGTGCAGTGTGAGCTAGAAAATGATTATTAAGTGTGTTGTATGTAGTATAATCTAGGAAGTATGGTTAAAAGTTAATATTATCTCAACTGAGAAAGAGATTTAGAGTTCTGGGTGCAGGGTGTCTCCCTTAAGTCAGGGTAGTCTTGCCCAAGCGAGAATTAGTTGTGCAGGATTAGGCACTCTAGAGTGTTCTTGCTCAAGCGAGACAAGATAGATCGCCCCAATTGTCCCCTCGCCCAAGCGAGAAGGGATTTTGCTCAGGCGAGAGAGTCTCGCTCAAGCGAAGAGTTACAGAAAAATGGATAACTCTTTGGACCTAATCTTGCCTATGCGAGAATGTTGCTTGCCCAGGTGAGATGCATATAGCAGAAATCTAAGAGGTTCCACTGTCTGGTTTTCTCGCCGAGGCGATGATGAGCTCGTCCAGGCGAGGAAATAGCTCGCTTAAGCAAGAACGTGCGGACCTAGAGGGGTATTTAAGGAGCCACAGCGCCCAAAAACTTCATTTCTCACCAGACAACCTTTTTCTCTCATTTTCTCTCTGTTCTCTCACTTCTTCTCCTTAGAGAAAACTTTCTCGAAGCAAAATTCCTTCCTGATCAAAGTGATATCGTCTATTTTATTAAGATTTAGGTGAGTTTTTGGAGCTTAGTTCTCGGTCTTTACTCTCGTTTTTTGCTCTTTCTTTCACAAATGACTTATACCATGTCATTCTAAGTAGATCTGAACTTTTGAGTCATATTTCATACCCTAACGCTTAATCTATTTCTTTGGAATTCACTAGGAGTACAATCTTGGAAGTCGTTCCAGGTAAGGGGAGCTTATTTGAGCTAGTTTATTTGTCTAGTAAGTGTTGAGCTATATAGGAATTTAATTCTATTTTAGCAGAGAATAAGTTGTTGAACGGTCAACCCTAGGTTAAAACCTATAATAGAATAACTTAGTGGATTTCCTTATTGATTAATGAGTACTTAGAATACTGTAATGAGACGTGATCTGCTAAAATACTATTATATATGTGTTGAGAATGTTGAGCCTCATGTGTTATGATGGACTTCTGTTGCTTGATGTGTGTAATATAAAATTATTTATGTTTGGGATAACTGTTGAAATACAGCTGTACAATATGCCAAGACTGATCGATAAGTGTTATAACAGATGTATTTAAATGTTTACTATATGATGTTGTTAGAATTATATAGAATTTTGGTAGGCAAATGTGCCGAGTGGCAGGCAAGTATACTGAGTTGTAGGTTCCTTCTGGAATACTAATGTTGTAATGTCAGTTTGAGCTAAGTTGTTGATGTTATTATTGAGGTTGATATTGTTGTTCTTGTTGTTATCGTCGTAGTTGTCAGCACTTAGTGAGTTAAAAAGAGTTGTATTGATGAGTAAAAGGTTAGGGAAATTGTTGAATAATAAGCTATTTAAATATTTATGTTGGTAATATAATATATATATATATATATTTACAAAACTTAATGATTATGACTACGTTTCGTAACCTCACCCTTGCATTTTATTTGTGTTGTGTGTGTTTTACAATGATCGTACTGTGGTATATGAGCAGAGAGGACAGGTACTATAGATACTTTTCAAGCTGGGAGGTCTGACTAAGGAACTTTAGAGACAATAAATTTTTGAAAAAGATTGCAGTTTTAGATCGTTTTGTCAATCTCAGTTAGATGATAGATTTAGAATGTTTAGCTACAATTGAGGATATGTAATTATTTAAAAACTTGTATTTTGAATTTCTCGTTGAATGCTTGTTATAAATATATAAATTTATGTAAATTTTTGGTATTATATAAAAGCGCCTTATAACGTTGCTATTTTGTCGATTTGGATTTTCAAGTTCTATTTTTTGAGAAATCTATATTTCATTCGTTGTACATATATTATCTCATAAATAAATAAATGAATTGGGTATAATCATGTGGGATGTCATTGATTCTTTATAAAAATGAAAAAAGGGTCATAACATAGGGTGCAATTAGACACTGAGTTTTTGAGATTTAGCCGAAATAAGAATCCTTGTTTTTACTTTCTCTCGAATTCTCTCATCCTCTTCTCATTCTTGCGTGGGTAAAGTGCTTCAATGGAAGTCTAAACCTCCCGTTCAATCAGTGGAATCCAAATGTTGTACATTCAGTTTCAATTTTGAGCCCAATTGCTCCGAGTTTATTTTCTTTTTTTTCTCCAATCTCAGATTTGTGTATTGCTATCTTGATTAACTTTTCTATGGTTAAAATTCAAATTAGGATTCGATTGATATTCTAATTTGATAATTAATTTGGGTTAAGTTAAATGATAATTTGATTTAATATGTGATCTAGTTCAATTAGGTTATTCGACTGAATTAATAATTGACTTGAGTAAACGTTCAAACTCAGATTAAAATCATTAAATACTATGATAATCGGGATTACAAGAATTTGGTATTTTGTGGATTGATATTTCTTAATTTGTTTTTACTCAATTTTAATTTGTTCAGAATTTAATTTAATTAATTCATAGTTTTCAAACTGATGATCGCTCAGATTGCATAAGGATTTGTCGCAAATCCTCATCAAAGTATGCAGAAATTCTGTGTAGTCTAGGATGCAAGCCTAGGTTGTCTCCAATGACTTTGGTTGAAAATGTGCATTAAACATGTTACAAACATTCATTATGAAAGCAAGTAAAAATGAGGGCTCGTTTGATTTCCAGATTTAATGTAAAAAGCAATTAAGGAAGTTGTAAAAGTCAATCAATAAGACGTAGCAATCCTTAGTACATTCACGTGATTCTATCCCTATTCCTCTCAACATTTAACACTCTTCCTCTTCCTTTGAATTAGATTAATTCAATAAATGAGAATCAACCATAAAATCCTTTACAAATTTAAGCAAATTCAATGGACTCCAACCTTTTTTTCCAAGATTACGCAACCTTAGAAATTAACTCAGAATTAAGCAAACCAAGTTAAGAATTTTATTAAAATGAATTAGGGTTAATTAAGCAATGTCCCCCTTATTCAACTATTAATTCAATTCAAAGGATTGGGAAAAAGAAATTCATGAAGGAAAAAGAATTGTATTAACATTCATAACCTAGGAATTCAAGAATCCAAGTGAACTCACTAAGGATTATAAAAGATTTAGCCCTCCACAAGGATGGGTCTCACAAATACAAGATGAAAACAAAGAGAACTCAGTGACATGAATGTAAAAATCAAAGGAAAGTAAAGAGAAAAATGTGAATCAAACCTTAGGTTGGGTCCTTAGCTGTCACCCAAGGCTGACCTAAGCTCTGCAAGTGTTCTCAAAATGGTAAAAATCTAAAAGTGTAAAAATCTATTTAACCCTAAACTCCAAAAATCTATTTATAATGAAGTGGTCTTCGTCCATAATAGCTACTATGAAAACAATAATAGCTACGCGCATCCTCTCAGTCCTATCATTCTTCTCTGTAGTTGTCACTATGGCAACGCATAGCCACTATGGATTTGAAAGTGACTATGCACAGTACTATATCGGTTTGGCCCTTGCTGTAGTTGTCACTATAGGGTCTGAAAGTAGCTACGCGCAAACTTATTGCAATCTGGGGCCTCTATAATGTCCATTATCACTTTTGAAAGTGATCACTTTGATCTACCCTCTGGATCTAGCTTGCTGTAGTGACCACTTTCAAGTCAAATTTTCTCAAAGGATAAAAATCCATGAAATAAGTCTAGAAATTTCTGCTCAATTATTCAAATGATCAAAATTACAAATTATATATATGTAAATCAATGTAAATTAACCAAAAATTAAGAAATCTATGATAATTGACCTAAACGGAATTTTCATCTTATTTACACTTTCTAAGTTTATTTTTTCTATTAAATAACACTAAAAAGACTAGTAAAAATTCAATAAAATATGGATTCATCACAAACCCTCAAAACATTACTTTCATTCTTTTAAAAAACCTAAAATTGAATTTAACTGAAGATGTGTCTTTGTGAATTGACCTAGGTTAAGCTCTATATTACAACATTCTTAGCGAAACTTAGTTGTTTTGATAGCGACTCATCATCGTCTATCACAACACCAAAGGCATCTATATCAATAGTGAATGTTTCATCAAAGTTAGGTAGAGCTAGTGTAGGACAGTTGTCAATGCTTCTTTCAATTGTTGAATGCTTCATCAGTTTCTTGTGTCCATTCATACTTTTCCCCTTTTTTCAGCAACTTGGTGAGTGGCTTAGCAACCTTCCCATAATTTAGTATGAACCTCCTATAGTAACCTGAGAGTTCCAAAAACCCTCTGAGCTTTTTAACTGAAGCAGGAATTGGCCAATCTCTCACTACCGCAACCTTTCAAGGGTCTGGTTGAACTCCTATGGAAGAGATGAAGTGGCTTAGATAGTCTACCTGTCCCTTTCCAAAATCGCACTTCTTCTTATTCAAGACTAGAAAGTTGGCTTGTAATACTTGTAAGGTTGTTTCAAGCTTCGATAAATGCTCCTCCCAGGTCCTTGTATAGACCAAAATATCATCAAAGAACACAAGGATGAAATATGAATATATCATTCATCAAGTTATGAAATGAGGCAGGTGCATTGGTTAATCCAAAGTGTAACATCCTCATTTTTGCTCCCTTCAATGTTCACGTGTGTAATACGATTTCTCCTTTTTTTTTCTCAAAGATAATTCAATGTGTTTTACGAAATTTTATGATTTTGGTTAAAGAAGTTTTGATATAAAAGTATTTATTTTATTTTGTTTAACTAATTCGTCAGTATGTGTTTGATAGAGATAGATCTTAATACTTTGGATTATTTAGAAATCCCATAATTATATTGAGTTCCAAATGCTATACACACTAGCAGAGGCGGCGTAGTAGTAGAAGGGTTAGTCCTTAGTCAGGAGTTGGAAGTCTCTGGTTTCAAACCTCAACAAGGTAGATTTTGCTTCAACAAGTTTTTTTTGGAATGAATTGTGAAATGACCAGACTGCCCTCAAAATATCATGCATGCATGAGATAGGTGGCAAAACCATAAGATAGGTGGTGATAGGTGGCAAAATGTGGTGAGCCCTTACATGTGTGATGACATGTGGTAGCCACATGTTGAAGAAGGAAAAACCCTTACATTCGTGATAACATGTGGCAGCCACATGTCAAAGAAGGAGAAGCCCTTGCATGCATGACGTCATGTGTCAGCCATGTGTCAAAGAAGGAAGAAGCCATTGCATGCGTGATGCCATGTGTCAGCCACGTGTCAAAGTAGGAGAAACCCTTGCATGTGTGACGCCATATGACAGCCATGTGTTGAAGAAGGAAGATCACCCTTTGCATGCATGACACATATGAAGCCATGTGTTGAAAGCTTGACAAAACCAAATTCATTCTTTCTCCCTCCCGTAAACCTTTCTCTCACCCTCTCTCACGATTTCTCTCTTCTTCCCCACCACTCGCCCCTACTCTTTGAACATCAAAGCAATGTAAAAACACTCTTTCATCCTTATTCCTTAGTGTTTTTACCGATCAAAGTAAAGAGATGATCTTTTTGCACCTCCTCCATAAAAAAGTTTGGAGCTTTTTGCGTCCAGCCACTGTGTGAGTCAGCTCTGACCATTTGAATGTATTTTTTTTTTTAGCCTAAACACAGCATATTTGGATTGTTTAGTAAAAAATCTTTCCAACCCAACTTGTTTCACCCAAAACGGACATCGAATTGTTGAGTTACAAGGAAAATGGTAACACTCCTTCTTGTTTCTGCTTTTTCTGTGTTACAGCGACAAGAGAGACTAAGTTTCATTTTTTTGGTCTCTAAACCTTGCATGAAATTATTCCTTGCAGAAATATCTTTCCAACCATATATAGTGAGCTTAAATCCAACATTGTTTGCCCCCTCAATCACGGAGAGTACATGAGTACCTTCATTCTTACGCTTTTATGCAAAAATAGTGTAAAGAATCAAGTTTCATGCCCTCTGTACTGATCTCTTTCAATTTAAAATTTTGATTTTCATAAACTACATGAAGATAGCTTTCTAACGCATTATCTTAAGCTTGATTCAGAGCTCGTTTCACCACTCAACGACTTGATCTCGTAAGTATGATCCAATCTGAATTTTGTTAATCCAATAACCACTGTTTTGCAATTTTTGGGGAAAATTCATATAGAGAAACTGACATGTAAACCTTCCATATTGTTCCTTATTATCTTAGCTTTCTAACGCACTTTGGGCTCGTCGATCGAACTTTAATTGATCAAGATATGCGCAAAATGGTGAAACGCATGCAAAGTTCAAAGCTTCATAGAAAGTCAATGTTTTTTCACCTTGCATGCAATCTGTTCTACACATTTCACTTACTAAACCTCCTTGTTTTTAATTGACCTTATTCTTTCATGTAGTACACTTCATTAGCTTTTTTCCATAGTCACTTTCGGCGTAAGATTTGGAGCAAAGATCAAGGAGAAAAACTACTTTTATCATGCTATATTTGATTCTCAAAAATTTATGAAAACAGTGAAAATAATGAATTTTTAAATCCCTCTTCATCCAACTTTATGAACATTCATAAATACTTATGAAATCCTTGTAATTAGATCTTTCCAACAAACTATCTTAAGCCCATTTTTGATCTCATTTGCTAAGTTGAAATGTCGGCACAAGCAGAGGTCTCATTTCAAAAATCAGCAGACACACTCTGCATTAATGTGAGTGCTGTGACCAATTTGTATTTTCAAAAATTTGAATGAGCACATTTTTATAAACATAAATGTATTAGATTTCAAACAAAATTGGTTGGACTTGATTTGGATCACAAATTAATGAGATATGCAATTTTTAATGAAGCTATCTCAAAATTTCTTTTTCTCTGCTAACAGCAGCAAAAGTCTTCTTTTCAAACTACTTCCATGCAATTTTATTGACATGCATGCATATACTTGTGTTCCTTATGACATAACATTTTCATCAAGTCATTTTTGTTCTCAATTTGAAGTCCATTTGATGTTTCAACGACATGCACAAACTAAGTGTCTCAAATCTGCCAAAACAATCCACGACAACTGAAACACATCTCTGTAAAATCATTATTTTAAGATTATCTCTATAATCCTTAGGATGTTAGTTTTCAAACCCCTTCTGCAAAACTCAATTTGGAGGTCATTTCCCTTATTTTTAGTCCAAAACTCTCAAGCTACCCAATGCGAAATTCTACAAAATATATTTTTCTGAAATTGCATGCGGTAGCAACTCTCTCAATTTCTAGAAAAATATGCATATGGAAAATATTTTCTAACCATGTTCCATATTCTAGGTTATATAAGCTTTTTAACAAGCTATCCTAAGTTTGAATTGGATTCTATTTGCTTCCCCAAAGAACGAGGATAAGTCAGCAACTTATTCTCTAAATCGTGACAGTTTTACCTTTTCAAAGAGTTATCTTGAGCTCGATTTGGATACCGTAGCACTCAATTACCCTCCATGTGGTAAGTGTACTGAAACTTGAAATTCTAGTTGTTCATAACTACGTACCTTGTTGTACCGATATCGTTTTTAGCTAACAAAACATTATTTGACTTAGTTTAAAACCTCCTTTAATGAGCTTTGTGTTTGTTTCCTTGAATGAGAAACACATCAGTACCTTACACACTTCATTTGAATTCTAAACTCCTAAATTATGGGCTCAATCACAAGAACCGCTCAGAAAAGACGATTGTCGACCCCGTTGAGAAAAACACGAGTACAACCTAAACAAGGCAGGGAGTGGAGCATCTTCCCTCACCACGCCGAGTTATTGTCTAAGGTGAGGGGAAAAAACTTTCATATGACTCGAGTTAGGAGTTGAGGGAATGGATAAGAATATACTTGATGAAATTATGAATATTGTGTGTGGTTGAAAACTCTTGAGAATTCCTCACTCTCTTGAGTTTATAGACATATATTTGATATTAAGATTGATATGTTTGCTTGTGTTACTGTGGTTCACATATATATGTTAAATTGTGTGATTAAATACTAAGTTAAGCAAAATTTCATGGTAAGTTTTTGACTCCTAAACTTGATGAATCCAAGGAGAATGGAAATTGTCCTTTACAACATAGCATTAAGTACACCAAAACTAGTTAAATGAACTAAGCTATAAATTAACATGTACATTATATCAATTAGGAAAATCAAATTAAAATATGCTGGATAGAAACACCTAGGCACTTGATTCTTGATAATTTAGAAAAAGGATATGACCCTTTAATCAAATTGTTGCTTAGTCAATCTAATGAACCACCGAGTCTCATAACTTTAAGTCATGCTAAGCTTAATTATGCTAATTTACAATTTTAGTTTAAACAGGCAAATCAATAATAAGCAAGAAATTGGATAAGTTTAATAGATGTTCCAATAATGGATGAAAAAGGAAAGAGAAAATGAAGTCTCGATTTAGGCATCCGGTCCTTTAGAAAATTTAATTCAATGTAGTATAGAATAGGAACAAAATGACTTAGGTTATGTTTGATAAAATACTAGTCACGTTAATTATACATGTGGATTTAGAAAATAATAATAATAAAATCTAAATCCTTGTATATATCAAAGTGTATGATGAAAATATTGAATGAACTGCCAGCAGGAAACTTAAACAAACCTAATGTAGGACGCCTACGAAAATAAAATCTACCTTTACAGGTGATGATTGAGGCATTATGGTTTTGAATGTTATTAATTGCATATGCATAAGTCTTGCATACATTGTTACACTTGAATATGAATGTGATGATTGCATGATTTTAAAGTCTGGTTTAACACATGTGAATTGATTTTAAATTTTGAATGTTAATCATAAGTAGTAAAATAACTAGGTGGATAAAATTAGAAATTCAAAGAAAGAGACAAGGCTAGTGAGTTAGGGACCCTTAGTGGATGTGCTTGAAAGCATTGGTATAAATATATGTCAATCTCTTATGGAAATTGTCTGAATAGTTGAACATGGAATGTTGATCCTAGATTTAAACCAACGCCTGAGTGCGTGATGTGAAACAATATGAGATATTAATCCTGATTTGAACTAGCACCTATGTGCGTGATATGGAGATTGAGCTCCAAAGAGAAATGAACTATTCAGATGGCAATGGGTATAGATACCTCTCCTCTGTGAAGGAAGTCACGAGGTTATTTTATAACTGCTGTTGATGAAAGATAGGGAGGACCTCGACGTCTAGGGGATTTAACGGAGTTAGGTGACTTACCAATAGCCCTATGAGTGTCCTAGGCCCTGAAACTCTGGCTGAAAGTCTCCACGCGATGCTCCTTTATCCTGACCTTCTCCTAAGGCTTATCATATTGGTCAAGCTAGATCAGTCAGTGCAGGTTCGAGTCCCCACCAAACATGCGAAATGTTGGCTGGCTAGTGAAACTCCTAACAACTTCCGATGATAGGAATGGATCCAAGAGTCACATGAGCATAATAAATGATTTTAAGCCAAACCAAAAGTCAACATATACATAAGTCTTATGCATCATGGTCTGGCATTGAATTGGAAATGTATGAGCTGCCTGCTTGTGAATGAATGAAATTATTTATATTATATTGATTAAGTTGATTTTTGAAAATCAATGTTTTATATAAGTTTATACTTTCTCCTATTTATTTCCTTCCTTCTTTTTAAGTCCTAACTACTTTTATGAGTATTTGAAAAGTCTCACCCCTCTCTTTTATTCTTGTTTTGGAAATCTTTGATATTGTGTCCAGGGGCACATGTATACTTGAGGATTATAAGAAGATTCTATTATCAAGATTACTACATCTAGAAATACAGTTGTGTCAGTCAGATCATGGTCGCACAAGGAAATTCTTGTGCACGTATGGAATTCCATATATTAACTAGGGTTATTAGAGTCAGTGGATGAGTAATTCTTTGATGTTGGATTTTACCAAATTGGTATGATACTAGTTAAGGATTTAACATTTACCTCGTGAACTAATGTGGTATGGGACGCATTAGATCCTTGGAGTACAAGGTGTAAAGTGGTATGGGACTCCTTATGCCTTGTCTGAATGTTAAGTCAGTCTCTAGGACTACCAAGGAGAAAAATCTGACAAGTTACTTGTAATTAAAAGTGTGTTTGCTTGATTAGAATATACATGTGACAGACTATGTGAGAATGATTCACTAAGAATAAGAATCAATTTAGTTTGGATTAAAAAAATTGGCATTTTTGTCATCAGAAAAAGGTCGTTACAATTTAGTGGTATCAGAGTAGTTCATTCCAACCAGACTGTGAGTGTGGGATAGGTAAGCACATTTAGTATTCATGATCTGACGTAGATGTTTAGAAGTCTTAAGTGTTTTGCAAGCTTGGCCCATTGTAATTACCTTGATACAGGTTGTTGGTATTGGCCACCTGATTTATCTGTTCAAGGTAAGAGAAAGTGTGCCATTTGTAGAGGTGGGTGATGCCACCATTGAATGAGTCTTAATGATTTGTTTAATTCTTTAGGGAATCTAGATTTTTGCTTCTTTAGCAATTGATAATTGTTATATTTGGACAATAATGTTGAGACTGAGCACGTCAATGTTATAGTCTTGAAAATGCATGAGTCATGGGTTAAAGAGGCAGAATTTGAAATAGATCAAGGTATTAGGGACCATCTGGTTGATGCATGATTTAAATTATGTCAGAAAATGTGTGGAATGAGCAAGGTGAGACTCTATGCTTGTGTATGTGTGTATGATAATGTAAAGTACCCACTCTTACATTTATTTTTTAGGTGACCAAGATGATTAGTACCAGACTCAGTGAACGGGAGGGATAGAACTGCTATAGGACTTAGAAATCTTTTAAAAATTTGATGTATTTAACTTGGTCCTATAGCATTTGTTTTGTCTCAAACTTATAACCCTCCTTATCTTGAAATACTTTACTGATCTTATGCATTGGGAACCATTTGAAATGAAATTTTTATTATTCCTATTTTATTGCGAATTTAATTTATTTAGAAATTAAATTAAGGTGTTATAGTCATTCCTACTCACCAACACGCACAACTTCCTTTAAAGAAGAAGGTCAATCCAAAGGAACCTTAATGTTTAATACTTCAGAATGAATAATAATGGATACAACATAGTCTATTTATAGACTTGAAATAAACATAACAGAACTAACTACCCTTCTCACTAAAGGCAAGTTAACTATTTTTAATTGTCATTCCCTCATGTTTATGCCACGTGGCATTCATCCTTTTTTATATACAACAATTGATTTTGGGCTAGATTCTGCTTAAGAATGCAAGAACCAAATATTGCCTATAATGTGCTTGAGAATATGCCTCCGTTAGTTGCTTAATCTCATGAAATTCATTTCTTGTGTATAATATGTCAACCTAAAACTTGTTTCATATATATTTGACTCTCCTTCTATTTTCCTTTCCGAGAAATTAGTGCCTATAGGATCTTTTTGTGAGCTCTGCATTGTCTTTCTCTGTAGTTTCAACTACGTAAAATGTGTTTCCTCTATTGTGAATTTGGTCAGATCAAGACAGGAAAATATGCTAGGCAAATAAGTTTGTATGTATGTGAGATTGTCTTCACTTACATAATAAGTCATGTAAAATGATAGTATTTTCAAGAATTGATTTCGTGTACCTTTACCGGCGTATGAGACCCAGTTATTGTAAAATGTGTTTTGTTTTCTAAAAAAAGGGATTGAGTTGAATGAATTGATACATAATTTAGGCTTAAATATACTTTTAATTCTTATATTTTTATATAAAAAAAATTAGTTCTCCTCTCTGACTTGCTTCAACCAAAAATTGATATGCGGCAACCTCGTAATAGACCACATCAGTGAAAAATCTTAAAAATTCACGACCATGTAAAAACCAAAACCAAAATAAATAGTTCAAAGAGACTAAAATAATAAATGACTAAAATGTAAGGAATAAAAAGCACATTTAAATGTATAATTTATAGCTGGTAACATAGAGCGAACTTGATAAGTGTCATATAACTAATCATATGTTAAGTAGGCATGAGTACCAATAGCTTTCGTTTTGGGAGTTTTTGCATTGCTGGACTTAGAAATTGAGAGAAGTAGAGATGATTTTGGTGAAGAAGTGGATACTGGTTTAGAAGATGAAGGGCTTATGTTGTTCATCTTGTCTTCCTCAGCTAGCTGTATATAAGAAGGATTGTGCACCTCATTGGTGGTGACTATGACATCATCAGGTGTTAAAAATTGGGTGGCTTGAATTTTGCGACTATTTTTAGGAGAAGTAGAGAGAGCCTTTCTCGTTAGGTAATGGTCAAATTGAAGCATGAGCACTTATATATGAGGCTCTTTGTTACTCTCCTAAACCATTAGAGAAACAAAAGCAATCTTAAGTGCTTTGCTAGTGATATACAATACAGAGCTAACCGTCAGGGGATAGTCTTGGCTTTTATATAATTATTATTTAGTATAGAGTGGATCATCTTTTGATCATTCTTTACAATTATTTTGTTTATGCTTCTGCACACCTATGGAACAAACACTTGCGGAAGTATTTGACTCTGATAAGAATGGGCTTCTCTTGTTGATTCTTTCATTGATAAATTTTTCCCAGTTGTACAAATTGCCACCCGAGCCTTGGCTGTTTATTAGTTCTATTTTGAAGAGAAATAAATTTTAGAATATTTCACTCTCCTCCCCCTTCTATGTAAGATTAGGTGATGTTTGTCGTGTTTTTTTCTTACTGTGAACATAAAGAAACTAGTTTGCCAGTGACATTAACGTGTTTTTGGGTAATTCATTATGTAAGACTTAATTTGAAACAATTGCATGCTCCTATATTTATTATCCATTCAAATTTTGAGAAAAGAGTATGAATAGGTTCCTTTATTTATGTACTGCATTATTTATTTTCTTTATTTACCTTATAATTATGGAGAGGGGCTTAGTACTGTATTGTTCTCAACCATAAATGATTAAAGTTTGATTTATAGTTTAAGATATAAATTTGATACCTCTAGGCAAAGTTCATCCTTTTAAGAACCATTTGTTAACATTCTAGTTTTTATTACTCATTTTAATGCAGATACGTAGAAACTGAAAATTTTGGGAAAAAAAAAAAAAGAAAACTGGTCTAAGCTCAAACTTGTTTTGAAACCGGTTAAATAAAACCCAAACTAATTTTAAAAGATAACAATTTAGTTGTTCAAAACTACAATTTAACTGGTTTGGTTGGGTTTTAACATTTTACAAAATCCAAATGATAAACAGGCCTAAAATTGCTTGTAATTCAATTGTCATATGTACTCTGTCAGATTATTTTTCTTCATCTTATTTGTTTTGGCTAGTGTCGGTCGAGAAACGATGCAAAGGATGGTGGGACCTGAAATTCAGATACAGAGATACTAATTTACTGGCAGCATTGCAACGGCAGGGAAAAACACGTTTTGTCGGTATTGTTATTTTGAAGAACAGGTCGCAGTTTCGTGGAATTTCATCAGCTTAATGACAAATTGACTGTACTTGTGTTTCTTTCTGAAATAGTTAGATATTGCTCGTTCTATATTACGCTTCGGTTTTTCTAATTTATGGCTTAGAAAATATTTTAAAATTAACAAATATTATTAACTCATAAAATTTTATTATATCCTATTATTTTGAATACAAATTTATTATACATATATTTTTAAGGTTTTATTAATCTTAGTCTTTAGAATTGAGTTTAAGCATCCATAAATATAAATTTTTTAAAAATAATACCTAGTTATTGTATTAAAATTATAAAACTATAATAAATACTTCTCTTTCTAATAAAATTTTATTATTATTAATTGTTTATTTTTAACTTTTAACCTTTAGAGTTGAGGTTAAAAAAAATTATTTTATACTTAAGAACATGTTAGAAAAATGATTACGATTTTAGAGATAATTACGATGCAAAACAAGTATTATAAATTGGATCAAATAAGATCAGTCTCTTCTCACCCTTCTAATAAAATAATAATAATAACTTTAATATATCCTATGCATCATAAACTTAAAAGAAAAAATAAATAAACTTTAGCATATCCGTATATTGCACTCAAGAAAAGTGTTAGTATCACTCTTTCAAATATTTATTAGAAAGAGGGTGTTTATTGACACTCTTATACAGAATTCATACCCGTATCTATGCAACATTGCCCGCTATTGCTTGTGTGTGTTCTAACTAGTTGTGTCATACTCATATAGTCCCTATGTTGACATTTCATGCTCCTCTTGCAATGTTTTTTTGTAGGGTGGGCATAGTACGGATTGATTCTAAACCGAATCGCAATCTATTGAAATTATGATGCAGTTTAGAGATGATTTGTAAGTATGAATTGAACCGAAATATATTGATTATTCAGTATGCATTCAACTAGGCTCTTTCATAAAGGCCTAGTAGGGGTATGGCATAGAAACACATTAAAATCGAACAGTTCAAACTACTTTTTAAAGCCCATTTGCACCCTCAAAGGTATACCCCATGCGATCTCAAAATTACTTCAATGGAATCATTGCTGATAACCAAATTAATATAGTTGCAATTATTCAAGACCATGAGACCAACCGTTACAAACCGTATGTTTCACATAGTCAGATCCAACTCCATCTCTGAATAATAACACTAATAATTAGTTATCATTTGTAAAATGCTATTTCTTGGAATTCCAAAACAAAATCTTGCTTAGCGGGGTCCCTGTTGGATCTTATGGGATCATTATGATTGTTTCAACTGTGCCTAAAATGTTCATTCGCCACTCACAAAGTTGTCTAGCATGTAATTAAAATAGTGAAGGGTATATGCCCAAAAAAAAATGTGGACACATTCACGAAATCTGAAAGGGTTCTCAACAAATTTCTGAAGTGGGTCTGTGACGGACTTGACCTTTTGAAGGTTCTACCGTGTGTTGTGCTGTGCTGATTGAAGCTTTTGCTTGTGGGGACCAATAGGACCAAGACAACCCATTAACCATTGTCGGTGCAACAAAATTAGATTAACCCCTCTATTATTCTCTTTCTGACCTTGCCCTCAAATTTTACCAAATAAGCATCATGCTCATGGCTTACTTTTTTATCTACGTACCCGTACCATTTTCACCAGACAAACTTTCCTCTGTGTTTCCACTCCATCTTTATTGATTGCTTAAAATGTATTTTGAGACATTTTGGAACGTCAAAATCAATCTTCAGTTACAACAATAGCTGTATTTGGTTACCCGGTACCAAATTATTGCACGCGTTAAGGGAGAAAACGTGTGATAGATTTTTATTTTTTTTCTTTTTGTCAATGTTTAGTCAAACATTTGTTAGATTCTATTCCAATAGAAAATTAAAGACACAAAATTGAGACATTCTGTTCTTCCTTTCTTACCCTAACGAGAGCTGGTCCCTCTAACCCATGGCAATCTTGGAGCAACAATGGACCTAAATGCTTAATTTAAATAGCAACGTTGGAGTAACAAATTCATGAAAGGGTTCTCCAAATACCAAGACCAATGTTTAAGTCATTAGATGCAATGGTGCTATTTAGTTTAAATGAAATTTCAGTCACAACTAGCTCACTGCTTTATCTTAATTAAGTAAGTTAAACTTTTGGATGGTGTAATAGCCATAGTTGTAAATGCAATGTTATGTGAGTGGTATAGGTGGCAATTTTCCATGGAAAAAGTGCACCTTAGGAAAGTGAATGGACAATTCTCCAAACTGAAATCCCATATGATCTGTAACCCAATCTTGGCGATGAACTACCCACATGCCTTATGGGCCCTATCTCACATGCATAAGCGGTATAGCCTTTATTACAAATCTAAACATGTGCATTAAGCATTGAGCATTCATGAGTGTCTCTGTTTAGCCCTGTCCATTGCTCTCTCCGCAGGCATCTACTAAGTACCCCTAACTAGTTGTGACGGGGCAGAAGAAAGACGTAGACATTTTTGTTAGGTCATCAGAATTTATTTGGTTCACACTATTTAGTATTCAGTCACTGTATCAAGTGCCCATTATTCCGGATAAAGCTTTTCATCCCTCCCTTTGGCTATTCCTACAATTTCAACCCGTGTTACCAACTAAGCCATGCTTCATGAGTAGGTCATTGGAATTTACATGTTCCTTTGGACATTTAGAAATCATTTTATAATTTAAACTACTAATTTTCAACACTATACGAGACATAATATATCATTATTTCTATCTCACTTATTTTTTATCCATTTTAGTGATACAAACAACATTTTCCATTAAGTGGCATTCATAGTAAAAGTTCATGTTTAAGTCAAAAAAGTAGTTACTGGTTGACCCGTGATACACTCATATATCTAGTTGCACAGTAACTTTTGTGGAGGGTAGCTTACCCCAATTAATTCTATAGACTTTAATTGTTACACATGCATTCCTTTAGAGACACGCTTTGCTGGGAAACAAAACTAACTGTGAACCATACTTGAAATCATTACATGTCTTGTTCATAATTTTCAACCATGATAGAGTGAAAGCCAGTGAAATAAATCTCTTAAGTAATAGCTGGTTAGCGTTACATCATTTTGTGGGGGGACAACGTAGGTAAAAGGGGTCATGATGTTAATTAGAAAGATAATGACGGAGGATCATGTGCTGCACATGAACGAATCACACATGTTGGTAGAGAAACGAACACTGGCAGATATGTTTAATGATTTACAACCATAATCGCATAACAAAAAAGCAAAGATTACTTCCATTTGACAAGGGGGAAAAAAGGCTAAAAGGGTGAGAAAGTTAAAAAGCAACACCACTGCTATTTGCTATTCCATAATCGCCATTGATAAAGTGTTTCCATATAACTCATATTTGACAATCATGCTCTTGCAGCTTGTATAATTAACTCAACAAAACAAGGAGTAAAAGAAATAACAAAAGATGAGTAAAATAAAAAAATATTTTTTTTCTTTTGCTCATTCAAATCCTATAAAACTGAAAAAGACTGAACAGTATGTAAGGAGACATGATTTGACATTTGGAAAAATATGCATATGAATTGGTGGGTAAGGACCAAAGCAAAGAAAAAGTAAAAGGAAAACAATGGACCGCGCTTCTGCACCTGCTCCTACAATTGCATTGTTTGTTTCAGCTGGAGCAAGTCGAGCAGCTAAGGTTGACCAACAATAAACACACAATGTGGTAATGGGTAACATAAACATTATATATTGACATGTGTAATTAATGTACACTTGTCAAGAATGCAGGATGGAACGTGTGGGGAAAGCAATGGAATGGATACTATGATACTATAATATGGTAAAAACTGAAAATCAAAGCACAAAGAAATTAATGGGTATTTGATTCACATGACTTGAGATATGAATGCTAGCACTGGCGGCCTCTACGGCAACCAAGTGCACCAGCATTGGAAGTCATGGAACCCACCATGGAAGAAGATTTTGCTCCTAAGCTAGACGCCCTGGCATAGCTGGCTGAAGCTCCAGCTCCTGATGGGGTGAAGTAAGCACCATTCAGCAACAAATCTCCCTCTGACCTCCAATTCCAACCCTTCCATTCAGTTGCAGCCGTTTCCACTCTCTTAGTTACCTGCCAGAAAATAAAAATGTTTTTTCTCTCTATCAATCACCAAAATTCAATGTGAAACTTTCTTTAAAACGTGATTAGCAGAAGCACATGGACTAATTGTACTGTTGTACCTCCTTGGCAAAAGGGTTCACAGGAGCATTGTACCGGTTGCCCTGGCTGTTAATGGTGGGGTTAGCACTTCCACCAATAGCATACATCTCCCAATGAGTGTAGTCATTGTTCACCACGTGGAAATATCCATGTCTACACCTGCATTATAAGTCATGACCATTTTTTGTTAGATTAGTTCATATTCGATCACTGGTTTGAGATATAGGCCGAGTTTGGGCCAAATTTTGCCGATAGAAGAGCAAATAAGAATATAAAATAAACAATTTTTTCAACATAAATTAAAATTAACCTGTGCAACATATTTTAAAGAAATTTATTTTAAAAATAAAACAGTATATATTAACTTATAAAAATATGTATTTATTTTATCTTGTTATTTTTTTCTCCGGTCTACAAAAACCTCTTCAAAGTTAGCCATATACTCCAGTAGAGGAGAGGAGGGGACAAAAGAGCCCTATCCAGTTGTTGATTTCAGCAAATGAAAATACCCATCTGGTCCCCTCCCCTACAAACTGCAATTAATTATCTTAACACATTATGAAACTTGTGATATCCTTAAAGTAGAGGAGGAAGCTCAGAACAAAAATTAATGCACCAAAAGAGGGTTGCTGCTACTCCAAACCAACCTACCTATCTCATGGTAACATTTATTTGCATTTAAGGCATACAAAGTGAAAGGGAAACAAAGGGGGGTTGGTTTCAATGCAAAAAGTGACATTAAATATTACCGTGGCATTCTCTGGATAAGTCCCTCTCCAAAATGGTTGTATGCAATGGTGACTTGCATTTGCTTGTCCCTTGTGTAGGAGTCACTGTGGCCCAGAAGAATCACCTGAATTTGCAAGCAAATAAAAATAACAGCTTAAATCATTATCCAACAAGAAAAAAAGTGCAACTTGACACAGGAGAATGCAGTGAAAGTACCTCATTGTGGTGGGTAAAGTGGTTGTTAGAAATTGTTATGGCTGTTGAGCCCATGACAGCATCCACAAGGCCATCAGCACAATGGGACAAGGAGTTGTGATCAACCCAAATGTGGCTTGAGCCAAATATGGAGATGGCATCACCATCAGCCATTGTCCTCCACCCAAAGTGACTAGGGGAGCTCCTCACCATGGCATTCCCCGTGGGTTTGCAATCATGGATGTGCAAGCCATGTATGATGACATTGGTAACATACTGAATTGTTATGCATGCCCCATTAGCAATGTGCACATTCACTCCTCTCCCATCAATGGTCTTGAAGCTGTTCATAATCAGCTCCTGCTTCAGCTGAATAACCATGTCCCTCTTGAACACAATCCACAGAGGCTTGTCCTGGATCACAGCATGGCGCAAAGTTCCTGGTTTTGGGTTAACAGGGTCATCATCTCTTGGGTCCGTCACCACATAGTACTTTCCATCACGACCGCCAATTGCATTTCTTCCAAAACCAATGCCACAATCTGCAAGACGCTTCCTGTTCCGCTGCCAATTGGGGTCACAACGCCAGCAATCATCAATTGGGTTTCCTGTTCCACAGGAGAAAAATCCCAGCTTCCTTCTCTCTGTGCTGTTCTTAATGCTCCTGTAATTTCAACTATATCGGTGTTATACATGTCCAATCAAACTAAACAATTGTCAATTTCTGAGAGTTCTCATCCAATTTTAATTCCATCCAACATTGCACACATTTAGCTAGCAAATTGTGTGATGGTTTCATGAGTGGAATGCAAACTAAAAATGAGAAGTTATAGCTTTTGTTGAGGGTAGGAAACAATTAGGCCTAATTTCTAATAGGTAGAGTCAGCTAACATGAATAAAATAAGGACCTTAGACTCTACCCAAGATTAAAAAAATTTTACTAGTCTTTTTGAGTTTTGAAGTAGCAACAAACAATGCCAAAATATTGTTTATCCATGTGATGAGTGAAGACAAAAGGAATTTTCTCAAGTGTAACGGCTAAATATTCTTGGCCTTTTCTGGAATAGAAGATATGGTAAATATGCTTTTCTGTCATGACATGGATCTTGACCCTAATATGCTATGTTGCCACGTTTTAAAGGAATCAATCACACATTGTAAAAAAAAAAAAAATTTACTCACAAGACCCAGTCACATTTCAAGCACCAAAAAATGATGGTCAAACAAAGCAGAAAATGCTAGAAGATATTGTTTATAATGATGTAATACGGCAGAGAAAGAGTTGTACCCGTAAGTACGACACAATTATAGGGAAACACTTACTCATAGTCAAAGGATTAAGTTTAAAATGACATGCAAAAGAATTGTGAGCGTGAAATAAGGGTATCATCAGAAAGTGCATGTGACCGAGGCATGAAAAGGAGAGTGACCAAGAATATGGCTGGTTAGTGACAATGTAATGTTTCCAACTTGACATGTCAAAAGGGTAGAAAAGAAAAAAAGGTTAAGTCCTCCAAAATTCAAATTGATTCAACTATGGCGAAAAAGGGGAAGATGTGACACAGAAAAATGGGTCAGTTGGGGTAGAGTTAGGTCTCACTTCTCAAGGGATAGTAAGGAGGGCCACCAATGCTAAGGGCACACCGCTATACCCTACCCAATTACACATGTAGTCCCTAAGCCATGTGAATATAATAATAATACATATTATAGATCATTATAGGTGCACGTAGTTCTCTCTTTTGCTTTAATTTATTTGCTTAGCTATGAATGGACAATTGGAACGAGGATCGTCTATGGTGAAAATGGAGAAACATAGGGACTCACATTTCAACCATGGAAACCACCTCCTCTGGGTTTGCCACTGCAGCACGTCCATTTAATTTCTCAGCCTCTTCTGCCCTGAAAGAAACAGTTACAACTCAAGATCATTATCACGATGAATAAATAAATAAATGTTAACCGATGCCTTCTAATTAAAGAATTAAAAATATTATTAATTTTTTAATCAGTATAGTGAAATCATTAATTTAATATTCTATTTATAATTTCACTAGGTAGGTTTAATTCGACACGAGACACGCGTAAGAATTAAAGTCGGCAACCGCGACTTACTAACTATTGTCCTTTCTGTACTACATACATAAAAAATTTAATAAATACAAAAAGAAAAACAAGTTATTTACCCGAAAGCAAATAACCATATAATATTTTACAAAGCTTGAAATGAAATCTGATAAAGAAAAAAAGTGAAAAGGGGAAAAGAAGAGGAAAATTACACACCGACACGTGTCAGTGAGACCGAGCGCGCTCGCCAAGTATAAAAGTAAAAGAGAAATATAAAACCGTTAAAATTCAGGAGAGGGAAAGAAAAGATTTATCCCCTCAATTCAAATGACGAAAATACCCCGACGTGTAATAAATGCCGAGCACACTCTGGAGGGTGATTTAGGGAGTGAAAAAAGTCTGTTGACGGTTAACTAACTCTTTTATTTCTTGGTGTGGGGAGTTATATTGCTTTTGCAGAACACACGACAAACGCAAAAACAGAGAGGAGGGGGCAGAGCAAAGGAATCCGAAGAAAAAAATAACTGAATAAACGATCCAGATCGAGAGCATCAACGGCTGTGATCGTTAGTTTCGGTTACTTAATCCAACGGTCAAGACTAAAAGTTAGAATGCACGGTCCAGAATAACCGGCGTCATTTTAAGGAGGAAGGTGAAGAATTTTAACGTTGGAAAAGGACTCTAACTAACCTCGCCACCATTGATGAGTTCTTCAAGCTCGGCAACCTGTGTTTTTCAACTTCAACATTTCTGTAACCAATTAAACAAAAAATAGAAAATTGTGTCAGAGCAAGATCTTCGTCTCTCTTTGTTTCAGCACATAACTATTGAAGTGAATTATTGAACCAGACGAAACTCAAAAATTGTGTGCTTCAGTGATACAGATTTTGTTTCCCCACCACTTTTGTTTCAAAACTCAAATAAATCACAATATGTGGCTCCAAATGACATAGGGGCAACATGAATGTAAAAATGCGTCAATTTAAGATCCTAGATTGTTTTCTCAGATGTTGTCGTTTCTAAGAACCATTTTTTCTCACTTTAAATAACTACATTTCGATGTGAAATCCCACTTCAGTGATTTGCATGAGAAGGAAAATTGGCTTTGAAATTGGAATCCGAAAGTGAAAAAAAATGCTAGCAATGATGCAATTTCTTTCTTTTTTATTTTTTTTGTTTCGATTTCGGAAACCACCCAATGCAGCTGAAAAGCAAGAAACCCAACACAGACAAAGCATAAAAATATTGCTTCACACACTGAAACAGAGTGTGTATGGACCTGAGCAGAGAGATCTGTGGTGCGGCCATGGCTTCTTCTCCAATGAACAGCACCAGAAGCCACAAAGAACATGCACTGAGGACCCATTTCGTAGAAACCTCCATTGCTGAAACTTGAGTTCCTTGCTTTGATGGGAATGAGAATGTTGACGCTGAAGAGAGAGAAAGAGATAAGAGAGAGAGAGAGAGAATTGGTGGAGTGTACTCAGAAGAACAGGTTCCAACATAACGGCCTTTATATAGACACCAAAAACCCATAAACGCCAACCCTTAACGTCGTTAATTAACTGATCGTTTTTCTTGTTTGGGTCTTCGCCTCCCTCTCACGCCGTTAACTAACAAAGTCTTTGCTTTTGGCTTTTGCTTTTTCTTCTTCTATTTCGTTAACCAACCTCCAGCCCTAACTCTCACTTTTTTTTTTTTTTTTACCCACAAAACTAACCGATTCTTCACTCACTCTCTCTCGCACGTGGGCGCAGAACCTGTCACGTGCCGTGGCAGGGTCTACTGCTACTAATACTAAGATCTAAAATCTTAGACAACCATACACCACTTTCTCTTTTTTACATTTTTTCACTTTATCCACCAGTCATTGCCCAACTAACTTAAACGGTTTTTAATTTGTGCCTACAAAATTATTGTGATTTAATCATTCTTTCTCTTGTCCCAATTTTAATTTTCTATTGTGTAATTTCAACTATCTGTATTAAGTTTTATAAAAAATAATTTATAAAAGCATATTTTTTATTTAGTTAAAATTATAAAAGTACTTTTAATTTTAGTAGATAGTTGAATTTTATTTTTTCTAAAAATTATTTAAAATATAAAATCATTTTTCGACTTCAATTTTTTTTTATAATCTTAAACAAATAATTAAAAGAACTGAAAATTAATTATTTTAAAAAGGCATTTTTTTTTACTAAAAAAACTTTAACCAAAGGAACCCTTAAACTGTATCATTTTACTTTCGTATGATTCCTTATTTTGAGTATTTCCTAAACAAAAATTATTTGGGACAATAGTCTGAGACACTTATGTTTACATAAATAGAACAAAAAATTTTATGCGCTGAAAAACCTCACAGTGACGCAATTGCATTCTTTATATGCTTATCAGATAATATATATTTTTTATAAAAAGTTCGATTTTGTTTTGGCGTTAATGCTGCTTAACTGTTTTCGCATATTAATTGCGTGTCCAATTGGGAATGTGTTATTTTCTTACTTCATAATTCAACTGATTATGTTTTAAGTTATCATGGCTACATTGTGAAAAACTAGTAAGTAATAAAGCTTACCCGAAAAAACATATACTAATACGCAATTAACGATAATATTATTTATACTTGGTGTAAAGTATATATCTACAATAGTTTAGATAATGGAACAAGAGCACATGACCCAAAAACTATAGTTCACAGGTAGAGATGCGTATGTCATGTGACAGATTACATGAAAGGAAAGCATAGAAGTGTGGCATTGAAATAAAATGAAATGAGAAAATGATAAAAAGAAATGATTTAGCTCAATATTTAATTCCATAGCAGGAATAACATAACTGAACAGAGAATAATGTATTAGAGTGGTGGGTAACGAAGGGGACCACGTGACAAGGGTGTGGGGTCAAAGATAGAAGAAGATCCCGGAGAGTTGGGGCCGTACAAATTTGGATAAACAGAATAAAATGTTAATGTTAGGAAATAGTAATATATTTTTAACAATTTTTGTAACATAAAATATATACATAATTTTTATAGTTTTAATTAAATTATTTAATAATAAAGAGTGTATTAAAAATACATTATTATGATTGGAATATTTGAAAACATATATTAAAAGGATATGAGTAAAAGAATGTGTTATTGCTAATTTTTGAAAACAAAGAACACAAATGTCACAGTTTACTGCTGATTTCACGGTAAGGGATTGCAGAAAGAAGGCGTAAGAATAAAGAGAAGGGAGAAGAAATAAAAATAAATAAAATAAGGAAAGATGGAAGCGTACGTGGAAGATGCGCGCTAATCACGGGCAGTGCCTTTCCTTTGAAGTTTAATGAGTTTGACGACTATTATTCGATTCTATCCAGCGCTGCCCCCATTCAACTCTTACCAATAAAGTTACACTCTGTTTATTTTTCTGTTACCTGTTCAACTAACACACATTCATTTTGTTTATATTTTGAAAGTTGAGAAATTTGGTGATTTCGATTTTGTTTTCTTGGTAGCAACTCGGCGTGGCACATCTATTTCGTTTTCCTTTGTATTCTAAACTGAGACAAGTTTACAGTGAGGTTGACATTTTCCAAGTACGGGGTGGTTATAACAAGGTCAAATTTTTTAAACTACACCAGTTTAACTACCATTCAGAACAAATGAATATATATATCTTTTAACTGTGAAATTAGTTAAAAATTTATAACTATCTAAAAGGTTATAAAATTAAATTATTTAGCAAATTAGTTGAGTAACATTTTATTTATATAACATTTTATATGAATAAAAATTACATGAATTATTTTAATAATTTATTTTTATTTTATTAATTTTAAAAGTATAATTTATCTACTTGATTTATTTTTATCCAACAAAATATACTATTCATTACTAATAATAAAAAGATAAAAAATAAAAAAGATTTACTGTGAAAATAAAGAAAAAATAATAATAATGAGATTAATATAGTAAAGTTTTAACTGTATGAAAGATAAGTTGTCAAAATAAAGGGTCAAAATGTAATAAAAATATTAGTTTAAAAAATAAATGTTATTTTAAAAAAAATTGAAAAATTATTTTTCAAAAGCAACTTATTTCATTTTGTATTTATCAAATATCTCTACTAGTTTATTGACTTATTACTAAACTAGGTTACCTATCAAATTTGTGAGCTTTTAATCTCTAACTATAAAACTAGCTTGAAAGCTTTGAATTTATAGCGAAAAGCTTATAATTAAATAAGTAATTTATACAATTAAATTTGTTTGGCAAATTAGTTATACAGCTAGCTAATTTATATTAAATAACTTTATATAATATTATTTTAACATAATATTAAAATTAATTGTCACTTATTTTATTTATTTACGATTAATTAATTAAAAAATTATACAGAAGATAAAAAAAATTATATATATTTGAACATAAAATATCTTAAATTGTGCATTTTTTATAATATGAAATACATTTAGACAGAAAAAATAGAGAAGAAATAAAAAAAACATAGAAAAGAAAAAATGAATGAAACTATTGTAAAAACGAAGAAAAAAAAGATAAAATATCATGTTTTAATTGTATAATGAATAAGTTAACTTTTTTTAAAAAATAAAGAGTAAAAATATAATAAAAATATCATTAACCAGCTTTTGAAAATTAAATGTTACTTTAGATAGCTTTTAAAAAATTAATTTTTTTTATTTTGTATTTACTAAAGAGTTCTATAAACTTATTGACTAAGTTAATAAACTACAGATTTTTAAATAAATTACAAGCTACTTTTACTAAACCAGTCATAGTCTTCAAAATGAGTGAGTTATGATTTTTAAAATTTTAAAAAAATTATACTCAAGATTATAAATAAATATTTTTTTAATTATTTTAGAGAAATAATTATTTATTTTTTATTTTTTTTTCATAAAATTGTGTATATATAACTCATTTTTGTGTTTTCTACGTGACATCTCAATTTGACAATTGTAATTTTTGTTTTATATTTATTTAAAAACACACAATGAAAACTTATGTGTAGTTAATTTATATTAAAAATTATAAAAATCATATGATCTAATGTATTCATAACATTAAATATTATATTTCATAAAAAAATATTATTTTTAATTATATACTATTAAACACATATTAAAAATTATTATTTTTATATTTAAATACAACTAAGATTAATTTAACTTCTTGCATATTTTACTAAATTAGTAGATTAGTCTATGAACTCTTTATTTTGTTTTGACTTTATTCTCTGACTTTTATTTTCTCATTTTAGTTTTTTAATTTATAAAAATATTTTAAATAAGTCTATATGAATTCTGGAAAAATCACAATATATTATATTTTGGTGAACTTTTTAATTGTTTTTTTTTTCTATCTCTTACCTCTCGTTCACATCTTTACAAATATATTTTCTTTACTCTTCAAACTCTAACAAAAAAAAAATTTCTTCCTTAACCATACCTTCTCCTCTTTTGAACTTAAAAAATTTTCTTTTTATAGTTAGTTTTTCAGTTGAATTTGGATTCATCAATTATATCACGTATAAAGAAGTCTCGAAGAATATTGGTGAGTGCAAAAGAAGTATTAATCTATCCACCACTAAAATATTTCACTTTTGATTTCTCAAAGCATGTTTGTATCTCTTCTCTTGCACTTCTCAAAATATTCAAAAATAATTCTCGTTCAATTTCAATTTCAATTTCTTTTAAAAAGGCAAGACAATATAAATATTTTATTACGTTCTATCAACCCATTAAAAAGATTATATGATATATCTATTTTGAAAGTGAGTCAACATTTCTATTCACAAATAGGAGGTTTTCAATTACATGCTCAAGTACTTATTATTATTTATGCACATTTTTTGTTTTTGTTTTTTAAATAAATCAATGCCCTGATTGATAAAATTTAAAACCCTAATTTTAAATAAGAAAAATTGATATACCCGTAGAAGTGACGAGTATGATGTTGAAAGAATTTGCAGGGAATAAACATTACATGTTATAAAGGTCTTTTGTTATACCTCAGGGGTACTAATGTACCAATGTTATTGTTGAATCGTTGAGGTGATTAATTTGTGAGAGGCAATAGAAGCATAAAGATAAAAGGTAAAAGAAGAAAGATAAAAAACATAAAAAAGAGGCAACTAGAAAATTTGTCAAAACTCATAGGAGTTTACAAAAAAAAAAAAGAAGAAGATAAACAATAATTTGTTCGTGCTTTCATAGACAGAACTTATTTAAAATAATTTTGTAAGTTAAAAGATAAATAAAAAAAATTAAAAGAAGAAATTGAAACAAAATAAAAAAAACCAATATATTAATTGAATTTATAATTTTTTTATTTCTTTCTACCTATCACTTCAGTTATATTATTTTTCTCTTTCCTAATTCTCTCTTTCTAAATATGTTTACCAACCAATGATTGTCGACCAAATATATTAATTTATTAAAATTTTCTTAATAGTATTATTATTGTTCCTTAATACGTTAACGGGATATATTTTTCTTCAATTAGAATTTCCTTTAAACCATGTCTTAAAATAATTGACATTAAGGGTAGAAGATAATTTGTCTGTTTACGCTGAAGCTGCAACAGACCAATGGCATTGCTGAACAGAATGATAATTCATATATTGTTCTACCATAAATAGAGAGATAAAGATTCTCTTTGGTTTCACTATATCTTCACAAATGTCCATCAGATGACGAAGGAATCATCATCTCGTCAATAGACATACAACAACATTTCACGATAATATATGGAAACGTTCATTCACCTCAAAATTTGCCTTTTTGAAAATGAGATAAATTTCATTATTAAAACTTAAAAAATGAGATAAATTTCCAATTATTTAAGGAGAAAAATATGGGGAATTTTTTTCAAAAATTGCTTTCGTTTTGTTTTTCCGTAGACACTACCCGGTAATATGTTCCTCTTAAGGCATATGGGTGTTAGTGATCTTCTTGAGGAACTACTTGCTATATATGCTACTACATATATTAGTACAAAATTCTTTTTCTTTATAGTCATTGTCGCAAACATCAATAAATTGTTGTAAAAATATATTTTTTTTTCTTTTTCTTATATATTTAATGCATAACTTTGTTTTTCTTGTTTCACGGAAGAGTTTTGGAATCAAATTATGTATAAATGTTAATTAAAAATTGAAACAAAATTTTAAATAGCTAAAACTTAGACAAATATATATTTTGAATGCTTTTAATATTTTATTAAATGAAATTATTTATTAAAAATATATTTATTGTATTAAAGATGCAAAATATTAAATACTTATATTTTAAATAATTAAAATATTCATTAAGAATAGATTAACTGGTGGGACAGTTCTGACTTAATAAGAGTCAAAGATAAAAGGTTTCAATTTACTAATTTTTTACTAACCAATTTCATCATGAATATCTAAGGAATTTAATTATGTAAATGGACTGGTATTTAACTCCCACTCACGTAAATATGTAATTAAATAAATGTTTAAATACGTTAAGATTCTTCACATTTAAGCGAATTTAGTTTTTATCCTTTAAATACATTTTTATTTTAGTTTTTACTCTATGTTTTAGTCCATAATATTAACGTGCTCAAATGAAAAACTAACACGTAATATTAAAAAAATTATTTGAAAAGACTAAAATAAAAAATTCGGAAAAACATGTTTAAGCCTTAAATAAATTGTTCTGTAAATCAATCTCCGTAACCATTAACTTAATTTTAATGGGCCTATATTTAGCTGACTCGTAAGAATTTCCAGTTAAAATCAGTTTGGAAATCAATTTGCATAATCACTAACTTTAAAAGAAATGCTTGTGTTTTTTTTAAAAAAAATAAATAAATCACCAATTTAAACGTATTATTTTTAAATGTTTATATTTTATACAGGCATTTTAGAATACAAAGTAATTAAACGAATTATGTTATATTCTTTTGGTATCCCAAACTCATTTCCCACGTAATATATGAGTAAAATTTAAGTAAAACTTGTTAATTATTATTAATGTTATTTACTAATCACAATTAAAATTTTATTATAATATTAAATATATTTTTATTAACATAAATTGTTAATTTTAATTAATAAACAGCATTGCAGTACCTAAAGAATAATATATAAAATTTATGCCCGGTCCATACGCTTACCTCTAAGGCTCTAACTAGAATGAACATTAATTCTCAGACGTAACATTAAATTTTCCTGTTTTTCACAGTATCTGTACATAAGAAAAGTGAAACTAGTATCCTCTGACGAGAAAAAACAAAATAAAAGGAATCTAGATTTTCTGTTGGAGATAACACATTAATTACGAGAACTTTTTACCTTTTGAAAAAATAATAAAAAGGAGAAAACAAATTCCAACCAATTCTCGCACCAAACAACTTTTGACGAACAAATCAATCCTCAATTCATGCCACATCTCGCTGCTCATTTCCCTTATTTTCTTTTCCTTGTCGAGGATTAGGATTCTTTGAAGAGATCGAAATTGGGTATGAAACTTGCAGTCAAAGCCTGAAGACTTGCCAACCTCTTAAATAAAACGAGAAAATTGAAAGATAATGGCATAATGGGCAACATGTGAATGCATCCATTGGTGCATGTGACACAGTGCAAATTTCAGATTTCACGTAGAATTTCCTTTCAGCAATGCACACCAACACAACACAGTCACTCGTTGCTATCTCAGTCAACTTATACCAAACTCCCTATGCTTATACAACACAACACACTTTGTTGTTCTCACATTATAAACAAGTTTAATCAAAACCATTATATATTTTAATAAGAATTGTACCTAATTACATTGAAATAGTGGCCAAGGTTGAGTGAGGACTTCTGGTGGCGTGCAAGACAAAAAAAATGTATATAATCCAAATTTTATGCGCACTAATTAAAAACGACAACATAATCGTATAAATACAGAAAGCAGATATTGCTGTGTGTCGCATGTGTATATATATAAATAGATTCACGTGTGTTTTCCTCACTCGACCTTTTACTTGTTTTAGTTTAAGCTCTTGCAACCCTTTGTGATGCATTATTGATGGTCTTACGTGAGAGACAGAGGAATGCTATAAATATTTGTACTCTCATAATACATTCTTATTCATTTGAAACTACTGAATTTATTAATAGCCAATTTTCGGTTCACGGGAATAACAAGCAACCACTGTGCCCTATCTGCCTCCTTTTCATCTCCTAATTAATTTACACCAACTTAACTGATTTGAAGAACTATCCACAAACAAAAAATAGAGGCTTGTTCCGAGTTTAAGCATTTATAAATAGATTTCTTTTTAAAATTATATATTCATTTATATTAAAATTATAAAAATACACTAAATACTTTTTAATTTTAATAAATTATTATTATTATTATTATTAATTATTTATCCTCGACACTAAAGACTGATGTCAACATTTTCCAAAAATACAAAATTGCTTATAGTACACAGTGCAAGTATCATTATATATGCTATTTAGTTCTCTTCAGAAAGAAAAATAAATTATATAAATAAAAAATTTAATTATTTTGTTGCAAATAAATGTTTTCATAAACTATTACTGAAAATGTCATTTTTCAAATTTTTATATATAAATATATCAAGAATTTAAATAGTGATTATTTTATTTTGTATAAAATATTTGATTTAATAAAAAATATATAAAATATTGTGTATATTTTTTAAATCTTAATCCAGAAACAAAAACAATCACCATGTCAAACACAGGTTCAATCATTTTCTCTTACATGGGTATAAAAAAGAAATAATACATAATAGATTAAAATAAAAATCTACGCTACTTTCAAAAATCAATAAATTGAAATACATTTAATAGATAAATTAACAAAAAATTAATTTGCCGAAACTTATATTTCACATCATTGTATGATATATAATAATCTTAGAAACCAAATTTATAAAATGAATTGAAACTTAATTTTTTTTAATAATATTATGTAGCCATATTTTAAAAGTTTGATCATGCTAAAAGTTATAACAACAATGATTTACAATGTTTTATTTTGAAATGAATTAAATTAACAAGTTTTAAAATCTCTCTTACTTATAAAATAGGTTTCATTAGTGTACAACTCTTGATTTTATTTTTTTTTATCTTATATACAAAGCAAAAAGAATATAACATCATTTGATATAGGAACATACATATACAACACAACAGGCAATTTTATGAGATTCAATACGAGCTTGTAAAATGTAATCATGTTAAACAAGATGTAATTTTTTTTTCTTTTGTGCATGAGTGAAATTTTTTATTTAACATTGAGAGAAAAACTAATACAACGTGTTTAAAAATTAATGATGGCAAAGATGACCTTTTTTTTTATGACTTTTCCTTAAATTTTTAGCAGTGGTAACACTTTTCAACAAAGAAAGCTAATTTTCACTTACAATACTTGTGTTAAACACTCAAATAAATAACGTCATTAATTTTAACAATATAACTAAGATTTTCATGAAATTTAAGTTCTCTGTTACCTTTAATTTTTACTAACAAATAAAGTTGAGGGAAGATAAAGATAATTCAAGGTAGAAAAGTATTAAAATATAATTATTAAATTTAATTTAAAATTGAAGAAATTATATATAATTTTATGTTATTTTTTGAATTACAACATTTGAAAAATAAATTATGTCAACAATACTTTAAAAAGCACGCATATCATTAATAACATAGAAAATTTTTTTTACATGTTTAAATTGTATTAGTCATGTAGTGAATGTATTTAAACTTTTCAAATTTTATAGGTACGCTGAAAAAAAAAAAAAAGCTTCAGTCCAGACCCTATTATGCTAATAGATAGTGAGAGAGAGAAAGTAATTTGAATTGAGAGTATTAAAAGCAAAATATTTTAAGTAAAATATCAATAGGAAAACAAGTTATTAAAGTAAAAGAAAGTTTAGCAAATATCAAATTAATAATTTTTTAATTTTTACGAAATTGTAAAATTAAGAAATTGAGACAGTTTATACTTTATAGAGTATGTAGATTAAAATATAAATAAGCGTTTAATTTTCATACATGTTGAGTATAGAATTTTTTATATTGTGATTTATTAAAATTTATGATAATTATAATTTTTAAATTAATTATTATAAATAATTTATAATTTCTACTAATATAGTATTTTATAATTAAATGATTATATAAAAAATTATAAACTATCATACATTCTAATTAAATTCTATATACGATTGGTCAGAATGAAAACAATAAGAATTGAGCTTGGAAAATTGAATAAAGTGAAAAATAAATTAAAAAACGTCAAATTTACTTATAATTTTAGTTTACAATGTTGACGGCAAAATATTGAGACAACTCTATTTTATATTATATATTGCTATACATAATTAAGATTGAATCAATTTTTAACTGTGAATGGTGTAATAGTTTTAATGGTTTTCTTTTATAATTAAAGTTTTTGTTTTTTACTTGCTTTCTTTTTCTACTTTTATTTTATTTTCTAGTACGAAAATATACATTAAATGCTAAGTAAACTAAGAAAAACTTTATAAAAGAAAACTGATATAAGAAAAGAAAATTCCAAACTATAAATATAAATTAAACGAATCAAATTGAATAGCATTAATTGATTGGTCGAATATAGTAAAATAGAATTTCGCTTATGTTTACTCATTGATTGTAAAAGGAATTCAAAATTAACTCATTTAGATATATAAATCAAATTTAAATAATTTTATTTTACAAGTTAGAAATAAACTTAAAATATTTATCGTGACTGAACTCATCACAGTTCAATATATTCATATTAATAATTGATTCACTTAAAAGTATGCGTTTATAGATAAACAATTAGTATTGAGGATTGATGGAGAAATCTGATCAGACATATAATTTAGTACGAAATTTGGTGAATTAATTTATCTGAAATATCGGTAAAACAAAAGCAAGTAAACAATCAATCAAATCAATCTTAAAACGGTGAATCAATTGAATTAATTCGTCAAAAAAATCGGTAGAACAAAAAGCAAGTAAGAAATCGATTATTAGCAATCTCAATTATTAACAGCTTTTATTTATTAATAAATGATATTTTGTTAATATTAATTATTATAAAAATATAAAATTTACTGATCGTAAATGTACATTAACGAAATGTATAAGATCAATTTTTTTCATGATTTGATTATCAGTTTTAAACTTATGGGATAAGGTCAAAGTGTGTGAAGTGAGAAATATACTTTTAAAACAACAGCATTGTCATGTTTTCATATGATTTATTCATGAAAGTGGATAATGGAAAAAATCAAAGGTAGTTTTATTAAACACATTTTAAAAAAAATGAATAAAAAATAATGGAAAATATTCACATTAATGCGGTAGTGTTTTTCTGAAGGGTGAGTAAAGTACACGTTAGAGATTCATCAATTTTATAGTACTTCATAACACCTTTTTTTTATGTTTAATATTTTGTATAAAAATTAAGAAACAATTGATATGTTAAAATTTATAAGAATATTATTTATTATATTAAATAATTTTATTCTGTATAAAACAAACGTTAATTATTAAAAATAGAGTTATATAAAAATTATAAGTAAATAATTTCTAAAATGTGAAAAAAGGAAAAAATATTTTATAATTTCCCCTCTGACAAATGGCTCGGAAATTTAAGGAAATAAAAATCCATTATTATTGGAAAACTCCAATTTAAAAGTAACGAGTTAATTTTTCGAGCCCTTAACAATTTAGTACCTTTTGGGAGCACTGACGAGAGTGTTCCCAACAACGAAGGTGAGTTCCATGATGGCAAATGTCCCACGCGCGCCTGCGGGGCCGTGGTTAACATTCTTTTAACATAATTTACAGTTTTGTCCTCACGCTATCAATTCATCTCCATGTAATTAAAGGTAGACACAGCATTATTATGATGGAATGCAAGGAAGGAGGACCTTTGATTAGGTGGACCAATTCTTATGCCTCGCATGGGTTAGTTATGAGCTTCTGACTTTTTCAGTTGAGAAGTTAAACAGAAATCATTTGCATGTTTTGAATAAGTAAAGGGACAAAATGATTGTTCCATCAAGACTCATGCATTGCATGAAATGTTTACACAAATTTCAATAACCCTTTCTATTTGTATTCAGGAGAACCAGTAATACCAAAACAGCTTAGCGATGTCATCAGAAGCTACTTCTTGTTATTACTCTTAAGACAACAGTTTCCCAAGCATAGGTAGTAAAAATAAGTATAAATAGAAAAAGAATCATGATTTTTATTTTCTTTTGTTTAAATATATTACTAATTAATTTTTATAAAAAAAAGGATTTAAATTGCAAGATACACTGAAATAATTCCTTGGTCGGTACAGTCTTGTTAATTACTCTAAAATAAATCAAACTCGTGTTGAAGTGAGTTGATGCTCAATACAAATTGGCTCCTACCAACTTGAAGAAACAACTCCATGTGTTGTACCCATATAATATTACCAAGGAATTGCATCCTACCATGATGGGTACAGTGCCTCCTCCTAATTATATAGCTTCATATTATTAATTTTGTGGTCATCATCCCAATGATGATTGTTCTTCAATATTGCATAAGCCAACACTCGTATATGACCAACAAGTTTCAACTTTGCACAAACGTTCCTTACTTGGCTAGCATGGCAACCACTCAACTTCTATGCACCCTTTAATAATGGACTCTCAAGATTCATACGAATCTGTAGTAGATCAAGAAAAATGAAAAATTGATGATGACCCAAATATATATATATATATATATATAATTTTAAATATACTTTTATTTAGAAGAAAATTTGGCTAATTATAAAGTTATTATATATCTGCCATGAAAAAATATGATAGAAGGAATAGTCTCCTCAACTGAAATATACGGTGCTGTTGAGGTGAAAATATACGAGTCTTTTAAAAAGTAAATTTTAAAATAACTTATTTCTTTAAAATTTTAAAAAATTAAATTTTTTTAATTAAATTTTTATTTTAACAAAAAGTTATTTTAGAATTATTTAACACTACAACAAGAGACATTAAAAAACGATTCCATATTATTTTAGAAAAGACAAAAAGTTGTTTTAAGTCCCACCTAAGTAATAAATTTAATTTAAATTTTTAAAAATTTAATTAATTAAATAGGTAAGATTTAAGCTTAAAAATGTCTATTAAACTTATTTAAAACTTATAAAATTGTTAGTAATATATTAAATAATTCTATATTAAATTATAATAAAGTATTATATTAAATAAATTAAATTTTAAAATAAATAAAATCTTAAATTATAAACTCTAATTCTTTTCATTAGAATTGAAAAGTGTCTTTATTATATACCTTTTGAGAGAGAATCTTATTTGTTAGAATTTTTTTGCATTACTATTATTTGACCTATTTGGTACACCTAATGCCGATTTATATTTGTATTGTCTTAATTATATATTTTGATAAAATAGAAATATGTAATTTTAATGTACATATTTAAGGTATTGAACTGATTTTTTATAGCTTATTTAAATATAAGCCTTATGACCTTTATAAAAATATACCTATTTAGATAGTTTAATAACCTATTTATAAAAAAGTTTAATAACCTATTAAAAGCCTTAAAATGAAATTAGTCTTTAAAAAAGCTAATAGATCAAAGTAAGCTTTTAAAAAGATTAGACCATACTTAATAAGAAGTCAATGACAGATTTATACTTCAAAATTATTAAATAAGTCAGGCCTATTTATGCAAGACTTAACATATTTTCTTCCTTCACTATAATAGGAAAAACATTGAGAAAATTTCACATTGTTTTAGAAAGCAGTTCAAATAGCTCTAATAAGTATTACTATCCAAAGTAGATGTCACTTAGAAAATAATTTATATAATCACTCTTTAAAATATAAATATAAACTATGAATCTAAAATTTAAAATTTTTTCTGTATGAATTTTCTATTACAAATTAAAATTAATTTATTATTATGTTTAAATTTAAATTTATATGTCTGACATTTAAAACTTCATTTTTTTATGACAAAGCAAAATTGATTCTTTGTCGTGCACATTGAAACTTGAGTTGTATTATATGTTGACTAAATAATTCACATTTTCATGAACTAAACACTAGTAAATTGAAAAAAAAATGAGCAAATTAACGGGAGGTTTTATTGTTAACAAAAAGAAAAAGAAAAAAAATGAAGAGAATAATAAAAAAATTACTAATAGATATGAAAGAGACTAACTTTATTAGCACAAGCTAAACTTACTTCATTTTTAACGTCTTCCTTAGAAAGTAGTTATAAAATGACTGTTCTCCAAATATATCTTAAAAATTGATTTTTACTGACCTCTCCTTTAATTGATAAATTATAAACTAGGATTTGGCTTAGTGTGATAAACAAATTTTTTTTGAAAGGAGAGTTTAATGTAACGACAATATTTAATTTTTATAAGTTTAGTAGAATCGTGTACTTCACCTAACTACGTATTTACATACATTATATTGATTATCTATTTTGCTATAAACATGTTTTCATTATCTAAATCAATATACGTCATGTCCTTAATTAATATATATATATATATATATATATATGTAATTTAATACTAATTATTTGCTTAAATTTTGAACCTATAACAACTTTAAAATAAAGTTAGATGATAATATATATATATATATATATATTTTAAATATTTTATTAAATTTAATACCTTTATCTCTCTCTCTCTCTCTACAAATATATATATATATATATATATATATATATATATATATATATATTCTTATTATAATTTACTTGTCACAGTCGCTATCAATGTTAGCTTTCCTCTCATAAGTAATTAGCAGGAACGATATAACTAATGTGGATAAATGAATGGACAACTCGTTATGTTTCCTATTATTGTACAGACTTGTGAGATTACGTTGCCTATATTATACTTTTGTTTTTTTTTCATAAAAAGCCATATTTGTGTATAACTGCCAAATTTATTGGTACATATTAAACCTCTTTCTTATGAATGCAATGAAGTGTAAATAAAGAAAGAATGGTTACTAACATAAAAAAGCAAAAGATTGATAATTACCCACAACACCCATGCCGCAAGAGATTACTATATCTTATCGATTACTTCGCCTTAAACCTAAGGATAGTCTTAATTATAGAGTTACGACTAATCCATTATTAGTTGCTCCTCAATCTAAGCACTTGTTTCTAAAAGAACTAACCAATGCTTAATAAATATTAAAAAGAAGACCACATCTGTGAAGATGGTGAATGTATTCATGTAAGAAACAGAATAGTTGTTTAAATACCTACTTTTTACATCATTAAGTTTTGCTGATGGAATAGTTGTTTGACGTGAGAAGATTCACTAATAGAGCGTCGTATGGCCGCGATCGTTTGTGATGCCAGCAAATGATTTTGTCTTAGTCGTGATAGTTTTAGTTACGATATGAAAAGTATTATGACAATGGCCAATGGGTGATAATTAAAAGAAGAAAAAAACAAGAATTGACTTGTTTTCTCTACAAAGGAACATGTGTGATGCAGAAAAAGAAGTGCAGTGAGGAACATACACAGAGAATTAAAAGTTGACCCTGAATGTTCCCAACGACACACAAATAGAGCACATGGGGGAGAACCTAAATTTTGCATTTATTTTTGGGCGATTTTATGATGCGTTTGTGGTTCCATTTGGATTTGGACACGTAGAGTGGATTAGGGGTATATGGTCTTAGAATCGAAGATTAAAGGGTTCAATTTGGGTAGCAACGTACCATATTCGACCAAGCATGTGAGCACTAATTGGTTATACCAGTCATGTATGGCTCACATGGCTTAAAATATTTTTAAAAATAATTAGAATTTGTTGTACGTGATGTTGCTAGGAATGTCTTGGTCACACGTTAATTATTGAAAAGAGTATGGCTTTCTTGATCATTACATTTTTATATGCTATCTATACCAATTGAAAAGATTCAATTTACTTTCACCTATCAGTGTTAGGTTAAATATTACTGCATCAAGTTATAGAACTGTATTGGATAAAGGTCAATACGGTCCTACTGGTAGGAAAAGGAAATCGAGTACCTATTCGGCATAATAGGCCGGATACCCTTCGTCAGGATTAAAAGATAATTAACCTAATTAAAAGTATTAATTAAAATATTATTTAAATTAAGAAAAGGGCCAAAGGTCAAGGCTGACTTAGCAGACCCATTAGTCCATTGCAATGTCTATAAAAGGAAAGTAAGAAGTGCGGGTAAGAGATTGACTTCTCATTATTAAATAGCATTTATTGCTCAGAACCGAATCCTGACTTCAGCATCGGAGTGCCTTTTGCAAGTACCTTTCCACGTCAGCAGCAGTTAGGGAAACGTTAGCACGTTAAAGTAGAGGCTTGAAGACCTGTGTTACCTTGATAGGAACATTTTGGTGCTCACCGTGGGGCACGATTAGCCTCATTTTTCAGAATTAAGCATGGTACTAACGAGAAGGCATCAGGAAGGAACCTCTCGGCAACAAATGGAGGGTGTCACACCAGAGGAACTGATACCTGAAGTGGTGATGCAAGGAGGAACAGATGAGAGCATTTTAGCTATACTAAGGCAGCTTAAGGCAGAAATGAAAAAAATGAAGAAGGAACGAGAGAAGGATGCATTGGAGCTTTCGGCTCTAAGAAGGGAAAATGCTAACCTAAGAGAAGAGATAAGGACACACATCCCCTCCCAAACTACACTCATCATCAGGGATCAGGAGGAGTCCTCGGCGTTGCAAGAAAAGTCAAAACAGGTTTATCAATTTGTAGCAAAAAATGACCGAGATGATCTAATGAACCGAAGCCCATTCGTTCACCACATTCTGGAAGCTAAGCTGCTTGATAATTGGAGAGGGTTGGCAATAGATAAGTACGATAGTACATCTGATCCTGGAGAACATCTGGATGTCTTTATAATCCAAGTCGGTCTGTACACAGAAAATGATGCTTTATGGTGTAGAATTTTTTTCACTTCACTTTGAGGGCCTGTACTCAGTTGGTTCACCTGACTCCCCCCTTTATCCATCAACTCTTTTGCAACTCTCATAAGACGTTTCAACTTGCAGTTTGCCAAGAAAAGGGAGAACCACTTAGAACGTTCATGGAACACTTTGGCAAAGTGACTCTTTCAATCCATAACTTGGAACCAGCAGTCACTATGCACCACCTCACAACAGTCTTAAAGCTAGGACCTTTTGTTAATAGCATCTGCAAAAAACCCCTCGTTGACCTAGACGAGTTAAGGAGTCGGGCTTCAAAGTATATGCAGATGGAAGAATTATCCGAATATCGAAACCAGGTATGGATGGACCAAGGGTCCAATTCAAAAAATACAAACAGGAGAGAAGCTTTCAAGGCTAGGCAGGAAACGAGAGAAGAAATGAACTTGAAAGGCCGCCCCGGGACCTAAGTATCCTTCCTACACTACGCTTAACACTAACCGGTCCAGAGTACTTGATCAGGCGTTGGCCACAGAAATATTGAGAATGCCTAGACGCGCCAACACTCCTCCTCGGGCAGATAAAAGTAAGTATTGCCGATACCATCAGAACAGGGGTCACACCACCGAGGAGTGCACAGCGCTAAAAGACAAAATCGAAGAATTAATCAAGGAATGACATTTAAAAGATTTTGTGCAGACAAATCCCATGGGACAACCTAACAGAGGAAGAGACTGTTACCCTGAACCACCAAGGAAATCTGACGACAAAAAATTTGAACGACATAGGAGCAGGTCCAAGGAACCCCCAACTAGAAGATATGATGAGCGAGAAAAGTATCCCAAAAGGGTCATTAACACCATAGTTGGAGGGTTTGCCGGTGGAGGACCTACCCATTCGGCTAAAAAGAGGCATATCAGGCATGTTCGTTCTGTTAATAATGTTTCATTGGGCAGCAGAATCCGGATCTCGCCTATTACGTTCACTGACGATGACTTCCAATGAGTCGATCCGGTGCAGGACGATCCCATGGTCATTAGTGTAGACATTCTTAATTGTACTATTCAGAAAACACTAATTGACTAAGGGAGCTTGGCTGACATCCTGTATTGGAATACGTTTAAGCAATTAGGCATATCTGAAGAAGAGCTCAAAGAATATCACAAACCGTTGGTCAGTTTTTCTGGGGAACGAGTGGAGACTAGGGGATGTATTGACTTGTATACCTTGTTTGGATCAGAACACGAGGGAAAACGTATAAAAGTTACTTATCTTGTAGTACATGTGAACACCTCCTATAATATACTACTCGGCAGACCATCCCTGAATAAATTGAAGGCCATAGTGTCCACTCCGCACTTGGCCATGAAGTTTCCATCTGAAAGAGGCCAAATTGTTACAGTCCACACTGATAAGAAAACAGCCAGAGAATGCTACTTTGCAAGCTTACTTCTTAGACCCTTTCAGGGGAATAGCCGAGATGTCAATATTGTATCCCCTCGATTGGGAGAGGACTTAGATGTTGAACTTGATCCTAGAATGGATGAGGGATATCAGGTTGAGCTGAATGAAAACAAGCAACCTTTCCAACTCGGAGCAAAGCCAGAACAAGTTGCTTATTTAGGGGTCAGTTTGAATGCACAAGAAAAGCAAATTTTTCAGGGAATGCTGCTAAATAACGCCAATTTGTTTGCTTGGACAGCCTTGGACATGCCTGGCATCGATCCGACATTTCTTTGTCACCACTTATCGGTCTACAAGGGGGTCAAACTGATAGCTCAAAAGAAGAGAAAAATTGGTGGCGATAGAGCAAAGACAGTAGAAGAAGAAACCAGCAAGCTACTACAGTATGGCTTTATCCGAGAAGTCAGGTATTCAACATGGTTAGCCAACGTCGTCATGGTTAAAAAAGCCACCGGCAAATGGTGAATGTGCACAGACTTCACGGACCTTAACAAAGCATGCCCAAAGGATGCATATCCCCTACCAAACATTGATACCTCGGTCGATGGTGCAGCCGGTCACAAAATACTGAGTTTTTTGGATGCTTATTCTGGATATAATCAAATACGAATGTATCCCCCGGATGAGGAGAAAACGGCATTCATCACAAATTCAGCAAATTTTTGTTACCGAGTGATGCCATTCGGTTTGAAGAATGCAGGGGTAACATACCAGCGACTCATGAACAAAATTTTTGAAAAGCAAGTGGGTAAATGCATAGAGGTGTATGTGGATGACATGGTGATAAAATCCCTCGCATTTAAGCAACATCTTGACCACTTGGAGGAGGTATTCGACGAAGCTAGGAAGCATGGTATGAGGTTCAATCCTGAAAAATGCACATTTAGTGTAGCTGGCGGTAAATTCTTGGGTTTCATGTTGTTCGAAAGGGGGATTGAGGCTAACCCCGATAAATGTAGAGCCATCATTGACATGGCCAGCCCTCAGAATGTCAAGGACATTCAACGACTGGCCGGGCAGATTGCAGCCCTCATTAGATTCTTGCCAATAATAGCAGAAAGGTCTCGGCCTTTCATTGAATTGTTGAAGAAGTTCCAAAAATTCGCTTGGTCCAACAATTGTGAGGACGCCTTCGTCCAATATAAACGTGTTCTAGCAGCGCCGCCTGTGTTAACAAAACTGAAACCTGATCAGGAGATGATTATTTATTTGGCCGTGTCCGATAACGCCATCAGTTCGATTTTACTTCAAGAAACACCTGAACCAGCTCCCATATATTTCGTCAGCAGAGCAGAGCACTCCAAGGTCCTGAATCCTGGTATCAATTAATGGAGAAAGTGGTACTTGCCCTAGTCCACACAGCTTGTCGGTTAAGACATTACTTTCAAAGTCATCGGATGGTGGTACGTACGGATTGTCCAATGGCCAAAATTTTGAGGAAACTAGAATTGGCTGGTGGGTTGGTACCATGGACAATTGAGCTATCTCAATTTGACATTCATTTTGAGAACTGACGTCCCTTTAAAGCTCAGGTGTTAGCCTACTTCGTCAATAAATTCACTGTACAACGATATACTACTTTAGACATGTGGAATTTGCACGTTGATGGATCATCAAACCGACTAATTAGTAGAGCTGGGGTCATTCTTGAAGGGCCGAACGCATTCGCCATTGAACAATCCATTCGGTTTGGATTCAAGGCATCCAACAATCAAGCCGAATACGAGGCTTTACTTGCCGGTCTCAGACTAGCGAAGGAGATGGAAGTTAAATGCATTATTGGTTGGAGTGATTCAAAAATCGTGATCGAACAGGTTAACGATAGATATCAGATTAGAGACTCAGTTATGCTTAAATATTACCAAGAATTCAAGAAAATAAAAGATGAGTTTGAGGAGGTATGTGTTCGGTACACGCCAAGAAACATGAACGAACGAGTTGACAGGCTGGCTAGGCTGGCTAGCCAACGGAAACCAGGGCAGTTGCAAAGCGTCGTTCACCAAGAAATCCTCCAACCCAACATCGCCAAACAAGAATTCGTGGACATAAAAAATTCATCTCATAATTGGATGACCCCACTCATCCGGTACCTCACCGATGGCAGTTTACCAGAGGATACAACTTCAGCTAAGAAAATAAAAACACATGCAGCTAAATACCTTCTTCTCGGCAAAGACTTATACAAAAGAGGAATTTCAACCCCTATGCTTAAATGCCTAGACGAGGGAAATCCATGAAGGTATTTGTGGTACCCATTCGGGCGGATGAACTATGGCAGCAAAAATACTCAAAGCCGGGTACTACTGGCCAACAATCAATCAAGATTGCCATTTGTTCGTGAAGAAATGCATTCCTTGTCAACAACACGATCCTCACCTACACCAACATGTCGATACCCTTCGCCCCATTAGCTCTCCTTGGCCTTTTGCCATTTGTAGAATGGACCTCCTCGGTCCTTTCCCTTTAGCAAAAGGGCAATGTAAATATCTCCTTGTCGCTGTGGATTACTTCACCAAATGGATCGAAGTCGAACCCCTTGCCACCATCATGGCCAACAACATACAGAAATTCACTTAGAAAAATATCATTACACGGTTCGGCCTCCCTCATGCACTAATTACAGATAATGAGCTTCAATTTACAGATCGTCGATTCAATGAGTTTTTGGAAGGCCTGCATATCAAGCACAGAGTTACGTCTGTTGAACATCCTCAGACTAATGGCCAGGCTAAGGCTGCAAACAAGGTGATCTTATATGAATTAAAGAGGAGGTTGGGTTCGGCAAAGGGAGAATGGGCAGAGAAACTTTCCGAGAAATTATGGGCTTATCGGTGCACGCCGCAAACCACAACAAAGGAAACTCCTTTTCGGCTTACCTATGGTACTGATGCCATGATGCCGGTAGAGATTGGAGAACCTTCATTTCAGAGGGAGAATTTCGAGAAATCAGCTAATGAAGAGGCTCTAGCCGTCAACCTGGACTTAATAGATGAGATACGTGACCAAGCTGCCATTATGGCCGAGGCTAGCAGAAGAATGATGGCTAGAAAATTTAACTCCAAAATTAGTCCACGACAATTTTATGAAAATGACTTAGTATGGCGAGTAGCCAGAGATGCACGCAGGGATCGGCGAGAAGGAAAGCTGGCAGCTAACTGGGAGGGCCCCTTTTAGGTAACGGCAAGATTAGACAACGGAGCATATAAGCTGGAAATGTTGGAAGGAAAACTAATACCGAGGATCTGGAATGTTACACATTTGAAGCATTATTATAGTTAAAGCCTTGTAATCTGTAAACGGTGTACTCTTTTCCTCTCCCAGGTTTTGTCCTTTTAAAAGAAAGTGAAAAGGGGTTTTCCTGAGAAAGTTTTTAACGAGGCACCTATCAATAAAATATTTCTTTTCACCTATACGGTTTTCTATGCATCAGGGTTTTCTTTCAAGCACTTCATTCAATTATTTCCCTCCCGAGTACCCCTACTCGGCTAAGGATGAATCATCATTAAAATTGCCTCCCAAGTATCACTTGGCCAAGGTTGAATCAATTTCCCTCCTGAGTACCCCTACTCAGCTAAGGATAAATCATTATTAAAATTCCCTCCCAAGTATCACTTGGCCAAGGTTGAATCAATTTCCCTCCCGAGTACCCCTACTCAGCTAAAGATGAATCATTATTAAAATTCCCTCCCAAGTATCACTTGGCCAAGGTTGAATCAATTTTCCTCCCGAGTACCCCTACTCGGCTAAGGATGAATCATTATTAAAATTCCCTCCCAAATATTTCTACTTGGCTAAGGTTGAATTAATTAAATCTCTCTTGAGTACCCATTTGGCCAGCGTTGAATAATTACTTAAACCCCTTCCGCATACCCCTACTCGGTTAAGGTTGAATCGCCATTAAACTTAAATATTTTTTAATTTGCTAAAGATGAATTAGTCTAATTCCCTCTCGTGCACCCTACTCGGCTAAGGATGAATTCATTAAGCATATCGTATGTTAGTACGAGTTATATGACCAAGTTCTCAATGCAAGGCATAAGAGAAGGAGAAACAAAAAGAAATTTTATTTCAAAGTTACTGATTACAAAATTTGGGCACTAATGACCCATGAATACAAAAGAAAACTAATCTAACTTTCTTCTATTTCCTCGGCATCAGGACCGGCTACCTCGGGATTAGCAGCATCTTCATTATCAACGGTTCGTCTAGGGGCTTCGGCGTCAGGGTCCACATCATCATCAACCTCGTTGTAAGGAATAAACCTGCTGCCAAAAAAGTCCTTTGTGTCAAAATGGAAATCGGCCGGAACCTGGCAGAATCCATGACATTGGCAAATAGCATGGTTAAAACCGGATTCATGTTCGTAAGATACTTGCTGAGAACACTTCTCGGCGAAGGTTCTCATCTCGGTTTCAGCCTTTTGCTTTTCCAATGCCAAGGCTTCTTCCATAACATTTATTCTAACCAAGTACTTTTTCCTTAGCCTTGTCCCAATCCATGACCTAACACTATTTAATGCCCTCGCTTCGTACCTCTTCGGGCTTGGGGGGCTAGTGTGCTGGATAAAGGTCAACACGGTCCTACTGGTAGGAAAAGGAAACCGAGTACCTATTCGGCATAATAGGCAGGATACCCTTCGTCAAGATTAAAAGATAATTAACCTAATTAAGAGTATTAATTAAAATATTATTTAAATCAAAAAAAGGGCCAAAGGTCAAGGCTGACTTAGCAGGCCTATTAGCCCATTGCAATGCCTATAAAAGGAAGGTAAGAAGTGCAGGTAAGGGGTTGACTTTTCATTATTAAATAGCATTTATTGCTCAGAACCGAATCCTGACTTCAGTATCAGAGTGCCTTTTGCAGGTACCCTCCCACGTCAGCAGCAGTTAGGGAAACGTCAGCACGTCAAAGCAGAGGCTTGAAGACCCGTGTTACCTTGACAGGAACAAGAACGAATTTATCTTTTCAACTATAATATTGATGATGTAAAGATAAGTAAAACGTAAGGTGAAAACTTATAACTGAAACAAGATAAAAATAATTTATTTTTTAGTCACATTTAATTTATTCCGTAAAATATTTCAATTTTTTTTATATAGCATCTTATTAAATAACTAATGCCTCTATTCCTTTTTTGTAGTTAATTTAGACCATGTGTACAAACAATTTTAGTTGAGTTTACTCTATTTACTAGAAATTATACTTAAATTACTATAACATCATATTGAGTAACTAATATCACTGTTATATAAAAATTGAGTATTTAATACAATTGTATTGATTAAGTAATTGATTTTATTATTTTATGAATTCCTTAACCAGTAATATTAAATATTATAAGTTATAATAAATTCTTTTATCGTACGCCTTTAGACATATAAAAAATATTTTATTTAATATGCCTTACTATATGAAGTAAAGTTTTAAATAAGTTTTTTTAATTAGCTTAAGCTTTTTAAAAAAGGATAAAACACATAACTATAATTTCTTAAATAATTTTTGTGAGACTTTTAAAATAAAATTATATTTTTATTTCAATAAATAGTTAATGTTGCCATGAGTTACAAAAGTAAAACTATGATTTTAGTTAAACAATAATATAAAAAATATTTAAAAATTTACTGTCTAAATTTTGACCCTTAAAAAAATATTCAAATCAACCTTTAAGAAAAACTCATATCAAATAAGTAGAGTTAAATCGGAACCTTTAATTTGATTTGGAAAGCTTGTGAGACTAAAATTTATAAAGTAAAACCTAACCCAATCAATTTAACTAGACAATAGATTAACCTTAGTATGGGCTAAATTATAAAGTATAATTATTTCTAAAATTAGTGAGTAATGAAAATGTAATCTTGGGGGAGGCTTTCATAACAGATGCGTTTAACTAACCCATGTCACGGAACTCAAATTCATGAATATTACACAAATTATTCATATGAGAATTTAATTTTATATAACATTGTGTTTAAATTTAATTTTAATGAATATTAGTTAAAGTTTTATGAGATTATGTTAGTCCTCCATTTACTTTGGTACTTCAAATTATTGATCATGTTGCGGCACTGTGATATGATAATTGAATTGCATCCTTTAACATTCCTAACGTGGTGTGGGCATTCCAATAACATCCAAAGTTTAGTTATTACCAACTCACGTTTCGTTAGTACTACTGAGTCCGTGAATAGGTTTGCTTTATGTGCCCTCTACTGTTGAATAGCATTACCCTTTTATATGTTTCTTCTTATTAACTAACATAGGTTGGTTTACAAAGTACAAAAACAAGGCCATCATTACCTAGGCTCAAGGTCAATTTGAAATTTTTCTTCTGTTCAGCATTTTGCATGAAGTTTGGAATTTATGATTTTCATATTATACTTCATTCTTAAATGTAAAGACATTTCCTATTAATTCTAAGCTTCTTGTTAAGAAAATAATCAAATAAATGGATTGATTATGTGAATAATTATAAATTGTCCTTATTATATTCTAATTAATTGATGTATAAAAAAATTTATAACGATAATTTATCAAAATTAAACTCTAATTATTATCTCAACATTATGAATATAATTTTTAAATTAATTTGAAGACTTAGTCATTTCCTTTTTTGTTATTAAAATAGATATGAAAATTAATTTTAATGTTAAAAAATTAAGAATTTGCAACTTATTATTGTTAAAAGGAATATCTTGTTCTCAATTGCATACAATCAAATACTTATAACTACAACTTTAATTCAATTTAATTTTTTAAAGCTAAAAGTTATAAAATTACACTATTTTGTCAAGTGGATTAAGACGTATGTTTTGTAAGAGGAAGGTAAGTACAAGTTCTTTGTAAAAATATGAATGTGTTGTGTTATATATAATAATTGGTGAATTTACTGTGTATCATAAATTTTTAAATAATTAATTAAAAATATATTATATAATCTTTTAAAAATTTTATAAGTATTAAAAAATTAAATATTATAACTGTTAATAATAAATATCTATTATATAAAATAGAAATAAATAAAGAAGCAAATTTTAAATTAATAATAAATTAAAAATATTTTTCATGTAGAAAAATATTTAACACGGTGATAAAGAGAGTCAAAAGTCTTAAAAAATATATATTCTCATTAACAAAAGTTTCTAAAAATGCTTCGATTAAGAATTCACATTAAAATATTATGCATAAAGGTTGATAAACATGTTTTATTAAATAAAGAGATTCATTTTAAAGTAAAATATACGTAAGAAAGAATTATAATATATATATATATATATATATATATATATATATATATATATATATATAAAAGAAAGAGAGAATCAATTTTTAAAAGTATTGTTAATGTTATTAAAGTCTTATTTGAATGTATGAGAAATTACTAAATCTTAAATAACTTTTTGTTGTTATTTGATAAATTTGTTAAGTGCATTAGTAAAATTGACTATTCATTAGATTGTTAGAAGAAAGAAGTATCTCAGTTGATTGTCTTTAGCAACTATAAAAGAAAGTGTTGACAAAAAAAAACAAAACAAAATAGAAGTATCCTTAATAAAAGCAAAACAATATTTTTACGGTAGATAATAGTACCTTTTTATTCATCTTTCACACTAAGTACTAAATAGCCAAAAAAACAAAAAGTACTTTTGACATAATAAAAGATTTGCATTATATATTAGAAGATTTTTTTCAAAAAAAGTGTATATTATTCTAAAAAATAAATGATATCTCTAATGTCAAAAAACATGTTAGAAGTTATGGGTGTTTATAAGTGAGTATCAGGAAAAATAGGATGCACTCATTTATATCGTGTAAATAATTTCTTTATAATTTTTTTTTATTTTTTTAAGCATTTTCCTGTATTTTTTTTTAAAAAATATTATTTTCACATTTTTTTATTGACTAAAATTTATTAAACTATAAAAATATGAAAAAGACATATTAATTAAGAGTGAGAAAAAAATAGAATCTACATAATTTTTATAGTTTTAAATAAATTTTAACCAACAATAAAGAGTGTTTTAGATAGTATGCTAACATTTCCCTTTTCAAAATCTACATTTTCCTAAAACTAAATTTAGGATGTTCATATTTTAGATATGGATCAAGAAAATAGTTACAAACAAAAATAATTCATATTTCCATCATTATCAATATGTCAATATTCATGTAATTTTATTTTTAATTTCTTTGTCATTTATTGTAGTTGAACAACATCTCTTTCTACCCATGAATTCAATGCATTTTGAATTTTAACTCACTTAAAAAAAAAGAGTTAAAACTAAATTTTAAAAAAAAAAGTGCAGAGAAAATATTTAAAATTTTTATAAAATCACATGAATGATTCAAATCATTAGCATTCTAAGGCCTTACATCATTATCAAATTAAGTCACATAAAAAGGATCATTATATTTTTACAGCCACATGCTTTCTCAAAATTTTTAACCACTTTTAACATTAAATATGTGAAATTCCAACTTGTTGACACATCAAAATTAGATAGTTTTTCACATCTTATTACCTCATTTATACACCTTTTAAAATAGGTTAATCTAATTGGAGATAACTTAACATATTTTTAAGCAGTTATTATCCTATCAATGGAATAAGATAAATACAAGTAACATATTCTCTGACTCACTATTTTTAATACACTCATAACTAAGAACTAAAATATATTAAAACTACAAAATAATGAAAAAGAAACATTAATTTAAGAGTGAAACCTACGTAATTTTTGTAGTTTTTAATAAATTTTACCTAATAATTAAGAGTATGTTGCAACATTACTTATGAAATAATCTAATTTTTTCAACCCATTAAATACAATCAAGTTTTAGTCATGGACACAACACACCGTCTATATTCCCTATTTAGTAGGATACTACCATTCTAAACACACATATTTTTAGTTAAATGTTGTAGAACCAAGTAATAAACACTAGTATTATCTATAGTAAGAATGTAAGTTTTAATAATCTTTCACACACTTTTTGAAGGCTTTATCAATGGTGTCCTTCTTACAATCAACCATCAACCCAAAACTTCAATTTTTCTTATTCAATTCTCAGCTTCATCAATATAATGAATAGTAACACACATATAGCAAATATTTTGAGCAAATATTCAAGTATTAGTGGTTGAGAAAACTATTTTTGAGTCAAGAGATAACGTATATTTCAATTTAACTTTCTCTTCCTTATGTTGATATATATATATATATATATATATAATGTTTATCAATAATTATGCAACTATGAATCTTAAATATATGTTGTATGACACCTATAAAACTTTTAAATCTTGAATTTTTAACAAATATAAATGGTAGCCCATCCATCACAATCATCTTGACAAGTTTAACTTTGCATTTTTCATGATTAAATTACATAAGCTTAAAAGAAACAATACTATCACCCTTTCCTTGCTTTCTAAGTACATTATTTTTGCTTGTCATCAACTTTCTTATACAGGATTCTCTCTCTCTCTTAGTTATTTTTTTTTATACAAAATTTAATATATTTTAACAAGTTTGTAGCTACTACATTGATATAATTATTACAACTACAAAATTCCTTATTACCTGTCTTTATACATGTTTCTAAGCATAAGATGCAAATTTATCATGTTTTCTTCTTGTAATTTTGATAGAAAAGTAGCATTGGGATCAATAGATTTAGATGGCACAATTATTTTAATTGAAACTTGTGTTGTAGGTGTCACTAGAGTGAGAACATTGACACTTGTTGTAGTTGGAGTGAAAGTACTAACACTTGGTCTCGATTATTCCACTAATATTTTGTTTATTTATACTTTCTCAATTTGTATCTTGTAAAATTATTTAAAATATATTATAAAAATTTTAAAAAATATAGGGATTTCAAAACAAAAATAAGCATTCAATTTTATTTTTTAAAATCAAAAGCTATCAAAAAAATTAATGACAGGAAAAATATGCTAGCAATCAAGTTATAATTGATTTTATCAATAAAAAAAGTAAAAAAAAAAACATTACTTAAAAAATTAAAATCAACAAACTCTAAAATGTGAGCAATGGACAAGAGGTCAATGAACAAATAAACAAGTATTAATAATTCTATACAACTGAAAATAAAATAATTAATGAATCAAGAACATTGGTAAATAGACAAGGTTAACAAAGTTCAAAATCAAAGAACAAAGTGCTTAAAAAAAATTGGGTTTAAAATCTGGTAGTCTTTATTAGAATTGGGAACCAAATATGTTGGTGACAAATAAAGTCAACAAAGACCAAAAATAGAAAACAAAGTCACAATCAAGTGGAGATCATGAACAAAGAATTGAGAAACAACCAAAGAAAAAAAGTACACAAATAAAGTACATAAGCGAATGAAAAAAAGATAAGAATAAATGAATAATTTAAATGCATGTCAATGTGTCAAGAAAGGAATGAATGTAGAGAGGAGTAGAGAGAGTAGTAATGCTAAAGCAATAGATTATTATTTTCTTTCACAAATATTGAGGTATAGAAACAATTGAATTTGAACCTTCAAAATAAAGTATTATTATTATTTTCTTACAAAAAGTGGAGAGGTAAGAATAGACATAAACACATGTGGGGATGAAAGGACAAGTCCAATAGCATACAAAACCTAGACTTAACCTATACTTGATCATGTTACAATTTTTTTAACCTAAATTCATCTATATACAAGAACCAATCTACTCTTTATTTAATAGGTTGAGTTAAGTTGGTGAGACTCCTATTTAAAGTAATAAAAAGCAACATACATTCATGTATAAGATAACAAGAAAAAGAAAACTGAGCATGAATACAAATACAATTCTTTAATCAAAATTTGATTATTCTTAATCGTTTGTCAATATAATATTTAATTTTTAGTACGAAAAAAGAGTCTAAAGAAATATGAAAAAAATATATTTGAAAATGTTTAAAAGACGCACTTTACAAAAATACTTAGGTTGCTAAATTTAGAGAAACTTATGCAAGAATAGTTGAAGAGGTAAACATTAAATTTTAAGTCTGAAAATTCTGATAAAGAAGAGGTATTAAGGATGAGACATAGTCTTGAAATTTTGAAGAAAAATAGAATAAAAATTATTTCTTCTTTCTTTCATATTCTCCTAAAAGCAACAAAAAGTCCTATGTTTTTTATCTTATATTTTTTATCTATTTTTTTAAAAAAAATTTCTCTTTAATTGTGATTTTAAAAATATTTAAAAACTATATTTAAATTTTTTTCTCAATTTTTAAATTTTTATTTTAAATATTTATTTTCAAAAAATCTCTTAAAATATTTCATTTAAGAATTTGTACACACAAATAGAGAGATAGATTGATAAATATTATATGATATAAAATAAAATTAAATAAAAACATAAATTTAAAAAATTTAAATTAAATTATGAAAAAATATTAAATAAAAAATAAATGCTTAATGTAGAAAAAATATTTAGTATAATAGAAAAGAAAACTAACTCTTAAAGGCACTCTCTTTGAAATTTTTTTTACAAATACTCTTATTTGAAAATTCTTACTCACAAATAGATAGATTCTAAATGAATAGAACCATTGTCACGTAAAGAAATATTAAGTTTTATAAATTTAAAAATAATATTTTATTATTAGTAATAAAATTATATTATATTAAAAAGACTAAATTAAAAAAATAAAATTTTTAAAGTTAAAGAATTATAGAAATTTTAAATTAAGAAGTCAAATGCTCAATGTAAAAAAGTGACAGTAACATAAACAATAAAGGAAATTAACTCCTTAAACAAGTGTCATTTAAAATGGTTGTTAGAAATATTCTCATACTTTTTTAAAATTGTGAAAATTTAGTTCCTTTATCAATTTTCATCTACTTAAAATGATCGAATTTTTTTTACTTAAAATATTAATAAATTGAAACAATTAAGTTATCTTAATATATTTTTCCTTCAACATTACCGATCCAAACATCACATTTCAATTAAAATATAAAAGATCATTGTTTTCCTCAATCCCTAATTTTATATCTTAATTTTTTTTTAAAATTATCAATATTTTATTAAATCATTAATTTTTAAATATTTAAAATTATTCGATATATAAAACATCGTAAACTGCTCAAATATTTGGAAAAAAAAAAACTAATTCGATAGTCTTAAGTAGAATAAAATAAATGAAAGAACTAAATGTACATAATTTTAAAAGTGAGGGGATTTACTAACTTAAAAAATTAAAAAAGGGTAAAATCACGTGTAAAGTAAACTAAAGTAGCTAAAAATGTGATTAACCTAAATAAAATAGATGCATAATTTTAAAGAATGGCTTATTTAAACAAATTATTATTGAAAATTCAGTTAAAGTGAAATGCGCGCGCGCGGCAGATAGTAAGTTGCAATAATTCAGGCGAGCGACGAAGAGGTGAATAATTTTGTGAGAAAGCATTGGGGAGCTTTCCGAGCAGCCAAACAGGATCTGGCAAAGAAGTAACGAAAAAGTGTTAGGCCCACAGCCACAGGCAGGAAATAATGAATAATGTGGGCACTCACATGGCCTCCAACTCCAACCTCATTCATTCCCTTCTTCCATTCTCCTGTGACCTCTTCTATTACGTCTCCTATTTGCTATTAGACTATCTTTCATTTCCCTTTTATAAACATTTTTTTTAAAGTAAAGGAAACAACCAGCAATATCATATAATGCGAAATGATTTACCAAATCTTAAAGGATATTTTTTTACGTAACTACTCTCTTTGTCTTATATTATTTGTCTTTTAAGTTTATATCCATTTCCTAAGAAAATTATTAATTGCATAAGTAATTACGATAAAATAACTTTTTAACTAAAGTATTCTTACTACAAATTAAGATACGGTTATGAATTCATCTACCTATATATAGGTGAGACAACAAAATAATCATGTGTCGACAAAAATAATTAATAATTTAAGATAAATTAAAGCACTTAAATAGACACAATGCATTTTTAGAGATTATTATTAGTTCACGATCAAGAGTTACATATAATTAATTAGAAATTAATAAATGCTTAAAAAATAACTTTTCTCAAAATTACTTTATTTAATAACTTTTTATAAATATTTAAGTAAATCAATTTAATCGATAAATAATATGATATTAATATGTTAATTATGCATACCAAGTTTTAAATGAACCAAATTTTAGATGAATCAAATGTTCATTGTACAATTTTAATGTCAATATTTTCAAATTTAAAAAAGTATATTTGATGTTAAATAAAGTTATTCAATAAACTTTTAATTAATTTTATTTATTTGTACAGTATTTGTGTAAACTTGATTCAGTTAAGAAAAATATTCAATTTAACGGTTTGATTGATTAAATTTAATATTAATAAAGCATTAGTAAGTGGAATAATTTAATAAGCACACACACACACACACACACATATATATATATATATATATATATATATTAAATATGTACATACAAATGAAAAATGAAAAAGTATTTATATACTCTCTTTTCTATTTTTAAAAATTATTAAATCGAATTTATATACTATAATTTTGATAACTTTGTACTAATTTTTAGATTATTTAATTAAATATATAATAAATTGTTTAAATTAAAATCAATTGAGAATAATGTGTAAATTGTACTTTTTTTTGCTGCAATAATTTTACTTTTTACCATTTTTTTAATTTTGTTCTAAATTTTAAAAGTAAAAATTCTTACTTAACTTTCTCTTATTACTTTAAACTTTCATTTTTTTTTTTTTGTAAATCTCTATGTTTATAATTATAATTTTTTTTACCTTATATAAACTTGTAAATTTTTGGTAAATATATTTATTTATAGAAAATTCATAATACTTAATATATTATTTTTTATTATTTTAAAATTTTTATAACTTTATTAAATTTTTATCATTTTAATACACACTATTTATAGTTATAGAGTAATTAAAATATTTTTTTTTAGAAAAAGCTAATGTTTCAAATATTTTTATTATTTCTTACACACACACATATATATAAAATACATCGCACACACATGCTACTAACTAGTCATATTAATATTTAGTTTGGATAACTTCGTAAATAACTGTTTATAAGAAAAAAAATGAAAGAGTAAAATAATTAAGATTTATACAGCTCATGTTTTAAAGAAGGTAAATTAAAAAGTTTGTAATAAAGTAAAAAATAGAAATTAATTTGAACTTATAAAATAGATTCATTTAATTTCTATATTTTTTATCTTATAAATGCTTACTTAAAAACCTAATTCAAACTCAACATTAATCAATTATCCATTAAGATTCAACTTTTTTGAAGTTGACCCTTTGGGAGCACTTTACTCAATCCATTGCAACAACTTTCAAACTCTCTTTATTCTTCAGCCACTTTACGCCCGGTTGATAATTTTCCTTCAAGTTGCTATGATGCTTTCATCTGTTATGGTGTGAGTTGTTTTGATATCGTATATGATCGTTGCAAAATTATTAATCTTCCGCCAATTTCATTTTTATATATGCTGTTTCTTTTTAATAATTCTCTTTTTATACATTCTCATAAAATATTAACGAAGGATTACTCTATTTTAGTAATTTTATCATTTGACATTAATACGTTCAAGATAATTGAATAAGAATAATATTTTAAACATTTTAACAAAGAATCGTTTATTAAATTATTTTTATTTTTGTACATAACAAATAACAAAGCCTATTTGATAAACTTTCTTAATTATTACAATACTATTTTTTTTTATCACAGAAGACCGAAATTCCCGAAGCTAAACAAAACCTTATATAAAATCGAAACAATCCGCAATATCATGTAATGTGTGACCACCAATCTTAAAGGAATGTTGTATATGTAAATATTCTACTGTAAGTAGATACCTTCTTCATTTTATATTATTTTTCTAAACACTAGTACATAGTTTTTGAAGCAAATATTAAATGCATAAGTTTAAGATTGTTCTAGAGTTAGGTTGGGTGAGTTTTGATATAAAAAATTACTTTACTTGATCAAACTTTTATAGGTTGAATTGGGTTGGTTTTGATATATGTTTTTCTTCACCTCTCTGAACCATAAATGGGTTAGATTTTGCATAAAAATTATTATATTTATTTTTTGAAAATCTGAATTTAATTTTTACAAAAAGAGAACGAGAACAAAGTTTTTTTTAAAAAAATAAATTTGTCTTAATAAAATAGAAATTAACTCCTAAATGAGAATGGAAACATTGCAAGAACTAAACCAAAAACCAAACAAACTCTTTTAACATGAAAATGAAATTTTATTTGAAAATTTAGTTTTTTTTTTTAATTCTAAGAACATAAAAAACATAGAGGGAAGATATAAGGGTTCTAAAAAATATGTGAGAAAACATTTTAAACATAGAAAGAGAGAAAAAAAAAAAAGAAAGTTGAGAAAAAGAGGAGACAAAAGAAAGCAAGAAAAGAGCTCCAAGAACTCTAAATAAGTTCTCTCATGTATTCTATAAATTTTTCATACATGTTCTCAAACACATTTACACTATGAATGTAAGTTTCATATGATAAAATCATTTTCATAATGCTTAAATAGTAAAAGAAATATGCAAACAAAAAAATTTAAAAATCATAATTGGGTGTTGTCATTGTCATTACTTAAGCTTCACTAGAGTTCTTTCTTATTCACTTTCAGGATTCTTTCCCTCTCCACCTTTCTTTCTCTCAACGCATCGCTCCTAACTTCTTAAATCTATATTAAAGTCCTTTTTTCTCACAATTTTCTTTTCTATTCTTCAACCCACTATTTCTATCTATGGAAGTTCCTTCCCTCAACTCATCCCAACCATAAGCACCATTTTTCTTTCTACCTTTCTTTTTCTTCTACCTTAACCCACATCCCCAACAATTAAAGAACCTCTCCACTCTCCATCATTCATTCTCTCTTTCTCTCCCTCAACTCATCTCCAACCACTAACAATCACTTTCCTCTTCACTTTTCTTCTTCCTTTCCCCTAACCCATATCCCTAACAATGAAAAAACTCTTTCACTCTCCATTCTTTATTCTTTCTTTCTCACCCTTAACTAACATTCACCACGACCTCCCAACCTTCTCTCTCCATATGCTCCCTCTCTATTTTATTTTCATGCTCTAATTCTCAGATTTCTAAATTCGAGTTTTTCTTTTTAGAGACTAGATTCAGGTTTTTTTAGCTTGTTTTACATTTTTGGGCTTGATAGTAACCCAAAATATTTTTCTTCATTGTTGACTTTTTCTGGGAGCCATTTGTGGCCCAAATTTTTTTTCCAAACAATCATTAATTTTTTTTTGAGACATTTAGTAGCCCAAATTGCACCAAACAATGAATTTTGTTTTGTTCTTTTTTTGTTTTCAGAATTTATTTTGTTTTAGCCCAATAAAAAAGAAAATATCTTACCTCTTATTTTTATATCTTTAAATCTAGATATTTTAATTCTATTTATTGATTAACCCAAATAATAATAATAATAATAATTAAATTTGATTTAAGCATCATATAAATTTTTATTCTTATAGCATGTTATATTCTCACCATATTATTCATGTTATTTCATTGTTTGTATTCTAATTATTTATTTATGTTATTTGTTTTTTAACATTATTATTCTTTTTTGTATTGTATAATTTTTTAGTGTTGATGTAATTAAATTTCATATTCATATTTGATATTCTCTTATTACATTGTTAGTAAATTATTATTTTTTGATTTATTTTTATATTAAATAAATAAATAATACATTATTTGTATTCATTTATAACATATAATTTTTCTATCATATTATGTTATAAATTGATAAAATTTACGTATACTTACGATGTTCAGGTTTTATATAATAAAAATTTAATATATTTTAACTTTAATTAATTAAAAAAATATTTTAATTAATCAAAATATAACTATTTATATATTATTCTTTAAATTATCAAATTATTAATTGATTTATTGAATTAAACTAAGAATTACTTTAATATAGTAATTTATAACATTATTGGATAATGTCTTTATCTTTACGCGTTTTAAATCGTTAAAAATTTTGTATACCAACATTATTTTAAATTTCATGCCATACAAACTTATCAAATGATATTTTAATTTTTTTAATTAAATAATTATCTTTATTAATCCATTTAAATATATTTTTTTATTTGTATTCTTTAAATATGTGTCCTTTCATTATATATAATTAATTTTATATTTAAAAAAATTAAATCAAATTTCTAATTTTGATAAGTTAAATAAATAAATATTTGATTACTTAAATTTATTTCTCTATTTTACTATATAACATTTTATAATATTGAGTTGCGATTTACATTGACGAATAAGATGTAAGAAATTTATGTATAGTTTATGTTTTTTTAATTTATTTAATATTAAATTTAGAATTAAAATATATATTTAAATATTTTTATAAATTCAAGTACATTACTTTAATTATTATACTTTTTTTGTAACGATTTATGATCTTCCTTTGCTTTAAATATTGTTTATTGTAACATAACATATATAGTCACATTGTCTTGTATCTTAAAAATTATAAATTTATTTTTAAGAAAGTAAAACTAATTTTTAAAATAAATTATTAAAATCTTATAAATTTCAAATTAATAAACTAATTCTATAATTTTTATGATAGAACAACGTGACTTTGACTTCTCTTTTGTACTTTGAAATACTTTGGAGAGGAAATTAGACTTATCAAGTGAAAAAAAATTTTAAAATAACTTTTCTCTTTTCTAAGATAGGGTTAAATAAATATTTTTAAAGTTATAATTTGCATAATTAATTTAAAATAACAGTTATTTTAACGGATGGTGTAGAATGTGTAACATCTTACTTTTTAAATTTCAAAAAATAAATAATAATTTGTTGTAAACTAACTAAATAAATTGATTCTTTATTAAAATGAGTAATATAAATATTTAGAAATTACAAGCCAAAAGAATAAATTGGTTATTGTCCAAAACAGGTATTTATAGTATATGAGGAATCAAAATATTTCTCATTCAAACATATTTACAATTAATTTAAACGGTAAAGAAATCAGAGTCTAATTGTAGTTTAATAATAATACCAAATTAAAATAATATAAAGTGCACAGGTACTGAATTTAAATTGTATATAAAAGTATTTTTTTATAGACTATTAACCCAATATATATATTTGATTTACAATAGTCATTGGATCAAGGTGTGGTCGATGGCTTTCCCACCGTTGGATCTAGGACAAATAATATTATTTTATTATAATAATTTAAATTACTGAAAGTATACTAGTTTCTCTCCTAATAGGAAATTCTACTATAAATTTTTAATTCTAGTCTACCTAATCAACATAGATTTGAATTCTAATAAATATTCAATTAATCTCTTATTAACCTTATCCATATAAATTAATCAAGAAAATCAATTAATAGCATAAAACAGATAGTTAAAATTTTGGACGTTACACATCTTGTCTGGGTGAGCTATGCAGACAGTGGCTCCTTACGCATTTTTTGATATTCTCGCTTGAGCGAGACCCTTCTTGCTTGAGCAAGCAGGGTGTCCAGAGAGTTTTAGATTTTCCTGTGACTTATCGCTTGGGCGAGTTTCTTCTCGGCTGAGCGAGGTGACGGTTGAAGCGACTTGATCTATTCTCGTTTGAATGAGATTGATCTTGCTTAAGCGAGAATGCTCCAGAAAAGGGATGATCCTGGACATGTAATCTCGCCTGAGCGAGGTATGTCTTGCTTGAGCAAAATTCCCTTGCATCATAACTCTACTAAATACTTAAAATTCCTCTTAACACCCTTCAACATTATCTAGCATCAATTAATAATTTATCATTAACATTATCTAAAAAAATGAAGATGTTACACAAAGCTAATACATTCCCTATACATAAACAACTTTCGAGCCCAATTTTGGTTTCAAAAATCATTTTTAAAGTTTTTTTTCAAGATTTTCTTTAATAAACTTTAGTAGCGACTCTTCTAATTTTTAAAAATTATTTTTATTCTAAAAATTTGTTTTCTTAAGCGCTTGCCATCTTATTGCGATAACATTATATAAAAAAATTAAAATTTTGTGTTTGATTAATAGTCCAATCCCAACATTTCAAATAGCAAATCTATTAAAATCAAACGAGAAATTATTCATCTAGTGTAGTACTAATAATTTAATATTCATCTAATATAAAGAGTCAAGTAATACAAATTAAAAAACAAACTTTTAACAACATTTTATAAATTATAAAATTTAATATTTATCTCACAACTTAAAGCAATACACAACATTTAAAAATTAATTGAAAGATCAAATTACTTGTCAATTTTCAAATTTTCACTTCAAATAAATTAAGGAGAAATCAAGATGGTACAAAGTTAATAGGAAAAAATTTATGTGCAATGGGTCAATCGGTCTATTGGATTGAGTTTTAACATAACAAACCTATAACTCAACTTTTATTTCATTAGGTTTCAATATTTTTATCTAAACTAACTCGCTTATTTGAACCAACTTGCTAATTTTTAATTGGACTCGATTAACAAAACTCATAAACACCCTTGCATAAGTTATTATGATAAAAACATTTTTTTATTAAAATATCTTTATTAAAATAATTGAAATGTAGTTTTGAATTTAAGTATTTAAATTAGATACCATTAAATGTAAGTATTATTAGAAAAGAATTAATTTTTAAATAAAATTACTATATTTTCTTATTTATTTATTAAAAAATATTACTATTTATTTACATTATTAATTTATCTTGTCCAAATTAAAAAGAGTCAAGACATAGTGCCAAAGATACCACGGGACTTGAGATTGCATTATTGAAACTCTTGTTACCTAGCACAATTTTTTAATCTCAATTTAAAAATTATTATACTATGCTAGAAATGAGTTTTTGGAACGCTAGTAAAAGTCACTTTGTAACTATATATTTAGAGAGCGGTATTCTATTAACTGCTCTTATATCTATATTTCTGAGAGTGGTTAATAGAGAACTGCTCTCAGATCTCTAAAGTCACACATTAGAAAGCGGTTGATAAAGAACCGCTATCTAAAGTCATTAAAGTTGTTTATAAATGAAACACGCTCAACGCATTTCTTATTCTTAGCTAACAAAGTTGGTTTCTTTTTCTGTTTAGTCTACTCTCTTCGTATTCTCTCACTAATAAATTAGTTTTTTTTTTCCACATTTGTAGGTACCTCTTTATTCTCTGTTAACCTACTCTCTTCATCTTCTCTGCGCTAACAATTAGTTTTGTTTTTTCATATCTATAGGTACCTCTTCATTCTTTGTTAGCCTGCTCTCCTCATATTTTCTGCGCTAACAAATTATTTTTCTTTCACATCTGTAGGTACTTATTCATTCTCTCTTTCTTTCTTCTTCTCTTTGTTAACGGTGAATCATCCATTCTCTCTTTCTTTCTTTTTTCTCTCTATTAACGTTAAAAATCATCCTACTAATTTTTTTATTTTTTTTTCTGTTTGGTTTATGCAGATGTGGACTGTTTGGTTAACACCAAACATATAAACTCAAGATTCAATTTTGATTTGTGATAAAAATGAAGAAAACTCACAAAGAAATCAATTCCAAATTTTGATTTAAATGTAATAATAAATTAATTTTACTTTGCAGCAGACAATTCAAAAAGAAACTAATTTCAAATTTCAGATTTGCAGTCTACATTTATACTTTAGAGAGCGATTCCACGTAGAACTGCTCTCTAATCTTACACCTATACTTTGGAGAGTGGTTCTGCGTGGAACCATTCTCCAATCTTAACTTTTAAGAGCGGTTGTTTAACCACTCTTTTAAATACAACACATCAGATATCGCAAGATTTTAGAGTAGTTCTAAACGCTCTCTAATTTAAAACAAAATCACTCTTATATCTCTATTCTGGCATAGTATTAACATTGAAATTTAAGAAAAGTTTTATAAGTTATAGTATTTATAATTTAATCCTTAATAAATTTTGTAGATTTAGGATCTCAATCTCTTAAATATTTAAATCAGGTCCTTTAAATATTTTTTTAAAAAATATAATTATTCATTATTGTAAAACTCAATCATATTTTCTCAAACTCACTCTTATTTTTGTTTCTAAAGCAAATTCAAAATTTTTTTTTTTGTGTTTCTACAACTAGGTTGATGATAAATTGAGTAATTATAATTGAAATTTAAGTCATAAAAATATAAAAAAAAATATTCAAAGTAAATAAATTAAATAATATTAAGTGATCTTCGCTTAATACTTTCATAGAAGCTTTGTACATGTAAATACATACCTTTTTAAAATCACCATCTAGAAACATGATACATACAAGTGATTGAAAAAGAGAATAGACTTTAAAAATATAAAATAACATGTTTTAAATATCCAAAGAATAATTTTATAAATTTTTATTAAAAATTAAATGAAAAATATATAAAAACTAATATTATTAAGTTATAGGTCAAAGATCTAAATCACTTATATTTTTTAAAATATATCTAACGATTTTAAAAAGACTCACTCATGCACTACTTATCTGACTAACTCATGAGCCAAAATAAACAAAACTTAATGAAAAAAAAATACTGAAATCTATTCTCCTCTTTTTTCTAAAAAATAATGCATCCAAACAAAAAATATTAATTTTACACTATTATTTTTCCTAAATTTTTTGGGTGTAAAATCAACTCATTCAAACAAAAAATTAGTGAAAGATAAGAAAAGAAAAAATAAAAATAAAAAATATAATAAAAAAGAAAAATTGAAAAGAAAAAAAAAAATACCACATACGTGTTTAAAAATCATACCTCTACCTTTCCATTGTTATTGTTGACTTATTAGTTTTGAATTATTATGTGTTAAAATAGACTATTTCCATACACCCTATAGACACTTGATGCTATTTGATACAGTTTTTTGTGTCAAAATGTTATTTGATGACATTTTGCATCAAAATGATTTTTTTTGTTTTGTTTATGTCAATTGTCAAATTGCCGTTTGATTTTCTCTTGGTCAAAATCGTTTGATCTTCAAGTAATGGTATAAACAATGGACCCTTCATTGGGCCTCAATTGGGCTCTTCATGTTCATATCTTGATGGTTCTCGTTCATGCCTGAAGCTACCGTCATCATCATTTTATTAATGGCGATTATTCTTTACCAAGAAAAGATGAGGATTATTTTTAATTTCTTTATTTTTTTACCCTACTCTTAATTGTTAAAATATCTTCTAATTAAGATTTATCATTGCTTCATTTGTTGGGCTTCTGATTCCTTGCTATAATTTCTTGTATCAGCCTCTGCATTAGAGCCCTAGGCTTAGGATTCGTAGTGTAAAAATTGTGAACTCAATCCGAATATTAGCAATATTTTAAATGACAAAAAATAATGTTTATGATTAAAGGAGCATTAAAATGAATATAACACAAGCTTGTGGCATTAACATGGCAAAGGTTTAAAATGGTATTCTGGTAAGAAAATATATCATCTGCTATTCTATTTGAATTTTAAAATACCACAGTTTTTCAAGATTTGTCATTTGACTAATGAAATATTATAGATTAATAATTACGAGACATGCATTTATAGTACAAGTCTGTACTAGATAGGACACTCCTTGGTCATATCCATCCCTCATATCTGCTAGTAGGAAAAGGTAACTGAGTACCCCTTTGGCTTAACATTGCCAAAAACCCCATGTCAAGATTAAAAGGTAATTAATTCAATCAACAGTAATTAACAGATCACCATCTACTTTAATTTAAGGGCCAAAGTCAGGGTTGACTCAGCAAGCCCATTAGTCCATGACAATGCCTATAAAAGGAAGGTAAGAAGTACAGGTAAATAGTTGACTTTTCATTATTAAATAATATTTATTGCTCAGAACCGAATCTTGACTTTAGCATTGGAATACCTTTTGCAGGTACCCTCCCCATGTCAGCGATAGTAAAAAAGACGTCATCATTTTAGAGCAGAGACTTAAAGACTAGTGTTTCCCTAGCAGGAACATTTTGGCGCCCACCATGGGGCACGATTGCGTCGCCTCTAAATTAGCATGGTACTAACAAGAAGCCAACATGAAGGACAAAATTATCAAGGAGGAACTTCTCGTCAACAGGAAGATGTGACACCCAATCAACCAATTCCCGAAGTTTTGGCTGAAAGGGGGGGGGGAGATGAAAGCCTTTTCTTTGTAGTCAGACAGCTTCAGGCCGAGATGAGGGAAATACAACAAGCCAGGGAAAGAGATGCACTTGAGATGTCAGCCTTGAGGAAGGAGAACGCTAACTTGAGGGAGGAAATTAAAATCCACATACCGTCTCAGACTACCCCTTTCACCCAGAAATAAGGAGAGTCCTCGGCACTGCAAGAGAAACCAAAGGAAACACAAATTGGAACCCCTACCGAAAGGGACAATGTCTCGAGTCAAAGCCCTTTCATTCAACCTATCCTGGATGCCAAGTTACCTGACAATTGGAGAAGATTAACGTTAGAAAAGTATGATGGGACGACTGATCCAGGAGAACACTTGGACATTTTCACAACTCAAGTCGGCCTATACACAGAAAATGATGCCTTATTGTGCAGAATATTCCCCACGTCGTTTCAGAGTAGAGACTTGAAACCTAGTGTTTTCCTAATAGGAACACAATTGATTCATCGTCAATTTTATTTTTTTATTACTTGCTGAGTTCTACATCACTCATCCTTGCCGTGGATGATTCAGGTTCATTGGGAAAAATATTTGATACAAGTTTTGAAAATGTTCACATAGTTGCAGCTCTAACTGTGACAGGAAAAAAATAATGAAAACTGGTGAAATCATAGATGAGAAAAAGAAAAAGAAAGATTGAAAAAGTTGCCATTATGATATTTTTAAATAATTTTAAATAACTTTAAAAAATTGATTTACTAATCAGATTCAAGTTCAAAGTCTCTAATTCATGATATCTATAGAAATGTTACTCTAAATTATGCAAAAATTAATTTTTTATTTTAAAATTTGACATTTTATTTTTTTTAAATAATAAGAAATAAAATTTAAAATAATTAAACTCAATAAATTTTGAATCATACTCTTATATATTACGTATTTTCTAATGTTATAAAAAATTAAGAGTAAATAGTTTCAAATAGAAAACCTATTCAAAAGGTATTTGAAAATAAAAGTTGACTTATGGTAAGATGAATTAGAAAGATATTTTTTTATTTTATGATTATAATATATGAATGAATTTTAAAATTTTATTTTAATTTTCTTTAAAATAAAAAATTGAAGAAAATATTCAATAAAATGTAGGATAATTCATATGTTTAGGGTAAATGATAGCGTAGCTAAATCAGTTGATGATTTTATAATGTGCAAATGGTAGAGATTACTATATATCACTTTTATAAAATACTTAAGTAAATTTAATTATTTGTTATTATATACTTTCTTATAAGAAACAATAATAAAATATTTTTTATTTTAAAGAATAAAATTTATGATAATTCATATATGCAGGGGACTATATAATATAACTAAACTGATATCTTTACAGTTTTATAATATACAAATAATATTATTCCATAAATAAAAATATGATTAATTTTATTTCAATTATAACAAAAAAGCACAATAGAGTTTGTAAATTGAAAATATTTATTTGATTTTTTTTAAAATGTAGGAGATATTTGTTTATTTTATAAAAAAGATTATACATTGTTCAATTTTATAGTATCCAAAAAATTGAATATCTATGCATTGTCGCCTTTAATTATTTCTTTTATATTTGTTAATTTTATTTTTAAAATATCAGAATTTTTTTAATTTATTCTATATATAAGTTTAGAAAATGAATTGATATGGTTGGAGAATGCTTTAAGAGGATAGGAGCGCAACTAATATATGTGAACAACCAATAAAATTTTTACCCAACAAAAAAAGAATTGTCTCAAAACTTGACCCGTAACTTGAGATATCATCGAAATAGTAAATATTGGCCTGAAAAGCTTAGAAATTGGAAGGGTGTAGCCACTCAAATCAAACTGTGAAGGCCATATCTTTTGGCTCTGGGATTCATTTTTTACAAAATCAGACAACAGATTGAAACCCCAAAAAAGAGCTTCAAAATAAATTAGGAATCGCCTCAAAACTCGGCTTGCAGCTCAAGATATCGCTAAAACATTAAAATAGCATTGAAGTACAATTGTGTGCAATAAATTGCGAAGGCAATATCTTTCGTCTGCAGCACCATTTTTTGCAAAACTGGACACCAAAGTGAAGCCTTAAAAATGATTTTGCAAAAATAAAATAAAAAAATTATCTTGAAATTAGATTTGTAGCACAAGATATCGTTGAAACAGTAAATGTTGGCCGAACACGCTCAGAATCTGTAAGGGTGTAATCGCTGAAACAAACAACAAAAGCCATATTTATTGGCTTCAGGATCCATTTTCTACAAAATTGGACACCAGACTAAAGCTAAAGAGCTTAAAAATGAATCATGAATCGCCTCAAAACACGGCTCGCGGCTCAAGATATCACCAAAATAGTAAAATGGGCTAAAGTGCAACCGTGTGAAACAAATTGCGAGGGCAATATTTTTTTGTCTATGTGCTTCATTTTTCACAAAAGCAGACACCATACTAAAGCCCTATAAATAAGTTTTGCAACAGGAAAAGAATCGTCTTGAAATTCAACCCGTAGGTCTAGATATCGTCAAAATAGTAAACGTTGGCCATAAACACTTAAGATTTGGAGGGTGCAGCCGCTGCAACAAACTACGAAGGCCATATCTATCAGCTCCAGGATCCGGTTTTGGCAAAATCGGACACTAGATTGAAGTCATAGAAAAGATATTTGCAATGAATAAGGAATCGCCTCAAAACTCTGCCTGCTGCTCAAGATATCACCAAGAAGTTAAAATAAGGCTAAAGTATAACTGTGTGGAACAAATTGCGAGGGCATTTTTTTTTGTTTGCGGGGCCCTTTTTATAAAACTGCACACACTAGATTGAAGCCGTTGAAAAGTGCTTGCCAACGAAAAAAATTGTCTCGAAACTCGATCCGTAGCTCCCAGATTTTGTCGAAACTGTAAACATTGGTCGGAAATAGTCAGAATCTGGACACAAGCAGCCGCTTAGAAGAAACTGTGAGGGCCATATCTTTCAGTTTCGGTGTAACACCTTAAATTCAATTTTAATTAAATAATAATTTTGTAAATCAAATAACCAAATTTTCATAAAAGATTTCAAAATAAGTGAAGGGTTACAAATTAATATCAAATAACTGTTACAGGACTAGTTCAATTACAACATTTTCAAAATAAATTCTATGTCATATAGCAGACCAACCGTCCCTTCATTGAGTCTGGTGCTGATCGTCTTGATTACCTGAAAAATGAATGCAAGGGTGAGTACCCTACACTACCCAAAAGCATACAGTCAGCACAGAGTCTCACCTTCAGCACATTACCAATACATTAAGCAAATACAATCACAGGCAGCATTATCACACAACTCATGTCAGTTTAACACCGATGCACTCATGGCATCGACAACATTTCACATTCATAAGTACAATCCACGAACTCGTGCATACGCACACCAGTCACACTCACTGTGGCACTGTGATCACAGATTTACACTATGAATGGTCACTGATTACCCCCGCCTCACAGATACCACGTGAACAGTCACGGGTCGCTCAGCAAAGGTAGTGGTTAGAGGTCTAGTCAGAAAGAGAGTGTGTGACTCGTGGTGCACCCGTTCTGCAGTCAGTGTCACCACCACTCTCTCCTCCCCAAGGTATTTCTACTGTCCTCATCTTCCACACCCCAGTGTATCGCTGAACCATTCATAGCACACTATAACGGCGCCTCACGCCCCATTCATATATATTTCATTCACACACGCAATAATTCGGTTCACACGCGGCACACATCCCTCATTGCATTCAAATACACGGCACTAGGCCCACATTCATTTCACATTACACGGCACATGGCCAACATTCATTATATTATACAGCCCTCGAGCCTACATTTGTTCACAATATTCATTCTATCATGTAACATCTAGCATACAATTCACATTCATCCATTTTGGGTAAACACACACAATATTTTCAACTCACGGCACATGGCCCTTATCACGATTCTCAATCAACTTTCATTCTTTGCACATTTTCTACCTTCTAACTCAGCCACAACTCAATATTTAGCAAAATAACAACAATTCATGCACAAAGAGTAGGATAGAGTCCCCCTTACCTTAGATTGAAGACCTACACGCTAAATTCACCAAGAAGTGCTTCCCCTCACGAATCTTGTCCTAAACACATGGAGAAACTCCATGAGAACCCAAGGAAACCACGAAATCAAAGAAAAGGGATGAAAAACTAAAATCTTAACCATTAAAACTCACCTCCAAGCATCCCCCACATGAATTCAACCTTCAATCAAGCTCCCGAACGGCTTTGGAGGCAATTAATCGGTGGAATAGGTCTTTGGGCATGAGAGGATCAAAGGGAGAGGGAGAAATAACTCTTCCCCGAAACCTAACCCCCTTTAAATCCCTTTTTGGTCGCGACACTCTCGCTACAGCGAGATTTTCTCGCTGCAGCGTGAGGTCGTGTCGCTGCAGCGAAAATATAAGACGAAATTGCACCCTGGTTTCTGCAGAATCTTGCTACAACGAGACTGTACCCAGAAATGCACTGCAAATTGTTACTCTCTCGCTACAGTGAGACATCTCTCGCTACAGCAATAAGGAGACAGTTTCAGTCCTTCTTCCTAGGGCCTTCTCGCTGCAGCGAGAGGAGAATAGCCCAGTACCACGCCTGCACTTAGGCACTTAGCCCATTTCAGCCCTATCCAGTCATGCATATACATATATATTCACATATTCACAACATATATTTGAAAATACACAGCTCCATATACTTAATACACATAAACATCATTATCAAGAAAATCAACACACGTATATATATATATATATATATATATATATATATTTAGATTATATAAATAACAATAATTAATATTACCAAAATTTGGGGCGTTACAACTCTCCCCTTCTTTAAGGAATTTCGTCCCCGAAATTCAACCATACACTCACAAACTACAAAAACAACCTCGGGTACAATTCTCTCATTCTACTTTCTGTTTCCCATGTGGCATCTCCCTCATCATTTGACCTCCATATTACCTTCACTAATGAGATGTCCTTGTCCCTTAGTTGTTTAGCACGGTGATCCGTAATCCTCACTGGGTACACATCATACGACAAGTCTTCTCTTACTTGAATCAGTCAAGACCAATCACATGGGAAGGATCCAACACATATTGCCTAAGCTGTGACACATGGAACACCGGATGTAGATTCAAGAGATTCGTAGGCAGCACGATCCGATATGCAGCAAGACCAATCCTACTTAGCACTTCGAACGGCCCAATAAACTTAGGAGACAACTTCCGAGACTTCAAAGCTCTCTCCACTCCGGTTACAGGTGAGACCTTCAGGAATACGTGGTCACCCACTTGAAACTCCAATGGCTTCCGCCTTCTATCATAATAGCTCTTTTGCCTGTTTTTCACAACCTTCATTTTATCTCTGATCATTTTAAGCTACTCATTCTGCCTTTGGATCATGTCCGACGCACATAGAGTCGCCTCTCCGGTCTCATACCAACACAACGGGGTCCTGCACCTCTGCCCATACAAGGCCTCAAATGGCGCGATTCCAATACTAGAATGGTAACTGTTGTTGTACGTTAATTCTACCAGCGGCAAGCACTCTTCCCAAGTCCCCTGCTGCTCGAGCACGCAAGCCCTCAGCAAGTCCTCTAGGGGTGATAAGCCGAGCTCAGTTTCAACTTAGTCCCCAACGCCTGTTGCAGGCTCTCCCAAAACCTCGAGGTAAACCTCGGATTTCTATCTGACACCACACTAGTCGGCACTCCATGCAACCTGACTATCCCCCCACATACAACTTCGCAAGTCTTTCCAACTTATACCTTATGTTGATCAGAAAAAAGTGTGCCGCCTTGGTTAACCAATCCACTATCACCCAGATGGCGTCATGGTTGTTTCTGGTCTTAGGCAGCCCAAAAACAAAGTCCATTGAAATACTATCCCATTTCCACTCGAGGATCTCCAACGGATGTAACAACCCAAGTGGACGCTGGTGTTCTACCTTCGCCTTTTGGCAAGTTAGGCATCTAGCCACATATTCGGCCACATCTCTCTTCATTCCATTCCACCAAAAACTCTTTCGGAGGTTCTGATGCATTTTAGTTGCACCAGGGTGAAAACTTATCCTGCTCTTATGCGCTTCCTGAAGCATCATCTGTCTCAGCTCATCCACTTGAGGAATGCACACTCGATATCGGAACTTAATCACTTCGTTCTCATCACGGTGGAATTCCAAGTTCTTCCCTTCACCTCTCTGTCTCATCATGTCTTGCAGGAATGCATCTCCCTGCTGAGCATCTCAGACGTACACCAGAAAGTCGTTGTCAATCGTTGTCACTCCGAGATACAAACTCCCCGATCATACTTCCATGGCCAAATTCATGTCCCAAAATTCCTCAATCAATTCCATCTCTTTCACCATCATTGCTGCCACATGCAATGACTTCTGACTTAAAGCATCGGCTACCACATTTGCATTGCCGGGGTGGTAAGACAATGTTGAGTTGTAGTCCTTGAGGAATTCCATCCATCTCCTCTGCCGCATATTCAACTTCTTTTAATCAAATAGATATTTCAAGCTCTTATGATCACTGAACACCTCGAACCTCGCCCCATATAGGTAATGCCTCCATACCTTAAGAGCCAAAACCACCACGGCCAATTCCAGATCGTGTGTCAGGTAGTTGACTTCATGTGGGCGTAACTGTCTTGAGACATAGGCGACTACTCGCCCATTTTGCATCAAAACACAACCATGTCCTTGCCCGTATGCATCATAATACACATCAAATTTCCGCTCCGGGTTGGGTAGCGTTAACACCGGCGCCGAAGTCAGCCTTATCTTCAGCTCCAAGAAACTAGCTTCACACCCCTTAGTCCACTTGAACTCCTTTCCCTTGCAGGTCAACTTCGTTAAGGGCAACGCTATCTTAGAAAATCCTTCAATGAATTTCCTATAATAGCCTACCAATCTGAGGAAACTGCGCAACTCTGTTGTAACATCCCTCTTTCATATTGAAATTAATTAATATTTGACACTATTATTAAAACTTGAAGAATTTATAATATTTCTTCAGAAATATACAAATATATTCTTAACACAAGATTTCTCTTTTAAAATGAATGAAAATATATTAAAGATTTATATATCTATTTCATAAAATTTTATTATATCCGAGCAGTTCCTTTCCTACAACTCCTTAATAAGTATGACCCTAGAACAGATCATTAATTGTCTCCATTTCTTCTCTTTCATTACTTGAAAATAATCAGTAAGGGTGAGTATTTCTTGCCCACTAAATCTCTTTTAGTATATCTTAACTAATAATAATAATTAGAGTTGTAGCCTAATACTTTATTCTAATTCATTCTCATTCAAATACATGTAGTCATACAATCATTCATCAAGCACATATAACATTTCACTCATTATACATACATTTCTATGCTGACCTGTATGTTATTATACATGTATCATAGCATTTCAATTCATGTGTCATAATACATCTGTCCCAGTAACACCCGTCGTTGTACTACAACACACGTACCATAACAACATGAACTGATATGCTACGATACATATATCGTATCATACATATTCTTTACCACCTCTCATCTATATCACTTTTCATCATAATAATTGCCCCCTTGAGGACTTCTAGCATGGATAGCTGTTGGTTGGCCGCAACATCACGGATACACATATGCCGCCCTGGCCTTTTTTAGCAAAGGTATAGTCAGGAGTCTCGTCGGGAGATGAGGATGTGGCCTATGAATGTTTATTTTCAATAATTTATTTTCAATAATTTATTGTGCACCCTTTTCATTGTTAACATTCACCATCCTCATTTTCCCAAGATTTCCCAAATCTTCTCCTTAACTCTATACCCCAGTGTATTGCTGTACTATCTATACTCATTCTCTTTCTCATTCTTAATATTTCTCATTTCACATTCTTTATATCAATCAGCATGTCATGATTCATGGGTCACAATTTATATAAATTTATAGATTACAATATATATGATAACACACCCTTTCAATGTGCTATAATTTATATCATAATCACTCCGTTACAAGTTGGATGGACTCATGCATTATAATCACGCCTCATATTCTTTCTAAATCATATTCTCATTTCTTATTCATACATCACATGCTTTCACTTTTATTCAACACTTCATTCATTTCCATAATTCTACCAGTTCAACATGTAAAGTTATCATACAAAGTCATATTATGCAACCAATACAGTCAGGATAATATGTTGAGGGTCGAACACCTTCGAACTCAGCTCAGCTCGTACAATCTCAATATATAGTCTCCTAACCTAAAATTCATTATAGTATATCTTTTATTACTTAATTCATATACATCTTAAGGAACTCAGTTTTAAAATCTCTTAATACTACTTAACCCTATATTTTCTCTAAAAACTGATATTATCAGTTTAAAATAAACTCCAAACCTCTCTTTATATCAAAATACACCTTTGTCATATGATACTATCAAAATTTACAGAACTTAACTAAGTAAGATGCTCATATTTCTGGAAGAACCACTAGATCTATATATACATATATAACTACAGCTAGAAAATACTCCCTTTACCTGATAATGGTTCCTCCAAACTAGTTCTCTGAGTGATCTACGGAGAGATTCCACACTATCCATAGAGAGATCTTCCAAAAGATAAGATTTTCTAAGTATTTTGAGGTAGAGATCTTAAGATGAGAAGATAACCGAAGAAAAGGAATGAAATAGAGATATGAGCTCCGAGAAACTTACTTAGATCCATGAAGAACGGATGTTTGAGCTCAAATCTGAAGAAGATCCAGAGTTATTGAAAGTTTTCTCTGAGAAAGGAGAGGGAGAGAACAAAATATGTGATTTGGTTGAAAATGAAAATTTTAGGGCGAGAGTTCCTTAAATATCTCTCAAACTCGCGACTTGCTCGCTATAGCAAAAAAACCAGAAGTTTTCTTCCTTTGTTGTCTATCATTTTAGCTACAGTGAGAGCTCCTTGCTACAACGAGAGAGTAGCATTCTTGCTACAGCAAGAGATTCTAGCTACAACGAGAGGGCTCCAGAATGTTCCATTTTCACCGCCTCATTCTTGCTACGGCGAGATTTGTCTCGCTACAGCGAGATATCCCATAGTTCACATCAATTAAACACTTCTAATTTCAAATAACATGTACAAATAACTAACATAATTGAAAAAAATAATAAATTACAAAATGAGGATGTTACATCTTTCAAATTCGTCGGTCTCGGCCACTCAGCCACTACTTCCATTTTTGTAGGGTCTACCATGATCCCTTCCTTCGATACTACATGTCCTAGAAATTGGATCTCTGACAACCAGAACTCATATTTGGAGAACTTCGCATACAACTGCCTCACCCTTAGAATTTGCAAGACAATCCTCAAGTGTTCGACATGCTTCTACTGAGTCTTTGAATAAATTAGGATGTCGTCAATGAACACCACCACAAACTTATCCAAAAACTCATGGAAGATCCTGTTCATGTAGTCCATGAATACCACATGTGCATTAGTCACCCCAAACGGCATCACCAAATAATCATAATGACCATACTGCGTCTTGAGCGCCATTTTAGGTACATCTACATCCTTCACTCGAATTTGATGGTACCCCGACCTTAGGTCAATCTTTGAGAACACTGCTGTTCCTCTTAATTGGTCCATCAAATCATCGATCCTCGAAAATGGATACTTGTTCTTGATTGTCACCTTATTCAGTTGCCGGTAATCCTTACACATCCTCATGCTTCTATCCTTCTTCTTCACCAAGAGCACTGGTGCTCCACGGTGACACACTCAGTCTTGCAAACCGTTTCTACAATAGATCCTCTACTTGCTTCTTGACCTCTGCCAATTTCACCGGTGACACCCTATAAGGCGCCATAGAAATTGGGCTTGCTCCCGGAATGAGGTCAATAGCAAACTCTATCTCCCTCTCAGGTGGCAGCTCGGAAACATCTTCAGGAAACACTTCCAAGAAATCCTTTACCACTGGAATATACTCCAGATCCACCACGCTTTTGGTTTCAATTGAGAACATAAATATGAAAGCCTTGGCGTTTATTGTGTCCTCCCACGCTCCCCGGCTTATAAGCCTTGGAACCTCTGCCATTGTCGCACCGAAGATCAACGTCTTCTCCCTACAGTCTAGCAGCACATGGTTGGCAGCAAGCCAATCCATTCCCAGAATTACATCCAATTGCGAAAGAGGTAAACAAATCAAGTCTACCTTAAAATCCCTACCATGTACCATTATTGCACACCCCAAACACCACAACATTACACGACAATTCCGTCACATACAAATTAAGACTCTTCACACAGTCCACAACTATAAAGGAGTGCGTAGCACCCGAATCAAACATCATATCAAGCAATCGACCCTTAATAATGCATTTACCTCAGATTAGCTCCTTTGACTGTGAAGCCTCTGCCCCACTCATAGCAAAGACTCTACTCAAAATGCTCAAATTCTGCCCCGTACTCGGCCCTATACTTCCTCTTGATTCCGGCCTCTGAGCTGCACTTGCACTACCGCTTCTCTTGGCAGCCCAACACTCATTGGCAACATGCCCCGACTTCCCACAGTTGCTACAAGTTATCCTCGGTTGTGGGCAGTCCTTCACCATGTGTGGCCCTCCACAGCTGAAGCACTCAAACGGCCCTCTGATGGAACTTGATCCTGAACCACTTCTACTACTCATCTCTTGAGATGAACTCCCTTGAAACTGAGAGCTATTCGAACCCGAGTACGGTCCCCTTAAGAACTTAGGGGGTATTCTATCTTGCCTCACTGGGCCGGCTCCCCTAGTGTCCATCGTCTTCCCTCTTGAGTTAGCTTCAAAGATTTTGCTCTTGCTTACCAGAGTGGGCAAGCCCGTCAGTTGAAACACACTGACTGCAGCCTGAATGTCTGACCTCAATCCATGCTCAAACTGAGCACACAGATCCTCCTCTCCATCACCATGCTGATAGTGAGGCCAGTATTTCATCAACTCTTGGAACTTAGCTGCATACTCCCCCACGTCATGTTTCCTTGCTTCAGCTCAAGGAACTCCCTAGCTTTTTGCTTCCTTAGGTCTTGGGGAAAGTAGTTCCCTAGGAAGATGGTCTTGAATGTTTCCCAATAGACATAGCCTTCTTCTTGTGGCAAGGTCTGACTGGCAAACCTCCACCAGTCCTCAACATCCCCACACAGCAAGTAGGTGGCATAGGCAACTTTGTTTTCCTCTCAGCACCCCATTGCATTGAAGATCTTCTCCACATTACCCACCCACCTTTGGGCTTATTCGGGATTGAATCCACCCTCAAACCTTGGAGAATCATGCCTAGTGAAGGCAGATAACCCTCTATACTCAGCCGGCTCTCCGCCTTGATTATGCACCATGACTTCTAGAATCTGAGCCATGCATTCCCTGAGGCCATTAGTGCCTCTAGCTCCTCTACCTCTACCTTTACCAGACATATTTAATCTAGCTACAACAAGTCAGCAATCACATTCCAGTATATTAGATCAATTTATACATTATAATTCAGGTAAACAAAACAATCAAACTTATCTTGGATGCTTCAGCCGATACTGATGAATCCATATTTTATTGAATTTTTACTTGTTATTTTGATGTTTCTTAATAGAAAAAGTAAACTTAGGAAGTGTAAATAACATAAAAACATCATTTTGGTCAAATATCATAGGTTTCTTCATTTTTGGTTAATTTACATTGATTTACATAGATATAGTTTGCAATTTTGATCATTGGAATAATTGTGCAGGAATTTCTAGACTTTTTCTATGGATTTTTTTAGCATTTGATAAAGTTTGATATGAAAGTGATCACTTTAGATCCTATAGTAAACACCACAGCAAGCGAAATCCAGAAGGGCAAACGAAAGTGATTACTATGAACCCATAGTAACAACTACAGAGGCCCATTTTGAGAAAGTATTGCGCGTGTTTACTTTGGGACCATAGTAGACACTCTGAAGCAGCCAAAGTTATCACTCTGATACCAAAGTGACAACTCAAGAGAGGCCAAAAACACAGAACTTGCACGTAAACACTATGAAGCGAGAGTAACCACTATAAAGCACTGCACGTAACACTATGGAGCAAAAGTAACTACTGTGGAGCATTGCGCGTCATCACTATGAAACCGTAGTAGTTACTTTGGGCAAAAATTTCTGCACTATAAATAGGATTTGAGAAATTAGGGTACGGATCTTTTTACATAACTTTATATTCTTTTGCCACTTTGGGAGCATTTTGCAGAGCTTAGGATCCTTGGGTGACAGCCAAGGCCAATCTTAGGGTTTAATTTACAATTTCCCTTCATTTTCCTTTAATTCTTGCATTGATGATGTTGAATTTTTCTTGTTTTCTTCTTGAATTTGTAAGACCCATCCTTATGGAGGGCTAAACTTTCTTGTAATCCTTAGTGAGTTCATAGATTCCTGAATTCCTGGGTATGAATGTCAATATAATTCCCTTTTCTTCATGAATTTACATTTTTCAACTCTTTGAATTGAATTAATGGTTGAATGAGGGGGACATTGCTTAATTAACCCTAATTCATTTTAGTGAAATTCTTAACTTAGTTTGCTTAATCCTTAGTTAAGTTCTAAGGTTGCGTAATCTTGGGAAAAAGAGTTGGAGCCCATGTAAATTGCTTAATTTGTATGGGACGTTAAGGTTAATTCTTGCTTTTTGGATTACCCTAATTCAGAGGAAAAGGAAAAGTATTGAATCTTAAGGGGGATAGGGATAGAATTACATGAACAAACTAAGGATTGCATATTTCATTGATTGGATTCATTAATTTCATCACTTGCCTTTACATTAGAATTGGAATTACACAAAACTCCCTTGCTTTAGTTGCTTTTATAGTAAATGTTTACAACATGTTCAATGTATGTTACAAACCAAAGTCGTTGGAGACAACCTAGGCTTGCATCTTATACTATATAAATTTTTCTGCATATTTTGATGAAGGTTGACGACAAATCTTTTTGCAAACGATAAAATTTTCGCTCATCAAATTGGCGCCATTGCTGGGGACTTTGGTGTTAATTTTGTATTAAACTTGTTAGTTGCTCTATTTTAGTGTTCTGTTTTCAATTTTTCTGCACTATTATTTTGTTTTTGCTGCATAATTCTGAGAATTTGTGATTGTGTGTTGCATATTTTTGTGTCATAGTTTGCAACTTCTTTATGTTTTTGCTGTTTAGTGTTAATATTTCATTTTTTTGCACTTAGATATCATTTTTCTGCATTATTATTAGCTGATTTGTTTTGCATTTTTGCTGTTTCATTTAGCTTACTTCTTTTCATTCCTCATAGTAAATTTTTAATGTATGACCAGATCGAATCCTGGAGACTTGTATCCACTTGACCTAGAGATTAATAGGACATTTCATAGTAGCATTAGATTGCATGGACATAATTCTGAATATTTTGAGGAACCTTCATCTCCTTTATCTATTTATTCATTACCTTATTCTTTAGAATCTGAATTTGAACAAATGGCTGACGATGAAAGAACATTAAAGGAATTGACTGCATCGGATGTAACATATCAAACTTTATGCATACAGTATCCTGACATTGATGCTCCTTTTGTACTAAAGACTAGACTAATACACTTGTTGCCAATATTTCATGGCCTTGCAGGTGAAGATCCACACAAGCACCTCAAGGAGTTCCATATTGTTTGTTCAACCATGAGGCCACAAGGTGTGTCCGAGGAGCATGTTAAATTAAAGGCTTTCCCGTTCTTTCTGATGGATGCAGCCATGGATTGGCTCTATTATCTTCCTCTAGGATCTATTACTAGATGGGATAACTTGAAAATGCTTTTCTTGGAAAAATTTTTCCCAGTATCAAGAGCTGCGTCTATAAGAAAGGAAATCTATGGGATAAGGCAACTTGAAAGAAAAACCCTTTATGAATATTGGGAAAGGTTCAAAAGACCATGTGTTAGCTGCCCCCATCACAAAATTAGTGATCAATTGTTGATTGTTCGGAGGGCAAGTGTACCCATCAAGAAGTAATAAAGGGTTCTTAAATTAAGTTCCCGAAATATCGTCCCACAAGGATTGATTTTTAATTACTAAGAATTTCCTAATTTAATTGTTTAAGCTTGAAAGACACAAGATTAATTAAAAACAAGAATTTATAAAATCAATTATAAAACTAAGGCAAGGAATACAATGCACGTCTTGGTTAAACTTATCAGAGAAGAACCTAGGGCATATGGGTTTTCTCATTCAATCCTTTATGTTATTTTTCTGTTTAATTCTAAATCTGATTTCCTTGTGATTACCAATCATTCATACAAAAACTATTAATACCCAATGATTATGTAATATTAATATTCTTTTCTCTAAATTAACATCCCCAATGGTCATGCAAGACATCAATTTAAGAAAGCTTAAGGAACCTATGAACTTGTTAATTTAATAACGATTAGAAGAGAAAGATTGGTTTGGTCAACCTAATCCTTTGTCTCATTTTACCCTATAGATCTATTAATTAACCGAGGTACGGTTGCCTAACGATATAATTAATTAGGATTAAGAAAGAAGCGCAATAGGATAAAATCTAATCACATAACAGAAATCAAATTAAGATTCAAACATCAAAATCCCATAAATTCATAAACAATAGTTCCCATAGCCCTAGCTATGGACTTAGTTACTCATGCTAAAGAAAAGAACTAAACCATTCATGAATAAAGCCATAAAGAAAAGCAAACTAGAATGAGATGAGTTTCCAGTCTTCAAGTACGGTCGCTTGAAGCTCCAAGTCTTGCCAAGCATGTGCCAAGGATCCCGTGCAAGAGAGACGAGATGAGAGGTGTATTCCAAAGCCAAAGACTAGATAAAAAGGATCATTCAAAAGATGTCTTCAATAGTGCATCAGGTCTTCCTTTAATAGGGTTTGAAAACCCTAAAAACTCTTTATTATTGGGCTTTCCGCAGATGAGTATGGCCGTGCAAGGCCTTAAGCACGGCTGTGCATGGGCTTGAAGCACTCCCGTGCTTATTAAATGGGTCTGGGCGTGTTGACTGCTGTGAAGCTCTAATCTTCCATCAATTTGGGCCCAAAATGCGCCCAAAATATACTTGCGGCCTCTTTATATCAAACTGCGTAATTAACAACTAAATTAGTGTAAAACCCAATTCAAATAAATGTCAAATATGAATAAATGGACTATAAAAGAGGGCCTAATTACAAACTTATCAACTCCCCCATACTTATCTGTTTGCTTGTCCTCAAGCAAACTGCTAGTTAAAAGAATAACATAATAACTTAAAACATTATACCACACAAGGAACCCGAGATAAGGAAGATAAAGAGAGCAATAAAAGTAATATCACTGAGCATAAGCAATCAAAAGGATTCCCAATTAGAATCTTATATTTCCATACTTTTCACTCAAACATCAAACTAAGGTACTCTATTTTCCTCTCTCACTAAGGGACAAAATGAGATATCACTCAGTTCTCCTAAAGAAAAGTGTACTTCCATAGGCTTGACTATAAACCAACTCTCCACTAAATAAATTAAATGCAAGTAAAAATCATGAGGTCTTTTTCAGGTTATAATATGGCCAAGGGATTATAATAATTGAGGTAAGATAAATGAAAGAAAGGGAATATACAAAGGGATAATAAATTATAACAATTATAAACATCCCCTAAGTTTACAAATGAAGCTCTTGGAGTAATTTTTATATTTTTGTAAATAAACAATATATTTACTCCTCTCTCCTTTCAATCATACATAACTCTCTTTTTTTTCTCTATTATTTTTCATTTTCTTTTTGCACATGAGAGATATAGATGAGAATTTATCAAGCAATTCAACAACTCAATTACTCCATTCATAAACTCAAGGCCATCAATATTTTATAAATTTAATGCAAAAGACCAAGAAAATCAATAAAGCTCAAAGTGGGCAACTAGTTGTATCTCAAACATGCTGAAGGGCAAGAATAAAAATCCTATTATGCCTCAATCATATTAAAACATGCAATTAAAAAGAGAAGTCTTAAGTCGGTTACAAGTCAAGTTTTAGGGCACAAATCTTAAGGAGATAATCACACAAAACAATGAAGAAAGGGGTACAATTAATTAAATTAAGATAAAAATCCCCTTTAAGTCTCAAAACTCACATATGTGGGTTAAAGTTTAATATAGAGCATAAAAGTAAGGAACTTAGCTAATTATTAGTTTCCAAATGAAAGTATAATATCAATAATAATCACTCAACATGCTCTTCTATCTGGAAAAATTGGGTTCCATGAGGGAAAAAGTTTTAAATTATCATAAAAAATAGCATAGACATTTTACTCAATAACATGCAAACAACAATCATATAATTAGGAACTACTCCCCCATACTTAAAGCGAAATATTGTCCTCAATGTTTGAAAGCAATTAACTTAAAAGCATGCAAAGAGGGCAATTAAATAAAAAAGAAAGAGGTTCCCTGATAATTCTTGGCGTGACGGCTTTGGGTGTGGGAGCACGACCATGCTAAAATCTTGAACATGTCCATGCTTATGATATAAAGCTTTCTCTCACAACTGTGACTCAATGCACAGCCGTGTATGTGATGAGCACGGGCGTGTTTCCAAATCAAAGCTCAAAAGTGTGGGAACAATCAACTTCATTCTTGAAATCTTTCAATATGCTTAGTCATTATTCTAAAAATAAAATATAAATAGAAAAAATTAAAATAAACAAAAAATAAAATAAAATAAAATTTAAATAAAATAAAATAAAAGACACAGGTTGCCTCCTGGAAGCGCTTGTTTAACGTCGTGAGCCTGACGTTCCTGTTAAATCAAGGTAGGAAGAAGGCATGAGTCTCAGAGATGACTCCCTTGCTATGCAATTGTCTTCCCAACAGCTTTGTCTCCCTAACATCTAGTACATCAGAAAAAGTAGTTACAAGATGGGCATTAGAATAAAGAGAAGAAAATTTAAGCTCTAAATTAGGAGGCTTATTAATGGATGGTGTAATCTTTTGTCTTTTCTTTTTCTTTTATTGCTTCCTCCATGGCCTTCTTCTTATGGTTCCATGCTTCCCATAAATTAGAGGAGGAGAAGTAACATTGATAGTGCTCATAAAGTGAGAAGACTCTTGGCTAGAAGGGTACTTGAAAGAATTGAAAACTTGAAATACAACTTCCTCATCATCTAGCCTCAGTGTGAACTTCCCTTCTTGTACGTCTATGATGGCCCTAGCAATGGCCAAGAATGGTCTCCCTAATATGATGGGGACATCATCATCTTCCTCCATGTCAAGTACCACGAAGTCAGCCGAAAATATAAACTCCCTAACTTTTACAAGTACGTTCTCCATTATGCCTTTGGGGTATGTGATCAACCTATCTGCCAGCTGAAGTGACATGGAGGTCGGCTTAGGTTTATGCATTCCAAGCTTCCTGAAAACATAATAAGGCATAAGATTAATACTTGCTCCTAAATCACATAAAGCCTTATCAATATGAGTTTTTCCAATTGTGCAAGGAATAGTAAAACTCCCTAGGTCCTTAAGCTTAGGTAGAAGCTTTTCAAGGACTATAGCTGAGCACTCCTGGGTGAGCTTCACAGTTTCATCTACTTTCAGCTTTCTTTTATTGGTCAAAATCTCCTTTAAAAATTTAGCATATTTGGGCATTTTGGAGATAGCATCAATGAAAGGCATATTGATGTGAACTTTGCCCAATAAGTCTAAGAACTTGTGGAACTCTTCATCATAAGGAGTGTGACCTTGCAACCGCTGTGGGAAAGGTATCTTAGGCTCATAGGGCCTTGGTTGAACAAGAGGCTCTTCCTTCTTTTCTTTTTCAGGCTCCTCGCTTGAAGCAAGGCCTTGCTCATGATGATGCACGGCCGTGCTCTTATCATTGTCATGAACATGCTTGTAGAAGCACGGTCGTGCTTCAGATTCAGCAGGGGCGTGCTCATCAGTAAGCACAGGCGTACATGTAGAATCAGCATGGGCGTGCTTCTCTATAAACATAGGTATGCATGTGCTTCTGTTCTGCGATTCTTGTAGTTTCTTCCCACTTCTAAGGGTAATGGCATTGCAGTGCTCCCTTGGATTAGATTCAGGCTGAGATGGCAATGTTCCATCACTCTCTGACTCAGAAGGTTCGTAATCTGCTCCAATTGTGCACTCATCTTAGAAGAACTCGCTTGTATTTCAGATTTAACCTTTGCGAACCTCTTATCAGTTCTCTCAATATGTTGGTCCAACTTAGATTCAAGCTCTGTCATCCTTTTATTAGAGTAATGCACATATTGCATCATCTGATCTTGAAAGTTGGACTGAGATCTAGGGGCTTCTTTCCCTTCTGGTCTTGCTCCTTGATTTTGCATATGAGGAGGGCAATAAACACTTAAATTATTACTTCCAAAGCCATTCCCCTAAGAGTTAGGAGGATTACTCCTCCACCCTGAACTATGATTGCCCATGAAATTTGCCTCCTTTTGCTTAGATTCTGGGCTTGCAGGAGCTCTTACAGGTTGGTCTTGAGCCTTCATTAAAGATTCTAGTTGCTTTGCAAGGGCTGACATTTGATTCATTAGTGAACTGCTACTTTCTGCTTGGTAGACTGGAGCGGTCTCTTTCCTCTTGATGTCGTAAGAGTCAGCAGTGTGCCACTGAAAGCTAGAAGATGCCATCTCATCTATTAGTTTGTATGCATCATCTAGATCTTTTCTTATGAGGGACCCTCCTGCTGCGGCATCAATTGTAGCCCTGGTAGTGATTGATAGGCCACTATAAAAGATTTGCACCTGTCTCCACGTCAAAAAATCATGATGAGGACATCTCGTCCAAAGCTCTCCAAATCGCTCGCATGCCTCAAATAAAGATTCAGCTTCATGCTGTTGGAAGCAACATATCTCTGTCATAAGCTTAGAGGACCTTGATGGAGGAAAGTACTTTCCCAAGAATTGTTGAGTGAGATCCTCCCAAGTTCTGATGGAATTGGCTGGGAGTGAGAAAAACCATGCATTCATCGTTTCGGATACTGAGAAGGGAAAAAGGCGGAGTCGAATAGCATCATTGGAGACTCCATTGTACATGATGGTATCCGTCAATCGGAGGAACTTTGTCAGATGTAAATTGGGATCTTCATTAGGCATGCCTCCAAACTGTATGGAGTTCTGGACCATGGTTATGAGTGCTGGTTTCAATTTGAAATTGTTTGCCACCACATTAGGTGCCACAATGCTTCCAAGAGTGCCTCTAGCAGTGGGTGTCATGTAATCTTGAATTGATCTCCTTCCCTCTACCATTCTTTGCTCTCTCACTTCTTTTCTTTGTCTACGCGCTGTTCTCTCAAATTCTGGATCAAATAAACAAGCTGTAGAGTACTTAGAACGAGTGAGCATACATTAAAAGAAACTATAAAAAAAATTAAAATAAAATAAATACGAAAATTATAAAAAAAATAAAATAATAAACAAAACAAAATAAAATAAAACACAAATTGCTTAAATCAATTAAATTTAAGATTTGCTTAATATTGAAAAAGCAATCCCCGGCAACGGCGCCAAAAACTTGTTCGGAGGGCAAGCCACCCATCGTGAAGTAATAAAGGGTTCTTAAATTAAGTTCCCGAAATATCGTCCCACAAGGATTGATTTTCAATTACTAAGAATTTTCTAATTTAATTGTTTAAGCTTCAAAGATACGAGATCAATTAAAAACAAGAATTTATAAAATCAATTATAAAACTAAGAGCAAGGAATATAATGCACGTCTTGGTTAAACTTATCAGAGAGGAACTTAGGGCATATGAGTTTTCTCTTTCAATCCTTTATGTTATTTTTCTGTTTAATTCTAAATCTGATTTCCTTGTGATTACCAATCATTCATATGAAAACTATTAATACCCAATGATCATACAATATTAATATTCTTTTCTCTAAATTAACATCCCCAATGGTCATGCAAGACATCAATTTAAGAAAGCTTAAGGAACCTATGAACTTGTTAATTTAATAATGATTAGAAGAGAAAGATTGGTTTGATCCACCTAATCCTTTGTCTCGTTTTACCCTATACATCTATAAATTAACTGAGGTACGGTCGCCTAACGATATAATTAATTAGAATTAAGAGAGAAGCGCAATAAGATAAAATCTAATCACATAACAGAAATTAAATTAAGATTCAAACATCAAAATCCCATAAATTCATAAACAATAGTTCCCATAGCCCTAGCTATGGACCTAGTTACTCATGCTAAAGAAAAGAACTAAACCATTCATGAATAAAGCCATAAAGAAAAGCAAACTAGAATGAGATGGGTTTCCAGTCTTGAAGTACGGTCGCTTGAAACTCCAAGTCTCGCCAAGCATGTGCCAAGGATCCCGTGCAAGAAAGACGAGATGAGAGGTGTATTCCAAAGCCAAAGACTAGATAAAAAGGATCATTCAAAAGATGTCTTCAATGGTGCATCAGGTCTTCCTTTAATAGGGTTTGAAAACCCTAAAAACTCTTCATTATTGGGCTTTCCGCAGATGAGCACGGCCGTGCAAGGCCTTAAGCACGGCCGTGCATGGGCTCGAAGCACTCCCGTGCTTATTAAATAGGTCTGGGCATGTTGACTGCTGCGAAGCTCTAATCTTCCATCAATTTTGGCCCAAAATGTGCCCAAAATATACTTGCGGCCTCTTTATATCAAACTGCGTAATTAACAACTAAATTAGTGTAAAACCCATTTCAAATAAATGTCAAATATGAATAAATGGGCTATAAAAGAGGGCCTAATTACAAACTTATCATTGATATAATACTTTTATGAGGGACTACACCCTATGGACCGAAGCATGATAGACGCCGAAGTAGAGGAGCGTTGGTTGACAAAACTCTGGTTGCAGCCCGGAACTTGATTGAGAACATGGCTGCCAACTGCCAATAATTTGTAACAAGGAAAAATTCTTGTGTTACCAGAAATGTGAGTGAAGTACAAGTTGCTGAATCTAGTAAGCTGGAACACAAGCTTGATGAATTAACATCCATGGTGAAGCAATTGGCTTCCATGCAAAAGAGTGCTGCTGCATCTTGAACTCCTCCACCATCCGTTCCAGCCATGTTGTGTGGCATTTATTTAGCTACAGACCATTACACTGATAGCTATCCCACACTACAAGAGTTTGGCACTCTAGAAGGTAATCTTCAGGCTTATACTGCAAACATTTACACTAAAAAATTTCCTTCTCCAAATTCACAGCAACAGCCCAATTGGGATCTATCTTCCAATAGATACAACTCAGGCTGAAGGAACCATCCAAATTTGAGATGGGGGAGCAATTCTCAACAGCACAACCAGCAGCAAGGCACTCAATATCAAGCACATGATGCTGGCCCAATTAGATCCCATCAATCCCAGCATCAACGACAACAAGCCCAACACCATCACCAACCATCTTCTTCACAACCAAGTGCATCCCAGAAAAATGAACCATTATTGGAGGAGCTCATGAAGCAATTGACCATGAATAACATCACTTTCCAGCAGAAAGCCAAGGCTAGTATCAAATCTTTGGAGAATCAAATGGGACAGTTAGCCTCCTCTGTAAACTAGATGCAATCTCAAGGCTTAGGGAACCTCCCTACACAAACTGTTGTGAATCCCAAAAATGTGAGTGCAATCATCCTGAGATCTGGAAAAGTGATGCAAGAGCCCACAATGCCTAAGGAGAAGGAAGACCCAAGCTGTAATCCAGCTATAATTGGTCAAAATGGAGAGGAAATGACTCAAGAACAACCAGAACCTACCCCTGCCTAACCAAAGGTGGCAAAAAATGTTGAAAGGCCAATTCCTCTACCATTCCCTCAAAGAGTTATCCAGCCAAGCAAAAAGATTGAAGAGACTGAGAAAGAGATTTTTGAGACCTTTAGGAAGGTAGAGGTGAACATACCTCTACTAGATGTAATCAAGCAAATACCTAAGTATGCTAGGTTTTTGAAAGACTTATGCACCCACAGGAGGCGTCTTAAGGGTAATGAAAAGGTAAATATGGGTAGGAATGTTTCTGCTCTCTTTGAAAAACAAAGGTCCACAATGCCTGAAAAATGTAAGGGCCCAGGAACATTTGCTATCCCATGCATTATTGGTAATAATATAATTGAGAATGCCATGTTAGATTTAGGAGCATCTATAAATGTCATGCCTTTGTCCATTTTTACTTCATTGTCTCTTGGCCCTCTGCAGCCTACAGGTGTGTTTATTCAGTTACCCAACAGAAGCATAACAAACCCAGCTGGGATTGTTGAGGATGTACTAGTCAGGGTGAGTGATCTTATCTTCCCAGTCGACTTTTACATTTTGGACAAGCAAGAGGGAGAGTCAATGAAAAGTGTCGCCCCAATCATATTGGGAAGACCATTCTTGAAGACCGCCAAAAATTGATGTACACGCTGGGACACTTACCATGGAGTTTGGGGACAACATTGTGCGCTTCAACATACTTGATGCTATGAAGCACCCTTCTGAGGAACATTCTGTCTTCCAAATTGATTTATTTGATGATATGATAGATAAACAATTCTCTGAATTCTTAGAAACTAATTTTTTTTTATTTTACTGAATGTATAAATACTTCCATTTGTGAATATTGTAATAATTCTTCTATGTGTGACTCTTGTATTTCTGACTTTTTGAATGTGAATTCTGCAACTTCTAATATTGAAGAGATTGAAAAATTGATAGGGGAAGAATGTGATGTTTTAAGTTCAGCAAATACAATTGAATCTAACCCTTTTGATTTGAATGTTGCAGAGATTTCCTCTACTGAGAATGCTAAGCCACTTCCTTCTGTGGAGCAACCTCCTACATTGGAGCTTAAACCATTGCCAGAACATATGAAATATGCCTATCTAGAGGCAAATGAGAAGCTTCCAGTGATAATCTCCACCAAGCTTAATGTTGAACAAGAGGAGAAACTCCTAGAAGTGATTAAGAGGCACAAGAAAGCTATAGGCTAGACCCTTACTGATATTCTTGGAATGAGCCCCTCTTTGTGCATGCATAAAATATTATTGGAGGAGGGCGCTAAGCCAGTGAGGCAGCCTCAGAGGAGGGTAAATCCCATTATTCTGGACGTGGTGAAGATGGAGGCCACCAAGTTGTTGCAAGCTGGGATTATCCACCCTATATCAGATAGCACTTCGGTCAGCCTGGTCCAAGTGGTTCCAAAGAAATCTGGACTTACTGTGGTGAAGAATGAAAAAGATGAGTTGATACCCACCAGAGTCCAGAATAGTTGGAGAGTCTGCATAGACTACAGAAGGCTTAACCAAGGGACCCAGAAGGATCACTTCCCATTGCCTTTCTTTGATCAGATGTTGGAAAGGTTGGCTGAAGATCAGGAAAAAACCACTTTTACATGTCCTTTTGGCACTTTTGCCTTTAGAAGAATGCCCTTTGGCTTATGCAATGCTCCAGGAACATTTCAAAGATGTATGTTAAGTATTTTTTCTTATTTAGTAGAACATTGCATAGAAGTCTTTATGGATGATTTCACTGTGTATGACCCATTTTTTTCTGCATGTTTGAGTAATTTGGAAAAAGTTTTGAAAAGATGCATTGATACTAATCTTGTACTAAATTTTGAAAAATGCCATTTCAAGGTAGAGCAAGGTGTAGTGTTAGGCCATATCATTTCTGAAAAGGGAATTGAAGTAGATCCTGCAAAACTTGATATTATTGCACAATTACCTTATCCCTCTTGCATTCGAGAGGTTTGTGCTTTTCTTGGCCATGCAGGGTTCTACAGGAGATTCATTAAGAACTTCTCTAAAATTGCTATTCCCCTGTCCAAGCTTTTGCAAAAGAAGAGTGAGTTCAATTTTGATGAAAAGTGCAAGAAAGCGTTTAATATGCTTAAGGAAGGCCTGACCACCACACCCATCATCCAACCTCCAGATTGGACCACACCATTTGAATTAATGTGTGATGCATCTAATTATGCAGTGGGGGCTGCATTGACACAGTGAGTTGGTAAGTTTCCTCACATTATTTATTATGCTTCTATAACGTTGGATCTAGCACAATGTAATTACACCACAACTGAAAAAGAATTGTTGGCCATAGTCTTTGCATTGGACAAGTTTAGATCATATCTGTTAGGGTAAAAAGTTGTGGTTTTTACTGATCATTCTGCCTTGAAGTATTTGTTAAAAAAGACAGATTCTAAGCCCAGGCTTATAAGATGGATGCTCTTACTTCAAGAATTTGATTTGGAGATCAAGGATAGATAAGGATGATAGAGGGAGTTCTTGACCCTATTCTAATTTTAGATGATTTTCCTGATGAACAACTCTTGGAGTTGTATGCCTCACAGGCACCCTGGTATGCTGATATTGTTAACTTTCTTGTTGCAGGATATTTTCCAGTAGGTGCACCAAAAGCTAAAAAGGATAAGATAAGGAGTGATGCTAAACATTATGTTTGGGATGACCCTTATTTATGGAAATTCTGCATTGACCAAGTCATCAGAAGGTGTGTCTAACGAAGAAATCCCATCCATACTATAGTTTTGTCACGCCTCAGCTGTAGGAGGTCATCAAGGATCTCAGAGGACAGCAAGAAAAGTGCTAGATGCGGGACTGTACTGGCCATCAATTTTTAAGGACTCATGATAAGCATATTCCACCTGTGAGAGATGCCAAAGAGCGGGAGGAGTAATGACAGGGAGACAGGAAATGCCCTAACAGCCCATCCTATATTGTGACATCATTGATGTCCGGGGTATTGATTTTATGGGTCCATTCCCCTCCTCTTTTGGTTTTCTTTATATACTTCTTGCTGTTGATTATGTTTCCAAATGGGTGGAAGCCAAAGCCACCAGAATTAATGATGCTAGAGTTGTTGCAGGGTTTGTTCGTAGCAACTTATTTTGCAAGTTTGGAATTCCTAAAGCCATCATTAGTGATCAAGGAAGTCACTTCTGCAATAAGACTATGGAAGTCTTGTTGAAAAAATATGGAGTTTTACACAAAGTTTCCACTGCCTACCATCCATAGACAAATGGGCAGGTTGAGCTCTCTAATAGGGAAATCAAGAAAATACTTGAGAGAGTTATGCAGCCCTATAGAAAAGACTGGAGTCGCAAGCTTGATGATGCCTTGTGGGCACATAGAACAACATTTAAGACACCCTTGGGAATGTCACCATACAGGGTGGTCTATGAAAAAGCCTGTCATCTGCCAGTTGAGGTGGAACACAAAGCTTATTGGGCAGTAAAGACTTGCAATATCCATTATGAATAAGCTGGAGAGCAGATGAAATTACAGCTGCAGGAGTTGGAGGTGCTACGTCTTGAGGCCTTTGAGAACTCTAGAACTTACAAGGAAAAGACCAAATAATACCATGACAAGAAGATTTCAAGCAAAGAGTTCTACGTTGGTCAAAAGGTTCTCTTGTTCAATTCTCATCTTAAACTCATGCCTGGAAAGCTCAAATTAAGGTGGCTTGGACCTTTCACAATTACAGAGGTGTTTTCCCATGGTGCAGTAAAGATCATAAGTGACTCCACTAGCAAAAGCCTTATGGTAAATGGGCACCGCTTGAAGCCATTCTTGCAAAACTCAGCTACCTTGGAAGAAGTTGAGGAGATTGACTTGCAACCACCATGCAACAACCTCCATTCCAACCCTTGGCCTGCATAATTCATTTCATACATCAAGCTAGTGATGTTAAAGAAGCGCTGTGTGAGAGGCAACTCACAAGTTGATTAAGAATTTTTTTTTTATTGTTCTTAACATTTAATAAGCATTTTTATGATTGAGCTGCGAATTGTAATGAATTAGACATGGTTTTATTATATATTCTTCATTCTTTTTACAGTGAACAATTTTAAATTTTGAATTTGATTCATGTAGAGACCATAGGAATTGCATATGTACAAAGACATAACAAAGGTGCCCAATTCCATTTTATAGTAGTTACTTTCAAGCTAAAGTAAGTTATCCCACTCTCTGTAGTTCTCACTTTCAGTCTATAGTGACCACTTTCAAAAGGCTCTTGGGTTGTGAGTCTGCGCATAATCATTTCCAGTCCATAGTAAACACGCGCAGAGGTATTGGAATATAGAATGCTCTCTGTAGTTGTCTGTGAATACCCAATTTTATCCGGGTCCCCTCTTAAAATAAATAAATACATAAATAATAAAAATAAAATAAAAATTAGATAAGATTTTAAAATTTAGGTCTATAAGAGATTAGGATTTTAAATTTTAAATATGTAGATATTTAGGTTAGTGAGTAGATTTTAAGGGAAGTGGATGAGATGTTTAAGGAAAATGTGAGAGGTGGCCATCAGAAAAATAGGAAGGTGAAACCTTTTTTTAAATAAAAAGAATAATAAATAAATAAATTAAATAAGATCTAGGGTTAGGAGGTGTGGCTATAAATTGGAAGCTTAGGTTTTTAGAAGGGGACTTTTACACTTCATATCTTTATGTGATACTTTGAGGGCACAGAGAGAAAAAGAGAGAGCATACCAAGGTGCATCCGAGGTCAACAAAGAGAGTAAACCAAAAGAGTTGAAGGTTAAAGCTAACAAAATTCTTATTCTCCAAATCAAGTAAGATTTCCTTTTGTTGCTTGTTCTTCATCTATTATTTGCTCTCGTTTCTACTTATATATTTTTGTTTATATTAAAAGTCTCATGTTTTGTTTCTAAATGAAATATCTCTTCATCTATTATTTTGCTTTCATTTCTTCCTTCTGTTCATATTAAAAGTCCAACTTTTTATTTCTAAACAATTTTTTTTTGTTTTATTATGTGTACTTTGCTTGCATCTCTATCTTTTCCTTATTTTGTTAGTTCACATTGAATGTATCACCTTCTTTTTTAAATAAGATTGTTCCTTTTTGTAAACCCTAGTCTTCGCGAACCCTAAAAAATTCTAAAAAATAGGTATTGTTTGCTTTGCCTTTTGCCAACCCTAAAGCGTTTTCTACCCAAAAGTGTTTTTTTTTTTTTTGCAAACTCTAAAAATAATTTTTTTGAAAAATTCCAAGCATTCCTTTTTTACAAACCCTAAACATTTTTTTTCACCTTAAAAGTATCTTTTTGCAAACCCTAAAACATGTTCTACCCAAAAGTGTTATTTTTTTGAAAACCCTAAAAATAAATTTTTAAAAATCTCAAGTATTCCTTTTTTACAAAAACCTAAAAAAAAGAACCTTTTTTAAACCCTAACCATTTCACAAATTATAAAAGTCTAAAATTTTCAAACCCTAAAAATTATTTCTTTCTCTATAAATTTTAAAAATTTCAATTTCTTTACAAATCTAAAAAAAAACTAATTCCTTGATCAAACAATAATTATTTTCTTGTTATTTTGTTTGCTCTTGTGTTTGTTTTTATTGTTTGTTTTTATTGTTCTATATATATTTTGTTTATTTCTTATTATATATATATATATATATATAATCCAATATCGATAAGACATTTTGGTTATATATAAAAAAAAAGGCTTTTAAATCCACGCAATGGCCTAGTAATTTTGATAGAGCGGTGGATCTACCTTCAACATTGCTTGAATTATATGGGTTTATTGAGTAGTCGTGTACTAACTTGAACCCTATATAAGAGTGAATTTTTTTTAAAAAAATAATAATAAAAATCAAGCTAAAAAAAATTAACACTTTTGAAACTCATCCAAATCTAATTTTTAAAAGAACTACGTGATAGCTTTAATTCTTCCGTTTCATAGGGAGATACATAGGAGCGGGAACCTGACCCGTCAAGTCCCAAAAAATTTTTATTTTTTTTCAAATTTAAATTATTAAAAAAAATTTAAACTATGAGCAATTCAAAATAATAAAAAAAGAAAAACAAAATTTTTATGTTTATTTAAAAAAGGGGAATAAGTAAATAAAATACAAAAAAATGTTTTAAGATTATTTTGATTAATGCCAAAAATGTAAAAAAAAAAAAGAGAAAGAAAAAGAAAAAAAAGAGAGGGCAATAAGATCCTACAATTAATCCCTTCTCTCAATTCAAATTAAATTTTTATGTTTCTTTATTTAAAAATTAAAAAATAAATATTTACTAAATAAAAATCAAGTTAAATTTTATTTAATATGTAAAATAAAAAAATGAATAATATTTTATAAATAATCCACTTTCCTAATTTAAATTAATTTTTTAATTCTTTATTTAAAATTAAATTAAATATAAAAATGAATATTTTACTTAAAAACAAAGAAAGAAAATTAAATTCAAATTTTGTTTAAATTTATCCCATTCTAAAATAAAAAAAAGAAGAATAATATTTTGTAAATTATCCATTTTTCTAATTAAAACTAATTTTTTTAGTTTTTTACAAAAAATATGCAAAAATGAATTTTTACTTAATAAAAAAATTAAGTTGATTTTTATTCAAATTTATTTAATATGATAATAAAAAAAATAATATTTTATAAATATTTCACTTTCTCCATTCGAATTAGATTTTTAGCTCCTTGTTAAAAAATAAAGAATACAAAAAACGAAAAAAGAGATCTTACTTTAAGAAAAAATAAAAAAAATCATGTCATATTTTATTTAAATTTATTTAATACGAAAATAAAAGAAAATTAGTATTTTTATATATATTCACTCCTTTAATTCAAATTTTTTTAATTATATTTCTAAAAAATATTTATAAAATTAAAACTTAAAAAAATTGTTAAAAATGAGAAACAAGATTAAAAAAAATGACAAATCAGAAAATGAAAAAAACATCAATAATTTTCTTTTAAAATGAAATAAATAATTTTTAAAAAGTTTAAATGATTCTTGCATAATTAATTAGAAAGTAACCATTTTAATCAACGGATGCGTAGGGTACTAATACCTTCCCTACGCGTAAATGACTCCCGAGCCCAAACATGGTTTCAAAGATTATTTTTTTAAAAGTTTTTCCAATGTTTTTTTTCTTTAATAAACTTTGGTGGCGACTCCTTGTCATAGCCGTCCCGTCGTGGCCCTAGTTGCGACAGATGGTGACTCCACTAAGGATTTTTTTTTAAAGTTAAGCTTAATATAATTAATTGTGCAATATTTTTAACTTTTTTACATATTTGTTCCACTTTTTATCTTGTTTGTATATTCCTTATATTTCATTTATTGCTAGTGTATTTTGTAAATATTTGATATATTGTGAAACTTAGGATAGATGACACTTGTACCATTTGTTATTTGTTTGTTGATGTTTGATGTTTAGTAGGGTAATGGTTTGTATGCTCCTTCCACACACATTACTAACACTCACCTCACACACATTTGGGCTCTATTCCCGAGCCTGTGCGAACCTAGGAATAGAAGATGCCTTGACTGCTGTTATTAAGGAGCTTGTTGCTCACTTGGCCATTGTCTGGGTATCGCTCAGGTTGTTACTAGCATCATGACTTAGTCATATTGAGAGGGCATGTCCTAGGTTATGAGCTGGGTCCTTATAATTTAATAGGGGCAATCTGGGGGCCATAATAGACTTAGGGATTTAGATCCACTTCAAGACCATGCACTAATTAATGGCCATAGTGACCACCTAACTATAGGATTCTATCCAAAATAAGGACACATGAGGAGCTCACTCTCCTTTCTCTTCATTCATCATAGCCTTAGTAACATGACATGCATACCATGAGCATACAATTTTCTTTCCTTTGCATCCAAAAATATAAAACATTGAAAAAAATATATATTCATTTTGTGAAAATCAAGGTCATTACGTTGAGCCTGCATCGGTAGGACATCTCCTAAGGATGATGGGTTACATTTCATCTCATTATTTGAAATCATCCAAATTATCATGCATTCATTAAGTTTACATATCAAACATCAATTTTATTTTATTATATTTTTCTTTTTTCTTTATGCTTTTTTTTTTGTATAAAATTTTTTACAAGATTTAATAGCATTAAAAAATGAGAGAAGTTCAAGTTCACATTAGCAATGCATCAGGACCAATGAGAAGTATCAAAATCACTGTGTTGAGTAATGACCTTCAAAGAGTGAATGTGATTCGCCAACATATGCCCAAAGAAGCACACTTAAACTTTGAAAGGAAATACGGTCGAATCCTCGATTTGCTTTCTATCTCAATATAAACACCAATGTTGAGCGCTCTAGCCCAATTCTGGAATTCAAAACTCAAATGCTTGGAATTACCCAGCGTGGATCTTGTGCCTACCATAGAAGAATATGAAATGATGGTTAGACTACCAATCAAGGAAGACAATAAGGTATATCTATATAGAGGAAATTACGTGGGATCCAGGAAAATAGCTGCTTTGATCGGCCTAAGCATAGAACGAGCCGAGTTTGAGAACAGGGGATCAGTTCAGGGTTGGAAGAAGGGCTATTTAGAAGAGTATCTGGAGTCTATATACAAGCAAGGAAACTGGGACAATTTTAACAAGACTCTCGCATTATTAATCTAGGACTAGTTATATTCCCATTCACCTCAGGTTTTGTAGACCAAGCTGCTATGGATGTATTTCACCAATATGAAATAAACAGAGTGAACCCGGTTCCCGCTATCTTAGTAGATACTTTACTTTCTATGAAAGTATGTCATAAGAGAAACAGGGGTACATTACGATGTTCTCATTTATTATTTATTTGGTTGACAACCTATCTCTATGCATTGAATCACATGGGTCCAATGCCCAATCCTCTGAGGAGTTTTCATCGCATTCCAATCAAAAAACAAGATGCTCGAGTATGGAAAGAAGACTTCTTGAGATTCAATGCTGAAAAGTTTCCATGGGTATGTCCTTGGTACCACCCCAGAGACACAATTGTTAGTTGCAGAAAGTTTTCAAGTGTGTCTTTGATGGGACCAAGAGGATGCATAGCATATACTCCAACCGTAGCTCTCAGAAAACTCAAATGGACTCAAACCAAGCCAAGGAATGAAGAATTGGGAGGACTGATCTTCCAGTATACTGAAGATGGTACAAACAAGCGTCTAGAAGAAATCAAAACTGCTTGGAAGAATGTTAGAAGAAAGGAAAAGAAGGAACTGGGTAAACCTCGTATGACCGTCTCACCATAATATCGAGAGTGGAGGGAAGCTAGAAGAATCCAAAATCAAGCCCCTAAAGTAGATTGTCAAGAAAAGGAATCTTCTCAAGCACTCAATGAAGCAGTGACTTCTTTAACGACCTAGTTAGAAGGAGCAAAAGCACAAATGAGATTATTGGAAGAGGAAGGAGAATACGTCAAGGTGGAGGTTGACTGGCTAAAGAGACAACATCAAAAGAAAGATCGAGAAATAGAACATTTAAAAGATCAATATGCCAACGGGTTTAATGACTCAAATGGCAAAGGGGCAAAAAGAAAGTGGAAAGAAGAAGCTTCTCACTCCAAAATGAAAAGAATGCGAGATGAAATAAACATGCTGATTGAGGCTTTGAAGACAGAGAAGGAGGCATCCCTCTCTAAAATGAAGAGTGCACAAGATGAAATGAATATGTTAAAGAGAGAATTGATCAAGACTCTTGAAAGGAGAGGAAATTACAAAACCAGAATGAAGCGCTTGAGAATGAGAAAGATAAATGGCGCATTCGAGCCGAGTATGAACAGGAAAGGAAGAGGGAGTGGATGAAGAGGTGCAATGACATGTATGACTACGTCCAACGTCACACCACAAAGCTGTTAGAACACTTTCGAGAAACAAAGGAAGAGTACCAAAGGAACCATGAGATTGTGTTTCCTCTTAAAGTCATTATGTTCTTCAGATATTGTAAAAACCTTGCTATGAGTTTTGGGGTGCATGTGTAATTCCTTCACTTGAAAATGACACCGTATTTATTCTATTTGATATGGAATAAAATTTATTTGTGGCATTCATATTTGGCTTTAATACAAATTTCACCTATTGAGGATACCCTCATTCTTAACCAAAGTGATTTGCCATGGAATGAGAGCCTGAGACATATGATGCATTACTAATGAGTAAGACCTCGGCTATTAAGAAGTGAATACTTCCTTAAACCGAGTGTCAACTACTGCTCGACCTAAGAGGGATTTGCCTCTAGCCTTGAAAAGTAGGGAACTTCTCTAAAACATTGAATGTTTAACAAAAACATATTAGTCTTCTTTTTACTCATCATGTTTTTTCATAATTAAAATTAGCAAAATTGCGGATCAGACATCCTTATAGAATGCGTTCCCAATCAAAGATCATAGACGAATTAGAACAACACAATGAAGAGTTGAGAAATGAAGTAACCAACTGAAAGATCAAATGGCCAGAATTTTGGAAATATTGCAATCTTTGGAAAGGAGAAACACTGAGGGGATCACACCAGGTAATGAAGGACCGCCTGCTACTCCCACGTATCCACCTGGCTTTATCCCCCAAGGGACAATGACACCACTAACATTGCATCCCACTAGGCCTATCCAACAGACTAATTTTCAAGAGGCTCAATTCCCACCTTATGGCCTCTCAGCTGGCTATGCACCACCTATGGCTCAAGAGGCACAATTTTCATCATACAATAATGCATCTCCAGCTGTAAGTGATTCATTAATCACTCAAGAACAATCTACCCAAACCCTAGGCATGCCTTTAAACATCACCAAAAACCCTCAAACCTTTCCAATATTGCCAAAGGATACTATTCCTAACCCACAGGTTATCCTCCAACCACAAACTATCAAACTGAGCACCCAAGGGAATCCACCTACCCCCATTGGTATTGCCAACACATCTTTTCATCCCACTATTGAAGAGTTTCAGCCAGATGAGGATGATCATTCTAAAGGGAAGTTACAACTCTTGGAAGACAGGTTGCGAGCTATTGAGGGTAATAGTTATGGTATTGGAGACGCAGTTGACCTTTGTCTGGTGCCAGACCTAGTAATTTCTCCAAAATTTAAAGCACCAGAATTTGATAAATACAGAGGCATTACATGTCCAAAGAGTCACCTAACCATATACTGCAGGAAAATGGCATCGCATGCTCGTGATGACAAGTTGTTAATCCATGTCTTCCAAGATAGTCTAACTGGGACAGCTTTAAATTGGTACATGCATCTGGAACGTACTCGTATTCGTTGTTGGAAGGATCTAGCTGATGCTTCCCTGAAGCAATATAAGCACAACATTGACATGGCTCCTGATAGATTAGAGCTTCAAACCATGATGAAGAAGGACCATGAAACTTTTAAAGAATATGCTCAAAGATGGAGAGAGACGACAGCACAGGTTGAGCCACCCCTTTCAGAAAAGGAAATTGTTTCCTTATTCATTGATACTCTTAGATCTCCCTATTATGACAAGATGATTGGAAGTATCTTCGCAAATTTCTCTAATGTTGTCATTATAGGAGAAAGAGTAGAAAATGGCATGCGAAGTGAAAAAATTGCCTATGCTACAGGGGAAACTAGCATCAAGAGGCCATTGAGTGGACCTGGGAAAAAAAAAGAAGGGGAAGCCAATGCAGTAATGTTTCACCCCTCTGGAAAAGTCGACCCTAGACCAGCTCATACCCCTTATAAATCTTACCATCCCAACACACAAAATCCATCCTCCACACTCTCCATACAACCACCCCAAACCAACCAAGCCCATCACACTTATCCCAACCAAGCAAGAACCCAAAACTATCAAGACCAAAAATCAGTTCACTTTGACCCCATCCCTATCACCTATACAGAACTGTTACCTTAATTACTACATAGCTCAATGGTGGTGTGTTGTCCCATGAAACCCCTGGAACCCCCATATCCCAGGGGGTATGATCCAAATGCCAGGTGCAAATACCATGCAGGTGCTGTTGGCCATTCCACAAAAATTTGTAATGCACTAGAGTTTAAAGTGCAAGATTTGATTAATGCAGGGTGGATAAGTTTTAAGGAAAAGAATCCCAATATCAGAAGCAATCCTTTACCAGGTCATCAGGGACCATCTGTCAACCTTATTGATGAAGGCAGGGAATAATTCTTGAGGAGGAAAGTTGAAGATGTGAAGACCCCATTGAAGTCCATTTTTAGAGAAATGTGCAAATTTAGACTAATTGAGCGAAATTCGGAAAGAGAAAATGCTTGTGAGTTTCACCCTAATGCAGCCCACACATTGGAGGAATGCATTGAATTTACCCACACTTTGCAAGACCTTATGGATAAGCAATTAATCCAAATTGGTTGCTCCAAGATTGATCAAGAGGTGTTGGCAGTTGATGAGTTGACCTCAAATAGCCCAAAACCTTTGGTCATCCATTACACCAAGAAAAGAATTGCATCAGTATCTACTCTACCAAAGCCCATCATTTTACGAGTCCCTATGCCTTTCTCATATAAGGACAATAAAACGGTACCTTGGAAATACGATGTGAAAGCTTACACTAATAATCATGAAGAGAGTTAATTAAAGGACATTGATTCCCATGCTGTTGATGTTACAAATATCGCTGGTGTCAGAGGTATAACTCGGAGTGGTCAAATCTATACTCCGAAGGAATTGAGGAATGAACAGTTGATAGAAAAGAGGAATAATTGTGAAAAGGAGGGCACCAAGGCAACTGACTCAATAGCTAAAGACAAAAAGGGGAAACAAAAGAAAATGGTCTCTCATGAAGAGGCCTGTAAGTTTATGAAGCTTATAAAACAGAGCGAGCATATAGTGGTGGACCAACTAAACTGAATTCCTGCTAGAATATCATTGTTGTCATTGATGATGAACTCAGAATCTCATAGAAAAGCATTGTTAAAAGTCTTAAATGAGGCTCACGTTGTCCATAATATCTCAGTAGACAAGCTAGAAGGTATTATTGGCAACATCATTGCCAATAATTATCTTATATTTACTTATGATGAAATTCTCGTGGGAGGAGCGGGACTTAACAAAGCTTTGCACATTTTTGTGAAGTGTATGGATCATATCTTGGCAAGAGTCTTAATTGATAACGGCTCTTCACTAAACATAATGCCTAAAATGACCCTAGCAAAGTTACCATCAGATGGATCATACATGAAGCCAAGTACCATGGTGGTTAAAGCATTAAATGGCTTTCGAAGAGAAGTGATTGGGTAAATAACTTTACCGATGATGATTGGACCTATTATCTTTGAGGTAACATTCCATGTGATGGATATCGCACCGGCATATAGTTGTCTCTTGGGTAGACCATGGATTCACTGTGCAAGGGCTGTACCTTCTATACTTCACCAAAAACTGAAGTTTATTATAGATGAAAAGTTAGTCATTGTCTCAGCTGAAGAAGACCTATTAGTGACTAAGCCTTCATCCACCCCTTATATTGATGTCACTGAAGAGGCTCTGGAAACCTCATTCTAGGCACTTGAGATTGCTAATACCGTGAATGTGGGGCAGGGAACATCTGTCATGAAGCCACAACCATCAAATACAGCTATGATGATAGCGAGAGTTATGCTTGAAGAAGGTTATTAGCCTGGATGAGGGTTAGGCAAGAATGAGAAAGGATTGATTGAGTTGCCTAAACCAATTGATAATAAAGATCGATTTGGACTTGGTTATAGGCAAACAAGGGCAGATAAAAGAAGGATAATAGCTGAGAGAAGAGAAAAGAGGATGGCCAAATTAGAAAATAGAGAGCCTGAAATTGGAAGGATCCCTTTTTGTGATCTCCTACAAAGCTTTCAAAGTGTAGGATTTGAATTTGCAGATCCAGTGGCTACTGCTGAGGAAGACACCCATGGAGATGAACATGTCAATTTAGTTTGCGCGTGCTCGCCGAATACAAAGATTGGCAATTGGGAGATCATTGAGCTTCCTATGATTTTAGATTCAAAATTCAAGTAATTTGTAATGCTGATTCTATTGCTCTGCCCAAGGATTTAGGATATTTGTTTTTCTTTATTTTGTTTTATTGAATCGGGCGTACATGTTTCCTTTTGATATTATCAATAAAATGCATTTTGAATTTTCCAATAAAATTTCCTTCCTTTCCTATTATTAGACCTTTCGCTATCTTCTTATCTTTTTGTTATTGCAAACTATAAATTGTGTAGACCTGATGATGATATACTCGAAAGTGCCAATGCTAATATCGCTCGGAATAATGTTGATTGTCTCATTAATCAAGCTAGCAATAAAACTGAACATGAGCACAATCCTTCTCCTGAACTGCTAAGGCTAGTAGAGCAAGAAACTAAAGAAATTTTGCCACACCAAAAACCTATGGAGATGATTAATCTGGGCCTCGGAGAAGAGAAAAATGAAGTCAAAATCGGCACCTTATTAAAAGAGAATGAGCGCCACAAGTTGATAGAACTCCTCCATGAATATAAGGACATCTTTGCATGGTCGTACCAAGACATGCCTGGCCTCAATGCAAATATTGTGGAACATAAATTACCACTAGGGCCAGAATGTCCCCAGATCAAGCAAAAGTTAAGACGAATGAAGCCCAAAATGTCCTTAAAAATCATAGAAGAAGTGAAGAAACAACTTGATACTGGTTTCCTAATTGTTGCAAAATATCCACAATGGGTTGCAAACATAGTGCCTATCCCTAAGAAAGATGGAAAAGCCTGAATGTGAGTAGACTATCAAGATCTAAACCGAGCTAGTCCTAAAGATGATTTTTCACTGCCCCACATTGACATACTTGTAGTCAACATAGCCCAACACCAATTCTTCTCCTTCATGGACGGTTTCTCAAGATATAATCAGATCAAAATGGCAGAAGATGATAGAGAAAAGACCACATTCATCACACCTTGGGGTACCTTTTGCTACAAAGTTATGCCGTTTGGGTTAAAAATGCCGAGGCAACATACCAAAGAGCAATGGTGACCTTATTTCATGATATGATGCATAAAGAGATTGAGGTGTATGTAGATGACATGATTGCAAAATCTAGAAGTGAAGAGGATCATATTGTTCATCTTTAGAAGCTATTTGAGCGACTGAGAAAGTTTAAGTTGAGGTTGAATCCAGCCAAATGTGCCTTTGGCATGAAGTCTGGCAAGCTACTCGGATTCATAGTTAGCCATAAGGGGATAAAAGTGGATCCTGACAAAGTTCGAGCAATTCTTGAAATGCCACCACCTAACATAGAAAAAGAAATTCGAGGTTTCTTAGAGAGACTAAACTATATTGCTCGATTCATATCCCAATTGACCGCTACATGTGAACCGATTTTTAAATTATTGTGCAAAAATCAACCAATGAAATGGAATGATGATTGCCAAGAAGCCTTTGAGAAAATCAAGCAGTACTTACAAGACCCTCCAGTTTTGATTCCACCAGTTCCGGGAAGACCCTTAATCATGTATCTGACAATACTCAATGGATCAATGGTTGTGTGTTAGGGCAACATGATGACTCTTGAGGAAGAGAGCATGCCATTTATTATTTAAGCAAAAAATTCACCAATTATGAAGCCAATTACTCATTGTTGGAGCGAATTTGTTGTTCTTTAACTTGGGTTGTCCGCCGATTGAGATAGTATATGCTTAGCCACATGACTTGGTTGGTATCAAAGATGGATCCGATCAAGTATATCTTTGAAAAACCTACTCTCACTGGGAGAATTGCTCGTTGGCAAGTACTTTTATCTGAATATGACATTGTGTACGTCACTCAAAAGGCAATCAAAGGCAGAGCTCTAGCAGACTACCTAGCCCACCAGCCAATAAATGACTACCAGTCAATGCAGTGTGAATTTCCTGATGAAGACATAATGACTTTGTTTAAAGAAGAAGGGTCAGGAAAGGAAAAATGGATCATGCTATTTGATGGGGCCTCTAATGCATTGGGACATGGAGTTGGCACTGTGTTAATTTCCCTAAAGAAACACCATATCCCAATCATTGCAAGACTATCTTTTGATTGTACAAATAATGTGGCAGAATATGAAGCATGCGTCCTAGGGATCCAAGCAGCCATAGAATCAAAGGTCAAGATTCTTGAAGTATACGGTGATTCGACCTTGGTGATTCATCAATCGCGAGGTGAATGGGAGACTAAATATGGCAAGCTAATCTCTTATCAGGATTTTGTGAGAGTTGATAAAGCAATTTGAGGAAATCACCTTTCATCATATCCCACAGGAGAATAATCAGTTGGCAGACGCATTAGCTATCCTAGCATCCATGTTTGAATTGAGCAACGAAAAAGATATGCCACTTATAAAGATTCAACATCGTGATCAGCCAACATATTGCCAACTAGTAGAAGAAGAGTTAGACGGACGACCATGATACCACGACATCAAGCAGTATATCCAAAATAAAGAGTATCCGTCAGGAGCTTCAGAGAATTGCAAAAGAACGCTAAGAAGATTGGCAATGAGTTTCTTTTTAAATGGTGAGATACTCTACAAGAAAAATCATGACATGATACTACTTAGATGTGTGGATGCCAATGAAGCACAAAATATTATCAGAGAAGTCCATGAAGGCTCCTTTGGAACCCATGCAAATGGACATGCCATGGCAAGAAAGATCTTAAGGGCTGGCTATTATTGGCTAATCGTGGAGACTGATTGCTTCAAATACGTAAAAAAATGTCACAAATTCAAACCTATGCAGATAACATCCATATCCCACCAACAACATTAAATGTCTTGTCATCACCATGGCATTTTTCAATGTGGGGGATGGATGTAATAGGGCCCATTGAGCCTAAGGCATCAAATGGACATCGTTTCATCTTAGTAGCAATTGACTATTTCACCAAATGGGTTGAAGCCACCTCATACGCCAATGTGACTCGAAATGTAATAGTGAGGTTTATCAAAAAGGAATTAATATGTCAGTATGGCCTACCAAATAAGTTGATCACAGATAATGCCACTAATCTCAATAACAAAATGATGACAGAGTTATGTACTAATTTTAAGATTTAGCATCATAACTCTTCTCCATACCGCCTAAAAATGAATGGAGCAGTTGAAACAGCTAACAAGAATATTAAAAAGATTATTCAGAAAATGGTGGCGACGTATAAAGATTGGCACGAAATGCTTCCTTTTGCTCTACATGGATATCGTACTTCTGTCTGCACATCAACCGAGGCAACTCCATTCTCCTTGGTATATGGTATGGAAGCAATTCTTCCAATTGAAGTTGAAATCCCTTCACTAAGGGTGCTGATGGAAATTGAATTAGAAGAAGCGGAATGGGTACGAACTCGTTTTGACCAATTAAACCTTATTGAAGGAAAAAGGTTAAATGCAATGTGTCATGGTCAATTGTACCAGAAGAGATTAAAGAGAATGTTAGAAAAAAAGGTACACCCTCGAGAGTTTCAAGTAGAGGATTTGGTAGTCAAGAAGATACTCCCTATTCAAAAGAGTCGTATTGGTAAGTGGACTCCAAATTATGAAGGACCTTACGTCGTAAAGAAGGCGTTCTCAGGAGGAGCCTTGATTCTTTCAAACATGGATGGCAAAGACTTATCATATCCTGTGAATTCTGATGTAGTCAAAAAATACTAACCTTGAAAAAACAAAAAGAGGTGAAAGCTTGCTAGGTTGGAAACCTGAAAGGGAGACGTAGGCAAAAATTAGAGCAGCTCGTTGGATTGAACACTCGAAAGAGCGATCCAAGCAAAAATTAGGGCAAGATAACTCACCATTAGGCTGTGACCCAAAAAGGTAGTCTAAATGGATATTTGAAGTGTGATCCAAACTTTTGAAGTTCCAAGATGAAAAATTGAAACTCTAGGAAGCATATGCCTAGAGCTTTAAACTGGAGCAATTTATGGTTTGCTAAAAGGGTGGTCAGGGTCATTCATAACTATGGAGACAGTCACGTGCTTGCAGCTCTGGGAGAAACGTATATCTGAAGCTCTAAACTGGGGCAATTCATGGTTTGTTTAAAGAGCAGTCAAAGTTATTCATCTACGATATTAGCATTGTTCATCTGGAAAGTGTTCATCAAAACAACTATGTACTCTTACGCTCTCCACTCATCCAACAAAGCTTGTTCATATAAATACATTCTCCTTATTGAGTAAATAAAATTATCTTCTTTAAACCTAACCATGATTAATTCATTGTGCATTTTGTTAAACACATATCCAGAGAAAACAAAAATAAAAAAACAAAAACAAAAAGGAATGAGCAGAGAAAGAGAGAAATGGGCATCAAAGGTGTCTTGATAGATCTAGCAATTGCAGTAAGCTCATTGAAATTCCACAACTTTAATCCCCCTGCAAACTATTATTGGGGATCGTCAATTGCAGTCAAACTGGAATACACCTTGATAAGAATTCAAATAACAAAAAGAATTAGAAGGTCTAATCTCATTTTGAACTAGAAGTCACACGATTCTGTAAGGGTGACAAATCCCAAATTCAAACTGAAAATATTATTGTAATTTTGAAAAGACTCATATCTTCATTACTTCCAAAAGTCTTGCATCATGCATCTTCATTGCTTTCAAAAGTCTTGCATCATGCATCTTCATTGCTTTCAAAAGTCTCGCATCATGCATTACTCTTGCATCATCATTACACCACTTTTCATATAATGCATCATTATGCATGGGCAAACACTCTTGTCTAGAATCTGACTGGAACTCTTACTCTTTTGCTAAAGTCCAGAACCTGACTAGCATATTTACCTGTTGCCAAAAGTCCAGAACCTGACTGGCACGTCTACCGTTTATTAAAGTCCAGAACCTGCCTGACATGTCTACCGTTTACTAAAGTCCAGAATCTGACTGGCATGTTTACCTATTGCCAAAAGTCCAGAACCTGACTGGCATGTCTACCGTTTATTAAAGTCCAGAACTTGACTGGTATGTTTACCTATTGTCCAAAGTCTAGAACCAGACTGACATGTCTATCGTTTGCTAAAGACCAGAACCTGATTGACATAATTACCTTTTGTCTAAAGTCTAGAATCTGACTGGCACATCTACTCTTTGTTAAAAGTCCAGGGCTTTTTCAGACCGCAGATAAAATTGATTCACTTCTTTACCCATTTCTTACCATAATAATATGAAATTTTTATTATTCATATCATTGAGTAAGAAATAAGTAAAGAGGGGCAACTGTGAATACCCAATTTTATCTGGGTTCCCTCTTAAAATAAATAAATACATAAATAATAAAAATAAAATAAAAATTAGATAAGATTTTAAATTTTAGGTCTATAAGAGATTAGGATTTTAAATTTTAAATTTTAAATATGTAGATATTTAGGTTAGTGAGTAGATTTTAAGGGAAGTGGATGAGATGTTTAAAGAAAATGTGAGAGGTGGCCATTAGAAAAATAGGAAGGTGGAACCTTTTTTTTAAATAAAAAGAATAAAAAATAAATAACTTAAATAAGATCTAGGGTTAGGAGGTGTGGCTATAAATAGGAAGCTTAGATCTTTAGAAGGGGACTTTTATACTTCATATCTTTATGTGACACTTTGAAGGCATAGAGAGAATTCTAGAGAGAGAGCTCAGGAAAAGAAGAAAAAGAAGAGAGAGCTAAAAAGAAATCAACTGAGAGCATACCAAGGCGCATCTGAGGTCAACAAAGAGAGTAAAACAAAAGAGTTGAAGGTTAAATCTAACGAAATTCTTATTCTTCGAATCAAGTAAGATTTCCTTTTGTTGCTTGTTCTTCATCTATTATTTGCTCTCGTTTCTGGTTGTATATTTTTGTTTATATTAAAAGTCTCAAGTTTTGTTTCTAAATGAAATATCTCTTCATCTATTATTTTACTTTCATTTCTTCCTTTTGTTCATATTAAAAGTTCAACTTTTTATTTCTAAACAAAAATCTCTTTGTTTTATTATGTGTACTTTGCTTGCATCTCTATCTTTTTTTTATTTTGTTAGTTCACATTGAATGTATCACCTTTTCTTTTAAAATAAAGATTGTTCCTTTTTGCAAACCCTAGTCTTTGTGAACCCTAAAAAATTCTAAAAACCAAGTATTGTTTGCTTTGCCTTTTGCCAACCCTAAAGCATTTTCTACCCAAAAGTGTCTTTTTTTTTTTTGCAAACCCTAAAAATAATTTTTTTGAAAAATCCCAAGTATTTCTTTTTTACAAACCCTAAACATTTTTTTTACCTTAAAAGTATCTTTTTGCAAACCCTAAAGAATGTTCTACCCAAAAGTGTTATTTTTTTTGAAAACTCTAAAAATAAATTTTAAAAAATCTCAAGTATTCCTTTTTTACAAACACCCAAAGAACAAGAACCTTTTTTAAACCCTAACCATTTCACAAATTATAAAAGTCTAAATTTTTTAAACCCTAAAAATTATTTCTTTCTTTGTAAATCTTAAAAATTTCAATTTCTTTACAAATCTAAAAAAAAAACTAATTCCTAGATCAAACAATAATTATTTTCTTGTTATTTTGTTTGCTCTTGTTTTTGTTTTTATTGTTCTATATATATTTTGTTTATTTCTTATTGTATATATATATATATATATATATATATATATATATATATATAAAATCCAGTATCAATAAGACATTTTGGTTATATATATAAGAAAAAGGCTTTTAAATCCACACAACGGCCAAGTAATTGTGATAGAATGGTAGATCCACTTTCAACATCGCTTGGATTGTAAAGATTTATTGAGTAGTCGTGTACTAACTTGAACCTCATGTAAAAGTGGATTTTTTTAAAAATAATAATAAAATAAAAATCAAGCTAAAAAAAATTAACACTTTTGAAACTCATCCAAACCTAATTTTCAAAAGAACTACGTGACAGCTTTGATTCTTCTGTTGTATATGGGAGATACGTAGGAGCGGGAACCTGACCCGTCAAGTCCCAAAAAAATTTTATTTTTTTTCAAATTTAAATTACTAAAAAAAAATTAAACTATGAGCAATTCATAATAATAATAAAAATGGAAAACAAAATATCTATGTTTATTTAGAAAAGGGGAATAAGTAAACAAAATATCTATGATTAATCCCTTCTCTCAATTCAAATTACATTTTTATGTTTATTTATTTAAAAAATAAAAAATAAATATTTACTAAAAAAAATCAAGTTAAATTTTATTTAATATGAAAAATAGAAAAAATAAATAATATTTTATAAATAATCTATTTTCCTAATTTAAATTAATTTTTTTATTTCTTTATTTAAAATTAAAAAATATAAAAATGAATATTTTACTTAAAAACAAAGAAAGAAAATTAAATTCAAATTTTGTTTAAATTTATCCCATTCTAAAATAAAAAAAAAGAAGAATAATATTTTGTAAATAATCCATTTTCCCAATTAAAACTAATATTTTTAGTTCTTTACAAAAATATGCAAAAATGAATTTTTACTTAAGAAAAAAATCAAGTTGATTTTTATTAAAATTTATTTAATATGATAATAAAAAATAATAATATTTTATAAATATTTCACTTTTTCCATTCGAATTAGATTTTTAACTCTTTATTCAAAAATAAAAAAAATACAAAAATACAAAAAAATGAAAAAGAAATCTTACTTTAAGAAAAAATAAAAAAAGTCATGTCATATTTTATTTAAATTTATTTAATATCAAAATAAAAGAAAAATAGTATTTTTATATATATTCACTTCTTAATTCAAATTTTTTTAATTGTATTTCTAAAAAATATTTATAAAATAAAACTTAAAAAAAATTGTTAAAAATGAGAAACAAGATTAAAAAAAATGACAAATCAGAAAATAAAAAAAAACATCAATAATTTTCTTTTAAAATGAAATAAATAATTTTTAAAAAGTTGAAATGATTCTTGCACAATTAATTAGAAAGTAACTGTTTTAATCAACGGACGTCGTTTTAAAAAGTTGAAATAATTTTTTTATTTTTTATTTTTTTATTTCTTTTTCTTATTGCATTTTTTCTGAACCCCCATACTTGAAATGCAATAACATTAATGAAACAAATGTACTCACTATTCCCTAAGGTTAGGTATAACATGGTTTTCCACTTAAAGCTTATAATGTGCTAGAAGTCAAAGAATTGTCATTAAGACTCAAAGGGGCTAAACAAAGGGCAAAATGCAAGGTAAGCTATATAACCAAGTGGGTAAAAATTTGAAAGAAATGCCTCTATCATGTTCATAATTGCATATGAAAATTGTAGCCTCAAAGAAGAATCAAAATAAGTTCTAGAATACAAAATCTAAGAGGAAAAACACACAAGAAAGAAAAGAATGACATGAATTTCAACCATCCAAAAATAAGGCTCAAAAGCTCGCAAAGGTAAAGTCTAACATACTCAATCATACAAATCAAAATCAATCACCCAATTCACATATATCAAGAGGAAGAAGCAAAGATGAAATCATGTAAGAACTCTATCCTCCTTAATGACTAATGCCTTAAGTCAACAACTTCCAATTCAACAAAGGAAAATAAAAAACAAAAACAATGCTAAAAAAAAATAAAAAATATTTCTTTATTTATTTTTTATCAATAACCTATCATTCTCCCTCCCACACTTCAATTTTACATTGTCCTCAATGTAATGTATAATGGAAATATAAGTAAAATATAGTAAGGAAAGGAAGAGGGAAACTCCCTAATCAAGCATAAGTGGCCGCTAGTAAGTGGACCTCCTCAGTGGTCTCCAAGGGTACGTCCTCATGAAATGGCTTTAAGTGATGGCCATTCACTGTGAGTACTTTATCCGTTCCAGGCTCCAAAATTTGCACACCACCATAGGAAAAAATCTTAGTCATGATATAAGGACCAAGCCACCTAGAACGAATCTTACCAGAAAAGAACTTGAGGCGAGAAACTCAAATGCAAGACCATTATTGAATGCAGAAAATAAATTGAAAACTTCTAAAAGAAAAAAAATAATTATGAGTTGCCTCTCACACAACGCTCTTTTAACGTCACTAGCTTGATGCCTTATGATCTTTAATTCTAGGAGATACTTTTATTAGTAGCAGTTTCATTTGTATCCCTAGATATTCCTCCTTTTTCTCATAAATTTGCAGCACTTCATCTAATTGGGAACATGGAAGAAATAACTATGGATAGACTTCCAGCTGTTTGATAAACTCAATGAGCTTCTTTCCATGTTCTTGATTGCTTTTATGTGCAGAATATTGTGTACTCTTGCTATATGTTGGCTGCTGCACTCTTGGATATATAGTGATGTAGTATCCATACTTCAACTGCTTAGGAAATGGCTTCAACTCATATACAGAAGGCAGTGTTAAAATTAGAGCTGGATCTGCTGTGGATGCATTATGATTTACTTTTTCAGAATCTGTAATAGCTGCATCAAAATTACCATAAACATATGTATTAATCTCAACACAGATGTTACATTTTGCAGAATTATTACATGCATCGCAAGTGAAGGAATCAGAGTAATTGGCGAAGCTAGGATAATCAATATAATCTGAAAACTCCGCCAAATTATCATCTACTAAATTATCTAACAAATTAATATGACAAACCGAATGAAATGAGTGAGAAACAGTTTTCTCAAAATTTTCTACTGCATTAGTAGCGGTAACATGAGGAGTAGAAGCAAATTTTGCACTTGCTGGACTGCAATCACTTTATGGAGTGATAGCATTAGGATCTTCATCCATTGGTTGCTGCTCTTGAGAGTTTTGAATGGCCTTTCCTAATCTCAAGGTGGTGGCACTAACAGTCTTTGGATTGACAACTGGTTGTGCAGATAGATTGGCAGAACCTTGAGATTGCAAGTGATTCAAAGCGAAAGCCAACTGTCCATCCGATTTCCCAAGTTTTGTATAGTTGCTTCTGTTCTCTGCTGGAAATTTAGATCATTAACTGCCATTTCCCTCATCAATTCTTCCACGGAAGGCTTACTCTTGCAAGGTGCAGCAGTTTGTGGTGGAGGTTGATGTTGTTGCTGCTGTGTTAAATTCCCCCATTTCAAGTTCAGGTGACTCATCCAACTTGCAAGTTCATACAATGTAGGACAGGAATCAGTGGGGTGTTCATGTGAAGCACATATCTCACATAACCTTGCAGCCCTCTGTGACAATGCCAACTGCTTGATCAAAGAAGCTAAATCATCTATCTTATCCTCTAATTTTCTATGATCAACGACATGAGTATTTTCTATCTCATCAACTCCTCTAGTTAAGGCCACTGGATTGCTTCTGTTACTGAACTACTGATTATTAGAAGCCATATTTTCAATTAATTTCCTTGCTGCAATAGGAGTTTTATCTACCAAAGCTCCTCCACTGGCTACATCAATCATCTGTCTATCCATGGATATAAGACCTTCATAAAAGTATTGGATAAGAAGTTGTTCAGTAATTTGATGATGTGGACAACTTGCACAAAGCCTCTTGAATCTCTCCCAATACCCATACAAACTCTCTTTGTCCATTTGCCTTATACCACAAATTTCTTTTCTGATTGAAGTCACTCTGGATGCAGGGAAAATTTTTTCTAGGACTATCATCTTTAGACCATCCCAACTAGTGACTGATCCAGGTGGTAAATAGTAAAACCAATCCTTCGCTGTATCTTGTAATGAGAATGGGAATGCTTTCAACTTTATGTGGTCCTCAGGAACTCCAGCTGGTCCCATGGTGGTACACACAATGTGAAATTCTTTGAGGTGTTTAAATGGATCCTCACCTGTAAGACCATGAAACTTGGGCAACAAATGAATCAATCCAAACTTTAGAACACAAGGTGTATCTATATTAGGATATTGGATACACAATGTTTGAATAGACACATCAGGTGAAGCAAGTTCCCTTAAAGTTTTAATAGCCATAATATCTAAACCAAAATAAAAAAAAGAAATACTAAATGAAATACACACAACACAGAATGTAGAGAATTGAATGATGTAATACTAAGCAATGATAGATGACTACCTACTATGCTATTCAAAGGCTACCAAAATAGAATGCATAGACACAATTATGCTAAATGAAAAATGCTAATTATGCAGAATCCTAATCCATTGAAAAATGCTAATTATGCATAATCCTAATTAGATGTAAAACGCAACACAAAATATGCAATGCAATCACACTAACACAAAATTACATAATCAAATAACATCATCATCCCCGGCAACGGTGCCAAAATTTGATCGCGAGTGTCGTGCTCGGACAAATTATTAAAAACTGAATTGCATAAAAATTATGTAGTATGAGGTGCAATCTGAGTCATCTCCCAATGATGATAATGTTATACGATTATAAATTTAGATGGGGTTTGATTTATAAAATAATGCTGATTAGAATAAAAAATTAACAAGAATTTAAAACTCTAATACAAGAATTTAGAAGAACTACGACCATTCTATCATCGGATTCCAAGAAGATGCATCAACCAACAAATTAGTGATTAACATTAAATTCGAATGAAACCTCAATTCAAATTAAGCATTCACATGAGAACTCTCATGCATTCAATTAACACACAATTCGCTCAAAGTTCAGAAACCTCTAGAACCTAATCGATTTGTGTTAATGTAATTCACCAATGCCATTAATCTTAGATCTCAAACCTGAAAATCTAATTCACACTCCTTCAAGAATTAATTACATACATCAACAGAATAATATATAATCAAACAACTGCAAAATTATCAATCCAAATGAAGAACTTCAATTCGAAATCATAATTAGCAAAAAGAGAAAGAAGGAAGAGATGAAACCAAATTTGTTGTTGAATAAATTGCGAAACCGATCCTCAAGAGTGTCTCAATCCTTTTTCAATCCTTGGACTAGATGAAAGTCTAAGCCTCCATTAATGGAGGAAAATTAAAAGTAAAAATGGAAGAGAAAAAAAAAACGAGAGAGAGAAGAGAAGAAAAGAGGAGAGGAGCCAAAAACAACTTAAAATTCAAAATTCCAAATTAAAAAATTCCGTTTGTCACTTTGTTACATTTTTTCGGCTATGAAAACAGCCTCTTTTTGGTTTGTGGCCTAAAGGACAATTGTACCCTTGGATGTTAGCTTCAAAATGCCACTAGAATGGGCTTAATCGGATGTCTGTGGACTGAAATATGGCCCAAATACTGCACCTTGCTCAGGATCTGCGACTGCAGCATTCCAACTTCTTCTAGGCCCAGTTTCAGCTTCTTATCATCAGAATTGGTTTCTGACCTCTCTAGCAATTGTGCACCTTTCTCTTAGCTTTCCTACAAATCAAAAATCAAATTGAAAGGAGTTCTACAACTCAAGATATGGTCTAGAAACCAAAACAGTATCAGAATTTGTCAAATACTAGAAAAATTAAATAAAGCCCAAATAGAATCCAAACATCATAAAATGATCTAATTCAACCAATTAAGCACAAAAGAGGATTAATGAACTAGGAATGAGAGGAAATAATGTTATAAAAATCCAATTGATCAATGCCGTAGGGTGCTAATACCTTCTCTACGCGTAAATAACTCTTGAGCCCAAACATGGTTTCAAAGATTATTTTATTAAAAGCTTTTCTAATATTTTTTTCTTTAATAAACTTTGGTGGTGACTCTTTGTCATAGCCATCCCGTCGTGCCCCCAGTTGCGACAGTCACTTTGGTTTCATAGTGACAACTACATAGGCACCTCCTGAGAGACTTATGCTACACGTAGTTACTTCTATTTCATAGTAACTACGCGCACCTCACTTTTGCATGTTGTGAAAAGCGCCCCCTCTGTAGTTGTCACTTTCACCCTATAGTGATTACGCGCAACATTCAACTTGAAAATACAAACACATGTGTCTACTGTGGTTTGGAAGTGATGACGCCGACAACCTATATAAATTGAAAGTGATTACTCCAGCCCTCACTCTCCCTTAACCTCTGAATGCTCTCAGCTCAGCTTCCCATCTTTCTGAAAATTCCCTTTTCCTTCACATTGGTTTGTGCTAAGACTCACCCATTCCCATAATTTTGCACTTATCTCAGGCTCCTATCCAGGTAATTATTCAAATTTCCCTTCTTTTTACATTAGGGTTCCTCGTTCAATAATTTGGGGCTTTTAATTCTTGGTTTATAAGTTGAAATTACTTGGGAGAAACTGGTATTTTGAGCATGCTTGCATGATTACAAGGGAGGGAGAATGTTGATTTAGTTTCATTCACTACACTTTGTGTGATTCACCGCTAGCGTAACCCTATTATTTTGGAATTTTGAATTGGGGCTTCATGCTGTGCAATTTCTGTGTAAATTCTATTTGTTCAAGTATGTATTGCATGATTAAAGGGGACTGGAGGTATTCTGTGGGGACAATTTGTGTATTTTACAATTGACTGAACCCTAGAGTGTTCACTCCTATCTAAAAAGTTTAAGTTTGGGGTTTCGTTGATTGTGAAAATTTTAACTTGAAGTATGTTTGTTGAAGTATGCTATGCAATTTCAACTTCCATTTGGAGTGTGATTGCTTAATTGAGAACAATTGCAAGTGTTCATTTTGGTACATGGGCTATATTCTATTATCGTCGACCCTAGGGTAGTATCCATCCTAGGTTTGTATTTACAGACTTTGAGTATGCTGACATGATTGCAAAAAGGTTTAGAATGCCATCTTGGTTTAACTCAATGCATTGTAGATGAATAAACCCCAGTATGATTACTGTCAGTTGGGAATTCTGTTTCAAAGCCTTTGCACTGAAATTGTTTTGAACATTCTGTTATTTGAAGTTTGACTTGTTGATTGAAAGGAATTAAGATTGTGTGTTTGCTTGATAATTCATCCCCCTGTGCATACATTGCCTTGAATAACACTCTGGTGCTATTGTTACATACTCTCATTTGTCAGAACTTAACAATTGTCACACCATGCATACTTGTACTCCAAATTTTCAATTTCTAAGTTATAATTCTCACTGTGCTTTGCTGCATATTAGTTAATTCATATTGCCATTTTCACTTCACTGCACACATATGCACTTCCATTTCATTTTTGCATTCTAGAATTTGAGACTACCCTGCCTGTGCTTGAAGCTTTCATACATAACAATTGTGTTGTAAATTCTATTATTTGCTATACACTTGTTTGATCAAAAGGGATTGAGAGTTGTTATTTTGGTTAATTTGTGTTCTGTGTTGTTGCTGCATCATAGGGTACCTACTTTCATTTCTAGTGGTGACTATCTTGCATATTTGATACAATAGGGACTGATTTAATTTTCTACCTGCATAATATTCACTACTTCACTGCAATTCACTGCCATTAGCTGCAGTCATTAGTGTACAAGCATGGAATGCACTTCATTCGCTCTGTATTATCCTTGACCACACTTAGTACATGCATCTCTGCCACATCCTCACATTCTCTGCATTGCTGTGCTATTGTGTTGTTACATGTCTGGCCTTGACTGCACCCTGTTTGGCTTACTTAATCTCTAATACACTCTACATACATATACACCTTTGCTGATATTCCACTGCACCAATGCACATTTTCATTAACATTTACATAATAGACTTTGAACAACACTGCCTATCATTTAAATGAGTCTCTCTTAAAGCTGTAGTGATATACATATTGGCCTGTTCCACTGAATTTGGAATCCTGTCTTTATTACACTAATTGTGTGTATTCCCTGCATCAACTTCATCTTGTTGCTGCATAATTGTTATGTCTATCTCCACACCCTCATGTTGTCATCCCTACTACTGTATTACCGCACACTTTACAATCTACCTTGCTTCCTTTTAATCTGAATTTCATTTTGTTTGCCATATACATCTACTGTATCCTATCATTGTGCCTCCAACTAAATATCTATCCCTTTTCTTTTTGCAGCAACTATGGTCAACACACCAAGGAAGAACACTCCAAGGTCCACGAGAGCCAAAACAGTTGGTGCATCTTCCTCTGCACCCCCACCTAACCACCCCCAGGTTTAGGTCATTGGAGCATGAAGAATACTTCAAAACAAACATCCTAAGAAGGAAGTTGGTGTAGGACCGCAACTTTGAAATTCAAGAAGGTGCCTATCCCTAATTTGAAGAGGAGATTTAGAGGAGAAGATGGGACCTTTTCACGACCTGTGCTGGTAATAGGTGGAAGGAAATCACTCGAGTTCTTTGCTAATGCAATGAGGGTTAAAGGCGACACTCTCCCTCCCAGACATAGCATGGTGAGGGGAAAACTGGTCAACTTCACCCCCTCCAACATCTAGAGAGTTTTGAATATTCTAGGTGTGTATAAATCAGCTGGCCAACTAGACTTTACCACCTTCAGCTTCCAAGATGATAAGGACTACAAGCCTATCCTTGAAACTGTCTGCAAGGAAGGTGAGAATTGGGAATTTGACTACAAGATGAAACCCAAGAACTTAACCACAAGGCACCTAATCTCTAAAGCAAAAGTCTGGAGTGTCTTCATTTTCAGTTCTTTCATGCCAGTCCTCCACTCCTCTACCTTAGCAGTGAAGAAAGCAGAGCTCATTTATGCAATTCTGATAGGCATGTCCATCCATGTGGGTGAGATAATCAGCAGTGCCATCATGGACATCTTGAGCAGGAGCAGAGATTCCATGGATTTTCCATCCATCATCACCATGCTATGCCAAGATGCTGGGGTAGATTTTGGAGACTACCTGCAGAAAATCAGAGTAGCCCCTCTTATTTCTACAACAATGGTGAAGGACTTCTTTAAACCCAAAAAGACTGCTGACCCAGGACTATCCCTACCAGCTGACTACAAGAGGGATACTCCAATGAGGATGAGGGAGCAGATGAAGTAGCTTGCTCTGAGGCAGGACTCCATTCATGCTGGACAGAAGGCCCTCATGACATTTATGGACACGATGCTGCTCAACATAGGGAAGAAGCTGGGGATGACTACCATGCAGCTTTTTGATGCCCCTACTTTCAATGCCCCTTACCTACGAGCAGCAGTCAAGAGTGACCTTCTGCCTTTTCCTCCTACTGCCCCTACTAGAGTTGAAGCTAATGAAAGCAGCTCCAGTGCCTCAGATGAAGACCTCCCAGCAGCAGCAGAAGATGAAGATGATGATCATAATCATGATGACTCCACCTTTTCCAGCTCTGATGAAGATGCTATTTAGCTTAGTTTCTTTTTCACTGCACTCACTTTTCACTTACCTTATGCTATTTCCCTGTATTTATTGCTAACCACTATTTCCTTGTAAATATTGCACATTCTTGTTTCTATCTCTACCGCTTTACTTTCGTATTATCACTCTTGATTTGAACATTTCCAACATTTTCACTTATATATATCTATTCCATTTTTTGGCTTTATATTTGCTCCCTATACTGAATTTTGTGTATATTTGTGTAGAAAATGCCCTCAGTCCCATCAAGAGGAGCATGAATTTGACCCCTGAGTTGTGATTTTACTTTCTATGAAAAGGGGGTGATCTCTTTGCCTCTATTTCCATTGTTCTTAATCTAATTTTCTTGCACAGTGTTAAATGAAAATCCAAAAATATTGTCCTCATCTCTCTTTTACTTTAGTCCAGTTTTGAAATTCCATAGTTATATTCTGATTGCACTTCCCATTCAACTCATGATCATTCTCTGTTTTTGAATATTATCATTCCTACCATGCTGCGCATATTTACTTGTAAGGTGAACTATGATCACATGTTGTTAAGTAATTATCGCCTTTTACCATGGTAGAGAATTGAGCCTCCACATTATTTTCTATGTGCATTATAACATGTATATTTGCATTCAATCCTCTAGAACTTGCCCTGTTTCTTAATTGAATATGCATTGTGCAATTTTTCATCTAGATGATTGAGGCCATCTTTACACATACCCACCCACCCTTCAACACCTTTGCACCTAATTTTCCTTGTTCCATATTCCTTCTTTTGCCAAACTTAGTCTGCGACAACATTTTCCTTACCTTAAAAGAGGTATTTCTTTTAAGTTGCATCAAGAGTGAATGCAATAAACTAAGTTTAGGGTTCTGATTATGATTGTAGTTGCTTGAGGACAAGCAAGTTCTCAAGTTTGGGGTGGTGAGCATTTTACATGTCAAAAAAAAAATTACTTGAATTTGAAGAAGAGAATGATTGTCAAAGTCTATAAAAAAATGATGATAATGATGAATGAATGAAAAAGAAAAAGAAGAATACAACAAGTTATTTTGATAGAAAAAGGATTCTCTATATAAGGCAAAGTAAATGAAAAATATGGTGAAAGAGTGCTTGAATCTCACTTGCTGCATCATTTAATGCATTCCATTCTTGGTTTTTGTACTCACTCATTTAAAGGAATTCCCTCCTCTTAAAAACCCACTTGAGCTTTTGACCCCCCCTTTATTAAAATTGAACCTAACTTAATACATTTGTGACCAACAAAGTCCTCTTGATAGGTGGTTCATTGTATCTAGGCAAAGGAGATTGAAAATATGGGCAAGCATATGGTAGGATGAGGCAAAATGCATGAATTGAGGGAAAACACTTAGCCTAAAATATTGATGAGTGAAAAGTGAAACACCATCTTGTGAGCTAGATAATTTCTTTACATTGTGTGGATTACATGAAACCTTGCTGAATTTTTGTTTTAGTTTAGTGGGAATTTTGCTTAAAAATAATTGATTTGGGCATGATTTCTTTGTTGAATGAGTCCACGATTTTGAAAACATTGGAAGTGTTGATTAGAGTCTGATCTTGGAATGAAAATTTTGAAAGAAAATTTTTGGATAAATCCAACCCTCTTACAAGTGACTTTGTTGAATTTTGATTTGCTTGAGGACAAGCAAAAGTTCAAGTTTGGGGTTGTGATGAATCCACATTTTATTGGATTTTTACTTGTTATTTTTATGTTTCTTAATAGAAAAAGTAAACTTAGGAAGTGTAAATAACATAAAAACATCATTTTGGTCAAATATCACATGTTTCTTAATTTTTAGTTAATTTACATTGATTTACATAGATATAGTTTGCAATTTTGATCATTTGAATAATTGTGCAGGAATTTCTAGACTTTTTCCATGAATTTTTTTAGCATTTGAGAAAGTTTGATATGAAAGTGATCACTTTGGATCCCATAGTGAACACTACATCAAGCTAAATCTAAAAGGACAGACCAAAGTGATCACTATGAACCCAAAGTAACAACTACAAATGCCCATTTTGAGAAAGTGTTGCGCGTGTTTACTTTGGGACCATAGTAGACACTCTCGAACAGGCAAAGTTATCACTTTGATACCAAAGTGACAACTCCAGAGAGGCCAAAAACACAGGACTTGCGCGTAAACACTATGGAGCAAGAGTAACCACTATGGAGCGCTGCGCATTATCACTATGAAGCCAAAGCGATAACTCCAGAGATGCCCAAATCACAGGACTTGCGCGTAAACACTATGGAGCGAAAGTAACTACTATAGAGCATTGCGCGTCATCACTATGAAATCATAGTAGTTACTTTGGGCGAAAATTTATGCACTATAAATAGGATTTGAGAAATTAGGGTACGAAGCTTTTTACATAACTTTATATTCTTTTGCCACTTTGGGAGCATTTTGCAGAGCTTAGGATCCTTGGGTGACAGCCAAGGCCAACCTTGGGGTTTGATTAATAATTTCTCTTCATTTTCCTTTAATTCTTGCATTGATGATGTTGAATTTTCCTTGTTTTCATCTTGAATTTGTAAAACCCATCCTTATAGAGGGCTAAACTTTCTTGTAATCCTTAGTGAGTTCATGGATTCTTGAATTTCTAGGTATGAATGTCAATATAATTCCCTTTTCTTCATGAATTTACATTTCCCAACTCTTTGAATTGAATTAATGGTTGAATGAAGGAGATATTGCTTAATTAACCCTAATTGGTTTTAATGAAATTCTTAACTTAGTTTGTTTAATCCTAAGTTAATTTCTAAGGTTGCGTAATATTGGAGAAAAGAGTTGGAGCCCATGTAAATTGCTTAATTTGTATGGGATGTTAAGGTTAATTCTTGCTTTTTGGATTACCCTAATTCAGAGGAAAAGGAAAAGTATTGAATCTTAAGAGGGATAGGGAGAATTACATGAACAAACTAAGGATTGCACATTTCATTGATTGGATTCAATAATTTCATTACTTACCTTTACATTAAAATTGGAATTACACAAAACCCTCTTGCTTTAATTGCTTTTATAGTAAACGTTTACAACATGTTCAATGTATGTTACAAACCAAAGTCGTTGGAAACAACCTAGGCTTGCATCCTATACTACATAAATTTTTTTGCATATTTTGATGAAGGTTGACGACAAATCATTTTGCAAATGAGAAAATTTTTGCTCATCAGATACCCCAGTCCAGTTTGGATGAACTGCTCTGATACAAAAATTGTAACACCTTAAATTCAATTTCAATTAAATAATAATTTTGTAAATAAGATAACCAAATTTTCATAAAATATTTCGAAATAAGTAAAGGGTTACAAATTAATATCAAATAACTGCTACAGGACTAGTTTAATTACAACATTTTCAAAATAAATTCTATGTGCTATAGCAGTCCATCCGTCCCTTCACTGAGTCCGATGCTGATCGTCTTGATTACCTGAAAAATGAATGTAAGGGTGAGTACCCTACACTATCCAAAAGCACACAGTCAGCATAGAGTCTCACCTTTAGCACATTACCAATACATTAAGCAAATACAATCACAGGCAGCATTATCACACAACTCATGTCAATTTAACACCGATGCACTCTTGGCATCGGCAACATTTCACATTCATAAGTACAATCCACGAACCTGTGCATACGTACACCAGCCACACTCACTATGGCACTGTGATCATAGATTTACACTATGAATGGTCGTCAGTTACCCCCGCCTCACGAATACCACGTGGGCAGTCACGGGTCGCTCAGCAAAGGTAGTGGTCAGAGGTCCACTCAGGAAGAGAGTGTATGACTCATGGTGCACCTGTTCCACAGTCGATGTCACCACCACTCTCTCCTCTCCAAGGTATTTCTATCGTCCTCATTTTCCACACCCCCAATGTATCGCTGAATCATTCACAGCACATTATAACGGTGCCTCACGCCCCATTCACATACATTTCATTCACACACACAATAATTAGGCTCACACACGGCACACAACCCACATTGCATTCAAATACACGGCACTAGGCCCACATTCATTTCACATTATACGGCACATGACCAACATTCATCTATAATACATGGCCCTCGGGCCCATATTTGTTCATAATATTCATTTTATCATGCAACATCTAGCATACAATTCAAATTCATCCATTTCGAGTAAGCACACACAATATTTTCAACTCACGGCACATGGCCCTCATCACGATTCTCAATCAACTTTCATTCTCTGTACATTTTCTACCCTTTAACTCAGCCACAACTCAATATTCAGTAAAATAACAACAATTCATGCACAAAGAGTAGGATAGAGTCCCTTTTACCTTGGATTGAAGACCCACACACTAAATCTACCAAAAAGTACTTCCCCTCACGAATCTCGTCCAAACACATGGAGAAACTCCATGAGAACCCAAGGAAACCACGAAATCAGAGAAAGGGGATGAAAAACTGAAACTCTAACCATTAAAACTCACCTCCAAGCGTTCTCCACACGAATTCAACCTTCAATCAAGCTCCCAAATGGCTTTGGAGGCAATTAATCGGTGGAATAGGGCTTTGGGCATGAGAGGATCGAAGGGAGAGGGAGAAATAACTCTTCTCTGAACCCTAACCCCCTTTAAATCCCTTTCTGGTCGTGACACTCTCGTTCGGCAGCAAAAATATCAGACGAAATTGCACTCTGTTTTCTGCAGAATCTCGCTACAGCGAGACTACACCCAAAAATGCACCCCAAAATGTCGCTATCTCGCTACAGCGAGACGTCTCTTGCTACAGCGATAAGAAGACAGTTTCAGTCTTTCTTCCTAGGGCCTTCTTGCTGCAGCGAGAACAGCCCAGTACCACGCCTGCGCTTAGACACTTAGCCCATTTCAGCCCTATCCAGTCATGCATACACATATATATTCACATATTCACAACATATATCTGAAAATACACACCTCCATATACTTAATACACATAAACATCATTATCAAGTAAATCAACACACACACACACACACACACATATATATATATATATATAACAATAATTAATATTACCAAAATTTGGGACGTTACATTTGGAACCCGTTTTATGCAAAATCAGACACTAGACTGAAGTCCCGAAGAAGAGCTTCACAAAAAAAAAAAAAAGGATTCATCTCAAAACCAGACTTGTAGCCCAAGATATCGTTGAAATAGTAAACTTTGGTCGAAAACACTTAGAATATGGAGAGGTGTAACTACTTAAAATAAATTTTGAAGGCCATATCTTTCAGCTTCATGTTCTGTTTTCTACAAAATCAAACACTAGATTGAAGCCCAACAAAAGAGCTTTGAAATGAATGAAGAATCGTCTCAAAACTTGACTCGCAGTTAAGATATCATTGAAAAAGTGAAACGGGACTAAAGTGCATCCATGTGGAACAAATTGTATCTTTTTTCTGTGAGATTTATTATTTGCCCAACCCGACACCAGCTTGAAGTCCTATAAAAGAGCTTGACTAGTAGCCAGACATATCATTGAAACAATAAACGTTAGCCATAAATGCTTAGAATCTGGAGGGGTGCAACTGCCGGGAACAAACTGCGAAAGCCGTATCTTTCAACTGTAGGATCTATTTTCTACAAAATCAAACACTAAACTTAAGCCCTAAAAAAGAGCTTCACGACAACAACAAAAAAAAAATCATCTACAAACTTGACCTATAGCTTGAGATATCATTGAAACAATAAATACTGGGCCGAAAATCCTCCAAATCTTGAGGGGTGCAGCCGCTTGGAACAAACTACGAAGGTCATATCTTTCAACTCTAGGATCCATTTTCTGCAAAATTAGACACCAAATTGAAGCCCCATAAAAAAGCTGCGAAATGAATCAAGAATCGCCTCAAAATTAGGCCCGTAACTCTAGATATCTTCGAAATTGTAAAACAGGATTGAAATGCGTCCTCGTGGAACAAATTTTGAGGACAATATCTTTTGTTTGCAGGCACTGTTTTCCACAAAACCAGAAACCATACTTAAGCCTCAGAAAAGAGCTTCACAAATAAAAAGAATATGAAGGGGTGCAGTTGCTTGAAACAAACTATGAAGGCAATATCTTTTGGGTTAGGGATCCGTTTTTAGCAAAATCAGACACCAGACTGAATCCCAAAAAAAGAGCTTCATGACTAAAGAATGCTTGAATCTGGATATCGTCAAAATAGTAAACATTGGCAAAAATGCTTGAATCTGGAAAGGTGTAGCCTGTTGGGACAGACTACAAAGGCCATATCTTTCTACTTTAGGATCTTTTTCTGCAAAATCGGACACCAGATTGAAGCCTAAGAAAAGAGCTTTGAAATGTATAAGGAATCACCTCGAAACTTGGCCTGTAGCTTAAGATATTGCGGAAACAGTAAAACACGGCTAAAGTATGATCGTGTGGAATAATTTTCATGAGCAATATCTTGTGTCTGCCAACTCTTTTTTCCATAAAATTGAAAACCACACTAAAGCAGCATAAAAAAGCTTTGCAACAATAAAAGAATCATCTTGAAACTCGACTTGTAGCTTGAGATATTGTTGAAAGAGTAAATGTTTGTCGGAAACACTTAGAATTTAGAAGAGTGCAGTCACTCGATACAAAATGTGAAAGTCTTATCTTTTGGCTCCGAGATTTGTTTTCATTAACATCAGACACTGGACTAAAGCCCCAAAAAAGAGCTTTGAAATAAATAAGGAATTAACTTAAAACTCAGCCTGCATCTCAAGATATTGCTGAAACAGTAATATGGGGTTGAAGTGCATTTGTGTGGAATAAATTACATAGGCAATATCTTTTGTCTGTCGACACTGAATTCCTCAAAGCTGGACACTATACTGAATCCCTCAGAAAGAGCTTTCAAATGAATCAAGAATTGCCTCACAACTCAGCTTGCAACTTAAGATATCCTTGAAATACTAAAATAGGGCTTAAATGTAGTCATGTGGAACATATTGCACAGTCAGTATGTTTTATCAACCGACTCTGTTTTCTAGAAAATTGGAGAGAAGATTGAAGCCTTAGAAAAGATCTTTGCAATACAAAAATAATCATATTGAAACTCGACAAACCTTGAGATATCATCGAAACAAGAAACGTTGATCAGAAAAGCTCAAAATTAGAAGGGGTGCAGTTGCCCGAACCAACTGCGAACACAATATCATTATTGCCTCAAAACTCGACCCATAAATCAAGATATCGCCAAAATATTAAAATTGGGGGTGAAGTGCAGCCGTGTGAAACAAATTGCAAGGGCAATATCTTTTGTCTGCGAGCACTATTTTCTGCGAAATCAAAAACCATACTTAAGCCTCAGAAAAAAGCTTCGCAAATAAAAAGAATATGGAGGGTGCAGCTGCTCGGAACAAACTGTGAAGGACATATCTTTCGGGTCAGATATCTGTCTGCAGCTAGTCGGAACAAACTGCGAAGGACATATCTTTCGGGTCAGGGATCTGTCCGTGAAATAGTAAACGTTGGCAAAAAAAATGCTTGAATCTGGAGGGGTGTAGCCTGTTAGGACAAACTGCAAAGGCCATATCTTTCAGCTCTAGGATCATTTTCTGCTAAATTAGACACTAGACTGAAGCCCAAGAAAAGAGCTTTGAAACGAATAAGGAATTGCCTCAAAACACAGCCTGCAACTCAAGGTATTGCCAAAATAATAAAATATAGCTGAAGTATAACAATTTGGAACAAATTGTGCCGGTAATATCTTTTGTCTGTGGGCTCTATTTTTCACAAAATTAGACACCAGGTTGAAAAGAGTTTCGCAACAAAAAAAAAACAAGCTTTTTCAACTTGACCCGTAGCGCGAGATATCATTAAAACAATAAATGTTGGCCATAAAGCCTCAGAAAAAAGCTTCGAAATGAATCATATAATAGCCCGACAACTTATTTAGGATTGATGATTATCCCCACAAATCAACATAAGACTTTTCCTTGTGCTTTGTCCTCAGTCACACACTTCCTGAGAACTTGCTAGAAGATCACCCATTCCATACTTTTCCCAAGTTAAGCACGCTTAACTTTGAAATTCATAAGTGATAGGCCACCCAAAAGTAAATACATTTTGTTGATATAAGTAGTCCTAATCAATTCCTTTAAGCTATCGTTAATTGTATACAAAGTCTTTGGATCATTCTCATTCCGGTGTAAGTTTGATTTATTCATGTGCCCCTTACTGCCGGAAGCCTGCTAGGAGCCATTCCTTGTTTATGCCCACACTGCACCGGCGATCACTTCCTGCCCTCGCCTAGCACCTAGGTATCACAAATCAAGAATCGCTTCAAAACTCAACCTGTAGCTCAAGATATCACAAAAACATTAAAACAGGCCTGAAGTACAACTGCATGAAACAAACTGTGGGGGCAATAACTTTCCTCAATGTTCTCCATTTTCTGCAAAATTGGACATAAGACTGAAGCTGCAGAAAAGAGCTTCACAACAAAATAAGAATCATCTCGAAACTTAACCAATAACTCGATATGTTGTTGAAATAGCAAACGTTTGAAACAAAATGCTCAGATTCTGAAAGGGTGTAACCACAAAAAAAAATAGCGAGGGAAATATCTTTTGACTACAGACTCCACTTTTTGCAAAACCAGACACCAGACTGAACCAGTGAAAAAGACCTTCGCGACAAAAAAAGAATCATCTCAAAACTTGATCCATAGCCTGAGATTTCATAGAAACAGTAAATGTTGGCTGAAAACACACAGAATCTTGAAGGGTTCAACTACTTAGAACAAACTATAAAGGCCATATGTTTTGACTTTGGGACCCATTTTCTACAAAATCAAACACCAAATTGAAGCCCTAGAAAAGACCTTCGAAATGAACAAGAAATCAGCTCAAAACTTGGCCCACAACTCAAGATATTGCTGAAATAATAAGATGAGGCTTAAGTGTAATAGTGTGGAACAAATTGCAAGGGCATTATATTTTATCTGCATCATCTTTTGTTAAACCAGACACCAAACTAAACCCTTAGAAAAGAGCTTCACAATGGAAAAAGAATTGTCTAGAAACTCGACCCACGACCCATTATATCATCAAAACAGTAAATGTTGGCTAGAAATGCTGGTAATCTAGAGGGGTGCAGCAACTCATAAAAACTACGAAGTCCATATCTTTCAGCGTTGAGATCCATTTTCTACAAAATTGGACAGCAATTGAAGACCAAATAATAGCTTCAAAATGAATCAGGAATCACCTCAAAACTTAATCCACAGCTTAAGATATCGACGAAAAAGTAAGACATGGCATAAGTACAGTTCTGTGGAAGAAATCGTGGGGGCTCCATTTTTTGCTAAACTAGACACTAAACTGAAGCTCTAAAAAAGAGCTTCACAATAAAAAAAGATTTGTGTCAAAACTCGACTCGTAGCTAAAGATATCGTAAAAAATGTACACATTAGCCAGAAACCCTAATAATCTAGAGGGGTGCAACTGCTCGGAACAAACTACGAAGGTCATATCTTTTGGCTTCGAGATCCATTTTCTGTAAAATCAGACACCAAACTGAATCCCTAGAAAAGAGCTTCAAAATGAATCATGAATCGTCTAAAAAACATGGCTAGTAGCTCAAGATATCGCCAAAACAACAAAATAGGGATAAAGTACAGCCTGTGAAACAATTTATGAGGGCAATATCTTTTGTCTATGGGCTCCATTTTCCACGAATCTGGACACAAAATTGAAGCCATAGAAAATATTTTCGCAACAAAAAAAGAATCGTCCCAAACTTGACCCATAGTGTGAGATATCATTGAAACAAAAAATGTTGGTCGAAAATGGGGCTGGAGTACTACCGTGTGGAAGAAATTGCAAGGGCATTATCTTTTGTCTGTGGGCTCCATTTTCCATTAAACCAAACATCATATTAAAGCCCAAAAAAAGAACTTCAAAATAAATCAGGAAACACCTCAAAACTGGACTGAAGTGCAGTCGTTTAAAACAAATTGCGAGGGGAATATCTTATGTGTGAGGGCTCTGTTTTTCACAAAATTAGACATCAAACTGAAAACACCGAAGAGAGCTTTGTGACAACAAAATAATTGTCTCAAAACTTAACCCGTAACTTGATATATTATTGAAACAATAAATGTTAGTTGAACACGCTCAAAATCTAAAGTGGTGCAGTAGCTCAAAACAAATTGTGAAGGCAATATATTTTATCTACGTACTCTATTTTTCGCAAAACTAGACACTAAACTTAAGTTGCAAAAAAAGACCTTCATGACAAAAAAAACATAAACGTCATGAAATACGACTCGTAGCTTGAGATATAATTGAAACAGTAAATGTTGGCAAAAAATGCTTAAAATCTAAAGAAGTGCAACTCAAGATATCGTCAAAATAGTAAAATATGGCTAATTGACAAAAGGTATTTCACTTGCAATTTGTTCCACACCGCTGCACTTCAACCCCGTTTTACTGTTTCGGTGATATCTTAAGTTACGAGTTGAGTTCTGAGCAGCTGCACCCATCCAGATTTTGAGCATTTTTTACTAAAATTTACTATTTCAACGATATCTTGGGTTAAGGGTCAAGTTTCAAGATGATTCTTTTTTCGTTGTGAAGCTCTTTCTTGGAGCTTTAGTCTGGGGTATAGTTTTATGAAAAATGGATTGGGCAGAGAAAAGATATTGCCCTTGCAATTTGTTCCACATGGTAGTACTTCAACCTTGTTCTACTGTTTTAGTGATATCTTGAGTAGTGGGTTGAGTTTTGAGACGATTCCTGATTTATTTTGAACCTATTTTCAAGGGCTTTAGTTTAGTGTCAGATTTACAGAAAATAGATCTCAGAGCCAAAAAAGATATGGCTTTTGCATTTGGTTTTGAGCAGTTGCACCCTCCAAATTATGAGCGTTTTTGGCAAACTTCTATAGTTTCAATGATATCTTAGGCTACAGGTCAAGTTTTGAGACGATTTTTTTTTCATTGTGAAGCTGTTTTTACGACTTCAATCTGGTGTCTAATTTTACAGAAAATGAATCCTGGAGTAGAAAGATATGGCCTTTACAGTTTGTTCCGAGCAATTGCATCCCTCCAAATTGACTTTATTGAACAATTATATATTTTTGTGCAATTTTTAACTTCTAAATTACCTTTTACTACAAAAAATATCATAAAAAATAATTAAAAATTTATTAAAATATAGATTTATCACCAAAGGGGTCAATCCATCATCAGAATACACAAAGTGATAGAATAAAATTATTTACAGATTTATTCATAATTTTATTTCACTTCATTCTTTCCAATCATCCTTTCAATAGATTCATTCATCCATTCAATCACAATGAAGCCATGTGACACTCTTTTTATTTTTTTTATTGTTGATGAATTATTGTAATCATGTGTAATGTTGGGATATATTTTGAATTGAATGGATAAGTGTTTATTAGAATTCTAGTGTAAGGGGTTTCATTCAAGCGAGAATAAGTGCCCAAAATAACATGATTTTAGGGATATCTTGCTCAAGCGAGGTGAGTCTTGCTCAAGCGAGAATAGGATAGACTCGGCCCAACAATCCTCTTGCCTAAGCGAGAGGTGATATGGCTTAAGCAAGCAAAGATCTTGCTCAGGTGAGGACTCAGAAAAAATAGCCAACTCTTTGGACATTGTCTCGCTCAAGCGAGAATGACCCTTGCTCAGGCAAGAATGTCAGAAAATGATTGGAGAGTCCATTGTTTAGTGTTCTCACCCAGGTGAGATATGTCTCGCTCAGGCAAGAATCACCTCGCTCAAGCGAGAGAGCGTAGGGATGAGGGGTATTTAAGAGATTTCTAGCATGAAAATTTTGTTCCATTCTAAGTCCTATGTTCTCTTTTCATTTTCTCTGAACTTCCACTCTCTCTTCTCATAAAAACCTCCTCCGAACATCAATTGTTCCTCAAATCTGAACTTGGATGTCTAATCTAAATGACTCCAAGTAAGTTTCTCTAAGTTTGATTTTAGATTCTTTGCTCATTTCTTTTTGTTTTCCATTTCTCAAAGGGTATCATGTGATATCTAGGAAACTTCTATTGTTGAGTAATCACCTTCATCAATCTCTCTCCAAATACTTATCTTAAGGTAAGAAGAGCTCTATTTTATCATTTTATTAAAGTGTATATCTTGTGCTTGTGGAAGCAGTATTGCATAATTATTATATGAAATTATATGTTGAATAATAGTATTTGTGAGGAAAAGCTGATGATATACATGTTTGATTGTTTGGCTTTAGTGATCATGTTGTGCTTACATGAAATATGTGAAGAGTACCTAGTGTAGAGTATTATGAAAATGATGTTATACATTAAAGTTTTAACACCTTAAATTTAATTTCTAAAATACATAAATTTTGCAAATATGGGAATAATAAAAATTTTCATTCAAAAGGTTCCCAATGCATAGTTTAACAAAATATTTCAAAATAAGGATGGATTACAATTTGAATCAAATAATTGCTACATGACTTAATTAATACATTTCAATTTTCAAAATAAATACTTCCTATAGCAGTTCCATCCATCCCTTCACTAAGCCCGGTATTGATCGTCTTGGTCACCTGAAAAATAAATATAAGGGTGAGTACTCTACACTATCACACATAAGCACAGAAACTCACCTTGCACATTCCATAAATTTACCACCATAACTCAATCATGCATCAAATAAGTGCAAAACAATAAATTCAACATTTCATTCTCATTCACACACACAGGTGCGCTCACTGCATGACCAATCATTTCACACACACACATGCACTCACTGCACGTTAGCCATTCTCACTATGGCACTGTAATCACAGATTTCTGACATCTTCAACCTCTGGGACTTACTTAGTTTCACACTACAGATACATGTGTGGTCACGAGCCCTTTAGGAAAGGTGTTACTCAGAGACCGAGTCAGGAAGAGAGCATGTAGCCTGTGGTGTACCCATGCTCACAGTTGGTGTCATCATCACCCTCTCTTCCTTAAGGTATTTCTACCACCTCTATCTTCCACACCCCCAATGTATTGCTAAACTATTCATAGTTTCCAACATATTCACAATCAACATCAACATGCCATTCATACATATTTCCAACCATTCAAATTATTCAACATTAAGCGATGGCATGCTAACACATAATTTCATCCACAATCTTAATCATATTACAATATTTCACTTTCACACACGACACGTATGCCCACATTCAATCGTATTACATGCAACACACAATATTTCTAACACGATTCAAAGTATAATCAAACCATCTCATCATGCACTTTATTCATCATTAACCACATTACATTCTATACAATTTTTCTATCTCAATCTCACCATAATCAATTATTTTCACCCAAATATACATTTTTCTACGTCCTATCTCCATCACATTCTAATACATAGCATTACAAACGAATTCTAAACACAAAGGAGATAGGGTATAGTCCCCCTTACCTCAAATGAAGACCCAACATGAAATAAAAGCAGAAAATGTTTCCCTCACGATACTTTATCCCTAAAATTTGGGAAATCTCCCATGAGAACTCAAGAAAACGGAAAAAAGGATGTAAGACCAAAACCTTAGCTCACAAAACTTACCTCCAAACGTCTTAAACACCACCTCAACCTTCAATCTTGCTTACAAATGGCTTTGGAGGCAGTTCAATCGGTGAAATAGGTTTAGGAATAGAGAGAATCAGAGGAGAGATGAAAAGAAAAGAATGGGAATGTGTTATTATAAAAATCTTGGGCATTATAGAAATTGTTGGATTTGTTATTATATTTATTGGCTTGAAATCATAGTTTGATGCTATAAGTGAAAAGGAATTAGCGTGGAAGTGATTTATTAAGCACGATCTTGGGATGGCATAATGAAAGGAATATGGAATGAGTATAAAAGTGCTGAATGATTCTAGTGTAAATAGTTACAGAGATACACTGGGGTATAGAGTCCAGAGACGATAGAAAATCTAGGAGAAACGTAGGGTGGTGGGCGACATTCACATATATGTACACACTATTTCTGAGAGCGAATGTGTCACAATGTCTCACACTCATTTCCTGACTAGACTCTTGACTATACCTTTGCTAAAGGGCCTAGTATTGTATGCGTTGTATCTGTGTGCATGGGCTAACTGGTGACTATTTATCTAGTTGAGTAAGACTTTAAGAATTGTTGGAGGCATCGTATTTCTATGATCATAGTGCACTAGGAGTGCATATTTAAGAGTGAGATTTAAGGATTCATGATAAATTATGTATTGTAACTATGTGAGAATTATTGTTATGCTATTTTGTGGTTGAATTTATTAAGTGTTCTTATATTCTGTGCTTATAATCATGTTGTGATGTTAACGTTTAATATTAAGTTATGTTTAATGATAAAATGTGTCATGTGAAAATGCGGAGAAAGTGAATGTAATGAAAAATGCTAAGACTGTGTATAGATAGTTACAGAGATAAACTAAGGGTATAAAGTCTAGAGACAATTTGGGAAACTTATGAAATACGGGTTGTGATTACTATTCTTAAGTGGGTACAGAATGATTTGTTGAAAATGAAAGTATCACAGGTCACACACTCATTTTCTGACTACACTCAAGACTATACCTATGCTAAAAGGGTTCAAGTTGGCACTTGTTGTATCTGTGTTGCTACGGCTAACCAACAACTATCTATACTTATAAAAGACCTCAAGGGATCACAGGGCCAATGAATGTAGAGTTGTGAGATGTATAATTATAATAGGTGAGTCATAACGGATTGATTGGTCATATGATCATAATACAGGCACTGTAACATCGACGGGTGTAATTATAATGTATGTATTGTAATACAATGATTAATATGATTATGACGCACATATTATGACATACTGCTTGATGCAAGGATATATAAAAGGGTATGAGTCTAATGTATATTTGAAAATACTGATCATATGTTTGTTATTATGTTTGATCTGCTGTAAAATTTGTGAATACAATATTGAGTTAGTATTATCTTAGTGCATATTGTATTGTATGATATATTTGTTTTACATGATTTATTTATAAAATCAAGGGTTTAGTGGGGTGGAGATTACTGTTTAGAGGGCAAGTGTACCCATCGAGAAGTAATAAAGGGTTCATAAATTAAGTTCCTGAAATATCGTCCCACAAGGATTGATTTCTAATTACTAAGAATTTTCTAATTCAATTATTTAAGCTTCAAAGATACGAGATTAATTAAAAACAAGAATTTATAAAATCAATTATAAAACTAAGAGCAAGGAATACAATGCACGTCTTAGTTAAACTTATCGGAGAGGAAGCTAGGGCATATGGATTTTCTCATTCAATCCTTATGTTATTTTTCTATTTAACTCTAAATCCAATTTCCTTGTGATTACCAATCATTCATACAAATACTATTAATACCCAATGGTCATACAATATTAATATTCTTTTTTCTAAATTAATATCCCTAATGGTCATGCAAGACATCAATTTGAGAAAGCTTGAGGAACCTATGAACTTGTTAATTTAATAACGATTAGATGAGAAAGATTGGTTTAGTCCACCTAATCCTTTGTCTTGTTTTACCTTATAGATCTATTAATTAACCAAGGTATAGTCGCCTGACGATATAATTAATTAGGATTAAGAAAGAAGCGCAATAGGATAAAATCTAATCACAAAATAGAAATCAAATTTAAATTCAAATATCAAAATTCCATAAATTCATGAACAATAGTTCCTATAGCCCTAGCTATGGACTTAGTTACTCATGCTAAAGAAAAGAACTAAAACAATCATAAACAAAGCCATAATAAAAAGAAATAGCAAACTAGAGTATGAGATGTGTTATCAGTCTTCAAGTATGATCGCTTGAAGCTCCAAGTCTCGCCAAGCATGTGCCAAGGATCCTTTGCAAGAGAGACGAGGTCAGAAGTGTATCCGAAAGCCAAAGACTAGATAAAAACATTTCCTTTACAATGCCTGAGATATTTCTTTTTATAGGATTTGAAAACCCTAAAAACTCTTCATAATTGGGCTTCCCACAGATGAGCACGGTCGTGCAAGGCCTTAAGCACGACTGTGTATGGGCTCGAAGCACCCCGTGCTTATTGAATAGGTTTGAGCGTGCCGACTGTTGTAAAGCTCTAATCTTCCATCAATTTTGGCCCATAATGCACCCAAAATCGACTTGCGGTCTCTTTATACCAAACTGCATAATTAATATATAAATTAGTGTAAAACTCAAACAAAATAAAGGTCAAATATGAATATATGGACTGTAAAAGAGGGCCTAATTACAGACTTATCAATTACTCACCCTCACTAATTATTATCAGGAGACAAAATCGAAGAGAATTACAAAAATGTTGGTCCGTTCTAGGATCATAGCCCAGTGATATTTTGAGGAAAGATTGCTCTGTAGGATTAAAATTATTTGAAGTTTATAATATTTTATTAAGCTTCCATTTTAAATTAATAAGGTTATGTAATTGTTTTAATGTTAAATTTAGAATTTATAATACTTTGGTAAACTTTGTTGTAACCATTGATTTGAAGTGTTTTTAATATTAATAGTTAATTATTTTGATTTTAGTTTACGTTCAAGTTTTAGTTAGAAATTTACTTTGTAAGAACTAATGTTGTTTATGTTTTAAGTCTATATGTATATGTGTGTGTGTATATATATTATGAAGTCAGTAAATTGTTAACATGAAAATCATAGTTTTTGCTCGATTGATAAATTGAAAATTTCAATACTATTTCATTTCAAAGGCTTTGATTTCTTTGAGTTTTCATGAATATAATAATAAGAATACAATTTTTACTCTTTTTTAATTCTTTGAGCTATAAATATAAAAAGAAATTCATTAATTTTCATTCATCGATATAAATTACTATTTATATTGGATAAGAAATAAGGATGTTACAAACTAGGCACAATCAAAGAAGTTCTCCATCATATATGTGAGCACTGTAAAATTACATATTCAATCAAGAAGCAAAGAAAGTTTTAGAGGGTACAGCAAAATTATGATCAATCACACATGAAAGAATATAGTCTGCAAAGCTTAAATTCTTACCATTGGAACAAAAGTGATAATATCAATCAATCATGTTCATTATTCACCCTACAAATCCATATGCACAAAATGGTGAGAATCTCCTTATTTTTAAAAATAAAGTGTGACAATTATATGAAGAAGTGCATAAACAAAATATTTACTCTGAAATCAGAAACAGAGAAATGCAAAAAGGAATTTGATTTATTCATAAAAAAGAATCTAAAATAAAAATAAGTATGAAATAACATATATATATATATATATATATTTTATGTTTTCTTTAGTTAAACAGGAAGTAGGCCACAACTCATTACATGAATCAAGAGGTAAACCACTAGGAATTCAATTTATCAAGAATTGAAGGCATTCATATATTAAAATTCCATGAGTTCATCAATCTCTATCAAATTCATAAAATATGTGTCCCATATAGTCTCTCACATTCTCAACCAATTATCCAATTTTAACAATTAATTTCAAACATCATGCATTCTAGAACAACAATGAACATTTCTCCAATTTCCCAACTTAAGAAATCTAATAATCAAAAATGCAAGGTTGGATAGAGATTTACCTAGATTGAAGGTGCAAATGCAATATAGAAGTGATGCAATTGATTTGATGCCCAAAAAAATTTGAAATTAAATGCTTATTATTAATGGAAGAAATTTAGAAAGGAGTAGAGAAATAATGCTGAAGTATTTATGTGGTTATGTTGAGGAGAATGGATGTTCTGGCAAGCCAACTCAGAAAACTCCTCTATAAGTTGACACTTTTACTCCCAAAAGTTATTACCTACAACTAGAAACTCAAATTATGCAGAAAAATGAAATCAAAAACCAGAATTTGAAAAGAAATAAAAGGAAAAGAATGTGAGTTTCCTCTCACAAAGCACTCTTTTAACTTCACTAGCTTAACGCCTAATCATTAGTTCTATTAGATAATTTTGATGGTAATGGTTCTAATTCCATCTTTAGAAATTATCCTTTTTCTGACCAACTTGTAGCTCATCATTTAATTAAGAACCTAAAAGAAACAAAAGTGGAGGGACTTCCAGCTGCTTGATATACTCAATAAGCTTCTCTTGCTTAGGATCCTGCACTCTTTAAGGAAATGGAAGCTTCTTGTATTTAGCTTCACCTATTGACTTAGAGGCATCTTCAAATAACTAGTTTTTTTATTCTTTTTTGATATTATGTCTTGCTATTATCCTTTGGTTGTTTTCTCTTACCTTCTCTTCTTAAAAGAGTTAATTGCTCTTCCTTATAATCTTCCTATTGCTTACCTTACCATTATTCTCTTTAAATTTATCTAATGCTTTCTTTTGCTTAAACATATTTAGGACTTGAAATTTCCACCCCACTTCTTGTGAAGACAACTTGGCTTTGCTCTATTGGATTCACAATGGTGTTGCTAGTCAATTTCTCATCATTCCTATTTACTAATTGTTCTGAAAGTTGTCTTATTTGTATCTCTATCTTCTTCATGAATGCCTCTTCATTCCTTAAAATTGATTGAGTAACTTCCATGAATTGGAGTAAAGTTTCTTTAAGTTCATTTATTCCTTTTGGAAGAGTCTTTGAAGGTTGTTGTCCTCTTTAAGGTTAAGAATATGATGCTTTAAAATAAGACTGTGAAAACTAAGGACCAGAGAATGGTTGTTGAATTAATAATATTTGAAGTAGGCATTTGTCAATTTCAATTATATTGTGGCTGACTCATGTTAGCTTAATACTGTTATACATGAGGAAAGGTAGGTTGAGGTCTTTGAAAATTTCCTCTACAAGTTTCTTCTTGAAATTCTGGTGCAACCATATTACATTTTCCATTCATATGATTTTCAACACACAAACATCACACACCAAGGAGTTTGTTTAGGCAACTCCAACTTGAAATTATTAATTAAAGCTTCAAAAGCCTCTGCTTCATAAGCTCCTATCCTTGCAACTTGGGTCTCATTGCAATTCTAATGTTAGATTATTTTAATAATCTTATTATAGTGGCCTATGTAACTTATAACATGACTCTAATTAATGATTTAATGTGATGGTGGTTAAATATAAAATATAGAGTCATTGAGGGTATAATTGTAAATACAATTATAAGGAAACCCTCTCCTCTCCCTTCATATAAATTAAAGAGCGGTTACCAAATGAGGGTTACGACATTTCCTATTTCTCACTTTCAGGGTTTCTGAGTGAGCTTATGGTAAACACATAAATGAGCTTTCTCTCAACCATCCGAGAGGAGCTGAAAGAAGAAGGAAGAGTTGGGGAAAATACCAAGGAATCAACGACATCAAAGAGAGAGGTAACATCAAGGAACAATGGATTCAGGTTAATGCTCTCTAAACTCTTAATTGTGTGAGAACCATATATTGTGTTGTGAGAGCAACGTAATTCAAGATCTTTAAAGGAAAAGGTAATTTCATAATACTCATTGCATAATAGAAATTACATAAAGGATTAAAGAAAATTCTAATATCTAACACATGCCAGGATCAAACAACAGAGCAACTCATTTTTTTTATTTTTCTTTGCATGCAAAAAGAAAGTAAACAAAATTTAAATGAAAATAGATAATTATATAGAACAAAATTTGAAATTATGCAGAAAAATGCAAAACAAAATTATGTAGAAAACAACAGAAAATAATGCAGAAAACTACACAAAATACAATAAAATGCACAAAAAAAATATGCCAAAAAATTAGATAGTTTATAGAAAAATTAGAAAGAAAAACAATAAACCGAAATGCTCAATCGAGCTATCTCTCTGCCACTAATAATATGAAAGCAAACAATCCATGATAACAATGCCAAAAATTTGTCACTACTCTAAAAGTGTTGACTAGTAAGCATACTTGGTAATTGTAGCAAGTAATAAAATTGAGAACTATGAGTTTTAAGTATCGTTCTCAATGATTGGTCCATTCAATTACCACTTTACAAATTTAATAACTATTTGAGCTAAACAAAACTTTGAGAAGTTTTATACATTTGAAGAATTAAAGTAATAAAGTGCAGAAAATTAGAAAGTAACAACAAAATAGAGTGCAGAGTTTGGAAATGAATTGATATGTGAAATGGGGTTAGGAATGATCTCACCTCTTTATCAATTGCAAAACTAAAGTAGATCTGAACTCAGTTCCTTAATTAATTGATGATCAATTTCACTAGATTAATCAAAGTTCAATTCCTTGACTCAATGATCCTAATATTAAATTAACTATCCAAATTCTTTAGGTGTAAATCAATCAAACATTGCATTAGGTATTAGAAATTAAGAGACCACAAGATCATAAATGCTTATCCCTAAGATATCAATAACGTTGACATTCAATTCAAATATGAGAAATTAACTCAACTTCCATTGATGAAAATCCTCTTGGTTCAATTCATTTGAATAGCTAATCTAAGAATTGCATTAAAGATAAAATTAAATGTTCAACAAAATCAAAGTCTTAAATCTAGATCCACAGTAAATTTCCAATATCAAAATTGGATCCATCAATTTCTAACTAAAAAGAAATTAGAACATATTTCTAAAAGAAAAAGAGAAAGAACGAGTAGAAGAGGAGTTGCCGAATTTCTTCATAATTCTAATCTATAGCTTGATTCCTAAAGGTCCAAAGCTTGGAAGTTGCCCCCAATGTCCCTCTCTAACTCTCCTAAGGTGTAGAAATAAAAAAAAAAAAAGAGAAAATATCCTAAAAATTTTGAGTTTCTAGCTTTTATAACATTCCTGTGCTTTTAACGTTGTCACCTTTTGTGAGAAAAGGAGTATGCACAAGGCATTTCTGCTGACAGCATCTTGGAATACTTACTTTTTACACAAAAAGGAGCAACGCACATGGCCTTTCACCCTAAAACTCTTTAGCATTGCTACTTTTTGCCTGGAAAGTGATGTTAGGCTCTATAGTTGTCACTTTTGATACTAAAAATGACCATGCACACTATGTACTTCTTCAATTAACCTTCAAAGTGATAACTTTTGGCTTCGAAAGTGGCTATGCCTAGTTCTTAATTGAATTCTAGACCTCTAAAGTGTTCACTTTTTGTGCCAAAAGAGACAACGCTCAGCCCAGTTGACTTTTTAATGCCTCTAACTTATATGGTTTTGCTTAAAATTTCCTGCAAAATTAATTCAACAACAAAATTACTTCAAAATTTTATTAAATCCAAAGAATTTGAATTACTAAAAACAAAAATTAACTTTATTAAACAATTATATATTTTTGTGCAGTTTTTAACTTCTAAATTACCTCTTTCTATCAAAAACAACATAGAAAACTAATTAAAAACCTATTAAAATATAGATTTATCAAATAACAACAATAAGAGCTTGGGGGGACATTGGACGCATGATGTGGACACTTCATAGAAAAGTATTAAGTCAAAGCCCATGAAGGAGTACACCTCTCAGGATGATGATGACAATGCTTAGTTTCTTTTTACTTTAATGTATTAGTGAAACTACTCTTAGGGTCTCTATATGTTGTATTTTGGATGAATTGGTGTTTGGGTCTCCTATTAGAGACCCCCTCACTACTAGAAAAGTGCTAAATACAGACGGATTTTACAGACGGATTTTAATCCGTCTGTATTACAGACGGATTTACAGACGGATTTGTGAATTTTTTTTTTTATTTTTTTCTGAAAAATTCATCTGTAAATCCGTCTATAATACAGACGGATTTTAATCCGTCTGTAAAATCCGTCTGTATTTCGCCCGCCTTTTGGCGCCAAACGTTACAGACAGCAAATACAGACGGATTTTTTCGTCTGTAATTTGAAAATAGGAGGGAATATTTAAGCGGGAAATTACAGACGGATTTTTCCGTCTGTAAATGTGGCAGTTTAATTACAGACGGAAAAATCTGTCTGTAATGTGGAAATCAAAAATGCACCGTTTCATTTAACCAGTTACAGACGGATTTTCCCGTCTGTAATGGCTGAAACCCATAAAACCGCGCCTCCTCTTCCCCTCCCCCATTATCACATCGGTTTCTCTCTCTAGCTCCCCCCCTCTCTCTCTCTCTCTCAAAGAGCTCAGTGTTTTGGCCATTGCGAGTGATTGGAGCAACCATTTGAAAGTTTTTTTGCATCATTGTATTCCTGGTACGATACTCTAACTTTTAATCGGTTTAGTTTTTTAATTTTTTATGTTTTTTAGAGACTTAAAATTTCTAAGATAGAGTTGTAGGATTGGAGATTGTATGACTGGGGGGAAGGGCGTAGAGGTCCTTCTCCGAATCTGATTATTGTGTGCTGTGGGATTGTTTGTGTTTGTGGAGTTTGTAGAATATGCATGTTGTGGAGTTACAAGGGGATGTGCTCTAAAACGATTTAGGATTGTGATGTGTTTTTGTTTGATGTATCGAATAATTTATTGTTATATAATTTATTAGTTGATTTTAGGTGAAATTTTCATTGTTGTAAAAAAATGGTAAACAAATGTAAGGAAATTAACATGTATTAGGGGAGATTCTGCCAAAATTTATATTAAAATTTTCTGTAATGTATTTTAGAAGGTTAATACAATATTGTATATTTGTATTAGGTTTATATAGTTGTTGAGGAAGATGTTTCTCAGAAATTGTCAGTGGATGTATGATAGGTTGCACCCAAGTCGAGGGGGAATAAAACCTGAATTCTTTGAGGGTGTAGAGGAATTTATATGCGTCTATTGTAATTCGCAGCAATTCATCACCAATCAGGTCATTAGGTGTCCATATTCTAAATGCAAGTGTAGAAAGTTCTTGGATATTGATTCAATTAAATATGATTTGTATAAGTTTGGATTTAAACATGATTATTGGATATGGACTGAGCATGGGGAAGAAGTTAATTTAGAAAATCAAGTAGGTAATTCAAATATATTACAATCAGGTAGTCATGTAGGTCATGTAAGTTGGGAAGAAAGTAATAGTCGTTATCAAGAAATGGTTTATGATGCTGTTGGTCCTCAATTTGGAATTTTTCATGATTTCGAAGCTGAAGAAGAACCTAATGGAGAGGCTGCAAAGTTTTATAATGTTTTAGAAGTAGCAAACAAGCCTTTATGGGATGGGTGTGTGCATTCAGAGTTATCTTTAGCAATAAGAATGTTAAGCATAAAGTCAGAAGGCAATCAAAGTCAGAGTTCATTTGATCAATGGGCTACATTAATTAGTGAGCTTAGTCCCGAACCTGATTCCATACCAAAGGACTTTTACCAAGCCAAAAAATTAGTTTCCAAACTTGGATTAAAAGAAGTCAAAATTGATTGTTGTTTGAAAGGCTGCATCCGTATTACAAAGATGATCTTTGTTTTGACCAATTGCAAATTCTGTGGAGAGCCTAGGTTTAAACCAAGAAGAGGTGGTAAAAGTGGTAAACATAAAGATGTACTACAAAGTAGAATGCATTATTTGCCTTTGATTCCTAGGCTAAAAAGGTTGTATGCGTCTATGAGTTCAGCTCCTTACATGACGTGGCATGCTGAAAATAAAAGGAGTGATGGGATAATGACTCATCCATCTCATGGTCAGGCTTGGCAACATTTTGATCAAGTGTATCCTGAGTTTGCATCCGATCCTAGAAATGTAAGGTTAGGGTTATGTGCTGATGGGTTCGCTCCAAACAATCAATTTAACAAACCATATTCTTGTTGGCCTATTGTGGTTACACCTTTTAATCTTCCTCCTGAAATGAGCATGAAAAATCCATATTTATTCTTGACTGTAATAATTCCTGGTCCAGAAAATCCAAAGGCAAAAATTGATGTATACCTTCAACCTTTGATTGATGAGTTGAAAGAGTTATGGTGTGAGGGTGTATTAACTTACGACGTATCAAGGAAGCAAAATTTTATCATGAAGGCAGCACTGATGTGGACGATAAATGATTTTCCTGCTTATGGAATGTTGTCTAGATGGATGACTCAAGGGAAATTAGCATATCCAATTTGTATGGAGGATACAAAGGCATTTACTTTAAAACATGGAGGAAAAAATTCATGGTTTGATTGCCATAGGAGATTTTTAGATATGGAACATCCTTATAGGCGTCAAGCGTACAAATTTAAGAAAGCAACTGTTGAGAATGAGGACCCTCCCGCCCGTTTAAATGGTCATCAAGTATGGGATAGAGTTAAACACTTGCCAAAAATCACAGAAGTAGGAAAATCCATTAGGTTTCCTGGTTATGGGATGACACATAATTGGACCAAACAAAGTATATTCTGGGAGCTCCCATATTGGAAGGATAACTTAGTTCGTCATTGTTTAGATGTGATGCATGTGGAAAAAAATGTATTTGACAATATCATGAATACTGTAATAGACACTGATCGAACTAAAGATAATGTCAAGGCAAGGCAAGATTTAGAAGAATATTATAGGTGTCATGAATTGAGGTTACAACAACTTACAGATGGTCGATGGTCAAAGTCAAAGGCAAGTTACACTCTGACTTTACCACAAAGACAAGATGTGCGTAAGTGGGTGAAGGAGTTAAAAATGCCTGACAGTTACTCTTCAAACCTCGGTCGTTGTATGAATGTTGAACAAGGAAGATTTTTTGGGATGAAAAGTCATGATTGCCACATATTCATGGAGTGTCTTCTACCTGCTGCATTTAGGGAACTACCAGACCATGTTTGGAAGCCATTGACTGAGTTAAGTGAGTACTTTAGGGACCTGTGTTCACCTACTCTAAGGGTTGAAGATCTATTAGTTATGGAGAAAAATATTCCTATCATTTTGTACAAATTAGAGAGAATACTTCCCCCTGGTTTCTTTGACTCCATAGAGCACTTACCTATACACTTAGCGTATGAAGCACGTGTATGTGGACCAGTACAATACAGGTGGATGTATCCGTTTGAACGAGAAATTGGAGGGTTCAAAAGGACTGTGAAAAATAGAGCTCAAGTGGAAGGATCCATATGCCAGGCATATATATCAAAGGAGACATCAAATTTTTGCACATACTATTTTGAACCTCATGTTCAATCTAGGAGAACTCGAGTTGGTCGAAATGATGATGGGGGAGAAAGTAGTAATGAGCCAAGTCTATCTATATTCAACCAACCAGGTCGTGTATCTGGAAAATGCGAAGAACGATGGATCTTAGGTGATGAATCAGAGGCCGCCCACTTGCACATCTTATTAAATTGTGATGAAGTTCAACCATTCAGAACGTAAGTGACTTATGATTGCTTTAATGATTTTTTCGATCATGGTCATTCAAATCTAGTTAATGATGTTGCAATGTTTACAGATATTTTGAACAATTATATGGTCACGAATCCCTTAATCAATTTCCATCATGGTTCAAAAGTTATGTAAGTCATGACATTTTCCTAACATGTTAGTTAATCGACTTTTTAATATTATTTTGTATTCAATCAATTGACATTGATTTATGGTATGTGTAGGTGCGTGATCCTAGTAATGGTATCAAAGATCCTGACCTATATAACTTGTCCAGAGGTCCAAAAAATAAAGCATATTGTTGGCCAATTTACTTTGTTAATGGGTATAAATTTCAAACTATTGAATCATGTCAAGGGAGAAAAACAGATAATAGTGGAGTTAGTGTAAGAGGAAATTCAAGTGATGGTGACTGTGATTGGTATGGAAAACTTCATGAAATTGTTGAGCTTGAATATGCTGGTGAAACCATAAAATGGATTGTCTTATTCAAGTGTGAATGGTTTGATCCAACACGCCCAACAGGTACACGTAAACATAACCATTACAATATAATTGAGATTAACCATACCAAAAGATATAGAGGCTTTGACCCCTTCATCATTGTACAAAATGCAAGACAAGTATATTTCTTATCTTACCCTGGAAAATGTAATAAAAGTTGGAGGATTGTAATTAAAACTAAACCAAGGGGTCGAATTGAAAGTGATGAAGTAGATGATGAAGATGCATATCAAATTGATGACTCAATTCCTTCACGTGTAGTAATAGACACTGTTGTCCCTCCAATTTTATCTTCTCCTTTGAATGAGATTGAAATAATTGACCCTCCTACCCAAGTTATGAGATATAATGAAATGGATGACATCATAGAAGACGAGGATGAAGGAATTATGGATGAACTTTCATCGAATGATGATGAAGGTAGTCTTGAACTATCAGAGTAAATGAGGTAAAGTAAGTAGGTTTGTCAATTTACTATGTTGCCATGATTATTTAATTTGAGTTATCACCAATATTATTCATATTTTAAACAAATTATAGTATTTGTCTCTAAATATATATATATGGTTTGATTCAGATATGGCAGGTAAAGGTAAAGGTAAGAAGGGTAATACTCAGCAAACTGATCGTGGCAACACTTCTTCACCTACCGCTCCGACTTCTACGTCGACACCAGCAATAGTGCAGACCTCCCAGGTTAGGGGACAGGAGCAATTTATCATGGTGCCCAATCCTGGGTATATTGCTCCTCCCCCTCCAGTACAGCGAGTTTCACACTCTGCACTCCCTACTACACAGGCCACACAGTCACCTGCTACACAGGGCATAGGAGATGGATCCACTGCTGTCCCATCATTAAGCGGGCAGCAGTCATCACAGACCCAGACATCAGTGAGATCGTTAGAAACTTTGAGATGGGATGGGTCCACTTGGTAAGTAATTCAATCAAATATGCCTAACATTGCGTATTTTATGTGAATGTTAGTAGTTATAATCCACTTTATATTATGTTATTAGTTGGATACCACCACAGAAAGGTCTCTATCAGGTCACAGATACGATTAAGAAGATGTTTGATGCGCCTTACAAAAATTTTGCAAAGGTGCCAAATGATACAAAGATAGAATGGTTCAAAGATTGGAAGGTAATAATAGTGTATTAATTTTAACTAAGTGTAATTACATATGACTGTTTGTACCCCTTCTAATAAAATTGTGTTTCTGTAGAGCAACTTTTCCATTCCCTCCAGGACGAAAAGATGATTTTCAAGGCCTGGAAGAGTTGCACTGCAAAGCGACTAAGACAGATGTACACTGAGGCTCGCCAGGACCCTTCTACTGCTGATTGGATAGCATCCAACTTTCTTCATGCCTTGCAGGAGTATTGGGGTACAGATGAGTTTAAAAATCTCTCTGTAAAGAACAAGACAAACAGGGCATCTAATAAAGGGGGGTCACTGCATACTGGTGGGTCTACGACTTTGGCTGGCACTAAGGCAAACTTGGTATGTGATTTTAAAATTCAGTTGACTCTATCTATAATTTTATATTTGAGATTGTGATTTATTTCTAATTGCAGGAGAAGTCGTTGAAGAGGCCACCTACTACTGAAGAGTTGTTTAAGGAGACACACACTTGCAGGCAGGACAAAAACCTGTGGGTTGATACATGATCTCAGGCCACATATGTAAGTCATTGTTATTGATAATATATGTTATTATTAGCAACTTATTAAATAGTTCTCCAAACTAATATCTAATTATACGAACCGAATCGTAGGATGACTATATTCAAAGGCTTGAGGAAGCATCTTCTCAGAATCCAGAGTCAGTAGATGAGGATGCTATGTGGTCACAGACAGTGGGTGGCCTTTATAAAGGTCGCATTTATGGCATGGGAGGCCGCTTTGCAGACTCCATGTCCCCTGCATCTGTCACTGGAGATGCCCCTTCTCTTGTACCTGAGGATGTGGAGGACATGGTCTGCACTCAGGTCCATGCCTTTAATGAAGAACTCCAGAAGCAGAATGAGGAGATGTGGAAGAGTAAAGAAAGTGCATGGAAGAAGAAGTGGGCAAAGAAAATGGAGAAGAAGATAGAGAAGAAGGTGGCATCGAGAATGCAAAGGGAGGTCCAGCAGCAGATGACGCAACAGCATATGCAAATGTAGCAGATGCATGCTTATTTTGAGCTCATGAGAGCAAGCAGCTCCACACCTCTTCCTCCTCCTCCACCAGCTCCAGCACCACCGGTTTTCACCTCCATGCATCGTTCCTCTACTGACTCCTCTTCTACTGATGATGATGCTCCTTAGGATTATGACTTCACAGATTATAATTTATGAAGACTTGTATTTTATATTTAAATGTATTTATTTAGATGCTTTTTTGTCTTCCTTTGTAATAACATTTAAATTTTATAAATCATTTTGGAATGTTTAGATGCCGAATCTATAGTTTCTATTTTATTTATAAATTGTAATAATCAAGAACAGCAGGAAATAACTTTCTATATAAATAAAAAAATATCAATAATAGTAAAATATATCACCGACGGATTATAGACGGAAAAATCCGTCTGTGAGTTACAGACGGAAAAATCCGTCTGTGACTCACAGACGAAAAAATCCGTCTGTGAGTTACAGAAGGAAAAATTCGTCTGTGACTCACAGACGGAAAAATCCGTCTGTAACTTACAGACAGATTTGAAAATCCGTCTGTAATTCTTTACCGACGAGGATATTACAGACGGTTTATGTCCGTCTGTAAATCCGTCTGTAATAGAAAAAACCGTCTGTAATACTCTAAAAATCTGTCTGTAAATCCGTCTGTATAAACAGACTTTTTAGTAGTGCCTTATTCCATCTTATTTTGGATTATGTTTTATTACCTTGTTTGGATATATTATTGTACTCTTACATCATGTCACCTTTATGCTAATATTATGTTTATTTTTATAAGATGTCCCATGTATTTGATTTTTTAGTAGGATTGATTCCCCATTGATATGGCCCATATATGTAAATGTGGTTTTGGAAGAATTAATTGATTTATAATATGTAAATGACTAGGTTATGTGATAGGCAAATATCTTCTTTTCTTTTAATAATGGATAGAAAGTGATATCAACAAATTTTATGCCATATCTTGTGTAATAATTAAAAGATAGTTTGGTAGAAAAAATAGGGACATACATTATATGAATATGTATGTATAGGACTGAATGATAGTTTGATTGTTGATCTACTTGTATTTTAGAAGGATTATGCATGACTATGTCTAGTATGCATGTTCTAAATCTGGAACATCATAACATTGAGTGGTATCAAAGCAAGGACTCTCAGTATGGTATGGTTCGATAATGAACCAAGCAGAAGTTGGTGAGCATGTGACATTTTTGGTACTGATGAGGATAAGGAGTGATTGCTAATGCAATAAGGCACAAACAAGGAGCAACTCCTAGTAGGCTTCTAATGAAAGAGACACATGAATGAATCAAATATACACTAGAATGAGAGGTATAATACTACATAATTAATGATAGCTTAAAGAAATTAATTAGTACTACATATACAAACAAAATGCTAGATTCTCACATCACATTAATGAACTTGTTAAATATTTATATTGTCATTCTTTTGAAGACCATAGGTAAAAAAATTTTTTAGAAAAATATATTTTATTCTATCTCCTTTGATATACTTTTATTTCAATTGGGTAATACACGCAAAATTATCTTCACATATGATTGTTGGAGTCGTTTTTCTCAATTATAAACCATAAGTTTATCGCATATATTGAATCATAAATCTCAACAAGATGCGTACTTGAGTTGCCTATTGTAATGCTAAAACTTTTGCATTATTAGATGATGTCACGCTCTTAGAGTACTATCTAGCAAGTGTACTAGGTAGTTGCAGCAAGTAACAAAATTTAGAATTTTTGAGTTCTGAGTATCGTTCTCAAGAATTGGATCAATCAATTACACCTTCACAAATCAATAACTATTTGAGCTAAACAAATTTTGAAGAAGTTTTTAACATATAAGAACAAAACAATAAAGTGCAGTAAAATGCATAAGTAACAACAAAATAGAGTGACAAATTTAGGAAATGAAATGAGTAATCAATTGTAGTTAGAGTTGAATTCACCAATTTGTCAATTGAAAAACTAAATGTAATCTACACTCTAAGTTCCTTAATTGATTGATTATCAATTTCACAAAGATAATCAAAGTTCAATTCCTTGACTCAATGATTCTAATGTTCAATTAACTACCCTAATTTCTTAGGTGTAAATCAATCAAACATTATATTAGGTATTAGAAATTAAGAGATCACAAGATCATGAATGCTTATTTCTAAGATATCAATAACCTTGACATTCAATTAGACATGAAAAATTAACTCAACTTCTATTGATAAAAATTCTCTAAGTTCAATTCAATTGAATAGTTCATCCAAGTCTTAAGCCTTATTCCTCTAGGTTTGAGCCTTGAAATTTGCTCCTAATCCTCTCTCTCCCACTCTCTAAGAATATGGAAAAAAAATTGAGAAAAGATCCCAAAAATTCTGAGTTTTTGGCTATGTATAACTTTCTCACCCTTCTAGTGTAGCTACTTTTACGCGCAGAGTCTTTCTCATGACAACATTCTGGAGTGACTACTTTTAGCCCTGAAAGTAGCTACGCACATGCTATTTCTCATGACAGCACTATAGAGTGACTACTTTTTGCTTTGAAAATAGTTACGCTAGATTATTTCTACAATATAGCTTCTCTAGTTGTTACTTTTGCTCCCAAAAGTGGCTACTGCATGGCATTTCTCCTCAAAAGCCTTCAAAGTGACTACGTTCACCTTGAAAAGTAGTTACGCGCACCATGTCATTGCTTTAATCTTTTTGTAGTGTTTACTCTTAACCCTAAAAGTGGCAATGTGATGTAACATATTTTATGTTTACATTTATAGTTTTATTTTGATTTCTCAATACTTTTCATATGTTTTATTTTTAGAGTTTTTACCATTTTTTAGTTATTTGAATAAATTAGGCTTGTTACAAATAAATGTTTTAATTTTGTATTTTTGGTTATTCTAACCTCTAACTACTCTTTTGGTCATTACGTTTTCTATAGATATCGCTTTTGGCTAATTTCAGTTGAATTGGATTCTACATATCCTGGACTTCAAATGCATATATAGATAATTGGATTTGTAGTTCTTTTCAATTTTCTATGATTTTTTGAAGTTGATGCATATTTGTTGAATCTTATATGCAGAATTACATATGAACACTTGTTTTTAAATAATTGTATTTGGGCTTTTAGATATAATTGAGACCCGAATTTTGACCATTTAGTTTACCTTAATCAGAGTCTAAAAATAGACCATTGAGACTCTGAATTAGTGTGCAAAATTTGATATTTTGAGTTTTTGAGATTTGGCTCTTAATAAAAATATTTATTTTTACCTTTTTTGAATTTCACTCATCTTTCTCTCATTCTTGCTTAGTTTAAGTGCTTCGATGGAAGGCTAAACCTCTCTTTCAATCCTTTCAAATTCGTGAATTATGATTATGATTAAATTTTTTGTGGTTAGAATTTAAATTAGGATTTCGTTGATATTCTGACTTGATAATTAAATTTGGATTAGGTTAAATAATAATGTTGTAATTCGTGATCTGGTTTAATGAGGTTATTCGATTGATTAAAATCTTTAGATACTGTGATAATCAGATTTACAGGCATTTGAGATTCTGTGGATTAATAATTTTTTAATCTGTCTTTTTTTTAAGTCAATTGCGTTCACGATTTTAATTTAATTGATTGATTTCCTCCTCTTGTTTTAAATTTTGCTCTATTGATTTTTGTTAAATTCCTCCATTTAAATTTTTATTTTGATAAATTGTTTTGATGATCCTTGAAGGACAACTCTGGTTGCTTGCCTCGTGCTATAGTAATTAGGTTTTTATTATTTTGACTCAGATACGACCATGGACCACTACACGCATGATGATTCTTCTAGCTAAGCTCTGTAGTTGCCACTCTTGGTCTCAATAGTGGCTACATGCACTATGCACCTCTTAAAAAACCTTAAAAATGACTACTTTTGACACAGAAAATAGTTACACTCATAATACTTCACTCTATAAGTCTCTGAAATGCTTACTTTTTGTACTAAAAGTAGCTACGCCCAGTTCTCAATAGCATTTCAGACCTCTAAAGTGTCCACTTTTTGCGCCTAAAGTGAAAATACTCTAACCCAATTGACCTCTTAATGCCTTTAACTCATGTGTTTTTCTTTAGAATCTCCGGCAAAACTAACTCAACAACAAAATTACAAAATAATTCTATTAAATCCAAACAATTTGAATTACTAAAAGCAAATATTAAATTTATTGAATAATTATACATTTTTGTGCAGTTTTCACCTTCCAAAGTACTTTTTTTTTATTAAAAAGATCCTAAAAAACTAATTAAAAACCTATCAAAATCTAGATTTATTAGATGATATAGCCATTCTAGTTTGTTTAATAGATTACGATAAAATGGTTATACCACCACATGTAAACAAATAACTCATTTGTGATATACCATTACAAGGGTCAAAAAAATAGCCTATGTTTGCATAACTAATCAAGTCAGACTTAGATTCATTTGACTAAAATAAATCCATATTCATCGTACCTTTAAGATAACAAAATATATGTTTAACTTCACTTAAATATCTTCTTGTAGGTGAATAATTATATCTTACTATCAAGTTAACAACAAATAATATATCAGGTAGTGTATGACAAGGATTTGGTGCTTCAATTGTATTGAAATAAGGTACTTTAAAACTAATTAGTTCTTTATCCCTCTCTTGAGATTTGAAAGGATATTTGTTTCATCTAATGACCTTACAACCATTAGAGTACATAATGGATGTGGTTTATCCATATAAAATTGTTTTAACATCTTTATTGCATAAGTTTCTTGATGCATAAAAATTCTACTTTTTACATATTCAAGTTATATTCTAAGACAAAACTTTGTCCTTCCGAGTCCTTCATCTCAACTTCTTTCTTTTAGGAATTTATTATTTTTTGAAATCTCTTTAGGAGTTCCAATGATATTTAAATCATTACTATAAACAATAATTTACAAACTCATTATTTGATCTCTTATAGAAATGCATGACAAATAGGATCAATTTTATATCCATCCTTCAACAAATAATTGCTAAGACAATTATATCACATTCATCCATATTGTTTGAATCTATAAAGTGATTTATTCAATTTGATTGAATAACCTTAACTGAAATTTGAATTGTATGCTTCTAGAAAATTAAAATATTCAAGTAGTTTTATAGAAATGTCATTAGCAAGTGAGTCATACAGATAGACTGTAACAATATCCATTAAATACAAATCAAGTCCTTCATGTATTGTTAAACAAACTAAGTATCAAAAAGTACTTATATCCACTACAAGTGACTATGTTTCTTCAAAATCAATCTTAGGTCTTTTAAAAATCTTGGGCAACAAGTCATGCTTTATATCCTACAATTTCACTTTTTTCATTTTGTTTTCACACAAAAACCCATTTATATCCAACTGTCCTTACATCTTTAGGTATACGAACTACAGGTCCAAAATCTTGGCATTTTGTAAGTGACTTTAATTCTTCCTCAGTTGTATCTTTCCATTTCTGTTGATCATTTCTTTTTCTACATTCATTGACTGATCTTGGTTCATTATCCTCTATATCAGTTATACATTCAATAAAATATCATTGATGTTGACTTCATTTTGATTACATTGTATTTTATTCATGACATAATTTTATTGAGATATCTTTATTTTCATGATTTTCAAGTATTTATATTTCTTTAGGAATTGAAATATTAACTATGATTTATGACTCTTCTAGAGTCTTTACATCCTTAATTTAGTCGCCTTGATTTGTTACTCCTTTTCTTTTTTTTTTTGAGTTTTACTCCTCTTCTTTTTTTTGAGAGTTTTCATCTTTTGAGCCAAAAGGTCTACCACACTTTGCACGTGAGTTAGACTCATTTGTAACAGCAGATTGTCCAATTTAAACATCAATTTTGATTGGAGCATTAGTAGTTGACACATATGATATAGTCATCGTTTTTAGATTCATAAACACATTTGGTAGTTGGTTGGTTAAATTTTACAAATGAATTATCTTTTGAACTTCCAATTCATGTTGTTTTAATTTGAGGATCAAGATGAGAAAAAAATAATTTATTCTAATTGTCTCACTTTTTCCAATTTTTATGTTTCCCCCTAAAGTAGTTAAAATTTTCCTCAAAAGCTTGTTATTTTGTTTAACAAGGAGACAAGAAATTAACGTAATATTTTTGAAACTTTTTTCACATATTGTTATTGAAGTAGCACATTATCATGAAAAGTGGATAAATTTTTTCTAACATATCCTCATTAGTACTCCATATAATTTTAATTAAGATATGATTCTAAATAATGTTGAATTATGCTTGTTAACAATTTTAAAATCTTGCAAGTGTAAATATGATGAATCGTAGCTTTACCTTCTCAATTCTGCCATAAATATTTTTAATTCATTCTTGGATTGCTATATACGATTCTGGATAATTCGCATGTGATGAGTTCATTACTCGTGCGGTCTCAAAATATTTGTTCGTGTAGTTCAGACTTTCAAGATTAGATTGAGAAGAAACGTATTGAATTGATTAGAGACGCGTGTTTAACAATCATTTAAGGAATTGAGATTAAAGATATGTGTTTTTTAATTTGAATTAAAGAATTTGATTGAGATTTATTTCAAAACTAAAATTGTTAAATTATAGATCAATCGCTTTTGGTTTATTGAATTTCTTTGTGTTTTAATTTCTTAATTATGTTTTTTCTTACATTCAAAATTTTTCCTAATATTTTGTGTTTCGTTTTAGCATTTATAACTAAGATCCTCGAGAGAATAACCTAGTTTTGTTTCCTAATTTACTGTATTTAAATTACTTCTTATTTAACCGAGTAGGGCATCAATCAAAATGCATTCAATCATAATGAGCTTTTAGTAAACTGACTAGTTTTTTGTGATCATATTTATTTTTAAATTTTTTCTAAAGCACAATAAATATTTTATCGTGAGATATTTATTTTTCAGTCCTTTCCAACAAAAATAGCTTTAACCTAATTCTGATTAAATATTTTATTTTCTCTTTTAATAATATTTTGAAGACCTTTCACATTTAAATAAATTTCAACATCTAATAGTCATGATAAGTAATTTTTTTTTATAATATCAAATATAACAAATTTGATCTTCGTAAAATTTAACATATTTAGTACTATCATAAATATATACAATTAAGTTAAATATCATTAAATATTATAATAATTAAAAATAAATTTATATCTATAAATTTAAACATTCAATTAATAAATAAAATAATAAATATTTTTAATTATGGTGATGAAAGTAATCTTAAATTACTGGTAAATTTTTTTGACACAAATTTATAAAATAATAATTTAAATTAAAATAAATAAGTTATGATATATTTTAATATAAAAATAAAAAATATCATATCTTTTTTAAAATCATCCTTTTCTTACAAAAAGTGTGTATTAAAATTTTATACTAATAACCTATTATGAAATTAATATAAAATTATGATAAAAAAATAAATAAAAGAAAAAATAATGTTAAAAAATTATCTTAATTTTATTTCACATATTATTAATATAAATAAGATACTCACGAGTTTAATTACTTTAAACTTGGATTAAATAAATAATTATAATCTTTTAAATTTTAAGCAATATGAAAACATTCAGCGGTAATAATTCACTAAAGATGATGAATTTAGCCTAACAACAGTACGAATCACGCAGTAATAAGTATATAAAAAAAAAAGTAAAAAGTGGAAGTTACTATATTATCACTTATCCATTATTTTTTGAAGGATGCTATTATTTACGTGACGTTAAAATAGTGAAATTGTAAAATGAACTAAATTTGCAGACAGGGAATAGGATTCTGTTGAACAAAGATATTATATTGTCCTTGTGTGGTGTGCGTAATTCAATTCCACGTGCTCCTCTCCTTTCTCAAAAAGAACACACGACACGTAGACACATCACCGAACTATCACCACACACACTCTCTCTCTCGTCCCTTCTAAAAACCTTTGTACTTTTGCCTTCCAGCTTCAGTCGAAGTCACACACTCTCTCTCTATCTGTAGATCCCTTCACTTGCATCTAAATCCAAACGGTGATCGGATCCAGTGCGAGCAGCACCATCACGCAGGATGCAGTACAAGAACCTTGGGAGATCGGGGCTGAAGGTGAGCCAACTCTCGTACGGCGCGTGGGTGAGTTTCGGAAACCAACTGGACGTGAAGGAAGCGAAGTCGCTCCTGCAGTGCTGCCGCGACAACGGCGTGAACTTCTTCGACAACGCTGAGGTGTACGCGAATGGGCGGGCCGAGGAGATAATGGGCCAGGCCATTCGGGAGCTGGGCTGGAAGCGCTCCGACATCGTGGTTTCGACGAAGATCTTCTGGGGCGGGCAAGGCCCAAACGACAAGGGCCTCTCCCGCAAGCACATCGTGGAAGGCACCAAGGCCTCCCTCAAGCGCCTCGACATGGACTATGTCGACGTCATCTACTGCCACCGCCCTGATTCCTCCACCCCCATCGAGGAAACCGTGAGGGCCATGAACCACGTCATCGACAAGGGTTGGGCCTTCTATTGGGGCACCAGCGAGTGGTCCGCCCAACAGATCACCGAGGCCTGGGCCGTAGCCCAGCGACTGGACCTCATTGGCCCAATCGTTGAACAGCCTGAGTATAATCTCTTGTCCCGACATAAGGTACCCATCATATTAAATAATAACAAAACTCGCGCTTATCATACTATTTGATTTGATTTGATTTGATTCCATGCCTGTGTAGGTGGAAGCTGAGTTTCTTCCTCTTTACTCTAACTATGGTTTGGGACTCACTACTTGGAGCCCTCTGGCTTCTGGAGTGCTCACTGGCAAATACAAGAAAGGAGTTATACCGCCAGATAGTAGATTCGCATTGGAAAATTACAAAGTATTTTTTTCTTCTTCTTTATTTCGATTATTCCACTCTATTATTCTGATACTCACCAATTAGTCCTTATACTTCTAAACAAAAATTATGTTTCACAGTTGCTATAGTTACTGTTTTTATTACGGTTGAGAACTCGATACTCTGCAATTTTCTATAACAAAATTGTAAGGTTGAGATTAATTGTAGCATATATTTCAGCTGCATTTAATGTGAGGTTATTATTATTATTTCCGGTGTTTTCGTAGAATCTGGCAGCTCGGTCGCTGGTTGATGACGTGCTGCGGAAGGTTGATGGATTGAAACCGATAGCGGATGAACTTGGCGTGCCGTTGTCACAGCTTGCGATTGCGTGGTGCGCTGCTAATCCTAATGTTTCATCTGTTATCTGCGGTGCTACCAAAGAGTCTCAGGTTAGTTCTTTTCCCTGTGTGATTTACAAATTAGGGAGAGTAATTGTTGTTCTGTTATTGAAATTAAGGCTTTCCATTGTGGTGTGAGGAACTAAACTTTTTGTTAAGATTATTTGCTTCAGATGTCTATTCCTGTGTTATTCTTCTTTATGCTTTCCCTGTTGTCTTTGCCTGTTATTTACTTTTTTCCTCCTTGATTTCTTAGATGAAATGATCAATGCCTGTTCTTTTGGATTTTGTGTGGCTTTAGTGTTGAAAGGTTTTCTCCACTTTGTTACTAAAAGGGTATTGTTTGGATATGTGCATTGTGCTCTTTTGCTAATGTTATGATTTATGAAGACTTCTAAACTATCAGTGAAGGAAGCTTGAATCAAACTGAGAGGTTGAAGATTTTAACAAATGGTCTTAAAGAATTAACATCGAATTGGACCCTAATATATACTGCTTCTGGTTGTTTTTGCTGTTGGTGTTTAAACTGTATTATGCTCTGCTTTTCCCTACATATCTTTCCAGTGACATTCAATGCAACTATTCCTTCAAAAAGTGAGGAGGGAAGCCTTTAAATATATGTTTAATTTGGAAGCAGAAGAAATGGTAATGGTATGGGAAAAATCGTAATTAGGGTTTTGAGGAGGAAATAAAATTGAGTCTTAAACAAATTTCTCTTCTCGAAAGCTACTGTGTTGAACTGAGAAATATAATATGGATGGATTATATTGCAATTAGCAAATTAAATATGTTCTAGTGGCATTTATTCAGGTTTGAATTGTAAATTGCAATGAACAAATAAATTGGACATGGACAAAATTAAGGCGATTAATCACCGAAAGATGCGTAGTTTGCATGATCAAGCAGTTAACAGAAAATCAATGTATGCAGTAGGGAGTAGGGACAAGAAGCAGAAGTCCTCCTGACTATATATAAAGAATATTTTATGTTATATGTATAACTTTTGACATTATTTTGTCATCCTAAAGAGGATTGGAAATGTATTGTATGTATAGGCAATAAAATAATTCCTTACATATTCCACTACATGCACAATTATAACTTGCCTCCATGCCTGCAAGATTTTATGATGTTTCCCTTTACTTTAGAGACATGAAAGATATTAATTTCATTCTTATTTTGAGGTTTATCTTGCTTGCAAGAATGTAGTTTTTCATTGTAATATTCTCTCTCTCTCTCTCTTTTTTTTTTTTTGCTTAGATTCAAGAGAACATGAAAGCAGTCGATGTCATTCCATTACTTACTCCTGTTGTGATGGAAAAGATTGAGGCTGTTGTTCAAAGCAAGCCAAAGCGCCCTGATTCATACAGATGAACTGCAAGGTTTTCATTCTCGGATGCATCATATATATGCATTAAGTGGGAGGCTCCGTCATCCTGGTGCACTGGAGTGGAAATTCTTGGTGAAATTAATTGGTGTGATTGATGTGATTTCCCCATGGCGACTTTTTTTGTCTCTGTTTTTCTTTATGGTATTTTAATTATGCCTTTTCTTGGGTTTGAAAGCCTTCCAAATTTATTTTAGGAGCAAAGGGTTAACGACTTGAAATTTAGGTTTTACATTATTTTTGCTTATTAAAATAACAGATTGGCTTGGATGGTTTTAATTTTTTTTTTAATGTGTCAAACTATAATTTTGGATTTTGGGAATTGTTTTTTGTTGATCCTTATTCCGGTAGTTAGGATTATTTAGTGGGATATGACATGGTTCATGTAACACCTTAAAATTTTATTACTTCTAAATTAATTATTAATCATACTAATTTAAATAAATTAGAATTAGATAATATATAAAATGAGAAAAATTAAAATATATTTAGTAAAATTTAATTGTAAAACAGATGAATTATTGAATTGAGTATTGTAATTATAGGGTGATTTAATTTTATCAGAAATTAATTATTAAAATTATTTTAAATAATTTTAAACTATCTAAATTAGAGATTACAAATAAAAAAAAATTAAATACAAGTTGTAAAATTAGTTAAAAAGATTAAAATAATTTTAGAATAGGCTTAAGATGATAATTTAAGTTGAGCAAGAAAATGAACATAAACAATTTTAAAATTTTTATAGCAATTTATTTAAGCAAATAGGTAATTGTTGTTTAAGAACTAAGCAAAAATCAAAAATAGAAAATTTAAACTAAATTTGTCAAAAACTAAACATTGATGTGATGTGTAAAAGTTAGTTAGAAAAATTAGATGATTTTATTTTATTCAATTTAAGTGACATTTTTTTTTGCAAAGAAAGGAGTTAATTTATTAACAATTAACTAAGAAATCAGTTAAAGTGAAATAAATTAATAGAAAAAAAAGTTTGATTTACTAAAACTCATGAAAATGATACTTAATAATTTAATTTCTAATCAAATAGTCTAATTAAATGGCAATCAAATCAAATTTAACCAAAAAATAGTATTATGTAAAAAAAAAAATTTGACTTAAATAATTAAGAATTAAAAGTAAACTAATCAAGTATACTTGAACCAACAAGTTGACATCATAACAGTTAAATTTTCTATATTGAGCATAATTTTTATGAATTATTTTTCATAAAGTTTAGCTGAATTAAGGGGAGATTTCAAAAGTAAAGTTGTTTGACTTTAATTGTCCTAATTGGTTGTAATGTCCTTGTTCCATAAAAGTGTTAAGGTATTTGACAAGTGTATTAAGTTTTTAATGTAGTATAAAAGATTGTCATATCTACTGGGAGTGTTGATACACAAGCAATTTCAGTTATCCCAATTAAAAATAACAATCCTAAATGTTCACAAATTTACAACTACAATTCATTTGGTTTTAATTGGTTGGATTCATGAAAATTTAGCAAGATGACAAAATGTAAATTTACTATGATAATAAAGAGCAAGGGTTAGATTTCATCTATCACTAACTTCGTATTTTAGTCATAATATAGTTTGAACAAATACTATAGTCGTACGATGCACTCCCATTATATTCACTTGTTCGATTCTACTCACTCAAGATTTTAAGATATATTTATTAAATGATAATTATTTACCCAAACAACAAATAACTCAGCATTAATATCAAGAATTGTTAAGCATACAATAGATTAAAATTTATTCCTAGAATTTTAACTATTGTATGAGTTTATCTCAACTGGGTCCTAAGGTAGTTTCTCAACTCACCCCAAGTTCCCAAATCATGAATAATTTCTCGTAAGGTAGAAACAAACATTAATATCAAGATAAACACACCCAATGCATGGAAAATGAACAACTATATTAATAAACTAAAATACTTAGAAAGTTAAGATCACATCCAATCCCCTATGAAGTTTTAGACACTCATAGTGTACAAAACAACAAGAAAATACGTGGAAAGAGGATAGAAAGTAGCCCTCCAATGGTGTAGTCACTCTCCCACGCTTCTTCTCTTGTTCTTCAGTCCGAACAACCCTCTTAGGTTTATCCAATCCCTTCTCTTCTTTTTGGGCTCTTCAAATTTAGGACATTTAATAAATTCTCGCTTGAGCGAGAACCACATAGAGGCACCTTCCAATCCCAATTGATCTTACCCATGCGAGATCTCTCCTCGCTCAGGTGAGCTTCTCACTCATGCGAGGATAGTCTAGCTCAAGTGAGAATGCGACAGAATATAGCCCTTGCAGCTTGACTTCCTCACTTAGGTGACTCGTAGGTCGCTCAGGCGACCCAAAGCTTGCTCAAGCAACCCAAAGCTTGCTCAAGTGAGATTTGCTGGCTTTGAGGACTTTGCTTCTCTTCTTTTCGATCTTCATTCCATCAAGTATTGCCCTTTAATATTTAGGACAACAAAAAAGGATCAAATACCTTTATATGATCACCTATTTAAGGCAAATAATTACTAAATTTAAGTGGCTAACTTCAATTGACATGAAATGTAAATGCATTGAGTTAAAAGGAAGTTTAGACATAAACTAATTAGAAAGGAATCAAATAAGTACCAAATTATATACAAAAAATTACTACCAATTGGCACTTATCAACTCCCCCAAACCTAGAATCTTGCTTGCCCTCAAACAAGGTATTCACATCTTTGTAAATTAAAGATTGAATAAAAAATTTCTTTCCTAAAAAAATCAATTGACATAATTCAAAATGCTGAGTTTGTTTATCATGATTAAACATTTCACATGAGCAGTCCTCACACATTTCAGTGGTGCCCACAAATGTAATCAACAAGATGCTAATGCACTTAGTATTTTTAAAAGAGTCAAAAGAATAGTTCAATGACTATGACCAAGAAAATTTCACTTATTAAAATCTCAACAAGAGTAAGTATTTCACTCATCCAATCACAACTTGCTAAGTAAACCATAATTACTGTTCATCTCAATAATCATCATCATCAAAGCAAATTCAAGATCACAAATATCTTTTTAGGCTTGTAAGGAGATTGGGCTAAGAAGGAACTTGGTTTTTCTAGATAACAAGTCATTCAAATCATGAAGAAAGCACCCAATATCTCAAAACTCGTGCTATTAATTTTCTTTAACTCATCCAATCCAAACAATTTCTTCAACCAAAACATTCTTTTCTATCTCAAAGCCTTCATTTTTCTTTTTTCTTTTTGTTCTTTCTCTCCTAACTTTTAGCATTTTTGTTTTGCAATGATATTTTCACTTTGACGAAGGAAAGGAACAATTTATACATCACTAATTTATCCTTCAAATCAAATTCCCTATACCCTTGGAAAAACTTTATGCTTCACAATTTTGAATGAAAGGGAATGAGAATAATTTTCTTTTAAGGTGTTGGGAGGGATTTTTCAAAATAATGTCAATCTCTTTTAGGCTCAAATAGGTTGCAAGTGATAATTTAATTTAAAGGTTAGCTATTTTGCCTTAGCTTGATTCATAAAGATGGCCTTGATCATTTGAAAAACATGCCAAAAAGATGAACAGAGATTCAACCAATAACAACTACAACTTAGAAGTGATGACACTCAATTAACTATGTAGAATGCACATAACTCACCCAGCAAAGGCTAACTCCCCAGTTTAAGTCAATTCATTATTCCAATTACACATTTTAGAACCAAATTATGCAAAACACTATCTAACACATGCTAAGCACCCACACATTTTACAAATTAGACTCTCAATGAATCATTTCATGCTTATAACCAAACATCAAGCAATGACTTATGCTTAATTCTATTAAAAATTAATGTTTACCCACTGTACTATTTTAGAATCAATGAGTCCAAAAAGTTGTTTTCTTTTTTGAAATAAGGTTTATTGTGCAATGTTAATAGCTGTCCAAAAAATTCATGTAATCAGTTTCAATTTACTAAAACTAAAATTCTAGACTCAAATTCCAGAAACCAATTGCAAGATTAACATCACAATAGTAAATTCAGTCGCAAAATGCAAGAGCTGTAAATAAACAGAAACTATGAACAGTGAAATAAATTGTAAAGGTCAAATGCTAAAAATATAAACTGATGAAACCCAATGTCTGTGGTGATGCATCATAGGTCTCCTACAATCCTATCTATGAGTCCCTGCAGGTCTCTCTCCACCTGCTACACTTCCTCCATAATGTCAACTTCTGTAGTGTTAGCGTCAGCTCCAGCTCCCTCTACAAACTGGTCATCCTCTCTCTTTTTTTATGCTCTGCAGCTTTAGCTACTCCCCCTGTAAAACAGGCCTATCCCCAGGCCATGCAACCAAAGTGTGAAAGTGTTGGAAGTAGGTCATGTACAGTGCATGCTAGTTATGTGGGGCTACATCCTCCTGTTGTGGTGGCTGAGCTACGGGTGGAAGAGGTGATGGTTGAGGTGCCTCAAGCTCTGCTGCCTCATTGGCAGTGCAGTTCTTCTCAATAAATCTTCTATCTATGGGCAGCCTAATGCTCTTGGAGAAGTTTACTTCCACCCCTTGGCTTTTGCATGGAGCTGTGATAAAAGCAAGATACCCAAGGGCCCTCTTCGAGTTGTCCAAATTTGGCATAATATAAACAAATTGGTTGATGTCTTTTGAGACAATTGTAGCAAAATCTACTATCAAACCAGCTAAGATGCAGTATAAAAGATGGCATTTGGGCATGTTTAGATCTTACACATGCCTATTAGGGATGATATTGGCCAACATGAGTTTTGTCCAAATCTGAGAGACTGTGGTCATATCACTCTGATGAATGTGAATAGGTCTCCTATCCCTAGCTCTCTAATAAGTGTGGTGGGGGAGGCATATGAGAGCTGCTATTGTGTCATCATCAAAACCTTGGGTAGTCCTTTTCATTCTATATACTAAGTGTCTAGCTCTCTTTCTCCTAGGACTAGAGGATCCCTCAAAAATGTGTTGATAGTTGCTCTATCATAACAGACCCATTTGCCTCTAACCCAAGAGTGCATCTTGTAACACCTTAAATTTAATTTCAATTAAATAATAATTTTGCAAATCGGATAACCAAATTTTTCATAAAAGATTTTGAAATAAGTGAAGGGTTACAAATTAATATCAAATAACTGTTACAGAACTAGTTCAATTACAGCAAATTTCAAAATAAAATCTAAGTCCTATAGCAGTCCATCCGTCTCTTCACTGAGTCCAGTACTGATCATCTTGATTACCTGAAAAATGAATGTAAGGGTGAATGCACTACACTACCCAAAAACACACAATCAACGTAGAGTCTTACCTCCAAAACATTTTCAACACATTAAACAAATGCAATCACAAGCAGCATTTCACATTCATAAGTACAATTCATAAACCCATGCATATGCACACCAGCCACACTCACTGTGGCACTGTGATCACAGATTTACACCATGAATGGTCGCTGGTTACCCCCGCCTCACGGATACCACATGGGCAGTCACGGGTCACTCAGCAAGGATAGTGGTCAGAGGTCTAGTCAGGAAGAGAGTGTGTGGCCCATGGTGCACTCGTTCTGTAGTCAGTGTCACCACCACTCTCTCTTCCCCAAGGTATTTCTACTGTCCTCATCTCCCACATCCCCAGTGTATCGCTGAACTATTCACAGCACATTACAACGGCGCTAACACGCCCATTCACACATATTTCATTCACGCATGCAATAGTCATGATTACACACGGTGCTAAGCCCACATTCATTTAACATTACACGGCACATAGCCCACATTTATTCACAATATCATTAATTCACCAATCAATGGCATTCCATCACACACAATCACTCTCACGGGGTCCAATTATTCTATCACACATCACATTGCATATCAATTTCCATCAAACACAGAATTTCTATTTTCTATCTCAGCCACATTGCATTAATCATCAAAACATATAAGAATTACAATACATTGAGATAGGTAGAGTCCCCCCTTACCTTAGATTGAAGACCCACATGCTAAATCTACCAAGAAGTGCTTGTCCTAAACACATAGAGAAACTCCATGAGAACCCAAGAAAACCATGAAACAGAGAAAGGGGATAAAAACTGAAACTTTAACCATTAAAACTCACCTCCAAGCGTCCCCTACATGAATTCAACCGTCAATCAAGCTTCTGAACGACTTTGGAGGCAATTAATCGATAGAATAGGGCTTTGGGAATGAGGGGATCCAAGGAATTTCGAAGGGAGAAGGAGAAATAACTCTCCCTAAACCCTAACCTCCTTTAAATCTTTTTCTGGTCGCGACACTATCGCTACAACGAGATATTCTCGCTGCAGCGACGCCCTTTGTCGCCACAGCAAAAATCTCAGACGAAATTGCACTCTGGTTTCTGCAGAATCTCGCTACAGTGAGACTGCACCCAGAAATACACCCCAAACTGTCACTCTCTCGCTATAGCGAGACGTCTCTCGCTACAGTGAGAATTCTCTCGCTGCAACGAGAACAACTCAGAATTACTCCCTGCACTTAGGCACTTAGCCCATTTCAGCCCAACCAATCATGCATACACACACACACACACACACACACATATACTCATATCCACAACATATATCCAAAAATAAACACACACACACATATATATATATATGTGTGCATTTAGATTTATATAAATAACAATAATTAATATTGCCAAAATTCGGGGCATTACAACTCTCCCCACCTTTAAGGAATTTCATCCCCGAAATTCAACTAAACATATACAGTTACAAGAACAATCTCGAATACAATTCTCTCATTCTACTTTTCGTTTCCCATGTGGCATCTCCCTTATCACTCGAGCTCCATATTACCTTCACCAATGATAACTCTTTACCCCTCAGCTGTTTAACATGATGATTCGCAATCCTCACTGGGTACACATCATACGACAAGTCTTCTCTCACTTGAACCAGGTCAAGATCAATCACATGTGAAGGATCCGACACATATTGCCTAAGCTGCAACACATGGAACACCGGATGTAGATTCGAGAGATTCGAAGGCAATGCGATCTGATATGCACCAGGACCAATCCTACTCAGCACTTCAAATGGCGCAATAAACTTAGGAGATAGCTTCCGAGACTCCAGAGCTCTCCCCACTCCGATTACAAGTGAGACATTCAGAAACACATGGTCACACACCTGGAACTTCAACGGCTTCTGCCTCATATCGTAGTAACTCTTCTGTCGATCCTGGGTAGCCTTCATTTTATCTCTGATCATTCTGATTTGCTCATTCTGCCTTTGGATCATATCCAGCGCACACAAAGTCGTCTCTCCGGTTTCATACCAACACAATGGGGTTCTGTACCTCCACCCATACAAGGCCTCAAATGGTGTCATTCCAAAACTAGCATGGTAACTATTGTTGTACGTGAATTCCACTAGCGGCAAACATTCTTCCCAAGTTCCCTGCTGCTTGAGCACACAAGCCCTTAACAAGTCCTCCAGGGACTGGATGGTCTGCTCAGTCTAACCGTCAGTTTGTGGGTGATAAGCCGAGCTCAGTCTCAGCTTAGTCCCTAACGCCCGTTGTAGGCTCTCCCAAAACCTCGAGGTAAACCTCGAATCTCTATCTGATACCACACTAGTCGGCACTCCATGTAGTCTGACTATCTCCTGCACATATAACTCTGCAAGTCTTTCCAACTTATACTTCATGTTGATTGGGAGAAAGTGTGCAGCCTTGGTTAACCGATCTACTATCACCTAGATGGCATTATGGTTGTTCCTGGTCTTAGGCAACCCAGAAACAAAGTCCATAGAGATACTATCCCATTTTCACTCAGGGATCTCCAGTAGCTGTAACAACCCAAGTGGACGCTGGTGTTCTACCTTCGCCTTTTGGCAAGTTAGGCATCTAGCCACATATTCGGCCACATCTTTCTTCATTTCATTCCACCAAAAACTCTTTCGGAGGTTCTGATATATTTTTGTTGCATCGGGGTGAAAAGTCATTCTGCTCTTATGCGCTTCCTGAAGCACCATCTGTCTCAGCTCATCTACTTAAGGAATGCACACTCAGTTCTGGAACTTAATCACCCTGTTCTCATCACAGAGGAAATCCACGTCCTTTCCCTCATCCTTCTGTTTCATCATGTCTTACAAGAAAAGATCTCCCTGCCGAGCATCTCAGACGTACACCAGAAAGTCGTTGTGAATCGTCATCACTTCGAGATATAAACTCCCCGGCCTCACCTCCATAGCCAAATTCATGTCCTGAAATTTCTCAATTAGCTCCATTTCCTTTACCATCATTCCTGCCACGTGCAATGACTTCTGGCTCAGAGTGTCGGCCACCACATTTGACTTTCCAGAGTGGTAAGACAATGTAAAGTCATAGTCCTTGAGGAATTCCATCCATCTCCTCTGCCGCATATTCAGCTCCTTTTGATCAAATAGATATTTCAAGCTCTTATGATCATTGAACACCTCAAATCTTGCCCCATATAGGTAATGCCTCCATACCTTAAGAGCAAAAACCAGTGCGGCCAATTTCAGATTGTGTGTCGGATAGTTGACTTCATGTGGGCGCAACTGCCTCGAGACAGAGGCGACCACTTGCCTGTCTTGCATCAAAATACACTCAAGTCCTTGCCCGGATGCATCATAATACACATCAAATTTTCGCTTCGGGTTGGGTAGCGCTAACACCGGTGCCGAAGTCAGCCTTATCTTTAGCTCCAAGAAACTAGCTTCATACCCCTTGGTCCACTTGAACTCCTTTTCCTTGCAGGTCAACTTCATTAAAGGCAACGCTATCTTAGAAAATTCCTTAATGAATTTTTTATAATAGCCTGCCAATCTAAGGAAATTGCGCACCTCTGTCACATTCGTCGGCCTCAGCCACTGCTCCCACTTTTGCAGGCTCTACCATGATTCCTTCCTTCAATACTATATGTCCCAAAAACTAAATTTTCGACAATCAAAATTCACATGGAGAATTTTGCATACAGCTGCCTCTCCCTCAGAATTTGCAAGACAATCCTCAAGTGCTCGGCATGCTCCTCTTGAGTCTTTGAATAAATTAGGATGTCGTCAATGAATACCACCAGAAACTTATCCAAAAACTAGTAAAAGATCTTGTTCATGTAGTCCATGAACACCGCAGGCGCATTGGTCACCCCAAACAGCATCACCAAATACATATAGTGACCATACCGCGTCCAAAATGCTATTTTAGGTACATCTGCATCCTTCACTCAGATTTGATGATATCCCAATTTCAAATCAATCTTCAGAAATACTTCTGCTCCCCTTAATTAGTCCATCAAATCATCAATCCTCAGGAGTGGATACTTGTTCTTGACTGTTACCTTGTTCAACTGTTGATAATCTACACATATCCTCATGCTTCCATCTTTCTTTTTCACCAAGAGCACTGGTGCTCCCCACGGTGACACACTCGGTCTTACAAACTGTTTCTGCGATAGATCCTCTTCTTGCTTCTTGACCTTTGCCAATTCCACTAGTGACATCCTATAAGGCGCCACAGAAATTGGGCTTGCCCCTAGAATGAGGTCGATAGCAAACTCTATCTCCGTCTCAGGTGGCAGCTCGAAAACATCTTCAGGAAACACCTCCAAGAAATCCCTTACCACCAGAATATACTTCGGCTCCACCACACTTTCGGTTTCCATTAAGAACATAACCATGAAAGCCTTGGCGTTTACTGTGTTCTCCCATGCTCCCTGGCTCATAAGCCTTGGAACCTCTGCCATTGTCGCACAAAAGATCAAAGTCTTCTCCCTACAGTCCAGCAGCACATGGTTGGCATCAAGCCAATCCATTCCCAGAATAACATCCAGTTGAGAAAGAGGTAAACAAATCAAGTTCACCTCAAACTCCTTACCATGTACCATCATTGCACACCCCAGACACACCCATGACGTCATAACTGGCTTACCCGTAGGGATAGTCACCACAACATTACAAGGCAGTTCAGTCACATACAAATTCAAACTCTTCACACAGTCCATAGATATAAAGGAGTATGTAGCATTTGAATCAAACAACAGATCAAGTAATCTGCCTTTAATTATACATTTACCTCAGATCAGCTCCTCAGATTGTGAAGCCTCTGCCCCACTCATAACAAAGACTCTACCCGGAATGCTCGGCTTCTGCCCCGTACTCGGCCCCGTACTTCCTCTCGATTCTGGCCTCTGAGCTGAACTTGTACTGCCTCCCTTCTTGGCAGCCCAACACTCATTGGCAACGTGTCCTGACTTCCCATAGTTACTACAAGTTATCATCGGCTGTGGGCAGTACTTCACCATGTGTGGCCCTCCACACCTGAAGTACTTAAGCGGTCCTCTGAAAGAATTCTTCCAGAGTCACTCCCACTATTACTCTCTTGATAAGAACTTCCTCGAGATTGAGAACTATTCGAGCCCGAATATGGTCCCGTTGAGAACCTCGAGGGTCTTCTATCATGTCTCATCGGACCAGCTCCCCTAGTGTCCACTGTCTTTCCCTTTGAGTTGGCTTCAAAGATTCTGCTCTTGTTCACCAGAGTGGGCAAGTCCGTCAGTTGAAACACACTGATTGTAGCCTGGATGTCTGACCTCAATCCATGCTCAAACTGAGCATACAAATCCTTATTTCCGTCACCATACTCATAGTGAGGCCAGTATTTCATCAACTCTTGGAACTTAGCTACATACTCCCCAACGGTCATGTTTCCTTGTTTCAGCTCGAGGAACTCCCTAGCTTTCTACTTCCTCAGATCTCAAAGAAAGTAGTTCCCTAGGAAGATGGTCTTGAACGTTTCCCACTGGACATAGCCATCTTCTTGTGGCAAGGTCTGACCAGCAAAACTCGATCAGTCCTCAGCCTCCCCACACAGTAAATAGGTGACATAGGTAACCTTGTTCTCCTTTCGGCACCCCATTGCATTGACGATCTTCTCCACATCGGCCACCCACCTTTGAGCTCCTTTAGAGTTTAATCCACCCTCAAATTTGGGAGGATCATGCCTAGTGAAGGCAGATAACCCTCTATACTCAGCTGGCATTTCACATGCATAAGTACAATTCATAAACCCATGCATATGCACGCCAGCCACACTCACTGTGGCACTATGATCACAGATTTATACTATGAATAGTAGTCGGTTACCCCCGCCTCACGGATACCACGTGGGCAGTCACGGGTTGCTTAGCAAGGATAATAGTCAGAGGTCTAGTTAGGAAGAGAGTGTGTGACCCATGGTGCACCCGTTCCGTAGTCGGTGACACCACCACTCCCTTTTCCCCAAGGTATTTCTACCGTCCTCATCTCCCACATCTCCAGTGTATCGCTGAACCATTCATAGCACATTACAACAGCGCTAACACGCCCATTCACACATATTTCATTCACGCATGCAATAGTCATGATTACACACGACACACAGTCCACATGGTACTCAAATACACGGCACTAGGCCTATATTCATTTCACATTACATAGCCAACATTTATTCACAATATCATTAATTCACCAATCAATGGCGTTCCATCACACACAATCACCCTCACGGGGTCTAATTATTCTATCACACATCACATTGCATAGCAATTTCCATCAAACACACAATTTCTATCTTCTATCTTAGCCACATTGCATTAATCATCAAAACACACAAGAATTACAATACATTGAGATAGGTAGAGTCCTCCCTTACTTTAAATTGAAAACCCACATGCTAAATCCACTAAGAAGTGCTCCCCTTTATGGATTTTGTCCTAAATACATAGAGAAACTCCATGAGAACCCAAGGAAACCACGAAACAGAGAAAGGGGATGAAAAATTGAAACCCTAACCATTAAAACTCACCTCCAGGCGTCCCCTACATGAATTCAACCTTCAATCAAGCTCCCGAATGACTTTGGAGGCAATTAATCGGTGGAATAGGGCTTTGGGAATGAGGGGATCTAAGGAATTTCGAAGAGAGAGGGAGAAATAACTCTTCTCGAACCCTAACCCCCTTTAAATCCTTTTCTGGTCGCGACACTCTCGTTACAACAAGATATTCTCGTTGCAGCAAGACACCTCTCGCTGTAGCGATGCCCTCTGTCGTCATAGCGAGAATCTCAGATGAAATTGCACTCTGGTTTCTGCAAAATCTCGCTATAGCGAGGCCCTCTTGCTACAGCGAGACTGCACCTAGAAATGCACCCCAAGTTGTCGCTCTCTCGCTACAGCGAGAAGGTGACAATTTCAGTCCTTCCTCCTAGGGCCCTCTTGCTACAGTGAGAATTCTCTCATTGTAGCGAGAACAGCCCAGAATTACTCCCTACACTTAGGCACTTAGCCCATTTCAGCCCAACCCATCATGCATACACACACACACACACACACATATATATATATATGCATTTAGATTTATATAAATAACAATAATTAATATTGCCAAAATTCGGGGCGTTACACATCTCGGGCCTCCTCCCTGACTCAATAGGATATGCATTGGCATAAAATATCCACACTACTTCTTGATCAAATTTAAGCATTGGCTCAGCAATCGGCCTCCATCTTCTTCTATCAATTTCATCATAGAATTTTGGGTATTCTCCTGGTTGAAGTTGTACTCTTCTCTCCTCAATGAAGGTCTAGTGCTTGATAATTTCATATCTCTCAGCTCTCACATTGTCCTTGAAACTCTCCCGTTCAAAGCTTGCTTCAGAAGTGTTTGGTCCTATCTTTTGCTTCTTAGTTTTGGGTCTAGGGTTGACTCTAGTAGTTTGTTTAGTCCTCACCATCCTAAAATTTTAAAATAGAACAGAATGTTACAATAGATTTGATTCAGTTTAGGTTAGCATGCAGAATTGAACATGTTATGCTTGAAGTCGTGTGGGTATTTGCTAAATATTAAGCATAAACGAATGAGTTAAGGTGTAGCAAATTTTAACCCATCAGTATGATTACACTTAGCTTTTCCAGCTAGCAATGCATGCAAGTGTTTATGTAAATGTAATGTTGTAGAGTTTAGCTATTTCCCTAACCTAGTCATGATGCAGAAATAGTAGGTATGGAAGTTCTTGCTAAATTCAAATAGCTCTAAACAATTGGACTAACTCAGGTGTGTTCAATAATATGCCTAAAATTTCAAAAATAGCCAAGGAATATAGAATAGGCATTTTATCAAACATGTAGAGTGCACCCAGCCGCCATTTATTTCCAATTTAATTAGGGCCAAACAATTGCCTCCAGCTTATTCCAAACAGTTAATTCAAAGTTCCAGCATAAATCAACTCGGTAAAACTGAACAGAGAAAGCATTTTCCCAAGGGCATTTCATTAAATAATTAGATTATCACTCTTTCAGTAATCTAGATCAACAATTTATTGTAATTGCATTTCAAATTAAGGAATTAAGCACTCATTACAGTTTAATGCAATAACAAAATAAACAGAACTCTCAAAACATTGCCTTCAGAGGACTTTTTTCAAACATCTATCATATTTGCCCTATTTCAGTTCAATAGGGTTAAGAGCACCCATATTTGTAACATCCTAAATCTTTTAAATTTTAAAAGCTGCTTATTTCATTTATACAACTCAGGATACTGATAAATATTTAATATATGAAAAATATTATCAGTATAAATAGATAAAATACATATTTGTAATTAATATCGTTTACAAGATTTAACAACACAGAAATTATTAAATAAATAACAATAAGCATAAATTATAATTACTCGAAATAAATTTTTACAACATTGGTATAAAACCTGCAGTAATACATTTTTCCTATAATAATTTACAAACTATTTGGTAAAACAAGTGGGACTCAAAATAATATGTACATGACCAAAATTAATACATCTCAAAGACAATTTAAGTCCCAGAGCAGCCCCAAAATATATTCCAACACTGAGAACTCAGTACTAGTCGATTCTATACCAGCTTTCTATCTCTGTCAGGTCTTCAGAATTGAGATCATCATTTGATCCAAGATAAAGATCGCCTGGATCAGCTGTAACTTCAGTACCAGTAACTCTTTCAAAAGTCCATCTAGATGGTCTTCCGAGATGGTCATGATCGTGATAAGTAAACAGATATGTGATGGCTGCCAGGGTCCTAACAGTACCACTATACATATAAATACACAAGGTATGATGTATTCTATTTCTAGAAAAATCAAACGGAATACACACAAGAAATTCATATCTAATGTAACAAGAGTTCTAGGTTCAGTTTCTACCAAAACAGCAAATTTAAAGTAACACAGTCGTTGATATTCATTAAATACATAATTTAACCTACAATGTACTGAACTATCTATTAGTCTAACTCTTTCCTAAGGCTATGTCATCCTGATCTTTTGAAAATATTAGTAAGGATGAGCTTCTATTTTATCATTTAAACACAATATTAATTTAAAGACCAACATTATAGCACGATCACAATCATAGAACACAAGGCAAGGAATAATAAAATCATGAATCTCAAAGCAATATATATCACATATACATATATTACATCACAACTCATTACATTCCTCTCTTTTGGATACACATTCCCAGTGCACTATGATCATAGATATACGATGCCTCTAGCAGTTCTTGAGGTCTTACACAACTAGATAAATAGTTACCAGTTAGCCCATGCATACGGATACAACGTATACAATAACGGGCCCCTTAGTAAAGGTATAGTCAGGACTTTAGTTAGGAAACGAGTGTGAGATCATGTGGCGCATTTGCTCTCAGAAAAAATGTATACACATGATCGAATGTTGCTCACCACCCTACATTTTCCCCAGACTCTATACCCCCAGTGTATCTTTGTAACTATTCACGCTAGATCCATTCAGCTTTTTCTACTTATCTCAAATTTTCCTAACAATTCAATGTCAATCAATCATAAGAATTATACAAGAACTCAAACATAAAGTGCTCTCATGATTACAAAATAGTTATTATGCTTAAAATCACAAAATAGAGCCCTCCTTACCTTGAAATGAAGTTTTGAAAGAAGGTTTGTGAAGGGTTTTGGTGAAAGGATCAAGATCTTCCTAGATATCACAAAAGAGAACATTTTGGGAAGGGAGAAACTTAGAAAATAACCAAAAAGAGAAAACAAAGCTCCAAAAACTTACTTGGAGTTAATTGATGTAGTTCCCAAACTTGGATTTGAAAGAAAGTTGAGGTTTTAGGGAGATTTTCTGAGAAGAGAGTTAGAGGTCGAGAGAACGGAGGAAGAGCTCGAAACTTGGATTGTAATCCAATTTTTCTAACTTGGAAACCCTTAAATACCACTTGACTCGTGACATTCTCGATACAGCGAGTCATTTCTTGCTACAGTGAGAGATTTTTGCTACAACGAGGCCTTCTCTCGCTACAGCGAAAAAACCAGATAAAATTGCACTTTGTTGTCTGTCATTCTAGCTCTCGCTACAGCGAGAAGATCCTCGCTACATCGAGAGAGCATCAGAATGCTTCATTTCTGGACGCTCTTTCTTGCCACAGCAAGAGATATCTCGCTACAGCGAGATATCCTGCAACTTACATTATTTAAACTCTCTAAAATTTAAATAACTTCACAAATACACTCAACATTCAATGCTATAATAATGAATATAAAAATAAGGATGTTACAATATTTCCACACCACAAACTCAGAGTATTAAAATCATGTTTGAAATGAAGGAGCTAACATTAATTAATTAAACTAAGCTAGTGAACACAATCAAACCCAAAGAAAAAATGCGAACAACTAGTGAAAGTAAAAAAAAAAAATTCAAAGTACCTTATGAAATTAAGGGGTTAAGGAATGAAAGTGAAATACAATTGGAGTGAAAATAAGAGAGGATGCCTCAAAAATGCATAGGAAAAGTTCACTTAGAGGAAATTTTAGGTGGGGTAAGTGATTTTTCAAAACTGGGTTGCCCCTATTAATTTTAAAAATTGTGCTCGCGAGGTCTCACTCAAGCAAGCCCTTCTCACTTAGTCACGCAAGTGTCCAAAGAGCAACCCTGTGAGTTCTCGCTTCAGCGAAAACTGTCCAGAGAACGCCCTTTTCATTTTAAATATCTTGCTTGAGCGAGCATACTTGATATAACATATTTTAGATTTACATTTATAGTTTTATTTTGATTTATAAAACTTTTAATATGCTTTGTTTTTAGATTTTTTACCATATTCTACTTATTTGAATAAATTGGGCTTATTACAAATAAATGCTTTAATTTTATATTTTTGGTTATTCTGACCTCTTACTACTCTTTTAGCCATAACTTTTTCTACAAATATTATTTTTGGTTGATTCCAACTGCATTGGATTCTACACATCCAGGACTTCAAAATTCATACATGGATTGCTAGATTTGGAATTATTTTTTTATTTTATATGATTTTTGAAGTTGAGGCAGTTTGCTAAATATTGTTGCAGGATTGCATTTAGGCCCTTTGTTATTAGATAATTGTAATTGGACTTATAGTTATAATTAAATTATAAATTTTGGCCATTTAGCTTACTCTAATCAAAATCTATAAATAAACTACTAAAGTTCTGAATTAAGGGGTTGGATTAGACTTTGAGTTTTTTAGATTTGGCCAAAATAAGAATCATTATTTTTATTTTCTTTCGAATTCCCTTGTTCTCTTCTCATCCTTGCGTGGGTTATGTGCTTCGATAGAAGGCTAAACCTTTCATTCAATCTATGGAATTCAAACGCTATAATTTTGATTTGAATTCTAGGCCAAATTGCTCTAAGTTTATTCCCTTTTTCTCTAAACTCAGATTTGTGTATTGGATCTAGATTAACTTTTCTGTTGTTAGAATTCAAATTAGGATTCGATTGATATTCTAATTTGATAATTAATTCTGGTTAGGTTAAATGATAATTTGATTTAATCCGTGATCTAGTTCAATTAGGTTATTCAATTGAATTAATAATTGAATTGGATAAATATTCAAATTTAGATTAAAATCTTTAATTACCGTGATAATCGGAGTTACATGCATTCGGTATTCTATAGATTGATATTTTTTTCATTTGTTTTTACTCAATTTTATTTTGTTCATAGTTTATTTTAATTAATTTACAGATTTCAAACCCCCAAAAGTGTACTCACATTCTTTTAAAAAAAAACTTAAAATTAAATTTAACTAAAAATGTGTCTCTCTGAATCGGCCTAAGTTTAGCTCTATACTACAAAATCCTTAGAAAACTTAGTTGTTTTGATAGCAACTCAGTATCATCTATCAAATTGGCCTCGTTGCTGGGGACACGTTGTCAGTTTTGATTCATTTTAAGATTTTTTATTGCTTTTTCACTGTTTGCAAATTTTGCATAATCTAATTTTTTGTTTTTTTGATTTGTGGGCTTTTGTTTTTGTTTCTATTTCTATTTGTGATTTGGTATCTTTTTTATTTTACATTAGTTTGTTTGTTTAAGTGTGTTTAATTTTAATTTTAATTTTAATTTTTGTCATTAATAAGGTTAATAATAATAAAAATAGTTGCATTCTAATTGTTTATTAAATGTTGCAAGTTGTTTCTATCATTTGTTTTCTGTTTTGTGTGTTTTTGTCATTTTGAAATTCTCCTATTTTAGTGCATTTCATTTTGAGTTTTGAATTTTAATTTTGAATTTTTGGAGAATTGGATTAATAGGATTGCTACAGAATTGTGTGACTTGCAGTGATTTCGAAGAGATTTTGAGTAGATTTTGTAGATATTTGAGGAACAGCACAATAAGGATTCACTAGATTTGAATTTCACAAATTGATTAGATTTTAAAAAAAAAATTAATACATTTAAATTTGAATTTTAAATTATAGTTAAGATTTGATTAGATTAAATTTAGTTTGTTTTGTTTAAAAATATGATTAGTTTTTTTTAGATAGATTAGTTTAAATTTAATTTTAAAAAAATTATTTAACAAATTTACTAAATTTAAATTTAAATTTTTTATTTTAAAAAATTTTTTTGAAAAAAAGTTTAATAAATAAATTTAAAAAGATTAAATTAAAATAAATTTAATTTCTATTATTTTATTTTTTTTTATCACACTTCCTATTGTAATTTATTTTTTTTTTATTTTTTTCCTCACACATTTTCATTATTTGATTTGTACAAGGTTTGTTTGTTCCCTCACACATCACTAATTTTGTATAACATGAGTGAGGTTCTATACCTGGGTCTGAGTAAATTTTAGTGTTTGAGAAGTTGTGTAGTGATAGCAATTTAGATATACATCCTATTTGTCTATCATAAGAACTTCAGCTAGAGCTTATCTTATCTATATAAGTCTCTACATTTATTAGACTACCGATTGATTGAGGATGACTTTATGGAATGGATTTTAGCTCTAGTAACTTTTTATCCTCAGGCTTACAAACTACCCATGATAAGAATGCATGTCATAGATCATTAGGTTAGAACTCTAGGAATCTTGATAGAACATTATAAGAGCATATTCTTTTATTACCTCGCTACAATTATTTTTTTATATTATTTTATGAGTTGTGAAAATTATTAATCTTATTCATTTTCATCATTTTATTTTATTCATTTTATGTGCAGTATTGCTCAAAATCCCAAATTGCATTATTTAGAACACTTTTCTAATTTTTTCTATTTGTTTTTTATATTTAAAAGAATAATAATATAAAATATATTTTTTTCTTAAAAAATTGTAGTGATTCTGATAGTGTAAGTGTGGATTCTGATACCATGGCTAATAATCAACATGAAAGAACTCTCAAGGAATTAGCTGCACCAGATGTTACATACCAACCTTTCAGCATCTACTGTCCTAATGTAGATGTCCCATTTGAGTTTAAATATGGTCTAATCCATTTGTTGCCTAAGTTCAATGGTAGTGCAGGTGAGGATCCTCACAAACATCTGAAAGAGTTGCATATGTCTGTTCAACAATAAGGCTTCAAGGAGTTCTCAAAGATCACATCAAGCTGCAGGTCTTTCCATTCTCCTTATATGGTGCAGTGAAAGACTAGCTATACTATCTGCAGCCAAGATCAGTTACCTGCTGGATAGACTTCAAGAGGATTTTCCTTGAAAAATTCTTCCCTACATCTAGAGCAGCAAAAATCAAGAAGGAGATCAACGACATAACCCAATTCAGCCAAGAAAGTCTATATGAGTATTGGGAGAGATTCAAGAAGTTGTGTGCAACTTGTCCACACCACCAGATTAGCGACCAGTTGCTCATCTAGTATTTTTATGAAGGCCTTGCTCCAATGGAGAGGAGTATGCTTGATGCGGCCAGCGATGGAACTCTCATGGATGAGACACCATCTGTAGTTTAGGGCATTTACTGACAAACACAAGAGCCATGGCACCAGTGAAATAAGTGTACAATGTGCATGAACCCAACTAGATGGTAGTAGATTCTATTAAACTTGAGGGAAGAATTGAGGTGCTAACTGCATTTGTGAGACAGCTAATTGTTGCACAATAAACTACTTAATAAAAAGGGATGGCAAGAGATTGTCAAATTTGTTCCTCCATAGAGCACCCCTTAGATTGTTGTCCTTTGTTGCAGGATAGCAACCAAAAGCTTCTGTCCATGGAGTTTTTAGTGGAAGACAAGAGGAATATAGATCTTCAAGTTTCCAGCAACCTCAAAAATAGCAGCTACAACCATACCAGTTCTAGTACTAGTCTCATAATCCTACCTTCAATGATCATCCAAATATGAGTGCCTGTAAGCAATAGCAGCAATAGACTGGCTAAGCAAGTAATAGCTATAGACCACCCCCAATGAGGTAGTAGCAAACACATCAGAATTCTGAGCCTTTGTTGGAGAATTTGGTCAAACAAATGGCCAAGAGCAATATGCATTTCCAACAAAATGTCAATGCTTCCAACCAAGATCTACATACACAAATTGGCCAGCTTGCTACCACTGTAAACTAGTTCAAGTCTCAAGGTTTTGGACATCTTTCTTCTCAACCAGAGGTTAAACGCAGAAATGTGAGTACCATAATATTGAGGAGTGAGAAGGAGTTGTCAGACAACTAGAAAAATAAAGAGGTTCAAAATGATGCAGAGGCAGAGAAGAAGCAAAACACATAGCAACAAACTGCTCCTAGCAGTTCAGAAATTGTTCAAAAACCACCTCTCCCCTTTCCAAATAGAGTGGCCAAGTCAAAGCCACCAACAGACTTTGATAAGGAGCTTTTTGAGACATTCAAAAGAGTAGAAGGGAACATTTCACTGCTGGATGCTATAAAACATATTTCAAAATATGCAAAGTTCCTTAAAGAGTTATGCACCAGCAAGAGGAGGCTGAAGGGGATGAGAGAATCAGCATGAGGAGGAACATGTCAGCCTTCATACAACCCAATCTACCATAAAAGTGCAAGGATCTTGACACTTTTATTGTCCCTTATACTATTGGGAATTCTACCATCAGGCCTGTAATTTATTATTAGGTAATCTATAATATTTTTTTACTTGCTAAATGTTAATTGAATGATTATTTGGTATTGCAATAGCTTTAGATGGAGTTTTGAAAAAAAAATATATTGAACAGTGTCAGTGAACAGTGCGCGTGAACAGTAAATTTTGATGTGAAACATAATTCCAGTATGAACAGAAACTCCGTCATGAATAGTGAGGCTGTGTGAACAGTAACCCCAACATGAACAGTGATGACACGATTTTCGTTTGCAAAAAGATTTGTCGCTAATCTCATCAAAATATGCAGAATTTTTATGTAGTCTAGGATGCAAGCCTAGGTTGTCTCCAATAACTTTGGTTGGTAACATACATTAAACATGTTGTAAGCATTTACTATGAAAGCAATTAAAAGGGGATTTTGTGTGATTCCAATTTTAATGTAAAGGCAAGCGATGAAATTAATGAGTTCAATCAATGAAATGTAGCAATCTGACGTGATCCTTGAAGCTTCCTTTAAGAATGACCAAAGGTGGATCATCCAAGAGATGTTTCAGCCATGGTTTTGAGCAAATGTATGGAGAGTTTCATGAATCTAGCAACAAATAAAGAAGGAAAAACAAGTGGAAAGCAAAGAAATGGAATTATAATGCAGCATGCCACTCCAAAGGATTGGAGATAAGCACCAATGCACTCACCACATGGAAGAATCCATGATAAGAGTATGGTTCTGGAATTTTCAATGAGAAAATTCAGAGAAAACTCTCTCACTCAAGAGGAAACTATGCTGAAAAATGCATTAAATGAATAAAAATTTAAAAATTACAAAGGAGCTTAGCCTATATATAGGCAAGCTATCTCAAATCCCAAAATGATCTCTAATGGGCCTAAAAACAAAGAAAAGAAAAGGGATCGGGATTTGGGCTGAATACATGCCCAGAAACATGGTCCAATACAAGCCCAGACAAAAATACAAAAGACTCCACCCCAAAGGCCAATAGGCTTCTCGAGCCCATGGCCAAAATACAAGGCCCAAAACAAACTATTCTGGACATGAACAAAGCCAGTACAAAAAATGTATACATGTGTAATCCTCTGGCTCCTAGGATCACATCATCACATCATCCCCTCCTTCTTGGAAAGAATTCGACCACGAATTTGAAGCGTCCTTAAGCTACTCATGCAAGCCATCAAGTTTGCCTACAAAGCAAAGAGTACAAAAGAAGTCTCAGGAAATGTGAAGGATAGGGATCAGGTGCTTATTTATGGAAAGAATCCACCTGGATCAAAGATTAGCCTCTTGACCCTTAGCTTTTTATTACAAAAGTTCATACAAAAATTAATGAGATATGCCCATAAGAAAGAACATACAAAACTATGAAAGACATGGTTATTAGTACATGAAGTGTAATGTCTTAACAAAGTTGAACTATAAGAAATGTGAGATACATGCATTATAATTTGTGGTATGAACTCATTATTATGCATAAGATCATGTGTTAATATGATTGCATTATTACCTAATGTGAAGACACTTGACCTATTGCTTAGCATGTCTAATGAATTGGACCTCACATGTAACATGTAATTACTAAATGGAAATTGAAGTGAGTTCATACACAACATATGTGTTCCTAAATGCCTAGACTCAAAAATTATAACCAACGATCTATGTCCATAGTACCACAATTTAAAAGAACATAAGAAAATGTTAATTCTACCAAGTCCTATATGTATAAGGAATGAGGTACATGAAATCTTAAGGGGGCAACAGACACTTGGTGTCCAATCTACTTCTTGTGTTATTCCCCAATTATGTGGTAGTTCTTTAGGAATTTCCTTTTGGGAATACAACTTCAAAATTTCGTAGAAAAGCCTTGACTCTTCTATCCAAAGAAGAAAGAGTAGTGGCAAGAGTCAAAGGACTCATATGTTATTCTAGGTATAATGGTTGACCACTATAAAGGATTTTTTTCACATCTTGCATCTTGGTAAGAAATCCCTCCTTCTTGAGACTTAAGGCAAGCTCATAGTTGCCCTCATCTCCTCTCACTCTCTTTTTACCTTTTTCCTTTTTATTAGGCCTTCAGCCTCTTGGCAAGCCAATGGCCTCCCTCTCTTTGTCCCTTTTTAATTTCATTTTTAATTGATCTTCCATTACTTGCTTAAGAGTTAGAGGTCTCACTATAGGTGGCATCCTTGTCAAATTGCCATGGCCTTTCTAACAAAATATGGCCAGCCTCCATAGGAACTACATCACACAATACTTCATCTTTATAATTACCTATGGAGAATCTTATTTTGGCTTGCTTATCTACTAGCATCTCACCCTCTTCATTTAACCATTGAAGTTTGTATGGCTTAGGGTGTGGGGTAGTCTCTAATCCTAGTTTCTCCACTAGCCTCACACTAGTACAATTGGTACAACTTTCCCCATCCACAATTAATGCACATAATTTTCTCTTTATATAAAACCTAAAGTGGAAGATGTTTTCCCTTTGAGACTCCTCAAAGTCTTTAACATGGCTTCCTAGAAGCCTCCTAATAATTAAAAGATCCCCCTCACTACCACAAGCATCACTCTCACTAGATGATGAAGAAGAAGAGGTTTCTTCTTCTTGACTATAATATTGGTCCTTGCCCTTACAAATCATAACCTTCTTAGTTGGGCATTGAGAAGCAATATGTTCCCTACCTAGACACTTAAAACACTTAATGGATGAAGTTTTGGTACTTCCCTCACTTGTGCTAGGTTTAGAGCTTTGGGATTTAGGGAACTTTTCATTCCTTTCCCTAACATTTGAGGTGGATTTTATTTCTTTGTTTTTCTCTTTGTAACTATCCTCCTTACTTTTTTCATCTCTCTACTTAGAGGAACTAGGGTAATTTGAATTAAATTTCTTGTAAGATCCTTTTCTTTTGAGTTGTTGTTCTACCCTCATTACTTCTTGTACTACATCACTAAGTCCACATAAGGTAGTAATTCCACAACGTCTTCTATTTTCCTATTCAACCCAACTAGAAATCTTGCTATGGTAGCTCTTTCTTCCTCATGTATGTTGGCTCTCATAAGGTAAATTTTCATTTCTTTCTTATATTCTTCAACACTCTTGGTGCCTTGATTGAGCCTTTGGAGTTTACTCAAGAGTTCCCTTCCATGGTAAGAGGGTACATGCCTCTTCCTATGTAAGGCTTTAAATTCTTCCCAATCTTCAATGGGAGGTATTCCTATTACCCTTCTATCATTAGTTTGATTTGTCCACCAAAATATGGCATAATTTTGGAACCCAAGGATAGCTATTTTTACCTTTTTTTTCTTCCTCAATGTTGTGGCAAATGAAGAGTTATTCAACCTTCATTTCCCATTCCATGTAGGCCTCCATGTCATCCTTTCCATGGAAATGAAGAACCTCTAGCTTAACTTCTTTCAACCTATCATCTCTTCTATGTATAGTATCTTCATCTCCAACTCTATTTCTATCTCTTTCTCTATGTCTATGTCTATCTCTATCACCATCTCTATCTTTATCTCTTTCTCTATGTCTATCTCTATCATCTTCCCTTCTTCTTCTCTCATGCCTTTCTCTTCTAGGGCTTATTTCACTATAACTTCTTTCACTAACCCTATCCCTTCCTCTCCTTCTTTCTTCCCTATCTCTTCTATTTTGGAGATTTGCTAATTCTCTCCTCATAGCTTCCATTTGAACCATCAAATTAGCCACATAAGGTGGAGGGGGAGTCTCATCCCCATTCCTATGGCTCCTATCACTTTTATAACTCCTATTACTTCTACCACTTTCCATTTTTGTTTGCTTTATTTTACAAATTTACAACACTAAAAGCGGACTCTAATGATTATATCCTAGACCCTAACTCAAAAATTTAAAACAAATAAAGACACAAAAACAATTTAAGTGCTACCAATGCTAGTCGAATCTAGACTCAAAGAAAACTAAGAAAATTAGAATGAGGGAGAAAAGGGGTGAAGTCTTTGTTCACCTCCCGAAGGGTCCTAATATGCGATGCAAGAAAAGAGGGAGACAAGGATTGGATTCTTTGTCCAATTCCCGAAGTTGATGCAAATTATCCTAAAAACATGAAAAGCTTTTAAACCACACACAAAGGCCTAATCTAGCATATACTAGTCGTGTGCAAAATTTAAACTAAGGCCTATGCGCAAATTACCCTATAGCTAGTTAAAATCAAAGTCCAATGTCTTTTTACAAAAGAAAGTTCAACCTTCTACAAATGAACTACTTGTAATTCCTAACCCCAAGCAAATATAATTCTCCAAATACAAGGAGTAAAAGAAATCAAAACAGCCCTTCACCCCAAGTTACAAGTCTTTGCTCCAAGAAAAATTACAAGTCTTCAAGTCCAATTTTCTCCAAGTAGGATCAAGCTCACAAAGAACAAACAAAGTTAGTATAATCACAATTAACAAGGATGTGTGTGGCGTTTGGGTGCTTTCCACTCACTCACGTGTTTACACTCAAGACTCACTTGAGTTCTCAATGAAATGCCCAAAGAAAAGAATCCATAACCATTCAACTCTTATTCATCTTCTATTATGCCACCATGGGTGAGTAACACTTAATGCAATCAACAATCCAATGAAATGGCAGCAAGGTATGTAAACAAAACTCAAAGAAGCCAATGAAGAAAAACAAGTAAATGTTATCACAAGAATGGCAAAACTCAAAGGGAGTGTGTGAATGTGACAAATAAGAATCAATAATGACAAGCTAGAATTAAGGCACCTTTACAAGTTAGCACTCAAAAGAAAATCCTAAAACTCTAGAATACAAGTTAGATCAAGCAAACATAAAATCACTTCCATGAGTAGGCCTTCATGTACATTTCAACAACAAACCACACTTTCTTTCATTTTTTTTTTCTTCAAATTCAACATGTACTATTTGCAATATGTATTTCTTACTCTTTTACTTTTGATTTGCTCACTTTTTTTTCTTTTTTTTTTTTTAATTTTGTTGTACATGGCTTTTGTCTAAATTTTGACTCAATTAAAGAAACTTTTGTGCAGAATTTTTGTTCCAATTGTTTTCTTTGAATCTCTAATCACAACATCCAAGTGAAACCCGTGCAGCAACCAATTCAAGCCAATTCCAATTTAGATCACTTGCATGGAGTAATAAGCATGACAAAACATGGAAGGAACAACACACATCAACACAAAAATGGGCACACAGATTGCAAATTCATATTCATCCAAATCTGTGCAAGTAATGGTGCAGAATTCATATACACAATTGTACAAAACAAAGAATAGAAGCATATATTTTGGTGCTAAAACAGTACATGACCGAGCAAGATTCCATGAATTTTATGCAGCACTTGAGTTCAATTTGGAGGTAAACTGATCAACCATACAATTGAATCTATAAAAGCACATTACAATACGAACAATTGAACTAATTGACGCTAAGGGAAATGAAATTGCAGATCTGGACAAAATCAAATCTGTATGGAATTGCACCAATTGACACTAAAAAGGAAGTTACGCAGATTGGACAAAAAGCAACACAATATGAAATTTGCACCGATTAACAAATTGCATATTGGACAAAATAGAATTGACAAATTGCATATCGAACAAAATGAAATTGCACTGCTTAAACAAATTGCACACTTTGCATATCGGACAAAATAGAATTGACAATTGCAGATCGGACAAAACAACATTGAAATTTGATGCTAACGGAATCGGTGGAATTGTGGCATTTGATAAATGCATATCCAGACAAAAGACAACAATGTATTTGACGTTAAATGAATCGGTGAAATTGCAAGATTTGATAATACAGATCCGGACAAAACATATTTGGATTTTTGACGCTAACGGAATTAAAAGTGTAGATCCGAAAACAAGAAATGTATTTTGGCGCAAAAAGAATTTCAAATTAGAAATTATGATCAATTTTTCAATCCAAACCGATCATCCAATTAGATTTGTAGAAACACATTGCAACAAGAATCAATCGGTAAAAATGCAAGAAACTTTCAAATTCAGACCCGGTAAACAGAAAACTGATTTTGGCACCAAGAACATGCAATTTTAAAAGTGCTTAGATTTTAGATCAATTTACAAGGTTTTGATGCTCATGGAATGAGGATTTTAGATCTGAAATCTAATCATCAAAACTCCAAATAGATCTAATTTTCAGATTCAAACCAAATTTGGCTCCAAATGAACAACAAGTGCAGAAAATGTGTTCTGCCAAAGGAATTCCAATAAAATGAAGGTGTAGAAGCAGAAAATACAATTAGATTTTGGAAATAACAACTAGATGAAATCAAAAAATTGCATAACAGTGTCTCTTGGAGGGGGCTCTTGATACCACATGATGTGATCCTTGAAGCTTCCTTCAAGAATGACCAAAGGCGGATCATCCAAGAGATGTTTCAGCCATGGTTTTGAGCAAATGTATGGAGAGTTTCATGAATCCAGCAACAAATAAAGAAGGAAAAACAAGTTGAAAGCAAGGAAATAAAATTATAATACAGCATGCCACTCCAAAGGATTGGAGATAAGCACCAATGCACTCACCACATGGAAGAATCCATGATAAGAGTATGGTTCTGAAATTTTCAATGAGAAAATTCACAGACAACTCACTCACTCAAGAGGAGACTATGAAAAATGCATCAAATGAATCAAAATCTGAAAATTATAAAGGATCTTAGCCTATATATAGGCAAGCTATCTCAAAGCCCAAAATGATCTCTAATAGGCCTCAAAACAAAGAAAAGAAAGGGATGGGGATTTGGGCTGAATACATGCCCAGAAACATGGTCCAATACAAGCCCAGACAAAAATACAAAAGACTTCACCCCAAAGTCCAATGGGCTTCCTGAGCCTATGACCAAAATACAAGGCCCAAAACAAACTATTCTAGACATGAACAAAGTCAATACAAAAAGTGTAAACATGTGTGATCCTTTAGCTCCTAGGATCACATCATCACATCACAATCCTTAGTTTGTTAATGTGATTCTATCCCTATCCCTCTCAAGATTCAATACTTTTCTTCTTTCTATGAATTAGGGTAACTCAACAAGTAAGAATTAACCTTAAAACCCCATTCGAATTTAAGCAAATTACATGAGCTTTAACTCTTTTTCCTAAGATTACGCAATCTTAGAAATTAACTTAGGATTAAGCAAACCAAGTTAAGAATTTCATTAAAATGAATTAGGAATAATTAAGCAATGTCCCCCTTATTCAACCATTAATTCAATTCAAAGAGTTGTGAAATGTAAATTCATGAAGGAAAGGGAATTATATTGACATTCGTACCTAGGAATTCAAGAATCCATGAATTCACTAAGGATTACAAGAAAGTTTAGCCCTCTATAAGGATGGATCTTACAAATTCAAGATGAAAACAAAGGAAATTCAATATCATCAATGCAAGAATTAAAGAAAAATGAAGAGAAATTGTAAATCAAACCCTAAGATTGGCCTTGTTGTCACCCAAGGATCCTAAGCTCTGCAAGTGCTCCCTCAAATGGCAAAGAATCTAAAAATGTGTAAAAAGATTCGTACCCTAATTTCTCAAATTCTATTTATAGTGCAGAAATTTTCGCCCATAGTAACTATTATGGTTTCATAGTGATAACGCGCAGTGCGCCATAGTAGTTACCCTCGCCCTATAGTAGCCACACGTAAGTCTTGTGATTTTGGCCTCTCTGGTGTGTTCACTTTGATATCAGAGTGATTACTTTGTCTGCTCCAGAGTGTCTACTATGGTTCCTTAGTAACTATGTGCAAGTCTCATTCAACTAGAGTTCTGTAGTTGTTACTATGGGTTCATAGTGATCACTTTGATCTACCCTTCTAGATCTAGCTTGTTGTAGTGTTCACTATGGGATTCAAAGTGATCACTTTCATCTCAAACTTTCTCAAATGCTAAAAATCCATGGAATATGTCTAGAAACTCCTGCACAATTATTCAAATGATCAAAATTGCAAACTATATCTATGTAAATCAATGTAAATCAACCAAAAATTAAGAAACCTATGATATTTGACCAAAATGATGTTTTTATGTTATTTACACTTGCTAAGTTTACTTTTTCTATTAAGAAACATCAAAATGACAAGTAAAAATCCAATAAAATATGGATTCATCAAACAGTGCCAATTTTTTTTTCTATAAATAGGGGTCCTTGCACGAAATTTTCACTTCTTCACACATCTCAAAGGTTCTAAGGCCATATACCACCATTTTCTCTCATACTAAACCTTCCTAAACTTCAATTTCTTTCCAGATCTGTGATTCTGTGTCTGTTCTAAGGGATTTGAAGTTAGTTTCACCGTTCGTTTCTCTTCTCCTTCTCTTTCTCATAGAAGTTCATAGAGCGTAAGGAGTAGATTGAGGATCTAATGTGGAAGCAGATAAATAGATCGAGTGTATAACTTTGAGAAGCACCAGTTCTCTTGTTGAAAAAGAAAAACGAGAGTTCTAGGTTGTGTGTTGATTTTCGTATGCTAAATAAGTTGAAAATTAAGAATAAGTAACCATTGCCACAAATTGATGATTTGATGGACCAGTTAAGAGGCACTAAAGTATTCTCGAAGATTGATTTGAAGTTTAGGTACCATCAAATCCAAGTAAAGGATGAAGATATCCCAAAGACAACATTCCGCACTAGATATGGTCATTACTAGTATATTGTGATACCTTTTAGAGTCACTAATGCTCTGGCAGTGTTTATGGACTACATGAATTGGATCTTTAAACCTTTTTTGGATCGATTTGTGGTAGTCTTCATTGATGATATCTTGATTTATTCTAGTCCGCCAAAGGAACATGCAAAGCATTTGTGGACTGTATTAGGTATTTTGAAGAAGAAACAATTGTACGCTAAATTGTCTAAATGTGAGTTTTGGCTAAAGGAAATGAAGTTCCTTTTGTAGTGGGAAAGGCCAAAGACAGCCATAGAGATACATAGTTTTGTAGGGTTAGCAGGTTACTACTGGATATTTATAAAGGGATTTGCGAAGATAGCTGTACCATTGACACAGTTAACTCACCGTGATCAACCCTTTGTATGGACTGAGGAATGTGAGCAAATTTTTAATGAATTGAAGTAGCGACTAACTTCCTCACCGGTGTTGATTCTCCCTGATACTAGTCAGCTATTTAAGGTGTATTATGATGCTTCACATCAGGGATTAGGGTGTGTGTTAATGCAAGATAAAAGGGTGGTAGGTTATGCGTCTCGCCAGTTGCGAACTCATGAGCAAAATTACCTGACCCATGACCTTGAGTTAGCTTCTGTAGTCTTTGCTTTGGAGGTATGGCGGCACTATCTTTATGGAGCTCAGTTTAATATGTATAGTGATCAAAAGAGTCTGAAGTATTTGTTTGACTAGCAAGAGTTAAATATGAAGCAGAGGCATTGGATAGAATTCCTTAAGGATTATGATTTTTAGCTCCAATACCATCCAGGAAAGCTAATATGGTGGCTGATGTATTAAGTAGAAATATGGTTCATGCATTCTTCGTAAGATTTAGTGAAACTCTTTTGGTAGAACAATTCTGAGATCTGAACTTACATGTGGACTTATCACTTGGAAAGATTAGTTGTGGTAGAAATGTGGTAATTAATAGTTTCTTGCAGGAAATTAAAGACAAACAGCTGTGGGATTCTATTTTAGTTGGACTTTATTTCTCTTGAAGACAGATAAGACAGAGGATTTTAGTAGAGGTGCTGATGGTATTCTCAAATGTCAAGGTCAATTTTATGTCCCTAGAGATGCTGAATTAAAGAGAGCAATTCTAGAAGAAGGACATAAGGGTAGTTTTAACATTCATCCTGGTGTTATCAAGATGCATTAAGATTTGAAGTAGATGTTTTCGTGGCCAGGCATAAAACGAGAGATAGTTGAGTTTGTTAAAGCTTGTTTGACTTACTAGAAGGCAAAGGCAAAGCACCAGAGTCCTCCAAGAAAGTTACAGACGATGGAAATTCTGGAGTGAAAGTGAGACCATGTGACTATGGATTTTGTGTCCCATCTGTCTAGAAAGTTAAGAATCATGATGTTATATGGGTCATAATTGATAGATTGACCAAGAGTGCATATTTCTTGCCAATCAACATGACCTATAGTTTGGAGAAATTAGTAAAATTGTACACCAGAGAAATTGTCGGGTTGCATGGAATACCTTCTAGTATTATCTCTGATAGAGATCCTCGATTCACTTTTCAGTTTTGGCAGAGTTTCCAGGAAGCTATGGGCACGCAATTAAGGTTAAGTTTTGCATATCATCCGCAGACAGATGGTCAATCTGAGCATACTATTCAGACCTTAGAAGACTTAGTGCGGACTTGTATTATGGGTCATGCTTCCTTTGGTAGAATTAACATATAATAATAGCTACCATTCGACTATAAACATGGCACTATTTGAGGCTTTGTATGGCAGAAGGTGTAAAACTCCTATTTGTCAGTTCCAAGATGGAGTACATTTGATGGTTGGTCCTGAAATGTAACAGGAAACTAAAGAAAAAGTTGAACTTATCAGAGAAAAGCTGAGAGCTAATCAGAGTCAACAGAAGTCTTATGCTGACCGACACAGAAGATACTTAGAATTTGAGGTTGGTGATCTTATATTCCTGATAGTGTCACATACTACAAGTGTGGGCGAGCATTAAGGGCCAAGAAGTTAACGCCTAAGTTCATAGGACCGTATCAGATATTACATCACAGAGGACCCGTAGCCTATTAATTAGCATTACCACCTCAGTTGTCAAGACTACCTAATGTTTTACATGTGTCACAGTTGAGGAAGTATGTTCCTGATCCGTCTCATATAATCAAGCCTGATGTTGTAGAGATATGAGAAGATTTGTCTGTCGAGGTCCCAGCTGCTCGTATCAAAGATACTAGAGTTAAGGAGCTTAGAGGTAAGTCTATTCAATTTGTAAAGGTTATTTGGGACCCAATCACTGGTGATGCCATATAGGAGTTAGAGCAAAGAATGAGAGAGTTGTATCCTCATCTTTTCTCTAAGGGATAAAATTTTCAAGTACCAAAATTTATTTTTAGGGAGAGAATTGTCAGGCCTATAATTTATTATTAGGTAATCTATAATATTTTTTTACTTGCTAAATATTTTTTGAATGATTATTTGGTATTGAAATAGATTTAGATGGAGTTTTGAAAACACAACCAAACATAGAGTCTCACCTCTAGCACATTTCTAACACATTACACAACCACAATCACAGGCAACATTTCACATCCATAAGTATAAAACACAAACCCATGCATACACACACTAGCCACACTCACTGTAGCACTGTGATCACAGAATTACACCATGAATGGTCGCCGGTTACCCCCGCCTCATGGATACCACGTGGGCAGTCACGAGTTGTTCAGTAAAGGTAATGGTCAGAGGTCTAGTCAGAAAGAGAGTGTGTGGCCTGTGGTGCACCCGTTCCAGAGTTGGTGTCACCACCACTCTCTCTTCTCCAAGGTATTTCTACCGTCCTCATCTCCCACACCCCCAGTGTATCGCTGAACCATTCACAGCACATTACAACGGCGTTACACGCCCCAGTCACACACATTTCAGTATATGGCACATAGCCCACATTTAACAGTTATGGCACTAGGCCCACATTTCATTTTCAATGCACACACAGCACATAGCCCACAATTCATTCAAGACACACTGCCCCTAACCTATTTCCATTCATATTACACGGTCCTTGAGCCCACATTTTCACACAATATTCATTCAATTATACGTCATGATTGCCCATATCCATTCACAACATCCAGTACATAATTCACATCACATATCTCAGCAATTTCCTATCTTCTAACTCAGCCACATCACAACATTCCACAGAATAACAGCAAATTACACATAAAAAAGTAGGGTAGAGCTCCCCTTACCTTGAATTGAAGACCCACGCTCAAAGTCGACCACGGGAGTGTTCTCCACACAAATCTCGGCCTAAACACACGGTTAGTTTCCATGAGAACCCCATAAATCACCCAAAATCAGAGAAAGGGAAGGAAAACTGAAACCTTAACCATTAAAACTCACCTCAGAGCGGTTCCCACGCGGATTCAACCTTCAATCAAGCTCTCCAATACAGTAAAAAAAACCAGAGAAAACTGCACTCTGGTTTCTACAGAATCTCGCTACAGCGAGACTACACCCAGAAATGCACCACAAACTGTCGCTCTCTTGCTACAGCGAGACGTCCCTCGCTACAGTGAGAAGGCGACAGTTCTGGTTCTTCCTTCCAGGGCCCTCTCGCTATAGTGAGAATTCTCTCACTGCAGCGAGTACAGCCCAATAAGACACCCTACACTTAGGCACTTAGCCCATTTCAGCCCAACCAGTCATGCATACACACACACACACACACACACACATATATATATATATATATCTACATATTCACAACATATATCCAAAAAAAAATACACACATGAATATACATTTAGATTTATATAAATAACAATAATTAATATTATCAAAATTTAGGGCGTTCCAGTGTGAACAATGCAAAAAAAAATTCTATAAATAGGGGTTCTTGCACGAAATTTTCAATTCTTCACACTTCTCAAAGGTTCTTAAAGGTTCCAAGGCCATATACCACCATTTTTTCTTATACTAAACTCACCTAAACTTAGATTTTTTTTCCAAATATGTGATTCTGCATTTTAAAGTAACTTTCTCTAAGTTTGAAGTTAGTTTCACCTTTTGTTTCTTTTCTCTTTCTTTTTCTCATAGAAGTTCATGGTGTTTTTAGAACAGACTCCATTCTAAAGCCAAATCTTCAGTGAATCTTGTGTTAAAACAAGTAATATACAGTAGATCTAGTATGAATCACCGCTCTAAGGTAAAAGGAGCTTACTTTAGCTTATGAACTATGTTTTGAACAGCTTGATATGCTATTAGAGAAAAGTTTGAGTTGGTTTTGTTATATCTCTTTGATAAAAGCTAAGATATAAAGGATTTAGTACTTGAAAATTATTTTTCTATGCTGTAACTGTTGATAACTGATTTAATAACACTTAGATTTGACTGATTTATTATAAACTTGTCTTAATTGAGCTGTTGAAATGATTATAGTCGTGCTGCATCATGCTGAGATATATGTCTTGCATCATTATTGAGCCGAGTTACAAGTTTAGGTGGGTAGACGTGTAACGATAGAGCATGCTGAGCTATGTTATGCTGTGCTGTTTGGATCCAAATACCAGAATGACTCACTCCCAGACTAACTCAGTTCCTCTGGATTACTTAGGCTATGAAACCAGTTGAAATCCGTGTTCATGTTGTGCAGTAGATGGGTTGGGAATGCATGGGGTTGTTGTTGTAAGCTCACCCTTGCATTTCTGTCTATATTGTTGTCTGCTTGTGTTCTGTGATAATCGTATGGTGATACGTAAGTAGATGTAGCAGGTGTTACATCTACTTCACAGGCTGAGGGGCCAGTGGAGAAGTGTTAGATGGTTGGAGTCGAGTGATTTTACATTAAAGTCATTTTCCTTATATTTTGAGATCTTATATAAAGGGAGTTATGTAGTAAAACTGTTGTGTATTTGAGTATTATAAATTAAATGTAATATTATTTTGTTCTATTGGATATTTGTTGTAAGGAAATTTGTTTATTTTGAATGAAAAGTAAATTTTATACTTATATTTTCTGTTATATATTTATCTCAAATAAGTAAGTGGTGTAAAAATAATGTTCTTGATTCCTTATAAAAAGGGGTCGTGACATTTTAGTGGTATCAGAGCATGGTCTAGGTAAACCTACGAGGTTAGGTTACTAGGCTTCAGCTGTGCATTACATTTAGTGGGTTCTAGCTATGAATCATATAACAAAATTTCTAATTGAGGGAACGGGCTTGATCACCTCTGTTCTCAGACACGACAGATGCAGGAAATTTTGTTATATGATACTTGGGTAAGCTATAAGTGAGTCATACTACGTGAATAATAAGCTGCTAAGCTAAGTTATAAATGATTACTGAGATAAGTGTGTTTGTTATATTATGTGAATGCTGTGAATAATGATATGATGTTATGCTAAGTGCTAAATTGATTAAATTACTATGATATACTTAATATAATATATTACTGTAAGTTAAATTTATGAATATAGCTATGTGGTGGTATTATTAAATGTGTTGAATGTTAGTAATCTAGGCTAGTATTATTCTGTATATTAAAATGGCTAGACCAAGAAGATCTGCTGCAAAACCTCCTCCTCTTGTTAACGTGAACCAAATGGCTCACGCCAAGGAGGCTATGGTAGCCATAGTGAGGCAAAGTCTAGAAATGATACAGTAGCAACAAGCTGCAAATCAAGTTGCTGCTGCAACACAGGCAACAGCAGCCACTGCCTCAAATGTACCTCCTCCTGAATATCAGGGATTGTTTGAGTTCAAGAAGAACGATCCTCCTCAGTTTACTAGATTTGATGGACCGGATGCGGCCGAGCCGTGGATTAGAGATATTTGTGTGAGAAACTTAGGATTATTAGTAAGCGATCTAGGATGTGAATTGGTAGTATCGACACCTATTCTGATTTCAATTAAGACTTAGACAGTTTATGTTAGGTATCCCATAGTAGTTGAGGAACGAAGGTATAAGGTAAATCTTATTTTTATCCCGATATCAGGACTGGATGTAATCCTAGGGATGGATTGACTGACTGCCAATCGTGTACTGATTGATTGTGGGCAGAGGTATCTGATTTTTCTTAAGCAGTAGGGTTGTGTTAAGCTAACTTCTACTTGTCAAGTAGAAACATCTTTGAGTGAAGGGGTCTTTTGTTATGTTCTTTTGGCCATTATGAATGCAGATAATGAGCCAAATTTCCAATCAATACCAGTAATACAAGAATTCCCTAAGATCCTCCCAGAGGATATTCCTATAATACCTCCATGTAGAGAGATGGAGTTTGCTATAGATTTGATTCTTAGAGCTGAGCCAGTGTCTGTAGCACCTTACAGAATGGCACCAAAAGAGTTAATGGAGCTTCAGGAGCAGATTGAAGATCTAATGTAGAATTAGATGATTAGGCCAAATGTATCACCTTGGGGAGCATCAGTTCTCTTTGTGAAAAAGAAGGATAAGAGTTCTAGGTTGTGTGTTGATTTTCATAAGCTAAATAAGTTGACAATCAAGAATAAGTACCTGTTGCTACGGATTGATGATTTGATGGACTAGTTAAGAGGCGCTAAAGTATTCTTTAAGATTGATTTGAAGTCCTAGTTGTCGTAACAAAAATACTATAGTTAAGGAGCTTAAAGGCAAGTCTATTCGATTAGTAAAGATTGTTTGGGACCCAGTAACTAGTGATGCCACATGGGAGTTAGAGGAAAGAATGAGAGAGTTGTACCCTTATCTTTTCTTTGAGAGATGAAATTTTTGAGGATAAAAATTTATTTTCAAGGAGAGAATTGTCAAGCTTGTAATTTATTATTAGGTAATCTATAATATTTTTTTCACTTGCTAATTGTTAATTGAATGATTATTTGGTACTGAAATAGATTTAGATGGAGTTTTGGAAGAAAAAAAAAAGGTGAACAGTGTCGATGAACAGTCGCATGAACAGTAATTCTGGTGCAAATAGTAATTTCAGCATGAACAGTGAGTCAGTGTGAATAGTAACTCTGGCATGAACAGTGCCAAAAATATTTTTCTATAAATAGGGGTCCTTGCACGAAATTTTCACTTCACACTTATCAAAGGTTCCAAGGCCATATACTACCATTTTCTCTCATACTAAACCCTTCTAAACTTACATTTTCTCTTTGATAAAAGCTGAGATATAAAAGATTTACTACTTGAAAGTTGTTTTTCTATGCTATAATTGTTGATAACTGATTTAATAACACTAAGATTTGGCTGATTTATTATAAACTTGTCTTAGTTGAGCTGTTAAAATGATTTTAGTCGTGCTACATCATGCTAAGATATATGTCTTGCATCATTATAGAGCCGAGTTACTTATAAAAAGGGGGTTGTGACACCACCTTCAATCATGCATTACTTGATCTTGGTACTTCCATAAATGTGATGTCTACATCAATCTATAGGTCTCTGAACCTTGGCCCTCTGAAGCAAACTGTTGTAGTCATTCAATTGCCAAATAGGAACATTGCATTCCTTGCTGAAGTAGTAGAAAACGTGCTGTGAGAGTGGATAAGCTGATATTCCCTATTGATTTCTACATTATGGACATGTCTGAAGAGTCCAGCATGTCTGCACTCATCCTTGGTAGACTTTTCCTGAAAACAGCAAGGACAAAGATTGATATGCACTCAGGAATTCTATCCATGGAGTTTGGAGACAATGTTGCGTAATTCAACATCTTTGAGACCATGAAGCATCCTACAAAGTTGCATATATATATATATATAATATGTTTTAATTTCTGAATTTTGTACTGATTTTTCTTATATTCTAGTTCTACATGCATTGTAGGAGATTTGTGTAAAGTTTGTCTTGAAATAGATGCATATTTAACAGCTGATGGTGTTTCATGTGATGCAGCACCAGGTTTGAGAAGCTTATCATTTTAAATATCTTGCCTGAGCAAGCAAACTCTCGTCTAGGCGAGCTTATCAAAAAGAAATTGTTACCAAAAGTTTTGCATGTCTTGCTTAAGCGAGATCCATCTCGCTTGAGTGAGAAGCATCCAGCGAGCCACTCCAAAATTCACCCAGTCTCACCTGAGCAAGTTGGATCTTGCCTGGACACCACGATTCTCACTTGAAAATAGCTGAGACTTGTCCAGAGACACCATTTTGAAAATTGCTTAGCCTCGCCTAAGCGAGATGGATGTCTCCTAGGTGAGGCAGGCCCAAGGGTAACTCCCAAAATTGTTTCAACTATGTTTTTCTCCTTCACTCTAAGATATATGCTTATCCAATGATCCTCACTCTTCAGAAAATTTTCATAACTTTTCTTCTAGTTTCCAATTTCAAACTTAGTAATATTGGGTTGAAACTCTTATTGAGCATTAAGCTTAAGAGTTGACTCTGCAAACATAGGAGGTGACTCCTTCACTATGTCCACTCTCATGCAATGAATGCCAATATTGGGCTACTACGTGGATAGAAATACTTCAAATTTATCCTCTTCATCTTGAGCTCCAATCGTCAATGTTCTATATTTCACGTCTGTGACAACTTTGATAATTTTCATAAATGGTCTGCCCAGAATAAGAGGAACTTTTGTGTCTTCTTATATGTCCATCACCACAAAATCAACAGGGAAGAAAAATTTGTCCACCTTTACAAGCACATCTTCAGTCACTCCATAGGGATATTTAATAGATCTATCTGCTAGCTGTAAGGTTATCCTTGTGGGCTTGACTTCAATCTTTCCAAGCTTTTTCAAGAATGACAAGGGTATTAAGTTCACACTAGCCCCCAAGTCCAACAAGGCTTTACTAATAGATACCTCTCCAATTGAAATCAGAATGGTGAAACTTCCAGGATCCTTAGACTTTCCTGGCAAGGGTTTCTAAATAATGGAACTACATCCAGCTTCCAATTCAATTGTTTCTTCATCTTGAAACCTTCTTTTTTTGGTGAGGAGGTCCTTCATGAATTTGGCATATTGGGTCATTTGTTCAAGGGCCTCCATGAAAGGTAGAAAAATTTGCAGGTTACTAAATATATTCATAAACCTCATAAACTACCTTTCCTTCTCCTTATTAGAAAAAGTTAGGGGATATGGTAATCTTTTCATTTGAGACATTTTTTCTTTGCCTCTCTCCCTCCTTTTCTTATCTCCTTCTTCTTTGGACTTTTTTTCTTTTCCATCAATTTTTTCTTCAAGTTTATTTAATCCTTTTTCTCTCTCACTATCTTTCTCCTTTTCTTCCTCCACCTCTAGACTAGCTCCCATTCCACAACTTACGACCTTACCACTCCTTGTGATGATTACATTACAATGCTCTTTCAGATTGGTTTGAGTGTTGGCTGAAAAATGGCCTCTTTATTGTTGTGACGCCCCAAATTTTGTAATATTAATTATTATTGATATATGTATATGTGTTTATATATATGTGTAAAGGTGAAAGATGTAAATTGTATTTGAATGTGTAATGATGATCTTTGTGGGTATAATGTATAAGGATGTGTGTGTGTGTGTGTGTATATATATATATATATATATATATAATTGGATTGGATTAATTGGGCTGAAAACAAGCTAAGTAGGGATGCTGCAGCAGGGCATTCTCACCGTAGCGAGAGGATTCTCGCTACAGCAAGAGGCCCCTAGGCGTGAGGCATGAAATTGTGCCTTTCTCGTTGTAGCGAGAATGTCACAACCAGAGAGGTTTTAGAAAGGGGTTTAGGGATTGGATTTTATTTCCCTTCCAAATCTCTTCGATTCTCTCGACCTAAAACCCTATTCTACCAATTAAATTGCCTCCAAAGTTGTTCAGGAGCAAGATTGAAGGTTGAATCCGTGTGAGGAACGCTTGGTGGTGAGTTTTAATGGTTAGCGTTTTCGTTTTTCATCCCCTTTCTCTGTTTTCATGATTTCCTTGGATTCTCATGGAGTCCTTCCATGTATTTAGGCCGAAATTCGTGTAAGGAGCACTTCTGTGGTTGAATTTGAGTTTGGTTCCTCAATCCAAGGTAAGGGGGGACTTTACCCTATCTTTTTGAGTTTGATTGTCATGTATTTGATGAATATTACAATGTAGTTGAGATAGAGGGTAGGAAATATGTATTTGATGGAAATTGCTGCGTGTTGTGAGGTATGATAGCATGTGGAAACCCGTGATGGCTGATTGTGTGGTGTGAATATGCTGATACTTAATGAATGAGGAATGTAGGTGTGAATTATGTTGTAAATGTATGTGGGCACTTGTGCCGTATATTTGAATGAATATTGTGAACACGTATGGGCCCGAGAGTCGTGTAATATGTATGATATGGGCTTCGTGTCGTGTACTGTAAAACGAATGTGGGCCTTAGTGCTGTGTATTATGCATGATGATAAGTCTGTAATTAGACCCTATTTTACAGCCCATATATTCATATTTGACCTTTATTTTATTTGGTGCTCACACTAATTTATATATTCATTATGCAATTTGGTATAAAGTTGTCACAAGTATACTTTGTGTATGTTTTGGGCCTAAATTGATAGAATATTAGAGCTTCGTAGCAGCCAGCACGAACAGACCCTTTAAACAAGCACGGGGGTGCTTCGAGCCCATGCACGGTCGTGCTTAAGGCCTTGCACGGTCGTGCTCATCTGCGAGAAGCCCAATTATCAAGAGTCTTTAGGATTTTCAAACTCTATTAAAAGGAGATCTTAGGCATTGTAAAGGGAAATATTTTTACATCTAGTCTTTCACTTTCAGATACACTTCTCATCTCGTCTCTCTTGCACAGGAACCTTGGCACATGCTTGGCGAGACTTGGAGCTTCAAGCGATCGTACTTGAAGACCAGGAACACATCTCATATTCTAGTTTGCTATTTCTTTTGACTATGGCTTTCTTTATGATTGTTCTAGTTCTTTTCTTTAGCATGAGTAACTAAGTCTATAGCTAGAGCTATGGAAACTATTGTTCATGAATTTATGAAATTTTGATGTTTGAATCTAAATTTGATTTCCGTTTTGTGATTAGATTTTATCCTATTGCGCTTCTTTCTTAATCCTAATTAATTATATCGTCAAGCGACCATACCTCGGTTAATTAATAGATCTATAGGGTAAAACAAGACAAAGAATTAGGTGGACCAAACCAATCTTTCTCTTCTAATCGTTATTAAATTAACAAGTTCATAGGTTCCTTAAGCTTTCTTAAATTGATGTCTTGCATGACCATTGGGGATGTTAATTTAGAGAAAAGAATATTAATATTGCATGACCATTGGGTATTAATAGTATTCATATGAATGATTGGTAATCACAAAGAAATCGAATTTAGAGTTAAACAGAAGAATAACATAAAGGATTGAATGAGAAAACTCATATGTCCTAGGTTCCTCTCTGATAAGTTTTAACCAAGACGTGCATCGTATTCCTTGCTCTTAATTTTAGAATTAATGTTATAAATTCTTCTTTTAATTAATCTCACATCTTTGAAGCTTAAACAATTGAATTAGAAAATTCTTAGTAATTGGAAAACAATCCTTGTGGGACGATATTTCAGGAACTTAATTTAATAATCCTTTATTACTTCTCGATGGGTACACTTGCCCTCCGAACACATGACTGTGGGCTTTGTGCCGTATACTGAGAATGAATATTGTAATGTGTGAATAGGGCATGATTAACGCTAGTGTGATGTGTTATGAATGGTTCAGCGATGCACTGGGAGTGTGGGAGATAAGGATAGTAGAAATACCTTAGGGAAGAGAGAGTGGTGGTGACACCGACCGTGGGACCGGATTCACCACGGGCCACACACTTTCTTCCTGACTAGACCTCTGACCACTACCTTTGCTGAGCAACCCGTGACTGCCCACATGGTATCTGTGAGGCGGGGGTAATTGACTACCATCCATAGTGAAAATATGTGATCACAGTGCCACCGTGAGCATGGCTGGCGTGTAGTGAGTACACGGGACTATTGTTTGTTAATTTTGTGTGTGTGTGTGTGTGTGTGTGTGTGTGTGTGTGTGTGTGTGTAAGCTATTTGATGCTGAGAGTGCATCAGTGTTTGAATTAAATTAAATGGAGTAGTATTGTTGCCTGTGATATATTTTATGAATTGTGTTAGAAATGATGCAGAATAGGTGCAAGGTGAGACTTTATGCTTATTTGTGTATTTAGTAGTGTAGAGTACTCACCCTTACATTCATTTTTCAGGTAATCAAGATGATCAGCACCAGACTCCATGAAGGATTAGATGAAACTGCTATAAGGCTTAGGATATTATTTTGAAAATGTTGTATTTGAAATAGTCCTGTAGTAATTAATTGATATAAACTTGTAACTCTTTTCTTCATTTTGAAATATTTGTGAAACCATGTGATGAGAATTTTTATTTAAATGAAAAATTTTAATATCCTTATTTTTTTGCAAAATTTATTATTTGAAAATCAAATTTAAGGTGTTACAATTGCTTTGAAAGTTGTTTAGCTAGTTAGTCCACTTGTGTTTCCAAGTTCCTTATTGAGGCTTCAGTATTCTTTGGATTTACCAAGGAAACTTGCATGAATTTCTCTAGAGTGTCCTTAAATTTTGATTGCCTCTCATGAAGTGATGAATAGTGATATTGCTACTGAAATGGAGGTTGCTTGTATGATGGTCCAGCCTCTTGCCTCCACCCTTAGTTTTGGCCTTGATTGCTTTTCCAATTATAATTGTTGCTATAAGAGTTATTTGAGAAGTTGTTAGGCTATGGTTGATTGTTCATGTATTGCGCTTCCTCCTTTTGCATATTTGGAGAATAAGAGCAATGACCATTAAGGTGGTCACCACCACAAAAATCACACATAAGAGGTTGTGCTTACTGAATAGGCTATGAGGCTACAACATGTAGTTGTTGAGGAAGGCTGGATATTTGCTTGGTAAGAGCCTCAATTTGTTGAGTCAAAATCTTATTCTGAGCCAATAGTGCATATGAGCTATTCAACTCCAAAACTCCTTTTCTTTGCACCAGCTGCCTATGATGTTGAGCTTGATGATCAGTGAAGGCAGGAGCCTCTATAATTCTTGTGGCTTGTTCAACATTAGCTGACATCATTGTACCTCTAGATGCAGCGTCTAGAATCATTTTGGTGTTAGGCCTTAAATCATTGTAAAATATATTAAGTTGGGCAATATCATCAAACTATGATTAGGGTATTTCCTCAACAAAGATTTAAAGCACTCCCAAGCTTCACAAAAATATTCATTAGCCCCTTGACAAAACACTGAAATGTAAGATTTAGCAGTGATAAACCAAGATTGTGCAAAAAATCTATTTAGGAATTTTTCCTCCACATCATTCGAGCTAGTTAGGCTCTGATTTAGGTATGATTGCAGCCATGCTTTTGCTTTTCCCACCAAAGAGAAAGGAAAAAGTCTCAAATATGCAGCTTCTTCACTTCCTTGAAGGATACCAATTGTGCTACACAACTCGTAAAATGTAGAGAGATGAGTGTGTGGGTCTTTATGGTTAAGTCCTGAAAATGGATTGACACTCACAAGACTAAGGAATGCTGGCTTCATCGCAATTAACCCAGTGGTTATGTAATAAGTGAAAAAAAAAAAGGAGTTTGATTAGCAATTTAATAATTAATTAATATAGTTGTGGGGCTCGAGTTATTTGCTTACGTCATTAGAAATTAGGAAAGTAACGGGAAATTGGATATAGCCATCAGAAACATGGGTTATATATATTTACCCATCTATATTCAATTAAGTTTTTAGGCAATGAAATAACACTTCAATTTTCCTTTTCAATATTATATTGAGAGTGAGTAAAGGTTCGATTTGAATTTTATATTCAGATCTTACAATTGGTATCAGTTGTGTCTGGAGATGATGGTGATGAATAAGGAATTAGAGACCTGTATGGACTCTTTCGAAAAAAACGTTCGCTAATACACAAGAATCAACACAAACAAACATTGGCATTATTGCAGAAATCGATTGAAAGTCTTATTTCATCTTTCGCTACATTGAATTCGGGCAAGAAGATCATTGGGGATGAAGATTCCACAAGCGAAGTGGCAGGTTCGGTACAATCTGTCATCAATAGGGCACAAATTCAGTTTCCCTCTTTTGACGGTAGCAATTTTCGTGAATGGCGTGCCAAATCAGAATAATTCTTCGAATTAGAAAACACATCGGAGGATCAACGTGGAAGACTATTGTTGTTGTCTATGGATGGCAAAGCATTTGCATGGCAATGTCATTATATGCAAAATCCCAATTTCAAAGACAAGACATGGCAACAGATTCTACAGGACGTGGGATACAGATTCAATGATAGCACTTTTGATGATCCAGTTGCAGAACTTTCCAGACTCAAACAAGAGGGTACCTTGGTTGATTATCTTGAAAAGTTTGATACATTATTGGCTCGAGTTTCTGTTACAGAGAAGATGGCTCTCAGTTTTTTCTTATCTGGGTTGAAGATTGAGTTATAAAAATTGGTGCGCATTCATAAACCACAATCCTTGCAAGAAGCTATTCATCTTGCACGTTTACAAAGTGATATTCTTCAAGAAATGGAAATCAAGTTCACGAAACAAAAGAATTTATTACTGGATAGCCATTCTGGATTCACAAGATCTTGGACACAACCTGCAACAACACAGAGGATTCATCCAATAACGAGTCTTCAACAAAACCATTCCAACTCTTCTACAAATTCATCACCTGCTAGGGATGCAAAGATCCCCACTATTGCATCTACCTCACGGAAGGAAATTAGTGCTAGAATTCAAAAGGGCTTTGTCGCTTTTGTAGGGGAAAATGGGATAAGAACCATAAGCAAAAATGTAAAGTTTAGGGTAGGTTGAATGCAATATTTTGTGCACAAGAAGATGCACAAGAAGATATAGAAACTGGGATATTCACATATGCGAATACAGAAGGAGAACAAGCTATTATTGATAACAGCATTGCACTGTTACAAGAGTCAGATGTCTACATCTCTTTGAATGCACTTCAGGGAGTGGCTGGGGGCAACACACTCCAATTGAAAGGGTTGATTAAGAAACAGGAGATCCCATTCCTTATGGACACGGGTAGCACCCATAATTTTATTAGTGAAAAATGGGTTAAAAGATTGGGGCTGAAAACCAGTCACATTACCAATTTCTCAGTCATGGTTGCTTCTGATAAGCAATTGCTAATTACAAAGAAGTGTGACCAACTTCATTGGCAGTTCAATGAGGAAACTTTTACATCAGAATTTTTGGTTCTTCCTAGCAGCAGATTTGGAGTCATACTAGGAATGCAGTGGTTGAAAACTTTAGGGGAAATTTGTTGGAACTGTGCAGAGTTAACAATGAAGTTTGATCATCATGGACATCTAGTTGTCTTGCAAGGAGAAAAAATTGACTCTAGATCTTCAAGACTGGCAAGGGAAGCTGAAATTACTTCAATGGCAGCCTATGATTCTGGCTATTTAGGAGACAAATTGGTTGCAAGAAAGTGGGCACATTGGAGCAGAAACACCTAACTAAAGCACAGAAACAAGAATTGCAAGATGTTTTGGATCAATATCAGCAACTTTTCCAAGAGCCAACTCAATTACCTCCTAAAAGACGGTGTGATCACAAAATAATTTTGCTTAATAACACTCCTGTTTGTACCAAACCATACTGATATCCACATGGGCAGAAGGATGAGATTGAAAGACAAGTGAAAAATCTGTTACAAACAGGTTTTATATGCGAAAGTTCCAGCTATTATGCTTCTCCTTTGGTGTTGGTAAAAAAGAAGGATGGCACGTGGAGATGCTGTACCGATTTTAGAAAATTAAATGCTCTCACCATCAAAAACAAATTTCCTATGCCGTTGATTAAAGATTTGATAGATGAGTTAAAAGGAGCATGCTATTTTTCAAAATTGGATCTTAAGAGTGGTTACAATCAAGTAAGAATGGCTGACAAAGACATTCATAAGACTGCATTCCGTACCCACAGTGGACATTATGAGTGGGTTGTGCTACCTTTTGGATTATGTAATGCACCTGCAACATTCCAAAATCTTATGAATGACATTTTTCAAAAATACCTTAGAAAATGTATTTTGGTGTTTTTTGATGATATCTTAGTATATACTCAGTCATGGGAGGACCATTTGGATTGTTTAGCTATTACTTTACAAGTATTACGAGACAATTGTTTAGCCTTGAATTACAAAAAGTGTAGCTTTGAACAGGAGAAGGTAGAGTATCTTGGCCATATAATTTCTGAATTGGGAGTAGAGCCTGACACAAATAAGGTAAAAGCGGTCCAGTTGTGGCCAACACCTACAATAGTGAAAGAATTGCGAGGCTTCTTGGAGTTGTCTGATTATTACAGAAGATTTATTCTGAATTATGGTAAGATAGCTGCCCCACTTATTGAATTACTTAAAAAAGACAGAGCATTCAAGTGGACTGAAGTAGTAGAAGCAGCCTTTCGGAAGTTGAAGGAAGCCCTTACATCTGCACCAGTTTTGGCATTACCCAACTTCAGTGAGCCTTTTACAATGGAGACTGATGCATCCGGTAATGGGATAGGAGGTTTACTTCAACATGGTCATCCAATAGCTTATATAAGTAAGGCCATGGGAGTCAAGTATCAACTATTGTCAACATATGAAAAGGAGTTCTATGTTATCCTCTTTGCTGTCAAGAAATGGCAGCACTATTTTATGGGCCAGCACTTTGTAATAAAGATAGATCAAAAGGCTTTAAAACATTTGTTGCAACAACCTCCAACCACACTCATGCAAAATTGGGGGCTGGAAAAATTGATGGGTCTGGATTTTAGTATCGAATACAAAAAGGGTAAAGAAAATCAAGTAGCAGATGCCTTATCAAGGACAGGGGACGCAGGAAGCATAGTTGCAATTATGCATTTCACTTCAGAATTAATTGCAGAAGCTCAAGGCAGTTGGTCCAAAGATCTGAAACTACAAAAGATAGTTGACAAAATCAGCTTGACATAACAACCTTACAAACACTATACTTTTCAGGATAAAATGCTCCGCAGAAAAGGCAAAATTGTCATTGGAGTTAATGAACAATTACAACACAAAATCCTACATCAATATCACAATTCAGTGGTGGGAGGCCATTCCGGTGGTGAATTGACATACAAAAGGATTAAGGAACACTTTTATTGGAAATGACTTCAACGAGATGTCAAAAGTTGGGTGCAGCAATGTGAAACATGTCAGAAATTCAAGTTATTTCCATAACAACCAGCTGAACTATTACAACCACTGAGCATACCGGACAAAGCATGGAAATCCCTTTCTATGGACTTCATAGTTGGATTACTGAAATCTAATGGACTGAGTGTCATTTTTGTGGTCGTTGATAGATTCACAAACTATGCACATTTCATGACTTTGGGACATCCATTTGGAGCAGCCAAAGTAGCTCAGATGTTCATGGATTCAGTTGTCAAATTGCATGGGTGGCCAAAGGAGATTATTTCTGATCGCGATGCTATGTTTCTTAGCAATTTTTGGACTGGTTTGATGAAGTCTCATAGAGTTAAGCTTTGTAAGTCAATTGCATTCCACCCACAAACGGATGGACAGACAGAGAACTTAAATAAGTCTTTGGAGGTTTATCTTCAATGTGTTACTGGAGATGTTCCTAAACAGTGGGCTCAGCATTTATCCTTAACAGAAAGGTTGTACAATACAAAATTCCACACAGCCATTCAAATGACACCATTTGAGGCCTTATATGGATATCCTCTGACATCACCCAATACAATTTGGCAAGGAGATACAACAGTTGAGGCAATCGATTATACTATCAAAACCAGCGAGCAGATCAAAAACATCCTCCATACCAGTTTGGTTCGAGCTCAAGAACGCATGAAATTCTATGCTGATCAGAAAAGGACTGACAAGGAATACCAATGTGGTGATTGGGTATATTTGAAGATCCAGCCATACGGGCAGCATACACTGGCCAATAGCAACTTCCACAAGCTTTCGGCGAGATATTTTGGTCCCTATAAAGTCATTGAGAAGGTGGGCAAGGTCGCATACCGACTAGACTTACCTACGGGGACGAAAATCCATGATGTATTTCATGTCTCCCTCTTAAAAAAGCACCATGGCAATCATCCCCTCTCTATTGATTTACCAGTCTTTATCGCAGAAGGCAATCTCGAAGTGAAGCCACTAGCAGTGCTGGATAGGAGAATGAAAAAGAAGGGCAACCGTGTGGTCACAGAGGTTCTGGTCCAATGGGAATATACTAACCCAGAGGATGCGGTTTGGAAGGAACTACAGGACCTACAGGAGCAATTTCCAACCTTTTCGTGGGGGTCGCACTAGTGGACTTGAGGGCAAGCCACGTTTTGAAGAGAGGGATAGTTGTAATAAGTGAAAGAAAAAAGAAGTTTGATTAGCAATTTAATAATTAATTAATATAGTTGTGGGGCGCGAGTTATTTGCTTACGTCATTAGAAATTAGGAAAGTAACAGGAAATTGGATATAGCCATCAGAAACACGGGTTATATATATATACCCGTCTGTATTCAATTAAGTTTTTAGGCAATGAAATAACACTTCAGTTTTCCTTTTCAATATTATATTGAGAGTGAGTAAAGGTTCAATTTGAATTTTATATTAAGATCTTACAGGTTAGGACCACAATACTAGAGAAATGCCTTAGTCCCTGCTAGATCGCATAGTCACCAAGGGTTGTCCTTGGCAGATTTGCTCCTTCTTCTCCCATCTTTGACTGGTCGGGAGGTGGTTGATCAGATTGAGATTCAAGTTAAGGTTGAAAAGGTCCCTTTTGCTCTTCTTCTTGTTTATCTTCTTCTTGCTGCAAGTCTCCTTTTATTGATTGATCTCTTTATTTCTGGACAGAAGACAAAAGGTTCAGCCGAGTTATGACCTCGCATACAAGAACAAACACTTCGCAAAGAAATTTGCACAAGGATAATTAAGTCAACAAACAATATCTATACAAAAAGTAATTGAATAAATTTAAATAAAGATAAAAGAAAAATTACTAAGTATCTAGCACACTCCCCGGCAACAGTGCCAGAAAACATATTATGGAATCAGTTAAAGTAAAATCAGCCAATAGGAGAAAAAGTTTGATTTACCAAAACTCATAAAAATAACACTTGAGTTAATAATCTAATCTCTAATCAAATAATATAATTAAATGGCAATCAAATCAAATCAAATTTAACTAATAAATAGTGTTATATGAAGAGAAAATTTTGACTTAAATAATCAAGAATTAAAAGTAAACTAATCAAGTACACTTGAACCAACAAGTTGACATCATAATAGTCAAATTTTCCTCATTTAGCATGATTTTTAGGAATTACTTTCCACAAGGATTTAGTTGAATTAAGGGGAGATTTCAAAAGTAAAGTTGCTTGACTTGAACTGTCCTAATTGATTTTAATGTCCTTATCCCATAAAAGTGTTAAGGTATTTGGCAAGTGTACCAAGTTTTCGATGTAGTATAAAAGATTGTTGTATTCATAGAGAGTGTTGATACACAAGCAATTTCAGTTATCCCAATTAAAATTAACAATCCTAAATATTCATAAATTTATAACTACAATTCATTTGGCTTTGATTGGTTGGATTCATAAAAATTTAGCAAGATGACAAAATGTAAATTTACTATGATAATAAAGAGCAAGGATCACTAACTTCATATTTTAGTCATAATATAGTTTGAACAAATACTAGAGTCTTATGATGCACTCCCATTATATTCACTCGTTGGATTCCTCTCACCTGAGATTCTAAAATATGTTTATTAAATGATAATTCCTTGCCCAAACAACAAATAACCGAGCATTAATATCAAGAGTTGTTAAGCATACAATAGATTAACATCTATTCCTAGAATCTTAACCTATTGTGTGAGTTTATCCCAGTCGGGTCCTAAGGTAGTTTCTCAACTCACCCTAAGTTCCCAAATCACGAATCATTCCTCGTAAAGTAGAAACAAGCATTAATAAAGATAAACACACCTAACGCATGGAAAATGAACAACTATATTAATGAACTAAAATACTTAGAAAGTTAAGATTACATCCAATCTCCTATGAAGTTCTAGACACTCATAGTGTCCAAACAACCCTCTTAGATCTATCAAATCCCCTCTTTTGTTTTTGGTCTCTTCAAATTTAGGGTATTTAATGAATTCTCGCTTGAGCGAGAACCACATAGAGGCACCTTCCAATCTCAGTTGATCTTGCCCATGTGAGATCTCTCCTCGCTCAGGTGAGCTTCTTATTCAAGCGAGAATGCAACAGAATGCAGCTCCTGCAGCTTGACGTCCTTGCTTAGGCAATCCATAGCTTGCTTAGGTGACCCAAAGCTTCCTCAAGTCAGATTTGGTGGCTTTGAGGACTTTACTTCTCTTCTTTTCAATATTCATTCCATCAAGCCTTGCCCCTTGAGGACTTTGGTAGGCCATATAAAAGGATTTTCAAATAATTTCAAGATGATTTATAGTTTTGAGATAATTAGAATTGTTTTTATGTTGTTTTTTGTCTTAGAAAACTTTTAAAATCACAAGAATTTTTTTCAAAAGGTCAAGACACATGATTTTCTTATTATGGAGTTATTGAATTTATTTTAAATTTAAATGATATTTTGAATGTATTTTTAAAGACTTTAGTAAAAGAGTTTAAAGGAAAATGACTTAAAAATGGAAGTAACTAGGAAATTGAATTTTTGAATCCATAGGAACCTTTGGACTATATGAAGTACATAAAGTTAACTACAATATTAGAATAAATTTGGAAGATTAAATTTTTAAATAAGAAAATATTAAAGGAATATTTTTTACTATATTGAGACTTGGATAATGACTTAGAAGTAAGGGAAAAATATGTTAAATAACCTAAAATTCACAAAGTTTTGATAGAAGGACTTTTTTGCAAATAATCAAAAGTTTAGAGTTTAAACTGTAATTTCTATAAATTATAGAGATTGTTTTCAAAAATTCACAAAGGTATTTTATTTAGATATCAATTTGTATTAGGAGTAATTTTTTATTGATTTACTAAGTTGTTGATAGATAGAAGGAGTTGTGACTTGAAGAAGAAAATTGGGTCATGTGCAAGACTCTATAAGTGTTTAAATTATTATTATAATATTTTTTGAAAGGTAGACATATAAAGAAAAATATTCTCACTAATTTCATCATTTTTTTAATTTAAAATGAGTAAAATATGAATTTTTTAACCCACTGTTATGTGAAAAATAAAATCATGTAACCTCTAGAGGAAGTTTGTTCTTAGTAGAGAGACTTGTGAGCCTCATATCTAAACATGTATTTTTTTTTTTAAATAGATATACATAGGATAACAACTTCATTGATTTTGACATATTTAGATTTAAAATGAATAAGTTACGATTTTTCTAAGAATCTGTTACTAAAATGAGATAGTATGTGACCTGCAGACAAAAAGTAAGTCTTGAACTAGAATCTATAAGAGTTTATTTTGTGACAATATTTTTGTATGATAATAGATACTTATAGAAACATAACTTCATTGATTTCATAATTTTTGAAAGCATAATGAATTAGTTATGAATTTGTCAATATGTTAGATTCTGAAAATGACATTCTAGAAATAGCAAAGAGAAACTAGGTTAAATGTTACTCTATGTGGGTGAACGATTTATACTTACATTTTTGTATAGACATATAAATAAAGAAAATAACGGTGATTTCATGATTTTAGATTTGTATTGAATGCAAAATTAATGCCAAAAATATACCTATTGTTCGTAGGCAGAACATGAGCTTTAATATTAGGGCATGAGGTTGGAGTCATATGAGCAATTACTACCATTTACAATTTTTATATGGAGTTTTCTAACTTGTACAACCTTGCACAGGATAAACACCAATAAACACACTACTTAACCTGTATTAATTGTTTTATTATGATTTTTCTGAAAAAATTATTTTTACTCTCCCCTCATTGGTTAAGTGGTGCATTTATTAGGGTTTATTAAAAAATCTGTTTTTATATTGCTCTCATAATTATGCAAAGTACTATTAGAGTTTAGATTCCTTTTCCTATGTTTTGTGCAATAGCTTACCTAAGCCTTCATGTTGATCTCTTTTAGATAGACTAGAAGATTAGATAAGAATAAACTATTTGGAAGAAATATAGGTAAATTATAAGTTCTTAGGACTTTTCACTAAACCTTCATTTTTCTTGAATTTATAATATACTTAAATAATCTACAAAAATTTAAGAGATGTGTATAATATTTTTTACTGTTGAATAATAGAAATAAAATCTCTTTTATAAAAAGTTAGACAAAAAAAAATCATTTTGATAGTAAAATATTATAATAATCCAATATCACATTTATTTTAATAAAAATATAAAATATTTAAATAAACAATAAAAATATATATGTTTAGTATATTTTGAATTAGTTTTATTAAAAAATATATAAAAATAATAACAAATAATTAATTAAAAAAATTTATTTTCTCTCTCTCACTTACTCCACGGATCTACCCACTTTTTAGCATTTTGTATTTTTTTATTTTTTTTTTTCCCTAACCCACTTCACCAACACATTTTCTCCCTAATAAATCAATGATATATACTTATATAACTTCACATAAGTGATAATGTTATTCGTTGTGGATACTCACCACATACTATATCTGTTATTATCTTTACTAAATCTTTTGTTTAAAGCCTTTCAAAATTATTGATAAAAATACCTATATAAATTATTATCATTGTAATTATTTATAATTAAATATTATTATTATTAAGACTAAATATTTTTAAAAAAATAATAAAATTATCATCTTTTTGTACTTTTTTTTAATCGATAACTATATTGTTTATCTTATTATTTGACATTTATATTTTATTAATCTTAATTAAAATATATTGTTTATTATTTAATATTGTAAACATTAAAATTAAAATAAAATTAACGGCTTTTTTACCATAATAAAATAAAATCAAATCAAAATTACATAAATGTCCTATAATAAAAAAAATTATACAAATGTCCTATTTAGCATTTAAAAGAAGACGATTTAAATTGATTTCTTTTGAAAATGAAAAATGATTTGAATCGATTTTAGTTTGTTATGCACTGTGTCATATTTGTTTATACAGAAGTCGATTTTAATCGATTGTGGTTACTTTTTTTACTGTGTGAAAGTCGATTTAAATCGAATTCAGTGTACAGAAGAAGTCGACTTGAATCAACTTCAGTGTAAAGAAAAAGTCGACTTGAATCAACTTCAGTGTAAAGAAAAAGATTTGAATCGATTTCAGTGTAGAAAGAAAGTCGACTTGAATCGACTTTAGTGCAAAGAGGAAGTCAACTTAATCGATTTTAGTACAAAACAGAAGTTGACTTGAATCGACTTCAGTGTAGGATAAATCAACTTGAATCAACTTTAATGACAAAGGCCTATGGCCTGACCTGACTTACAAAGACTGTTAAACCTGACAGGTCAATATATATATATATATATATATATATATATATATATATATATATATATATATATATATATATATATATATATATATATAATTAAAAATAACGTTGTCAAAACATGTTTAAATAATAAATTTATTTAATAATATTTTTTTATATTTTTAATCTATTATTATTAATATATTATATTATAATTTTTTTATTTATAATTATATTAACTAAAAATTATATCCTATAAAAATTAAAAATATTTATACATGATTACACTTTTTAAAAAATAAATTTATTTAATAATAAATTATCATATTTGTTATATTTAAACAAGTTAAAGAGTAGTTAAGTCTTTAAACAAGAACAAGAAGTAATTAAAACTAAACAAAATAAAATTTACAAATGAAATAATAATATTATATTAATATATATTTTTATATTCTTAATTTTATTATTATTAATATTTAATTATGTAATATATATTGTTTAATTATTTTTTTATAATAAATAAAAATTATTTAAATATAAATTATATTTTATTCGAAACTAAAATTTTATAAAAAATAATAAAAAAATAAAATAAAAAATTTAATATACAATATATATATAATAGGACCATATAGTAAATAATATAAATAATATAATTTTAAATAAATTATATATAATAATACTTTTTGTTACTTATTATATATTTTATTTTGATCGGTATAAATTTTTTGAGTAAAGTACCTATAAAAAAATTTTACATATCAGGTCCACAGCACATAGCTACACACCTAAATATAAGTATATCAAATTTTAAATAATTATTTTTAATAAATTTGACATTGATATAGATAGATTTTTTCATAAAAATATAATTGTAACCAAGTCATAATATCAACATTTGACATGAAAGGTAGATTTAATTAATATTATTTAAATGTATAAAGTCCATTAAAATAAATAATCAAATTACTACAATACGAATTAATAATTAAAACTTTTGAAATATAATTAGCACTCATTAAATTTAAATTTATTCTAATTCACTAAGTTACATTTTAAATGTTTACTTCCTAAAACTATAATTGTTTACTTTATTATAATAAATAGTAAAAATCTTAATATAAAATACACTAACAGTTTTATAACCTACACTTAATTAAATATGTAACAGACGTTTATATAATATATGTAACAATCATTTTAATTAGTCAACTAAATATTTAATGATAAATTAAATTAAAAAATTCAGATATAATTAAATAATTTTTTAAAATATTTACATAACAGTTTACTTGTAATATGATCAACAAAATTAAGTCAATTTAAATTATTATTCATCTCTATTGTAGTTGCACAATATTTTTTTTTCTTCCTTTCTTTTTGCTGATTCTTCTCAAAGATGTTTTTTCCTTCCAAGGTCATGGCGGATAGGTAACACGTCTCTCTCCACCAAAGTCAATTCAAGTTGACTTCCTCCCTATACTGAAGTCGATTCAAGTTGACTTTTCCTCGGCACCGAAGTCAATTTAAATCGACTTTCACACATGAAAAAAAAAGCAACCACAATCTATTTAAATTGACTTTTTAGAAACAAATATGCACAACAAACTAAAATCGATTCAAATTGTTTTTCATTTAAAAAAAATCAATTTAAATCGTCTTCTTTTAAATACTAAACAAATCATTTGTGTAATTTTAATTTTATTATATTTTATTATGGTAAAAAAAACCAAAATCAACATACCAATTGTCATAAATGTTAATTATCTATACACATAATATTTATAAAACAATATCAACAAATAAACTTAAAATTAATAAAATATTACTTAACATCAATTATATCTCAACAAAATTAAACAAATTGACTTTAATATTAATAAAAAATAAATGAAATCGATTACAAGAATTTGGTAAATGATTTTGCATCTTAAAAAATTTAAAAGAAATCTACAAATAAAATAACCAATAATTTTAATGTATTATATAATTTAAAAAGACCTTAAAAATTTACTTTAGGCTTACACATTAGTTAGACCGGCCATATTTACCGTTTAAAATTTAAGTTTTATTTAATATAGTGTGTATTTATTCAGTTTCAGTATTAAAATGTAATTAGAATAAAAAAAATGCATAATCTAGATAATAATAAAACTTAATGATATATAATAGGTTTAATCCATCTCTTAAAGTTATGCTTAGTCTATCTATATATTTTATCAACTCAAAATTTTATTAAATAATATAAAATGAATATAACAAAAGTGCAACGTAGGATTAATTTATATAAACTAATAAAAAACTATAAAATATTAAAATAAAGTAAAATAAATATAATAAAAATATTTTTATTTTTTAAAAATTTCTTGCACATTATATATTTATTATCTATTAAATAATATTTTCTGATAAAAGATTTAATTCAAACAATTATAAAAGTTATATATAACTAAATCACATAAATTAAAAGTGCAAATGAACCTACATAATAAAAAAAATATTTGGATATAGAATTATATAAGAAATTTTAATACAATTATTTAAGGCTTAGCCTAAATTAGGGTTAGATTAGGTTGTGTTAGAAATGATAAAATTACTTACAGTTATAGATATGTACATGTAAAACTTTGTTATAAATAAAAAAATTTATATATGAATTTTACTAAACGATTTTTTCTCTGGTTAAAGTAAATGTGATTCTAACTTTTTTTTTTATTGTATAATAATTTTGATATATATTTCACTTAGTGTTATATTATTAATATTTTGTAATTTTTATATTTAAAGTATTTGTTCAATTATAACTTTTAAGATTTAAATCAAATTATTATTAATATTTTTTATATTTTTTAAATAAATATTCATGGATATAGAGATTTGGAGCTTTTTTTTCATAAATAAATTTAAAAATATTAATTATTTCCTAAATGTCCTAAAAATAAAAAATTACACAAATATCTTAAAAGTCTATACAATAGAAGTTGATTTTAATCAAATTTTGTTAAAATTTTGAAAACTTGTTACACAAAAGTTGATTTAAATTGACTTTTATTTCAGTTTTAAAAATTTTTACATAAAAATTGATTTTCATTGTAGATTTAATTTTTTTATACATAGAAATCGATTCTATTTTTGAAATTTTTTAAACATATAAGCTTATTTAAATTAACTCCCATTCTATTTTTGAAATTTTTTGTTAAATAGAGGTCAATTTAAATTAATTTCCATTATGTTTTTAAAATTTATTTACACAGAAGTTATTTTAATAGACTTTTACTCACATATGGATATTTTTAAAAAGAAATTGAGAGTGATTTAGATGGATATGTATTGTAAACTTTTGATTTGGTTTATGTAAAAGTTTTAATTATTAAAGCATGGTGATTGAGGACTTTTAATTTTATGTATTTTTTTTTAATTTTATGGACTTTAGTTATTTTTAATTATTAAAGTATGGTAGTGTAAGACATTTAATTTTAATTAACTTTAAATTTTGTATACTTTAAAATATATTAATTTTATATTTTAGCTTAGCTTGGTTAAATATATCAAAATATGGTAGATAATAAGGCGATAGATAAAATGTATCAAAAAATGGTAAGCAATAAGGTGGTAGATAATAATTTTTTTTTAAAGAAAGTAGTTACATCAACTTAAAAATATTATTCTTAATATAAGAAAAAATAAGGCGATAAACATATATACTACAATAAATTAAACTTAATAATATTAGTTTTATTACATAACATGGTGAATCAATTATGTTGGTTAAAAGATGGAGTATGTGGGCATGTCCAATGTCTATTTGTTATGACTGGTACCCCTACACAATTCACATAATTTTTTTTTGCTCAAATTAGGCTCATCCATTTGGATGCAAAATTTTAAGCAAAGTCCATTAAAATTAACTTTCATTATTACAAATTCAGGATAGAATAATAAATGTATTTAACAAGACAATTAGGTAATAAATATTTTCAATTAATTTATTTATATAGAAACCCTATATTTTGGCAAAATTTTAATTTACTATGCTTTGATAATTAAAATTCTGACATAAATAAAATTAAAAATCTACTATACATATCCATCTAAATTATTATCATCTTTTTTCTAAAATATATCCATGTGTGAGTGAATGTGAATTTAAATTGACTTTTTTATAAATAAATTTTACAATTAAAATAAAAGTTAATTTAAATCGATTTCTGTATAAAAAATAAAATTTAATTTAAAATAATTTTTGTGTAACAAATTTTTAAAATTTCAATAAAGTACTCTATTTTCTATTGTATAAACTTTTAAGACATTTATATAATTTTTTTCTTCTTTTCAAAACATTTAAGGAATAATTAATACTTTTTAATTTATATATAAAAAGTCAAGATTTAGAGCAAATATAACTGCAAGTAGCAAATACTTACTATTCATGTTTATTGTGTCTCGTTGATATCTCTAAATTAGACCTAGATTTTCTTAAAATGTGTTTAGTTAAAAAAGACTAGACTTTGAGTAAGCTAAAAAGACTTTGATACTTAACACATCAACATATTTAAATAAATATGGATAAATATAAATGATGAAGGTAAACATAAAAATAATAATATTTTAATATTATATATTTATTTTATTTAAAAACTTAAATTTATTGATTTATATTTAAATTTATGTCAAATAAATAAGCGCTTTGAATTTAATTAATTAAAACAAGTTTAACTTTTAAAAAATTTAAATCAACTTATTTTTTTTCGTTGCTAATTCTTTTAATTTCTAAATTTTAATGTAAGTTACATTATTATTTAAAAATTAATATTATATTTTAAAATTAATTGTATTTTTGTTTTTATACTTTAATGCAGTCGTAATTTTAGTCTATTTATTTTTTAATTAAATTTTTATATTTTTAAATATTCAAATTAAATCTTTCATACCTTTGTAATATTTTGTATTTATTGTTGAATAAAATTTTGGATTAGAGAATTTAATTTAAATATTTAAAATATTAAAAAGATTAAAATTTAAAAATTAAAAATAAAGGAGCAAAAATTATTAATATGTTGTAAGGATTAAAAGTGTAATTAAATTTATATTTTAAAATAAATTTTATTTTTAAAATTTTTACTTATAAGTGTTTCAAGGGCACTGATTATCGAGATAACAGTAATTTTTTTATTAATAATCTCATTATACTACATTAAAAATTATGATTTTTAAAATAATTTTCTTATAAATTTTTAAAAGTACTTATTAATATTGACTTATTTTTAATGGAATATCATATGCTTGATATTATCGTATATTACTTGAGAAAAAAAATTCTAACTTCTCATTTCGAACTATTTTTTCCACTCTTTTGTCTCCAATATCGTCATATAATTACCTAAGTTATATTTATAATAAGGAATAGTTATGTGAAAATGCCGAGGATATCATGATTTTCACATTTATTAATAATAATTATAATTTTCAATAATAAAATTAAAAATTAAAAATAATGACTTTAAACAATTTCATTCCCATAATCATTCTTCAAATGTTTAAACAATAGGGAGACTGAACGAAGGGAAAATCACTAGAGTTTATCCACATACGTGTCCCTTGCGTAGCAACATTTGCTTACTCAAAATGGCACGCAATTCCCACAATCCAAGTTGTATAATTACAAGCGCCCTTTACCACGTGGATATACCTCCTATGTTTCCTTCTCTGTTCTATTTAAGATGGTATAAATTAAAATGACAATTTTAAATATTTAAAATGAATAAAAACTAATTTTTAATATAATATTATATAATTTAATTGTTAATAAAAATAAAATAACATTTAAAATATTCGGACTTAAATTTAATATATTCAATCTAATATTAGTCCTTATAAGTCACGGCATTTTTTTCTTTTAAACAAGGAAAAAAAAAGTAAAAAAATTGGTTTAAATGTGATAAAATAAAATTTAAAATTATTAAAATATTTTTATTTGAAAAAAATAAATAAAAATATTTTTCATTCATTTGATTCAAATTTTAATTTATTTTTTACTTTAAAACAAACATAAAGAGCGAAAGAAAATAGAAAATTCATCAACTAGAAACAAACATAAAAATTGTTCGGTTATGTGGCAATTCATAATTGTAAGATAATATAAAAAAAGTATATTATCAATATATTTTAATTATATTTAAATTTTATAAAGATGAACATTAAATTACTTTAAAAGTAAATTTTGTAAGATAATGTAAAAAAATTATTATTAATTAGTTTTTTAAAAATAATTAATTTATAAAATAAATATTTTAAATTAAAAAAATAATGATTAATCATAAAAATATATTAAATGGTGTATTGCGAGTATTTTTCAAACAAGAAGTTAAAAATATTAAAACAAGAGTTTATTCATTTAGATTCAAAATAAATGAGCGAAAATAGTAATCAACGCGCCGAAAGCCTCGAGTAGAAATCTTAGCCATTTTTTAGGAGACCACCAACATCGTTCTCATCGTGATGGCGTCCCCCTCTTGCGCCATACCACATTTTTCTTCCTACATTTTTGTTTTATTAGTCACCTTTTTTGAAATTCTTAATATTAATATTATAGTAATAATAATAATAATTTTTGTAAAAGTACGTTAAAAATTATATTAAAATTTATGATAAATAAAAAAATATTAATAACACATTTTAATAATTTTTTATTTACAATTTCATAATATTGTCCTAATAATAATATAACAAGAACAAATTATCTATCTATCCTCCTATTCTTCCTCCAACTGTGAAAAGCTGAATAAATAGAAGCAATTTATGAAGTGAGCAAATCCAATCTCTCTCGTATCCCTCTCAATCGGAATTGGCTTCCATTCGCAAATCACGAAACACAAAACCAAGATGGAGAAAGCGATCAACAGACAGAAGATTCTGCTTCACCATCTCAACCCTTCTTCATCAATTAATCCCAATGATTCATCCTCCCTCTATGTTAGTTTCGCTGCTTTTTCTGTTTTTCAATTTTCAACTTCGCTTCAGTACTATTCCTTTTTCATCTTTACCGCTTTTGACTAATCCCTCTTAATAGTTTTTTTGGCGTTTGGGAAAATCACCCTTTTGACAATTTTGTCAGAATCAGTTCCCTTGATTGATTATTAGCTCTAAATTTTGTATAAGTTTTGGTCTTGTATGTATTTATTTTCGTTTAACTGGTTGTTTGGCACGCGAGAGAAGTACCCTTTTGGCAATTTTGCCAGAATCTGTTGTCTTTATTGATTTTTAGCTCAAAATTTTGTAGAAATTTGAGTCTTGAATGTATGTATTTTTTTTTATCGGTTTCTCGGCATGTGAGAAAAGTATCCTTTTGATACTTATTTGCGAATTTGCTTTCTTGATTTTAGCACAGATATTTATAGAACTTTTGATCTTTTATGCATTTTATGGTCGTTAGTGTTGGAATGAGGTGTTTGGCTTGAGGGGGAAAAATTCCCAGTTGACTCTTTGGATACAAATAGTTTTCTTAATTGATTGTTAGGCTTTGGCTACATATTTTTGTATTTTGGTGTACTTGTGTGATGTGAATTGAACTTGTAATGATGGATTTTGTGTTTTATGTTGAACATTTGATCACTAGGCTTCTGCATGTTTGGCGGGAGATAGTGCTGCTTATCAAAGGACATCTTCATTTTGGGATGATGTCGTGATTGTGGCGTAAGTTCAACTCTTACTTAAATGAAGTATCTCATTTTAAATGCATTTTTTGTTTGATAATAGTCTTTGGCTATGAGCTACGAACATGTGTTTTTGAAGGATCTATAAATTTTTATCTGAATGAATGATTATATATTTGCAGTGCATATCGGACTCCACTTTGCAAATCCAAACGTGGTGGTTTCAAAGACACTCTTGCTGATGATCTACTGGCTCCTGTTTTGAAGGTATTCTTCACTTTTTATTTGTAATTATTTTGCAATTTAAAATTTAAATAGTGAGAAATGGATAACTGCTTGATGTAAGCAATGATGGCCTGTGTACATTTAGTTTGTACACTGGTTAATATTCTGCTCCGTTAATGTAATGAATATCCATCTACATGAATGTGATGGTGAGGTTTTTTTTTTTTTGTAGGCTGTCCTAGAGAAAACCAGCTTGAACCCTAGTGAAGTTGGTGACATTGTGGTGGGTACTGTATTGGCACCTGGATCTCAGAGAGCTAGTGAATGCCGAATGGCTGCATTTTATGCTGGCTTTCCTGGTATGTGTCTAGATAATTTGTGTTTGTGATTATGATAGATAAGTCTGGTTATTTATTTATACATGTGATTTTTTTGTCCATCTAGAAACTGTACCTGTTAGGACAGTTAATAGGCAATGTTCTTCTGGGCTCCAAGCTGTTGCTGATGTAGCTGCAGCTATAAAAGCTGGATTCTATGACATTGGTAAATGACGCGTCAAATTGGTTTTTACTACTAACTTTTAGTATCTCTTATGTTTACCTTTAACCTTTTTGGTTTAGGTATTGGTGCTGGTTTGGAATCTATGACAAGTAATCCCATGGGATGGGAAGGATCAGTGAATCCTAAAGTATTTGTCCTCTTTCCTCATTCTGTCTCCTTTGCCCCAACATTGTTTTTATTTGTGGTTTCAGGAAATAAAACCTCTGAACTGGCTACAAGGTCTTGATTTTTTCTTTGGTGTTGTGACAGGTAAAATTGTTTGAACAAGCCCAAAATTGTCTTCTTCCTATGGGGATTACCTCTGAAAATGTTGCACATCGCTTTGGGGTTTCAAGGAAGGAACAAGATCAGGCTGCAGTAAGTTGGATATATCTTTCCATGCAACATTTTGATCTATTTGTATTCTAAAAACTCCTAATCTTCTAACAATAATGTTGGTAGGTCGAGTCTCACGGGCGAGCTGCTGCTGCTACTGCTTCTGGCAAATTTAAAGATGAAATTATTCCAGTTTCCACCAAGGTATGTGCCATTACAGGGTATATTGAATTTTTCTTTGGGGTCTTGGGTGCTGGATATGAAATTTTTTCCCCCAGCAGATTGTGGACCCAAAAACAGGTGAGGAGAAATCTGTCACGATTTCTGTTGATGATGGAATTCGACCTAGCACAACATTGTCTGATCTAGGGAAGCTTAAACCTGTGTTCAAGAAAGATGGAAGCACTACTGCTGGTATAAGATCATGAAACTGTTGTTTGTTCCCTCAAATTCTTGTTAGTTATATACCTTTTCTAATCATTTATTGCCTGGTTTTTAGGTAATTCTAGTCAGGTGACTGATGGTGCAGCAGCTGTTCTGTTGATGAAAAGAAGTGTTGCAGTGCAAAAGGGGCTACCCATTCTTGGTGTATTCAGGTATATAATCTGTAAAATAGAAAAGCTTTTGTCCTTGGCAATATTTATATACTGATTTCAAATTGGCATGCCACGTGCTTTATGAAGTAGGGAAGGGCTGATAGATCTACTTCCCCTTTTTAATCAAGTGGTTAAAAAGTTTATAAAATTGAAAATGAAATATACTTTGGCCAAATATTAAATCAGTGATAATTTGTCAGAATGATGTACTTTTTCTTGGTTGTTTATGGCTAAACAATGTACATTTATACTTCAACAGGTTTCTGATAAAAACTGTATTAGCTGATAAAAGATGAAAACAAGCTCCTTACAGCAGAGACAAATTTTTGAAATAGAAACAGTCAATTAAGAAGGAAAATATTGAAAACTAGAGACTCAAGAGTCCCAGCCTTAGAAACAGCCAACTCCTTACAACACCACTTTTCACTAATTTCCCTTTTCCCTCAACGTGTATTCCCGTCACTATTATCATTCCTTCCCCATTTTGTTAGAATTTTCTTCTTTCTCCTCCATCTCATTATTACTTCTTCCCCCTACATGAACTTTGGCCCGTTACCTGAAATTGGCCCTATTCCCTTGCATTGTTTGCTAATTTTCCTCCTATACTCCAAAATGCCCTGTTTGCATGTTGTTATTAACAATTTCATATATGATATCTCTAGTTCCTTCTTCTGCTTTGTGTATTTATACAGTTCTCAAGTCTTACTATGATTGTACCAATTTTTGTGCCAACTTTACCAGTGACTCTGTCACAAGTATTCACCTTAGAGGGCTTAATTCACCAAACGTGATATCACATAGCTCAAAATACATTAAAAATATAATTGCCAACAATTTCCTTTTTTGTCAACTATGTGATAGGACCATGTTCCATCTCATACTACATTTACCACTTTTCTACCTGTACTGACTAGATAGTATGTTAGATACAATTTTATGAAGCATGTTAAAGAAAAATTAAAAAGTTGCATGAGATTAGAATCCTAAATGTGAGATTCAATCCCTTTACAGTATTATCTGCGAAGACACCAACAATTAATGGAATTCAACTTGTGAAGCATGTCTTTCAGGAACTGCAATTTCATATTTATATATTTATCCTTGATGAGTTGCATTACGTCCTAACAATCATAAATTATATTTTCACTGTACCTAAAATGTGAATTGATAAGTACCAAAAATAAAAATTATGCTTTATTTTGATCTGGAGAATGTGTTGGCTGTCATGTAGGACTTTCTCCGCAGTTGGTGTTGATCCTGCTATCATGGGCGTTGGCCCAGCTGCTGCAATTCCTGTTGCTGTGAAGGCTGCAGGTCTAGAGCTTGATGATATTGATCTTTTTGAAATAAATGAGGTATTTGACTAATGCGGTTGTTTATATTTTCCTTTTACTTTCTTTGAATATACTCACTTTAATAATTTGCTTGTGTTCAGGCATTTGCTTCCCAGTTTGTGTATTGCCGTAACAAGCTAGGGCTTGATCCAGAAAAGGTCAATGTTAATGGAGGTGCAATGGCAATTGGACATCCTCTGGGTGCAACAGGTACATACATGTTCACAACTTTATTCTTACATTCCAAAGCAACACCACTTCTGATTACTAAAGCTTTTAGCTATTCTCATTTATGTATAAACTACTCATACTTGTATCCCTTTAATTTGGGAAGCTTTCCATACCTATGCAAGCTGAAGTAGCCAATACTCATAAAGCAGAATTTACTGCTAAAGGCTTACCATGATGTAAAGTGGTAGGTGTGCTACTAATAGTTATTTTGCTCATAGTATATGATATATATATCTTCTTTATGTTCAAGCAAAACTAATGTAACTTGCTTTGAAACTTCGATCCAAGATGCTTGAGAATTAAGATTTGAGCTTAAATATAATGATGTTAAAATAAAAATTAAATTAAATAATAATATAAAATACAATCATTCTCCACTTTGACCATATGGATTAGTAACAGCCCATCTGTGTACCCTACTGGTTATGACAAAATCTAAAAGATTAGGGTACAAGTATTGCAAGATATATATATATATATATAGAACATGATGAATACAAGCAATTAAATCACAAGATTACCTACCCTTCAGGTGAGTGTTGAGGGGTATTTACCTAGTGTACCTAAAATAAGTGGTGTCAGACACACAATGTGTACGATAACCATTTAGGACTTGAGAGTATTTGTTGAGATCCCAAGTCGATTACAGGTATGGCCAAAGGAGAGTTTATGAAGGTTAAGACAATCTTCACCTTACGTGTTAGTTTTTGGAGTCGAGTTAGGCCTAAACCCAAAATCTCAAGAATATCAATTAAGGCATCATACATCCGAACCCTCTCTTGACTGGGACTCAACGTGGAACATTATTATTGTTATCTGTGCTTGTCAAATACCTAAATCCAGGGCATTCTTATTGTCTTCTAAGCATGTTTTTCAATTTTTTTTGGTAGGTGCTCGATGTGTAGCAACTCTGTTGCATGAGATGAAGAAACGTGGTAGGGACTGTCGATTTGGAGTTATATCCATGTGCATAGGTACACCTACTTTCTCACTTTATGGGCATGTGGTTGCACACACTTAAACATCCATCATAAGAATCATGGTTTGGTTATTGTCAATTGTGAGCAGGTACTGGAATGGGAGCAGCTGCTGTTTTTGAGAGTGGTGATTGTGCTGATGAGCTACACAATGCCCGAAAAGTGGAGCATCTTCATTTATCCAAGGATGCTCGCTAGAACTAGTTACTTCATACTCACTTTGTTTGGTCATCCATTGAGAATTCAAAATAAAGCTTTGTTCTATGATAGTGAAAAGGTCAATCACTGGTCAAGATTTTTATCCTTTTTATATTGTTCTATTCATATTAAACTCGCATTAGTTTGAGTTATTTTTGTCTTTGACCTTACCAGCAGAGACTGTTGAGTGGAAAATATTTTATCTAAGAAAAGACTTTTGACTAAGCATAATTACTAATAAAAGGTAGACAGATGTATGTATTTATCTACGTAAGTAATGAGTGACTTTATTTTTAACATAAATCTAAAAAATGTTGGTAATTTTTTATAAATAGAATTGGAGATACAATGTCTTCAGAAAATGTAAGGAAATGTTGTGACTTTCTTGCTTGTATATGGAGCAAAGTAATCACTTCACTTACATTTTCCGTCAAGGGGATGCAATACTCTAAATCCGAAGACGGTTTAATCACTATCTAGTTTTAAAAGGATATTGAAGATTGAAACATGCAATATTCTGTAATCCTGACATGTAATAGCCCAGATTTTTATTTAGTCCCTATAAATATGATTTAATTTGATTATGATTTTTTTTTATTTCTTTTACTTTGTTTTGATTCTCTTAAATTCTGGAATTTTTAAAATATGATTTGTCATCATCATTTAGTGCTGACATGATATTTTTATTCATGTCATAAAAAATATTAACTCAAAATGTTCGTTTATGTGAATTGATTAAATATATGTTACGTTACGGTTAAGTGTGACGGATTTATGAGGATTAAAATGTTAAGAAGATAATTTTTGAAAGATTAAATTTAAATAAAAATACATTTATAGAAATTAAAAGTATATTTAAGTTTTAAAATTTAGCCGAGGTGTCTTGTTTTCTTATATTAATAGATTTGTTTATTTTTTAACATGTTTTCTTTAACTGTCATACATGTATGTGTGCTTGACAATTTCACTTACTGAAAACAAAATTATTTAACAAAATTATTAATATTTGTCCTATATTCTTATCATAGGAGATTGATTAATAATATTAACAAATCAAACAACTAATATTAACAAATCATTCAACTAATATTACTAACAAATTTCAAGTTTAGAGAAAGACTAAAGACTAATATATATATATATATATATATATATATATATATATATATATATATATATTCCATTTCAATTCACAAATAAGTGCGCTCATTACACCAATAAACATTTTACACACACGTGTGCTTATTTCACGTAGTCATGCTCACTGTGATCACAATTTTCCTAATGCTCTCAATTTCAAGGATTTACTCAATTTCACATCATGGATAGTCGCCGGATAATCCTCGCACCACAGATACAATGTGTGCGGTCACGAGTCCCTTAGTAAAGGTGTTAGTCAGAGGCCGAGTCAGGAGGAGAGTATGTAGCTTGTGGTGCACCCACGCTTACTGTTGGTGTCACCACCACCTTCTCTTCCCCAAGGTATTTCTACCATCCCATCTTCCACACCACCAGTGTATCGCTGAACCATTCATAATTTTTCAACATATTCAAACACATTCACAATCAACATCAATATATCATTCACGCACATTTCCAACCATTCAATTATTTTGCATCAAGCAATAGCATGCTAACACAGTTTCACCCACAATCTCAATCACATTACAATATTCACTTTCACACATGACACATATGCTCACATCCAATCACATTACACACAAACATCTAATTTTCCTAGAACCTTACCACAATCAAGCCATTCCACACTCACACATGTCCAATATTCATTTTATCAAGCTTTATCAAGAATCTTTTAGGGTTTAGGGTAACTCAACCACATTGTAACTCATAGCAAATATTTGGATTCAAAACAAATGGAGATAGGATAGAGTCCCTCTTTACCTCAAATGAAGACCCAACACAAAATAATGGCAGAAAACGTTCCTTCGCTGCAGTGACACTGCCTCTTGCTACAGCAAAAATCTCAAAGGAAATTACACTTTGGTTTCTACAAAATCTCGTTACAGCGAGACCCTCTTGCTACAACTAGACTGCACCCAGAAATGCACAATTCTCTATTGCTTTCTCGCTGCAGCGAGAACGCAATAGACGCAACTTCTTTGCCCAGGACATTCTTGCTACAGCGAGAATCTCTCTACAGTTAACACTTAGCCTATTTTCAATCTAGCTCCAATTATACTTAACAATTTCAGTTCAACCACAAACTAACATATACCCTTGTACTCATGGACTTATCCATATATATTTCTACACACGTATTCACATCATCATCATATAAATCAAACGTAACAACATATAGCAATTCACATATATTTATATATATTAATAATCAAATAACATTATAAAATTTCAGGGCGTTACAAGATAGATCAATTAACATTAACAGAAAAGAAGCGAGTGACGTTCTTTCTCTTAAAGGGTATATAATAAGGATACTCTCCAATTTCAATGAAAAGGATTAGGGTTTCTAATTCAAGATTTTGTTTATTTTTAAGTTTAATTTATTTAATATAATATTATATTATAATTTTATATAATATTATTTATATATCATTATAAATTTTATGAGTTTTAAATAGACTATTCTATCAAGCTTAATAGGCTTTTTCTTATGCTTAAGCCTAACCTATTCAATTAATTAAACCTTTAAGAAAGCTTAAACTAAGCTTATAACTTAAATAGGCAAAGTCTGTTAGGCTTTAAAAAGGTTAGGTCATAGGCTCTTATTAGATTATTGTTCTTCTCGATTAGTTTATTGTCAGAGATTGTGTTATTTTTTATTTCTTTTTAATTAGTTTTATGTTTAATCATTTTTTATTTAAATTTCACATCTTTTAAGTTCAAACAATTAAAATAAAAAATTCTTGGTAATTAGAAACAATTCTTGTGAGACAATATTTTGGAAACTTATTTGGATCAAGTTAACACTTAGGAATAAATAATTAAAATACTATTATTGATATCAAATTTGATATATCTATGTTTATACTTTATTCATTCACACTATTTTTTTTAGTTATGGCTTTTACACCAACTATAAGTTGAGGGGGTGCTATTGCACATATCTTTCAAAAGAAAACTTGAAGGGACTTGAACATTTTGGGAAAAGGTGGATAGTGACACCATTATGAAGTGATTCAAACAATTTAAGGTAACTAGTGTATTATTCACTTTGATAGTTTCTATATTTGTATACTTCATGTAACATAGGTTTGCCTTATCTTTAATATAGGCAAACTTTAAGTGGTTGAACAAGGATGAAAAAATATTAAATTAGTTTCAACACTAAGGACTTATTTTCTTAAAAATGTATATAAAATGTGTGATGATGAGGACAATAATACATGGATTCAATTGGATACATAAGCACATTTTAAGGCTTAATGGAAAGTTAAAGATTGACAAAAATCTAGAAAGACCAAGCAAAATAGGCATGCTAAAGGACACAATGTACACAATAGAGGTCCAATATCTTTAAAAGAACATGTGAAGAGAATGGTAATACGCTCTATAAAAATCATTATTATTTCATAAAGTTTGTACTTAATTAACACTTATTTATCATTCTTTTTTATAAGTTGCAATTGAATAGAGAATCAACATGTATTAAGGTTTACCATAGGACTAAGAGAAAGCCAAATAAGTGGTTGAATAAAGAACAAGAAAAAAATATTGTATGTATGGTGATATTTTTTGTAACACTTGGCCAGCAGACCAAGCTTCGTTGTAGTAAATTGATATCGTCTTCAGGGATTTAGTGATAATAATGATTTTCTTTTCTATTTATATATAGAAATGGAAAGCATGGTTGAAATAGTGGTTTGCATGAAAATAAGTAAAAGCAAATAGAGTAAAATTTAGTAGAAAACCTTGTGCAAGAAAGAGATTGGATCAAATGCACTTGCTAACACTTTTTATCTTCATTGAGCAAATGTGATTTCAACTATCTTACTTCTACATTCATTGAGTAACTTAACTAGATCCCCCAAAATTAAGTTTTAAGATAGTTAATCTTAAAACATGATTCCTTTATGAGTAAGAATAACACCTTACATTAAGAACAATAACTTGAATATAAGTGGCAAACAAGCCCAAGTTTATTCCTAGTATGAGAGTTTATTCAATGTGATGATTCAATTTAGATTAAGAAAATGTTTTTTGATAGAATTCCAAACCCTAGGTCATCAAACGGATGATTAAACCAAAATAAGAATTAAGATTAGAATCACACACAAGTTGTAACACCCCAGAATTTGTAATAATAATATTTTTGAGTTATTAATGTAAATTGTGAATTTCCATGTAAATGGGTAATTGACGAGTATGATGATGTGAATGTATGAGTATGTGTGTGAGTATGTCTAGATGAATATATATATATATATATATATGTATGTATGTATGTATGTATGTATGTATGTATGTATAATTGTGGATGTTAATTGTGTATTGAGAGATTGGATGTGGTTGAATTGATTGAATATATAGGCTAAGTGTGTACTACAGAGGTGTTCTCATTGTAGCATGAAGGCCTTGAGAGAAGGGCATGAATCTGTTGTGCTCTCACTGTAGCGAGAGGTCCCTCGCTGCAGCGAGAGAGCGACAGAGAAGAGTGCATTTTTGGGTGCATGAATAGTTATTGCAAGAAGGTTTCATTGTAGCGAGATTCTGGAGAAACCAGAGTACAGTTTCTTCTGAGATTTTTGCTGTAGCAAGAGGGGGCGTCGCTGCAGCGAGGTCTCGCTATAGCGAGAGTGTAACGTCTTAAATTTAATTTCAATGAAATAACAATTTAGCAAATCAGATGATCAGATTTTCATAAAAGATTTCAAAATAAGTGAAGGGTTACAAATTAATATCACGCAACTGCTATAGGATTAGTTTAATTACAACAAATTTCAAAATAAAATCGAAATCCTATAGCAGTCCATCCGTCCCTTCACTGAGTCCGGTATTGATCGTCTTGATTACTTGAAAAATGAATGTAAGGGTGAGTACTCTACACTACCAAAACATACAATTAAGCATAGAGTCTCACCTCTAGCACATTTTCAATACATTAAACAAGAACAGGCACAGGCAACATTATCACATCCACAAGCACAAATCATGAACCCATGCATATGCACATCAGCCACACTCACATTGACACTGTGATCACAGATTTACACCATGAATGGTAGCCAGTTACCCCTGCCTCACGGATACCACGTGGGCAATCACGGGTCGCTCAGTAAAGGTAATGGTCAGAGGTCTAGTCAGGAAGAGAGTGTGTGGCCTGTGGTGCACCCGTTCCACAGTCGATGTCACCACCACTCCCTCTTCCTCAAGGTATTTCTACCGTTCTCATCTCCCACACCCCTAATGTATCGCTGAACCATTCATAGCACATTACAATGGCGTTGCATGCCCTAGTCACACACATTTTAATATACGGCACATAGTCCACAACTCATTCAAGACACACAGCCCCTAGCCTATTTTTATTCATATTACACGGCCCTCAGGCCCACATTTCACACAATATTCATTCAATTATACAGCACGAGTGCCCAAGCCCATTCACAACATTCAATAAATAATTTACATCACATATCTCAACAATGTCCTATCTTCTAACTCAGCCACATCACAACATTCCACAGAATAACAGCAAATTACACATAAAAGAGTAGGGTAGAGTCCCCCCTTACCTTGGATTGAAGACCCGCGTCCAAACTCAACCACGAAAATGCTTCCCACATGGTTTTCAGCCTCCAAGCATTCCCCACACAAATTTGAGCTCCAATCTCGCTCTCGAACGATTTTGGAGGTAATTAATCGGTGGATAAGGGTTCTGGGTCGAGAGGATTGAAGAGATTTGGGAGAAGATTTGAGAAATGAATCTCAAATCCCTAAACTCCCTTTTAAAACCCCTCAGATCGCAACACTCTCGCTACAGCGAAGACACGCCCTATCGCTACAGCGAAAAAACTAGAGAAAACTGCACTCTGGTTTCTGCAGAATCTTGCTATAGCGAGACCCTCTCGCTACAACGAAACTGCACCCAGAAATACACCCCAGACTGTCGCTCTCTCGTTACAGCGAGAAGGCAACAGTTCTGGTCCTTCCTCCCAGGGCCTTCTCGCTACAGCAAGAATCCTTTCGCTGCAGCGAGAACAACTCAGTATCTCGCCCTGCACTCAGCCCAACCAGCCCAATCCAAACAATCATACACATATATTTAGTGAGAATGGCTTGATTGTAACTGTATTGTGATAGAAATTTTGTGTGCAACGTTGTGTGATTGATGTTTGAGATATGCGTATGATTGATGGTGGATGTGTATGATGAAAGGAATGATTGTGATAAGAATTGTATGATTGAATATTGTGTGTTGGAATATGGGTGTATGTGCCTTTGATTAGGAATAAATTATACAAGATAAATGAAATGTGTTTGTGTGGAAGGCATGATGAATTGTGAATGTGTTTGTGTTGGAATATGTTGGAAAGCCATGAATGGTTCAGCAATATACTGAAAGTATGAAAGATGGGGGCGATAAAAATACCTTGGGGAAGAGAGGGTGGTGGTGACACCAACAGTGAGTGTGGGTGCACCACAGGTCATACACACTCCTTCTAACTTGGCCTCTGACTAAAACCTTTGCCAAGAGGCCCATGACCGCACACGTTATATCCTTGAGGAGGGGGTTATCTGGTGACTATCCATGGTGTGAAACTGAGTAAGTCCCTGAGGTTGAGGGCATTAAGAAAACTGTGATCACAGTGTCACAGTGAGCGTGGCTAGCGTGCAGTGAGCACACGTGGGTGTGAATTGTTTGAAGGTGCAGTGAGCGCACCTGAATGTGAATGAGAATGAAATTATCATTTTGTGTCATGTGATGAATGATTTACATTATAATGAAAATGTGTGAAAATATGTTAGGTGAGTTTCTATGCTTGTGCGTGTTTGATAGTTTAGAGTACTCACCCTTACATTTATTTTTTAGGTGACTAAGACGATTAACACCGGGTTCAATGAAGGGATGGATGGAATTGCTATAGGACTTAGAATACTATTTTGAAATCTGATGTATTTGAATTGGTCCTGTAGCATTCATTTGATATAAACTTGTAATCCATTCCTTTGAAACACTTTGATTAAACCATGTGTTGAAAATTATTTAAATAATTTTTTTTGTTATTCCCATTTTTGTGAAATTTATTTATTTGAAAATAAAATTAAGGCGTTACACAAGTAATGGAACTGAATATTATATAAACTCATGAAGAAATAGAGTTAATAGTTATATCAAATCAAATCCTAGAGAAACTAGTCACTCATAGTGAGGACGATAGCAAGATACAAGTAGAAATTACAAAAAGAAGAAGAGATGAAGAAGGTTCTTCATTCCCAAGTAATCCATTCTCCACATCTTCATTGTGCTCCATTTTCTCTTGGATTTTCTCTCTCTCTCTCTCTCACAATCTATGCATGTCTCTTTCATCTTCTCTCTCTAATATCCCTTTTATATGAGTCTTCAAGAGAAATTTTGGGAATTTTAATTCCACCACTGCAACTTTGGATTCATAGCTGCATCTGTGGGGATCTGGATTGCCCTAATTACTCTATTTTCTCACAGCTGCAGTTGCAGATTCACAACCATGACATAATTCTTTGAAATCCTTCTTCTGTTGCACAATTTCATGGCTACAGTTGTGGATTTGGGGCTATAGCTCTGTATTTCAGACTTAATCAAATTCTACACAGAAAGAGAGATATTTTAAACCAAAACACTACCACTCTTGTGACTTCTTGAATTAGATTAATAAATCTATTTGAGGGTTAAATATGACCAAGATTATTTATATCTTTCCCAAAAAGAGTGCTAAATTAAGAACAAAAACATGAATTTAAAGCAATTAACAACTTCCCATAACATAATTTTTTGTTTGTCCCCAAACAAAATTCTTCTCAATGATCAACTGGAACAACACATGCTAAGTACAAATTGCTTTTATATCAACCAGAGAACAAGTCATCTATCAATTCACCTTCATTAAACCATTTTTAACTCGTCTAAAGTTCCTACAAAATCAATCATACTCAACCAAAGATTTCACAAGACAAAACACCAACCTAAATGCTACAAATCAATGATTAAACACAATCCTCACTGGTGTATCTCTTCTTAGGTAAGTGCTTCTCTCAAAGAATTAAGGATCACAAGGTCTTTTAAGGGTTGTAATGTGGCTTGGCTAACAAAGATGGTTTTTCTGGTTAAATGAAGTTCCAAACTTTAGAGAGCAACATGAACATGAATAAACATAACTCAACATTTGTTCCACTCTCTTCAATTTTCAATTCCAACAACATCTCTCCGCCCAGTTTCTTCCTTCAAAGTTCACTTATACCTTCTCTTTTTTTTTTTTTTACTTTTACTCAATGTGGAGAACCCCCTCTCTCTTTTAAAATTTATGTAAACTATTTTAACTTCTCTCTTTTATAACACACACACACACACGTGAAGCTACTTTTGACATATTTGTACCATGATAACACTAGAGAGGTAATTCTCATTTTACAATTTACAATATGCTAATTCTTTTCATTTTTCTTTAACCTTAACAAACTTCACTTGGCCCTAACTTAACCCAAATTCATTTTCATCAAGCTCTCTAAGGTTTGGCAAGGGTGAGGAATTTACATTTTTCCTTAGGGTTAAGTGTTGAATAAAGTAGCAAGCTCAAACAGGTTTTAAAAGCATTTTTCTTATTTCAATATAGTTGTTTAGCTCCAAGGTAAATTTTTTTACTATACACAATAAAATGCCTTAATCCTTTCCAAAATTTCTTACAAGAGCAACCATTTCAAGACTCAACCAATGCAAACACATATATTATGATGATGGCTCCCAAAAATGTAAGTACATACATTAATTAAGGCACTCTCACTCACCGGCTTGGCTAAATAGTTCAAACCATTGACCATTCATGTCAAGTTAATAAAATGCTTATAAACTTTATGATCATGCATAAATTGACCGCGTGCAACCACAAATGAGTATTGAAAAGACATTTTTTTTTTCAAAAAGTGAATTTCAAGATGAGATAATTTCTCTCTTGTCGATATTTATATTTGTTATAAACTATTTTGATTTGAAAAATTTTAAGTATAAGGTTAAAATTCAAGAATGATTTTCTATGCTTCCCAAAAAATTTGTTGTTGGTTAAACCACCTAGTTCTGAAAAAATAGTTAACTTATCACTTTACCTATTTACAAACAAGGTCAACACATTAAAAAAAAAATGACCTTTCACAAAAAACAATGAAGTTACTATTTCCAAACTAAACACTAAAAGCAAAGCAACTGCTCATGCAACATCCTAAAAACTATGTAGTAGAGTCATAACCACATAAAACTATAACTAACACCAACTTAAAATAGACTAAACCAACTAAAGTAAATTGTAATATTTAAATACTGAAATTTAAAATTGCAAAAATTTAAAATAGAACTCTTTTCTCCACAATCAGTCTTAGAAGTCTTCAAACTCAAACTCCTTCTCCTGCTTGTATTCCTCATCCTATGCCTCTTCAATTTCTTTAGCTCTTCCTTTCTCCATTACTTCATTAGTATCAGCACCCAACTCCTCATTTCTAGCCCCCTCCTCCTGTCCAACATCAGCAGGTTGTGCACTCTAAACTCCTGGCTACTGCACTTCACCCCCTTCTGAGGAAATAGGATGTCCACAGGCCATAATATTTGTTCTGCAAATACCTCTAGTGTAGGCCATGGTACAAACTACCTCTAGTGTCAGCTTGATGGAGGGTATAATTATAAAAATAAGAATGAAGAGCTATCTGCCCTTTATGGTTAGCTGACTACTGAAATTGTATATGGCAGGGTGTGTCATTTGTAGCTAATGTTGCTTTTCTGCTCGTTGGACTTGCTCAGTCATATAAGCCTACATGACTATCAATTCAAACAGAGCTTATGGTGGAGGAGCTTGAGTTGGCTATTGGAGTTGGGTTTGAGGTTGGGATTGAGGTGGACTTGGCTGAAATTCTTTTGGATTTTTGACCCAGTTATGGACATATATGCTTGATTGATGGGTTTTTGGATAGATTTTAAGGGTTTAGGGATAACACAGCAAAGGCCTTGCATAGTCTAGTGATTAGGCCTGAGAATGCCAGTGGCCTTTAGAAGGCTGGGAGAGGACAATTGCATGGATTTCCTTAGAGATTAGGCTTGCCAACTCTACATTTTTCTACTGAAGAATATAGTAGACAAGCTTAGCTTTAGAAATGGTAATGCCAGAGGAATGGATAATAGGAAGGACATTGTGTGCCAAGAGAGCTTGCCACATGCGGGTCAAAGATTTCATATCATCTCGTTTATATGTGTAGGTTGATGCTTTGTACCTAATTGAAATTAACTTTCTGGTAGGCAAAGAATACTAAGCAAGTGTACAGAACTTTCTTCATCTAAGGCTATGTGGAGCATCTTGTGGTAGTTATCTTCTTTATAGATTTGGTATTGAGTGACTAAATAGGAATTAATGGTATCGGGGTCACAGGGCACTCGTTTTCCTCTAACCCAAGAAACCCTATCCTGTAAGTCTGGCTGGGAAGGAAAGGCATTGGCATACAATTCTTTAATGATTGTCTCATTGTACTTCAGCTTTGGTTTGCCAATTTTACCCCATTTTCTTCTCCTTAATTCATCATGAAATTTTATAATTAGGGTTGTATCGGGAATTGGCCTTTCAGCAAAAATTTGCCTCTCTTGTAGCTCCAACATCCTTTGCTATTTAAGTTTGTTTCTAAACCTATTAGGTTGGAAGGTAAATGTTCTTATGGGTGGTGTAAAGGTGGGCTCCTCCTCCTTAGATGAGGATGATGATGATTGCTGCTAAGAAGTGAAACTACACCTTTTCTCTTCCTATGAGTAAGAATCTCATGAGTAGATCTTGAACTACCTACTGAACTACCCCTCTGGAACGAGCCATCTGCACCAAATCAATAACAAAAGAGCTTCCACAATGTCATATTTAATGTTCAACTAGCATATTGTGGAGACATCTTGACCACCTCAAAAGATATTATATACAATATACTTTTTTATGTATAGCAAGTGCAAGTTCACCACATGTTCAATATGCATGATGTGCAATCGATTCATACCTATATTTAGCAAGTTGCTACACTATTATGTTTCACTCAAGCACATTAACCACACTTCATAATAGGTACACCATTCAAAGATTTTATCCACATTCCTTCATTTGAATTAAAAGTGCACACAAGACATAGTCATATTTCTCAATTTAATATTTGCAGCATCATTCATACATTTTCACAAATACTTTGCATGTAACTCTCTCAATACATTTTTTCAATCATATTTCTACTCATACATCACCCAAATTTTTACAATAGCTTAATTCACATGCAAAGCACATTAGAATCAATCATTACAGATTATCCAATACATGCAAATTTAACAATGGTAGGCTTCCGATGCTAGGGTTCATCCCACAACTGTAACGCCTTAATTTAATTTTTAAGTAATAATTTCGTAAAATGGGAGTAATAAAATTTTTATTTAAATAAAAGGGTCCCATCATAGAGTTTCATAAAACAGTTCAAAACAATAGAGGATTACAAATTTATATCAAGATTGCTATAGGACTAATTCAGTTACATCATAATTTTAAAATACAATCTAAGTCCTATAGCAGTTCATCCTTCCGTCACTGAGTCCGGTGCTGATCGTCTTAGTCACTTGAAAAATAAATGAAAAGGTAAGTACTCTACACTATCCAATAAACACAACTAACATAGAGTCTTACCATGCATATCTAAAGGTATTCTAGCATATTTACTTACGTTTAGGTAATTTTACAAGCAACATTTCAAGCATTTCATTCCAGTTCATCACCGATGCACTCACGGCTTTGTAACAATTTACACACATGCTCTTACCACACCTAGCCACGCTCATTGTGGCACTGTGATCACAGATTCACACCATGAATGGTCGACAATTACCCCCACTTCACGGATACCACGTGGGCATTCATGGGTCACTCAGCAAAGGTAGTGGTTAGAGGTCTAGTCAGGAGGAGAGTATGTGGCCCGTAGTGCACCCACGCTCACTCTTGGTATTACCACCACTCTCTCTTACCCAAGGTATTTCTACCGTCTTCATCTTCCACACCTTCAATGTATCATTGAACCATTCACAACATCATTACAACGACATTCAGTATGCCCCATTCACACACATATTTCAACCACACACATTACTCATTCATAGCACACGGCACAAGTGCCCACATTCATTTACAGCATATGATCTACTGGTCCACATTCATCTATCACACATGACATACATGTCCATTAATACTCATTTCTAACTATTTACATTATTCAAGAACACACAAACTTAGTCCTAAATACATGGAGGAATCTCATAAGGATCAAGGAAAACCAAGAGAACAGAGAATGGGGGAGAGAGACCGAAACCCTAACCATTAAAACTCACCTCCAAGCCTCCCCAACTTGAATCCAACCTTCAATCTAGCTCACAAATGGCTTTGGAGGCAATTTAATCAGTGGAATAAGGTTTAGGAGTGAGGGAATTGAAGAAATCTCAAAGGAAAAGTGAGAAATGAAGCTTCCATAAACCCTAACCCTTTTAAACCCTTTTCTAGTCACGACATTCTCGTTAGAGTGAAAAACTCAAACAAAAATACACTCTAGTTTCTATAGAATCCCGCTACAGCGAGACCCTCTCGCTACAGCGAGACTGCACCCTAAACTGTGGCTTTGTCGGTACAGTGAGACCTCTCGCTGCAATGAGAAGGCAACAGTTTCACGCCTTCCTCCCAGGGCCCTCTCGCTACAGCGAGAATCCCCCAGTATTACACCCTTAACCTGTTTTCTTAGTCCAGTCAATCTAATCTAATCATATACAAATACAATTATACTCATTCATATGCATTCATACATATCGACATCATCATCATGCAATCAAGTGCACACTCTAACATCCATTCACACACACACACACACACACACACACACACACACATATATACATAATAATAATCGATATTACAAAAATTCAGGGCGTTACAACAACTCTAGAGTCAAGAAAATGTACAAATTCAGAACTATAAAACAACTCAATGAATGTCTAATGCACTTACTCAAATAGGATAATTCATTTCTTCAATGAATCCAACATACAATAAAAGAGGAAGGAAGCTTGGGTTCCTTCCATGGTGAACATAAAATCATAAGAGAGGGAGAGAAAAGAGAAAGAAGCTTACCTTTGATGCATAAAATTGAAGAATGAGAGTTCCTAAGTCTCAAAATGCACAAGGAAATGAAGAGAAGTGGAAGAAAAGTGAAGCGTTAGGGTATGGGAGTTTGGAGAGCTTGAGAGGCACGAAATAGAAAATAAGTGTAATTAATGTTTTGATTCAAACTTAAACACTCATCGCTATGGCCTTGGGTTTGAGTGCTGCAACGCTGGCCTGAGGAAGGCCTTGAGACTTCTCCAGGTTGGTGCTATGGCACCATACTTGAGCGCTCCCGCGCTGGCCAACAAGGGCCCCTGCAATGGTGACTTTTGGAGCTCCAGCGATGAATGTTACTTTTTCATTTTTCAATGTTGACAGAGAATTGGCGGCCATGGCTATGGGTCAAAGTAGCAGTGCTCATATCAGTTAGTTGTTCCAGGGTATTTTTATGCTAAATCTGCTACAGCAATGGATGAGGGCTGCAGTAGTGAGACTTAGAAAATTTGAAATCTTGATTCATACTCAACATTGTACTTCTAACTTCTCTTGAACATTTGTCTCCCTCCCTAATCTTTCTACCAACTTTCATTCCCTTCTCACTCAACAAAAAGACTTCAAATCAACTCAATTAAACAAACTCACATAAAGCAAATCACATTAACTAATCACCTAACGACAATGCACAATCTATATAAATGCATATCAAATTAACAAACAAACTAATACACCTCTAACCAAATACATATCAATACTTATATGGATATCACACTTAACTAAATACAACACTCAACTATCACAACTAAGCAAGCAAGCAAGCAACCAAAATGACTTTAGCTTATCACTCAATATGGATACCACAAACTAAAATTCCACACATAATTAACACCAAACACGCTAATTTAATGTCTTTAGCTTGACATTGCCACATGATCAAATCTCCTTGAGATATGTGATGGTAATGAGCCTTTCAATATCACCATGCAAATAAGGCTTGAGTCTTTGACCATTAACTGTCCATGTTGTTCTAGTGGCAGACTCTTCAAGTTCAATTGCTCCATATGGTTTAACAGATTTGACTAAAAATGGGCCTAACCACTTTAATTTGAGTTTATCTGGAAATAATCTCAACTTGGAATTGAATAAAACACTGACTAACTGGGTTGAAAGTGTCTTCTCACTATGTTCTTGTCATGATAGGCCTTTACTTTACTCTTGTATAATTTGTTGTTCTCATAGGCCTACATCCTCAATTCTTCCAATTCATTCAACTGAATTTTTCTTCTTTCACTAGCTGCCTTCACATCAAAATTTAATACTTTCAATGCCCAGAATGACTTATGCTCCAACTCCACGGGCAAATGACAAGCCTTACCATAAACCAGCTGAAATGGAGTCAACTCAATTGAGGTATTGAATGCTATTCTATACGCCCATTGATGTAACATATTTTTATGTTTACATTTATAGTTTTATTTTAATTTTAAACACTTTTCATATGCTTTTTTTTCATAGTTTTTACCATTTTGTAGTTATTTGAATAAGTTGGGCTTGTTACAAAGAAATATTTTAATTTCATATTTTTAGTTATTTTGACCTCTAACTAATCTTTTGACCATAACTTTTTCTAAAGATATTTTTTTGGCTGACTCTAGTTGGATTGAATTCGACACATCCAGGACTTCAAAATGCATATATGGATCACCAGATTTGAATTTTTTTTTTCAAATTTTTATGATTTTTTGAAGTTAAGGCAAATTTGTTGAATCTTGTTGTGGGATTGCATTTGGACTCTCATATATAATTGAGACCCAAATTTTGGCCATTTAGTTTGCTCTAATAAGAGCTTATAAATAGATTACTAAGGTTCTGAATTAGTTGTATAATTATACACTTTGAGTTTTTGAGATTTGACCTTTAATAAGAATCCTTGTTTTTATCTTCTCTCAAATTTTCTCATTCTCCTCTCATTCTCACTTGGGTTAAGTGCTTCGATGGAAGGCTAAACCTCCCATTCAATCCGTGGAATCCAGATGATGTAAATTCGATTTGAGTTTTGGGCTAATTGCTTCAAGTTTGTTCTTTTTTTTCTCTAATCTTAGATTTGTATTTTGCAATTATGATTAACTTTTTTGTGGTTAGAATTGAAATTAGGACTTGATTGATATTTTGATTTGATAATTAATTTCAATTAGGTTAAATGATAATTTGATTTTATTCGTAATATGGTTCAATTAGGTTATTTGATTGAATCAATAATTGGATTCAGTGATTTTTCAAATGTGGATTAAAATCTTTAAATACGGTGATAATCAGAATTACACACATTTGAAATTCTGTGGATTAATATTTCTTAATCTGTTTTTATTCAAGTTAATTCTATTCATAGCTTTAATTCAATTTATTCAAAGTTTTCAAGCTCCCAAACTTTACTTGCATTATTAAAAAACCTAAAATTAAATTTAACTGAATATGTGTCTCTATGAATTGACTTAGGTCAAATTCTATATTGCAAAATTCTTAGAGAAACTTAGTTATTTTCATAGCGACGCAGCATCATCTATCACCCATAAGGTGTCATCCAGCTTTATGGCACAATCTTTTCTTGAACTAGCCATAGTTTTCTCTAGGATCTTCTTCAATTCTATATTGGAGACCTCAGCTTAGCCATTGGTCTAAGGGTGGTATGGTGTAGCCACTCTATGTCTCATTCCATAATACTTAAGCACTTTTCTTAGTTAAATATTACAAAAATGTGATCCACCATCACTAATGAGCACTTTTGGAGCACCAAACCTGTAAAACACATTTTTCTTCAAGAACCTGATAATAGTCTTACCATCTACCTTCTGAGTAGCACTAGCTTTTACACATTTTGACACATAATCCATAGCCACCAATATATATTCAATTGAGTATGAAGATTGTAGTTGTTGACCAATGAAATCAATTCCTTAGTAATCAAACAATTCAACCTCAAGGATGGTCTGCAAAGGTAACTCATGCCTTTTTGAAATTCCACTTGTTATTTGGCATTTGTCACAACTTTTGCAATGATCATAAGTATTCTTGAAGAGAGATAGCCAATAGAATCTTTCTTGAAAAACCTTGGAAGTTGTGTGCCATAGTATATCTCTGCATTCACTCCCTGACACACTGCCTTAATAAACCATCAGCTCCAATCTTGAGTAGGTAAAGGGCATCCCAGACATAGAAATTAGAGTCTTTGAAGAATTTCTTTCGCTGGTGCCAGTTGTAATCCTCAAGAATGACTCATGCTGCTTTGTAATTTGCCATAGCTAATTAGGGTTTTTCACTAACAAACAACTTTTCATTTGGAAACTCTTATAAGACCTCACCTTCTTGACTGGTCACCTATTCATTTACATGTCTTGATAGGTGGTTAGCAACATTGTTCTTACTACCATTTTTATCTTTGATCTCTAGATTAAATTCTTGTAATAGTAGTATCCACCTGATCAACCTGGACTTTGAGTTTGCTTTGATCAACAAGTACTTTATAGCTGCATGGTCAATGTACACATTAATCTTAGAACCAATAAGGTAAGAACGAAAATTTTCAAGTGCATACACTATAGCAAGTAATTCTTTCTCAGATGTTGCATAATTCACTTGAGTTTCATTTAACACTTTACTTGCATAGTGTATAGTATGAAAAATTTTATCCTTCCTTTGACCCAATGCAGCTCCTATTGCATAATCACTAGCATCACACATAAGTTCAAAATTATATTTCCAATTTATTGTGATTATGGGAGCTAAAACAAGATTATTTTTTAGCAACTCAAAAGTTTTTAAACAATCATTATCAAGGTCAAATGTGTAACGTTCTGAGTTTTGTAATATTGTTTAATTATTAATGTATATGTGTAAATTGATATTTGAATGTGCATTTGTATAGTGTGATTGAAATGTGATGTGAAAATGTGTATTTTATTGTGTTATGATGTGAATAAGTGTGAGAATATATGTGAATTGGATGAGGATAATTGAATTGTGATTGATTTTTGTGTATTGGAGAATATTTGGTTGCGTTTGGACTGGACTGATTGAGAATACAGGCTAAGTGTGTACTGCAAGGGTGTTCTCACTATAGCGAGAGGTCCCTCGCTGCAACGAGAGAGCGACAGAGAAGGGTGCATTTTTGGGTGCAGTCTTGTTGTAGCAAGAGGGTCTCGCTGTAGAAAGATTCTGCAAAAATCAGAGTGCAGTTTCCTCTGAAATTTTTGCTATAACGGGAGGGGGTGTCGCTGCAGCGAGAATATCTTGATGTAGCGAGAGAATATCTCGACTCCTAACCCTATTTCACAGATTAAATTACCTCCAAAGCCGTTTGGGAGCTAGATTGAAGGTTGTAATCATGTTTGGAGCATTTGGAGGTAAGTGTGAAGGTTAGGGTTTATGTTTTTCCATCTTTTCTCGGTTCTTTCTAGTTTCTCATGGATTTCCTCCATCTTTTCTCGGGTCTCTACCCTATCTCTTGTGTTTAAATTTCATTTATAATGTTATGTAATGGATTGTGATTGAGTTAGAACATAGGAAATGTGTGTATTGATGGAAATTTCGTAGTAGTTATGATGCGATAGGCATTGGATAATGTGTGTGTGATGAAATGACCATATTTTCCATGAGATGGTGGTGGATGTTGAATAGTGCTTATGATGGAATGCATTGATTAGTATGGATTATGATGGGAAATGTTGTGTGTTTGAATACAATTAGATTGATGTTGAATATGATATGGTATGCGATAAAATGGTTGAACCCATTGTGGGTGACTATGCATGGTTACATGCCATTGATTGATATTGAATAATGTGAAATGGTTGAATATGTATGGAAATAGCATGTTGATGTTGATTGTGATTGTGGTTGAATATGTTGGAAAGCTATGAATGGTTCAGTGATACATTGGAGTGTGGAAGATGGAGGCAGTACAGATAACTTGGGGAAGCGAGGGTGGTGGTGACACCGACAGTGAGCATGGGTGCACCACAGGCCACACACTCTCCTCTTGACTCAGCCTCTGACTAACACCTTTACTAAGGGGCCCGTGACTGTTGCATCTGTGGGGCGGGGTTATCCGGCAACCATCCACAGTGTTAATTGAGTATGTCCTTGAGGTTGAGGGCATCAGGAATCTGTGATTATAGTGCCACAGTGAGCATGACTATGTGCAGTGAGCACACGTGTGTATGGAATGTTTGTTGGTGCAATGAGCGCACCTATCTGTGAATTGAAATGGAATATTTGAAAAGTGTTACTTGTATTTGTTGATGCTTGATTTAAGTTGTGCTAGAAAATATGTGGAGTGTGCAAGGTGGGTTTCTATGCTTATGTGTGATGAATAGTGTAGAGTACTCACCCTTACATTTATTTTTCAGGTGACCAAGACGATCAGCACTAGGCTCAATGAAGGGATGGATGACACTAGTATAAGACTTAGAATATTTATTTTGTTTTGAAACTGAATGTATTAATTAAATCCTGTAATGATTATTTGACTTAAATTGTAATCCACCCTTATTTTTGAAATACTTTGTTGAATTATGCCTTGGGAAACTTTTTGAATAAAAAAAATATTATTCCCTTTTTTGCAAAATTCATTTATTTTAGAAATTAAATTTAAGGTGTTACAAAAAGTAATGTTTTTTAAAAGAAGGTTACTAAGAGACTTAACTATCTTGGAGAAGTCTTTGATGAATCTTCTATAAAAGCCTACATGCCCCAAGAAGCTCCTGATTCCTTTGACATTGGTTAGTGGTGGAAGCTTATCAATGACCTCCACTTTAGCTGGATTAACCTCTACTCCTCTTGCTAAGATTTTGTGCCCCAGTACAACTATTTCAGTGACCATGAAGTGACATTTCTCCCAATTAAGGACCAAGTTTGTCACTCTCAGGCCACGACTTTAGTGATAGGGGAAAACTAACTACAAAAATTTCCTCTTCTTTCAATGAAATGGCAGCTAGTTTACTAGTTCAATCCTATACACTGCTTCAGTACAGTGTCTAAGTTTTTCAAGCAAGCATCAAAAGAGGGTCCAGAAATTGAGAAATGGTCCATGAACACTTCAATGCATTTCTTAAGTAAATATGAAAAAATAGCTAACATGCATCTCTGGAACGTGGCTTTTGCATTACATAAGCCAAATGACATCCCCCTATAAGCAAAGCCACCAAATGGACAAGTGAAAATTGTCTTCTCTTGGTCTTGAGGATTTCTTGCTATTTGATTGTATCCATAATAACCATCCAGGAAACAATAATATAACTGACCAGCCAATCTCTTAAGCACTAGTCCATGAATGGCAGGGAAAGTGATCCTTCCTAGTGGCCTGGTTGAGCTTACTGTAATCTATACACATCTGTCACCCTATAACTGTCCTGGTTAGAATCAACTCATTTTTCTCATTTATCACAATTGTCATACCTTTTTTTTAAGGAACAACTTGGACCAAATTGACCTAAGCACTATATAAGATGGGGTAGATCATATTGATCTTCCTATAGTCTATACACATTTGTCACCCTATCATTGTCCTGGTTAAAATCAACTCATTTTTTTTCATTTATCACAATTGTCATACCCTTCTTTTTAGGAACAACTTGGACCAGATTGACCTAAGCACAATATGAGATAGGGTAGATCATACTAGCTTCTAACAACTTAACTACCTCTTTTCTCACTACCTTTTTCATGATTGGATTCAGGCGTCTCTGAGGTTGGATTACTGAATTATAATCCTGCTTTATATGTATCTTGTGCATGCAATAAGAAGGACTAGTTCCTTTTAAATCTACTAAAGGGAACTTCATTGTTTCTTTGACTAGTTACCTTTTTCATGATTGCCTTGATCACCTCAACCAACTTTCTCTCTTGTTTCTTTGACAGCTAATTACTGATAATGATTGGCTTCTCACTGTCTTTCTCTAAAAAGACATGCTTCAAATATAATGGCAGCTGCTTTAATTCTAGTCACAAGTCATTCTTTCTCTTCTTTTGAATCTTCTTTCAACTGAACATTAGTAGAAGAACTTTCGCCTTTATTAAAGTTGTCAATATAATCTTGCGCTTCCTTGTCTATGATCTCATCAAACTCCTCATCAACATTATACAAGGGTTTTTCAAGTGGTGATGAGCTCCTAAGGTTGCCTTGAGCTTCCAAGTACACATCATCCAATACATCAACTCTAAAACATTCTTTGGTACCCTTTGGAAACTTCATTGCTTTAGGATAAAATCTTGTTATTTTATTTAGTTTATTTAAACTTAGGCTTGTTGTCTCAAGAAGCCCATTAGGGTTTGTGTTAGTATTGGTTACGAGCACTAGACATATATATGCTCTTGTAAACACACTTTTAATTAATTTTAAATATAATTTGAGATTGAACACTCTTGTAAGAATGTGTGACTCTAGGTTATTGAGTGAGCTAGTTTTCTTCGATCTTATCATGAGGCCAAGACTCTTGTGGCAATCGTTCCTTGACTTATCAATCTTCCGATTGTGGCGCCATTCTCCATCTTTATCCTATTTCCACATTTTTTAATTTTTTTCTTGTTTCAATTCCTATTTGTGCCCTAATAATTTTGTTTTTCTATTGTGTGAAATCTAATTCAAGAACATTTAATTCGGCAATACAAATTATGATTGTCATCGAGCTCCAAGATCTAGAAGTGCCTTCCCTACTGACAAATTTTCAATAGACATTAGAAGAGTTAAACTACTCAGATATCTAGATTTCTAGGGTAAAGACTTTTGTATAATAGCACTACACCCTGCTTTAAGCTCCACAGTCTCTTCTTCAAGAATCCTTCTCTTCTTGGTCAACAAATCTTTCATGAGTCTAGCATGTGTCGGCATCTGTCCCATAGCTTCAATGAAAGGAATGTTGATCTTGAGCTTTGTCACAATATCCAAAAACTTTACAAGCTGTTTTTCTTTTTCTTTCTTTGATCAAGCATAAGGGTAAGATAGGTCTTTGAAAGGAACTGTAGAAATTACCTCCTTGCCCTTCCTCTTACTCTTCTTTTTCTAGTCCATTCTTTCAAAGGAACCGTTTGGGTGATCTCCATAAAAATCACATGTAAGTGGAAGGCTTAATTGAGCTTGAGGAGAATTTATGGCATGCAGTTATTGTGGTATTTTGGCCATTTGTTTTGTCAAGGCCTCAATCTGTGGAGATAACAACTTGTTCAAAGCCAAAATTGCATCATTAGTACTTAAGTCTATAACTCTCTTCTTTGAGATCAGTGTCTGATGAATCCATATTTTTACTAATATTTTACTGTATTTCCAACCCATTTGATAAGGAAAATATATAAGAAAAGCAGAAAAATTCAGAAAAATAGAATGATTGAAAGTTTTCTTTTAATATGTAGTTATTTTAGCATTTGTGAAATTTCTACTTAGATCTTAAGAAATTAATCTTGTTTTTGTAGGAATAATCTGAGCAAAAGTCATGGAAATGGAAGATCAATGGAAAGGAAGAGGAAGAATAGCAATTCTGGACTCCAAAACATAAGAACAATGGAATGCAAGCTGGGCGTGATCACTATTGTCAGTGACAGTGATCACTCCAGACAACAAGAGGAATACACATTAGGCATTAACACTTTTCCCAGTGAAAGTGATCGTTCCAGAGCTTAAAAAAAGAAAAGAGTTTGGGCGTGGTCATTCTTACCAGCGAAAGTAAGTGTTCCAGAGAGTTACTCAGAAGAATAAGCTCTACGTTAACACTGATGCTGGCGAAAGTGAGTGTTCCAGAGAAGGCAAAATTTCAGCGACATCTGCGTTAACACTCTTACCAACGAAAGTGGATGTTCCATAGAGGAGTGAATCAAGGCAAGTTGTGCGTGGTCACTCTTGATCTCAAAAGTGATCACGTGCAACTACTTGACCTCCTGTGTTGCAACTCTTAGCAGTGAAAGTGATAGTTCCAATTTCCAGAAATCACATGAGCTTCTGCAAGGCCACTCTTATCAGCAAGGGTGATAACGCACAGAATCAATACTTCTATAAATACATGTTTTAAGCTCAGAACTTGGGGCTTTTTGTTCATTTTCTATTTTTTCTATTAGATTCTCGTTGAGAGAGAATGAGAAAGAGGTTTGGGGTCGAATTTCAAAGCTCCAAGAAGAGGCATTGGATTGGAGCTCGTGGAGATGACTTCTCTGCAATTCTTCTCTTCTTCTCCTTCTTTCTCTTTCTCTGTTACAATGTTTGCTTAATTCTCCATAGTTAGGAGTTTATGGAACTTGAATTGATGTATTGATTCAATATTTGCTTCTGAAATTTGAGTTTTTGGATTAATTGAATTGTTAATTCTGCTGTTATTGCACGTTGTGAATGAAAATTCGTATAGTTAATCAAAGAGGAACATTTACCAATGGAAGTTGGATTTGCTTCTCTGATCTAAGTTAGCAATCAGAATTGGGGATTTCTTAGGGATAAGGAGACCTAATACTGCAATCCTACAGTTCTAAGTCTTAATGCAACTTGAAATTGAACTTCACTTAAGGGATTAGGGGTGTTTAGTTGCTTGTTAGGGTCAATGATTTAAGGAATTAAACTTTGACTATTAATAAGAGAAACTGATTGGTAATTAACCAATTACTTGAATATTCAGAGGCATGATTAAATTGATATTCACATTCTTGTGAAATAAATTCCTAACTATTCTTCATTCCTATCTCATTTCATCACAACTTTCATACTCTGTTTTTTACTGCAAGTTTCTTACTTTTTAATTGTGCTTATTCTTGACTTCTGAATGTTATAAATCTTCCAAATTCGTATGGCTCAAATGGTTATAGTTCTGTGAAGTGATAATTGATTTCCTAATTCCCTGTGGAGACGATATTCTGATCTTAAAAATTATTCATTACTTGCTGCAATTCCTAGTGCACTTACTAGTGTTCAGAATTGTAAACAACAGTGTCTTCCATGTTGAGCTTGCTGATCAGAGGATGTTAGGGATTCTATTATTTGAGTAGCTTTGTAACACCTTATATTTCTTTCCTCAATGTACGATAAATTTTCATAAATATTTAAATGGTAAAATAAATTTTTCTTTCAAAAACTCTCTAATGAGAAAGAAACAATGAAATGATATAAGTTTCATTGAGTAAAATTTCATTAATTCATAAATACTTTAGAAAAACAAAGATTCTAAAGTTTTCATCAGCAACAAAGAGAAATAGTAGTTTTACAACTATTTTAAAAGAATGCTATAGAACTGAAAATATCCATTACATAGCTCAAAATAACTAAGTCCTATAGCAGTTCTCATCCATCCATGCACTGTGAGCCTGGTACTATTCCTCCTGGTTTCCTGAAAATTGTTGTGTAAGGGCGAGTCTCTACCCTACCACTCATACATCACACATATTCATCACAAAACACATCTTATCACGATTAAAGAAAACATCATGGAATTACATATCACAGTGTTCAATACACAAACACATCTTCTATTCTACAGATTCACAATTTCGTTTTCTTTTAACCGCGCTTACCACGCCCTGTGGCCACAGTTATCCGATGCCTCTATCCCGAGGTCTTACACATCCATGTAAATAGTCGCCGAATGGCCCAATGGTCAGGAGTCAAGTTGGGAAACGAGTGTGTGGCCATGTGGTGCATTCGAACACAATATTTTGTGCACAATCCCAAATGTCATTCACCACCCTACATGTCTCCAAGATATCCCATATCGTCTCCATCTTCCACTCCCCAGTGTATCTCTGTAACTATTTACATCATATCATTTTCCATTTCATACTTTTTCGAGCATATTCACATGTTCACATATGCCATTTATCATGTTCACACATATTTTTCATTATATTTCCACATACTTTTCATCATATACATCAAACCATGGCATATTCACAATACACATCATTTTTTACATGAAACATAATATATTCAAACATAAACATCCATCTCTTTGTATATTTCATATCAGAAAATCATAAAAATCATATCAACCATCCTCAATATAGCTTATCATGCCCTATTTGAACATAATATCACATTTTCACCATATATTCATCATAAAATCACATAAATAGCCAATTATTCTCATTTTTCACCGATTATTTCTCATAAAACAAGGATTATTCCACATATAATCACATACATGACCAGATATATGAAAATACAAGTAATAAACATAATAAAATGATAAGGTAGAGCCCCCTTTACCTCAAAACAGAGCTTTTACAAAGATTTCACCGAAGATTTAACTCTAAAACGGAGGTTTTCCTAAGAACATCATTAACATCTATAAGAAAAAGAAGAAGAAGAGAAACGAATAGTAAATCTAACTACAAACTTAGAGAAACTTACTTGAAATCCTTTAGAACGGACGTAGAATCACAGATCTGAAGAGAAATCTAAGTTTAGGAGGTTTAGTATGAGAGAAAATGGCGAGATATAGCCTTGGAACCTTTGAGAACCTTGGATAGGAGTGAAGAAATGAAAATTTTGTCTGAAACCCCCTTTTTATAGAAAATTTTTGAAAGTACTGTTCACTGCCATAAACATTGTTCACTGCCCTACTGTTCACGTTGGAAACACTGTGCACATGTACTGTACGTGGATGTGACGTGATGTCATGATGATGTCACTGACGACGTCATCGTCACTATACATATGCGGTTTACTGTTCATACGCGGTTTACTGTTCATAGGAATTTTACTGTTCACTTTTTTTTTAATATAAATTCTATCCAAATCTATTCCAATTATACTTTAATAAACCTCATTTTATTTAAATCAAAGTACAGGATGTTACAATTCCCCCTCTTTTAAGGAATTTCATCTCCGAAATTTGCTAAGTTACAAAAAGATCAGGATATAATTCTCTCATCTTATTCTCAGCTTCCCACGTGGCATCTCCCTCATCACTAGTATTCCATATTACTTTAACAAGTAAAATATCCTTACCCCTTAATTTCTTAACACGACGATCAACAATTTTCACCAGTTGTCAATCATATGACAAATTCTCTCTCACTTGAACAGGATCAAGCTCTATCACATGAGTAGGGTCGGGAATATACTTTCTAAGCTAAGATACATGAAATACAGGATGTAAGTTTGAGAGATTTGGAGGCAAAGCAATCTCATAAGCAACAGGACCAACTTTACTTAGCACTTCAAATGGCCCAACAAACTTAGGAGATAACTTCTTGGATTTTAGAGCTCTTCCAACTCCAGTTACAGGTGAAACTTTCAAAAACACATGATCATTTACCTGAAACTCCAAAGGTTTTCTCCTCTTATCATAGTAACTCTTTTGCCTATCTTGTGCTATTTTCATCTTTTCTCTGATCAATTTAATTTGCTCATGTTGCTTCAGAACCATATCTGGTGCATATAAGATCGCTTCTCCAGTTTCATATCAACACAAAGGTGTTCTACACTTCCTTCCATACAGAGCCTCAAATGGAGCCATTCCAATGCTTGCATGATAACTGTTATTATACATAAATTCCACAAAAGGTAGACATTCCTCCCAAGTTCCTTGTTGCTCTATCACACAAGCTCTCAACAAATCCTCCAAGGACTGTATTGTTCTTTCAGTCTTACCATCATTTGTGGATGATAAGCTGAACTAAGTTTTAACTTAGTACCCAAAGCTTTCTGCAAACTCTCCCAAAATCTTGATGTAAACCTTGGATCTCTGTCTGACACAACACTAGTTGGCACTCCATGCAAACTGATTATCTCTCTCACATACATATCTGCTAGCTTTTCCAACTTGTACTTCATATTAATGGAAAGAAAATGAGTTGCTTTAGTCAATCTATCTACTATCACACAAATTGCATCATGATTACTCTTGGTTCTTGGCAAACTAGACACAAAGTCCATAGAAATACTATCCCATTTCCACTCAGAAATTTCTAATGGCTGCAACATCCCAGGTGAACGTTGATGTTCTACCTTCGCCTTTTGACAAGTTAAACACTTTGCTAAATACTCAGCCACATCCTTCTTCATTCTATTCCACCAAAAATTCTTACGAAGGTCTTGATACATTTTTTTCGTACCATGATGAAAACTTATTCTGCTTTTATGAGCTTCCTCAAGTATCATCTGCTTAAGCTCATCATTAGAAGGATTACACACACGGTTCTTGAACTTAATCAGTCCATTTGCATCACAATGGAACTCCAAATCCTTCCCTTCACCCCTCTGCCTCATCATTTCCTGCAAGAACACATCTTCTTGTTGGGCATCATGAATCCTAACCAAGAAATCATTATTGATTATCAAAGTCCCAAGATAAAGACTCTAAGATAGCACCTCCACTGCCAAATTCATATCTCCGAACTTCTCAATCAACTCCAATTCTTTCACCATCACACTTGCCATATGCAAGGACTTCCTACTTAAAGCATCAGCAACCACATTTGCCTTCCTAGGATGGTAAGACAATGTAAAATCATAATCCTTCAGAAATTTCATCCACCTTCTCTGCCTCATATTTAACTCTTTCTAGTCAAACAAGTACTTCAAACTCTTATGATCACTAAATACCTCAAATCTCGCACCGAATAGATAATGTCTCCATATCTTAAGAGCAAAAACCACTGCGGCTAATTCTAGGTCATGAGTAGGACAATTAACTTCATGAGGACGCAACTGCCTCGACGCATAAGCCACTACCCTTCCATCCTGCATCAAGATACAACCAAGCCCTTGCCTAGATGCATCACAATACGCATCAAACTTTTGTTCTAGATTAGGCAAAATTAAGACAGGGGCAGATGTTAACTTTTCTTTCAATTTTTGGAAACTAGCTTCACACTCTTCATTCCACACAAACTCCTTTCCTTTTCTTGTTAACTTCGTCAAAGGAAAAGTTGTTTTAGAAAATCCTTCAATGAATTTCCTATAATAGCCAGCTAGTCCCAGAAAACTGCGAATTTCTGTGGGATTAGTAGGCCTTGGCCATTGAGTCATGCCTCCACCTTTACTGGATCCACCATAATGCCATCTTTTGATACCACATGCCCCAAAAATTGGATTTGTGGTAACCAAAATTCACACTTAGAGAATTTTGCATACAACTATCTTTCTCTTAGTATCTGCAAAACAATTCTCAAGTGTTCTGCATGTTCTTCATAAGCCTTGGAATAAATCAGAATATCATCTATAAATACTACAACAAATTTATCTAAAAACTCATGAAAAATTCTATTCATGTAGTCTATGAATACTGCAGAAGCATTAGTCACACCAAATGGCATAACTAGATACTCATAGTGGCCATAGTGGGTTCTAAACGTTGTCTTGGGGATATTCTCACTCTTGACTCTGATCTGATGATAACCAGATCGCAAATCAATCTTTGAAAATATGGAAGCTCTTCTTAACTGATCCATCAAGTCATTAATTCAAGGAATAAGATACTTGTTCTTTATTGTTACCTTATTCAACTGCCTATAATCAACACACATCCTTATACTCCCATCTCTCTTTTTCACCAAAAGAACAGGTGCTCCCTAGGGTGACACACTTGGCCTTATAAACCTTTTCTGCAATAATTCTTCTACCTGTTTCTTTACCTCAGCCAACTCCACTGGTTACATCCTATATGGTGCAACAGAAATAGGATTTGCTCCCAGAATGAGATCAATAGTAAATTCAATCTCTCTTTCTGGTGGCAATTCAGTAACATCATCAGGGAAAACTTCTAAAAAATCTCTAACCACTGGGATATACTCAGGCTTCTTTTCCTTTTCAATCTTAATTGAAAATAGAACCATGAAAGCCTTAGCACTCATTACATTTTCCAATGGATCTGGACCTAAGAGTTTAGCACTTTCTGATACTTTAGTGCCTAAAATCAAAACTTTCTCTTACAATCCAATAGAACATGGTTGGATGACAACCAATCCATTTCCAAAATTACATCAAGTTGGGAAAGAGGTAAACAAATCAAATCTATACTAGAACTTCTACCATGTACCATCACAGGACAACCTAAACACACAGAAGAAGTTGCTACGGGCTTACCCGTAAGAGTAGATACAATAATATCACAAGACAATTCAGATACATGTAATTCTAGACATCTCATATAATTCACAGAAATAAAGGAATGAGTAGCACCAGAATCAAACAACACATCTACAAGTTGGTCTTTTTTGATACATTTACCTCTAATAAACTCCTCTGATTTTGAAGCCTCAGCTCCACTCATAGCCAAAACTTTGCCTTTCATATTTGGCTTTGTTCCAGTGCTTACTCTAGATTCAGGTCTTTGTTCCACACTCATGCTTCCACTCTTTTGTGGAGTAGACCAACAGACACTAGTAGAGTGTCCCATTTTTTCCACAAATGTCACATGTTGGTGGAATTTGAGGACAATTCTTTTTAATATGAGGTCCCCCACACTTGAAACATTTTAGTAGCCTTCTGAAGGAACCAGAACCACCACTACTATCTTCTTAAGATACAATCCCCTTCACTTGAGACTGATTTGAACTAGAGTAAGGTCCTCTAGAAAATCTTGAAGGCCTTCGGTCTTGCCTCATAGAACCACTGATTCTACTATCCACCATCTTACCCTTAGTATTGGCTTTAAATATTCTGCATTTACTCACTAGAGTGGGTAAATCTGTCAACTAGAATACACTAACGACAGCTCGAATATCTGGCCTTAGCCCATGTTCAAATTGAGCACATAGATCTTCCTCTCCATCATTATGTTGATAGTGAGGCCAGTATTTCATCAATTCATAAAATTTAGCAGCATATTCACCTACAGACGTGTTTTCTTGTTTCAACTTATTTAGAGAGAGTGAGAGAGAGGATTGGGGTCAAATTTTGAAGCTCCAAGAAGAGGTATTGGATTGGAGCTCGTGGAGATGGCTTCTCTGCCACTCTTCTCTTCTCCTTCTTTCTCTTTCTCTGTTACAATGTTTGCTTAATTCTTCATAGTTAGGAGTTTATGGAACTTGAATTGATGTATTTATTCAATATTTGCTTCTGAAATTTGAGTTTTTGGATTAATTGAATTGTTAATTCTGCTGTTATTGTACGTTGTGAATGGAAATTCGTATGGTTAATCAAAGAGGAACATTTACCAATGGAAGTTGGATTTGCTTCTCTGATCTGAGTTAGCAATCAGAATTGGGGATTTCTTAGGGATAAGGAGACCTAATACTGCAATCCTACAGTTCTAAGTCTTAATGCAACTTGAAATTGAACTTCACCTAAGGGATTAGGGGGGTTTAGTTGCTTGTTAGAGTCAATGATTTAAGGAATTAAACTTTGACTATTAATAAGAGAAACTGATTGGCAATTAACCAATTACTTGAATATTCAGAGGCATGATTGAATTGATATTCACATTCTTGTGAAATAAATTCCTAACTATTCTTCATTCCTATCTCATTTCATCACAACTTTCATACTCTGTTTTTTACTGCAAGTTTCTTACTTTTTAATTGTGCTTATTCTTGACTTCTGAATGTTATAAATCTTCCAAATTCATATGGCTCAAATGGTTATAGTTCTGTGAAGTGATAATTGATTTCCTAATTCCCTATGGAGACGATATTCTGATCTTAAAAATTATTCATTACTTGCTGCAATTCCTAGTGCACTTACTAGTGTTCAGAATTGTAAACAACAGTGTCTTCCATGTTGAGCTTGCTTATCAAAGGATGTTAGGGATTCTATTATTTGAGTAGCTTTGTAACACCTTATATTTCTTTCCTCAATGTACGATAAATTTTCATAAATAATTAAATGGTAAAATAAATTTTTCTTTCAAAAACTCTCTAATGAGAAAGAAACAATGAAATGATATAAGTTTCATTGAGTAAAATTTCATTAATTCATAAGTACTTTAGAAAAACAAAGATTCTAAAGTTTTCATCAGCAATAAAGAGAAATAGTAGTTTTACAACTATTTTAAAAGAATGCTATAGAACTGAAAATATCCATTACATAGTGTAACGCCCCAATTTTTGTGAATTAGCTAGTAGTCTTTAGATTCCAATTATTAGCTTATTCCGGCTCGCTAGCGTCGGAATAATTAGATAGATGCTGCATTTTTATTTTTTTAGAATATTGAATTATTTCCGAATTCGGTATTTTAAGGTAACTGCATGCAAATAGATAGTTTCAATATCGTCCAAGGATTTTCCTGAGTATGTTCAATTGTGCTGTTCACAATGCCCCTGATAATCTATCCCGAAAGTTAAAATTTTATCTTATTTAAATTGTCAAATCAAAGATATTTGCCTTGAAAAATGTGAGATTTTGTAATCATTGCTAAGATTTTGTAATCATTCCTTAGCCGTAAAAATTTTACACAGAATCTCACGAAATTTAGAAATCATTATTGTAAAGATTTCCTAATCATTACAAAGATTTAGTAATGATTTCTTAGCCGTCAAAATCATTGCATAAAATTCCGTGAGATCTAGCAATCATTACCTGGAGATTTCCAAATCTAGTATCGGCCACTAGATTTTCATGCAAACAAACCTTGTCCCCTATTTTACAAACATCGTGATTGCCCCGATATTCCGAAATCTAGTATTGACCACTAGAATTCCATGCACGGGATTTTGTCTCCCGATTTGCCGGCAAAGTCATTTCGGAACCTTCTTTTCATGTCTTCCAAATTGCCGACATCATAATTATTCTAACCAATCACATTCTCTTGAACTTAGCACCACATCAAAAGTCTCGTCCAAGTGACAACCTAGTCATGTCGCATTTTCTCGGCCAACCAAATTTCATGCAATTGCTGTCCAAAATCTTACCTTTGGATTTTTGTGCAGAATTTCGGAATTTGTGATATCCAAACCGTGTGCATGCAGCCTAGGGTGTTCCATGCACTTAACTTCCTGAATTTTACTAACTTTGCCTACAAGCTTTCCCAAAATTCACTATTCATGCACAAAAAACCATGGCACCCCTTTCCTTGCATCAATTTACCAAATTCACCTCAGCCTTTACTCAATCAAAACCGTGTGCAGTTTTCAGTTTGGAAGTCTTGCTAAGCAAGCCAAAATGAACATGTTAAGTGACAATTGGCCACTTAAAGGTTGAACACTCCATATAAATAGACCAAACTACCTCATTCTCTCTCTTTTTTCACTCAAAAACCGTGAGCCCTCCACCCTTCCTCTCAAAATTCCTTTCAAGTTCCATTCTCTCTTTTTCTTCAAAGAAACCGAGAACCTCCCTCCCTAAATCTCTCAAAAAAATTTCATCCTTTCAACCTTCCAAGACAAGCCAAGGAGCTCCAAGCTTTCACTCTTGCATTCTCTTGCTTGATTCTTCAAAACCGTGACCCTTCCTTCAAAAAGAACCGAGGAAGACAACCTAACCAAGAGGAGAAAGTTTGAAGTTTGAGACTCATCCTCTCGGTCCAGCAACTTTCCTTTGAGGAACCAGCCAAGATCAACTCCTTTTTCTCACAAATTTTCGTCACAATCAAGGCAAGGGGGAGTTCTCACTATTGACGTGTTTGCATGTCCATCTCTTGGCTGTTTTTACACATTTTTCCTTGAAAAATTAGTGTGTGTTGGACTGCATGTTGGAACAACTTCAAATCTGAACTTGCATGTTAAGTTTTATCCAAAAAGTGTATGGATTTCCTTGTTGCATGTCTCGGTTATCTCCCAAAGAGTTTGATTTCACCTTCAATCAACTTTGATTCCTAAAAAGCTTGAAACTTTGATGTGTGGATGTGGATCTTTCTTTGTGCATGTCTCGGTTTTTATGTTCCCTTGGTAGAACCTTTGAACTAATGACTTTTTCTTCTTGAAACCATGAACCGTGAGCTTGATCAACATATTCTTTCCCTTGCATGTTAATTTTTAACCATGAAATGCTTTGGATCTCTTTGTGCATGCCTCGGTTTCACCTTTGTTTGGCTGGATTCTTTGTTTAAAATGTAGATCTATCCTTGTAACCAATAAACCTTGGATTGCATGTGAAATGGAAGCCATTGCATGTTGATTTCAGCCCCTAAGTGTTTCGGTTTTCCCTTAGAAATTCGAATGTCACTTGGAAATGTTGCCCCTCCACTTGGATGATGAAACTATGTCATTGCATGTTAATTTCCTTTGTGTTATATAAATTTTAGTTGATAAAAATCTAGTGGAAAAGCTGGACAGATTTAATCTTGCATGGAGAAAGCCTAGAATATTGAACTATACTTAGAAATTGAAAACCGTGTTGGACTTTGTGTGATTTGCATGAGAATGGTTGCTTGTTAGTTTGGATGATGGATGATTGAATTGATTGTGATGGATGTGTTCACTTGGTTTGAAAAGCTTTATGCATGTGGTGTTTTGGAAAATTGTGGTGGACAAGAAAGTGAGAAATCCTAAAAGTTGTACTTAAAATTGTGATAATTTTGATGAAATATGGGTGATAAGGACTGCATAATGATAGAGTGTGCTTGCTGTTTGCACTTGAATCCGTGAACACTAAGATGAATCATGCATCATGTTCATTACATTATACAAGGAATAAAAGGAGAGAATCAAGCGCAGCCCTTTTTGATGGAAAGTGTACCTAAACTAAAAGGATATTAATTAAAGGTATGGAGATGGTAATTAAGGGACTGAATATAGTAGTTAATCAATAAAGACCATCCTTAGAAAGATCTCACTATTAGCTTAATGGAACCTATCGCGTGAGGACTGATATTAATGAACCTAAAAAGAATTAGAACGAAATTAAGTAACCTTGAATTAAATAGGTAGTCGAGAGTCAATACAAGTAATTAGAAATTAACTAAAAGGAAAAACCAGAGAGATAGAGAAAAGTGGAGATAAGTCATATTTAAAGTAGGAGGTAGTATGGTTAATAATAATGGAAGTGATAAAGTGAGTAGTGTTAATATAGTAAGTTAATGTAATAGGATTTGAGTGGGAAAATCTGAGAGGGTTGTGTCAAAATCATTGAGAATTATGTGTTGGAAAGCAGTGGGTGTGCATTGGTGGGATTGGAAGCTTGTGTGTGATCTCTAAACTTTATTGCTTGGCAAATCTATGCTAGAAGAGAAAGTGAATAGTGATTGAGCAAGCCTTGTGAGGGCTTTGTTTCTGTGCTTGAATTCCGTGTAACCCAAGATTGAGAAAACATTGAGGAGAGAAAGAAGAATCACACTTCATGCATCATAACATTTCTTTGGAACGACTTGATGGCATAACAGAGGCACAGCTGTAGGTATTGGAGGTTCGGTCCCGAGTAGACCTACCGGGGTGGTGAAAGGGGGAACAGTCGACCTAGATGGCGCAGCAGAGCTCTCTGTGGCCGGGTTGTGACCCTACTTGCAAGCCTTAGCCAAGCCCAACAAGAACTCCACATCCTAGGGTCGTTGAGGTCCATTCCCGAAGAGACCCAGTTTGGGGCCAGCACCAGTTTGGGTGTTTTTGAATAATGATATGAAATCTTTTCTGTGCAATTGTAATGCAGGGAATGGAGTCCTCCGATCGCCACACGACTTGGATATGAAATTGTGAACTCTACACTAAATGCTGGGCAAGTCGCTGGCAGTAGAGTAAGGGATCCCCATGCATACCATATGCATTAATACGAAAATTTGAGGGATGGATAGTGAGGAATGAAACTTGCATTCATGCATCATGTGCATCATTAGTTTGATGAACCTAGGAATTATCTGTGAAAAGTATGAGCTGACTTATATTGTAATGATGTTTGTTCTGAGAGTGGATGTCGATGTGACTTGAGTGATGGTGTGAAAAGCCACCTTCCTTGGGGTACGGCTATTGAATGCTTGCTTGTGTTTGGAGAACTCACCCCTATTTGTGTGTGTTGTTGTACCTTTGTATATACCCTATACAGATGACCAGCTTCCGAGTGAAAGTATGGATCCTGCCATCTGAGGAGGACGTCTGGGTGTTCGACGCGGCAGCACAGCAAAGCATCTTCCATGGAATGGCACGGGTGATTCATGGAAAAGATGTCGGACACTCATGGACCACCCACTTTGTGGTTGATACCCCCATTGAGCTTGTTTTCTCTACCCCACCTGGAGACTCTCACCTACCTTATCCTGCACTTGCAACTACCCCTTCTCCCATGTCTGTTGATCCCCGTACTCCCAGTTCTAAACCAGCACCTACGCCTGTACCATTCCCTACTGAGGAACTTACTCCACCCCCTGTGACCACTGAGAGAGATACATATATGGCTGAACCCTTAGTGAGGAATGATGATGTACTGCCCCACATGCTCCTTACCTACCCAAACACTTACTCGCCTTTTACCACAGTTCATTCACCACCTCGCACTGCTGGATGGATTGTAGAGGACACAGAAGACGCTGCTTCTTCTAGCTCCGCTTCCCCGACATCCTCTGAGGAGTCCGATCCCATCGAGGATTATTCTCCTCTCGACTGATTGGGATAGTTTGTTTGTTGTGGTTTTTAGGGAACTGCTCTTAGGGAGTCAATCTGTTTCATTCCATGTATCTCTGAACTATGTTAATCTTTGTGCACTTTAATTACGTCATTTTGTCTTATCAAGTTGCAGTACTCTGAGACTTTTACCAAATATTTCCCTGCCTATTGCATGAGGTTATTCAGTTATGATGGAGTATTGTCATTGTTGTTTTACTTAATATTGATATTATATGTCGAAACCGCAAACCTCCAAACTGAAATGTGATACACTAGAGGTGAATTGAAAGAATGTGTTATCCTTCCGCTTCTCCTGTTAAAAAAAAAAATCCTGTTATTTTTAGGCGTCACACATAGCTCAAAATAACTAAGTCCTATATCAGTTCTCATCCATCCATGCACTGTGAGCCTAGTACTATTCATCCTGGTTTCCTGAAAATTGTTGTGTAAGGGCGAGTCTCTACCCTACCACTCATACATCACACATATTCATCACAAAACACATCTTATCACGATTAAAGAAAACATTATGGAATTACATATCACAGTGTTCAATACACAAACACATATTCTATTCCACAGATTCACAATTTCGTTTTCTTTTAACCGCGCTTACCACACCCTGTGGCCACAGTTATCCGATGCCTCTATCCCGAGGTCTTACACATCCATGTAAATAATCGCCAAATGGCCCAATGCAATACGAATACAACGCATGCAATAGACGGCCCCTTAGCAAAGGTAATGGTCAGGAGTCAAGTTGGGAAACGAGTATGTGGCCATGTGGTGCATTCGAACACAATATTTCGTGCACAATCTCAAATGTCATTCACCACCCTACATGTCTCCAAGATATCCCATATCGTCTCCATCTTCCACTCCCCAGTGTATCTCTGTAACTATTTACATCATATCATTTTTCATTTCATACTTTTTCGAGCATATTCACATGTTCACATATGCCATTTATCATGTTCACACATATTTTTCATTATATTTTCACATACTTTTCATCATATATATCAAACCATGGCATATTCACGATACACATCATTTTTTACATGAAACATAATATATTCAAACATAAAACATCCATCTCTTTGTATATTTCATATCACAAAATCATAAAAATCATATTAACCATCCTCAATATAGCTTATCATGCCCTATTTGAACATAATATCACATTTTCACCATATATTCATCATAAAATCACACAAACAGCCAATTATTCTCATTTTTCACTGATTATTTCTCATAAAACAAGGATTATTCCACATATAATCACATACATGACAAGATATATGAGAATACAAGTAATAAACATAACAAAATGATAAGGTAGAGCCCCCTTTAACTCAAAATAGAGCTTTTACAAAGATTTCACTGAAGATTTAACTCTAAAACGGAGATTTTCCTAAGAACATCATTAACATCTATGAGAAAAAGAAGAAGAAGAGAAACGAACGGTAAATCTAACTACAAACTTAGAGAAACTTACTTGAAATCCTTTAGAACGGACGTAGAATCACAGATCTGAAGAGAAATCTAAGTTTAGGAGGTTTAGTATGAGAGAAAATGACGAGATATAGCCTTGGAACCTTTGAGAACCTTGGATAGAAGTAAAGAAATGAAAATTTTGTCTGAAACTCCCTTTTTATAGAAAATTTTTGAAAGTACTGTTCACCGCCAGAAACACTGTTTGCTGCCTTACTGTTCACGCTGGAAATACTATGCACTTGTATTGTACACGGACTGTACGCGGATGTGACGTTAGCCATGATGTCATGATGATGTCACTGATGACGTCATCGTCACTGTACATACGCGGTTTCACTGTTCATATGCGGTTTACTGTTCATAGGCAGTTTTACTGTTCACTTTTTTTTTTAATATAAATTCTATCCATGTCTATTCCAATTATACTTTAACAAACCTCATTTTATTTAAATCAAAGTATAGGATGTTATAATCTTCATCTAGACCTACAGACATCATAGCACCACCAGCTGCTGCATCTATTAACATTTTCATCTATGCCTTGCCTGAAAGTAGTAATATCTGATTTTACCTTGATATACTTGGATGAAGGATAGAATCTGTTAATAAACTTGTTCTCTACATCATTTCCAACTAGTCAAACTCTGATTTGGATGAGACTGTAACCATGTTTTAGCTTTTTTTGTCAGAGAAAATGGAAACAATCTCAAATAGACAACTTCTTCATCGCCTTCTGGAATACCTATTGTACCATAAAACTCATAAAAATTAGATAAATGAGAATATGGATCTTCATGGTCAAGTCCAACAAATTGTTGGAGCTAACTAAGCTGAGAAAAGTTAGCTTCATCTCTATGGCTCTCGAGGTATTTAGAGTTCAAATGCTAGAAAAATGCCTTGGGCCTTGTTGTTGAGCATAATCTCCCAAGGTCCTTCTAGGAGGTCTAACTGGTCCAGCTCCACCATTGTGATTACCTTCTCCCTCTCCATCCATTTCTAACTCAATAAAAGGTTGATTGGAAGAAGTTGAAGAAGATGGAACAAATAACTCTTGTTGGTGTTTTTGGAATCTCTCCAACTATCTGAGCCTTCTTGTTCTACTATTATTTCTACTTACTGTTCTCTCAATCTCAGGATCAAATTGTAAATCTTCAACTGAAGTTTTTCCTTGCATACAAGAAATCTTAACAGAAGGGTGAATCCAAGAAACAAAACAACTAAATATAATATAAGTATTCACAAGATTAACTATTCACAAGAATTAACAAGAAACAAAAATTACTAAATATCTGTGCTAAATCTCCAGCAACAGCGCTAGAAACTTGGTGATATTTTTTGTAACACTTGACAAGCAGACCAAGATTCGTTGTAGTAAATTGATATCATCTTCAAGGATTTAGTGATAATAGTGATTTTCTTTCTTGTTTATATACAAAAATGGAAAACATGATTGAAATAGTGGTTTGCACGAAAATAAGTAAAAGCAAATAGAGTAAAATTTAGTAGAAAACCTTATGCAAGAAAGAGATTGGATTCAAATGCACTTGCTAACACTTTTATCTTCAATAAGCAAATATAATTTCAACTATCTCAATTCCACATTCATTGAGTAACTTAACCAAATCCCTCAAAATTAAGTCCTAAGATAGTTAATCTAAAAACATGATTTCTCTATGATTAACAATAACACCTTGCATTAAGAACAATAACTTGAGCATAAGTGGCTAACAAATCCAAGTCTATTCCCAGTATGAGAGTTTGTTAGATGTGATGATTTAGTTTAGATTAAGAAAATGTTTCCCCACAAAATTCCAAACCCTAATTCATAAAACAGGTGATTAAGCCAAAATAAGCATTAAGATTATAATCACACACAAGTAATGGAACTGGATATCATATAAACTCAAGAAGAAATAAAGTTAGTAGTTATATTTACTCCAATCCAAGAGAAACTAGCCACTCATACTGAGTGAGGGCCATAGCAAGATACAAGTAGAAATTACAAAAAGAAGAAGAGATGAAGAAGGCTCCTCGTTCCCAAACGACCCGTTTTCCACTTCATTGTGCGTTGTTTTCTCTTGGATCTCTCTATCTCTCTCTATAACGTCCTAAATTTTGTAGTATTGTTTGATTATTAATATAAATATGTGGGCTGCTATTTGAATGTGTATTTGATGTATATGATTATATGGATATATATGTATACATATGATAAATATGGATGCTGACTGTGCATTGAGATTAGATGTGCTAGACTGATTGAAAATAAGCTAAGTGTGTGTTGTAGGGGCATTCTCGCTGTAGCGAGTGGATTCTCGTTATAGCGAGAAGACAACAAATAGAGGTGTATTTCTGGGTTGCAGTCTTACTATAGCGAGATTATGTATAAACCATAGTGTAGTTTCCTCTGAGATTTTTGATGAAACGAGAGGGGGTGTACTTTGCTGCAGCGAGAAATGGCTCACAGAGTGTCGCGACTAGAAAGGTATTTGAGGGGTTTAGGGTTTGGAAAACACATTCCCACTCTTTTCTTTTCATCTCTCTTCTGATTCTCTCTATTCCCAGTTTTATTTCACCGATTGAACTGCCTCCAAAGTCGTTTGTGAGTAAGATTGAAGATTGAGATGGTGTTTAAGACATTTGGAGGTAAGTTTTGTGAGCTAGGGTTTTGGTCTTATGTTCTTTCTCTGTTTTCTTGAGTTCTCATGGATATTTCCCATGTTTTAGGAATGAAGCACCATGTGGGGAATGTTTTCTACTATTCTTTTGAGTTGGTCTTCATTTGACGTAAGCAGGGACTCTACCCTATCTCATTGTGTTTGATATCTATCATTTTGCCATGTGTTACAATGTGGTTAAGATAGGATGTAGGAAGATGTGTATCTAATAAGAATGACTTGATTATAATTGTATTGAGATAGAAATTTTGTGTGATTGATGTTTGAGTATAATGTGGTAGATGTGGTGGGTGTTGTGTGTGATGAAATGAATGATGGTAGTGAGATTATGATGAAAACTATGTGATTGAATATTATGTAATATGGGTGCTTGTGCCTTTGATTGAAAATGAATAATGAGATAAATGAAATGTGTGTGTGGAAGGCATGACGAATAGTGAATGTGATTGTGTTTGAATATGTTGGAAGCTATGAATGGTTCAACGATATACTGAGATGTGAAAGATGAAGCGATAGAAATACCTTAGGGAAGAGAGGGTGGTGGTGACACTGACAATAAGCGTCGGTGCATCACAGGCCACACACTCTTCTCTTGACTCGGCTTCTGACTAACACCTTTGCTAAAAGGCCTGTGACTACACACGTTATATCCGTGAGGGTGGGGCTATCCGGTGACCATCCATGGTGGAAAAACTGAGTAAGTCCCTGAGGTTGAAGGCATCAGAAAAATTGTGATCACATTGTCATAGTCAGCATGACTAACATACTGTGAGCGCACGTGTGTGTGTGTGTGTGTGTGTGTGTGTTTGGATTGATTGGAGGTGCAGTGAGCACATCCATGTGTAAATTGATGTGATTTACTTTCGTGTACAATGAGCGTACACGTATAAATTGTTGATATGTGCCTTGATGTGCGTGTGATTGTAATAAGTGATGTAAATTAAATTATGAAATGTTTCGAACATGCAAGGTGAGTCTTTGTGCTTGTGTGTAATAGTGTAGAGTACTCACCTTTACATTTATTTTTTAGGTGACCAAGACGATCAACACCAAGCTTGGTGAAGGGATGGATGACACTGCTATAGGACTTAGACTACTTATTTTGAAAATATGATGTAATTGAATTAGTCCTGTAGTAATCATTTGATATAAACTTGTAATCCATTCTAATTTTGAGATACTTTAATGAAATTATGTGTTGAAAATTATTTAAATGAAAACTTTTATTATTCCCATTTTTTTGAAATTTATTTACTTAAAAATTAAATCAAGGTGTAAGACACACACACACATACACATACACTCTCTCTCTTAATCTCTGCATGTCTCTTTTGTCTTCTCTCTCCAAGATCCCTTTTATACCAATCTTCAAAATAGGAGAAATTTGAGAAGTTTAATTTTACTGCTGCAGTTACAAATTCACAGCTACATCTTAGAGATCTGGATTGCCCTAATTACTCTATTTTCTCATAGTTGCAGCTGCAGATTCAAAGTCATGGTTGTAACTCCCTGGAATCCTCCTTTTATTACACAATTTCTTTGCTGCAGTTGTGGATTTGGGACTGTAGCATTGTATTTTAGACTTCATCAAATTCTATACAAAATGAGAGATATTTTAAGTCAAAACACTACTACTCTTGTGACTTCTTGAATTAAATTAATTTATCCATTTAGAGGTTAAATATGAACCCCAAGATTATTTACATCTTTTCCAAAAAGAGTGCTAAATTAAGAGCAAAAACATAAATTTAAAACACTTAACAATGTATGACATAAAAACTCAAGTTACATAATTTGAAATATGTTGATTTTACATAAAAATTTGCCTAGTTGAGAGAGTCTCAAAGTGGTGAAAGTAGAAATCAACAATATGATAACATCATATACTTAGAGGTTGTTGGAGTTGTTAGGAAGAGAGGGCACGTATATGGATTTGGTCCTAAGCTACTGAAGTCATAGAATCATCATCTACATTATTCTTCACTCTATGGAAGGTGTATAAGCAAAATAGGTGGTTCAACTAAAGTCTACTATTTAGGTTCTTAGTCTTAAAATTCAAGAAAAATAACATTAAGTAGGAAAGAATGAACAAGAAAATAAATAAAAAAAATATGAGCAACTGTTGGATAGACTTATGTTATGTATCATCATCACTTGCACTCATATAAGAGGATCAAAATGAAAGTAATGATGATGATATGATTTAGATTATCACAGTAGCTTGACTCTTTGATCATTATTACAAATGATATATTGTTTAAACTTAATTATAATTATTAATGATAATTTTTATATCTGTAGGTGTATTTTAAATTTTATATTTTAATGATATGTGTTTGAAATGTTATATTTTATGTTATGAATATACGATTATAGTATTTCAAATTTAAGTTTTTTTTTTATTTTAAAATATGATAATTTTAGTATGATATAAAATAATTTAGTAGAAAAATATGTATAAAATAGATATAAAATTTAAATATTTGTTAACTATATATACAAAGTTAAAGACCAAATTAGAGATGCAAAAGAGCTTTAATTTATAGATAGATTTATTTTTTTTTGAATTTAGAGACAAAATAGTTATTGAACTTAAAAGACTGATTCAAGGATGAAAATATTTTTAAATTTAAAGATAAAAATTAAAGACAAAAATGTCATTAAATTTAGAGATGAAAGTTTTTGTTTCTATTAGAGTTAGAATTAAAATGTCATCTCTAATCAATTTGCGGCCAATGATTTAGTAACAAACAATTTTGTCTCTAATTTTGGATAAACGGGTAAAGGTATATTGGATGCAGAGAAGAGGAAGTTCTCTGTCTTCCTCCAAAAAAACTCAATCTTTATGAATGGTCAGTGCTGTATAACATGCAAAAGCCTATAATTTTGTATGAGTCAATGGGAGGACATGCTCATGCAGAGGGAATAATCAATTGAAAAGAAAAGGAGGATACCTTGCATTCGTTGGAGCAGGAGGTAAATAATTTAGGGAAAATCTTTGATGTAATATTGAAAGTGAACATACTTTTGGAATGTATGTATATAGAAAAGATTTTTTTTAAAAAAGTGAGAAATAGAAGCAATGATACACAATGTCAAGTTGAAGCGGTCTACAATTAATTGGGGTTATTATTATTATTATTAGCTATTTAAAATCAATTATTAGAGTTGAGTTAAATATTTCTCTTTATGTGGTATGTTTTTATGAGGTTGTTTTGTTACAATTGATGATATATGAGTGGAGGATTATTTAAATTTAAAATTGTGTATGAAAAATAATTCTAGCATAAATGGTCGAGAAAACACATTTTATAAACTATTCAATATATAGTAGGCCTTTAAAGACAAATTCAGTGTTAATTTGTGTCAATAAATTTGTTGTTAAGCGAGATTCTGATTCACAAATGTCAAGGAAAAGTAAAATAAAAAATGTTAAAAAATCTAAAATAAGAAAAAGAAATTATTATTCTTTTAGTTATTCTTCTAAACGTCTCAACAAATAAAATGATAAGTGAAAGTATATTTTTTAATATTAAATATACAGTATATTATTTTAAAATTTTGACATTTTTATATTTGAAATTTTAATTTAAAAAATATAAAATTGTATTTCTTTATAGTATTTGCCATTATTTTTTAAAAAAATTTCTATAGAAGAAAAAAACAGCGATAAGTCTCTTTAAGAACAGATTTCTTCCTGAGATATGAATCACTTTCAAAATTGGACAGTACAATTAAAAAAGTTTGGGGATGCAACAAGAAATTTTTTATGCATGCTAAGGCTAATTATTGCATATTAACTTATGTAATTCCTCAGTTTGGGCCAACCCACACTACTTTTTAAACAATTCTCATGTTCAATTTGTCAACTTCTCATAAATTTTTGTTTTGTTTTTTGTTGAAACCTCTCATAGAACTTCTGTCCAAATAAAAAAGATCAATTTGTTGCCATTCAAAACATCCGTTAATATTACATATCAAATTTGGAAACTAACATACTTAATAATTTTTCATATCAAATTTTACGTATATCTAAAATTTGATAATTATTTATATTTTAAAAACATTATCAATTGAAATAAAGTAATGTTATAAAATACATATTTATTTTAGTGTTATATAAATTTTATAAAGTTGGTATATTTGATGAAAAATTTTAAACAGTTAAATTTATTAATTTCATATTTTAATGAATCATGACCGATTTTGAATAACATGAAACTCTCATTTACCCCTCATTTTTATACCTAATTTTATCATTAATAGCAGTAATAACACTCATTTTGAATAACACAATCCAATTTATGGATGTAGAGGACAAAAATATATAAATAACTATAGACGATTTTAAATACATATGAAGAAAAAATGATACTTTTGGATATAGAAACTGTAGAAACCTTTTTTTTAACTTTCAATTTTGCAAACAATATCCCTTGCATCTATGAAATCACAACACCCCGTGCCACCTGAAGGACTCCTTGTGTTCCCACTCTTGAACACTAGTCAATAGTCAGGGTGAACGGGTTCTTGTACAAGGAAGGGAAGGGGGTGGAATTAAAAAATATATTTGAGATAACTGTTACAAAAATTTTAAAGAGTGGCGCTAACAGTAAAGATAAATGCCATAAATAATAACTCCCATTGCTAAAATACGTAAATGGATAGGCCTCACTTTCATCAACATAAATAATAACACACCTACGACGGAAGTCAATGAAAATAATAATAAAAACACTGTCGCTGACGAACCTTTAGGATTTTAACATCTTAGCTTATTTTTTACTTTTGGTGAATTAACGACTACATATATAATATATTTGTCGCTGTCCACATATTCTATAGAATAATAATCTCCATAGAATTTTATTCATCAATTTATACATTACTTTTTCCCTCTTCCATCACATCAACCAGTACCACAATTCTACTTTTCTTCACCTCTCTCCTCCGTTGTATATAATGATTGTATAAATTTTAACAATTTTTCATCCTAAAATATAATAAACAAAACCGAATCTAATTTATATACTTCAAGATTGTCAAAACATCCACCTTTGTTTTATATTGCACTATCAAGTTCAATTGCCTTATTTTTCTTTTATTTCCAAGGGTAAATTACCCAACCGGATGAGGCAAATAAAAAATGTGATAACTGGGTTTATGCTATTTTGCACTTGGCATGGCCTCAATGTGGATCATTATATGCAAGCAGCATGCCCTCAAAATGGAAAAATAGCCACGGTCTTGCCAGTGCAGTTTGTATGATACATGTTTAACTATAACCACATGCAAATTAACTTTGAATCCCAGGATAGCTGCCATCACAAATCATGTTTCCGTCAACCAAAATATTTGTAGCTCATCTGTCTTAAGAAATAATAAGGCCTTCAAACTTGCCACTGCTTTGCAGACTTCATTACGACCAGCAGTAGAAGTTCAAATACAAACACCGTGATTCAGAGAACAGTCGTGTCACATGCATGCATTTCCAAAACTAATCATAATTCAAAAGACAGTAACAACATATCAGCACCACAAAAGTTACCAACTTGCAAATTTTTCTATCATTGCAATTTATTTTTTAATATCTAACGGTTCAGAAGATAAATTAGCACGCTGGGAAGGTAGCATGTCTTTTACAATTTCAACTTTTGCTTTACCTTGAAAGACAAAATGAGACGGCTGAGATAACACACTGCAGCACAGTAAATCAACCATTTAATCCCAAAATGAATTAGGCAATAGATGACTTGCACACAGGGCATGATGTTTTCCTACGGAGCCAAGGATCAATACACTGCCATAGCGCATAATAATGCACATTAGTATTTTACAATCTCAATATAAAAAGCAAATAAATATATTCATTTAATGGTCTCACATCTTTGTGAAATTTGTGCAAACAAGGAAGGTGGCGAATACTTTCCCCCTTTACTGGGGTCTCAAGACATATGGCACAAGCCTCTGCAAAGTTGTCAGTCTGTAACAAATGAATGAGAACATATATCAGCATTAAACCTAAATCACAATTTCCCACAGCCCCTATTTTTCACCTTACCTTGTTCCCTGCCCCTAAACAGAAATTCTGACAGAAGAACATGTAAGGTTGAGGATAAAAATGAACCGTAAGGGTTGGGGATTTCAGCTTTAAAATGGAAAACTAATTGAATTACCTGGACAGTGGACTGTGGCAAACTATTGATCTGATAGGCAGATGCACCAGTATGTTGGTGATTTCCCTCATCAAGAGCCAACAACATTTCATAATCATCTCTGCATGAGGATGAGAAAGCATGAAACTTAATTACTTTTTATTTTTATACAAAACTGAAGTTGATACAAAATTCAGATATCAAGGAACAGGAACACGCAAAATTGAGTCCACTCTAGGGCCCTTGCAAAACCTGAAAACTTGTTTACTATGCCGTACTATTTAACATGCAAACTGAAGAGAAGACTTTTCTACTTTGCCTCCCCTCAATGAGTCTTATCAATTACAGTGCATTTGTCTCATCTTTTTTACATTTTTTACTTTGCAAATTGTGTTTCCTGTTCTCAAAATTTAAAGAATGAAAAGCTAAGGAGCATAATTTTGAGATTTAAATTTACTTTCCATCATTTTGGTAGGTGCAACAAAATAATTAACCAAATGTTGAGGAAAACATTTGCCTGGTTTGATTCACAAACCAGAGTCCTGTCCTTAGTCTTTGATCTTACAGCATGAAAGTGATGATAATAGTAGAGCCGTGATAAAAATGGTCTATGTTAGGACAACAGGGAATGATTAGGCACGAATCTGTTAGTACAGTTAGAAGATTGCTTCAGGTTTTTATCATGGTTTATCTGTTACAGATTGTAAAAAGAGCTATAGGCTGTATTAGGTCTAGCTGATAGGGAAGAGGGGTCTTTGAGGGTGGAGTTAGGTCTATAGCTGAAATTAAAGATGATATCTGAGCCTATTGTAGATTTGATATCGGGCCATCCTCAATTGTCCAAAAGTGAACTTCATGGATTTCCCAATGCAATCTACCTGTAATGGGATGACTGTAAAATGCAGTCTCCCAATGTGTTAGAGTCAGAGACAGAGAGAATGTAGTACAAAGTACATTGGGGCCCAGCCCATATACTCTCGATAGTCTAATTAAAACTCAACCCCAATTATAATAATAACTCTTCACAGAGGAGATGCAGTAGCAGAACAACAGATGGGTGCAATGGGGTAGACCATAAATACACTAAAGAAATGAAGAAACTCATGGAGCGCAATAGAAGGGACAACCAAAACCCTGCATAATCATACAAGAGAAGGGCCAACCCAAACTCTAAATAGTCCCCCATTGAGAACTAGAATCTCCAATTATCGTCCTCCAAAGATCAGCAGCAAAAATTTCTCGCTGTCTAGAGATTAGGACCCTGACACTCGAGTTCAGATTACTTCCGAGATTGACTATGTCTGTGGGACAAACATCCCTTCCAATGTTTGTAACCTTGTTCAATGTTGTCAAGATCGGGATCCTACTTAGGATTGGGAGGGGAGAGGGGTAAAAGATCACAAATCATGAGATCGTAAAATAGATAGTACGATCTTACCAAACATACAAAGCTATACTTGAACATATACCATAAAATAGAAAATAATAGATAAAGAAATTAACCTCTAAATCATATAATTTAACTAACAATTCATGACATTTTCTAGTTAACAAAAATATATAACAATAAAAAACAAAGAAATAAACAAGTTTTATCCTCTAACTCAATGCCTTAAAGTAACAAAACATTAAAGACCAAATAAAACTAGAACTGAATAAGGAGAGATTGAGACTAAATAAAAAAAAGGAACAAAATAGCTCACAGAAAAGATAAGAACAGAAAAAGAAAAAAGGACAATGAGAGGAGAATAACTTGCAGTGTGGGACAGTAAAAAAACAAAGGGAAAAACAGAGGCAGAAAATGCAGATCAAGGGTCAAAGAACAGTGATTTGCCAAAAACATCAGAACCTCGCTGGAAAACACCAGCTGCTCACCGGAGATCATTGAGTTGATGGTCACACAGTACTAGAGTGTTAGAGAAATTAGGGTGCAAAAATGTGAAGAGGCCCGATTGGTTTTTTTAAACCCATTTAAAGCCTTTGTTTTTTTAAAACCATTTAAACCCTTCTTTGTTTCAACCTAAAAGCTCCAAAATACCCCTAATTACATGGTTCTGCAACTTTAAAAAATTAGGACAATTTTGGGTTTTCAAAATATTGCACAGTAGTGGCTAAGACCGTGTGAAAAGCTGCGATTTCCACTGCTATAGCGTCTGCGACAGCTGCCATACTAAAACACAACGCAATGAGCTTCAAATAGTGGTTGACCACTGCAACACAATGGAAAACCGTTGTATTCGACCCGAAAAAGATCAGATCTAATCGTAGATCCTACGATCTCAAGGAGAAAGATCATGATTCACTGCAATCCCAACAGGTTCCAATCTCACATGTGATTATGATCCCTGAGCCTCAAGAAGATCGCGATTTTGACAACACTGATCCTGTTGCTGCAAAAGTTGCCAAATCTTCTCCTAGAAGTCACTCATTGCTGATAGATTCACAACCTACATTTCCATAAGACTTTGCTCCAAACTCTCAATCTGCTTTCCATGAGTGCAAGCGTCAAGATAGTTAAAATTGGAATTTTACTTTAAATTGTAAAGGCGAGTGAAAATCGTAAATCAAATCGTAAGATTTTACAAAATTCATATAAATACATATAAATTTATATTATGCATATAAAATAACATAAATTAGGAGAAAAAACCTTCAAATCAATAAACGCAGTTAAATAAAGTAGCACTCACAAATCATAATCCATATTCGACAAGAATGTCATGCATCAACATGAGTAAAAAATAGACCAGAATAGAAAGGATGCAAGAAAAGCAGCACTAGACTACTCAGAGCAGTAGCACCACTGCTGGGTTTAGTTGCAAACCAGGCTGAACACAATAGGAGGACTGTTGAATGTTGTTGACATTAGGGTTCAAAGCTTCTAGAGGAAAATTGGATTCAATTAAAAAGAGATATGAAAGAGACATCAACTACATTAGGGTTCAACAAGGAAAAAAAACAACCCTTAGGAACTTGGGAGAGACCTACAACTAGAAATCCAAATTCAACTAGTCCCAACCTTACTTCCTCTCCCCACATCTCTCGACTAACACTGCTATGGTCCTTTCTCCCACTTGGCTATGGTCAAATGCAACACACCTTTTGCCCCTTCTCACATACACTGGAGATTACTATTTGCACCACCCTTTTTTGCTATTTACACCTTTTTTATTGTGACTTCCAAAACTTAATTTCTCGAAAAGTGTTTAATACCTTCCAAAAACTATATTCAAGAAGTGATATCATACTTTCTGGAAACTGAATTCTGGAAGTTATTTGCAAGTCACTTTCAGAAATTAAATTCCAGAAATGATTTCATACTTTCCGAAAATTAAATTCTGGAAATCATTTGCAAATTACTTTTGGAAATTAAATTTCAGAAGTGTTTTATACCTTCCTGAACTTTTGGAATTCAGAATAAAAAAGGTGGTGCAAATAAAAAAAAGGTGGCACAAAAAAAAATTCCATACACTTCAGAAATAACAGGCTTCTTTGGGCCCATATCAGACGAAAACCTGTTGACTGTTCTGGGCATATGGGCTTCATCTCAAAGCCGTCCAACGAAAATTCTCTCTTTCTTTCAACAAACCCAATCCCTTCTGAACCATTGTATCAGATAATTAGTTCTCAGCCTAAAAGAATATATATTTGCTTCTAAATTGTCAGGCACTGTTAAGAAACTTGGGCCATAATCCCAAAAGTTAGTTCATAGGTGGAGGACTGCACAAGCGTCCTTATAAGGTGTAATTTGTCTCTATTCCAAGCCAATGTGGGACATATTAACATACCTCGTCATGCTAAGGACTAGACATCTAGTGCATGAGGTTTGTAAGACATAAATAGGGGAAAGAGAGGGAAGTGAGGTGTGTATGTAACAGTCACAAGTGGGGAATAAATAAAAGAGAGGGAAGTGAGGGACATCTTAGTTAATCACTTGGATTGGACTAGGAAAGATCAGGCTCTCGAATACCTGATTCCCTACTTACAAAATTTGATGTAAAGCATTCTGCACTAGTGTGGGCGTATCAATTCCCCAACAAGAGTCATTTCTCAATAATACACGATTCTTTACTAGATTTTTTCTCTCTTCTTTTCTTTTTCTTTTCTGTTCTAATCCCCCTTTGGTCCAGTTCTATCAAAGAACTATACAAGCACCCTTATAAGGAGTATTCTAGCTCTATTCTTAGCCAACGTGAGACATACTAACAAGCACAATGATTTCTACAATTTTCCATTCACATCCATTACAAGAAGAATATCTAAGATGGATTTTTAAAGAGAATGAGAATACTGATATCTGCTAATATGCCGCCTTTTTAATGAGGAAATAAGAACATGTTTGGTGTCATTCTGCACAAGAATGAAAAATAATTATGTTCATAAATTATTCAATCGAAGCTTACTCGTTGAAATCACGTCGAGCATGAAAGATGTCATCAGCCATTCCCATATCACTGAAATCCCCTACAGCATCCTCTAAAGCTTCCAATATATCAAGTCTCTGCACAGGAGAGGTAGATGCCATTTAAAATTCAAACTATACTTAAGAAATACTTTCTAATCCCAACAGAGTACCCATAATTTTAAAAATTCAATGATAATAAAAATTCTGATACACAGAAGGCAATGCTTTAAGAAAGACTCCATTTTATTTTGACACGAAGTAAAAGTTCTTGCTATATAAATAATTTGATGAGAAGAAGATAGAAGTTGTGGACAAAAAATTGCACGGATACATGTATGAGAACAATAGCATCAGCACAAGCAAAAGTCAAACTGAATATTAATATGCAAATACTTTGACATTTTAAAAAATAGACCAATCACATAGTGTGTTGAAGAGTGTGTTACTACCATTTCTCATTGTTCAAATAGTCCCTTAGCTTTGTTAAAAGTGCAGAAATGTTTTCCTAATTCATAATTCCAGCTACTCCAATAGATCTCTTCTATATGGAACCTGATGTGACAAACATGGGGAGACCTTAGTCGCTGAACTTATTTTTAAATTAATCCCCATGCTTTACTTGTTATCATTCCTCCCCCTCCCCCCTTAATTTATTAAATCATATCAATGATTTACTCAAGCCTCAATCCCCAAACCAGTAGCTTACACGAAAAATAAGTAGCATAATATGGAAAAAGTAAAAACATTTTTTTTTGGCTTTCTTAAATAAATAAAACAGGAACTAGCAAAAAAAAGTGCAACAAGGCTATCTGGTCCTTCTGTATATAAAAATAAACAGAAACTCCCTTGAAAAAATGCAAGGAAATATCTTCAGACATGGAATCATCAAGCATTATACTACAACCAAATACACTAGAAGAAGGCTTATTAAGAAAAATGAAATAACAACTAAAACTACTGCACACTACCAAATGTTTTGGGCTTTGAGCCTCCTTACTTTTACCAAAAATCTCTTGGGGAAACAAGTCCATAATAAAAGTAAGAAGGGGGACAAGGGAAATCTCATGCTAGGAAAGCCCCAAGGATAAAGAGTGTGGTTTCTTGCATTGCACCAAAAGTAAAGGGTATATAAGGGTTATTTGGAAGTCATAGCAATTGCAGAAATATATACGGATACAAAGTCAGTGATAAGAACCATTCAATTGAAACATCTGCAATCTCCTTGATGAGCTTCATCAACTAAGGTAAACAAAAACAAAGAAAAAGTATCCCCTTGTTTAATACCTTGGTGACCATGGAAGCATGATTCCAACCTTTCACAATCAATGGTAATGGTGCAGTAGAGAATCAATCTGGATCTTAAGATCAAAGAAATCTTACAATGCTGATTTTAAAATGTTCTCTTATTAGAAGTCTAAGAAAGCAATAATCATGATGTTTGAGGCATGCATCGCAAGGAAATTTAAATAACAAATCCATCACATGGCATGCAAAGTGAGGTAAAATAAGGGAAAAAACAAGAACAGAACAAAGGAGAAATGGTAGGAAGATACCATGTCTAAGTCCATATCCAGAGGAAATTGGGGGCGTCTTCCTCTAGATGATATGATAGGTGGCTGATTTGCAATGCGACTCCTCGACTGCAACATTCTATTAGAGAAAGAAGCTTGTGGCACATTTCTCCTCCTATTCGAAGGATTTTGATGAGACCGTGAACGAGGCTGTCTGTTTGCCCTTGGAAACCATGTCTGCATAAATAAAAATAGATAATCTTTCATATAACACATTAAGCAATGCTTCATGAATGCTTTTAGAACTGGTACAGCAAGGAAAGAGAAAAAAAAGATTGATTTAGATTACTGAGAATAAACACAGTCCTTGTACCCAGTGTAAACCGTTGTCACACAATGCCAGAAATATTGGAGAGATCCTGGCAACTCTCCTACACAAACATTTTCACTTACAAAAGACACCTCAATTCTCCTCACTCTGACCTTGATAACAACCATCCCTTGTAACTGCCTCTTAATTATGAGTAACTGATTGCTTCTCTAGGCATTAGTTGGCACCCCACTCTTCCTTTTCTTATAATATAGTAATATACTCTTTTCATTATGGGCTTATTGGCATCAAAACTTCCTCCCAAGGCATTCAAGTTGAAAATGTGGAAATTGAGACTACGTAAGAACAAGTTGCTCCCAAGAATCTTCACATTTTGGTAGACCTTGCCATTTGATCAATACTTCGGCCACCCCTTTATCATTATACTGCCATCCTAAGACGTCTTGTGGATGGGGGGTTGTAATTCCCATTCTGCAGTTAGCTCTTTTGGTAAGGGCTACACTGTAGCTAGGCTCGAGACAGCTTTCTTTAAAAGGCATACATGAAAAATTGGATGAATTTTGCAGTAATCTGGTAGCTGTAAATGGTAAGCTATTGTACCTACCTTCTGTAGAACTTGATATGGACCATAAAATTGTGAAGCTAACTGTTCCTTGCACTTTTTAACCAAGGACTTCAGCCTATAAGGATGCATCTTCAAGTGTATCCAATCTCCCACCAGGAATTCCACTTCTCTCCTTTTGTTATCTGTCTCCAAGTTCTACTTTAACTTTTGCAATATGTCATCCCTATCTTCTGTAAGTTGATTGACCACTTCTATTTTAGAGGGAAAAGTGTCACGTCTAAAAAGAAGAGGTGCGTTAAAAACAGCAAAAGTATGCTTCCAAATATCGGCTGACAACTTTTGTTTGGCCATCTATCTGCGGATGATAGGCCAATACTTCAACTTTGTCCCAGGCTGTTTGAATAACTCAGCCCAAAAATGGCTGAGAAACAATTGATCTCTATCTGTCACAATAGAAGAGGGGAATCCATGTAGTTTAACTGTCTCAGAGTTGAAGGGTTGTGCAACCTCCTTAACTGAAAAAGGATGACATACGAGGATAAAATGAGCATATTTAGTAAGCGGTCCACGACTACTAGAATAGTATCTTTCCCTTTCACTTTAGGTAGTCCTGTTATAAAATCCATAGGGAAATCACTCCAAACTTGAGTAGGTATTGGCAATGGTTTTAATAAGCAATCAGGAACTTACATTTCATAATTGTTAAGCTGACAAATATCACATCTCTCAACAAAAGCACAAATGTCCTTCTGCATGCCCTCCCAAAACACCACTGCTGCAAGTCTCTTGTAGGTTCGAAAAAATTGAGTGAGACCTATTGCTTAAGTATGAAATTCTGCTAGCAATTGAGAAATTCAAGTAAAAGATTAAGGCAATACCAATTGATCTTTATAAAACAATCTTCCCTTTGAAAATCAGCCACCTTGTTATGACTTCCAGGTTTATACTGCATTTCAATATCAGAGCCAAGTAGCTTGGATGTCCACTTAATTTGCTCCTCATTTACTATATGTTGTGATCTGTTAGAAACTTAAAACTCTGGTTTGTGAGATGATAAAATGCCTCCCCATAAGATAGTGCGACCATTTTTGTACTGCCATCACAACTGCAGTCAACTCCCTCTCATATACTAATTTTAATTGAGCTCTTTCCAATAAAGATTGGCTCAGAAAGGCTAGTGGCTTTCCTTCTTGCAGCAGAACAGCTCCTAAACCCTTGTTGGATGCATTCATCTCTACTACAAACTGTTTAGAAAAATCCAGAACAGCCAATATTGGCAAATTTGTCATGGTTGCACTCAAGGTTTCAAAAGTCTCTTGGGCAGTTGGGGAGCATTGGAATTAATCTTTTTTAAGCAAATCAGTCAATGGTTTGGCTGTTTTTCCGTAATCCTCGACAAAACTTCTATATTATCCGGTAATCCCAAAAAATCCATAGTCCCTTGATATCTTTAGGCAGTGGCCATTGGTGTACTGCCTCAATCTTCTTAGGATCAGCTGAAACACCTTCAGCCAATATCACATCCTAGGTATTCAACCTATGCAGCTCCAAATGCACATTTCTTCTCATTAACCACTAATTTGTGTTGTTGCAGCAGTTGAAAAAATGAATTTAAGTGTTGAAAATGACTCTTCTCATCTAGACTGTAAATCAAAATATCATAAAAAAAAAAACCAAAAAAACTTAAGAATGGCTTTAATACCTCTCATTCACAAGTTACTGAAAAGTAGAAGAGGCATTAGTAAAAGTCCAAATGGCATCACTAAATACTAATAATGTCCCTCGTGTGCAAAACGCTGTCCTTTTTATATCTACCTCCTTCATTCATATTTTAGATCAAGCTTAGAAAAGATTGTTGCCCCTGTAAACTCATCCAATAATTCATCAATATCAGGTAAAGGAAATTTGTTGGGAATAGCGTCCTTATTTAGTTCTGGATGATCAACAGAAAACCTCCAACTTCCATATTTTTACCTTACTAAAATTATGGGACTTGAATAGAAGCTAACGCTTGGTCTAATAATACCTGCTTTAAGCATTTGACAAACCAATTTCTCAATTTCATTGTCGGTAGAGTGAGAATAGAAGCGCCTTCCTTTAGGGTAATGGCATGGTCATGCCTTCTAAATGGTGGAACTGGAACCCCTTTGGGTTCTAGAAACACATCTGCATACTCTCGCACTACAATTTGAATTTGTTCTGAAATTTGACCTTGAGCTTGTTGCTGAAGTTCTGCCATATAGCAGTCCACCAAAAAAAAATCCATGCTCCTCCACCTTCAAGATTCTCATCATGGTTTGCAGTTGCACTAAGAGTCTAAGACTGATGTTTTATAAAGAGATGGATCACCCATTATGGTATATTCCTTATCATTAATTTTGATATTTTGTGTGAGCTCTTTAAATTATATTTCACCTAGTTCTTCCAACCACTCTAACCCTAAGACTGTATCCACTCCTTCCAATTCAAAGAGATAAAAACCTTGCTTAATGTCTACTGCAATTGTAGATTCAATCCTTGACACATCCCTTTTGTTTTCACCTTATGTCCATCTCCTACTTTCACCCAATATGGAGGGGTTTCTTTGACCGGTAGTCCAATACATTCTTACTAATTGTTGAGAAAAAAAATTGTGTTGTTCCACTATCAATCAAAATTGTGACCGTGTTATCAAGCATACCCCAAAGTTTGAGTGATCTCTTTGATGTAAGACCAACCATACTCGAGATCCAGCTGAGCTATTTTCCTTCCCAAGGTCCCTCATCCTCTTCCCTGTTTGTCACTCCTAATTCTGCTGGATCATATACTTATTCAAAATCATTACCCTGAGTTGTTTATTCTTGCAAACATGCTCTGTCATGTACTTCTCCTCACAGGTGAAGCAAAGCCCCTTCTCCTCCTCTCTTTATACTCTGCACCAGGCAGTTGTCAGATTCTTCTATCTTTATTATTTTCCTCCACTACTTCAACAATCTTGTTACTGACCTTACCTATCCAATTCTAACTTGTAATGTTATCAGTCTTTGGAAGGATAGTGCTGCTCCTCCAATTATTAACATAGCTTCCCCCAATTTTGCTTAATCTCCCTAATTCTTGCATGGTCATATATCTCTTCCCCATTCCGTGTCCTGCCAATTCTAGCAAAATCTCTTCTTGAAGCTTAGCAGTCTTCATAACTTTTTGGTACTGATTGGGGTTTAAGAAGCCTAAATAATTTCTCTAAAGGAATGTGCAGACCTCCCAAAAATACGCTTAAAGGCACCAACTCCTCTACTCCTGCTCTAGCCAACAATCCATCAAAGGCCTCTAAATACTCTCCCAAAGTGCTTGTTTGCTTTCAATCTTGTTAATTTTGATAAAGGATCATCGTAGTTACCATCATCAAACCTACAACCCACATCATAAAGAATTTGTCTCCAATTCATTTTATCCTTACCTCTCTGTACAATATAATGTAATAGCCATGCAAAAGCCTTTCCCTCCATTGCCATCATTAGAAGTTTAAATTTCTGGGGTTTCTAGTACCTCTTCTAACGCAAAGATAGCACATTTGGCTCTCCATTCTGTACACAGTCCCATCAAAAGGTGGAAAAGGAATCTTGGGTGCCTTGATAACCCACTTTTCGTCTTTCATGTTACGTTCCATCATTTCCTTGGATGCTACAATGGATTGTCCCATCAAATTCATCTACTACTTAATTTCCTGTTGTCTTGCTTCACCCAATTGCAGAACAAGTATTTTCTAACCAAGATCACAAACACAGTCTCAGCATAACTCCTTGGGCAACGTCAGATCACAAACACTCCAACTCAAAATCGAACATCAAACATTGAAATCAAGAATCAAAATCTTGCCTAACCCACCACTCCGGATTAGAGCTCTGATTCTAGGTGTTAGAAGTGGTACAGCAAGGAAAGAGGAAAAAAATATTGAATTGTATTACTGAGAATGAGCACAATCATGTACCTAATGTAGTGCGACTATTATCATACAATGTCAGAAATTTTTGAGAGATCCCTCCTACACAAACTTTTTCACTCACAAAAGACAACTCAATTCTCCTAACTCTGACCTTTATAACAACCATCCCTTGTAATTACCTCCTAATTATGACCTAACTGATTGTTTCTCTAGGTTGGGCCTTAACATTAACAGACCCATTCTTCCTTTTCCAATAATATACTCTTTTCATTATGGGCTTATTGCAATCAAATGCCAATCCCATTTACCACTCATCAATCAACTACCGTCTCTACATGTGTAGCCCATTCTTCTAAGAAGTAGTGGCATATTCATGGCTCCAAGATACTAATCCCACTAAATACTTTGTCAGTAAAGGAGAGGATTACAAATGATCAAACAGCATATTGGATAAGCAATCAGAATATCCCCATTAGTTAAAAATGAGTTTGAATAATTAATATTTTTCTTGCAACCTAACAACAATATGGATATAAAAAACAACAGCACATTACAGATCCATTTTAAAGTACAATTATGGCAAATAATAAAGATAAAGACAATATTATGTCATATGTAGACTTCAAGTCTGGCATTTCAACCTTTAATTATACATACCATCCATAAACCACCTTTGAATCTTTTAAAAATACATAAAAGAGTTAAATCATGATATAAAGAACAAATTTTAGCATTGATGCATAGAAAGAAAACATTGTAACATCGCTTGATATTTTAGGTAACCTATAAAGAAACTTTGCTCATACAGACAGGTATTCTCTTTAATATAGTCAATTCAGAGAAAAAGAGAAGTTAGTTACAGGATGATATATATCGTGACTATCAATAGATGTATGCAGAAGATCCTCTGCATGCTGCGGCTCCCACGCTAAATGTTCATCAATCTGCAACAGATCAAGAAATGACAAGTGCTTGTAAATAAAAAATATATTCTTAAAGCCTTAAACTACATCTCAAAGAGTGAGGAAAAGAAAAATAGCCAACCCCTCTGCCTTCAAAAACATCATCATGATACAGTTGTTCTTGGAGTTCACGTGCCAAAATCTCATCTGCTTCTACTTGTCTTGCCCGAGCATCCAAAATATTTTTGTCATTGTCATCTAAATCTTCAGATGATCTGTTGGCAAACCCTGGTGTGGATAACAACTCGACCACCTCAGGATCCAAGACAGGGCTCCGGGATGAGCTAGATGATTCCCCAGACGAACTGAGGAACATGACTTCTGAATTATAACTATAAGATGCATCATTAGGATTTCCTGAAGGTGATTCCCGTTTCCTTTGCCTTTTAGTCAGAATGTCAACAGTATGATGGGTTCCAGTTGACTGGTCTACATCTGGAATGATCACAGAAGTTGGTTGAGCACTATGATCTAATAAAGAAGTATGAACATCATTGCTGCTCTGACTGTTCCCAGTGTTTCTTTTGTCCATTATGCTGATATTTCGTCTATTAATAAATCTTCCAGTATCACAATTCCTTCTTGAATGAAGCCCATTTACATTGTACAATTGTTGATCAGCATTTCTTTCATTATGTGTAGTTCTCCAACCACCTTGTCCCTCAGTGTATTGAAATGAATTTCTTAAAGCATTACGGGTACTGTTGGCCTCTTCGCAGTTGATCACAGGGCTGGTGAAGAAGTAACAAATGCCTTTAATCTCAGCATAAGTAATCAACAGATACAAGAGATGGGGCTTCTTTAAGCATGTAGACAAACGATAGATGACTAAATGTCGTGTCTTTTCACTTTCCAAACCGATTGCACAAACATTAGGTTTAGAAAGAAAATTGCAATGCAAAAGATGGCAATATATATACCTTCAACAGAATTTGCAATTATTCCTTGGTTTAGAAAATATTTGACAGAAGTTTCAAAACAAAACAAGATTGCAAAACTGCAAGGTCCACATTATAGATCATAATCAGTGCTGTCAAATGGCAGTCATGCTTTTGCTATTTGCCACACAACACCATCCACCATATTGTACAGCAGATTTTAGCCTTCTGCCATCCAAAATTGATAATACTGATCATAATATCTACATCAAATAAAACTTCCCACTACCCTCCTCAAAACAAATGAAATTTCTTCTTTTGTTTAAAAAATTTAGACAAACTCCTGTAAATCAGAATTACCATAATACTACAGGAAGGGTTTTCTTTGGCTTGTTACTTTTTAGTCACTCCTAATTCAGAATAAATGAACTTCTGTCAAAGACTCAATGAAGTTCCATAAAGTCAGTCCAAGTTCAATAACTATGAGATTCATATAGTCAATACTCAATATAAATGCAAATTTCATCATAAAATGTATGTCATCTATAAATAAACCATGTGCATGCAATTTGAGTTAGGTAATGAAAGAAGAAATAATCTCAATTTATTTTCTTATAAAACCAAAAGTTAAATCTCATCCATTTAATTGAAACACTTCCTCATTGGAAGTCATATTTCTATGGTGATCAGCCATAAATAATGGACTGCATGAAAACCTATGGAATCAATTTATGATAAGTTTGAACATCAAAATATAAATAAATAGACCGAAAATAAATAATGAAACAAAACTCCTAAAAATTTGTGCATATTTGATAGTTTTCCTGCCTAATTTATTAAATTCAAAACATTATTTCAATTCACTAGGTTGCTGCAACTTTTATGTCAATTATTTTGTCATTAAAGAAGCTACAAACAGTTTATTAACTTCATTTAATAATAGCATGCACAGAGATCTTGCATAACTCATGCGAGACTACCTGAAAAAAAAGTGACCACTTCCAGGTCATCCACTAAAAACAAAAAAGCAATTCAATATGTAATATGGTCTGATAACCTGCTGTTGGTGTGAAAAGTTGTGGCATAAAGTCCATGTGATGAAGGATGAATAAGTACTTCCTTTCCTTTTGCTCTACCACTGCCTCTGTCTTCAGCAACTGTATCATCAACACTAATCAGCGATACAGTATTGCTAGAAACCGAATGCCCAGCTTGACTCTGTTCAACACTTTTGGTCTGATGGCTGCTCTGTTTAGCTGATTGCTTTGCCCTGGTTGCAATATTATGAGGTGAAATGCACCCATTTCGTACCAATCTCTTGTGCCCTCTACATTGTGGAGCAGTGGAAAGACAAGGAGGCAAAGACACTTGTTTTTCATTTGGTGATTGAGACTGAGAATCATTAGGCAGAGAAATACTCTTGCCACGGTCCACAGATACTTTAGGGCCTGGAAGTGTTTTATTATCTAGTTTACCCTTTCCAGTGAAGGCATTTCTAGATGTATTAGAAGAATCAGCATAAAATGGTAATGAAGAGTTCCCAATACTTGCTTTTGATTCTTTCTTGTCTTCAGTTGCATTATATCTTGATCCATGATGTGATAAAGCTGGTTTCAGTTGTTGGAATTGTCCATTCTCTTCAGTCAAATCTAAAACAGAAATAGGCCCATGGCGAGATGATTTAGAAGGAAACTTAGAGCCTATAGCTTTCCCTTTCTCCATCTTTTCAGTTCCATTCAAATGTGTTGTCCCAAGTCCAGATAATTTCTCAGTTTGAGCTCTCCTAAAGATGGGAGCATTTTGAGAAGGACAAGATTTCTCTGATGGGGACAAATTTATATAGTTGCGGCCATTATTCATTTCATCTGCAAAAGTAAAACCCCTCTCCCTCTTCTCAGGATTACTGAAATATTTCTGATCGTGAATTATTCTATCTGGGGTATCAGGAATATCCACAATATGATCAATTTCCATATCCTCCTCCATTTCCTTTATTTTGAATCATAAAGAGTGATCAAGAAATATTCCATAAACCAGTAATGTAATAAATATGAATGACACTAATATGTGCACAAAAAAGCTCCTCCATTAGTTACATAAGAACTCTCAATATTCATATGCTATAAATACACAAAAACACTTTATCCCACAATATTTAATAGGAAAATGATTGCCAAGAAGACAGTGGAAAATATTACTTGAATGCAACCTTCACATTGAGTGGGTGTACGAAATATGCTTTAACCAAAAAAAAATAAAAAAATTAGTAAGAGAAGAAAATCAAAAAGACAATGGAGAAGAGTACAAAGGGATAAGGGGATAAGAGATCCTCATTAAAAGAAAAGAAAAGAAAAGAAAAAGCATACATTAAAGAAGACATTAATGTAGCAAAACAATGCAAACCTTCATCATATATGGAAGGAAAAAGGTCCATCTGTTTTACACCATACAGAAGCCAAACACCAAATCTTATCCCAAAAGTTGCTTATCCAAAGAGATATTCTAAAAATGAAAGAGTTATTCCTCCAACCATATGCAACAAAGTGTTGCAAATATTGCACATTGCCAAAATGTTTGGCTTCTTTACTTCAACCAAAATTAATAAAGCTATTCATCAAAAGTTGCACCAAGCATCAAAGGGAAACTCAACATTTTTCACAAATGCTTAGAACAAAATATGGTCATGTAAACGAAGTGGTTAAACGAAGTGGTTTTAAGCTTGCGGCATAGATAAACATGTCAGGTCAGGGGTACTCTATCCTCATTTCTACATAGTAAAAAATAACCAATTTCATTTTCAATTTGAAAAGAAAATTAAATAAATAGAATCTTAAATGGCACAAATCTAAAATTCAACCAACAGGACAAATCTAAAGCTTAGTATTCATTTAAAACACAGCCTTATAAGCAAGAAAAAAGGGAGATAAAAACAAACTTGTAAAGTTCAATAACTTTAGTGTCTGATAAAGAACCAACAAATCCTGCTTCCAAATTCAAAATTTTTGGAAATCGGAAATTTTTAACTTGTTCCCCACAATGAATACTTTTCATTTTATAACAAGAGCACTTTCAGGCATGAGAAAAAACTGAAAAATCCAGACAGTACCTGAGATTGGAAAATAGGCCAACGTGTTGTATCCATATCAACAAAGTTAAGCTACATAGCATTGACTCTGGCTTTAATAAACCATGATATGAAAAGAAGTGAAGCATGGTACTATCAAAACTCATGACCAATTGACCACAGGTTCTACTCAAAAGCAATGGACAAGGAACTAATTTCCTCAGCTCTGGCACATAACACAAAAGCAGTAATCGCTTTCAGGTACTTTGTCTATCAACAGCAAATGAAGGTTAGACTCAAGAGGTCACAGATTGAAAGAAAAACCTATAAAACCAGCTTATCCAATTTCTGAAAGCCACAAGCAAAACTCCATAAGATGGCTTGAGTTGGAAGCATACGTAAATTACTAAAACGACCCCTAAGGTAAAGCAAAGACAAACATTGTAGGGTTGCACACCATTTACAAGATGCAAAGACAAGCAACTTTAAAGCTAAAGTGAACTAAACCGAGTCACGTTCAAGTGAAAGTATAATAGCTATTTAAAATAAATAAAACAAAATAATATAAAACAAAATAAAAACTGGGTCTAAATTAAAGAAAAGGGTCATCATTCATACCAAAGAAAAGTATAAAAAAAAAATTCCATAAATTATAAGCAATAATCTGACTCCACTGACTGATGACCCAAAAATAAACCGAAACTTAAAACAAATGGATGAACAAACACCATCAACCTCAGGAAAGAATTCGATAAATGGTAAAAATAATTTAAAGAAACAATAATTAATACAATATATCAAAGAAACGATAAAATCGAATTGTTCCGAAACCGAAAAAAAATGTGCAAAAAAAATAATAATAATTGACGAAATGAAGATGCGTATTTTAAAAGCAGAAATGAAGCAACAAAAATTAAAGAGAAAAAAAAGATACCTGATTAACAGTGAGGGATTGAAAGAGAAAGAGGGTGAGGAACAGAGAATGAGAGAAGGGATGAGAATTTATCACTGCGCTCATCCAAATGGGAATGGATCTGTTAAGATCCGAAACGTCGGGTCCGGTCGGGTCGAACCAAAAACAAGATAAATTAAATATTCTCTAGGTCTCAGCCCCATACGTCTGCAGTTTCAAATTTAACCTTTAAAACATATAAAATTATATTATTGAATTAAATTTATTATTATATTAATATAATTTGAGTGGATGATGTGGAATTTAGTAAAAATAATCTTGAAATTATTTTCATATATACAGAGAGAGAGAGGGGGGAGAGAGAGAGAAGTCATTGATGCTTGGCCTTTTAAAATTTAAATTTTAAACTTAACTTTGAAAAAAATTATGTTAATTTATGAAAAAAATATGTTTATTTTATTTTATTTATATAAATAAATTAGATTTAGAATTAAGTTTAACTAATTTAAATAATTTAATCTAATTTAAAATTTAATTTTCATTATTTAATTAAATAAATAACTTTAGTTAATATTTAATGAGTCAAGCTTAAATAGTTTATTAATAATTTAACTTATTTATAATCTTAAGTATCTGTTATTAGATTTAAAAATTAATATGTTAAAAAAACTCAATTATTTAAAATATCAATTTTAAAAATCACGTCAATTATATCAAATTAATAAAATAAAATTTTTAAAAGAGAATTAAAATAAAGAAACTTGGTCAATCAAGTTTTACAAATAGGTTGAATAATCAAATACAATAGAATATCATAGATTTAATGAAATATAATAAATATATGGCTCAAAATTTTCTTATTTAAAGAATATAAATTAAAATCAAAATTTAAAGTATTTGAATAAAGTTAAGAAGTTATACTATCTACGAAGAATATTATTAATTTATAAAATTAAGTATTTTAATATTTTTAAAAATAAATTAGTTATATGAAATGTACTAAAATATGTATTTAAAAGGTATATTATCAATATTTTTAATTTATAGTTTTCAAACTTCATTTAAGGTTTATGTCAGTCTTTCATATACATTACTATATTTGTCATATTTAATTTTAGGTGACAAAAAAAAATTCTATTAGTATAAAAGAAAAAGAATATAGTTGTAGAAAAAAAAAATTCAAACATGTACTAAAATATTGTTTGATATCTTTTTAACTAACTTTACTAATTATAGTGCTGTGTTTACTATTAACAAATAGTAGTTATTGAAGAAATTCATTGCCATATATGAAAAAATATCAAAGTGAAAAGAATTATTGTTGAAAATATATGAAATTGTTGAGTTTACTTAAAGTATTTTTATTGTTGTGTTGTAGTTTTGGATTATGAGAGAAATTTAAGAATAGTTGATGTAATATTTTCTTGTTCTGAAACTTTTTCTTTTTTCATATTTTAGTTGTTAAGAATTCTTAAGAACTTTGAAGTGAAAATTTTTAAGTCTAAGTTAAAGAGAATATAAAAAATATGAAATAGACAATAAAAATTTTTAAAAAATTGAAAGTTAATAATCATAAACTTCATATAAAATAGGAATTAGACCTAAACTAATTAAGGCCTAAATTAGTGAAGTTTATATAAAGTGTAATTGAATAAGTAATTTAAGAAATTTTGTCGGCAAAGTAGAAACTAAGATGACACGAAGTAAGTATTAAGTTAAGAGGAACAAGTTATTTAAAAAGGGATTCTAACTAATATTCAAAAATTTAAAGAATAAACCAAAAATTTAGTTAGATTGAGATTATAAATTTGGGAAATGATACCTTCGTTTAAGTATCAATTAAACTTATTTTAAAGGATAATCTTAGAACCAAATCAAGAGAGAATTGGTGCAGCCATAATGACCATAAAATACTTTAAAAAAAATTGAATTCATTGAGACTTAAGTGCAGCCCAAAAATTTACATGAAACCTTGGGCAAAATTGGTTAAATTAAGCCTTGCATGCAACCAAATTTATAGTCCAAATTGGCTAAGAAAGTGATGTCAAAATTGAACTTGGAGAAACAAGCTAAATTCAGCCACCTTTACATATGACATCTCTAACCCTAAACTTGACAAATACTTAATAGCATAGTATATAATCACACATGATGTGAGAGAGTTAATATCAATAACATAATCCTCTCATAATAACATTCTTAAAATTATAAATGTATTTTCTTCTCTTTTATGAAGCTAACATTCAAAACATAACATCAATCCATATATACATTCATTATGTACATAAGGTACAATCAAAATATCCATAAGTTCATCCTTGTGTAATACTTGGTCATTGATATAAAGTAAAACACATATATACATACTTTCATTGTCTAGTTAGAAATGTTGGAAATACCTTTTCCTTAGCATTAAACAAAACTCTAGAATGTAACAAAATGTTAGGCTCAATGCACCGAATGTCAAGTAAATCCAAGTGCTAAAAGTAAATAAGTACACACAGTAGAACTGAGTACATAAGGCATCAAATAAATCAAAGGTTGACACCAACACAACTTGAAACATAATCAAAATAACTAAATCTGACACAACCTACAGAGCGTGCTCACTTAGGCAAGAATAGATACTATCACCCCAATTGTCCTCTCACTCAGGTGAGAAGGCACAAGCGAGCCTGTCTCGCTTAAGCAAGATTGTAAAAAAAAAAAAAACTAGGTAAAATTTTCTATCTAGTGTTTTCACCTAAGCGAGAATAAGCTTGCTCAAGCGATAAGTCGTGAGTGAAAATAGTATATAAATAACTTCATTGTTTTAAAACTTAGAACATAAGGCCAATAACCCTTTCTCATATCACTCTATGTTTTCTCACTCCTTCCCTAGTTAAAAAACTCTCTCAAATCTAAGCTTGAACATATTTTTTCACTAGATCCCAAGTAAATTCTTAGAGCTTGATCTCCTAATCTCAATTCTATTCCATCATTTTCTTTCTTGTCAAAGTTACTCCACTTTGAATGTTTAAGAAGAACTTGGTCTTTCAAACAATATCTTCCATAAATAAATAAACTTTACACCCTTTCTTTTGATCTTAAGAAGAACCTGATTTTAGAGACATCATTTCTCATCTCTTTGTTGCGAAAGACTCATTTTCAAATAAAGAGAGTTGCCTAAGTCCTATTTATGTATTTTGACTTAGAAAACTCAAACTACCCTGTTTTGAATAGCAAAGCTATAAGGTTTTCTTGAAAATATAATGTAGAAAATGGGTTCCTAGAGCATGAAAAACCTATGATTTGATTTAGAAATTACCTAGATAAAATTTTATTTTAAGAGTTATGAGCAAAACAAGTTTTAAGAAGTTTTTATGATTTTGTTATTTATTATTATGTATGTACAATTAATGTTGTGAATTATTATTTTAAATAATATGTATACTGGAAGATGAAAAACAGAAAATGTTAAACTTTAGGATAAGTGATTTTTTTTATTAAGACCAAGAGAGTGTGATCTCCAGTAATATATTTGTGATGTATGATTAAACTTTAATATGTTTTAAATTGAACGATTGGGTTGAATCTGAAAGTGTTCAATCTTTGAGATATTGTATTGATTTATATAATGTATAATTAATTGTATATGAGAGAAAATTATAGGAAGAATATCGGAGAGAAAACCCTAAACTAAATAAAATAATAAAATTTTATTCTAACTAAAAATTCAAAATAAGTAATAACTAATATTAAAATAAATAAACTAAACATAGTAATTAAATCCTAATAAAACTCATTGGAGTCTAGCATATGTATTTGACTATCTTGGATTCTTCTAACTCTAAATTAAGATCTCTTTCAAATAGGACAACAACTATATTTTCTAAGTCTCCATTTATTTTCTTTGCCCTTACCTTTATCATTGGTCCTTCTTTGATTCTCATCAACGTATACCCTGCTCCACTATGGGAAGGAACACTTAACGGACCCCAAAGGTCTAAATGGATATAATCAAGAGTCTCTCGCATTCTTTGAACTACAATGCTAAATTTCACTTTACATTGTTTTCCATAAACACAATGTTCACAAAAATCTAGGTTTTGAGTCTATTGTCCACCACGCAAGCCTCTTTTGCTAAGTTCATTCATTCCATGTTCACTTATATGGCATAACCTCATATGCCAAAAACGAGTTTGGTCAATATCAGAAATAGAAGAAACCACGATTGTATCTACCACTATGCTACCTTGCAAGATATATAGTCCATTCTTCAACCTTCCCTTCATAACTATTAAGGCACCTCTAAAAAATCTTAAAACTCCACCTTCAGTTCAGAATGAACAACCAAGAGAGTCTAATGTGCTCAAGAAAATTAAATTTTTGTGGAGTTTGAGCACATACCTCCACTTTGGTTAATGTTCTCACAATACCATCAACTATCTTAATTTGCATTGTACCTTTACCAACTATGTTACAAGTGCCACTATTCTGCATTAAAACTTTGACATTGTCAACCTCTTAAAACATGGCAAATCAATCTTTATTCGGCATCATATGGAAAGTACATGTTAAATCAAGAATTTATTCATCATCATTGATATTATATGAGATGAGGAGAACATTTTCACCTTCTAATTCTTCTGAGGCCACAACTGCTTCACCAAACTCTAAAGTATTTGCTTTATCTTTCTTAAGATCTTGACACTATTTCTTCCAATGTCCTTTATATTATTGTTCTTATTTTTTTTGCATGACTTTGACCAACTTCTTTAAAAGTTTTTCTTCTTTTTGTCATATTCTTCCTCTTACCATTAAACCTTCACCAAAGCTAGTGCCACTATATGAATTGGCAATTCGCCTTTTCAAATTCCTAAGATTGTAGGGTTGTTTTTACTTCCTCCATCGATGATGAATTTCTACTGAAAATTATTATGTCTACAAAGTTTTCATAAGCTCTTGACAAAGAACTAAGAATAAAAATAGCTTAGTCCTCGTCATCCACTCCAACATCAATATTTTTGAAACTAAGAACAATTTAATTGAAATTATCGATATGTTTGTAAGTGTACTCACCTTCATGCATTTGTATAGTATATAATTATTTCTTCAAACAAAGACAATTATGGAGAGACTTTGTCATGTATCAACTTTCAAGCTCTGCCCTAAGCTTATTAGTAGTCTGTTCTCTAGAAACTTCATCACCTAGCGATAACAAAATTTTACTATGCACCTTATTCATTATTGCATTCTTTTGTACAAATGTAAGCTTGATTGACAACTTTACTTCTCTTTCCAACACCAACTCACATTCTTGTTACGTGAAAAGAGAGAGCATCTTCACCTGCCACATTTTGAATTTACTTTTGTTAGTAAATTTCTAAATGTCAAACTTTGCAGATGCCATAGCTCTAATACTAATTTGTTATGATAAAGTCATATTTGACATAGAAATTTAACTATATAAAAGATAATTATTACTAAGGAGAATCTCTATTAATAAGAAAAGAAAAAAAAAGTACAAAAAATAATTCTCTTATGAATTATTGATCTCTCATAAAAGCTCTCTAAAGATGAAATCCTCTTCTATTTTCACTCAATTTATTTATTTTTATTAATCAATTTTACATTTTAAATGGTTTACATTAACTATTAAATATAGGAATAAAATTAAAGTCATTCATAACACATAACAATCATTTCAATTTCCCTAAACGATAAGATAAAACCAGCAGAGGCACAATAATTCAGTCAAGAACTGTATTTAGTTTTTTTACTTTTTCCTTTTTTAGCTTTGAGAGGTCTTAGATCATTCTTTCATTTTTTTTACAAGTCTTTTAAAGCTTCATTTTTAAGTTCTTATTTTATATAAACATAATTACAACCCTCTTAGGATCTTATGATGTCATATTTTTATTTATAAATCTTCTTTTAATAATATAAGTTGTCCACTTATTTTATGGTTAAATAAGTTATCTACTTTATTTCCTTTATGCTTGTACATTTGAGCTTGTTGTAAGAACATTGCTAAACAATGAATAGGTGAACAAATCATACGGAATTAACCTTTAAAATTATGTGTACTTTTTATGTCTGTTGTTTTGTGGTTCAAGGTCTAAATACGGTGGATTCTCCTAAACAAAGTTTCAAACTGTGGTTGCAATTGTGATTTGGTTCATGCCACTACTTTTGCTCAATAAAAATAACCTAAATATAAAGTTACAAATCATGTGCTAAAATAAGGCTAGTGCTTACAATTGATGTTTGGCATAGGTTATATGCGAGGAAAGTGGATCTAACTATAGTTATATTTTTTCTTGTTTCAACCCTTTTAGTTATGACTTCCGTGGCTTTTTCTTGTTCTTTTCTTGTTGTTTCTTCACCATTTCTCTATAGGTTAGCCATGTATAATCTGAGGGAATAGCAAATAGATCTTGGTTTTCATTTGTCCTACTGCTAGATTCCACAGCAGAAGAACCAGATCTAGAGGGAGTCTTCATCCACTGATACCATGACGATGTTGATGAGGATTGTTCCATATTTGAATTCTCTAGGTCAACACTAGTAGGGCTTGATGGGGCTGATTCAAACTCATCTACTTGTTGTAATTCTTCAAACTTTGTAAAAGTTACCAATACTCTAACTGTGGACACCACAGGGATGGCAACCTGAATTTGTAAAGGCAATGAAATGTGTCTTATAATCATGCATATCAGTGAAAAAATTGAATAAGAATATCGAAAAGACAATAATGACAAGATAGAAAATAAATCATTAATAAGATCATTAATTCTTCCCTATTAGTCCCACCAAATACCAATCCACATAGTTTACTAGTAACTCCTTTTAAACAACAAAAATAGGAGAGGAATAAACCGATCGGTGACAAATTCAAATGATGTGCGTGTGTATAGTCCCAATGTCAGACTGTTGAATTTGTACTCTGGTAGGGATGCAACCTTACCCGTAAATACTACACTAGCACAAGTGGATCCCAATGTTTAAATAGCTCATTTTGATGGCTAAATTGGATATAACTCCCGTTAAATTTTTTGGGGTGAGCACATATTCCAAGAACTATCAATTGCAACAATATATACCTAAGTAATGGCAATTGTACAAATGATCCATCTACATACACATTCTATAAAAATTTATAACTATTAATTTGTTGGCAGCTTTCCTCATACTAATGTCACAATGAAGGTGGCTGAGCCATTGCTACCTATTCAACAATGAGGCTCAAACTTCTCAAGCCAAATTCATGTTAAAATCTATGTTCTTGGGTCCTGAGCGAACTCTTGGTTGAGTTGAATCCTTCTATCTCAACCTTCAGGTCATGCGTTAAACAAGTTTATTATCCTTTTCATTCAATTTATTGAAAGAACAAAAGAAAATAAAGTTTTGATTTTCCATACTATTATAAAGTATAACTTTTTAATTTTGACAAATGTTAACCAATATCTTAAGGGACCTACGTAAGCAAGTAAAAGTGAATATTTTTTATTGAAAAATATACTAATGCATCTCCCCCCTCCTTGTGCATTCCAACAAAATTGTTTTAGTATTAGTTCCTAAACAATTTCCTAAGGTTACTGGTTAACTGGGCCCCTTTTTTTTTATCAGGTTCCCCAAATGAGTTTTGTGCTTCTCAAAGCACAAAATTTTAAGGTGTGCTTGATATATGTAAATCAGGAAGATGAATAAGGGAAGGATGAATGTTTGAAATTATGATGTATGGTTGGATACACTCATAATTTACTCCTTTACTCTTCAATACATTACATATTCATCCTTCCAAGCATAACATTAGTCTTTTGAAAAACCAAGTGTTATTTGTATAAGCATTGCTAGATGCGAAAGAAATGCACAGGATCTAACCAACTGTTATCTAATATCTATATGGCAAGTTTTGTAGTTTTTAAAAAATCAATCATAAAAAAGCATTGCCATATGCAAGCTAAGACAAATTTCATTCTTCACAATTGAAATAGTCTTTTGAGGAGATAACTAACGAACAAGCATTAATGAATTTAGATAAATTGCTATAGAAGCATTTAGGCACAAACATGTGCAGCGAAATAGTACACTGTACCTTTAGAATATAGAAAAGAATAAAATCAACCATAACTAACATATGATGAGACATCTAATAATTTTCCCTTCTGGGTAGTGCATCAAGGAAAACAAGATAGAAAAAAAAAAAGAGTAAACATAATTACATCTACATTCTGGTAATGCTTGTTGGCTGTGTTGGAAAGAAGTTAAAATGCATATATGACAGAACAAAAAGGGGACATACCTTGACTGGAAAGGTTTCCTTTGGAAGTGTTGTTGTAAGGAGTTCTCTTAAACGTTTGATTGCTTTAACTTTCTCGGCAAGAATATCAAGCATTGGTAGCAATTCTTCAATTTTTAGGGGAAAGTCATGGGAAAGCCAAAGAACAGGCATCATCCCTTTCTTATACTCAGTGTCATCACTTGCATTTACCTGGCTCCTACTGCTAGCAGAATTGTTGTTTTTTGCCTTATGGTGCCCTTTTTCTCTGTGTCCACTAGACCTTCCTTTCTTTTCTTTCTTTACATTACTTTTGTGAGTATGACTATTTTCATCTGATGCGTTCATAGCAACTTCTAATTGCTTCCTGTCATCATCTGTTAAAGTGTCTTCAAATTTTTCATTTTCCTTTGTACTTTCTTCAGGAGATGACTTAGGATCAGGTGGAGCTCCAGGAAGAGCTTTGGATTTCACAGTTAGAACCACATTTTGCATCTCATACACCTTAGCTTTCCATGTCCCCACACTTTCTTTTTTCTCCTTTCCCCTCCAAGTCATTTGGGGAGCAAGAAGTGCCTGACTCAGATCAAGTCCAACCTTACATACTTGAGATCTAGACTTTTTATCCAATAACAACCTAACCTCTCTATCGGTCGGTTTTGAATCTTCAGGAGGTGCAGAAACAACAACCACTTCCTTCTTCTTGTGTGAGACCATGCACAGTGATCCTGGGACTTTCTTCTGATCTTCTAATCCATCACCAAGGAAAAAAAGGCTTTGATCAGACCTCTTTATTTTCATACCATCAAAGCCAGCCAAAGTCATATCGGCCCTCATATTCCCACCCCTTTTCCAAATTTTGTAAGTATCAGAAGGTGCAATCCTCGAAATGAAAGGTATCACAGAACTCTCAAAATGGAATGTGATCTCCATGTAGAAGTCCCTCATCCTTCTCATAGTCCCTATATAACGAGGCAACCTTCTATGCCATTTTTCATCATAATCATTCCAAGAATAAGTAATCATAATCTTTGCTACTTTATTTTGTTTATTAATGATAGCTTCTCTAAGAGCAGTCCATCCTTCCTTGTTCTTCAATCTATAATTTGCACCGGCAGCAATGAGCATTTCAGTTGCTGCCACATCACCAAGTTTTGCAGCCAAGTGAAGAGGGGTGTCACCATTTGGCACATCCCTCCTATGCACCACAGCAGAGATGGTTGTAACCTTATCATCTTCATGTATTGCTGCAGCCTCATTTTTAATATTAAAAGGGTTACAAAGTTTTGGTAGCCTTGCAAGAATCTCCTTAAGATCATCATGATTCTTTAATACTATGGCCTTGTGCACAGAACTATGAGCATATGCTGAGACATTAAAGTCTGCCATACCTCAAAATTGGATGGTAGCGGGCTAGCAATCCACAATAACCAATAATCACAATCACAAACTAATTTCAAAACTAGAATTATGAGGAACTCAAAGTAAAATGATTCTTTTGACAATTACCTTTTCAAAACAAGGAAAATTTCATGAAAATCATAAATGAAATTTAATCAAATTTTGATATCATCAAACGACAAAATCAATATAGCTGAGACAATCGTTAGAAGCAAAAAGGACAAGGGTCAAACCAAGCACTTGACAAGGCATAAAGATAGGAGAGAAAAAATGTGAAGAGGGGAGATTTCATAGAGAAAATATAAAGAAAAAGGTAATATTCACCTTTAATGGGATCTAAAAGCAGGTAGTAGATACTTGGATACAAAAGCCTTAAAAATGGAAACGACCATTTTAGACTAGCACGTGTGTGGATCTAAGAGGGGTAGGGAGAAAACTCAACTATCCTAAATTAAGCCAAAGGGATTAAGGGATATTTTCTTTTTAATATTTTTCATATTTATGATAATTAAAAAAAAGTATCTTAAAATTTTTCGTAGAGTTTTCTATTACGTGTGTGGATAGGAAGTGGAAGTTGTTTAAGTTCAATCCTTTTTAATAGGGTCAAACTATGGCATCCTGCATGTTGGCATACTTACTCTAAGCCAGCTCTCACCTAGCAGTCACCCATTATTTTTTTCCCCTTATTTTCGTATCATAGTTATTTATTTATTTTTTCATTATTTTAATGGAATCACTTCAGACAAAATAAAGATGAAGTTAACTCTCTTTTATAAAAAAGATCAAGCTAATAAGTATTTTTTTTTATTTATTTAGATGATAAATATTTTTTAGTAGAGACTTCTGAAATCCTTGATTGAACCTAAAAGTTGTAAGATGAAACAATTTCTACTGACTAATTTACATATTTAGTAATTAGCAAGCGTTTTACGATTATTAATAAATAATCAATAAATATAATTGTTTATTAAAAATATTTTTTATTAGAAATCAAGATGAAATATTGTATTGAATGTCATGCTAAGGTGTGTTAGTAATAATTTTTCATAAAAGCTTTCACTTTTACTTTCTTAACAAGTTTTATTGATTTCTTTATTTTTAAAATAAATATTTTCAAAAGATTAGTTATTTTAGTATTTTTATATTACTCCCTTCATTTCAAATTATTTATCATTTTATAATTTTATTGTGTTTTAAATTTTGTATTACGATAGAAATTTAATAGAATATGAATTAATTATAAAATACTCCTACTTTTTATATTTTCCTAAATATTTAATTAATATACAGTTACACACCAACTCTTTTAACAATGATATGCAGTCAAGAGACTATTATTTAATAATAATTAGTGTCATTATTTTATTTATTTTATTTTCTATATGTGAATCACATTAAACAATAAATAATTTGATATAGAAAGAGTATAAATTCACATTTTCAAGATGTTTTTCTTTTCTTTTATAAATTTTAAAAGTATTTTTTTGCTTGCTAATTTTAAAGTTTAATAAACTAATCTTGTTTATTATAAAACTATTTCAAACAATTTTAAATCAACAATGGTGGTGATTAAAATGAGTAAAATGTAAGAGAAATTATAAATAATAATTACAAAAGGTTAAGTATAACAAAGACATTTTTTTTAAACAGACATCATTTGAAATTTTTTTCTATTTAACATAAAAGTATCAAGTAAAATTTTGCAATATTCTAGAAAAATTTTTTAGTGCTCATATACATATAATTTAGTAATTTAAAATTACTTTTTTAGTTTATTGATTCTTTAACTATTGTCTTGAGGATATTTAATAGTTGAACTCTTGTTTTTCTCAAGTAGGATTACTCCTAATAACACCAAATTTTAAGAAGTGCTAAATATATAAAATATAAAATGTTTGTTTTTGTTAGCACAATAGTCCTATTTATATTAAACTAGTCCATCGTTTTTAATTCATTTCAATAAGTCTAAGACTTTGTTTGATAGTTTAGAGGGAAAGAGAAAGAAAGGGTTTGAAAGGGAAAGGAAAGGAGAAAAAGAATGATTAAACCTTTTCATTTATTTGGATGTTTAATATTAAGAAGAGAGAGTGACAGAGAGTTTAAGAATATAAATGACATTATTATCCTTTATATCTTTTATCTTTTTTCAAAAAATATAATAATTAAATGTTTTTCTTCCTCTAAAAATTAATATTTTAAAAATTAATATTTCTATTTTTATAAAAAAATATTCTCACTCTAAAACAAACATATTTTTAAAAAAATAATTTCTTGCTATTATTTCTTTATTTTTAAAAAAATAAAAAATTATATATTTTTTTCTGTCTAAAAATTAATATTTTTAAAATTTATATTTCTATTTTTAATAATTTTTTTAAAAATTATCACTCTAAAACTAACATATTTTATGAATTTTTTTCTATTCTTTTCTTTAAAATTAACATCACACTTTTTAGAAAAATATTATTTTTTACTATTTTATTAATTTAATAATCAATATAAAGAAAAATATTTTCATAGACTAAATAAAAAAAACATTTCAAATTACATTTAACTCATTCAAATTCAAGCAAGTAGAATAAATAAATATATATTATCAATCATAAAAACACCTTTAACCATTATATATAAGGTATTAACAACAAATGAAAAGTTCATTGAAATACAATCATAATATAAAAATTCAAATGAGTCATGTTTACTTCAAAGTCTTTAATATGAAGCTTTATATGTATTGGCAAATTAGCTACTCTAGCAAATTTACTAATTTATTTTAGCATTAGAAATCATCCCTATTAACAAATTTTTCTCCATACTATTGCACTGACAAGACAAATGTATACTAGTTATACCTTTAACTAGATATTAGTATGGCCTGTAAAATAGAATAAAAAATTTTTTAAAAAAATAAAAAGTTGGTTATAAACAAAAATAGAAAAAAAAAAAAAGAGATAGAGTACCTTGAGTTTCAATTCTTCCAAAAGACCCCAAATCTCATTTTCAAAAATTGAACGTTTTTGTTTAGCTTTCTTGTAAGCTAGTATACTCTTCCTTAGAGCTTTTACTATCTTTGTACATATTAATATATATATAACATAATTTAGTATGTAATTTATAATAATTATAATTATACTATTAGAGTACCAAAATTAAAATTTATCGTAAAAAAAGATAATTAAAACTTTGTCTGATTTCTAAAATATATCAATTTATTATTAGAATTTATTTTTTCTTAATTTTTATTCTAGTCTTTTTAATTTAAATATTTTTCAACTTCTTAACTCTAATATAATTCTTTAAAACTTTGTGGAGTTATTGAATATGGTCATTTTGAGATATGATATCTGTGAAGTCATTTATGTATTTTTTTTATTTTGCTAAATATAGTATTAAATATAATTACTTATCATATGTTTTTTATTTTACTAATAATAGGCCTTTCGGCTTGCTAACCCGTTGGTTACTAGCTCATTGACGTATTGGCCAATTAAATTTAAATTGTTAGTGTTTTTTGAAGGCTTTCTTGTTAAATAGGCTATTGAACTAAGTCAGACTTCTAGAAAGGCCACGCCAAGCCTAAAATTTTAGCCTATTGTAACACCTTATTCTCAATATTCAATAAATAATAATTTTGTAAATTCGGGATAATAAAAGTTTCATTTCAAATAAAGTTCTCAACCCATGGTTTCATCAAATATTTCAAAATAAGAAAAAAGGGTTACAATCTTCCTCAAACCACTACTACAGGACCCTTTTGAAATACATTATTTCCAAATTTATATCCTAGTCTTATAGCAGTTCTATCCACCCATTTCACTGAGTCCAGTGCTGATCGTCTTGGTTACTTGAAAAATGAATGTAAGGGTGAGCACTCCACACTATCAAAATACACAACTAGGCATAGAGTCTCACCTCTAAATCAAATTCTATACATTTATGCAAAAATAAACACACACAACATTATCATTCGATACATTATAATTCAATATCGATGCACTCATGGCACCAATAATATTTCACATTCAAAAATACTATTAACAATAGTCCCATGCGCACGCACGCCAACCACATCCACTGTAGCACTGTGATAACATATTTTCATCATGAATGATCGCTGGTTACCCCTACCTCACGGATACCATGTGGGTAGTCACGGGTCGCTCAACAAAGATAGTGATCAGAGGTCTAGGTAGGAAGAGAGTGTGTGGCCTGTGGTGCACCTATTCCACAGTCGATGTCACCACCACTCCCTCTTCCCCAAAGTATTTCTACTGTCCTCATCTTCCACACCCCTAGTGGATCGCTGAACCATTCACAGCACATTACAACAGCGCTAATACGCCCCAGTCATGCATGCAATATTCATGCTTCACACGGCACACAGTCCACATTTCATTCATAATATACGACACTAGGCCCACATTTTATTTCACAAATCACGACACATAGCCTACAATTATCCATTCATATTACATGGCCCGCAGGCCCACATTTGTTTACAATATTCATTTTATCATGCAACATCTAGCATGCAATTCACATTCATCTATTAGGGTAAACACACACAATATTCACATCTTACGGCACATGGCCCTCATCACATGTCTCAACAATTTCCTACCCTCTAACTCAGTTACATCACAATATTAAACAATTAATAGCAAATCACACATAATAGAGTAGGATAGAGTCCCCCTTTATCTTGGATTGAGGACCCACACTCTAAATCCAGTAAGAAGTGCTCTCCCTCACGAATTTCGTCTTAAACACATGGAGAAACTCCATGAGAACCCAGGAAAACTAGGAAAATAGAGAAAGGGGATGAAAAACTGAAACCCTAATCATTAAAACTCATATCCAAGCGTTCCCCACAAAGATTCAACCTTCAATCAAGCTCCCGAACGGCTTTGGAGGCAATTAATCGGTAGAAAAGGGTTCTGGGAATGAGAGGATTCAAGGGACTTTGAAGGGAGAGGGAGAAACAACCCTCTCCAAAACCCTAACTCCCTTTAAATCCTTTTCTGGTCGCGACACTCTCGCTACAACGAGATATTCTTGCTGCAGCAACACGTCCTCATGCTGTAGCAAAAATATCAGATGAAACTGCACTCTGGTTTCTGCAGAATCTTGCTATAGCGAGACCCTCTCGCTACAGCGAGACTGCACCCAAAAATGCACCTCAAACTGTCGCTCGCTAGCTACAGCAAGACGTCTCTTGCTACAGCGAGATGGTGACAATTTCAGTCTTTCCTCCTAAGGCCCTCTCGCTACAGCCCAGTATTACGCCCTGCACTTAGGCACTTAGCCCATTTCAGTCTTATCCAGTCATGCATACGCACAATATACACATCCATATACTTAATACACATAAGTATCATCATCAAGTAAATCAACACACGTATATATATATATATATATATTTAAATTTATATAAATAACAATAATTAATATTACAAAATTTGGGGTGTTACAACTCTCCCCTCCTTTAAAGAATTTCATCCCCAAAATTCAACTAACCCTGCACATAAATTACCCAAACAACTCTGGGTATAACTCTCTCATTCTACTCTCTGTTTCCCATGTGGCATCTCCCTTATCACTCGAGCTCCAAATTACCTTCACCAATGATGTCTCTTTACCCCTTAGCTGTTTAACATAGTGATCCGCAATCATTACTGGGTACACATCATACGACAAGTCTTCTCTTATTTGAATCGGGTCAAGATCAATCACATGGGAAGGATCCAACACATATTGCCTAAGCTGTGACACATGGAACACCGGATGTAGATTTGAGAGGTTCAGAGGCAATGCAATCCGGTATGCAGCAGGATCAATTCTACTTAGCACTTCAAACGCCCAATATACTTAGGAGATAGCTTCTAAGACATCAGAGCTCTCCCTACTCTGGTCACAGGCAAGACCTTTAGAAACACATGGTCCCCCACTTGGAACTCCAACGGTTTTCTCCTCTTATCATAGTAGCTCTTTTGCCTATCTTGTGTAGCCTTCATTTTCTCTTTGATTATTCTGATCTGCTCATTCTGCCTTTGGATCATATCCAGTGCACACAAAGTCGCCTCTTCGGTTTCATACCAACACAACGAGGTTCTGCACCTCTGCCCATACAAGGCTTCAAACGGTGTCATTCTAATACTAGCATGGTAACTGTTGTTATATGTGAATTCCACCATTGGCAGGCACTCTTCCCAAGTTCCATGTTGCTCAAGCACGCAAGCCCTCAACAAGTCCTTTAAGGATTGGATAGTCCGCTCAGTCTGACCGGCAGTCTGTGGGTAATAAGCCGAGCTCAGTCTCAACCTAGTCCCTAATGCCCGTTGTAGGCTCTCCTAAAACCTCGAGGTAAACGTTGGATCTCTATCTGACACCACACTAGTCGGCACTCCATGCAGTCTAACTATCTCCCTCACATACAATTTTGCAAGTCTTTCCAATTTATACTTCATGTTGATCAGGAGAAAGTGTGCAGCTTTAGTCAACCGATCCACTATCACCCAGATGGCGTCGTGGTTGTTCCTGGTCTTAGGCAACCCAGAAACAAAGTCCATTGAGATACTATCCCATTTCCACTCAGGGATCTCTAACGGTTGCAACAACCCAGGTGGACGTTGGTGCTCTACCTTTGCCTTCTAGCATATTAGGCATTTAGCCACATATTCAGCCACGTCCCTCTTCATTCCATTCCACTAAAAACTCTTTTGAAGATTCTGATACATTTTAGTTGCATTGGGGTGAAAACTCATCCTGCTCTTATGCATTTCCTCAAGCACCATCTGTCTCAGCTCATCCACTTGAGGAATGCACACTCGGTTCTAGAACTTAACCACCCCGTTCTCATTACGATGGAACTCCAAGTCCTTTCCCTCATCCTTCTGTCTCATCATGTCCTGCAAGAAAACATCTCCCTGTTGAGCATCTCGGACGTACACCAGAAAGTTGTTGTGAATCGTCGTCGCTCCGAGATATAAACTCTCCAACCCACTTCCATGACCAAATTCATGTTCCAAAATTTCTCAATTAACTCCATTTCTTTCACCATCATTGCTGCCACATGAAATGATTTCTGTCTCAACGCATCGACTACCATATTTGCCTTGCCAGGGTGGTAAGACAATGTGAAGTCGTAGTCCTTGAAGAATTCCATCCATCACCTCTGCCGCATATTCAGTTTCCACTGGTCAAACAGGTACTTCAAACTTTTGTGATCATGAACACCTCGAACCTCGCCCCATATAGGTAATGCCTTCACACCTTAAGAGCAAAAACAACCGCAGCTAACTCCAGATCGAGTGTCAGATAGTTAACTTCATGCGGGCGCAACTGTCTTGAGACATAGGTGACCACTGGCACGTCTTGCATCAAAACACAACCAAGTCCTTGCCCGGATGCATCATAATACACATCAAATTTTCGCTTTGTGTTGAGCAGCACTAACACTGGTGCCAAAGTCAGCCTTATCTTTAGCTCCAAGAAACTAGCTTCACACCCCTTGATCCACTTGAACTCCTTTCTCTTGCGGGTCAGCTTCGTTAAAGGCAACGCTATCTTGAAAAATCCCTCAACGAACTACCTGTAATAACCTGCTAGTCCCAGAAAACTACGAACCTCAGTCACATTCGTCGGCCTCGGCCACTCAGCCACTCCTTCCACTTTTGCAGGGTCTACCATAATACCTTCCTTCGATACCATATGCCCCAGAAACTGAATTTCTAACAATTAGAATTCACACTTGGAGAATTTTGCATACATTTGCCTCTCCCTCATAATTTGTAGGACAATCCTCAAGTGCTTGGCATGCTCTTCCTGAGTCTTTGAATAAGTTAGAATGTCGTCGATGAACACCACCACAAACTTATCCAAAAACTCGTGGAAGATCCTGTTCATGTAATTCATAAACACCGCAGGCGCATTGGTTACTCCAAACGGCATAACCAAGTACTTGTAGTGACCATACTGCGTCCTAAACGCTGTCTTAGGTACATCTGCATCCTTCACTCAGATTTGATGGTATCCTGATCTTAAATCAATCTTCAAAAACACTGCCGCTCCCTTTAATTGGTCCATCAAATCATGATCCTCGGAAGTGGATACTTGTTCTTAACTGTTACCTTATTTAGCTGCCGGTAATCCACACACATTCTCATGCTTCCATCTTTCTTCTTAACCAAGAGCACTAGTGCTTTCCATGATGACACACTTGGTCTCATAAATCGTTTCTACAATAGGTCTTCTACTTGCTTATTGACGTCTACCAATTCCACCGGTAACATCCTGTAAGCTGCAACAAAAATCAGACTTGCCCCCGGAATGAGGTAAATAGCAACTCTATTTCCCTCTCAGGCAGTAGCTCAGAAACATCTTCGGGAAATACCTCCAAGAAATCCTTTACTACTGGAATATACTCCGGCTCCACCATGCTTTTGGTTTCCATTGAAAACATAATCATGAAAGCCTTGGCGTTTATCTTGTTCTCCTACGCTCCTTGGCTCATAAGCCTTAGAACCTCTACCATTATTGCACTGAAGATCAAAGTCTTCTCCCTACAGTCCAGTAGCACATGGTTGGCAGCAAGCCAATCCATTCCAAGAATTATATCCAATTGCGAAAAAGGTAAACAAATCAAGTCCACCTCAAACTTCCTACCATGTACCATTATTGCACACCCCAAACACACCCATGACGTCACAACCAGCTTACCCGTAGGGGTAGTCACCATAACATTACAAGGCAGTTCAGTCACATACAAATTCAGACTCTTCACACAGTCCACAGATATAAAGGAGTGCGTAGCACCCGAATCAAACAGCACATCAAGCAATCGACCCTTAATAATGCATTTACCTCAGATCAGCTCTTCTGACTATAAAGCCTCTGCCTCACTCATAGCAAAGCTCTGCCAGGAATGCTCGGCTTCTGCCCCGTACTTGGACCCGTACTTCTTCTTGATTCTGGCCTCTGAGCTGCACTTGCACTACCGCTTCTCTTAGCGGCCCAACACTCATTGGCAATATGCCCTGACTTCCCACAGTTGTTGCAAGTTATCCTCGACTGTGGGCAGTCCTTCACCATGTGTGGCCCTCCATATCTGAAGCATTTAAGCGACCCTCTGAAAGAACTCGATCCTGAACCACTCATACTACTCTTCTCTTGAGATGAACTCCTTTGAGACTAAGAGCTATTTGATCTCAAGTACGGTCCCCTTGAGAACCTAGGAGGTCTTCTATCTTGCCTCACTGGGCCGACTCCCCTAGTGTCCATCGTCTTCCCTCTTGAGTTAGCTTCAAAAATTCTGTTATTGCTTACTAGGGTGGGCAAATCTGTCAGCTGAAACACACTAACCGCAGCTCGGATGTCTGACCTCAATCCATGCTCAAACTGAGCACACAGATCTTCCTCTCCATCACCATGCTGATAATGAGGCCAGTATTTCATCAGCTCCTAGAACTTAGCTGCATATTCCCCCACAGTCATACTTCCTTGCTTCAGTTCAAGGAACTTCCTAGCTTTTTGCTTCCTTATCTTGGATGGTAGGTCAATTTATACATTATAATTCAGGCAAACAAAACAATCAATACTTATCTTGGATGCTTCAGCCCGATACCCTAGTCTGGTTTGGATGAACTGCTTTGATACCATTATTGTAACAGCCCGACAACTTATTCGAGATTGACGACTATTCCCATAAACCAACATGAGACTTTTCAGTGTGCTTTGTCATTACTTACACACTTCCTGGGAACTTCCTAGAAGGTCACCTATCCCATAATTATCCTTGACGCTTCAGCCCAATACCCTAGTCTGGTTTGGATGAACTGCTCTAATACCGTTATTGTAACAGCCCAACAACTTATTTGAAATTGACGACTGTTCCCACAAACCAATATGAGACTTTTCAGTGTGCTTTGTCATTACTCATACACTTCCCAGGAACTTTCCAGAAGGTCGTGCTTAACTTTGGAGTTCTTAAGTGATAGGCCACCGAAAAGTAAATGCATTTTGTTGGTATAGGTAATCCTAATCAATTGCTTTAAGCTATCTTTAACTGTATACACAGTCTCTGGATCCCCCTCTCATTCTGATGTAAGTTCGATTCATTCATGTGCCCCTTACCACTGGACGCCTGCCAGGTAGCTGCTCCTTGTCAGTGCCACATTGCACCGGCAATCACTCCCCGCCCTCGCCTAGTGCCTGGGTGTCACATGCCAACCAGCTTCCGCATGGTTCGTCCTCGAACCACACCGTACTGGGAGAGAGGCCTGCTTTGATACCAAAATTGTAACACCTTATTCTTAATATTCAATAAATAATAATTGCACAAATTCGGGATAATAAAAGTTCCATTTCAAATAAAGTTCTCAACCTATGGTTTCATCAAATACTTCAAAATAAGAAAAAGGGGTTACAATCTTCCTCAAATCACTACTACAGGACCCTTTTTAAATACACTATTTCCAAATTTATATCCTAGTCCTATAGCAGTTTCATCCACCCCTTTCACTGAGTCTGGTGCTGATTGTCTTGGTTACCAGAAAAATGAATGTAAGGGTGAGCACTCTACACTACAAAAACACATAACTAGGCATAGAGTCTCACTTCCAAATCAAATTCTATACATTTATACAGAAACAAACACAGACAACATTATCACTCGGTACATTATAATTCAATATCGATGCACTAACGACATCAAAAATATTTCACATTCAAAAATACTATTAACGATAACCCCATGCACACGCACGCCAATCACATCCACTGGGCACTGTGATCATAGATTTTCACCATGAATGGTCACCGGTTACCCCCACCTCACGGATACTATGTGGGCAGTCACGGGTTACTCAGCAAAGATAGTGGTCAGAGGTCTAGTCAGGAAGAGAGTGTGTGGCCTGTGGTGCACCCGTTCCACCGTCGGTGTCACCACCACTCCCTCTTTCCCAAGGTATTTCTACCGTCCTCATCTTCCACCCCCCAGTGGATCGCTGAACCATTCACAGCACATTACAACGGCGCTAATACGCCCCAGTTATGCATGCAATATTCATGCTTCATGCGGCACACAGTCCATATTTCATTCATAATATACGACACTAGGCCCACATTTCATTTCACAGATCACGACACATAGCCTACAATTATCCATTCATATTACACGGCCCGCAGGCCCACATTTGTTCACAATATTCATTCTATCATGCAACATCTAGCATGCAATTCACATTCATCCATTCGGGTAAACACACACAATATTCACATCTCATGGCACATGGTCTTCATCACATTTCTCAACAATTTCCTACCCTCTAACTCAGTTACATCACAATATTCAACAATTAATAGCAAATCACACATAATAGAGTAGGATAGAGTCCCCCCTTACCTTGGATTGAAGATCCATACGCTAAATCCACTAAGAAGTGCTCCCCATTGCAGATTTTATCCTAAACACATGGAGAAAAGGAAATCATGAAAATATAGAAAGGGGATGAAAAATCGAAACCCTAGCCATTAAAACTCACCTCTAAGCATTCCTCACAAAGATTCAACCTTCAATCAAGCTCCCGAACGGCTTTGGAGGCAATTAATCGGTAGAAAATAGTTCTGGAAATGAGAGGATCCAAGGGACTTCAAAGGGAGAGGGAGAAACAACCCTCCCCAAACCCTAACTCCCTTTAAATCCTTTTCTAGTCGCGACACTTTCGCTACAGCGAGGTTCCCTCGCTGCCTCGCTGTAGCGAAAATATTAGATGAAACTATACCCTGGTTTCTACAGAATCTCGCTACAGCGAGACTGCACCCCAAAATGCATCCCAAACTGTCGCTCGCTCGCTACAGCGAGACGTCTCTCGCTACAGCGAGACGTCTCTCGCTACAGCAAGAAGGTAACAGTTTCAGTCCTTCCTCCTAGGGCCCTTTCGCTACAACAAGAATCCTCTCGCTGCAGCAAGAATAGCCCAATATTACGCCTTGCATTTAGGCACTTAGCCCATTTCAGCCCTATCCAGTCATGCATACGCATAATACACACATCCATATACTTAATACATATAAGCATCATCATCAAGTAAGTCAACACACACACACACACACATATATATATATATATATACTTAGATTTATATAAATAATAATAATTAATATTACAAAATTTGGGACGTTACACCTATGTTGTAACATCCTCAAAATTTTAGTTAATTTCTAAACCTTACTCTGCAATTGTATGTTACTTCAGGTAAGGGAAAATTTTTTTGTCCCCTTTTCTTTCATATGTTCTTATATGTTAGAGTGGATTTCAAGTCTTTGACACTTTGTTGTTTAAATTTTGTTCCTCTGAGAATTATTCTGTTTAATTTACTTATTGTATATATATGAACTTGCACTCCATATATTTTACCTTCCAAGTGTGCAAGAGTTGTTTTTCCCTTTTCTTTTATTACCTTTTCATTTACCTAGAGATACAACATGTGGAGTGTGGAGACTGAGAGTCTATTTCGACCATCCTTGACTTTTGAACTTTGTTTAAAAGGGGTATGATATAGCTTTGTCGAACACTTACCAAATGCACAAGGTTTTCACAATTATTTGTAGAATAATGTCAACCAAGGTCGAATTCTCGAGGACACGTTTTTATCTAATTCTTCTTTGCCGAATTGTTAAAATGAAACAAAAGATTGGGGAATTTTGAAAGTTTAAGAATAATCTTATCAAACGCATAAAATTCTGGAATAAAAGAGAAATCAAATGAGAATTAATTGATCCACAAGTCATAGGTTCATGCAAACAACATCCTTCATTGTTTCCCTAGTTTGAACATCTAATCCATTAACTAATTCAATCGAATTTGCTAACAAACTAGATTACGAATTTAACTAATAGATCTATCAATATAATTCAATTTCATGAATCAAACTACAATCGCAATTCAATTCAATTCCTATCCCCAAACTTTATCAATATCTTGAAAAACGAAAGAGAAGAGGAGAAAAGAGAGTTCAAACTTGGAGCCACTCTGAATCTTCCTTGCAATTCCCTATTCCTTGTGTATCAATCCAAGAAGCCTAGCCTTCCATTGAATCCAATGCTCAGCCAAGTCAAGAAGAGAGAAAAAGAAAGAAGAAAACTAAAAGTCACACCCAGAGAAGAAAGAGAATTCGAGAGAGAATTTTAGGAGCCAAAACCAAATTTAAAAAAATATGTAAAAAAACAACAATAAAGACGTTTGCAAAGTGGAGCCTCTAAGATATTAATAGGCACCACTTATAATCAGATCCAACACTAAAAGGAAGGGCCCACAAGTGTGATTAAACAGCCCAAATTACAAGCTAATGAAATGTTAATACAAATGAAATGAAATTACAAGAACAAAATTCGAATACAAAAATTCCTGCACAATTTTCCTAACTTCAAAAATTCATAGAAAATACAAAACAGCTCCAATTTGGACGATATGCATATGAATTTTATAGCCCAGAAAATGAGGAATCCAATGCAACTAGAATCAGACCGAACGGACATTTGTGGAAAAAGTTACAATTAAAATAGTGAGTGCAGGTCTAAAAACAAAATTTAGACATTAATTGAAATTGAGTTCCTATCATCCAATTAACTAGGAAATGCCATAATTTGTGAAATAAGGGAACATGAAAGGTAATTTACACACTCTAAAGGATTGAAAATGTGCACAAATAATGCATGCGATCAGGGTACAACTAACCTATAACTCTTTGCTTACCCTCTAGGTCTTTCTAATCACACGTGCTACCCTTGTATTAATACCTTTTAGAGTTTTATGCAGCGTGAGGAGAAAGATTGTTCATCATAAATGATGTGTCTTTTCCCTCGTGGCCTTTCAAATACCCTTCTTAAACTCCACTCATTCTCTTACTTCATTAAATGCCATATTGGTTTTCAAGAAAGGGGGAATTGACTCTCCCTTGTGCCTAGTTATTCTGACGACCAGATGCTCTAACTACCCTTAATTAAGGGGGATAATAATGAGTTGACATCTCATTAATGTGCATTAGAGACCACTAAGCGGCACATTAATTTTTCTTCTTAAATCCTACTAATCCATCCATTTAAAGCTTAGCACGTGAAACCAAGAGGTTTTTAGACAACCCTTAGTGTTCAACCAATCATTTAATAAGCATTATAGCCTTTCTCATTATTTCAAATGTCATAACTAGTTGGCCGTGCAAAAATTAAGTGTAGTGGATTTGGAAAATGAAAAGACATTAGTATGGAGAGAGAAGATTAGACTTGATGCGTCATAAATGCATTGCTGTCTCATTAATTCAGACTTTCATTAATTACCTTTCTTAATGTCTTTTGTGTGTGCTGTACATGTGTGCCTTTTTGTCTTCCTTTAGAACTCTTAAGATTCCTTGCCTCTAAATATTCTACTAGACATTGCCATTAGAACTCATTTATTCCTTAATTAATGTGGCTCGAGACACATTGATACCAACCCTTAAAGATGTTTAATGACCCACTAACTCGAGTTATGAAGAGAGAGGAGAGAGAAACTCGTGAATATAACCTCCATTAAGAACCATTATTCTCATTTAATGTATTTTAATGACACCCTTTCATCTCTATGCCATTACTCTAGGAGAGAGAGACAAGTGCATGATGGCTTTAGGAATATCAAGAGACACTCGAGTTAGGAAGAGAGAGAAAGTGGAAGACATAGAACCTCAGTGGGTTTTTAATGTTAGCCGCCCTTATTAATTGAACATTTTTCTTGACCAATCATAATGCATGCATGCATGCCTGACCCTTAGAACACGCAACTCTCAACCTCTTCATCTTCGAAATATAGTTCAAAAATTGCCTTTTCCATTAGTGCCTAAGGAACACATGTCAAAATTCTAAGAGACAAGACCATAATTCACTTCTTTCATCCTAGGTACCATATTAATGACCTTTTAATACTTCCATAAAGAGGGCACCTCCACTAAGTGGCTGTTTTACTTTTACATGGTCCTTGCCTTTCTAAAGTACACTGGGTGTCGTCTTTTCATCTTCCTATACACCATTATCCTCTAATTAATCTCCCTTACAGACTTTGTTCATTATCCCATTAAAACCTCTACCCATTATTACTCTCATCTACTGCATTAGCTTTTGAGTAAGACTCGAGAGAGCGGGACATGATTAATCTCTATTAATTAAGTGTAGTAATAACCAACCGCTTACATTTAAATGTCTCAAGGAATGTTCAACATGTGGTGACCAATCCACTTCCATAGGTTTCCTCATTAATACCATATTCTATTATTATCCTTCTTCTTAACTGGACTCATATTAAATCCTTGAGAAGCATTTAAATGATAAATTCTTATATGGCGTTAGTTGTCTTAGTAAAGTACAAAGGGCATAAGGACTTGTAGTGGAAGATGATTTGGCAAGCGAAGTTCTATAGTGGAAGGAGAGTGTAACGCCCTAAATTTCCTTCACTCTATAAATGATTGTTGAAATATATAAACCTCATTGAATAAAATAAATGTAGAACATAAAGACTCTAGAACTAAAATTTTCTTTAACAAAATTTATTGAAATGAGTCTGATCGATAAAGAATTGAATAATATAAAAAGAAAATAAATATGTAAATTTTTTTAGGCTATCTAGAATATTTTTATATGATTTATAAGAGGGTTTGAAAGATCCAAAAATAAAAAATAAACAAAATTGCAAAATTTGACCAAAATAACCAAACTGTCCTTAAAAATACCTAGAATGGAGGCCTCTTTTGGGCAAGCAAATGAATGAGATAAATTCTAGAATTTTTATGGTAATGTAATGGACCAAATAGATTTATGGATGTTCAATAATCAAGCCAAAAATCCAAGAACAAAATTCAAACCAAATTCCTCAAAAATAGCCCACATATAATGTGGAAAATGACCTATTTTATGCCAAAAACTTGTAAAATTTGTAACATACCCAACCTAATTCAATTTGCACGTTTTCTTGGCTTGAAAGACAAGCCAATTGACCCATAAATGAAGCATGGAAGAAGCTGGAAGGAAGTATCCAATAAAAAAGAAAGGCAAGTCAAGCAAGTCAAGGTTTTATGGTTAAGATTTTGAATAAGGTGCAAGACTCAATTTCCATCCAATTTTGAATTTAGGAATCATGACTACCCTAGCCAAATAGGATTAGAAGATAAAATATAAAATAACTAAAAGAATTAGAAAGCAACCAAGAGAATTTGAGTATAATTGGATAAAGAATCTAAGGACAAGAATCATGATGGAGGGCAATTTTGGCATTAGAAAAGATGACCATGTGTAGGCTTATGAGAGAAGCTTTAATTGGACCCTCAAATTAAATCTCCACACTTGCTACAAGAGGGAGTAATTGTGAGGGGCCAAGGGAGGGAGAGAAATAAGCAAAAATTTTTAAACTCCATGCATAGAAAGAAGACCACTTTCACATAAGAATGGAGCAACCATGCAAGGAAGAGAGAGTTTCCAAATTTAACAGTCTTTAGCAATCTTAAAACACTTCTACAATCATTTCCACACCTATCTCTTGAACTCCACCAAGTTGAATAATCCATCCACTTACCATAAAAGTCCTACAGTGGATAATAAACCCCACAAAATTTACAAAGCAACCAACTTTCTTGATGAAAACCTTGATCACGTGGAAGAGGATACCAAAGGAGGTGGAAGATAACTTTCAAGAGGTGGAAAAGAGTGAGAGAAAGAGAGAAAGAGAGAAAGAGGACTTCTCAAAGATCAAGCCAAGATCAACCAAAAATCAAGTAAAGGGGAATACTATTTCATAAATTAAAGGAATACTTAGTTAAATGAATTTTTGAGTCAAAGGGGAGCCTTTAACCCTTTTTGTATGATGAAAATTTTGTGTTTTTAGTATACATATGAAAGAAAAATTGATTGGAAAAATAATACACAAGAAAACCACTAAAATAGCAAAAACAGAAAGTTCTATAGAAAAATCAAAATTAACTGTAAACAATATTTGAATGTAATTTTGTTAATGACTTTGTTTGCTATGTTTTATTTTCATTTATCCATGATATATTCATGTGAATTTATGCTTTGGAATTGATTAGATGGACTTTGGGAATTTTCTACTAAATTGCATATTTCTGTCATGGATAAATATGGGTTTTCTGTAAAATTTGTTTCTAAGGGTGTATTCTGAAATTTTTCTCTTTAATCTATGTTGTGTGATTTTATTTAAGGATAGTTAAGTAAGATATATGTTTTTCTCTTTGGTTTGGATTATATTGGAGTTAAAAAGTATTTTTAGGACATTATTAAAGATTTTCATGTGAAACTTTAATAAGAAATGGACTAAAATTGGAAATTTACTATAAGAAGGACCTATGGAACCTTGAACATATTTGGAACCTCTGGACTATATGATAAATATGATGAAAACAAAGATGTAAGAATAAATTTGAAAGATTGAACCTTAACATGATGATGGACTACGATTTTGGACCAAAATAGACCTTAAAAGTGCAAGACACTTGACCACATGTGTGGTAGAACCAAGAGAATATTTTAGAACTTGTGGAGATATGATTCAAGACCCATAAGCTCATTAGAATTTTTTTGGACTATCTAAGAATTACCAAAAAAATTGAGAAAAGGACCTTTTTGCAATTAACATAAAGTAAAAGGACTAAATTGCAAATAATGTTACATATGAGAAAACCTTTGTAAAAATTTTTGTTAGTATTTTATTCATGTGTATAATTAGATTTTGAAACTTTTCCCACTGGTTTACTTTTTTGGATTTAAATTGAATTATTTATGATTTTTCTAAGTTTCTGCTACATGAAAATAGTATTCTAGGAGCAGTGTGCCTTGATTCAATTTCGTTTAATTTTCTTTGTCTAGCGTTATTTTATCTCTATTTTTGTATAAAAATAGATTATTAATGGAACTTTTCTCACTATTTTCATTTGATTTGAATTTGAAAAAAAAATATATATGAATTTTTGAATATTATGATGTGTGCGGATGATTTCTTGAGAACAGCTCACTATAAATTCTCTTCGTCTTAAGTTCCATGAACAATATTATTTTATTTATATTTTTTTACAAAATCAGACTTCATAAGTAAAATATTCCCTCTGAGTTAGCATAAATTGAAGTTAAGTTTAAATAGTTATGATTTTCTCAATATGTTATTGTATGAGAGTAACATTTTGTGCATGCTCCTGAGAAACTTATTTTCATTTTAAAATGTATAAGTGCCATTATTGTATTATTATTTTTTTTATGAAAATAGAGACTATAAGAGAAATATCCTCACTGGTTTGATGAATTTTAGACTTAAAATAAAATAATTATGACTTTTCAATTTACCTGATTATGAGAATTATGTTACTTAGAGTGATAGAGAATGTTTAGGACTTATTATGGAATCTGGAAGCTATAAATTTTTAATTATATTTTTATGTAAAACTATATAACTAAAGTGAAATAATTCTTCTGGTTTCATGAATTTTGATGGTGAATTGAATAACTTATGATTTTCCCAATATGTTGTTGTTAAATTGTGCTATTCTGTGACATGAACTGAGAAATTAAAGCACGAATTGATGTCTAGGAATAGTTTATTTTGGAAGTATTTTTGTATGAAAATAGACATGTTAGTGACAATAATATCACTAGTCTCATGTGTTTTGGATGAGAATTGAATTTATTATAAATTTTACAATATGCTGGCTGTTTAGTGAAATGATCTAAGAACAGTAGAGGTAAATTGAAACTTGATTAATTCTTTGGAAGCTTTTGTATTTTGACTGTAATTTTATATTATAGTATACATTTAAAGGAATAAAACCTAGGTGATTTCATGATTTTTGGACTTGTATTAAATTAGTTATTAATTTTACAAGTTAGTTCATGAAATATGGAAAATTTTGATTGTTAGCCATGTCCATGTAATTGATTGGTCTCTTGAAATAGAGATGTTATAATGTGCCTGTTAGATAATTAATGGCTATGATATTATTTGTGTTTATAATTGTGTTTGATTTTACCATAGGGGATAGGAGACTGCCCAAGGCTTACAGGAGACCAAGTCTAGCTAACTTGTATCATAGGTAGTAGGAACTTTGCTACTCTATCATGACAGACACTAGAGCATACCAAGATTAGTTTGAGTGTGGGCTGCTAGTAGTGATCATAAAATGAGAATTGTGCACTTATGTTCTAAAAAAACTTTTTGGATATTTTCCTAAGAAGTATCAGATAATGGAGATTGAACTATTAAGAATAGGGACGTCTCAAAGAGAGACACTAAAGACGCATTTAATGAAGGAATAGGTGGCCGTCTCTTGTATTGACACGCGACTATTGAAAGGAGGCAAACACCTAATGCAAAGGAGTGAAGAGAACAGGATTAAATGTAATGGTCTCTCTGTTTACTGCCATATATATATGTGTGTGTGTGTGTGTGTGTGTGTGTGTGTGTGTGTGCATATGTGAAAAAACTTAGCCTTTTTGCATAGATAGATATCCACATTTTCACTCTCTGCTATGAACATTCTTCCTCTACTTGAAGAAAAAGAGAGAAACCAAAAGCGAGAGAGAGGCAACCACTGTACCTTCCTCTTTCACCCTACATTCTAAAAGAGTTGAGAGTTATGCATAAACCTTTTAATCCTCAAATAGTTATTATTGAACTTCTACAAAAGATCTTAGAACTCTTTTTCTCTTCAAATCTTTGGCATGCTCAAGATGTATTCTTTGGCCCTTTCCTCCAAAATGAGAACCACGAACTCGAGGCTCTGCTATGCTTTTGCCATACTCAGAGAAAAGAAGAAATGAACTTGATGGAGGGAAGCTTCTACCCACTGCACTAACCTGCGACTTTTGCATGCAACTGTATTCGAGGTAAGGGGGTCCATGTGTTTGTGCTTGAATGTGTGTTATTGTTTGTTGCATGTGCTTTTTCATCCTTGCTCCACTCATGGATGCCATTGAAAATTACTTGCATGATAATTTTCTCTTCATCCCTGAATATTCTGATCAAACCTAACTATTGAATAATGCTTTGATGCTTGATGGGTGCGATTGTGGGTAAATTTCATTGCATGTCACCGATGATTTCTTATTTTTATTTTACTTATGTGAATATGCTTCTCTTGCTGGTTGTGATGAATGTTACTAAACGAAACCGTAATCCATGTTGTTTTTCTTGAATCCATCTTATTTTCCTTTTCAGTTTAGCCCTGAAGATTAAGGCACAGATTTTTGAATTATTTGCTGAATAAAGTATGCTTCAATTTGCTTGCATGGTGGCCGATCAAAATGAAAATCTTATTGCATCTTACAACTATTGTATTTCTTGCCTCTATGTCCTCTACTTGACTTCCGGGCTATGTTCAAAAAACTTTAATTTTTTTTCCTATTGATAAATGAGTTGAGGAGGATGCATAGAGGGGTGCTTTGGTGGATTTTTGAATTGTGTGTGAAACTCCGTTAAAACTTGTTGATCAACCTTCATGAAAATGACTTGTTCTGTGACCGTAGTGATGTAACTTTGTGTATGTTTGGTTGATTACCTTGTTTAAATGAATGATCGGTGGGCTTGCATGAAGTTCTTCTTCATTTTCTTTCATTCCTTGAGCAAGTTAATGAACTAGGAAGTGTTCTGGTGAGTGTATGAAATGTGATTGAGTGTTTGATTTGATTGCATGTGACTATGATTTTATGAATACATTATTCGTTGGTGTCCAGATCATGTGTTGTCTGTGTTCTGCAGTGTGTCACATTTGAATAAATATATGAACCTTATAACCTTTGTAAGGATATTTAACTACAAACCTAATGCGTGATAAATTTCAAAGGCTGCATGCATAATCGCTATATGTGTTCTTTACTTACTGTGAAAATTTTAAATTATTCCTATCTGCAGAATGATTGTACCTTCTTTGCACTTTTTAAAAATTCGTGAGATTTTGTGCCTTTTTTCATGTATTAGTTGAAAATGTGGGAAAAATATATTTTTTTTTTGTATTTTCATCCTCTAAACTAGTCGCTATTTTTTTGCAAAATTCTACACTTTTTTCTTTCTAAAATTGCTATTGTTTTTCTACATAATTTTGTATTGTTATACTTTGAACTTAACACTACTTTCTACATTAAGTTACTATTCTACATTCTCCTGTCCATTTATTTCTACATCAAAAGGAATACCAATATGCATGTTACATCTACTGCTTTGTTATTTCTAATATGAAAGAATGAACTATTTAGCGTACTAGTGCATTTTGCATGTTGTACCTTACTGCATAACTATTTTTGGCATGAAAGAATAAGTGAATCAACACTTTACAACATTTTGTGTATTGTACCTTATTACCTATTTGTTTTAGCGTCAAATGACTTATTCTCATATTATTCTACATTTTGTATGTATGTAATCCTACCCTAAGAACAGACCTTTCCAATGCACATTATATGTCAAATTCTACATCAAAAGAGAAGCATTTTCAGCATGCTATTACATCCACTTGTTTCTTCATAAAAGAGAAATTTTTTCGCACTAAATTGTATATAAATTCTACATTGCATTGTGAAAATAAATGTCTTTTTGCTATTGCTTGATTGATGTTATTAGTTGAATTGAAAGAATGTAATTATTTGATCTATCTCTAATTTATTAAGTTAGCGTGATGATTTGAATAGGTGTATGTTAGTCCTACCTTGCAATATGTGATTGCGACTCTTAGAATGAGTTCTGATTTGAGTATATAAGCTCGTGTACTAGTATGTCTAAAACGAAAGTGTATAATTTCAAAAGAGAAAGGTCCTCTGACTTTAAAAATATGGTGTGACGATAGTTTGAGATCTCTACAGAATTGTGTTGAAGTTGCATGTTTAAAGTGTCACACTTAACTCAGTGAAATATGTGGAATATTATTAGCTCCTAAACCACTGGTTGAATTGTAAATACACACACATATATACATAGACATTTGCAATTGCTTGAGCCACAATCTAATTTTGGAATGATTGATTCCTTTTACTTGTGTGCGACTTAATAAGCAATGGAGATGTTTGGAAGTGCTGTGTATTGCCAATTCATTCTATGTGTTATGGACTTGAGGCTTGGATTTGTGACAAGGACTGAAAACCTCAATGTGAAATGGATGGTGGCGAATGTGTATGATTGTCAATGAAAAAGTGTGTGATAATTGACACCCAAATGGGTGATGAAGTGCCTGAATGTGATATCCTCTAAAAGAAAGAGGAAGGTGAATGAAGAAACGGTAATGATGAAATGTGGAAGGCTAATTAATAAAATTGTTTGTCCATGAATTATGACATGAGTTGATGAAGTCGTCAAGCCTACAGTTTGGCACAACTGTGGGATGTGGGGTGTTCAAGTTCCTGGGAGAACCTTGGGGGTAGTTGTAACACCTTATAATTGTAATTTCTAAATAAAATGAATTTCGTAAAAATGTTAACAAAATAGATGTTTTCATTCAACAGTAGTTCAAAAAAACTCAATTTCATAAAGTGGTTCTTAAAAGGAAATGATTACAAGTTTGTTTCATAACTTGCGACTGGACTCAAATATACATTAAAACTTCCAATAAAATTCTAAGTCCTATAGCAGTGTCATCCATCCTTCCTTTAGGGGGCTCAGTGTTGATCGTCTTGATTACTTGAAAAATAAGCGTAAGGATGAGTCCTCTACTCTAGCATAAGCACACAAATAAGCATAAGACTCACCTGAACTATCTCACTCAAGGCACACACAACAATCACAGGCAGGTGCGCTCACTGCACTGACAACCAATTACAAATACATACATTTACACAAACACATGTGCGCTCACTGCACGTAGCCACGCTCACTGTGGCACTATGATCACAGATTCCTTATGCCCTCAACCTCAGGGACTTACTCAGTTATGCTATGGATGGTCGCTCGAATAGCTCCCGCTCTATGGATACAACATGTGCGATATTGAGCCCCCCTGGCAAAGGTGTTAGTCAGAGGCCGAGTTAGGAGAAAAGTGTGTGGCCTGTGGTACACCCACGCTCACTGTTGGTGTCACCACCACCCTCTCTTCCCCAAGGTATTACTACTACCCCCATCTTCCACACCTCCGGTGTATCTCTGAACCATTCATAGTTCTAACACCCAAACACATCATCATTCATTCAACATGTCATGCACACTCATTTTCAACCTTTCACATTATTCAAATTGTAATAAAGGGCATGTCGACACAATTTCATTCATATTAAAACCAACCATTTCATCACAATTGTCATACATTATGTTCAACTTATTCACAATCACATTTCTTTCATACACACATCATTTTCTTGCATCCAATGGCAACCAACATAAGCAAATTAATCAATTTCACATAATATGCCGGAGGTCAGACACCTCCAGACTCAACCCAATTCGTATAATTCATCAATACACATAACCTCATCTCCTATTTCTATCACATTACTATATTCATTCAAATAAACTCATTCCTAACAAAGATAACTAGAGTAAAGTAATCCCCTTACCTAAAAAATGAAGACCCGACACGAAACATTGATAGAATCGTCTCCCTACAAGAATTTCGTCCTTAAAGCACACATAAATACTAAGAAAACTTAGGGGAAACCTCAGAAAATGAAGGAGAGGGACGAAAACCGAAACCTTAACCATAGAACTTACCTCCAAGAGCTCCAAACACTTCCCCAATCCTCAATCTAGCTTCCAATTGGTCTTGGAGGGGCCCCAAACGGTCGGAATAGGCTGGGTGGAGAGAATTGTGAAGGAGAGAGAGGGAAATCATGAAAAATAACTCTCTCCTCGAACTCTAACCCTTCAAATACCCCTCTGGTCGTGACACTCTTGCTACAACGACACACCTTCTCGCTGCAGTGACACGTGATGAATCCACTTTTTATTATATTTTTACTTGCCTTTTTAGTGCTCCTTGATAGAAAAAATGGACTTAGATAGTGCAAATAATATAGAAATCATATTTTGAGTAAATATCATAGGTTTATTAATTTTTTGTTAATTTGCATTTAATTACATAGATATAGATTGTAATTTTAATTATCTTGATAATTTTGCAGAGTCCCCAAGTTAATTTTGAGAAATCTTGGTCCTTGGATGAAAGTTGCCCCCAAAGTAGCCACTTTTAGGAGCAAAAGTGGCAACTACAGCAAATCTGGGCATTAAAGGTTCCAAAGTAGCTACTTTCAAGTCCAAAAGTGGCAACTCCAGAGAGCTCCAGGGACGCCATTTTGGAAGCATTTTGCGCGTGGCCACTATTGCCTTTCAAAGTGGCTACGCATCCAAAGTTCCCACTTTCAAGTCCAATAGTAGCAACTCCAGGAAGCCTAGGACGCCACTCTTTGAAGCATGTTGCGCGTGGCCACTATTGCCTTTCAAAGTGGCTACACACATCCAAAGTTCCCACTTTCAAGTCCAATAGTGACAACTCTCGAGAATTGACAAACTTACAAGAATTGCGCGTGGACACTTTCAAGGCCCAAAGTGGACACTTTCAAAGGCAAAAGTGGACACTTTGCTGACATGTCATCCACTATAAATAGATTTTAGGAATTAGGGTATGGGACTTTTTACACTTTACACATTTTTCCTTTGCCAAATTGAGACAATTTTCCAGAACATTGGAGTCTTGGGTGACAACCAAGGGTCCTCTATAGGTTTTAATTTCCAATTTCCCTTTTGATTTTTGTAGAATTTACATTAATGCTGCTTACTTTCTTGCATTTCTTTCTTTCATTTGTGAAGCCCATCCACATGGAGGGTTAAACTTTCTTGTAATTCCTAGTCAATGCACATGAATCTTGAATTCTTGGGATTAATTGAAATACAAATCTTTCTTTCCTTGAATTTATTAACCCCAATCTCTGAATGAAATGGAATTTACATGAAGGGAACATTGCTTAATGAACCCTAATTTACCTAACGAAATTCTAATTCAAAATTGCTTAATTTTGATTAATCCTTGAGGTTGCTTAATCTTAGGGATAGATATTGGAACCCATTAAGATGCTTAATTTTAATTGGGATGTTAAAGTTAGTTTTCGCTTGTTAGATTAACTTAATTCAAGGGAAAGAAAAAGGATTATTGAATCATTTGAAAGAATAATGATGGAACTCATTGCTTGACTAGGGATTACTCATTTTAATTGATTGAATTTCATTAATTCACATTTTGTTCTTGATTTAAATCTAGAAATTGACAAACCTCCCCCCAATTTACTTGCTTTAAAATCCATGGTTACACTTGTTCGATGTATGTTCCCAACCAAAAATTCCTTGGAGACGACCTAGGATAACACCCTAGTACTGCATTCATTTCTTTGCATATTTGATGAGGATTAACGACAATCTTTTGCATGACGAGTAGCTAAATTCATTTCATCAACATGCCCTCTCGCTACAGCAAAAAACTAAAGAAAATTGCACTCTGGTTTCTGTAGAATCTCGCTACAGCAAGACCCTCTCGCTACAGCGAGACTGCACCCAGAAATGCACCCTAAACTATCGCTCTGTTACTACAGCGAGAAGGCGACAGTTGCATGCCTTCCTCTCAGGGACCTCTCGCTATAGCGAGAATGCCCTGCACCAAGACTTAACCTATATCTTCCATTCCAAATTCCAATCACACACACGCGTCTACATACATTTACATATATATGCATTCACACACACATTCTCATTAAACTAAGGCACATCCTTACATCCATATCACCATCAAAATCAATCAATACACCACAAAATAAAAAAATATCAATATATATATATATATACACGATTAATTAATAATACAAAACTCGGGGCGTTACAGTAGTAAGGGTGGTTGCCCCAATGGCACAGAGTAGCTACCGTGACTGGGACACATCGCCAATAAACTTTCACTAATCCCGACGTGAGCAAGCATTACCAAGTCGTGGTAGGTCCATTCCTGAAAGACACTCTTGAAGCGTGAGTTGTCGACAATTATTAATTTTTTTTTTATGAAACTTGTGTTGTGATGTGATGTGGAGTAAGGAATGGAATCCTTCGACCGCCTCTGACGTTAAAAGAAAGATATTGTAATGATGATAATGATGTTGCAAGTGACTGGGATCCTCATGCATTGCATCGTATGACTAAATAAAGAGTGAATTTTATAAGGAACTTGCATCATGCATCATCTAACATATGTTTGGCTATGTTATGTTGTTCGATTTGTTGGATTGATTGATATTAGGTGTTATGGATGTGATTCAAAATAAACCCATTGTTTGGATTGTCATGTGACTTAACTTGTTCTATCTATTACATGGACTCACCCTCTTATACATTTTGTGTCTTTCTTTGTTTGCTTATTTGCTCTTTGTGGGTGTGTAGATGAGCCAAGACTAAATCAAGGCGTGGACCCTAGTATTAAAGGAAGACATATGGTTCTACAATCCAACCTTACAACAATGTATCTTTCGTGTATTTGTGACCTTAAGTACAACTAGTTGAGACCTCCAAGATGCATGGTTGAATTCTTTAGAGGGGCGCACTTCCTCTGATTGTTTTCTTTTGTAATTATCATCTTTGTATAATTATAGTGTTGGGACTGCTCTTAGGATTAAATAGAGTTAATAACTATTTTGAGTTGTACTTTGTGTTCTATAAATATCAATTATTGTATTTTTATTGACAACAAGATTAATTTGTATTAAATGATTATTTACATATTTACTTATGATAGTGTTATTTTCAAACCATGGTTTACGCTTAGGAAAGAAGAGGATTCTATATGTGTTCTTATGAATGATAAGAATTGTTGAGTATTCATGTACTTATATATGTATGATTTATAATTTCTGACTAAGTGTTGAATACCAATATAGCAAGTATATACCTTGTATACATGAATACTAAGATGATTTATTAAGTGTAAATGTGTTATGCACGTTAATTCTATTATTCGCCACATGTAAATTACCTACCTAAGCATGCATATATGCCACTTCCCGCATGAAGGTGTGAGGTGCCCAATTAGGCCATTGAGTCTGTATTAGGAACGTCACATATGTCAGGTCATAGGCCTAGGCTTAGGCTCTAGTTTATGTAGTAGGTTTGGCCCATTTAATCTCTGGCCTAGTCCATTCCCATCCCTACTTGCACTTCACGAGAACTAATTTCTTGCTCATTGTCTTCTTAGATACTCTTTAATGTAATTTTGTTAGTTTCTAATGACTAATTCCCTAAAAAGTGACCTCTTCTTCCTAATATCTAGGGCAGTCTCAACATGTTCTTCGATTGCCCTATCTTCCCCACACATAATGACCATCTTGTCATAGTTTGAAATAGATTTTTTCATCCATTCTTTAGCTTTAGGCTTAGCTTGTCAAATAAATTATTAAACAAAGTTAGAAATAAATACTATAAAATTATATAATATCAAGAAGTTCAAATTTTGTAACATACCTGAATTAGTTTTTGCCAAACTTTGACATTAGCAAGCCATCACTTAGCATTTAAATCTCATACAAATCCACTTAAATTTTTGAAGATGTCATAACAATTGGTAAAATTTCATTTCAATAACTTCCAGCGATCTTTCACCTTATCCTTTTTAAAAGGCTTGTTAAATTTTTCTTGTAACTCTTCAGTTATGAAGTCATAGGCCTCTAATGTAAAACTTCTACCCACCTTATTTCCCTTATTTCGTTGATGTAGAAAGGCATCAACAAGAGTATTATCTATTTCTGGTGTCCATATTTCTCTTTCTAGCTTAGACATAATTCCTAAACACAAGATTAAAGAAAATGTATGCATGTTATATATAAAAAAAATGTATATACTAATTAAGATCACAAAAGTCATCAAATCACAAAATATATCAAATAAATATATAAGTCAAGAAGTATAATCTCTCCACATAGAATCAGCTATTAGAATTCCCTAAATTCTCCCCTAGATGAGTATGTTCTTCTTCTTCAATATCATCTACTAAGATATGATCATTTTGAGGTGCACTCTGATTTTCAATTTCTTTCACCTCATCAATCAACTCTTCATCAGGATCTCTTACCAACAAATAATTATGTAGAATACAAAATGATATGATGATCATATTTTGAGTCTTGATTTTATAAATTGATTTTATGCCACTTGCAATGATTGGAAATCATTTTTTTTTTCAAAATTCCAAAAGCTTTTTCACCAACATTTAGCAATAATGAACGTTGATAGTTGAATAATTCTTGAGGTGTACGAGGTGGATTTCTAGAGAAAAATTCTTTCAAATGATAACGAGTTGATCTAAATGGTGTGAATAGTCCCTTTCTCAACAAGAATCCAAAATATTATAACTCTCTCTCTCTTTCACACACACACACACACATATATACCTCTAGTTATTTTAAGACAATTTGTTCTATGTAGTGCATCTTTTAATATTCTTGAATCAGATGCAGTGCCCTCCCATCCAGCATAAGTAAATTTTAGGTTAAATGAACATGCAATCAATACGTTTTGTTTTGGAAAATCTTTTCTACCATGATACTTTGTGGCTTCAGTTGATGACACTTTTACATAAACATGTGTATAATTAATTGCTCCAACACAATCCTAGCATTAGCATTTTGTTATTAATATATATATATATATATATATATATATATATATATTAATGACTAGTTCTCTAGATTTGCCTTTACATTCCATGTACAGTATTTAAATTCGGTACAGCAGTTCTTGAGTTCTTTTGAATAGAGTTGCAGCAATAAATCCCGTGGGTGAAGGGTGGTAAGGTTGATTTGACAATGTATTCAAAAGAAATTAAAAGAACATAAGAGGCTAGTGACTATAGTAAACAAATTTTTATTTTTGTAAAAAAAAAAAGAAAAAAGGTTCACAAATAAGTTGATCTAGTCAAAAAAGTTATTAATAATTTACTAGATATATTTTAGAATCAAATGAGAGTGATGAACCAGAGGTTATTTTTATGATGTCTCGTCTCTTAAGCTTTTTTTCTCATATTTCTCTTCACTCTAACTCTAGGTCATCTTCCTCTCCTCCAAAACCAATTTTCTCTTAAATGACCAAGAGAAACAGTCTCTTGAAATTACTCCCAAAGCATGGATTAGTGGACTATTCCAGAAATCCTTCAAGATACATTATATGTTCCTAATGACCAAACCAAAAGAAACAATTCTGATTACATTATCAAAACTGTTGAAAACAATATTCCTCTAGGTCAAGACATAGGAGAAGAATTTTATCTCTTATCAAAACATTCGGCGAATGAGCATATGAGAAAGTACAAATACCTCTATATAGGATGTGTTTAAGTCGCCATAAAACCTTTGATAGACATGGGTATAGATGTTGCTATCTTAACGTGTCTTAGAGATATTAGACATAATAGGTTTGAAGACTCATTAATAGGCACAGTAGAAACTAGTCTAGGGCAAGTACCTATTTACTTCAACTGTTATCCAAACAAAATGATGAGTCTTATGGATAAAAACATTTTGGATTCCCTATTCCTCAATATTCATGGTTTAGACATGAAAGAGGGATCAATTCCCACAACATTAATTTATATGATTCAGTACAAAGTCATGAACTCTTGTGCGTCTAGGGTCCTTCTCAAACTCCAGAAAGGTGAAACCACCCTATTTATTACAGATATGACTAGGGCTAATGTATCCCTTCCTAGAACGATTAAGTGAGATGAAGTCACTCTCCCAGAAAAGTGGGTTATGGACAAGGCTACGTCTTCTGTCCCCAGACTTGCTCCTTAAATCCAAGAGATTTCTTAAGACAATTTCAGGAAAGTTAAAATAACTTTCAATAAGAGAAACTTTTTCTCCTCTAGAATAGAAGCCTTTAATAAACAATCAAACCTTGTCTCTAGGAGAAGATCTTTCTCTTCTAGATCCCAAATTTTTAGGTCTGACATATCGAGATCTGTATCTCATGTTCCATCTCACATAAACCTACAAGGTTTAGATACTTCTTCTAGTATTCCTAGAACAATATATCAAACCTCAGAAAAAAAAAAGAAGAAAACCAGAGTATTCAATCTCCAACTTACTCCTCTCTTAATAAGTCTTATGATATTGTCTCATAAGTTTGTTATTGATAAAGAAACCCTTAGGAAATAATTCTATTATGCGGAATGAAAATTTCAGAAAGAGTAGTTTTTCCAGAATTATAAGGGTAGTAATAAGAAAGATATCCAAGGGGAATTTTACAAATTTCTCAAAAAAGTCAAACCAAATATTCCTTTCTTTGATTGGTTTCATGCGTATACCATTAAAAACAATTTAGATTATCCTTGGCAGGTAGATATTATTAGTAATCCTACTGCTAACGTCATTTCCTGGCAAATCAAAGATGGACAAATAGTACAAAGTGATCTTCCTCCTTCAACTCAATTCTAATTGCCTAAATTAAAAGATAATGGTGGCAATCCTGTCATGGCTATGCCATTCAAAACCAAACTCACTGATGAGCCTATATCTCCTAGTGATATCTAAGGCCTCATGGAACAGACTAATTATACCAATAAATACCTCCAGATTTTAGAAGATAAAATCTCAAATTCTTCTTCTTCTTCTTCTTCTCAGATCCAATGAGAAAAAAACCCTTTTAAACCATTCAAAATTAGTGTCAAAGTCAAACAGAAAATCTTAAAGCTTAGGCAAAAATAGAAATATAAAATTCCTGAAGAATTAGGTGATCCTAGTGAACTATTAAGTAGAATTAATTCAAAGAAGTTTTAGAAACAAAAAAAAAAACCTAAAGAACTTATTAAAACAAACAAATTTGATGTAAATAGCATTTTCAAAAAATTAGAAAAATTCTATAAAATCAACCACTATTCAATATCTCTAAATTGAGATTAGTAATCTTAAAAAGGAGATCCGAGAGATCAAAGATCAACAACAAATTCATTAAATAATTCTTTCACAACTTGAAGATGATGAATCAGAAGTTGTGAAAGAACAACATTCTGAAAAAAATGATTTTGAAAATCCTAAAGAGGAACAATTCAATGGTTTGATTCATAAGGTCAAAATCTAAAAATTTTACATTAATATCAAAATCATTATTGAAGATTTTGTTCTTGATACTTTGACACTTTTTGATACTGATGCTGATTCAAATTGCATTTTAGAATAATTAATTTCTACTAAATATTTTGAGAAAACTTTTGAAAAGAGCAGCACTATGAGTGGTTTTAAGCTTAAGATTAATTATAAATTATCTAAAGCTATTATTAAAAATAAAGGTTTTAAGATAAAAACAAATTTTCTTCTTGTAAAAAATTTGAAGAATGATGTTATTCTGGGAATGCCTTTTATAAAAGCTTTTTTCCTGCTTCAAAATTCAAAAGAAGGAATCTCGACTTACCACTTAGTTAAGCAAATTGTTTTCAAATTCTCTAATAAACCTTTTACTAGAAATATCAATATTTTACAAAGAAAGATTAATAAAATCAATTTTTTGAAAGAAGTCTCTTTTGCTAATATTGATAATCAACTGAAGAGTCTATCATTGCAGAAAAAGATTCAATCTCTTTTAGAATCCATTCAATCTTCTATATGTTCTAATCTTCCTTATGCGTTCTGAAATAGAAAAAAACAGATAATAAGTCTTCCCTATGAGAAAGACTTCATAGAAAATCAAATTCATACCAAGGCGAGACCCATTCAAATGAATGAAGAACTTCTTCAATATTGTTAGAAAGAGATCAAAGATCTCTTTGACAAAAAATTGATCTGAAAGAGTAAGAATCCTTGGTCTTGTTTTGCATTCTATGTTAATAAATAGGCAGAGTTAGAAAGAGGAACTCCCAGGTTAGTAATCAGTTAAAAATCTTTAAATCAAACTTTTCAATGGATTAGGTATCTTATTCCTAATAAGAAAAATCTTCTTAACAGACTCAACTCTGTTAAAATCTTTTCCAAGTTTGATATGAAGTCTGAATTCTGACAAATCCAAATTAATGAATCTGATAGGTATAAAACTGCCTTTATAGTTCCCCTTGGACAATACAAATGAAACGTAATGCCCTTTAGTCTAAAAATTTCTCAGTTTGAATTTCAAAAAATTATGAATGATATTTTCAATCCTTACTCAAAATTTATCATTGTCTACATCGATGATGTCTTAATTTTCTCTTAGTCCATTGATCAATATTTTAAACATATAAATATTTTTGTTAATGTTGTCAAACAAAATGGTCTTGCTATGTCTAGACCGAAGATCAGTCTTTTCCAAACAAATGTCAGATTTTGGTCATAATATTCATCAACCATTATTCCAATTAGCAGATCTATTGAATTTGCTAATAAATTTTCAGATAGAATCCTTGATAAACCCAGTTGCAAAGATTTTTAGGATGTCTTAATTATGTGGGTGAACTTATTCCTCACCTCAACAATGTCATTAAGCCTTTATATGATAGGAATAAGAAAAATCCTCCAGCTTGAACAAACATTCACACCAATGTCATTAAAGAAATCAAAACTAAAGTCAGAGAGATAAAATGTCTTTATCTCCCTGATCAATGAATTTTTATACACTTGTGATAGCTTTGTAATAGGCCTAATTAGTTGTAAATTGTTCTTAATTGTATTGTTTTGGCTGAGATCTATATTATTGGGCTTAATTGTTAAACTTTGTTAATTTTTGAATTTTAGAGCCTTTTGACCTTTGCTTATTGTGTAGGTAATATCTCGGGCTATAGTTATTGGATTTGAGTGATTCCAATTGCATTTGGAAGCTAAGAGATGGGCCTACAACACTCATATAGATTTAAAGGCTGAATCATAGCATCCAAAAACAGAATTGGACCAAAACTGGGCTAGAAGATGTAATTCACGGATTCTGGACGTTAGTGCAGTGTTTGGGTCATATCTCGGCCCATAGATGTCCAATTCAACTCATTCCAGTGGCATTTGAAAGCTAACATCTGTAGATTGAAGGGCATATCAATTACAAATAATAAAAGATGCGTTTCCTTAGCGAATTTGAAGGAGGAAGTTACGGTTTGTTGCTGGATTTTTGAAAAGTCAGATTTGAATAAAAGATGGAGAGTTTTTCTTTTTGAGGACGTGTTTTTGGGAACTCGTTTTTTTTTAGAGATTTTTCTTTTTCATGAGCTTCCATCCATGGAGGAGTAGTTTCGTTTATCTAGTTCAAGGATCAACGGAATGCAACATTCATGAGAATCGGTTTGTAGATTTTATATTTGAATTCAGGTTTCCTGGTTTCTTGTTTCTCTCCATTCTGATTAATATCATGAACTGAAGGTTTTTGTTCGATTTATTTTTGAGAGGCAATTCAATTCATTGTTTTGTTTCGGTTGAAGTGCATGAATTGATTTTAGGAAATTAAGGTTAATTAAGTGGTTCAGAAAGTTAACACGTTCGATTAGATTTTTTTTAGAGGTTTCTAAGTTTAATTGAATTTGTGTTAATCAAACGCATGAAGGTTTTCGTGTGATCGCTTGATTTAATTTGAGGTCTCAGTTGAATCTAGTCTTTAACCACCGAATTTGAATAATATGTATTTTGGAATTTCGTGATTGAATGTTTGCTTATTCCTTCTTGATTTTTGAATTAGGTGTTTTTTCCAATTGATTTAATTCTCAACTTTGACTCTGCTTTATTGATTCTAAATCACCCCCCCCGTCTTACATACTCTCTAAATAGATTAATTCGTCTCTGTGATCTTTTGGGAAACGATCCTGGTTGCTTACCTTGTGCTATAGTAATTAGGTTTATTTTTGACACGTGTACAACCCCGTGCCACTCCCTATCCCTCAAGTCTTTAAAATTGTCGAAACAGATGCTTCTGATATTGGATATGATGATATTCTCAAAACAGAGTCAATTCCCATGAGCATATCATTGCATATACATCAAAACACTGGAATTCTGCACAATAGAATTATTCAACTGTCAAAAAAGAAGTTTTGACAATTGTCTTATGTGTTTCAAAATTTCAATTTTTTATTAAATAAAAAATTTCTTATCAGAGCTGATTGTAAATCTGTCAAAGAAATTTTATAGAAAGATGTTAAAAACCTTGCCTCTAAACAAAATTTAAGTATTTTTTATTTTGAAATCGAATATCTCAAAGGCACATCAAATTCCCTTCCTGATTACCTTACACATGAATATTTACAAGACAAGTAGAATGCCTAGAAAGGCGACATCCTCCTCCAGGGGAGGAACCACCAACAGAGGAAGAGTCAGGCTTGCCCTGACTTTGAATAAATCAAAATCAAAATTTGTTTCGGTAGATTCAAAGTCAATATTTTCTGGATCATCCACTCTGACTAGGTCATCCACCTAGAAAGCAATCCAGATAGTTGAGTCATCAACTCAATAGTCTGTGATCCCTAAAAGAGTCATCCAACAAGGTCAATTCTTCTTCATTCCAATCAACAAGGTAGTCTAAATCAATTACCAAAAAAATCCTGGGTAGATATTGCCTCTAAAGAAGAAATGAAAATATATTAGCAAGCCTAAATACTATTGTCCAAACCCTAAACCAATCCCAAAAAACTATCAATTTTCCAAGAGATTCTAGTAAAGCTATCACCCAACCTTAGCCAAAACAAACTGTCAAATCATCATCTAATATATCCCATTACGTAACAAAAGAAAAATTATCCTCTATTATTCAAATGGAACCTGAATTTTGGGATAAAAATCCTTATAAAGTAATTACAAAAGTATTCTCAATTGGATTTCATTTTAAGCCAACAACTTTAAATAAAACTAGACAATTCTATGAATTTATTTTAATAGATTCAGATTCAATCTGTATTAAACATTAAAGGGACCAAAAAGATCTTAATACCATCACCTATTCCACATTGGTTCTTTCAATAGTAAGATTTTTTTGGTCCAATAGAATCAATCCTCCCTCCAAAAGTCAAAGAAGGCTTTGATCATTTTAAGAAAAGATACAATCTTGATTCAAGAATTCAGGTAGATCTTTGGCCTAGCTTAGGTTTTCTCCTGGTAATACAGGTATAGCAAGATAGAGAACTAATACATGCTTCCTATTTTACAGAGACATGCATTTGTAAAATGGTGGAGTCAATTTGATGCTTCCTCTACAGAGATACTTGGTGTTAACAACTGGTTTGGAGTTAATCCTTAATATTTGAAGATTTCTGATCCAGAAATTTCTCAATTTCTCAATCAAAGATCTCGAATTGCAGCTTTTCTGGCAGGATGTAATTCAAAAGAAAATTTGAAGAAAATATAAAAGATGTTCTTTTATTATTTCAAAAAGATGATGAAGTAGAATCTTCGTTCAAAAAGGAAATAGAAGAATTTTATCAAAATGAAGATGATTGCTTCGATATAGATCTACAAGAATTGTAACCTGAATTGTAGTCAATAGTTCCAGTAATCAATCAAAACTGTAAAAACAGTAAATTTATCTTCTATATAAAAATTTTTTTGACCATGTTATGAGACACACTTTCATTTAACAAGTTTTAGAGAGATTTAGAGAGAGGCTCTGAGATATTCTTTGTAAGCTTTTCTTTCTTTCAAGTTTTAAATAAAAGTTTCATTTTTTGTATTTAAATTTCTCTCTTCTTCCTCTTGAGCTGGTTCTATTTGGACTACCATTGTCCAGCTTTCTTCTCTTTTCCCTCTAACTGGTTCTGTGTTGGTTCTACTACCGTTCCAGATTCTTATGTTTTAAATTTCTGCATTTACTTTTTGCATTTACATTCCTGCATTACATATAGTAGTCATGCTACTGCCTATTTTTCTCTCAGCTTTTAATCTTTCTTGATCCACTTCGAGTTCTTCAGTATATATATATATATATTATCATACATATTTTTAATTTTTAAACAAAAATATATTTATCTTAAAAAAAGAGTTAAACCGACTACTTCCAAGAATTTCCAATGGAATTTGTGATCCATTTAATTCTTTGAAATATTTCTCTTCTAACTCAATTATTAACCGAAGCACATGATGAAAATGTCGACTAGTATCAACAAAAGGAGCTTTTCAAGAACCAAAAGTTTAAGGAAACCATAAAACCAAGCTTTAAAATGTTTTAAAAATAGAAAATTAGGTTTTGTATCATCCATTCGTACTAATTGCATCCCCTTCAGAATTTTATTTAAAAATGCCCCTATGTATGGCAACATTTAAATCTATGAAATACATTTTTAATAGATGCCAAAATTTTATTTTTCAGCATAGATTCAAAATATTCTTTGAAAATTTTAATTTTAGAATGTCAAACACTCTTCCGAAAATTTAATCTTGAAATATTTTATAAATCACTGCTGTAATTTTAGTTCAGGAATACAATTGACAAACATTCCAGAATTAATCTCCAAAAGTTTTTGATACATTAGTTTAAAAAAGAAAAGCATTGATTCTTCCCAAAATTTAATTCCAAAATGTTTTGTATATCACTTTTAAAATGTTAAGCAGCTCAAAAGTTTGCTTGATAGCACGGTTGGGAAAACTCTCTTAACAACCATAGCACAGAAGACCAAATTTTGACGCGGTTGCTATGAGGCGTTTGGTTTGACGATCGCATGGATAGATATGATTTATAAAGAAGTGTTCCACATTCCTTTGTTCAAAGTATGAACCCCAAATGAAGAACATAAGCCTAGTTGCATCCTCAAATAAACTAATAATACATGTACCAACAAATTCCATCAAAGTCAATGCTGAGACTGAGATTTAATGAAACATACTATGATAAAACACAAAGCTAGTAAACAAATTCTTGAGTTTATTTACAACATGAATAAAATCAAGTGAAAAGAATTATAACCAAACATAGGTGATTTAAAACTCCAATCATGAAGATAAAAGTTGCTCATTGTGATTGCAACTATCCTGAGTTAATGGTTTGCCATATATATTGAAACACAATCAACAAATTCTTTGGTGTAAACTTGAAAACCCTACCAATTATTGCAAGAATCACAATGCTTCTTTTCCTCATGCCACATGCCCCCTAAACGGTCCCTTGAAGGATCCCTCCTACATGAACGATAGCTTCAATTTCCTGACAAATAGCCCAAGTTCCTCTCTATATGAGCAAAGTATCTTTCCACACACAGCTTACTTATGAAATGGCATCGTTAGTTATGACTTTTCCCTTTCTTTGACTTGTTCTTCTCTTGCATCTTCTTTTTCTTTGCCTCAGCAGTAACCCAGGTATAGTCAGATGGAATTGCAAACGGGTCTTGAATATTTTCTATCCTACTGCTGGATCCTGCAGCCGATGAACTAGGGCGGTATGGAGCCTTTATCCATTGAAACCAAGATGATGCAGAGAAGTGCGACACAGCAGGGCTCTCTTGGCCAGTTGCAGATGGACTCGATGGTGGTGTTGCAAATTCGTCTACTGGTTGTAGTTCTTCAAATTTTGTAAAAGTAACCAACACTCTGATGGTGGGAACTACAGGGATGGCAACCTGAATATGCAAGGGGTAATGGGTTTAAAATCACTTACAAATAAAGAGAAAAAAAATGCCAACAAAGAAACTAGCATGGAAATATGTTTATGAAGAAGATTACTAACATAGGTTATTATGAAAATACAATGAAGAACCAGCTAAAATGATAAAATTTCAGTCCAGAGGAGAAGCCTTCCACACGAATGATATATAATTGATAAAAATTAACTCCACATGTCAAGAAAGTTTAAAAAGAGATACATAGTTTCCAGTGCTAGGCCGCCAAGGCACCTGCACCAATTAAACATTGACCTCTTTTATGGCTAACCCCTCTTTTGGACCAAACTTTATATACATTACGTTCAAAAATTGATTGCGTGAACTTACGCAAAACAATATGACCTGGCTAGCTCAAAGGATCAAAGGACCAACCCAAATAGATGCATGGGAAGAATCTGTTGCAACATGTACAAAATTTTAACATTCCAAGATTGATCGTGTGAACTTATGCAAAACAATATGACCTGGCAAGCTCAAAGGATCAAAGGACCAATCCAAATAGATGCATGTGAAGAATCTCAAGAGAAACAAAATTTTAAGGCCAGGATTCACTATCATTACTCCTAAAATCTAAACCAATTACTCAATAGATGAGAAAAAAAAAAGGTTAATAAAAGGATTCACTAACAAAAATGTTTAATGCAATTAGAGTTCTGCAGCTGGATTTTTCTAATCAAATAATTAATAGCTCAGGGCATCAGCAAACAGGTTCAACATTATTACAAACCCATTCTCTGAAGAAGCTAGAAAATCATAGTCCAGTTTCTATTAATTAAAAAAATCAATAGAGTAAAAAGCACAAATTAGAAGGATAATGAATCAGTTCAGGCCAATACACCCAGATTAATCAAACCCGTAAAACTGAAAGAGAATTCTTATTCCCAAGGACCAAATTAGGATCAGAAGTCTGGCGAAACAAATTTTCTGATCATTGAACTAAACCAAACTTGGGATTGTCAACTGCAGTATTTCTTTCTATAGAGAGAAAAAGCATGGACAGTACAACAATTATATGTACAACACTTAGGGTATGTTTGGATAAGAGATAAAATAGAAAGAAAAGAAATCGGAGGGTGAAAAATAAAGAAATAGAGTAGAAAAGATACACTGTTTGAATGAGTAAAATTAGGAGAAAGTGAGTGGAAAAAATTCTCTTCACTTGCTTGGATGAGTGAAAGAGTAAAATTAAATAAATAGATTGTATAAGAAATATTTTTATAATAATAAAAAATTAATTTAATGAAGAAATAAACTTTTTAATACAACATTTTTATCTTAATACTTTTTTTCTTAATTTACTATATTCTAATATTATTTTAAGAATTACTTAACATTGAAATAAAATAAAAAAACAAACAAAGAATCCCATGATCTCCTCCCACCCAAAATCATCGCAACAAGGGGGAGAAAAAGAATTTGTGGGGACCACCTCTCACTTCTCTGCTCCCACTAAAAGACAAGATATTTAAACAAGGGAAAATATTTATTGAGTTATTTATTATCGTAAAGTACTTATTAAACTAAAAGGAAAGCTTTATTGTACTAATATATGATCAATTATCTTATATGCTAGTAAATATGAGATTTAATGAAACAACACAAGAAAAATGTTTGCATAAATGTAAATTCTAAGATGGATGTCAACATGACAAAAGACAAGAAAAGAAATAATTATACATGTGAGAATATTAGAGTAGTACCTACTGTGAAAAATATGATAGAAAATCAATTAAGATAGTTTAGACAAATGCAAAAAAAGTCACTTAAGGCACTAGTGCGAAGAGTGAATAACATAACTTTTAGTCTGGTGAAAAAGAGTAGAAGGAAACCCAAAAGAACTTTAAAAAAATTATTAAAAAATCTAGCCATAAATAATATCTCAAAAAATTTACTTTTTGATCAAGCAAAATGGAAGTGGAATAAAAATTGGTGGTTGTTTGGCAATTTGCTGTGAAAATAATAAGGACCTTTGATCAAATTGACCATTAAGGTAGACGCATTAATCCTAGTAAGCAAGCTCAATGGAAGGTTGATTATCAGTTGATTTCACTTTTATGGCAGTCCATTGAGCCAAAGCTATTTGTCCATTTTTGTACATATAAGACATGCTGGTACACTATGACATATGGAAGAAAGCTTGCATTGTTTATTCAAATGACATTTAGCATCTCTATGGGGTAATACATAATTTGGCTGCACTCCAAATGACAGATAACAACTTCACATCATATCTGACTAGAGTTCAATCCACCATTGATGACAGGTTCATCACCTTCCGAAAGTCTTGGATAAGATTGATAACATGTGCATCTTCTTCATCCTTCATGAGCTTCACAAGGATTTTAAATTTATTTGGAAGCAAAGTCTAACAAATTTCAATGTACCTACAGCATGGAACCCATTGATGTTTGTTGCGTGTTCCCTCTCTAAAGACTAGGTCAAGAAATGGCTTCCAACTAGGTTCAAAGTCTTCTGCATTCTTTTCAAATGTGACAAGTCATCAAGATCGAGGAGGGGGAAGAGGAGATCATGGTCCTAGTAATGTGATGGGCCACAGTGCTATCATCATTCTCATCCAATATATAATTTTTTGAGTTATCATTTCTCTTCATTCCATTTTGCCTATCCTCTATCACTATTCCTAAAGCAGTCCAAGAGGCTTTCTCATCCAAGATGGCAACAAGCTATGATTAACAAGATTCTAGCCTTAGAATTCAACCAGATTTTGACACTTGTTCTCTTTCCTCTTGGAAGTTCTACAGTTGACTATTGTTGGGTGTTTGCTATCAAAGTGGGACCAAATAGACAAATTAATTGCCTGGAAGCTCAATTGGTAGCTAAAGGCTAGGGCTAAGCACATTTATCGAACCCACCCAAAACCAAAGAACCCATGGTAGTTAAAATCGTGATTTTACACACAGGATTGTACAATTTTATGATTTTTTTCATTCGATCACAATCAAACCCTCTAACTCATACAGCTAGGATTGGTAGAATTGTAAGATCTTACTTGTAAGATCATAGGATTGAACAATTTTTCCGATCGAACTCATTTCTTTTAAAAAAAACCCAACAAATCTGACCCATTTTCAATTGGCCCATTAAATTAAAGACTTTAACTCATTCATTTTGGCACTTTTCTTCACCTTTTTTTGCTGTTATGCACACAAAAGTTCTAAACCCCTTCTGGTTTTTCTACTTCTGGGTTTGGCCCTATTCACTTCAGTTCTTTTGCTTTTGGGTTGAACTCTTGGTTCATTTTCTTGTGGGTTCAACTACTCCTTGCTTTGGTTCAGTGCTACACTACTTGGGACCCTGGATTCCTAGGTTACACTCTTTTAATCTGTTTAGTATTTATGAAAGTCTTTTAAGTGGGAAAGGAGCTGCTAGGGAGGGTAATGGAGTTCAGGTGCTGCAAGAGTTGGAAGCAGCTAGGATGATGCTGCTGGTGGGGGTTCTGAATTTGGAATTGTTGTGACTTAAAGTTTGTGACTGTTTGTAATTTAAGGTTATTTTGTCTCATTTTTATTAATTTTTACACATATATATGAATTCAAAATCATTTTGTATTTAAGTAGGATCTTATGATCTGTGTTAAGGTTACAGGGTTTTTATGTAGGACCTTGATTTTGACTACCTTGTTCAAAACCTTCACAGACTAGACTAAACGCAAAACTGCAGTGATGTAGTTTGTTGGTGTCCACATGGCAAGCCACCCAGCTCCAAGAACAAACCAAAACCACTAGTCATCATAACGAGAGATAGTGCCAACACGCTAAGGGCTCACATCCTCAAATTCAAAAGCGGCTCCAATGTGCTCAACTGTATCACCACCTATGCGCGACAACAGTGCCAGTGCAGGATCTATATCCTTAGTGGCAACAGCACCATTGCGAACGTCAGTCTCCAACAGCAGCAGAAGCGGTTGTCAAAATCCATGGAATTTTTTAGATTGCCGCCGCTGACTCTGTTGGGAGCAACAAGTGTCTGCCGTAGCTGAACCCAAAGACAGTGCTAGAGAGCTATAGATCAACCCACAGCAAGCCACCCGAGCACCTAATAAACCATCAACCCACAACCCAACTAACCTAAAGCTTAAATTGTCAAAAGTGGGCTAGAAAATACTACATTTGACTTTCAGTGATTTGGCTATTTTGGGCATGAATCTGACCAAATACTGTCTGATGTGCAGCCCTACTATAGGCTACACAGATTTTTGGGCTTGACTATGGTGACACCTTCTCCCTTGTTACAATGATGGCCTCAATTAGCCTCTACTTATCCATGGTTGTCATGTGTTGCTGGCTTCTATCTCAACTAAATATAAAAATTGCATTTTACAAGGTGATCTCGCTAAAGAAGTTTATATGGAGCTACCTCTTGGTTTTGTAGCTCAAAGGGAGTTGCAAGGATTAGTTTGCAAGTTACGCAAGTCTTTGTATGGCCTTAAACAGAGCCCTCAATCATTGTTTGGCAAATTTAGTATAATTCTCCAATAGTGTGGGATAAGTTGCAGCAAGGTAAACCATTCTATGTTTATAAACACTCTTCTACTAATCAACGTATTGATCTTATTGTCTATGTAGATGACATTGTTATCATAGAAGATGATGATAGTATCTACCAGCTCAAATAGCATTTGTTTCATCATTTTCAAACAAACCAAGGACTCGGGTTGATTGTATTATTTCCTTGGGATTGAAGTAGTTCAATAAAAAATTGTTGTTGCCATATCTCAAAGAAAATATGTTGTTGATATTTTGGAGGAAACAAAGATGCTGGATTGTAAACCAGTTGATACCCCTATAAATCCAAATGTCAATCTTATGTTGGATCAGGGGGGCTCTATTCAAGTCTAGGTAGATATCAAATATTAGTTGAAAAGTTGAATTATCTTACTATGATGACAAGGCCTGACATATCCTTTGCAATCAACGCTGTAAGTCAAATTCTTAACTCCTTGTAATAGTTATTGTGATGCAATGGTTCAAATCTTGAGATACATGCAAGGTCCCCCTAGAAAAGGATTAGTTTATGAAAATAGAGGCCATAATGATGTTGCCTATACATATGTGAATTGGGCTGGTTGTCCAAGTGAAAGATGATCAACTTAAGGATATTGTGTACTTATTGGAGGTAACCTTATTGCTTGGAAGAGTAAGAAACAAAATATTGTAGCAGATCAAGTGTCAAAGTCAAGTATCAAGCAATGGCCCTTATCACATGAACTTGTATAGCTAAAGCAACTTATCTTTAAGTTGAAGTTTTGTAGGATAGGATCTATTAGGCTTATTTATAATAACCAGACAACCTTACACATTGTCTCTAATCCTATCTTACAAGTGCAAACCAAACATATAGAGATTGATTGCCTTTTCATTTGTGAAAAGGTTATGTTTGGTGAAATCATTACATCGTGAATTCCAATGACTAGATACCAAAACATGCTTACTAAGCCACTTCAAGGTCAACAAATAACATACTTCTGTGACAAGCTTGATGCATATGACATATATGCACCAACTTGAGGAGTGTTGAGAATCTTTGTATTTTTGTTGTTATTCCTGTTATAAATGTGATTATAATTCTTTCCTTGTATATAGAATAGAAATCAGATTGATTATGTAATTGAGTTAATTAGATCAGCTGTAATCACTCTTTCAATCCCTATAATCAAAGGGGTTCAGTTTGTACAGTATGTAATTATAAATATCATGACTGCTGAATGCTAATTCATGCATTCAGATTTAGCTTAATTGTTTTTGCTCTTCTGTCTCAAGTAATGTATTCAGAACATACAGTAATTTTGTAATTTTTGTATATCTAGGTTCATTAAGGAGATGTAAATCATAAGAATCATAAGCTAAGTGAATGACATAGTGGAATGTTTCAGGTGATATGTGATCAAAAAGTGTCTCTGAAACCTAAGGAAAATTTTACTACATAGCCATAATTAGACTCGCAATGCATAGCTGTAGTGAATATTCAGTAACAGAGTCAATGAAAGCATAAGCTAAGGGTGGCAAAGATGAGGATGTTAAAATGGATGAGTGGGAATACAAGGCAAAATTAGTAAAGATTAAATTTAGAATGTAATAGAGAGAAATTGAGGTAAAAGCCTATTGAGAAAAAGATAATAGAATTTTGTCTAAAGTTGTTGGTTTGGTCATAAAGACCAACAGAAGCCCTAGTAAGAAGAGTTGAGCAAACAAATGATAGAATAATGGTTGGAGGGAGACATAGAAAAACTCTAGGTGAAACCATTAAAAAGAAATCTAATGACCTTTATGAAGACTTGGTTTATGACAGCACATAATAGTCATTGGATCAATGTAGCTGACCCAACCTAGTGGGTAAAGGCTTGCGTTGCTGTTGTAGAATTTCTTTTTAAAATAAATTGCTGCTACTTATATTATATAATGAATATTGATGATTTATATAGACTTTCTTTTGAGATTGAATTGAGCATCATTATTCATTTTTGGGCTTAGATCCATAGAAGTCAAAGTAGCAATACTGGCCTCTATCGCGGAGGAGCAGAGTGGCGTGGCTTCCTACTCCGATCATCGCATCATAGTTTCCTACAGCGGCTGTTGCACTGCAAAAAGTTGTTTTCTAGTGATACACAAGGCAAAAAGTTGAGTTTCCCCTCCCTTCTTGAGTGTTGGAATGCTTTTAAGGGGGACAATCTTGGGATTTCGCATTCTTTTTACATTGCTGCTTTTTGTGCTCCTCCTTCATCTTTGACAAATCAAATCCTAGTGACCTTTCTTCATCTTCTCATCCTCTTGCTTCGTCCTCCATATCCAATGTCCTTTTCTAGTGTGAGTCACCATCTCCAGCCAAGTTCAAGTCTTCTTCATCTCTGGCGAAATCGAAGCTATTTTTGACGTGACCCTATACATTTTTCCAATTGTCTTCTTTATATTCAGCGAAACCCAATGTCAAGGACCCCATCAATTTATTGTTGTTCAAGAGTCCAAAAACAAGCATCAAACTAAGAAAGGTAAAGAGACAAACAAATACAAATGATGCTAGTGTCAAGGAGGCAAGAGCAATAACAATTCAATACATAGAGCAATTCCTTTGTAGGAATTGAATTGCTTTCAATGTTGTGGGCTCAAAAAACTTCAAATTAATGGTTGAAGCTATTGAAAATAATGGCCCACACCTAAAGCATCTTAACTATCACGAGTGAAGAGTTTTTCTTCTTGAAAAGGAGTTAAGAGTTTACAAAGCAAATGTTGAAAAGTCATGAAGAAAAAGGAAAAAATTGTGGATGTTTAATTATGTCAAATGCATGGATGGATTAAAAAAAATAAAACATTGATAAATTTCTTAGTAAATTGTCCAACTAGGTCTACATTTTGTGAAGAACACTGATGTATTTGCTTATATAAAAGTTGGAAAAAAGTTGTTTGAGTTCTTGAATAGTTTTGTTGAGGAGATTGGAGAACAAAATATTGTGCAAGAAGTGACTGCAATGGAATGAGTTGACCGATAAGAATTATTCTTAATTGTCAAGTAATTTCATTTTAAAAATTTGTATTCTTATTTTATTAGTTTTTCATTTTAGACTATACAATTTAATTTTAGATAAGTTGTTACATGCCAAGAGACAACACTTGCTTTGGATTCCATGTGTTGCAAACTGCATTGATTTGATGTTGAAAGATATTGGCAAAATAGCTTTTGTCAAGAGAATATAAAAAGAAGTTAATTCTGTAGACTTTATTTATAATCATGCATTGACTATGAACATTATAAGGAGATTCACAAATAAATTTAAATTGGTTAGATATGAAGTGACAAGATTTGTCATAACATTCCTCACATTACAAAAGTTGCATGATAAAAAAATAACCTTAGAAAAATGTTTACTTCCGATGAGTGGTTGAAGTCCAAAACAACCAAGAAAACTAAAGGAAAAAGGGCAATAGACACTATGCTTATGCATTCTTTTTGGACTGATATTGTTTACACTCTATGGAATCCCTTGTGTAAATTTTTATGCTTGTTGATAATGAGAAAAAGTTTGCGATAGGTTACATATATGAAATAATTGATAGGACTGAAGAAACTATTCAAAATGCATTCAAAGGAAATGAAAATAAGTATAAGGAGATTTTGCTATAAATGATAGAAGATAAGAGCATCAGCTTCATCATCCATTGCATGCTCCAAGCTATTATCTTAATCCACAATTTCTTTATGGCAATTCAAAACACGGAATGATACTAAAGTGATAGGGGGCTTCTATAAATGTATGAGAGGTTATCTATAAGTGAAGAGGATATAAACAATGCTTCACATCAATTGTCAAAATATAAAAGAGTTGAAGGCCTCTTCGGTTTGAAAGGAGCAATAAGTCAAAGAATTACAATGGCTCCTAATAAGTTATTAGTTTAATTTTTTTTATTGTGATGTAATTATCTAAATAGCAATGCTAATAACTTATTGCATAACTTGTAGCTGAATGGGAGAAGAACTATGGAACCCATATGCCACATTTACAAAGACATTGTCATTAAAGTGTTGTGTTTGACTTATAGCTCATGGGGATGTGAACAGAATTAGATTACTTTTGAGCATGTAAGTAAATATCAAACAATTTCAACTTAAAGTGGCTTGGTCTAATATCAGTGAAAGTGTAAAACTAATATTTTTTATTGTAAAATAGATCCATTCTAAAAAGAGAAGCAAATTTGAGTATCAAAGGTTGCAAGACTTGATTTTTATCAAATATAGCCAAGCTCTTAAAGAATCTTTTGAATGTCATGATATGATGGATCATATTCTTTTAAAAAATGTTGATGATAGCAATGAATGATTTCTAGAAGGAACCAGTGGAGTTGATATGAAGAAAGTGTTGTAAATGAATTGATGTTTGATAACAATAACTTAACTTGGGGAATGGTTGCCAGACAACTACAATTGTTTCTTCCTCTGCATCTAAGGAAAAAAGGAAGGAAATTATACAAGAAGAATGTGATGATGAAGACATTAAAGAAGACGAGGAGGAAAAAGACCTCTATAAAACTAGTGATGAAAGTGAAAATGAAGACGACATTGATAATGGAGATGAAAATGATGAAACCTATTAAAAAATTTGTATTTGAATATTTAGTGATTCTAAACTTCAAAGCATTAGAGACTTAAACTTGTTTGGTTCCTTTATTTTGTTGTTATTGACATTTGACATGAGTTATGTATTCAAATTTTCACTTTTGATCATTAATTATACATCTTTAATTCGGGTATTAATTTTGCATTTTTCAGCATATATATGTGTAGCTTAATTGATATTAACTACTATGCTCAGATCTACTCCTTAACCATTTCTTCCTCTCTTTCCTTTTTCTCTAAATGTTTCACATCCATAGACCAACACAAGATGTTCACACTACAGAATAAATAGAGTAAACAAGCAAGGGGGTAGTTCATCCTAGTGAGTGATACAAAAGTAAAATAAAACAAAAAGAATCTAAGAGTTTAACATATGCAAGAAATTCATAATTTCTAGTAACAAGTTTTAAATTGAAAATGATATGCACAGACCTTAACAGGAAACGTCCCCACTGGAAGTTTGGTCGTAAGAAGTTCTCTTAAACGACGAATTGCTTTAACTTTGTTAGCAACAATGTCAAGCAACGGCAAGAGTTCTTCAGTTTTTAGTGGAAAGTTTGGTGAAAGCCAAAGAATGGGTCTCAATCCTTTCTTGTATTCATTTTCACGATTTCCATCCTTGTGACGACTTCTGCTATCAGAATTTGCTGAAGAAGCTTTGGCATCTTTTTTCCTCCGCTGCTCATCACCCCTCACCGCTATCTCAACAGAATGTCTTCCTAGCTTGCTCTGATTTCTTGAAGGAGAATCCCCCAATAAATCACTCACCTTTTCTTCTACACATAGAGAACTTCTTGGTAGAGCAATCTTCTTTGATGCTTCATGTTTAGAATCCTTTTTCCTCCATCCACCAAACCATCCCTTCTTTTCCTGCTTATTCTCTACGCATTTGCTACCATTTCCGTCTTCAATAGGAATATCTCTATGTTCATAACAGCTGTGACGATGCCCAATAATCACCTCATCACTTTCATTGATCATGTCTGATGAATCCAACTTAAGTGCATCTTCCAATTGCCTTCTTTCATCCTCAGTCAAAATATCATTGAGCTCTTCACTCTCTGTTTCATTTTCATTGCAAGATGAGAATAACTCATCATCTGTCATAGCTCCAGGAACTCCTCTAGATTTTATGCTTACAACTACGTTGTGCATATCATACACCTTAGCTTTCCAAGGCCCTACCATTTCTGCTCTCTCCTGTCGCCTCCAAGTCAACTGAGGCAAAAGAACTGCTTGTGTAACGTCAATCCCGGGCCTAAATATATTTGTTTTAGACATTGCGGCAACTTCTTGCTGAACCTCCTCATCGTTTGCTGGAAAGCCAGCATCATCTAGAGCATTAAGTACCTCCTTTTCCTTGTGTGAGATCATGCACAGCGACCCAGGTGGGACTTTCCCATCCTCTGAACCGTCACCCAAGAAAAGAATGCTCTGATCTGATCTCTGAATTCTAAAACCATCAAAACCAGCCAAAGTCATGTCTGCCCTTAGATTTGCTCCCCTTTTCCAAATTTTGTAAGTGTCTGAAGGTGCAATTCTTGAAATGAAAGGAATCACGGAACTCTCAAAATGGAATGTAATCTCCATGTAAAAGTCTCTCATTCTCCGCATGGTCCCTACCAAGCGAGGCAACCTTCTGCACCATTTTGCCCAAGCAAGTGGCTGGTAATGTTTAATTATTATTTTCGCAATACCTTCTTCTCTACTGCAAATAGCTTCCTGAAGAGCACTCCATCCCTGTTCATTCTGCAAACTCCAATCTGCCCCAGCAACCATAAGCATCTGTGTGGCCACTTCGTCCCCAAATTTCACAGCCAAGTGAAGAGGGGTATCACGGTTTGGCACATCGCGCCGATCAATTACAGCAGAGATGGCATCAGCCTTCTCTTCCTCTAATGTTGAAACTGCTTCAGTGCGAATCTCGGCCGTGTTACGCAGGCGAGGGAGGCTTTCAAGTACCCTCTTAAGTTCAGCATAATCCTTTAAAATTATGGCCTTGTGCACAGGACTATGAGCATACTTTGAAACATCAATCCCCGCCATACCTCAACAGCATAAAGGGTACACCACCACCAACCCAGAGGATAAATCACAAGCATATACACATGCCACCATAAAAAATCAAAACTTTTCTCAATTGGGTACCCAAAACTTGCGCAATCCAACCAACCAGCACTCAAACCACACAACCTTGTTCACAATTTCCCTCTAGAACACAGCAAACAGGTCCCTATCAATCAGAAATTGAAAAAAGACCCAATTTGAATCAGAACCATAAAAGACTAAAAGCACAAAAGAAAATTAAAAAAATCAAAGAAAAACATCATGTGGGGTCCCAGATCAAGCATTTAAAGGAAGGGTGCAAGATACTACACTAACCTTTCTCCTTTCTTGATGGTTGCCCAAGGGTTCAGGAATCATAGGTTAGTCAAACCCCACGACACCACTACCCTTCAAGTAGCAAACAAAAAGGGAAAATGGCAAAGATCCTTGTGATCCAATCCAGATCAGACAAGCATGAAGAGAACATGCATGTGGGTGCGTGAACAAAATTTCTATAATAAAAAATAAACTTTGAATATTAAACTAAATTTAGTTTTTCTTTAAAAAAAAATACAAAATATCCTAAAAGAGACAGTGTGAGAAAAGGGGGAAATTGTTGAAGAAAGGAATAACAAAGCTAGGGATCAAGAAACCACCGAAGCAAAGAAAGGGGGAACTTGTGTATGTTGCAACGGTATAGCTAAAAACGGATACAGGAACAAAAGTGAGGGACAGTTAAAAAAAGATGAATAATTGCAAGTGAAAGAAAAGAATATCGCAGATTCATGGTCAAGGTTTCAGAGATGTGTGTGTCACTGTGTCCTCCGTTGGTGAGACCATGCAAAAAATATTCTAACCTACCAAATTAGAGAAACAAAAAGTCTATCAAAGATCATCAATGGTGAACTGAACGTAACGTGCCTTCTAAATTTAATTTCACTGCTGTTTATTATCATATTTCAAAAGTATATTAATTAAAAATTAATATTATATATTTTTACCATAATTTTTCGAACATTTTATAATAATTTTTTAAAAAAAATTACTGCTTGTAATATTAAAACAAGATTCTTAGTTATCGTTCGTTTGTTTTAATAAAATTATCTTGATAAAAAAATATACGTGGTCTAAACTGAAAAAATAAAACTTTTATTGCTTGTTTTAAATTTTAAAAAAGTTATTTTCAAAATATATAAAAATGATTTATTTCTAATATTTTTATAAAAATCAGATATTATTTTTGTATAATTATAATTATAAAATATATTTTTTTAGTAATAAATAATTAATAATTAATTTTAATTATAGAGGTTAGTCTAACTTATAAGCAGATTAGTATCACTGAAAAAAAGTTTTGAATTTGAGTTTTTGTATATGTAAAAAAAAATTTAGTGGTAGACTCGTTACATGCACGACTTGAATCAGATCCAGATTAAACTAAATAAAAAATTAAAAAAATAATTAATTTTAACTTCTTTTATATGAACTATTCAAAATAACTTTTTCAAAAAAAAGTAAAATTATATTATTTTTAACTTCTGACATTTTTTATAATTTTAATCAAATAATTTAAAAAGTGATTAAAAACATTTTTTATTAAAATAATCTTAAAAAATACCTCTTAATTTAACTCTTGAAAAATATCTTGATCTAATTTAATTTTTTATTAAAAAATATTAAGTAATCTCTTTAAATTATGACTAAAAAAAACTTTAGTTTTTAAGTTACTTTTTTAGTACATAATTAATTATTTAAAAAATAAATATATGCTTATTTAATCTCTAAAAAGTTATTAATAATTAAAATTCATTTCTAAAAGTATTAAACAAAATAAGTGAAAAACAAATCTTTTTTATATTTGTAATTTAGAGGAATTATTAGATGATGTTTTGTTAAGAACTGCATTAACCTGAGTAATAATTTTTTAGTAATTGAAGTGAGTATTTTTTTTATTTTCAATTTACTAGATATTATTTTTTTCTTTTTAAATTAAGGAAAGTGAAAAAAAAAAAAAGGAAAAAAGTTTTGTGATATATGTTGAAAGGAAAGATAGAAGACTCTTACTCCAAAGAAGACGATTGTATTATTTTTTGAATCAATGCCTTCATACATTGTCAACGATCCTTCTTTTATATAAAACCATGCAAGGCTTCCTGCATTTCTCGCTTATTAGATGCAACTAACTAACTGTTTGTTCTAACATTCTAACTTATTCTAATCATCTAATTCTGCACGTGAGCTTATATTAGTTGGTTTCCAGCGTCGTTAGTTGTATCAATACTTATCCTTTCAACCACAACCTTGTCCTCAAGGTTGATATTAGGAAAATGTGATTGCAAAAGGTGGAGGTCTTCCCACGTAGCATCCTCTCTTGGCTTATTCTCCTATTCAACCAAAACTTGTACTATCAACTCTCCTTGTTGTTGCCATTTACATTTTGCCAAAATGGCAGCAAGATTAGCCTCCTCAGATAGTTCCTCTATTATAATCCCATCACCTTGTTAAGGCATTGTTGAACCCTTATAAGGCTTAAGTAGTGACACATGAAATACCATGTGCACCTTGGCTGAAGCAGGAAGGAGTAACTTATAAGCTACCGCTTCGATCTTCTCCAGTATGGGAAAAGGGCCATGATATCTCTTGCTCAGCTTAGGATGGGCATAACCCCCGTAGTAAGTTGCTTATGGAACTTAGTGCGTAGCCAAACATAGTCACTTACCTTGAATATACGCTCCTTGCGGTGTTGGACTGCGAATTTCTTCATGCATTGTTGAGCCTGTTGGAGGTGCTTTGAGATGAACTTCAAATTAGTTTGCGCTGTTCTAACTCTTATTCCATCACGTGGACCGTCGTATTGCCCACTCAATAGCTTGGCCATAGCCATGGTGTTTTGCCAAAGACTGCTTGATATGGGCTCATTTTAATGGCTGTGTGGTACGATGTATTATACCAGTATTCTGCCCATATGAGAAACTTATGCCATCTGGTAGGGTGGTCACAAACAAAGGCACAGAAATAATGTTCTAAACAACAATTAAAGATCTCTGACTGCCCACCGTTTATGGATGGTATGTTGTACTAAATTTGAGTTGTGTACCACATAATTTCAATAAATTACGCCAAAACTTACTAATGAAGAGCGGGTCACGATCAGACATAATAGAATTAGGAAATCCATGGAATTTCACCACTATGTTGTTGAATATTGTTGCAACATCTTGTGCGGTATGATTAGGTAACAATGATCCAAAATGCGCCGTTTTGGAGTATCTGTTCACCAACGAAGATGCAGTTGAGCCCTTCTGACTTGGGTAATGTAGTGATAAAGTCCATAGTCAGATCTTCCCAAATTCCCTGTGGACATGGAAGCAACTATAATAAACCACTGGCCTACTCCGTGGGCACTTTGATTTGCTGACAAGTGACACATTACGCAATATACCTTTGAACTTCCTTTCTCATATTGGGCCAATAGAAATTTTCAGCAATCTTCATGAATGTTTTCTTCTTACCTGCATGTCCCTCGAATGGTGTGTTATGAAATTCACATAAGAGGTCCTTCTTAACATCCGCCGCTGAGTCAGGCACAAAAATTTTATCATGTCGCAGAAGTAGATCCTCGTTCATTGAGTACTCACTCGTTTGTGAGTTCTGCAAGACATTTATAAATTGTTGAGCTCTCATGTCTACTTGTGTGGTGATAAGTCTGTAATTAGGCCTTTTTTTACAGCTCATATATTCATATTTGACCTTTATTTTATTCATAATTGTGCTCATATGCGCGAAGCCCAATTATGAAGAGTCTTTAAAGTTTTCAAACTCTATTAAAAGAGAGACCTCAAGCATCATAAAGAGGACTATTTTTGACATCATTTTTATCTTGGCTTTTGCTTTGGGATACATCTCATCTCGTCTCTCTTGCACGGGATCTTTGGCATACTCTTGGCAGGACTTGGAGTTTCAAGCGATTGTACTTGAAGACTGGAAACACATCTTACACTCTAGTTTGTTATTTCTTTTAATTACGGCTTTGTTTATGATTATTTTAATTCATTTCTTTAGCGTGAGTAATTAAGCCCTAAGCATGAGTAACTATAAAATTTGATTTCTATTTCGTGATTAGATTTTATTATATTGTGCTTATCTCTTAAGCCTAATTAATTATATCGTCAGGCGATTGTACCTCGGTTAATTAATAGATCTATAGGGTAAAATGAGGCAAAGGATTAGATGGACCAAACCAATCTTTCTCTTCTAATCGTTATTAAATTAACAAGTTCATAGTTTCCTTAAGCTTTCTTAAATTGATGTCTTGCATGACCATTGGAGATGTTAATTTAGAAAAAAGAATATTAATATTGCATGACCATTGAGTATTAATAGTATTCGTATGAATGCTTAGTAATCATAAGGAAATCGGATTAAAGTTAAACAGAAAAATAACATAAAGGATTGAATGAGAAAATCCATATGCCCTAGGTTCCTCTCCGATAAGTTTAACCAAGACGTGCATTTTATTCCTTGCTCTTAGTTTTATAGTTGATTGTATAAATTCTTATTTTAATTTATCTCATATGTTTGAAGGCTAAACAATTGAATTAGAAAATTCTTAGTAATTGAAAATTAATTCTTGTGGGACGATATTTCGGGAACTTAATTTAAGAACCTTTTATTACTTCTCGATGGGTACACTTGCCCTCCAAACATGTGATCTCTCTTATGCGCTGGAAAAGCTTACATTGCATCGACGTCATCACAATTGAGTAAGCTGGTTGCGATTGGATTCGCGAGAGTGCATCAGCAACCACGTTTTCAACCCTTGGCTTATACTCAATGGAATAATCAAAACCCACCAATTTACTCAATTAATGATATTGTTCAGGTGCCTTAATGACTTGATTCATGAACTCCTTTAGACTCTTATGATCTGTGCGAATAACAAATCTGTGGCCTAGCAAGTAATGACGCCACTTGGATAATGCCTGAGTAATCACATATAACTCGTGCATGTAAGTAGATGCCTTCACTAGTCAAGGATTTAACATTTTGCTAAAGAAAGTGATTGAATGACCTTGTTGCACTAAGACAGCACCAATGCCAAAATCTGAAGCATCAGTTTCCACAATAAACTCACATGTGAAATCCGGCAAGGCTAACACAAGAGCACTGGTTGATGAAAGAAGGATTTGTCGCAAATCCTCATCAAAATATAAACAGAAATTAATGTAATACTAAGGTGCTAACCTAGATTGTCTCCCATGAATCATCGGATGAGTGACCAAATATCAAACATATGGTATGCAGTGTATTCATAAAGCAAGTAAAAAAAGAGGTTTTGTGATTTCAAGTTCAATATAACGAGCAAGAAACAAAATTATAAAGTTCAATCAATAAAATGTAGTAACCCTTAGTTCATTTATGTAGACTCTATCCCTATTCCTCTCAAGATTTAATATTCTTCCTCTCTTCCCAGAATTAGGTTAATTTAACAAACAAAAATCAACATTTTCCATACGAATTAAGCAATTCAATGGACTTTAATCTCTCATCCTAAGATTACGCAACCTTAGAAATAAACCTAGAATTAAGCAATTCAAGTTTAGAATCTCATTAAAACGAAATACAATTAATTAAGCAATGTCCCCTCTCATTCAACCATTAATTTAATGCAAGAGATTAGGAAGAAGATATTCATGAAAGAAAAGAATTTGTATTAACATTCAAAACCCAAGAATTAAAGAATCTAAGTGAACTCACTAAGGATTACAAAAGGTTTAGCCCTCCATGAGGATGGGTCTCATCATTGCAAAGTAAAATTAAAGAGAAATCAATAAAATCAAGATGAAAAATCAAAGAGAAGTAAGAAGAAAATGGAAATCAAACCCTAGGTTAGACCCTTGGTTGTCACCCAAGGCCACCCTAGGCCCTACAAAAGTTTCCAAAACGGCAAAAATCTAAAAGTGTAAAACGCTCTCTAACCCTAATTTCTAAATTTCTATTTATAGTGCAGTGGTCGACACCATAGTAGTTACTATGAAAATCATAGTAGCTACGTGCAGCTTTCATCCTATCATCCCTTTCTGGAGTGTCTACTATGGAATCAAAGTGGCTATGCGAGTAGCTACGTGCAAATCTGGGTCATTTTTGGCCTTCTATGGAGTGTCCACTATGGAATCAAAGTGGCTACGCGCAGGTCCTCTTTAGCTTGGTGTAACACCCTAAATTTTTTCTTTTCATAAATGATTTTACATTATGATAACCTCATTTAATTAAAAGTAAGTAGTACAAAGAGACTTGAGAACTAAAATTTTCCTTAGTAAAATTTACTGAAACAAGTCCGATCGGTAAATAATCAATAATATAAAAAGGAAATAAAAATTTTTATTTAACCTTTTAGAATATCTAAAATATTTTTATGAATTATAAGAAATTTAGAAAGATCCCAAAATGGAAAATAAATAAAATTGTAAAATTGAACTAAAATGACCAAAATGCCCCTAGAAACACCTAGAATGGAGGCCCATTTCGGACAAGCAAATGAAGGAGATAAATTATGAAATTTTTATGATAGATGGCCCATGTGTAGAGGTTATGGACGTTCAAGTGTGGAGCCAAAAGAGAAAGTATAGAAATTACCCAAAAATAACCCAAAAAGAGGCCCAAAAACCAAGTGTATATGAAAGAAAGTGGGCTAGGAATAGTAGTAAGGAGCCATGTGATCCTTTAGAGCCATGTGAGACTAATCATGATTAAGGGATAAGGTCATTTATGGTTTAATCTCAGCTGGATGAGCATATTCCATAAGAACCAATGAAATTAAGCCAAAACAACAAGATAAGTATTCTTAGAAGATAAGGCTAATGATGAATAATTTGTGGACTAATCTTCATCCAATGGATCTAATTGGACCATGACCATGGCCATTGGATTTACACTAAATAGGTTTCAAAAAGTAATTGGAATGGTTGAAATGGAACTAGGAAAGTTAAAATCTAACTAGAATTATAAAACTATCATGAAAGGGCAATTTTGGATATTTACAAATGTGCACATGGGTAGGCTTGTAGAAAAAGCCAAAAAGGAACCAAAATTGAAAATCAAGACTTGTGTGAGAGAGGGTGGAACTGTGAGATGCATGGGAGTGGGCCAACATGAAGAGATTTTCTATATAAAGCCATGCATGAAGGAGAAAAAGACCCTTCATACTAATTCTCATGCAACCAAGAGCTCTTTACTTCTTTTTTTCTCAATTCTCTGTATACACATCCAAGTTCATCTCAAACACTTTACTTGTACCCTACAAGTTAGATCACCCAATACCCCACCATAAGGATCTTGAATCAAGCCTTTAACCCCACCAAAAACACCAAGATACCCCACAAAATCAACCAAGCCCCCAACTTTCTTTTTGTATACTATTTAGCACTTGAGGAAGTAGGAGGCCAAGGAAGGAGATACTCACTTCCAAGAGGTGAAATAAAGCAAAAGGGAAGAGGAGAAGGATCACTCAAAGATCAAGGCAAGATCAACCCAAAAACACCAAGTAAGGGGGAGGGTACTTTTCATAATCAAAGGGAATACCTTGTTTAAATGATTTTGAGTCAAGGGGAGCCTTAAACCTTTTGATTGTGATTGATATTGTGTGTGTTGATGAACCCATGATTAAAATTTTGGATTGAAATAAATAAATGCATGGAAATCACTAAGAACCACAAAGTGTTTGATGATGACTTTGCTTGTTATGTGGTTGGTTGTATGAAAATCTTGCATTTTCATTTTGTGACTTATTCTTATGATGATATCTAAGTTGGATTCATGATTTTCTTTTGGATTGAAATTAGTTTGGAGTCAAAATGAATTTTTAAAGTATTTTTGAAAATTTATGAAAGAAACTTCTAAAAGGAAATGGATTGAAAATGGAAAATGACCATGCTTGGACATTTGAACATATTTGGACCTATAGACTACATGGACAAATGATGAGAACAAACTTTAAAAAAAATAACAATAAATTTAAAAGATTATCCTAAAAATAGGAAAATACTATAGACTTGGACAAAAAAAAAAAAACCTTAGAAATGCAAGATCCTTGTTCACATGTGTGGTAGAACCAAGAGAATGATTTGGACCATATTTGGACATGAATTAATGACCTCGAACACATGGAAGACATAATGGACAATTTGATGCTTACCAAATTGGAGACAAGGACCTTTTCTCAATTAATATAAAATATAAGGATTAAGAAGTAAATAATGTAAAATATGAGAAAATCTTTAAAAGTGTTTTTTTTAGTATTTTATTCATGAAGATAGTAAAATTTATACTATTTTTCCGCTGATTTTATTTTATTTAGATTTATATTTAATTAGTTATGATTTTTATAAATTTTTGTTGCATGAAAATGGTATTCTGAGCAGTATATCTTGATTTATTTTCGTCTCACTGTGTGTTTGGAGCGTTATTTTATTGATATTTTTCTACAAAAATAGACTTCTTAATGGAAGTATACTCACTTGTTTCACTTGATTTGGAATTGAAATAAAATAGTTATGAATTTTTTAATATTCAGTTATGTGTAAATATTTTTCTGAGAACTGCATACTTTAAATCATTTTTTTCTTATAATTCAAGTGTGATTGTATTTTATTTATAATTTTTTCTTAAATTATAATTTATAATGAAAATATTCTCACTGAGTTTGATCAATTTGGAGTTAAAATGAATTACTTATGATTTTTTCAAGGTGCTGTTGTATGAGAGTAACGTTTTGTGCATGCTACTGAGAACTCTCTTTTCTTGTTAAAATGTATTAGTATCATTATTTTATTATTATTTTTGTATAAAAATAGAGACCATAAGAGAGATATCCTCACTGGTTTGATGAATTTTGAACTTAAAATAAAATAGTTATGACTTTTCTAAATTAACTGATTTTGAGAAGTGTGTTACTGTAAGTGATAGAGAATGTTTAGGAGTTATTTTGGAATATGGAAGCTATAAATTTTTAATTATATTTTTTTATTAAACTGGATGACCAAAGTAAAAGAATACCATTTGTTTTATGAATTTTGGTGGTGAATCGAATAACTTATGATTTTTCCAATAGGTTGTTGTTAAATTGTGCTATTCTATGACATGTATTGAGAAATTAAAGCACAAATTGATATCTGAGAATAGTTTTATTTTGGAAGTATTTTTACATGAACATAGACATTTTAATGAGAATAATCTCACTAGTCTTATGTATTTTGGATGAGAATTGAATTTATTATGAATTTTACAATATGCTGGGTGTTTAGTGAAATGATCTGAGAATAGCAGAGGTAAGCTGAGACTTGATTAATTCTTTGGAAGCTTTTGTATTTTGGCTGTAATTTTATATTATAGTAGACATTTAAAGGAAGAAAACCTTGGTAATTTCATGATGTTTGGACTTGTATCGAATTAATTATGAATTTTACAAGTTAGTTCATGAAATCTGAAAATTTTTTATTATTAGCCATGTCCATGTAATTGATTATTCTCTTGAAATAGAAATGTTATAATGTGCCTGTTGACATATGATATTATTTGTGTTTATGATTGTGAAAGAGGTTGAATATGCCACGGTACAGGCGAGAAGCAAATAGTGTTGGTATTTACCATAGGGGATAGGAGAGTGCCCAAAACTTACAGTGGACCAAGTCTAGCTAACTTGTGTCGTAGGCAGTGAGAACTTTGCTAGCCTATCCTGACGGCACTAGAGCATACTAAGATTGGTTTGAGTGTGGGCTGCTGGTAGTGATCATAAAGTGAGAATTGTGCAATTATTATGTTCTGTCTCCGGTAAAAGGGGAAGATGTACCTATGACACTAGCTGAATTGCAGACACAGAACTCCAAATCTCAACCTGAAATTGAAATGCTGGATTAATTAATTAATTACTCCATGGAGGACTCACAAATAAAAGATATTGAATGATTATTGCTTGATGCTTGAATGTTGTTTTGTTCATTTAAACATGAGTATTGCCTATTAGGTTGTTTATGAATATTTGTACTCACCCCTATCTTTTTCTATGATGTGTCCAAAATGTATATGGATGCAGAATGAATGAAGGTGCACCAATTATTCCTACGCGTACTATGACCTTTAGTATGGGGACTGGAGAGTGGAGTTTCAATGACTCCAACCAGACTATCATATTTCAAGGTTTTATTATTTTAACTATATCTACTGTTAATAATTCCTATATTAGTCCTACTATTATATAGGGAGAAGCTAGAGTGAAGGTTCCTTTTCCTCTCTGCCATGCAGCTGCATACCTTGGCATTGATCTCGACCCTCCTCCAGGGGGATTTGATGAATAAGAAAGGAGTCAAGAAGAGAGGAGGAGTTTAGTCTATTTATGTATTATGTGTAATATACAATCCTAGACAGTTAACCTTCCTTGTAATGTTCTATAGTTAAAAAATTTTAAGAATAATCTAGACAGTATGTAATATTATATTATGTACTCTAAATATTCTGCTTGAGGACATAAATATAATAAGCATGTTGATGTGTATACATTTGAAATTGAGTAGTTATTAAACGCTTTAATTTATTCCTTATTCACCACAAGAAATGGGATGACATTGAGAAATAGTTATTGAAAATAGGGACGTCTTACCTGGGGTCTCTGTAGTGTCTACTATGACTCTGAAAGTGATCACTTTGGTCTGCCCTTTGGATCTAGCTTGCTGTAGTGTCCACTATAGAATCCAAAGTGGTCACTTTTAACTCAAACTTTCTTAAAGGCTAGAAATTTATGAAATAAGCCTATAAATTCCTGCACAATTATTCAAATAATCAAAATTGCTAATTATATCTATATAAATCAATTTAAATTAATAAAAAAATAAAGAAACCTATGATATTTGACCAAAATGATGTTTTTCTGTTATTTACACTTCCTAAGTCTACTTTTTCTATCAAGGAACACTAAAAAGACAAGTAAAAATCCAATAAAATGTGGATTCATCATAACTCCAAACTTAAACTTTTGCTTGTCCTTAAGTAAATCAAAACTTAAGAAAGTTGCATGTAAAAAGGTTGGATTTATCCAAAAAAATTTCTCAAAAATTTCATTCCAATGTTATACTCTAATTGGCACTCCCAACATTTCCAAAATCATGGATTTATTCAACAAAGAGATCACACTCTTATCAAATATTTTTATGCAAAGTCCTATTAAACTTAAATGAAAATCCAGCAAGGTTTCATGCAATCTACATAATGCAAAGAAATTATCTAACTCACAAGATGGTATTTCACTCTTCACTCATTTGTGTTTCAGGCTGAGTGTTTTTCCTCAATTTATGCATTTTGCCTCACCCTACCATATGCTTGCCCATATTCTCAATCTCCTTTGCCTAGATACAATGAACCACCTATCATAAGTACTTTGTTGGTCACAAATAGGGTAAGATTAGATTTAATTTTGATCAACGAAGGACAAAAGCTCAAGTGGGTATTTCAAGAAAAGGGAATTCTTTTGAATAAGTGACTACAACAACTTAGAGTGAAATGCATTAAATGATGCAGCAAATGGGATTCAAGCATTCATTCACCATATTTTTCATTATTTTGCCTTATATGGGAGTTCTTTTTCTATCAAAAATCACTTGCTGTAGTTTTTTTTTTCTTTTCCTTTCACTTCCATTCACTCTTTTTTGTGGTTTATTGGACTTTGGCAATCATTCTTTTCTTCAAATTCAAGCATTTTGTTTTTGACATGTAATATTGACATGTATGATGCTCACCACCCCAAACTTAAGAGTTTGCTTGTCCTCAAGCAATTGCAATTAAGAATAGCACCCTAAATTTAGTTTCTTGCATTCACTTTTCAGGCAACTCAAAAGAAATACCTTTTTGATGGTAAGGAAATTATTTTTGTAGACTAAGTTTGGCAAAAAGGTAAAGTTGTGATAGAGAAGAGTAGGTGCAGGGGTATTCTAGGGTAGGTGAGTGGATGTATGCAAAGAAGGCCTCAATCATTTAGATGAAAAATTACACAATGCATATTCAAGTAAGAAACAGGCAAGTTCTGGAGGATAGATGCAAAAAGTCATGTAAAATGCACACAGAAAAGAAATTTAAGGCCCAATTATCTACCATGACAAAAGGTGATAATTACTTAGTAACATGTGAGTACAATTCACCTTACAAGAAAATATATTCAGTATGGTAGAAATAGTAAATATGTACAAAACAGAGAGTGATTGTGAGTTGAATGGGAAGCGCAATCAGAATATAAAATTGAAACTACAAAACTAGACTAAATTAAAAATAAAAAAACAAAAGGGAAATATATTTTTGTATGTTTTTGTCTATTACTGTGCAAGGAATTTAGACGGAGCGGTCATGAAATAAAGATAAAGAGATCACTCTCCTTTCATGGATGATGACTCATAATTTAGGGATCAAATTGATGCTCCTCTTGATGGGACTAAGGCTATAGTCTTCATGACAAACTCTTATTTTTCTCACCAAAGTGACTACCCTAAGTCTTGAAAGTGGTCACTCTTTTGCTGCGCTTGATCTTTTCCAGGACTTATGCAGAAATATATGTCAAACATCAAAGTAAATGCAGACCAAAATGTTTATGAAGCAGAATTCATGAGATCCAAAATTCAAATGAAGGACTAATGCTAAATGCAGAAAACACAATTAAAAACTCTTAAAAAAATTGTGAGTTGCCTCTCACACAGTGCACTTTTAACGTCACTAGCTTGACGCCTTATGATCTTTAATTCTAGGAGATACTTTTGATGGTACCAGTTTCACTTGTATCCCTAGATATTCCTCCTTTTTTTCATAAATTTGTAGCACTTTATTCAATTGAGAACATGGAAGAAATAACTGCGGAGAGATTTCTAGCTGCTTCATGAACTCAATAAGCTTCTCTTCATGCTCTTCATTGCCTTGATATACAGAATATTGTGTCCTGCTGCTGTACTTAAACTGCTGATCTCTTGGATATATAGTGATGCAATATTCATACTTCAACTGCTTATGAAATGGCTTTAACTTTGATGCAGGAGGCAGCTCTAGAGAAGGAGACAATGCAAAAATTAGAGTTGAATCTGCAGCTTGCACTTCAACAAATGCATCATGATTCATTTCCTTAGAACCTACAATGGCTGCATCATGATTTACTTTCTCAAAATCTGCAATAGCTATATCAAAATCATCGTACAGATGTATCAATCTTAGCACAAAAGCTACATTTTGTAGAATCATTACATGCATCATACGTAAAGGAATAGGAATAATTAGCTAAGATAGGATAATCAATATAATCTGAAAAATTAGCCAAATTATCATCCACTAAATTATCTAATAAATCAATATGGCAAACCGAATGAAATGAATGAGGAACAGGTTGCTCAAAATTTTTTGCTACATTAGTAGAAGTAGCATGAGGAGTAGGAGCATAATCTGCACTTGTTGGACTGCAATCACTTCCTGGAGAGGTAGCATTAAGATCTTCATTTGTTAGTTGCTTCTCTTGAGAGCTTTGAATTGTATTTCCTGATTTTGAGGTAATGGCACTAATATTCTCTAGATTGAGAATTGGTCGTGCAGATAGATTACCAAATCATTGAGATTGCAAATGATTCAAAGTGAAAGCCGTCCAATATGATTTTCCAAGTTTTGAATGGTTACTTCTATTCTTTGCTGGAAATTCATATAATTAACTGCCATTTCCTTCATCAATTCTTCTAAGGAAGGCTCACTCTTAGAAGGTGCAATAATTTATGGTGGAGGTTGATATTGCTGCTGCTGTGTAAAATTCCCCCACCTCAGGTTTGGATGATTTATCCAACCAACAGGCTCATACAATGTAGGACAAAAATCAGTGGGGTGTTTAGATGAAGTACAAATCTCACACAACCTTACAGCCCTCTGTGACAATGTCAACTGCTTGATCAAAGAAGCTATATCATCTAGCTTGTTCTCTAGTTTTCTAAGATAAGCAAAATGAGTATTTTCCATCTCATAAACTCTTCTAGTTAAGGCCACTGGATTGCTTCTAGTATTAAACTGTTAATAATTAGAAGCCATATTTTCAATTAATTGCCTTGCTACAGTAGGAGTTTTATCTACCAAAGCTCCTTCACTAGCTGTATCAATCATCTGTCTATCCATGGATATAAGACCTTCATAGAAGTATTGGAGAAGAAGTTGTTCATTAATTTGATTATGTGGATAACTTGCACAAAGCCTCTTGAATCTCTCCAAATACTCATACAAACTTTCTTTGTCCATTTGCCTTATACCACAAATTTCTTTTTTGATTGAAGTCACTTTAGATGTAGGAAAAGTTTTTTTCTAGAAACATCCTTTTTAGACCATCCTAGCTTATGACTAATCCAGGTGGTAAATAGCAGAACCAATCCTTGGCTATGTCTTGTAATGAGAATGGGAATGCCTTTAGCTTTATATGATTCTCAAGAACTCCAGCTAGTCCCATGGTGGTACACACAATGTGGAATTCTTTGAGGTGTTTAAATGGATCCTCACCTACAAGACCATGAAACTTGGGCAACAAATGAATCAATCCAGACTTAAGCACACAAGGTGTATCTATATTAGAATATTAAATGCATAATGTTTGCATAGATACATCAGGTGAAGCCAACTCTCTTAAAGTTTTCTCATCCATAATATCTAAATTGAAATAAAAAAAAAGGAGGAAGTAGCAAAAGAAACAAAAATAGAGTCACTATATAGAGAAAATTATGCAGAGTTTGATGAGCATAATGCAAAAATTATGCAAAAAAAAAAAATCATGTAGAACGCTAAATATAGAGTGCAGAACTTATGCACAAAACTATGCAAAAACAGAATGCAAAAAATTTATGCAGAATGCTATGCAGAAAAATGAAAACACAAAAATCATGCAGAAACAAAATGCAGTATGCAAAATGTAAAAAACTATGCAGCAGAAACAATATGCAAAAAATGATGCAAAATGCAAAAAATGTTGCAGCAAAAAGTTATGTAGAATTATGCAGCAGAAAACTGAAAACAGAACAAAAAACAAAGCAAAAAACGAATGTAGAAAAATGAAAAATGCAACAAGCGAAGTGCAAAAAACTAAAGACAAAAATAAAATACAGAATTGCAAAATTTAAGGGAAAGAAAAGTGCAGAAGTTTATACAGCAAAAATACAAGAATTATGCAAAATTATGTACCAAAAAGTCTACAGGAAAATGCAGCAAAATTCATATGACAGAGCAACTACACATTCAGAATTATGTTTATCCTACCACAATGCAAAAATCAAAATGAAACAAACACACTAAAATGCAGAACATAAAAAAAAAAACAAAACAAAACATATAACATGTTTAATATCTAATCAAGCACCAATGATTCCCCGGCAACGGCGCCAATTTGATGAACGAAAGATTTGTCGCAAATCCTCATCAAAATATAAACATAAATTAATGTTATACTAGGGTGCTAACCTAGATCATCTCCCATGAATCATTAGATAAGTAACCAAATATCAAACATCTGGTGTGCAGTGTATTCAGAAAGCAAGTAGATTATTATAAATAGTTAGAAAATTTATCGTTCCTATTGTAGATTATTATAGTCATCTAAATAAAATCCAATAAAAAATTATTTAACCAACATATTTTTAAAGGTTTTATGTCACGTCTTGATGAAAAAATAATTTTATAAAAGGTGGTTCATAATTATATTAGTTGAATAATACAAAGTTACAAGAAAATTCAAACAAAGATTGCAAAATAATAAAATTAAAAGTGAATATGCAAGAATATAGCAAAAGAATTGTGTAACACCTTAATTTACTTTCCAAATAATAATTTTGCAAAATAGGAGTAATAAAATTTTCATTTAAATAGAAAGATCCCATCATAGAGTTTCATAAAACTGTTTGAAACAATAAAAGATTACAAATTTATATTAAAGACTACTACAGAACTAATATAATTACATCATGATTTCAAAAATAAAATCTAAGTCCTATGGCAGTTCATCCTTTCTTCACTGACTCTGGTGCTGATCGTCTTAGTCACCTGAAAAATAAATGTAAGGGTGAGTATCTATACTATCCAACACACATAAACATAGAAACTTACCTCAAATACTACACATTTACTAACATATTTTAAATCACGCATTCACAATACAAGCATCTCAATTTTAACCATAATCATCATTCATCATCTATTCTAATTCAAAGCACAACCGGTGCACTCACTACACCAACATTTCACACATGTGCGCTTACCGTACCTAGCTACGTTCACTGTGGCACTGTAATCATAGTTTCACACCACAAATGGTCACCGGTTACCCCCGCCTCACAGATACCGTGTGGGCAGTCACAGGTCACTCAGCAAAGGTAGTGGTCAGAGGTCTAGTCAAGAGGAGAGTGTGTGGCCTATGGTGCACTCACGCTCACTGTTGGTGTCACCACCACTATCTCTTCCCCAAGGTATTTCTACCGTTCCTATCTTTCACACCTCCAATGTATCGCTGAACCATTCATAGCATATCATGCACGGCATACTTTGCCACATTTATTCACATTACACGACACAAAGTCCCACATTCATATATAGTACACAACACACAAACCCATAATTGATTCACAATACTAGGCACATATGCCATTATTCCATTACACAACATATCAATAAGTCATCCGTGTCCATTTACAACCCATTCACATTATTCAATCATCATTACTCAATAGGCTCACACACATTCTCAATCAAGGGTATGTCAACCCCACGATCAATTCAAATTTCACTCCAAACACACAATAATTTTCATCAGATCACACATTTCCTACTCTCTATCTTAGCCACATTGCAACATTCACTATGCTAAAATGGAGATATCAGAGCAGTTCCATTTTAATTTAGAAAGCGTTTAGAACTCCTCTAAAATCTCGGGCTATTTAATATGTTGCACTTAAGAGAGCGGTTAAATAACCGCTCTCAAATGTTGATATTAGAGAGCAGTTCTACGTGGAACCGCTCTCACAAAGTGAATGTCATTTAAAATATACTGCGAATCTGGAATTTAAAATTTCTTTCTTCGTGAGTTTTCTATTTCAAACCAAAATTAATTTATTGTTATGTTTAAACTTTCTTCATTTTTATCACAAATCAAAAGTGAAACTTGTTGAGTTTGTCCGTTGTATTAACCAAATAGTCCACATCTGCAACACTATTAAGCAGAAAAAAGAGAACAAATTAGCAGGATGGTTTACAGTTAATAGAGGAAAAAAGAAAGAGAGAGAGAATATATAGAACAATTAGAAAAGTAGCAACAGATGTAAAAGAAACTAACTTTTTTAACGCAAAGAAGATAAAGAAAACCTACAGTGAAAGAGATAGAGAACAACTTTGTTAGTGCATAAAAGGTGAAGAAGATGAAGAGAACTTACAGATGTAAAAGTGAGCAACTTTGTTAGCAAGACGAAGAGATTTGAGAGTGTGCTTCATTTATAAGATAGAAAAAAAGACTTTAGAGAGCGGTCTCTATTAACTGCTCTCAGAAATGTGTGGCTTTAGAGAGCGGTTAACAAAGAATCGTTCTCAGAAGTATAGATTAAAGAGCGGTTCCTAGTGAACCGCTCTCAGAAGTATACATTAGAGAGCGGTTCTCTATTAACCGCTCTCAGAAGTGTATATTAGAGAGTGGTTCAACACTAACTACTCTCTAAATATATTATTATAAAGCGATTCATACTAACCGCTATCTAAGTTAGCACTTCAAAAGCTCGTTTCTGTTGTAGCGATTGAACAAAACACACAATAAATTAAACATAATGAGATTGGGTAGAGTCCCCTTTTACCTCAAATGATGACCCACACACCAAATCAACAAGGTAGGAGTTCCCTCACATAAACTTTGACCTAAAAATATGGAAGAACCCCATGAGAACCCAAAGAGAACCGAGAAATCAGAGGATGGGGATGAGAAACCAAAACCCTAACCATTAAAATTCACCTCCAAGCGATCCCTACACAAATCCAACCTTCAATCTTGCTCCTAAGCGGCTTGGAGGAAACTTAATCGGTGAAATAGGGTCTGGGAGTGAGAAAATCGAAGAGATCTTGAAGGGGAAAGTGAGAAATGAATTCCCCCAAACCCTAACCCCTTTAAATCTCATTCTGGTAGCGACACTCTTGCTACAGCGAGACATTCTCTCGTTGTAGTGAAAATCTTAGAGGGAATTGCATTTTCGTTTCTATAGAATCTCGCTATAGTGAGGCCCTCTCGCTACAGCAAGACTGCACCCAGAAATGCACCTCAAACTGTCCCTTTGTCACTATAGCAAGGGACCTCTCGTTGCAGCAAGAAGGCAACTGTTTCACGCCTTCCTCCCAGGGCCTTCTCGCTATAGCGAGAATGCCTTAGGATTACACACTTGACCTATTTTCTCAGTCCAGTCATATACAAATACAATTATACTCATTCATATGTATTCATACACATCGACATCATCATCACGCAAACAAGTGCACACTCCACATCCATTCACACACACACAGATATATATATATATATATACACACACACATTGTAACATCCCAATTTTGGTTTACACGGCATGGATTGATCGTTATTATTTAGTGACTCCTTGCTTCATTTCCTTTACTCTAACTTAGTTCTTGCTGCGAATTAAGATGCTTTCTGAGACTGATTGATTTTTAGCTAATTTTTTTGTGATTGAGTGTCCAATCGTATTGTGTTCCTTGCTTGTATAATTATTTTTCCTAGTGTATGTTTATTTATTTATGTATATGTGTGTCTATATGATCGTGTGGTGAATTATCTTGAGTAACCCTAGGATAGTAAGACAAATTTTGGGATAAAGTTGACCGTTGATTCAGATGGATGGACCCTACCTTACTGATCACTTGATTAATATTATTATTAATTATTATTGCTAAATGTTATCCTCCTAATTCATTTTATTTGTTTATGTAGCATTGTTATTTTATTTTATTTATGGATTTAAAGGGAATTCTTCGTATGACTTTTTGCATTCCTAACCGTTATTCCTAATTCTCTCTCTTGCCTTAAATGTTCACTTGACCCTAGTTAATGTATATACATAAGTCTTTTCGTTTTTCTTCTCACTTCCCTATTATTGTGTGCACTAAATTTGCCAATTAGTGGGATATCACTTTTTCCTCATTATGGTCTTGTGTAACAAAAAGGGATCTAAAGAGACATATCTCCTATTCAAATCCTTCCCCTTTTTAAGCATGGTAGCCGATATCTCACTGATGCTTAGGGGAGAAGGAGAAAATCGATTTTAAATGGCCTAAATCCTAACCCTAAATGATTATACTTAATGCAAATTCAAATTTCTTAATTACCTAAAATAATTACAGCTGCCCCACCCTAAGCCGCCACACGTGGCAATTGTTTAAATTCTCCCTCCTAATTGTATAACCGAAAACCTCATTAATGGTTAGAGAGAGAGAGGGGCTAGCCCTAATCAGAATTTAGAGCCTTGTCCACTATTTTAAATGCATACTTTTTATATTCCCAAGCAACCATAAAGGAGCCAACCATTTTCCTTTAATATTATGTTAAAAACTGTGGCCAATCATTGGGAGATTCCCTAATAACTATGCCATGATCACATTTAACCGAGGAACCTCACCTGCCTCATTAAACTGTTGTTTAGTCATTTAATTTGCCTCCCAACCCTATTACACCTCACGAGAAAATGAAAAGATGGCTTGCTCTACTTCCTCCTCGAATTGACCTAGCCGTCGGCCTGCAATTAATGGGCAACCCAAAACCAAGGGACATTAATTCTAGAAATCGTGCCCCCATTAATTGCATATTCTTGTTTCTTGTTTTATGGCAATTATCACACATTATGGAGGCTTTTCATATACACACGGCTAGGAGAGAAACGCCACCCTTTCTCGAGAAACCTAAAAGGCATAACCATTGAAATGCTAAGAATGTGGAAGGATTGCACCCACTCCCTCCCTTCAATTCAAATCACTGGCCCCACCATCAATGATAATCAATTTTTGGAAACGTGCATGTAGTTAACCCTTGCCTTTTTCTATCTCACTGCAATGATGGCTCATGATGGAGACGTTTCACATACACGAAGGCTTCAGAAGAGGCGTGACCTTTCAGGAGGATAGACCAAGAGACACGTCATTTTGAGTGCTTCAACCCTAGCCCTCATATGCATTCAACCGTCACACCCATTGTAAGATGGAGGGACACAAATGCTACACTCACCCTATATATAACAACCTTTTCACTCTCAAGCACCCGTTTTCCTTCTTCTTCCAAAAAGGCTCTCTCAAAACTCACTGTGACCTAACACATTTGAAGCCACTTCCTCTCACCTTTGCATCTCCACTCCCTTCCTCTCTCGTGCACATCTTCTCAAACTCGCCTCTCAACGGAACCGAGCGGACACGAAGAAACCTTCTACATCTACAGTTCCATCTCTCTCTACCTTCACCAAGGGAGTCACTTTGTGGAAGAAACTTTACAAGGAACAAGGGCAAACCTTTGACTCCTTTCTCTTTTCATTCCAAACAAGGTAAGGGGAGTTTTTGCTTGCGTGTGAATGTGTGTTTGAATGTGTAACATTGAGTATGGTATATTCTCTCTTTTTTCCCCTTTCATCTTCGATGTTGTAATGCGCTGTAACTTGAATGAGAATGGATGAGTGTAAACACTAATTGCATGTAGTTGATGTCAAAATTCTTACATGATTCTCAGTCGTCTGTGCTTATTATTGAATACAAATGATGACTTTGAACGGATATGTCATTGCATGTTAAATTTTTACACGAATCCTTTTTTTTTACTTCTTTTCTTTTCTTTTCGATTCTTATTGTCTGCCTCCTTTCTTGATCATTTTGTTAAGAATACACTTATTTCCTTTCTCCCACGCTCTTCAAAAAAAAAAGAAAAGAAATACGTATATGAAAGAACGAACTCATTCCTTTCCCTTGACTTTTCGCCTGACCGAGAGCCAAGAAATCCTTTTCTTTGACCGTGAAGGAATTATTTCACCATCTAACTATAAATTTTACAAATTTTTGTTGTAGAAATTGGATTGCATGTGGGGTTGAGTCTGCGATTATTTTTATGACTTCTCCAATAATACTTACTTAGAAAATGCACTTTTGATTTTGGTACTCCATTGAAACTATTGCAACTATTTCCACATTCTTTCCTTTTTCTTTTGCTCTTAGGCCGTGTGCTCACGATCAACCTTTTCCTTGAATGTGTCAACTCATTTTTATTATTGAATAAAAATGATGACTTTGAACGGATATGTCATTGCATGTTAAATTTTTACACGAATCCTTTTTTTTTCTTCTTTTCTTTTCTTTTCGATTCTTATTGTCTGCCTCCTTTCTTGATCATTTTGTTAAGAATACACTTATTTCCTTTCTCCCACGCTCTTCAAAAAAAAAAGAAAAGAAATACGTATATGAAAGAACGAACTCATTCCTTTCCCTTGACTTTTCGCCTGACCGAGAGCCAAGAAATCCTTTTCTTTGATCGTGAAGGAATTATTTCACCATCTAACTATAAATTTTACAAATTTTTGTTGTAGAAATTGGATTGCATGTGGGGTTGAGTCTGCGATTATTTTTATGACTTCTCCAATAATACTTACTTAGAAAATGCACTTTTGATTTTGGTACTCCATTGAAACTATTGCAACTATTTCCACATTCTTTCCTTTTTCTTTTGCTCTTAGGCCGTGTGCTCACGATCAACCTTTTCTTTGAATGTGTCAACTCATTTTTATTATTGAATAAAAATGATGACTTTGAACGGATATGTCATTGCATGTTAAATTTTTACACGAATCCTTTTTTTTTCTTCTTTTCTTTTCTTTTCGATTCTTATTGTTTGCCTCCTTTCTTGATCATTTTGTTAAGAATACACTTATTTCCTTTCTCCCACGCTCTTCAAAAAAAAAAAAAAGAAATACGTATATGAAAGAACGAACTCATTCCTTTCCCTTGACTTTTCGCCTGACCGAGAGCCAAGAAATCCTTTTCTTTGACCGTGAAGGAATTATTTCACCATCTAACTATAAATTTTACAAATTTTTGTTGTAGAAATTGGATTGCATGTGGGGTTGAGTCTGCGATTATTTTTATGACTTCTCCAATAATACTTACTTAGAAAATGCACTTTTGATTTTGGTACTCCATTGAAACTATTGCAACTATTTCCACATTCTTTCCTTTTTCTTTTGCTCTTAGGCCGTGTGCTCACGATCAACCTTTTCCTTGAATGTGTCAACTCTTTTGAGTGTGATTTGATTCTATAGTTTGTGATTTCCTTTGGGATTAAATGTGTGACCCTAGAATAATGAAGTGCGGGTGTGATTACAAAATTATTCATATGCATGATGTTGAGGATGGAGAGTCAAGGTCACAGTTTGGCACAACTGGGAAATGTCGAGTGTTCAAGTTCAAGAGAAGAACCTTAGGGGTAGTGAAGGGGGGTTGCCCTAATGGGGCGAAGTAGCTCACAGTGGCCGGGACACGTTGCCATAAAAGCCTTCACTAATCCTGACGTGAGCAAGCATTGCCGAGATTCATGGAAGAACTCATTCTTGAGGAACCAAGATGAAAATACGGGAAAATATACCTAAGGGAGTAGTAATATCCTGAGTCGTATAGGCTAGGGTCGTATTGTGGATTAACTTATGTGATTTTACTTGTGTTTTGTGGCAACCTAGTTAGGTACAAACTTGAGAATATGTGTTTCCCAAAATTTGATTTCCCGTCTACTTTTATGTCATTTTTCCTACCTCACTTATTCGATTGCTAATTAATTATTATGTTGGAACTCACCCTTTCTTTCGGGATTTTCTCTGTGTGGCATTCCCCTGTGTGTTTGCATGATTATGTGATAGATGGACCTACAGCGAGCGAGGATTTAGGGAGAGAACTCCAGAGGGAAAGAGGCATGGACGTACGATCTAGCGATGCACTGCCTCATGTACCAAGGGATGATCTCCATGATTATGGGACTTCTCGTTGAAGATGGTTGGAAGCCCCATTAGGGTGACCACCTTTTTGCCGACATCTCTGTACCTCTACCGCCCGAGAGAGGAGCATCATCATTCACTCACCCTCTCCTTCTCCACCACTTCAAGAACCCCCTGCTAAACGACTTAAAACTTTTGTTGAAAAAAGTAAAACCATTATAAATCTTGACCCAGAACCTAATCCTTGTCCCAGCCCTTCTCCTGCACATGAGTGGAAAGATATTGGAATTGTCGAGTCTTTCATCAAACCAGTACCCCGCCATTCCTTGCAAATTCAGGTGCCTCCTCCCAATGAAGTTGGACCTTCTACACAACACCCCTCACCACCACCACCCATTTCCTGTTCACCACCACCCACTATTGGATGGATCGACAGTGATCCGAATGACTTACGACCTTCTCCTCGCCTTCAACTAGCGAATGAGTCGTCTAACTCTGACGGAATTGAATCTGACCCTAGTAAAGATTCTTTTCCATTAGAATTTTATTTGTAGGTTGTCAATTTCTTTTTTTCGTGGATAGACACTGCTCATAGGATTCAGTTGTCTTAGGTATGCACCCGTAAAATTTATCCACAATGGGTAGGATATTTACCCACTACATGGGTACGGGTATGGGTGTGGGTAAAATTCGGTATGCAGTAGGACCAATTCTACTCAGCACTTCGAACGGTCCAATGAACTTAGGAGATAGCTATCGAGACTTCAGAGCTCTCCCTACTTTGGTTACAGGCAAGACCTTCAGAAACATGTGGTTATTCACCTGAAACTCCAGCGGCTTTCGCCTTCTATCATAATAACTCTTCTGTCGATCCTGGACAACTTTCATTTTCTCTTGGATCATCTTGATCTGCTCATTCTGCCTTTGGACCATATCCGGCACACACAGAGTCGCCTCTCTGGTCTCATACCAACATAATGGGGTTCTGCACCTCCGTCCATACAAGGCCTCAAATGGTGCCATTCCAATGCTCGCATGGTAACTATTGTTTTATGTGAATTCCACTAACGGCAAGCACTCTTCCCAAGTTCCCTACTGCTTGAGCACACAAGCCCTCAACAAGTCCTCCAAGAACTAGATGGTCCGCTCAGTCTGACCGTCAGTCTGTGGGTGATAAGCCGAGCTTAGTCTCAGCTTAGTCCCCAACGCCCATTGCAGGCTCTCCCAAAACCTCGAGGTAAACCTCAGATCTCTATTTGACACCACACTAGTCAGCACTCCATGTAGTCTAACTATCTCCCTCACATATAACTCCACAAGTCTTTCCAATTTATACTTTATGTTGATCGAGAAGAAGTGTGCAGCCTTGGTTAACCGATCCACTATCACCTAGATGGCATCATGGTTGTTCCTGGTCTTAGGCAACCTAGAAACAAAGTCCATGGAAATACTATCCCATTTCTACTCAGGGATCTCCAATGGCTGTAACAACCCAGGTGGATGTTGGTGCTCTACCTTCACCTTCTCGCAAGTTAGGCACTTAGCCACATATTCAGTCACATCTCTCTTCATACCATTCCACCAAAAACTCTTCCGGAGGTTCTGATACATTTTAGTTGCACCGGGGTGAAAACTCATCTTGCTCTTATGCGCTTCCTCAAGTACCATTTGCCTGAGCTCATCCACTTGAGGAATGCACACTTGGTTCTGGAACTTAATCACCCCGTTCTCATCATGGTGGAACTCCAAGTCCTTTCCCTCACATTTCTGTCTCATCATGTCTTGCAGGAAGGCATCTCCCTGCTGAGCATTTCGTACGTACAACAAAAAGTCATTGTGAATCGTCGTCGCTCCAAGATATAAACTCCTCAGCCTCACCTCTATGGCCAAATTTATGTCCCGACACTACATGTCCCAGAAATTGGATCTCCGACAACCAGAACTCACACTTGGAGAATTTGCAGGAGAATTCCCAAGTACTCGACATGCTCTTCCTAAGTCTTTGAATAAATTAAGATGTCGTCAATGAACACCACCACAAACTTATCCAAAACTCGTGAAAGATCCTATTCATGTTGTCCATGAACACTGCGGGCACATTGGTCACCCCAAACGGCATCACCAAATACTCATAGTGACCATACCACGTCCTGAACGCCGTCTTAGGCACATCCTCATTCTTCACTCAGATTTGATGGTATCTCAATCTCAAATCAATCTTCGAGAACATTGCAGCTCCCCTCAACTGATCCATCAAATTGTCAATCCTTGGAAGTGGATACTTGTTTTAGATTCCCTCAACTGCTAATAATCTACACACATTTTCATGCTTCCATCTTTCTTCTTCACCAAGAGAACTGGTGCTCCCCACGGTGACACACTCGGTCTCACAAACTGTTTCTGCAATAGGTCTTCTACTTGCTTCTTGACCTCTGCCAATTCCACCGATGACATCCTATAAGGCGCCACAGAAATTGGGCTTGCTCCTAGAATGAGGTTTATAGCAAACTCTATCTCCCTCTCAGGTGGCAGCACAAAAACATCTTCAGAGAAAACCTCCAAGAAATCCCTCACCACCTCATACTCTAACTCTACTACACTTTCAGCTTCCATTGAGAACATAACCATGAAAGTCTTGGCATTTACCATGTTCTCCCACGCTCCCTAGCTCGTAAGCCTTGGAACCTCTGCCATTGTCTCACCGAAGATCAAAGTCTTCTCCCTACAGTCTAGCAATACATGGTTGGCAGCAAGCCAATCCATTCCCCAGAATTACATCCAATTGCGAAAGACATAAACAAATTAAGTCGACCTCAGACTCCCTACCGTGTACCATCATTACACACCCCAAACACACCCATGACGTCACAACTGACTTACCCGTAGGGGTAGTCACCACAACATTACATGGCAATTCCATCACATACAAATTCAGACTCTTCACACAGTCCACAGATATAAAGGAGTGTGTGGCACCCGAATCAAACAGCAAATCAAGTAATCGACCCTTAATAATGCATTTACTTCGGATCAGCTCCTCTGACCGTGAAGCCTTTACCCCGCTCATAACAAAGACTCTCCCAGAAATACTAGGCTTCTGCCCTGTACTCGGCCCCACGCATCCTCTTAATTCAGACCTCTAGGCTGTACTTGTATTATCGCTTCTCTTAGCGGCCCAGCACTTGTTGGCAATGTACCCCAACTTCTCATAGTTGTTGCAAGTGACCCACAGCTGTGGGCAGTCTTTCACCATGTGTGGCCCTCCACACCTAAAGCACTTGAGCAATCCTCTGAAAGAACCCGGTCCCGAGCCACTCCCACTGCTCTTCTCTTGAGAAGAACTCCCTCGGAATTAAGAACTATTCGAGTCTGAATACAGTCCCTTAGAAAACCTTAGAGGTGTTCTATCATGTCTCACCGGGCCAGCTCCCCTAGTGTCCAACATCTTCCTTCTTGAGTTGGCTTAAAAAATTTTGTTCTTGCTCTCTAGAATGGACAAGTCGGTCAGTTGAAACACACTAACTGTAGCCCAGATGTCTGGCCTCAATCCATGCTCAAATTAAGCACACAAATCCTCGTCTCTATCATTATGCTGATAGTGAGGCTAGTACTTCATCAGCTCTTGGAACTTAGCTGCATACTCCCCCACAGTCATGTTTCCTTTGCTTCAGTTCAAGGAACTCTCGAGCCTTTTGCTTTTTCAGATCCTGGGGAAAGTAGTTCCCCAGGAAGATGGTCTTGAACGCTTCCCACTGGATATAGCCATCTTCCTATGGCAGGGTGTGGCTGGCAAACCTCCAACAGTCCTTAGTCTCCCCACACAGCAAGTAGGTGGCACAGATAACCTTGTTCTCCTCACGGCACCCCATTGTATTGAAGATCTTCTCCACATCAACCACCCACCTTTGAGCTCCTTCGGATTCAAATCTACCCTCAAACTTTGGAGGGTCATGCCTAGTGAAGGCAGATAACCTTCGATACTCAGCTGGCTCTCCGCCTTGATTGTGCACCATGGCTTCCAAAATCTGAGCCATGCGTTTCATGAGATCATTGGTGCCCCTAGCTCCTCTACCTCTACCTTTACCAGCCATAATCTAAGTTACACAATTTAACAGTCACAGTCCAGCACATCAAACCAATAATACATTTATAATTCAAAAAAACAAAACAATCAACACTTATCTTGGACGCTTCAGCCCAATACCCCAATCCGGTTTGGAAGAACTGCTCTGATACCAAAATTGTAATACCTTAATTTTAATTTCAATAAGCAGTAATTTTGCAAATTCAGAATAATAAAAGTTTCATAAAGCATTTCAAAATAAGAGAAGGGTTACAAGTTTCACATCACATCACTGCTACAGGACTAGTTCATTTACAACATTTTTCAAATTAATTTCCTAAACCCTATAGCAGTTTATCTGTCTCTTCACTGAGCCCGGTGCTAATCGTCTTGATTACCTAAAAAATGAATGTAAGAGTGAGTACTCTACACTACCAAAACACAATCAAACATAAAGTCTCACCTCTAATTCATTCCCAATACATTTATACAAATATAACACAAACAACATCATTATCTAGTACATTTCAATTTAACATCGATGCACTCACGACACCAACAACACTTTACATTCAAAGTTACATCATTATCTCGTGCACACGCACGCTAGCCACACTCACTATGGCACTGTGATCTCAGACTTATACCATGAATAGTCACCAGTTACCCCCGCCTCACAGATACCATGTCGGCAGTCACGAGTCGCTCAACAAAGATAGTGGTCAGAGGTCTAGTCAGGAAGAGAGTGTGTGGCCCGTGGTGCACTCGTTCCACAGTCGGTGTCACCCCACCTCACGGATACCACGTGGGCAGTCACGGCACTAGGCCCACATTCATTTCACATTACACGACACACAGCCAATATTCATCTATATTACACGGTCCTCGGGCCCACATTTGTTCACAATATTCATTCTATCATGCAATATCTAGCATACAATTCACATTCATCCATTTCAGGTAAACACATAATATTCACATCTCATAGCACACGACCCTCATCACATTTCTCAACAATTTCCTACCCTTTAACTCAGTTACATCACAATATTCAATGATTAACAGGAAATCACACATAATAGAGTAGGATAAAGTCCCTCCTTACCTTGGATTGAAGACCCACACTCGGATTCGACCACGGATGTGTTCCCTACACAGATTTTGGCCTAACCACATGGAAGAACTCCATGAGTACCTAAGGAAACCATAAAAATAGAGAAAAGGGGATGAGAAACAGAACCCTAACCCTTAAAACTCACCGCTAAGCATTCCCCACATGGATTCAACCTTCAATCAAGCTCCCAAACAACTTTGGAGGCAATTACTCGGTGGAATAGGGCTTTGGGTCGAGAGGATCGAAGAGATTTGGTAGGGAATTTGAGAAATGAATCTCAAATCCCTAAACCCCCCTTTTAAAACCCCTATGATCGCGACACTCTCACTACATCGAGAAATTCTCGCTGCAATGAGGCATCTCTCGCTGCAGCGACGCCCTTTGTCGCTACAGCGAAAATCTCAGACGAAACTACACCCTGGTTTCTGCAGAATCTTGCTACAGCGAGATGTAACCCAGAAATGCAATCTCTTCTGTCACTCTCTCACTACAGTGAGACATATCTTGCTACAGCGAAAAGGCGACAGTTTCGCCCTTTCCTCCTAGAGCCCTCTCACTACAGCGAGAGTGTTCTCGCTGCAGTGAGAGCTCCCTGCACCAGACACTTGGCCTATTTTTAGCCCAACCCAATCAATTATACATCCACACATCCACACACACACACACACACATATATACACACATACATATTCGTACTCATTACACAGAAAACACCATCACTACGCATTCAATACAAATTTACAACATTCATTTACACTTATACACACACACACACACACACATATATATATATGCATTTATATTTATATAAATAACAATAATTAATATTACAAAATTCGAGGCGTTAAAATATTTGTTCATGGGCAGTGACCCATTGAAAAATAATACATGGTTCTAAAATAAGTTCTTAAAATACCACATAAGAATTATTTCAAGTACCAAGAATATCTTAATTTAATTATGTAAACTAAAAGAATATATAATGAAATAAAAGAAAGAATGATTCATATCTAAAAGCAATTCAAATCAAATCAAATAACACTATCTATGACAATAAACTATGCGAGATGAATTCTAGAACATATAACTTTAACTTTACACTTCTCTATTTCACTTTTAGATTAATCCTAATTTTGATTTTTCTCATGATTGTTAATCACTCATACTAAATTTATTAACTCATGTTAATAGTTTTTTCCTAACCTATTACCCTTAATGGATATACAAAGCAAAAAGAAGAAAAAAATAAAGAGTCTACGAGCTTGTTAATTTAATAACAATTAAAAAAGAAAATTAAGCTTGGTCCACTTCATTTTTTGTCTCGTTTTACCCTATAGATCTATTAACTATATATTATACAGTCTCCTATGATATAATTAATTATGATATATTTAATAGTTTTCAATTCTAAATATATAAATTATAGCTTAATATAATAAACACTAATTAAGAAAGAAAATTGAAATTATTATTAATCACTAAGATCACATAGAATCGTGCAAATGATTCAACATAGACCTAGGTATAGATTTAGCTAGATATAATGTAATAAAAGTTAAAACAATAATAAACTAATTCATAGTTGTGAACTTCCTATTTTATAATAAATGTTTCTTAATTGTCATCCCAATTTCACGGTAAGTAAAGGATAAATTAAAACATTTTGACTATGCATTATCCCAAATAGTACACACCAACATATATATATATATATATATATATATATATATATATATATTTATATTACATAGCTATGCCATAAAGGCATTATGTTTATAGTGCATGAATAGTTATTACAAACTTCTTAAGTTTTTTCCAAAATTATTTAAATATTATACATTATAGAAAAAAGAAAGCATTTAGAGAAAACATTAATGCATAAACATATAAGCATGTTAGACTTTTTCTACCCACATGATCCCTTTCTCAATCATCTAGTCCATCTAAAGGAGGGTCATTATCAAGTCCCAAGTAAGCAACTGCAAAGTAGAGAGGAAAAGGTAACTCTACTCTAGCCTCTCTCTGTATGACCACTGGGTTAACATAAGGATTACTAACAACAGTTATAATTAAAATAATAAAACCCATAAATATGAAGGTTTGGTTATAGTCATTAAAACTTCATTCTTTCACTTTCATACTAAAGGTCAAGGTTTGCACAAGGGTATTTATTACATCTCCACTCATTCTGCATCCATATACATATATTGGACACATCACAGAAAAAGGGTGAGTACGAACATTCATAAACAATTATACATAGTCATACTTATGATTAAATTAAATAAATCTTATCTAAATAATCAAATAATCTCACACAATCGATTAATCAATTCAAGGTCTTCATTTAAGAATTCTTGTTATGGATTTGACAAGTGTACCAAGTTTTCGATGTAATATAAAAGGTTTTTATCATATCCATAGAGATTGGTAGATATATCAATAATTTCTACTATCTATATAAAACTCTCAATTGAAAACATTTAAATATTTGCAATTTGGTTGTAAATGGAAAATACAATTTACTAGAAAACAAAGTAGATTTTTAGTGGAAAAGGTTTATGAGTTGAGCTGGGATTGGATTTTATCATTCTTTCCCTTCCACATTTTGATGATCAAACAACTAAGTACAATTATATAAATGTAAATGCACTCTTTCAAAGTTTCTTATATTGATTCCTCACATACAAGGTTTCTAAGAGCATTAAATGAATAACGATTCCTCAACTATTCAATCAATCCTCCATTCATTAAAGACAAGAGTTAATAAGCAATTGATATATTGAACCTTATCCCTAGAATCACAACACATCGAGTGAGTTTCATTAAATCTGGGTTTAAAACTTATTTTTCAACTACCCCTAAACCCTAAATCAAAAGACTATTTAATAAAATAGAATCAAGCATTAAGAACTAATGAAATCACCAACATTTATATAAAAAGAAAGAGATATCGTAAATGAATCATCAAAATACTTTAAAGTAGAAGATTATATCCAATCCCACAAGGGACTAGCTAAGACATCCTTACCTTCAATAGGTATTTCTCAATGTCATCACACTTCTTATGGTAAGTAAGAGATAAATTAAAACATTTATCAACTACTTTATCCCAAATAAATACACACCAACATGCTTTATATATATAAATAGATAAAGTTATGCCATAAGGCACAAGGTTCAAAGTGCATAACATAATATTATATACCATCTAAAATTTTCCCAAATTATTTAACTATTAAACATTACAGGAAAAGATAATAGTTTGGGAAGCATACAATACAAAATACATAAATAAGATAAACTTCTCCTCTCTTCTTAATTCCTTCCTCAATCATCCAATCCATCTGTAGGAGGATCAAGATCAATGTCAAGATATGGTTAAGATCATAAAACCTTGAAACATGATGGTCTGGTTAGAGTCATTGAAACTCCACTCCCTAAGTTCTATACTAAAGGTCAAGATACGCGTAGGGGTGATTGGTGCACTTCCACTTATTTTATATTCATATACATATTGAACACATCACAGACAAAGATAAGGATGTGTACAAATATTAATAAATAATCAAATAGGCAATACTCATGTTTAAATGAATAAAACATCATTCAGGCATTAGCAAGATCTATGCTTAAATGAACGAAAAAACATTCAAGCATCAAACAATACTTGTGCTTAAATGAATAAAATAACATTCAAGCATCAAGCAACAATCATTCAATGTCTTTTGTTTGTGATTTCTCCATGGAGTAATTAATTAATTATCTAACATTTTATTTTCAGGTTGAGACTGAAAGTTCTGTATCTACAATTCAGCTAGTGTCATAGGTACATCTTCTTCCTTTAACAGAGACAAAACATAAGTGCACAATTCTTATTTTATGATCACTACCAGTAGCTGATACTCAAACCAATCTTATATGCTCCAATGTCTATCAGGATAGGCTAGCAAAATTCCCACTGCCTACCTACGACACAAATTAGCTAGGCTTGGCCCCCTATAAGTCTTGGCCACTCTTTTATCTCCTATGGTCAAACAAACATTATTTGCTCCTCACCTATATTGTGGTGTATTCAAGCTCTTTTATAGAGATAAACACAAATACAAATACAACAATTTCATAGCCATTAATTGTCCAACAAGTACATTATAACATCTTTATTTCAAGAGAACAATCAATCATATGGACATGGCTAACAATAAGAAATTTCCAGATTTCATGAAACAAGTTGTAAAATTTATAACTAATTCAATACAAGTCCAAACATCATGAAATCACCAAGGATTTCTTCCCTTAAATGTCTACTTTAATATAAAATTACAATCAAAATTTAAACATTTTCAGAGAATTCATTGAATCTCAATTCATCTCTATTGTTCTCAGATTAATTCACTAAACAACTAGCACATTAGAGAATTTGTAATAAATTCATTTCTCATTCAAAACACATGAAACTAGTGGGGTCATTCTCCTCAACATATCTATTTTCATGTAAAATTACTTTCAAAATAAAACTATTCACAGACATCAGTTTGTGCTTTAATTTCTCAGTATATGTCACAGAATAACACAATTCAACAACATATTGGAAAAATAATAAATCATTTAATTCTTCACCAAAACTCATGAAATCAGTGGCATTCTTTCACTTTGGTTATCTTGTTTCACAAAAAAATATAAGTAAAAATTTATAACTTTCAGATTCCAAAGTAGGTCCTAAACATTCTTTGTTAGTCACAGTAACATACTTCTCAGAATCAAATAAATAGAAAAATTATAACTATTTTATTTTAAGTTAAAAATTCATCAAACTAGTGAGGATATTTTCTTATAGTCTCTATTTACATACAAAAATACTAATAAAATAATATCACTTATAAATTTTAAAACAAAAATAGGTTTCTCAGTAACATGCACAAAAACGTTACTCTCATACAACAACATTTTCATAAAATCATAAGTAATTCATTTTAACACCAAATTGATCAAACTAAGTGAGAATATTTTTCTTATCAATTATTATTTCTTACAAAAATATAAATAAAATAAAATCATACTTGAATTTTAAGACAAAAATAATTTAAAGTATAGTATTCTCAGGAAAACATTTACACGTAACATAACATTACAAAATTCATACTATTTCATTTCAATTCCAAATCAAGTGCAGTCAGTGAGCATAGATCCATTAGGAAGTTTATTTTCATACAAAAATATCAATAAAATAATGCTACAAACATATAGTAAGAAGAAAATAAATCAAAGTATACTACCAAAATATCATTTTCCTGCAACAAAAACTTAGAAAAATCATAACTAATTTGATATAAATACAAATAAAGTAAAACAGTGGAAAAATTATAAAAATTTAACTATCTTAATGAATAAAATACTAAAAAAACATTTTCAATGATTTTCTCATATTTTACATTATTTACACTTTAATACTTATATTTTATATTAATTGCAAAAAGGTCCTTGTCTCCAAATTTGATAAGTCTCAAATCGTCCAGTATGTCTCCCATGTGTTCAAGGTCATTAATTCATATCCAAATATGATCCAAATCATTTTCATGATCCTACTAAACATATGGTCAAGTGTCTTGCATATTTAGGGTATTTTTGGTACAAGTCCATGGTATTTTTTCATTTTTAAGTTCAATCTTTCAAATTTATTTCTTCAAGGTTTGTTCTCATCATTTATCCATGTATTCCATAGGTCCAAATATGTCCAAAAGTCCAAGGGTCTTCATTATGATCATTTTTCATTTTTAATTCATTTTTTTAGAAGTTTCTTCGATAAATCTTCAAAACTAGTTTAGAAATTCATTTTGACTCCAAAATAATTTCAATCCAAATGAAAATTATGAATTCAACTTAGATACGATAGAAATAAGTCATCAAATTATAGATCCACATGAAACATGCAACCAATTACATAACAAGCAAAGTCATCATCAAATATAAAACACTTTGTGGTTCTTAGTGATTTTCATGCATTTACTTATTTCAATCAAATTTTTAATCATTGATTAATCAACACATACAAATTCAACATAACCAAAAAGGGTTAAGGTTCTCCTTTGACTCAAAACTATTTAAACAAAGTATTCCCTTTGATTATGCAAAGTACCCTCTCCTCTTACTTGGTGTTTTTGACTTAACCTTGCCTTGATCTTTGGATGGTCATTCTCCCCTTCCCTTTTTGCTTCCTTTCTCCTCTTGGAAATGAGTTTCTTTCTCTCTTGGTATCCTCCTTGCTCACTTAACAATAATCTCTAAGAAGAAAAGTTGGAAACTTTGTGAATTTGTAAGGTATCTTGGTGTTTTTTGTGGGGTTTAAAGGCTTGACTCAAGACTTTTATGGTGGAGTATTGGGTGATCTAACTTTGTGAAATTCAAGTGAAGTATTTGAGATAAACTTGGATGTGTTTATAGAGAATTAAGATGAAGTAGAATGGAGAATTATTTATGCTTGCATGAAAAATGAGTGAAAGTTCTTCCTTTTTGCATACATGCCTTTAAATAAAGTTTTAGATTGATGGTGGCCCTCTCCCAAGGAATCACATGGCTGCACTCTCTCTCTCACAAGTGTTGAGATTCAATTTTAATCTCTCTTTGGCTTATTCCACAAGCCTACACATGTGCACATTTGTAAAAGTCCAAATTGCCCTTTCATGATGGCTTTTGTACTTCTAGTTGAATTTTAACTTTCCTAGTTATATTCTAATCATTCTAATTACTTTGCGAAACCTACTTAGTTCAGATCCAATGGCCATGGTCATGGTTCAACTAGATCCATTAGATGGGAATTAGTGCAATCATTAACATAAATTACTCATCATTAGACTTATCTCTTATAGAATATTCCCATCCAGCTAGGATTAAGCTATAATTAATTTTATTCCTTAATCATGATTAGTCTCACATGGACTCTAATGGGTCACATGGCTCCATACTACTATTTCTAACCCACTTTCCTTTATTTACACTTCATTTTTATGCTTCTTTTTGGGTAATTTTAGGTAATTTCTATACTTTCTATTTGGACTCCATACTTGCATGTCCAAAACCTATACATATGAGTTATCCACCATAAAAATTTCAGAATTTATCTAATTCATTTGCTTGTCCAAAATGGGCCTTCATTCTAGGTGTTTCTAGGGGTATTTTGGTCATTTTGGTCAAATTTTGCAATTTTATTTATTTTCTATTTTTAGATCTTTCTAGACTTATTATAATTTATATAAAACTATTTTATATAGTCTAAAATTATTAAATAAAATTTTTGGATATTTACTCTCTTTTTAAATTACCCAATTCGTTATTGATTGGACCCGTCTCGGTAAATTTTGCTAAAAGAAATTTTAGTTCTCAATTCTCTATATACTACTTACTTCTAATTCAATAAGATTAATATAATCCAATAATTATTTATAAAGTGAAGGAAAATTTAGTGTTACACTAGCTACTCATGGTAGCCATTACAAAGCAATGAAAAGAAAAAATAGATGAGATGGATAGTTTTTCCAATCTTTCTTGCCCTAAGTCTCTCCTTTATGCACTGTTTTTGCTCTCCTTGCTGCTTTTCTCTTTTGATTCTCCTTATTTAAACTAGAATAAATGAATTTTTACTCAAGGGAGGACTTCTCGCTTGAGCAAAAAAGGCATTCTCGCTCAAGCAAAAGTGTCTCGCTTGAGCGAGAAATGATTTAGGTGTTATTTGTCTTCCTCCTTAATAAGCTCTTTAAATCAGAAATGAAACACAAAAAGGATAAAAATGAATCTTCATCTTAATTGTTGAATTAACTAGGCTAACTATTTAAATATCTACAATTAAAAGGAAATTGACATTTAAATTCATAACCTTAAAGCAATTAAGTGCTTAAATTAGGCACTTATCAATTTTCCATAGAGTTATTAATTAATTATCCAATATTATCAATTTTGGATTGAGATTAAGAGTTTTGTGTCGCTAATCCAACTAGTGTCACAGGTACATCTTCTTCTTTTATCAAAGACAAAACATAAGTGCACAATTTTCATTTTATAACCACTACCAGTAACTCACACTCAAAATAATCTTGGTATGCTCTAGTGCTTGTCAGAATAGGCTAGCAAAGTTCTTACTGCCTATGACATAAGTTAGCCATGCTTGATCCCCTATAAGTCTTGGGCACTTTCCTATCCCTTATGGTTAGACCAACGTTTTTGCTCATTGCTTGTACCATGGCGTATTCTGTAACACCTTAAATTTAATTTCAGTAAATAAGAAATTTCACAAATTTTTGAAATAATAAAATTTTTATTTTTAATTCAAGTTTCATCAACCATTTCAAATAAAGAAAGGTGTTAAAAATTATATCAAACATTTGCTACAGGACTTATTCAAATACAACAATTTTCAAAATAATATCCTAAGTCATATAGCAGTTCCATCCATCCCTTCACTGAGTCTGGTGCTAATCGTCTTAATTACTTGAGAAATGAATGTAAGGGTGAGTACTCTACACTACCCAAAACACACAGTCCATATAGAGTCTTACCTCTAGCACATTTTCAAATACATTAGATAAATACAATCACAAGCAGCATTTCACATCCATAAGTACAGTACACAAACTCATGCATATGCACACCAACCACACTCACTATGGCACTGTAATCACAGATTTCCACTATGAATGGTCGCCGGTTACCCCCGCCTCACGGATACCATGTGGGCAGTCATGGGTCGCTCAACAAAGGTAGTGGTCAAAGGTCTAGTCATGAAGAAAGTGTGTGGCCTGTGGTGCACCCGTTTCACAGTCGGTGTCATCACCACTCTCTCCTCCCCAAGGTATTTCTACCGTCCTCATTCCCACACCTCCAATGTATCGCTGAACCATTCACAGTACATTACAAGGCCCTAACACGCCCTATCCACATACATTTCATTCACACACGCAATATTCATGCTTGCACACGGCACACAACCTATATTTAATTCACACTACACGGCACATAGCCCATATTTTATCCACAATATACAGCACATAGCCTTCATTTATTCACAATATCCTTAATTCACCAATCAATGGCATTCCATCATACACAAATTCCCCCACGGGGCCTAACTATTCCAGCACACATCACATTGCACACCAATTTCCATCAAACACACAATTCTTACTCTTTATCCCAACCACATTGCATTATTCAATGAAACACAAGAATTTCAATACATTGAGATAGGGTAGAGTCCCCCTTTATCTCAGATTGAAGACTCACACTCGGATTCGACCACAGACGTGCTCCCTACACAGATTTTAGCCTAAAATACATGGAAGAATTCCATGAGAACCCAAGGAAACAACAAAAATAAAGAATGGGGTTGAAAAATGAAAACCCTAATCATTAAAACTCACCTCCAAGCGTTCTCCACACGGATTTAACCTTAATCAAGCTCCTGAATGGCATTGGAGGTAAAGTAATCGGTAGAAAAGGGTTTGGGAATGAGAGGATCGAAGGGATTTCGAAGGGAGAAGGAGAAATAACCCTCCCCGAACCCTAACCCCTCCCTTAAATCCTTTCCTGGTCGTGACACTCTCGATACAGCAAAAATATCAGACGAAACTGCACCCTGGTTTCTGCAGAATCTCGCTACAGTGAGACTCTCTCACTACAGCGAGACTGCACCCAGAAATGCACCACAAACTGTCGCTCTCTCGCTACAGCAAGAATGTGACAGTTTCAGTCCTTCCTCTCAAGGCCTTCTCGCTACAGCAAGAATAGCCCAGTATTACGCCCTGCACTTAGGCACTTAGCCCATTTCAGCCCTATCCAGTCATGCATACACACATCCATATACTTAAGACACATAAGCATCATCATCCAGTAAATCAACACACGTAAATATATATATATATAACAATAATTAATATTACAAAATTTGGGGCGTCACATATTCAACCTCTTTCATATTCACAAAACACTATAAAATCAAAGCCATCATTCATCCAACAAGTACATTATCATATCCTTATATCAAGAAAACAATCAATTACATGGACATGGCCAAAATAAGAAATTTTCAAATTTCATACACTAACTTGTAAAATTGACAACTAAATCAATACAAGTCCAAAATTATGAAATTACTAGAGTTTTCTTTCCTTAAGTGTCTACTATAATATAAAGAAAAACTAGCAAAATTCAGACACTTCCTTAGCATCCAACATATTGAAAAATTCACAACAAATTCATTTCTAATCTAAATTTCATGAAACTAGTGAAATTCTTATTAATATGTCCATTTTTTAAAAAAAATACTTTCATGGTTCAAATACTTTAGATATCATTTTGAGGTTAAAATTCTAACTATATGTCCAATTATCACACTTCAACAATAATATGTTGGAAAAATCATACATCATTCAATTTAATACCAAAATTCATAAAATTAATGGCATTTTTTCCCTTAAACATCTATTTTCACAATAAAATACAATTAAAAATTAATCACCCATAGATTTCAAAACAAATCATATTTCCTCTCTATTACTTTCAAAAATTTATTACCATTATGATATATATTTTTATACAAAAATATAAATAAAATAATGCTACTTATATATCTCAAAAAATAAAGCCAGTTTAGTGTATGATGTTCCTAAAAAACCATTTTCATGCAAGAGAATATTACAAAAATCATAAATAATTCAAGTTAAATTCAAATTGAGAAAGACCGATGGGAAAATTCTCATAAACTAGCTATCTACATGAATAAAATATTAACAAAAAATTTTGCATAGAAATTCCTATATTTTTCAAATTTATAATTTAGTCCTTAAACTTTACATTATTTGCAAAAAGATCCTTTTCTCCAAACTTAGTAAACTTTAGATTGTCCAGATGAGTTTATGGTCCTTAGTTCATATCTCCATAAGGTTCCAATCATTCTTTTGGTAATACATGTGGTCAAGTGTCTTGTACTTTTAAGGTAGATGGGTCCAAGTCCATGGTATTTTTACCATTTTTAAGTTCAATCTTCTAAATTTATTCTCAAAGTTTTGTCCTCATCATATTTTCATATAGTCCAAGAATCTAAATATGTCCAAGATCCCAAAGGTAATCTTATGGTCATTTTTCATTTCCAGTCCATTTCTTTTTCAAGATTTCTCATTTAAAACTTCAAATTAGCTTGAAAATACCTTTTAAATTTTTAAAAAATAATTTTAATCAAAGAGAGAATCATAGATCCAACTTAGACAAGATGAAATCAAGTCACACAACATAGATCCACATGAATATACAAAGATTACATAAAAATAATACATAGCAAGTAAAGTCATCAACCGATATATCATTCTTTAAGGTTCATGTTGAATTTCATGTAGTTACTTGCTTCAACCAAGATTATAATCATAGATCCACTAATTTCATGCAAGTTTTACACACTAAAAAGGGTTAAGGGTTCCTATTTGACTCAAAAATCATCTAGACATAGTGTCCCCTTTGATTATGAGTAGTAACCCTTACATGATATTTTTGAGTTGGTTTGACTTAATCTTTGTGGAATCATCTTTCTCTTTTCCTCTTGAAAAGTGAGTTCCTTCCTCCTTTGGTCTCCTCTTTCACATGATCAAGATGTTGAAGCAAGAAGGTTGATGACTTTATGGATTTTGTGGGGTAACTTATGTTTTTGGTGAGGTTAGATGCTTTGTTTAGGATTTTTGTGGTAAGATGATCGGTGATTCAACTTGGTGAGGTTCAAGTAAGGTGTTTTGGGCTTACACATGTGTCCCTTTTGTAAAAGTCTAAAATGCCCTCCATCATCACTTTTGTACTTTGATTCTTATCCAATTGCATCTCAACTCTCCTAATTGCTTTCTAACTATTCTAATTACTTTTTAAAGTTATCTTGTCCCATTTAGATAGAGCATGTCAAGTTCCATGGCTTGATTAGTAGAGAATTAATTAATTTCAATCACTAACAAAATTCCTAATTATTAGAAAAAATTCTTAATCATTACCCCATTCACTTGGCTTGAATCAATTGGTTCTCATGAAATATATCTGGGATTAGGCTATAATTAGCTTGTACAAAGCTTATCTCTTAAGCATGATTAGGTGCACATGAGCTCTAATGAATTGCATGGCTTGTTGCCAAAGTTTCTAACCACTTTTCCTTCCTATTTCACGTGAACTTTGGGTTATTTTGGGAGAATTTTGAATAATTTTTATGCTTAATTTTTGAGCTCTCATTTTGCATGTTCAGCAAGCTCTCCATATGGGCTATCTACCATAAAAAGTTTAGATTTTATTTCATCCATTTGCTTGTCCAAAATGGACCTTCATTCTAGGTCCTTTTAGGTGTATTTTGGTCATTTTAGCCAAATTTTGTAATTATATTTATTCTCTATTTTTTGTTCTTCCTAGACCTTATATAATTCTTATAATTCTATTTTCAATAGTTTAAAATTGTCAATAAAATGTTTTGAGTATTTAATCTGTACTTACCTTACACTATTTTTTATTAATCAGTCATGTTTAGATTAATTTTATTAAGTTTACTTTAATTCTCAAGTTCCTATGTACTATTTATTTATTATTCATTCAGGTTAATGTGATTTAATAGTCATTTATAAAGTGATAAAAATTTAGGGTGTTACAAAAGTTATTCAAAAAGTAAACACAAACTAAAGGAGTTCCTAACAAAAAATAAATGAAGAGAGTTTTTAATCCCAAGACGCACTCTCAAAGCTTTAAAAGTCATCAACAGTTGGCAATCAAGATGTTTAAGTTGCAATCCTTAAGGTTCTTTAAATAGGGTTTTAAAACCCTAATATTTCTTCAAATTTAAATATCTGGACAAGAAGCATGGTCATGCACACCAACATGGACAAATGTACATATGTTTTGATGCATGGACGTGTTGGCTATTGAAGCATAGGCATGTTTGCCCTATTTTTCATCAATTTGTACCTAAAATACGTCTATAATCCATTATGGCTCTTACATGCTAAACTGCGATAATCAATGAAATAATCAGTGTAAAACTCATTTAAATGAAGACCAAGTACATAAAAATAAGCTACAAAAGTATGCTAAAATACACACTTATCAAATATTCTAAAGTGAGCCTCATGACACCTATGTATGAATTTTGGGTTATATTGGACATTGAGATGCTGGAATAGGTGTTGGAACACACACTAGTGTTAGAATGCTCAAAGTTAATGTTGGAATATGCATCAAACTCATTGAAATTCCCACACTGAGTATTTGAATGCTTAACAAATCTAGAATTAATGCCAACAATGACTAAAACATAACATATATCACAGAAAAGTTAGTGCCACATAGTTCTAAATACCATATCATACAAGTCCAACAACTTTTTTACTATTTATTCAAATACAAGACATTATAATAGAAAAGTATTATAAGGTTTAAGTCCTAAAAACTTATAAGTTTTTATGGTGCAGACAAGCTATATAGAAAAGTATACATTATTCAAAGTCCTACGTGAACCATCACCATCTGCCCCTTTATTACCCATCCCTCCAAGACCATCAAGAGAATGATAAATATGGATACTAGCAAAACAAATATTTCAATTATTGAAAATAAATTAAATCATGCTTACTCTCTTTTATAAGATAAAATATGGGATGTTATATAAGTCTTTGTTAGATGCAAATTGGTTTCTAACCAAACAATACACAGAGAAGTATCAGGGTAACAAGAGAAGTTATAGTTTAAGGTATGAAACAAGCGATAGGAAATAAAGAAAAAATCAAAATATGAAAAATCCATGGATCTCAAGCATGGAATGAAACAAATCTTGAGTTATCTGCTAGAGTTACCAAGGAAGCTATAACTAATTTGTTGATTAGCAACATGCAACTTGCTTGCGAGGTGGGCCTAATCTCATACATACCATATACTAGTTGTTAAAAAAAATCTATTTTTGTAATTTTCAGAATACTAGAAAATAGATTGGTATGAAATAGGATTAGAAATGGACATTTTCTATTAGATTAAGATTAGTCTACTCAAATCTACAAAGACAACCAAAGTCAAATATATGCACTTTCTTTGCTTAAACTTTCACCTTAATAATACACATAATAAGGTTGCACACCAATATTAAAGATCAACACATGATCATAATGTGAAACTCCAACTCTAATTGAAGAATAATGTTAGTAATATTTATGATATTACACTCAAGTTATATATCCTATATCTTATATCTCCAACAGGATGGAAGATTTTCAAGTATCAATGAAAGAATGGGTTCATGAATTGCTACTATAATGCCCAAAATCTTAGTATGTGAAATGACTTGTGTTATGATGTGGACAATAATATGGAAGACAAGAAATGACGTCATTTTTAATAAATAGACACCATGCTTTGAAAACATTAAAAGTGGATGTTGATGTTGGCAAGGTTGTAACATAGACAAGCTAATTAGAAGTGGATGAACACAAATCACAAACTTAAGAATAATGGATCCCACTTGTAACATATATGCTTAAAATAATTATAGATGGTAAATGGTCAAGAGATAAGGTATCCATGAATGACCTAATCATTAGAGCTTCAAAAGAAGAGTTCCAAGCAAGTGTGAGTAATCATTCTATGATCAAAGGAGAGCTACACTTTGATCATAGATATGTTACCTAAAAGCTTGCCCTATTATGTTTTTTTTTTTTTTTTGCTAGCAGTGGAATGACACAAAAAAAATGTAAAGATATATATTGATTGACTTTTACCTTCATTTCTCACTAGTGATGGGGAATATGTGCAACCTAGTGATGAAGCATATTGTTAATAATTGACTTATTTTAATTGCAGAATTATCATTATTGAATATTATTTAAGGTAATAATGTCACGACCTCTTTTTATAAGGAACCGATAACATTATTTCTACACCACTTACTTATTTAAGATAGATAAATAATGGAGAATATAAGTATAAAATTCACTTCTCATTCAAAATAAAATAAAGTTTCTTACAACAAATATCCAACAGAACAACATAATATTACATTTAGTTCATAATACTCAAAATACACAAAATTATACTACATAACTCCTTTTATATGAGGTCTCAAAATATAAAGAAAATGACTTTAATGCAAAATTACTCGACTTCAGTCTTCCAACATTTCTCTACTGGCACCTCAGCCTGTGAAGTAGATACAATACCTATTATATCTGCTCACGTACCACTGTACGATCATCGCAGTACACACGTACATAACAACATAGATAGAAATGCAAGGATGAGCTTACAAAAATAAAATGAAATCATATATACATAGAGCAAAATATTATTCACAACAACAACATCATGCATTCCTAACCCATCTAATGCACAACATGAAAATGATTCTAACTGGTTTCACAGCTTAAGTAATTCAGAAGGAACCGAGCCGATCTGGGAGCGACCATTCCAGGATTTGTATCCAGACAACACAACTCAGCATGCTCTATCATTACATGTCTACCACCTAAACGTGTAACTTGACTCTATAATAATGCAAGACATATATCTCGGCATGATGCAACATAGACAAAATCTATTCTCAACAGCTCAGCTTAAACAATTCATAATATTTCAGCCAAATCTCAGCTTTTAAATCAATTAATAGCAATTACAACATAGAAAATAGCTTTTATCCAATAAATCTAACAAAATCATCTCATAACTTCTTCTAATCATAACTTCTTCTAATAACATACCAAATCGTTTCAAACATCGTTTAATAGTTAAAGTAAGTTTCCCTTATCTTAGAACAATGATTCACACAAGATCTACTGAATATTACTTGTTTTACAGCAAGATCCACTAAAGATTTAGCTCTACAATAAAGTTTCACCTAATATATCGTCAACTATCTATAAGAAAGGAAAAAAAAAAGAGAAACGAACGGTAAATCTAACTTCAAACTTATAGAAACTTACTTCAAATCTTTAGAATAGACGTAGAATCTCAGATCTGGCGAGAAATCTAAGTTTAGGGAGGTTTAGTATGAGAGAAAATGGTGATATATGGCATTTTGGGTCTCTCTAGAACCTTTGAGAAGTGTGAAGAAGTGAAAATTTCGTGGAAAGACCCCTATTTATAGGCAAAATTTTGAAAAAAAAAAATTAGCACTATTCACGCAGAAGTTACTATTCACACCACTTTACTGTTAATGCCGAAATTATTGTTCATGCTGCCTTACTGTTCACTTTTTTTTTTAAACTCCATCTAAATCTATTCCAATGCTAAATAATCTTTTAATTAATATTTAACAAGTAAAAAATATTATAGATTACTCAATAATAAATTACAGGCCTAACAAATAAGATAATAAATAGTGTAGCTCATATTATTGCAAGAAATGCTTCAACCTTAGTCGATTATATTTTGGTTGAATAGATTAACCATATGATATTCTTTTAACTTTAACTTTACATACATCGTATTTTTCAATTTTTGAATAAATTTGTATTTGCTTTCAAAAGAAAATAATTAAGATTTTATTATATTAAATAAGAAAAATATAAAAGATAATATTTTAAATTGAAAAAATTATAAAATATTAAAAAAATAAGATATATTATTTTTATTAGTGTAGTGTATTAAAATTCAAAAGTTAAAAGTTAAATCTAAACTAAGAGTACTTAAAATTATAATAATTTTAAAATTGAATTTATCTAAAAAATATCTTCAATTCATCATAATATATCAAGTTTTAAAATTTAAATTTAAATTAATTTAAGAAATATTATTTGAAAAAATAAAAAATAAAGTATTTAATGTAAGAAATTATATAATTTAATGATGATAAAATTTCCAAATTTTAAAATAAGAAAAAACATTATCAAATAATTTAAACTTATTTGTATAAAAATATCTATTTCTTTTAAAATGTTCATATATGATGCATTTGCTAAATAGTTTATATAAATAATTTATTATTTTGATAAGTTTTTTTTAGTTTATTGGTAACATTAGTGTTTTTATCCTCCAACTTAAAGGATCAAATTTAATTTTATCCATCAACTTTATTTTTATTCATTTTTATCCTTTAACTTTTCATAATATTTTAAATAAGTCATTTTTTATTAACAATGTTAATTTTGTTAATATTTTTTTTGTCTTTTTCTACTAACAACTTATGTCATTTTTTATTAACAATGTTTGGTAGGAGAATAATGGCGAGATTTTTGTAGGAATTAGTAAATATGTTGCACCAAATAGAAAGTTACAAGATAAAAAAAAAAAGGATAAATAGTATATCAATCTTGTCGCAATGAGGTCATAACAAGATGAATGATGACTATGCAGAAAAAAAATAAGTTACACGTAAAACATGTATTAGCACCCTATTATGTCCATTAAATAAAATAGTTAATTAATTGCACAAAAAATTTTAATTTTAGAAATATTTTTTCCACTCTAAAAGAAAATAATTCATTTTTTTGCTATTTTTATATTTATTATTATTTTTTAGTTTCATTTCTATATTTTATAATTTACAAGAGATTTTAATTTTTATATTTTTTAAATAAAGAAACACAATTTTAGAAATAACATATTTTTTAATTTGAGTTAAAGAAATGAATTATTTATAATTTTTTTTGGTTTTGGATAAAAATATAAATTTTAGAAAACCTTGTTTTGATACTTTATTTTTTAATGAAACTAAGAAAATATTTGTTTCATTTTTATATTTTTAGAAAGAAAAAATTAGTCTTTTTTAAATTTAAAATTAAATAGAGAAAATATAAAAAAAAATGTCTTTTGAAGTTTTAGAAATAGAAAAAATTACAAAAAAAAAATTGAACTTGATGGGTGCATAGAAAAATAAAACTATTTTATTGTTTCTAAAATTAGGTTTGAATAAGTTTTAAAAGTTCTTTTTTTATTTGCTCTCAGAAAAATTAATTTTAAATTTTTTAAAATAGTTGATTCCTAAAATTTTGCATATTATGTTTATTTAAAACACTTATGAAATATTTTTTTTTATTTTGAAGATATTAATATTATTTGAAAAGAGATGTTTTTCTTTAGTCTTTTATTTGAAAATTTTGAAAGAATGAATATTTTAAATATCTAATTTGAATGATGAAAAATAATATTTTAAATTTTTGAAAGATTAAATTTAAATTAAGAGAAAATTATTATTTAAGAAATCATTTATCTTATTTTAAAAATAAATTTACTCTTACACGTGATTCAAGTTAACACATGACTACTCAATAAATGTTCACAATTTAAATGATATTAAGGATGAATTTACCACTCTATTAATATCACTTGGCCTTTGCATAAATTTTAAAGTATTTGCCAGTATTAAGCAAGTTCCTTAACCTTTTCTTTCTATTTCTCCTTTTTGTTAGCTTTTCTAAGTTTTAAATTGTGTTGTTTTTTCTTTCTCATTTTCACTAATGGTATTTTTTAAGAATGTGTACTTTGATAATAAAAAATTATTTTCATAGTTTTTACTTTCTTTGACTTTCTCTTTTATCTCTCATTTCTCTCTCTCTCTCTTTTTTTTTTTGAGAGCACATGTCACCTCAATGATAGCTCTTCTTCATTTTTATTTAATACTATATTTATTTTTTTAAAAGAGATTTGTCTCTTCATCTCTTATTTTTCAATAACTGCAATTCTACATTATCCAATCTATTCTCTTAAAAAATCTACCTAGTATCATTCACTATTTATGAATTTTTTCAAATCACTTTTTGTAACATCCTTGTTTATGAAATAATTTTGCATTGAAAAGAGGAAATTAAATAAAAATTTGTTTGTATTCAAAATGTAAGGTGTTGAAATGTAAAACTTCCTTGTAAATTATTCGAACTTATAAAATTTTTCAGTATGGAAGCAATGGAAATAAATAAATTTAGGTAGTAGCTGGAATAACATATATTTATATTGGTCTCATGAATATACAAGAGTTTAATAATTACCAAATATAATTTCAAAATGCATTAGGACTCATCGATATCATTTACAAAATACAAGGTACACTAAGTCCTAATGAGTAGTATATCTAACCCAAAAGACTGAATATGATCTTAGTCATTATCTCAAACCATCCCTCTATCTCTGCTAGTTCTGCTAGGAATATGTTATCATCTTCACCAAGATCACCCACATTAGCCACCACTTTAGTACTCGTGATTCACTCTACAGTAAAATAGCTTGGTCTCCCATGCTGATCATGATCCAAAAAAATATATACATAGTTCTACGCATTTGGCGGTCTGATTAAACCTCGGTATATGTACAAGCATAGAGTATGGTATATCTTACCACTACTAGGGTAATCAAAAGGTACATCATATTTTATTGTCATTTTAAAGGTAAATATGCACAATTCAAGAAGAGTATCTACCACCATCATTTCTCTAAGATTTCTAAAATTGCCTCTATCTTCTACACTCTTAGTGTATCTCTGAACTATCTACATTTATTCTTATCATCTTTCCGTTCTCATTCCATCTCTTTTTTCATATTTTCATTAGGGCTCTACTCTTTTCATTATTTATTATAGCCTTGCTTATCACTTTATACCAACATGTTATTCATATTATTCTCTTTCTATTTTATTCTAGTCCACTATATACATATACACATATATTTTCAATACACGCGTCATTCCAAGTCAATAAGAATAAGAAAACACATTTTATCAACAAGTTCATTCAAACATATATTCACAAAAAAGAAACACGCAACCACATCCACATGAGCACAACATAACATGTTATCAGTAATGGAACAGAGCTTTCCTTACCTCAAATATATAGTTTAGTGATGGAGTTTAGAAAAAGGTGGTCCAATAGGCTAAGATCTTCTTACCTATTATAGAGAAGAGCACTCCTTGAAAAGAGAGAAAATAGAGGTAAGAATGAAGAGCCAAGCTTGAGATACTCACCAACGATTTTGTAGAGTTGATATTTAAACTCAGGTTCTGAGTAATTTCAGAGTTTAGAGGCTTTTCTTTAGGAGAAAGGAAGATAGAGTTCAGAGAAAAAAGTTAGGAAAAGTTTCTTGGATTATAATGCAAGTTTATGGGCTAGAATTTCTTAAATACCCTTGAATTCTTATGCGCTCTCACTTGAGCGAGCCCTTTCTCGCTTGGACAAGAATACTAGATAGTGGTTCCCCAAGCTTTTTTTGCTATTCTCCCCTGAGTGAGAAGATACTCAAAGAGTTAGCTATTTTTCCTGTGAGTCACCGCCTAAACGACTCATCTTGTTTTAGTGAGACTCCTTGTACCATACTTCTATCAAAACATCAAAAATCATTCTCAAACACACTCCAACACTATCTAATATCAAACAATTCGCCAATTAATAAATAAACAAAAAAGAGAGAGTTACACTTTTTATCCACTAACCACTCATTTAAAATTCCAAAAAATCTATATTTTTAAAATTTCAATTTTTTTTAAATTTATTTTTATCTACTATCTTAATCTTATACATAATCTAATCATCATTTTTTATTTTTTATTTTAATCTTATACATAATCTATATTTTTAATCTTATGCAAATCTAATTAATATATAAATATTTTATATAAAAATATATTAAATAAATATTTAACTAATTTATTACTTAAATTTATCTAGAATTTTAAAAACTTATTTTTTGAATTTTTGAATTTTTATATGTTGTCTACAACAAAAAGTTATATGTAATATTTTTTATTGTAAATTATAAATAATAATAATTTATAATCACGTGGTGCTGTATTATATAAAAAATTAATAATAATAATTTAGGTCAATCGTAATATTTTTTTTAATTATTGTTATGACTATAAACAATTGCATAAAAATTTAAAAATTAAAAATATCAATAATAACTTATAGTGTTAATTTTAATTATTCAAGATAATTTAAAAAAAAATATTTAACACTTTTATATAATTTTAATATAATAAATATATTTTTTTAACAAAAAATTATGATTTTTACACAGCTTAGCACAGGTTGAAAAACAAGAAAAGTATTTTTCTTTTTATTTTTTGGGAAAAAAATATTTACACGCAACTCGGCTCTGCTACTCGATTTCTCTTTTAAGGCCCGCGACGCCACGCTGCAACTGAAACGACACGTCGCAGAACCAAGGGTTTCGTGTATTCTTTCGCACCTATTCCTTCTACCTGCAATTACAAGTGCCAAAATCACAGTAACCCAATGAATCGACCATCTTCCGTTTGAAATTTAGGTAACCTCGTCCTGGCCGCCGGTTACCTCTCTTTCTTCTGCTTCTCTTTTCCGATTTTCAGTAGGGCATCTTATAGCATGAAGTTTGATGTATGCAACGTTTGAATCATTTTAATAATACATGTAAATCTTTTTTTATTTTTCCTCCGTTCGATTTAAACGAGAGAACTGAAGCGATTTGTTTTTTCATCTTAATTATTGTTTTTTAAAAATTTGAAGCGGTGCTGAATATGTGGATGTTTTAATTATATTTAGTTTTTCATTTTGGCATTCGCTGAGATAATTTGCATTATAATTATATTAGACTGATTGTGCTAGTACAATTACAGGCTTGGCATGATGGATTCAAACTTACCGTCTCCGCCTCATGGCAATTATGATACCAAAAACGCATTTCGCAAACCTTCTTGTGATGCAGCTAATAGGAATTATCGGCGTCGATCACCTGTTGAAGGATCGCCCTCACCTGATGGTTGAGATCTTTTAAGCTCTCGCTCTTAATTTCTTTTAGAAGTTACAATGGTATTGTGATTAGTGAGGCTAGGTATACTTGCAACCGATTATTGCTAGTTTGGTAGTTGAAACTGCTTAATATATGATGTTTGTGTGTTGTACTTCTTGTGCGGGAGAGTATATAAGTATTGATGCTGCTATGCCCAGTTTTTACTAATCCTTGGAGGTATACATCTCTTTATTGGTTGCATTATCTTTTACTTGTCTATTCTATTACTTTTGCCTGTCTAATTGGTCAATGTTTTGGAAAAGATTTTAGTTGGTATGCTTTGAATTTTAATTCTGGTATACTGTGACTGTACTTTTTTTTTCTTATTAAGGTAGGGATATACAGTTAAACCCTTCATTATTAGAATCTTTTATGTTGTTTTGTTATGGACGTGAATTTGGAAAAGAATTATTTACACTTGCACACGGCGTAGTTTTTCAGTTGTGAAGCTTATGTGCTGAGGTGATCTTATTTATATATTTTATAATGCAGAGTGTCACATAGGTCTTAGTATTCTTCACTCTGATTACTCCCAAAGCCTTAGGTAAGCCTTCAATGAAGTCCATTGCTACATCAGTCCATGTATTTTACATGGAATGGGAAGTGGGTGCAGCAACCCAGCAGGAGACAGAGTCCTAGCCCTGTTTCTTTGACAAACATCACATTCGTTAATATATTGTTGTATGTGTCCCTTCATCCCCCCCCCCCCCCCCAGCCCCCAATAAAACAAGCCCGCAATTCTCTTGTAAGTTCTACAAAATCCTGAATGACCTGTAGAATTTGAGGTATTTTAGTGGAATTTTTGGTTATAACTAGTCTTCCCTTATAGTACTACCACCTACCCTTCTTGAGCTCAAACCATCGAGATTCAGCCTCTTGTAGCAGGTCTTGGGTTATGCCTCTCAATTGAGTGTCTTGTTGAACCTCTTGCCTCCAAATCTGCCCAATTTCCTACAGAAATGGTCAAAACTGCTGCATACTGCAGCTTCTTGGAAAGAGCATCGGCTACTCTATTTTCTGTCCCAGCTTTATATTTGATGATTAAATCAAAACCAAGATGTTTTGTTAACCATTTCTGCTGCTCCATCCCCACAACTCTCTGATCCACCAAAAATTCCAAATATCATTGATCTGTATGCACAATGAACTGCTGCCCCAAAAAGATAATTTAACCTTTTTTGGACAGTGAGTACAATAGCCATTAACTCCTCCTCAAAAACTGACTTATTTTGATCTCATATAAGCTATTGATCTCCCTTCTTGCATCAAGATTGCTCTATTCCCCTTTCCTCGAAGCATCTGCCTCTATTGCAAATGGCTTGTTAAAGGAGGGAACAGCTAATACTGGTAAGGTGGTCATGGCTTGTTTAAGCTTTTCAATAGCTAATTGGGCCTCCTTTCCCCAAGGAAAATTATCCTTCAATTACTTATTTAAAGGCCAAGCTATCTTCTAATAATTCTCTACGAACTTCCTATAATATCCCATTAACCCAAGGAAACCTCTGCTGCAAAACCATCTCTTGATATTATATGACACAAGTACTCAAGCCAATCTTGTTCAAAAGAACTCATGTTGACATATAACTTGTTGGCTCTCTCAACACCTCAAAAGTTTGCTGAAGATGGGTCTTGTGGTTCTCGGCTGTAAATGAGGATGTCATAAAAAACACCAAGACAAACTTCTTGAGGAAAGGCCTCAGCATCTTGCTCATGAGAGCCTGAAAAGTGAAGGGAGCAGTAGTGAGTCCAAAAGGCATGACAAGGAACTCATAATGCCCCTCATGAGTCTTAAATGCTGTTTTTGGGGGAACCCACTTCTCATTCTAATATGTGACAACCAAATTTCAAATCCAATTTGGAAAAGACTCTAGGATCCCCTAATTCGTCTAGCGACTCACCAATGATAGGGATGGGAAATTTATCTAGTAACTCTGTTTAAAGCCACAGAATCTACACAAAATCTCCACCCCAAGCTTTCTTTTTCACCAATACAACAGGACTAGAGAAAGGACTTGTACTTGGTCTAATAATTCTGGACTGTAACATTTCATTTATAATCTTCTCTATCTCATTTTTTTTTGATAATGAGGATACTTGTAGGGTCTTAGATGAGAAAATTTATCAGGTATAGTAACTCTCTTTAAAGCCACATAATCTACACAAAATCTCCGCCCCCATCTTTCTTTTTCACTATAACAAGACTAGAGAAGGGACTTGGTTTGATAATTCCTGATTGCAACATTTCGTTTATAATCTTCTCAATATCTTTTTTTTTTCAATGATAATGAGGATACTTGTAGGGTCTTAGATGAGGAATTTCCACAACTTCCTTAAGGACAATCGCATGGTCTTTCTCCTTCTGTGGCGGTAAACTATTTGGCCACTAAAAAATATCTTTGAATTCTTCCAATAGGTTCTGAACTCCCGCTGAGACCTCTGAACAACCCTCCTTCCCATACCCTTTTGTTATTGGGGTCACTAGGTACCCTTCTCCTTCAGCCTGTAATGGTTTCAACGCTGTCCTCCAGGAAGATCTAGACCTGGAGAGGGCTAGGACTCCTTTTATCTCCTTTTCACAGCCATTTTCTCTCCATGCAATTGTTATATCTTGGTAGTTACCCCTAAATGGACCCAAACTCTGTAACCAGTCCACTCCTAACACTACCTTTGACTTTCCCAACTCCAAGACAATTTTTTTGAACAATATGTAGTACTTGCACTGCTAATTCCACATTTCTTGTCTTTCTTCATGCTGCTCCTCTCCTTCCTCTTCCTTCTCACTCTCTTCCAAAATTAAAATCTGGAAGTGGTGCATGGTGCAATTGTGCTCTGGATTCCATTTATCTCCACATCAACAACAAGGCCCCTACATTGCCTTTCCTGCAATTCCATAGGAGTCACCTTCGAACACCACTAACCTGTTTTTCTCCTTTAGTTTTGCCCCAACTTTTGGTCTAGGCTCACTTCTTTCAGGGACGCTAATTTTTGGCCCACCTTCTTGGTAAACCCCAGTGCTGTTGTGAGACCAATTTTGGAACCGAAATTGAGTGGGCCCCTAAGAGGGCCAGCTTGTTCCTCTACCACTTGGATTCACCCCAGCCTCTCTTCATGCCCAATTCCTTTCCTCCAGCTCGAGAGCTCTATCCATTATATCATTCAAGCTTTGAAACGCACCAAATTTCATCCCAACTTGAATTTCCCTCTTGAGCCTGTTGAGAAATATGCTGATCAGCATCTCAGCATCGGTGTGACAATTGCTTCCTGCAAACATCTCAAACTTGGAATCTGTTTGTTTCACATGGAGTAAGGGCCCATAAGGATTCTTAGCCACTCTCGGCTGAAATATTTTGAGGAGATCTTCCTTGAACTCCCTCTATGAAGGAATGGAAGCTTGTTCTTCCCACCACTAAAACCATGTTAGAGCTTTGCCTTCCATAGCTAAACGAGCTCTAATGCCAATTGATAAGAACCTTGGGAGAACCACATCACAAAAGCTAGCTATTGTAGTGGGGAAGCCCAAAGCCTTATAAACAACCCCTCATTAGAAATATGTCCAATGGGACTCAAGTCCCATTCCTTGCAATTGGATCCTAACAATCCACCATGCTTTGCAGCCTCGACGCTCACCCATCTGTACACTAGCCCCTTTGACTAGTCTCGGGGGAACATTGCAATGCTGGCGTCACCACTCGTTTGCAGCTGGGAGAAGGCTTTGATACCAGTTGTAAGGAATTGGTATTAGTAGAGGAATAATAGAAAAGATCAGAAAGAATGAAATTAGGCTCTTGCCCCTTTTTGTCTATATTTCTTAGAGAAAGAAATTACAAAATCACTAGGCATTCGAGAGACCTAGTTCTCTCCCAAATGCAAAGTCTATTCTCTTTTAAGATGCCCCCCTCAGCACCTCTCCCAACCCATTTATTGCACCCACTAACCCATAACCCAATCAGTATTTCTCCCTCTCTCCTACTCTAATCATGCCAGCTGGCCAGTTAATTACAAAACCCATTGCTATCACTCAATTTTCACGCTCCACCCACATCATTTTTCTTCTTTCCATTCTTCTCACGTGTACCTTGTCACAAGGTAAAATTCTGTTTATAGGGGCAACGACCTTAACTGCCTCATTATCGCTTGGGGTCCTAACATCTTATCTTGGAATATGTTAGAATATCCTATAGAATTTGTTTCACTAATTTTTCATTATCTTAGGATTAATTATTATATTTCCCGATCCCACAATTTCTATTTAGTTAGGATTATTATTAGTATAAATAAGGATTAGCATGCTAAAGTTTATGATCAAGATACTCCTTATAAAATGTAGAAACAAGAAATTCAAAAGAACCCATGAACCAGAAACGAAGAACCAAGGAAACGAGAATAAGGAGCAATTGAGAACATGAGAACCAAAGTAATGAGCCAGGTACCACAAAAGGTCATGCACAAACCGGCAACTGAACTTGTGAACAAGAGCAACTATGGACTGTGCTGCTAAAGCGTGTTGTCGAGATCACAATCTTAATCCCAAGATTGTGCAATCTCTCACCCTCCCTGCGATCATGATTGTAAAGAAGATTGGAACTTGTTAGGATTGTGTCGGATCTCTCTCTTTCTCCATTGGATCACAAGATCGGCCATCCCATCCGATCCAATCTTTTTGTCTCATCTTTTTGGGTTTGAGTGGAGGTTTTTGGGTTGGGTTTTCACTACCGGTTTTTTAACTACCCATTTCCTGGGCAACAATTTTTTGGGTTTTCCACATCTGAACCCTTATTCTAGTACGACGCAACTTTTCTTCGACTTAGGTCACAATTTTTCTTGGCACTGGTGCTTCTTGTTCCTCTGCTGTGAATTGTCCTCTGTTTTGTGACTCAAGTGCTGTTCTTGCTCTCTACTCTTCTACGACCTAGGTGCTGTTGCTGCTCTCTTCTCTTCTGCAACCTTGGTGCTGTTCCTACTCCTCTCTTATGTGACTTGGTTGTTGTACCTGTTCTGCGAGACTACAACCTTTGTTGGTCCTCTGTTCTTGCTGCTCTCTTCTCTTCTGCCACCTTTGTTTGTCCTCTCTTCATCTTCCATCATATTGTGTTTGGGCTCACGGGTTCCAATTCCAAGACTGCTAGGAATGAGTTTAATAGACTTGCAAAACATGCTTGTTTGACTTGTTATGTATTGTATTGGATCTTAAGTTTATGACTTTGAAGTTTATTTTATTTAAATAATGTGATTTAGAGGTTAATTTCTTTATCTATGTTATTTTTATGCTTATATATATGTTTAAGTATAATTTTGTATGTTTGGTAGGATCGTACAATCTAGTTTACCATCTTATGATTTGTGATCTTTTACTCCCTCCTGATCCTAGGTAGGATCCTGATTTTAACAACATTGCGCTAAAACAATTACGGTTTTGTCCAAGAGACTTGTACTACAATGTTAGGAAATTTTGGCTTGATGCATTCTTTTTATTTTATTTTATTTTCCTCCATAAATAGTGCAAATTCATTTCTCAAATACTGATGACAATAATTCTAATTTCTAATTTGTGCAACCTAAATTAGAAAGTTTAACTATATACAATGAATAGATTGGTTCCTATTCCTAATATATTCACCATAATAATCAATTCTCTTGTTAACGAAGTATTCTAGTTAAAGAATATGACCCCTGAACTCATCTAATAACTCTTCCATTATTGGAAATGGAAATTGATTTGGAGTGGTGATTTATTGAGAGCCTTGTAGTGGAGATGCACAATTGCCCTCTCCCATCTTTTTCTGACCTAGATTAGTGGACTGGAAAAAGGATTCATGCTTGGCCGTATCAAGTACACTGCTATCATCTCCTTCACAAACTGTCAATTTTTCTATTTGGATGTGGAGATAAGAATATGGGTGAAGGCAAACAATAGGAATTTGAGAGCCCTCCTTTAACACTATTGCATGATCATAGTGCCATCAAGGAGGTACTACTGTTTTCTCTTGAAACACTTCTTTATGTTTTTCCAATAAACCTTAGGCCACCACCCCTATTGGTTACACTTCTTCATTCATCCAATGTTTTTAAAATTGGAATTCTACATAGGATGTTTTGGGGGGGGGGGGTTTGCAAGATTGTAAAATGTGTGATCGGAACAAAGATCGTAAGATTCTACCAAACGTACAAAGCTATATATAAACATAGAAAATTACATAGATAAAGAAAATAACCTCCAAGTCACATAATTTAACAAAACAGAAATTCAAAATTCATAGACTTAAGATCCAATATAACATAATTAGTCAGATTAGAAATAACAGTTTTTCAGAAGAAATATAAATTCATAAACATAATATATGTATTCTACTCTACTAAACTATTACTAGTCTACTAAAATATATCTTGTAGCTCCAATCAAGATAATCATTCTTCTTTGTTTGACCCCTTGCCCTACTAAAAAAATTAATGTAACAGCAGCAGAGAGCAGGACATGTGAGAAGAGATGGCAATACAGGCACAGCATATAGAAAACTAGTGGAAAGGCCTGGGGGAGGGGGACAGAACTGAACTAAGAAAGCCATGATGGTGGAGGAGACATGAAGCACCAAAAGCAGTGGGTGGAGGTCGAAAGTATAAACATGTCCAAAAGTTTGAAGGTGAAATCCACCAATCCTAGGGCTTGACTTTAATATTCTGACTTGGGTTCATAGAGGGGGAAGATTTTTGCCCTTTTCCTCCAATTTTATTATAAAAATAGAAAAAAAAAAAAAAAAACTGAATAGGCTCATAATAAATATGTATAGGAGGAGGGATAAAGTTAGGCCAAATAGTAGTAGCATACAGATGTATGATTGGAGGAAGAGATTAACAGGAAAGGGCATGAGGTGGATTATCTCTTGTGGGATAGAGGAAATCCCAACAGAATTGTGACAGGTGGCACAGAGGCAGCGTGTGAGGGGATTCTGGAATCAGAGGGCAGTGGCAGTGTGTAACAGAGCATAAGAGAAGAGAGAGAACAAGGGTTAAGGAAAACTTAGTGGAAGATTTGCTAGCGTAGCTGAACTGCTTGTGTAGCTGTCATATTTTCTTTCTTCTAAAATTCGTTGCTATTTTCAGAGGGTTTCCTCAGCTCTATGGAGATCTATTCCCTTAGTTTTCTGATATTATTCATGTTTCCGGTTCTAACCAAAACCATAAATTGCATTTTTTAATATGGGTTATGTGACCCAACCAGCTGTGCAAGAATTGCTTGGTGCAGCTCCAAATTGCAATTCTTTTGATACATAAGAGATTTACATGACTCAGCAAATGATTCAAGGTCAAAATGTAGTCTCATTGTGATATTTGTCACACCCTGAAGTTCGTGTATCGATTCAGGATACAAATCGCACAATTCATGCAATTCTAACTACACTGCTGCCTAACTATGTCTTTATCTTTTATCTACCTAGTAACTTAAAATGGTTTTCTATTCCTTTAAGTTGATTGGTAGTAGCTCTTGCGTCATATGCATTGATTGCCATTCATTGCTTACTATGGCATTGCTTATTGTTTTTTAAACAGTTGGCTTTTGGGTATGCAGTAATATAGATTCCCTGTGCTGTAATCTCCAATTGATTATTTTGATCCAGAATCATTTCTTTTAAAGATAATTTAGTGTGACAAATTCAATGCTGATGGTAATCTATTCTTGATACAGAGTAAGATTTGAATAAAGAAATCTATGCTCTTTTTGTATGCAGGTAGTCCTAGGCATGAGCACAGCTCAAGTCCAAATGCAGTAAAGGAAAATTCGGCTAGAGTCTCTCACCATCATTCAAGGAAGTATGATGGCAGGGAACAAGACCGACAATATGGAAGGAGTCACTATGGCAGAAGCAGTGATTCTCTTAGGAATTTTGATAGACATTCATCCAAGAGCTCCTATGGTCACTTTCGGCATGTCAAGTATGCAGATGAAGATAGATACTGTGAGAGGCTATCATCTCGTTCTGGACATGAGTCAAGGGATGATCATATGAGAGAAGAGAGTGATAGCAGGTCAAAACACTACCAGCGTGGTGTGGACAAGTATTCACGTGACAAATATGACAGGTCTGATCATAGAAGCAAAGAAAAACATAGAGAAACATGTTTGGAACATCATAAATATAAAGATATGGATTCTTCATATAACAAATCTGCATCTGGCAAAAAGCATGCACTGTATGATAAGGTGGAGAGGGAGGGGCATTCAAGGGACTGGGATGGGCGAGATGAAAGAAGAGATTCTCGCAGAAGTTCAGGGAATTACAGAAGTGACCAAGCAGTCTCGTATTCAGAGTCAAGGAACCAAAGAGATGAGTTAGGTCCACAAAAAGACAGTGGTAAATTTAGTCTGAAAGAAGCTTTTAAGAGTGAACAGGAGTCAAATGGTCAAAACCTTCTCTGGGACGAGAAAAGAAAACACGATGACACCGAGATCGGAAAGGACAAAGACTGGAAAACTGGAAAAGTAGGCAATGAGATCTGCATTGAAGATAAAGAATCATCTGGAAAGAAACCAAAGTTGTTTGATCCTGACAATGATGAGAATTATGAAAAAGATGGTATTTATATATTTTTTGTATGGATGGTTGATATTATTTTTATTCTTGTCTTATTTCATGACATGTACATAAGCAGATGAAAGTAAGACTACAAGTTCAAAGCTTTCTCATGAGAGCAAGGCAAAATTAGTGGTTACCAAGACCAGTGGTTTTGATGGTGACAATAATCTAGATGCTGCGAAAATTGCAGCCATGAGAGCTGCTGAATTAGGTATATACTATTTTTTCTTGAAAATTTCTGTACTTTTGGTATATGGATGTATGTATGATATTCTTAGTTGAAGTTTGCATATATGTGGTACTCATCTGGAAATTTTGATGCATGACAGTTAATAGGAACTTAGTTGGGGCTGGTTGCTTGACTACTGACCAAAAGAAGAAACTATTGTGGGGCGGCAAAAAGAGTACACCTACTGAAGAGGTATGTTCTATATATATTTGACTTGGCACACAGGTGAGAACACTTGGTTATTGTAAGAATGAGAATAATAAAAATAAACTGTTAGATATTATTGAATGGTCAAGGTTAAAATTAAACTGCACCTGACTTTTTAAGTGGTCATGTGACCACTAAATAACTTTTTATCTTGACCATCCATGTATGGTTGTATGGTTCAGATTTGAAGTTCTCATAATCTTATAATGAGAACTGTTTTCACTAGATATGCTTCATATGTATCATTGTATCTATAGTTATCTCTCTCTCTCTCTCTCTCTATATATATATATATATATATATATATATATATATATATATGGTATAAAACCTTTGCATATAACATGGTATAAAATACTGTGGCTTTTTTCTTGGGTATAGATTATGGATGATTGGGGAGTTGAAATGAAATGCATTAGTGTATTTTGGCTTCTGTTTCTTTGCAAATAGCCCTTTGTAATTTAGATAGCAGCAACGGTAACTTGAGATCAGATGGGTTGAAATTTTACCCGCAATGGCCAGTTCCGCCACACACTGAATTTACAGTGTAGGAATACATTGCAGTACCTTGACCGTTAATTTCTAACATATGCATGTGTACAGTCAATATTATATTAGCATAAAAAAATTTGGTTTATTTTCTTTTTACTTCATTATTCTTATTTAATTATATTCTGTTCCTTTTTTTACCCTTAAAAAATGTCTCATTCTGCAAGTCCAATTTGTGACTTCTGCATGTTAGCTAGCTTTTGAACTAAATTCTCCAGTGAACTCAAACGACCTTCCATGGCTGGTTCCACTCCCTTTCTCTGCTTAGGCATACAACTCCTTTGGGCGCCCTTTGATATCTGGCAGGTTGGATGAATTATCAAAGACCAAATCAAAAGGATATGAACTGTATTATTAATGAAGAAGAAAATACTGCTGCATCAATTCTGCAATACCCAGAGCAAAGCTCTTAGAAAGGGTTCACACCCTTGCCCCCTACTAACGGAAAAAAAAAAAAAACACAACTGACCCGCTCTCTCTCTTATCCCACCTCCCACTATATGAAAGATTACATATCAATCTGCTCTCCATAAGTAATTTCTCTATTTCCCATTTTGCCCCTTCTTATTTTTCCTACAATATGTTTTCCAAATCCAAGGCCATGACTGAGTTGGACTGGTGCACTTAGGTTCATGGGACGTAACATGAAACGAGTCTGCAAATGACTTTGAATAATTCATACTTGAGTCAGTTTGATTTGTATAACCAAAACAAATCACAGAATTTGGCATTTGTGTTATATTTTGTTTTTCACTTTTCTTTCACCATTTCTTATCAAATAAATTTAGAAGTCAGAGATAAACAGATTGTTAAATGAAAAGGAACTAAAGGACCACTACTAAGTTCTCTTTATTTAATTATTCAAATGCTTTATTTTCAATATTCTGTACTAGGGTTTTCACATTGTCACTCACACATCTTGCTGCATATAATGCAATTGCTGCTGCTTAATGCTCTTGCTAAATGTTGTAGTCTGGCCATCGCTGGGATACAGCTATGTTTTCTGATCGTGAGCGGCAAGAGAAATTCAACAAACTCATGGTGAGTTTTGTTTGATTAGCTACTTTATTCTGACTCTAATAATATGAGGGGATTGTTTACTTGTTCTTGAATGACTCGCTCACTCCATTTAGAGTTTCTTCACCGACTAACACAGTTTGAGTCTAAGGTTGTGCTCGTGCCTATGGCAAATTGTAGGGTATGAAAGGTGAAGTCAAAGTGGAGCAGAATTCCAACAACCAAAGTGGTAACGACATACTGCGCGCTGAGAAGCAGAAGGAACTCCAGCTGGATCTTGAGAAACAATACACAGCAGGCCTTCGACGAAGAGATGGCCGTACAGTTGGCTTAGGTCTTTAAACGTTCACTTCGGAAAATTTGCGTCCTTGACATTTGCAATGAGTTGAGTATTATCACTCCCCATGTTTAGGGAGGAGCTTGTCGCTTGTTTTCTCAAGACATGTTTTGGAGTTAATGTAAGCTCTGATGTTTGGCGCGTCATCTCTTGGCAGCTGGTTAGAGTTCCTTTGGACGGGGCATGTTTATTTATCTGCAACTTCGTATCACGATTGTATCTATATTTTTTGTTTTAGTATTAGTTCATATGACTGGTTTAGATAATTTGGTTTTAAAAAAACAAGATTTGATTTATATGTGCTGATACCGCAACTTGTCCCTAAAATCTTTATAACCGCGAACGTTGGAATGAATTTTTAGCACAATGATTATCGTTTATGACTATGCAAGTACACCTCAATCTGATGTCACTTCAGATAATTTTTGCTTGAATATTAGGGATATATTTTTTAACATTTCTTTTAACATGTTTATTGTCTAAAATTAATTGAAAATCATAAAAGTAAAGTGTATTTAATGATTAATATATTTAGGGGAAAATAATTTTTTCTTGGTATAGTAAGAGTAGAATTTAAATAAATTTTTAGTCTTTCTATTTATTAAACTTTGTATAATTTCTAAACATAATTATGTTTTAATTTTAAAATTTACTAAATTGGTCTCAGCAGCAATTTTTTTACTTTGAATTTAATTATGTTTAATTACACATTTATTTTAGTTTAAGCCGTATTTAATTGTAGTTTTATGATAAATTGTTATTTTGTCAATTTAGCACGCTGGTTCTCGGATATTTTACTTCTGTTATTTTTTACTAATTTTATATTTTTATCTTTTTTTAGGAGCATTTTAGCAACCTACACTTTCGGTTATTTTAAGTAGAATATGGTTATGACTTGCTGACATACTCTAAAAAATAATAGATGTATTTTAGCAACTGAGTGTTTATATATATTCACATAGTTTTTAGTTAGAGTATGTGGAAAGTTGCCTTTGAGATGTAGTTATTTTGGTCATGGACATGTTATTTTGAGTCCTACTTGTTTTACTAAATAGTTTGTAAATTATTATATGAAATATATATTACTGTAGGTTTGTACCAATGTTGTAAATATTTATTTTGAGTAATTATGATTCATGTTTACTAATATTTATTTAATAATTTCTGTACTGGCAAACCTTGTAAACAACCTTAATTACAAATAGGTATTTTATCTATTTATACTTACAATATTTTTCATATAAGAAATATTTATACAGTATACTAAGTTGTATAAATGGAATAAGTAGTTTTCAAAAATTTAAAAAATTAGGACGTTACAATAAACGTGTCTTTTTAATCTCAGGATCTAATGGATACAATGTACGTGTTCTAGACTTGGTCATGCACATTTAAAATAACCAAGAACATCCTACACTTAATGAGTACTTATTGAGTCAATAATATCAGTTTATAAAGCAAGTACCATGAAAATGTGAGATATGGATGAAGTGATGCCTTGATACTTTTCTTTTTGGTATACGAAAACACCGCAAAAATTTTTGAAATTTTTTGAAATGCATAACTATGTAAACTAGATGCTTAAAATCAAGAAAAAAATAGGTAAATAAATGGTAGAAAATAAAAAAATTTTAGAAAACGGGCAATTTTTGAAAATTTGGGCATCCTCAACCAACAAAATACTTATAGTGGATAGAAAATATTTTTCTACCCTAAATGCATATGCAATAATGTCAATTCTGAGTTTCTTAGTCAAAGTTATGCCTATTCAAAATTTTCACAAGTTTTTATTTGCTACTCACTTGTATATTTTTTTTACGACTATTTTTGTAAATATGCCAACTTTACTATCTAAAAGACACTAAAAGAAATGTGGATACAAAAATTTAACTCAAAATTCAATCTCTAACTATTTTATTTGATTTTTCTAAAATAGGGTGAATAGTAACCTATAGTAGCGACCACAATTAAGACTAATTCCTCTGTTTTTCATGCCTACTACTTCTTTGTTTTTCAAGCCAATGCAAGATACAACACGCACAAACATATCACATCGAATACAACACAAACTAAATCAAAGCAAAACAAATGAACAAACACAAAAGAAATTAAACCAAACAGTTAGCGCACGCAATAAAATCAAAACAAAATGACTTGTATCTCCAGCAACGGTACCATTTTGATAACAACGTCGTAATGGTTTCAACCAAAACTAGATTTCTCAAATAATTTTGCAATATAGGGAGCAAACTTAGGTCATCTCACAAGAACACAAATTCATTCTATTTCCATTTTTAAGAATGAAACAGTGGTTAGATTGGGGGGTTTGTAATTTTTAAGAATTTAAACAGAAACATAAAATTGAAAACGAGTCTAAAAACGAATCTGAAAACACGGATTTGAAAAAAAATGAAAACAAATTTAAAAGCCAAAACACAAATGAATTTAATTTAATCTAGAAAAACAAGAATGAATTGAAAACAAAACAAGTTGGAAAATTAAAACCAAAATGAAAACAAAAACAAAAATGAAAATGAAGAACAAATTGGAAGCAAAACCCAGCAAATCAAAATGAAAAAAAAATGAATTAAAGACAAAACAAAAACGAATTGAGAGAAAAGCAAATGCAAAATAAAACGAATAACGCAATTAAAACAAATGCAACTAAAATCAAGAATCATAGGCACGAACTAGGAATACTATATCAAATTTGCCTAAATCTCAAATGCAAAAGAAATCAATTGATCAATATTACACTTAAGAATAAAACCAAATTCAATCAAATTATGCATGCACCAATCTTAATCAAGAATTACAAAATAGTAAAAAGATAAACTCAGAGCGATTAATCTATCTTGTAACCCACGCTTGTGACGAGATGATTTATAAGAAAATAATAATTGAGAATGTAGCAGAATCTGAAAAGGGACAAGTGAATGAAGCGAAAAAGGTTTTCTCTCAAAGCGAAAAAAAGTCTTTACTAAAAAATAAAATTATGAAAAGGAAGGAGAGATTCAAAATCAACCTTTTGACCCCTATATATACTAGTCTTAAATGAAAATGGAAATAAATGGGTCAAGGCTGCTGCAAGTAATTAAAATAAAAGTCCTAAATATAAAAGGTATATTTTAAGTCTGAATTTTAAAAATTAATAAAAAAATAACTCCAAATAGCATGATTCATATATCCAAATTGAAGCCCAGAAAGTCAGGAATCCATTGCAAAAAGAATCAACAAAAAATGAGATCTACAAAAAAAAAAAGTTATGGACGAAATAGTGGACAAAGGTCAAAATAGCGAAAATATAAAATATAGAGTAAATATAACAAATATTCATGAAAACTCCAATTTAATGCAAGAAATTGAAAAACATGCTAAATGAAATAAATAAAGAAGGAAAGATATTTTGGAAGATGCAATAAGGCTATAAATGAGTATAAAATACGAATCATCAACGGGCCCCTTAGCAAAGGTATTACTCAAAGGCTGAGTCAGGAGAAGAGTGTGTGGCCTGTGGTACACCCACGCTTTGGTGTCACACCATCCTGTAACGCCCCAAATTTTGTAATATTAATTATTGTTATTTATATAAATATAAATGCATATAGATGTGCGTATAAGTGTAAATAAATGTTGTAAATTTGCATTGAAGGCGTAATGATGGTGTTTTGGTGTGTAATGAGTATGAATATGTGTATATATATGTATGCGTGGGTGTATGATTGATTGGATTTTCTGATGCTGAAAACAGGTTAAGGGTGTAATACTGGGTTGTGCGAGAGGGCCCTGGGAGGAAAGACAGAAACTGTCGCCTTCTCGCTGTAGCGAGAGACATCTCACTGTAGCGACAGAGAGACAGTTTGGGGTGCATCTCTAGGTGCAGTCTCGCTGTAGCGAGATTCTGTAGAAACCAGAGTACAATTTTTTCTAAGTTTTTTGCTGTAGCGAGAGGGTGTGTCACTGCAGCGAGGAGAATATCTCACTATAGCGAGAGTGTTGTGATCTGAGGGGCTTTAAAAGGGAGTTTAAGGATTTGAGATTCATTTCTCAAATTTCCTCCCAAATCTCTTCAATCCTCTCGACCCAAAGCCTTATTCCACCGATTAATTGCCTCCAAAGTCGTTCGGGAGCTTGATTGAAGGTTGAATCCATGTGGGGAAAGCTTGGAGGTGAGTTTTAATGGTTAATGTTCCGTTTCTCATCCCTTTTTCTCTGTTTCTAGATTTCCTTGGGTTCTCATGGAGTTCTTTCATGTGTTCTAGACCAAAATCTGTGTAGGGAGCACGTCCGTGGTCGAATTCGAGTGAGTCTTCAATCCAAGGTAAGGGGGGACTCTACCTTATCTCAATATCTTGAAATTCTTATGTGTTTCAGTGAATAATGCAATGTAGCTGAGATAGAGAGTAAGAATTGTGTGTTTGATGGAAATTGGTGTACAATGTGATGTGTGCTGGAATAGTTAGGCCTCGTGATGGTGATTGTGTGTGATAGAATGCCATTGATTGGTAAATTAATGTTATTGTGAATAAATGTGGGCTATGTGCCATGTAATGTGAATTGAATATAGGCTGTGTATCGTGTGCAAGCATGAATATTATGTGTGTGAATGAAATATATGTGTGAATAGGGCATGTTGGCATCGTTATAATGTGTTGTGGATAGTTCATCAATACACTGGGATGTGGAAGATGAGGACAGTAGAAATACCTTGGGGAGGAGAGAGTGGTGGCGACACCGACTGTGAAACGGGTGCACCATGGGCCACACACTCTCTTGCTGACTAGACCTCTGACCATTATCTTTGCTGAGTGACTCGTGACTATCCATGTGGTATCTGTGAGGTAGGAGTAACCGATGACTATTCATAGTAGAAATCTATGATCACAGTGCCACAGTGAGCGTGGCGGCGTGCCATGAGCGCGCGAATGTGTATAATTGTTGGTGCCATAAGTGCATCGGTCATGAATTGCATTGAATTATGTGAAAATGTTGTTTATGTTTATCTTGTGTAAAATATATGCATGGTGAGACTCTATGCTTGTTGTGTACTGAGTAGTGTAGAGTACTACCTTTACATCTATTTTTCAGGTAATCAAGACGATCAACACCGGACTCAGTGAAGGGACGAATGAACTGCTATAGGACTTAGCTTTTATTTTGAAAATGTTGTAACTGAACTAGTCTTGTAGCAGTCATTTGATATTAATTTGTAACCCTTTCCTTATTTCGAAGCATTTTATGAAAATTTGGTTATTCGAATTTGTGAAATTATTATTTAATTAAAATTAAATTTAAGGTGTTACAACCCTATTTTTTTCAAGGTATTTCTATGGCCCCCATCTTCCACATTCCTAGTGTATCGCTGTAACCATTCATAGTTTCCAATTATTTCAAACACAACCACAATCACAATCGATATGGTATTCACACACATTCATTTGCATTCTCAATTATTTAATAGTATTCATTCTTAACCAATGGCATGTCTACACATATTTAATCATATTATACTCAAACACACGATTTCCATCATGACCCTATTACAAATCAAGTTATTTTGTCACACACATCCTAATATCTACTACATTATGATTAACACAAATTTTTCATCACTACACACATTTTCCTTCCTTCCATCTAAATCACATTCCAATACATGACAATTTAACAAATTCTAAACACAAAGAGATAGTGTAGAGTCCTCCTTTACCTCGAAATGAAGACCCATTACGAAATTGATGGTAGAACTGCTCCCTATACGAATTTTCTTCCTAAATACATGAAAAACTCTATAAGAAACCAAGGATAATGAAGAAAGGGTGAAAACAAAAACCCTAAATCATAAAACTTACCTCCAAATGCCCAAAACATGATCACAATCTTTAATCTAGGGTGCAAACGGCCTTGGAGGTAATTTAATCGGTGAAATAAGGTTAGTAATTAAGAGGATCAAAGGAGAGGTGAAGGGAAATAGTGGGAAATGTGTTTTTTGAACCCTAAACCCCTCAAATACCCCAGGAGTCATGATATTCTCGCTGTAGCAAGGCATCTCTCGCTACAACGAGACCCTTTCTTACTACAGCGAAAATATCAGAAAAAATTGCACTTGTTTTTTGCATAATATTGCTACAAGGAGACTTTCTCGTTACAGCGAGCCTAACCCAAGAAACTAACCCCTCATTATTGCCTTCTCGCTATAGCAAGAACGCAAACAGAGGCACTCATATCTCCTGTGACCTTCTCGCTATAGCAAGATACACATAAGTTTGCCCAGGACCTTCTTGCTACAACGAGAATGCGCCCAGGACCTTCTCGCTACAACGAGAATGCGCCGAAGCACAACATTAGCCTATAATCTCAAGCATTTTCAATCCAACCACAAGTCAATAGTCACATATTAATCACAATATACATATATACACATACACATGAACTTATTCACATCATAAATCAAAATGCACATCCAATTAATAATAACATACACATACTTATATCAATAATCTAAATATTATTATAAAATTTGGGGTGTTACAGCTATCTTTATCAAAATATGAGTAAATTAAATGTAGTACTAGGCTAAACTAACCTAGGTTATCTCCTATGAATCGTTGAGTGAATGACTTGTGTGCATTATAATAAAAAAACAGGGGCTATTTGGTTGTAGTATTAAATCCTTAATCATTCAAAATAGAAATACGAAATTAAGAAAATCAATCAACAAATTAGATTAATTCCCAGTTCATTCACAGTTGGTTCAATCATTAGTTAACCAAGAATTAAATATTAATTTCCTCACACACTTGAATTCATTAGAATAAGTATAAATTAATTCTTAGGTTCTCATGCAAGATTAAACAAATTACATGAGCTCCAATCTCTAGTCCTTAGAATTAAGCAAACCTAGAACCTAATTCAGAATTAAGCAAACTGAACTATGAATTCTTTGTTAAGAAAAGAACATGGATTGTATTAAACAAACAACTCTTGTTCAAATCCTAACTTAGATTTCAAGAGATTAGGGAAAATAAAATTTGTGCAAGAGAAAATTTGTATTGACAATCAAACCCAAACTTCAAGAACCATTGTGAACCATATTAGGAATTAATCCTCAAAATTTATATCCTTCCGTAAAGGTGGAATCCAACATTACAAGCATTTGATGTTTAGAAATCCAGAAAATCAGAGTGAGAAAAGGAAAAGAAATGATAATCCTAAAATGGAGTTCTTAGGCAGCTGCCCAGAACATTATTTCTACACCACTTATTTATTTAAAATAGATAAATAATGGAGAAATAAGTATAAAATTAACTTTTCATTCAAAATAAACAAAATTTCTCACAATAATATCTAACAGAACAACATAATATTATATTTAGTTCATAATACTCAAAATACACAATAAATTATACTACATAACTACCGGATATTATTTGTTTTACGACAAGATTCACTGAAAATTTAGCTCTACAACAAAGTTTCTCCTAAGATATCATCAACTATCTATAAAAAAGAGAAGAAAAAGAAGAGAAATGAATGGTAAATCTAACTTTAAACTTATAGAAACTTACTTCAAATCCTTCAGAATAGACATAGAATCTCAGATTTGATGAGAAATATAAGTTTAGGAGGGTTTAGTATGAGAGGAAATGGTAGTATATGGCCTTGGATATCTCTAGAACCTTTGAGAAGTTTAACAATATGAAAATTTCGTGCAAGACCCCCTATTTATAGGCAAAATTTTGAAAAAAAAAAAAATTTGGCACTGTTCACGCTGAAATTATTGTTCATATTGACTTACTATTTACGCTAGATCTATTGTTCACATTGACTAACTGTTCACGCCGACTTTACTGTGCACTTTTTTTTAACTCCATCAAAATCTATTCTAACACCAAATAATCATTCAATTAACATTTAACAAGTACAAAACATTACAAATTACTCAATAATAAATCTACAGGCTTGACAATTACTAGGAGTGTTGAGAGTAACTACGCGCAACATCATTAGCAAAATAGGCTTGTGCATAATTACTATGAGTAGTGATAGTAATTACGCGAAGCCTCGCCTCTCTGAAATGACTCTAGAGTGTTCACTATCAATGATGAATGTAATTTCCACTTGACCTTTGGAGGATGCTTGTTGGAGTAGTTACTTTGGGTGCTAGAAGTGATTACTTCCATCCAATTTTCTCTTAAAAGCTCAAATTCCATGGATTAATTGCCCAAAAACTCCTGCACAATTATTCTAATTAGGAAAATTACAAAAGATAATTGTAAAACAGATGTATATTGAACTAAATTAAGAAAATTGAAATTAATAATAGAATTGACATTTTTATGTTATTTACATTTTCTAACTTCATTTTTCTATTAAAAAGATAACTAAAATATTAACAAAATGTGAATTCATCAATCGGTTATTATGAATAACTGATGTAGAAAATATTCTTCTTGTTCATGTTCTTCTTCATCAATGGTGTCGGTGTTTCTCTTCTTTGATAGTTTTAATGTTCGCATTTGTCATGTTATCAATATATTTTTTTCATGATTTAAAACAATGTTTAAATAAAGTAAAATTTATAGATGTCAGTATTCATCGTGTTTGTTGTGTTATCTTTGTTTGAATATGTAACATAAAACATATGTAGTGTTCATCAAATTGTTTAATAAAGAAGAAAATACAAAAAAAAAAAAAAACCATTGTTGTGTTCGCTGTCCATGCATGTTTCTATTTAACAAAAGCACTAGAAACTTAAGAAAAGTCTTTGCTCATCTCCAATATATGCTATTTTACTAGCGCATGTCTAAAAATTTTTAATTTGAATTGATTTTACATCGGTTCCCATAAATAACTGATGTAAAAAATACCTTTTACATCACTTGTTTATTTAACCAATGTAAAAAGTTCTAAAATTTTAAAAAATAATTTGTCCAAAGGTTAGATAGATTTCGAAAAGTTATATAAAATAAATATATAATTTGTATAAATCAAAGTCATGTACTAAAAGTTACACCCATGCCAAGTTTACAACTATAAATGCAAAAAAAATGCAGAATTGCAAGACTTTTTATATCTATTGTTTTTATAACCAATGTAGAAATTACTTTTTACATTAGTTGTCAAAAGTATCAATGTAAAAAAGTTTGCATAAATTTTAAAAATATTATTACTTTTTTTTTTACATCTGTTGTTTTTAGAACCAATATAAAAATTATTTTCCTCATCAGTTCTTTTGACAACCGATCTAGAAAAGTTTGCGTAAATTTTAAATATGCCACTGTGTCTTTTTCTACATCATTTGAGAAAGAACCGACGTAAAATCCTATTGTAGAAAGTGTTTTTTATACTAGTGACCATAAGAACTAATAATTAGAAGTATAATCATCTAGTTGGGAGAGTAAATAATAATTCCAAATTTTTAATTGAATAAAGCAACAAGCTAATCAACTAAAAGCCTAATGCTTGGAGTCCTAAAGAATACTTGGAAAACAAAAACCTAAACCCAACACCAATATTGAAATGAAACCAAGAACGTTGAAATAATTTAATAAAGCACCTGAACTTGTTGCCCATGTTAGTCCGAGGTGATTGTTACAAATAAAGGTCTCTTTGATAACTTCTATTAAAGTTGGAGAACTCTGAAAAAAATTAACTTAATACGATTTTCCAAGATTTAAGTATTATAAATCCTCCCCATTACAACTGAAAAGGAAGACAGAATACATTGATAAATGACCAAGCCTAAACAAATAAAAATAAAAAAAAAGAAATTCAAACGGGTTCAGAATTATAAAGTAAAAACGAAAATACAATATTAATTAATGTTCAAATGGTTTAAGATTGGTGCAATGAACTCTCATAGCTCTTCATTTATCGGTGATGAACCTTCACAAATCCTCATGTGTCCGTCCTCCTGCACTTATTTGCACGTAATTATGAAAACAAATGGTTGCAACTCTGCATGATCATAACTTTTCATGTCATCAACTGTAACTTTTAAATTATGAACTTGTCTTTATTTACAATTATAATTCAGTCTTAAAATCCGAATGGAATTAATCAATATTTGTTGCGATCCACTCCTTTGAATCTAGATTGAATTAATTAGAGCTCTCTTAGCCACTAACTCTTGAATAAGTCCATTTAATGCTTCTTTGAATTTTCTTGGTCTTGCCGAATAATATAATCCATGACAACACATTATACCATGTCCAGCTGGAGATCTTTTGTTTTTCTTTCAAATTTAACTTCAATTTAGTTTTAAAACTCGCTTGTTTACTATTTCAATACTTCTCCAATAACACTAATTTTCCCTTCCTTTTAGCTACTAAAAACATTACATTTCCATCATTTTGCATTCAAGAGAGAGAGATCAGAGAGAAAGAAAGGAGAAAGTTGTTGTCATAAAACGAACAAAATGATGAAAAACCAAGAGACCATCGCCATCCAACTTGAATATCACAAGAACATTCTTTTTCCGTTCTCATCAGTAATTGAATTTTAGACTCATGACCTACTCGTAGATGACTTGCATTCTAATGATAGAATATGAGGGGCAAGATGGTAAAGTCTATAATTTTACATGAATAAAATTATATTTATTTGTAGGATTTTGGTTTTCAATATTTTTATTAAGTCTCTCTTTTACGAGAAATGCCACATGGAATAATTTGATAAACAATCCACCATCAGATGGATATAGTAAGACAGACAGCACTGTGGCTGGTTGTGGAGTTCTTAGAGGAATCAATATTGGAGAATAGCTTCTTGAAGCAATAGCTTAAGATAGGGGTAAAGATACTCTTGCCAATTTATCATGCACCTGATTATATCTATGATCATCCTCCCGTTGAGATAAGACGTGCTTCTAAGCGATATTCTGGAAGTTCCTACACCTAAAGTTGTTCTCATGTTTTTTTCTTTTTGGGCATTGGCCCTTTGTTTGAAAAAAAAAAGTGAAATAAAGGGACACTATGGTAATGAAACTTGTTTTTAGGATTAAACAATAACTTATCAAAATCAGGAAATCAAATAAAAAATAATAATATTTTAAAAATCCAAACACATATGCAAGTCATTCTTCTGTGAATGATAAAATATATCATGAGAACTTCCATTGACAAAATTTAGAGGAATAAACCTTTGATATCATCCTCCAATGTTATTTGTTACTATGCTAATCCCTTAAAAATATTTATTCTTTATGTCTCAACAAATCTAAAATATTATTATATAAGTTTTTAAAAATTTTATCTTTAAATTATTCTCTCAAGACGTGAAATGTTATCATTTCATCCTTCTAAAAGACTAAAATAGCAAAAATATATAAAAAAAATTAAGGGTTAATTTGGTGACTGATTAAATTTTTTGAAGTATTAATTTAATGACAAAATCTTTAAAATATGAATATGATGATGAGTTAAAGACCTAAGGAGCTAGTTCCGTCATCAAAATTTTTGAAGGACTAATTCAACAACGCATAAAAATTTGGAATACCAAATTTAGATGTTTATCATTTGTAAAAAAATTATTAAAAAATATAATGTGTTGAACTATTTATGAATTATTCGATCTTGATAAATTAAATGATCAATCAAGCTGTTTTGTACTAGTATTCAAATAAGCTCACACTTGTTTGAATTATATTAAATGTAGGAGTAAAGTTGAAGCATTATATACTTAATGTTTGAGTGTTGTAAATAGTTTGTGTGTGCATGAGCAAATGTACGTAATGCATATTAGGTGAAAATATATTAATCTTTACTTTACAATTGTATATAAATGATTAAGGTTAAGGGACTAATTTGGTAATAGGTGTGAGACAATAAAAAAAACATTTGAATTTTTAAAGAACTAATTTAATAACTAGTTAAATTTTCTAACTAGTAATTCAATGACAAAATCTTTGAAACATTAATATAGTGATGATTTAAATATTTAAAAGGCAATGGCAAATAAATTTTTTTTAAGGATAACTATAGTATTGCATGAAACTCTAAAAGATCAAATTTAGTTTTCGTTGAAATTCACTAGTAAGTTATAGAAAGGAGTATATAGATTGAGATTACATGAACTATTCAAATTTTAGTTTTAAAGACAAACTTGAACATACAATCATATATGTATGAAAAAAATATATTTAAAGATTACTTTATCACTTACGTGATTTTTAATATTTTAATTTTGATTATTCCTATAAGATGTAGTGTTCAAGATCTCTTTCTATTATCAAACATGATTAATCTCTTTGATACTTATCATATATCTATTTATGAGTAAACATATCAACTGAGAAAACTATTCCTACACATAAATGGTCAAGTTTAAAATTAAATAAAATGAATATTAATTATTTATGTATAATTATATAATCTATATTTATGACTTAAAAAATAAATTAATATGTCTTTATTGTTAAAACATCAATTTTTTAATAAATCCCTATAGTTTAAATCTTTTAATATATTTTTGGAAATTAACATCGTAAGACTTCCGATAAATATTAGTAATATAATATATATTTAAAAGTATAATTTAAATAGTAATTATTATTCTTCAAGTTATGAACTTACAATTCTTACAATAAAAAATATCATTGTACTCCTAGATAATACTATATAAGAACTTCAATTTTAGATAGTTTATTTAACATAAGGATGCCATACTTTAAAGTTTTATTTGAGAATTTAAAGAAAAAAGAAAGAAAAATATTTGAAAAGTAAAGGAGATGAAGGAAAGAGGAAAAATGATAATTAATGCAAAACTTCACAAATTGAGAGAACTCAAAAACATGTGATTAGAAAAATTTTATAAATTTTATAAATTTTCTTCCTCTCTTTTAAAAACCCCTAAAAAAAATATTTATCACATAAGTCTTCTCTTCTCTCCCTTTTCTCCCAAAAACTAACTCCCAAATAAAACTCTAAAATATTAGAATTATTTCTTAAGATTGATTTTAAATAATTAAAAATAATAAATTTTGTTAATCTATATATATATATATATATAATACATTAAAAATACAGAAACATAATAAATAACTTTGTTAATAAAAACTTACTACTTTAAATGTTTTATGTTAATATTATGAACTAATGTTTACAAATCCAATCAAAATATAATCCCATAAATGAATAAAAGCACAACATTTTAACTTCATAATAAAGCAAACCATAGTAACAAAGATTGATAGTACCATCCCTTGTGGCCTTGGATAATAATAACATAAAATACAATAGAAAAAGCTAAAAATCTGTCAACTATCAATGAGTTCACATGATTGGGAAGTTTATTGATAGGTACCATGGGTACACAAGGGGTAAACCCTAAAAACAACTCATTTTTTTGCAGTTCCGCGGTTCCTAGGTACAATAATTTCTGGTCTAGCTTCATCTGTACAAGCTTCTAACTCCAGAACCACCAACTTCAAGAGAGGAAGAAACAAGGGTTCTGTTTGTAGAACTTGGGAAAAGGGGAACTAATATATGGAGATTTTCCATACACTTCATCAGCAACAAATTCCTAACAGCTACTGCTTTTAGCTTTGCTTTGCTGAAGCCATCATTGACGTATGCTGATGAGTTAGCTCATGCATTTGGATCCCATCAAAATATTTAGGGTCAAGACGAAAATAATAGCGACTATGTTCACATTCTCTCAAGCCTTTTGAAATGCGCGAGAAGAAACCCCATGCAGAAGCCTGACAAACCCCAAGAAACTGAGCTTCCCATCTGAGTGTCTTATCCAATCTTGAAGTACTACATGAACAGGTACAGATGGACTAAGCCCAAGTTCCTGAAACATGTCAATTTTGAAGAGCCTTAGTATCATTATACAAGTTATGATAAAAAATCTCATTTGAGTATCTGATAAAATGCAGAAAGAGGACAACTAAATGATTGGAGTTGAGGAAAACTCCTCAGAAGGAGAGACAATTAAAAGAGAACAATTATACACAAGTTTGGATAACATGTTCTTGGGAATACTTAATCAGGCTTTGGTTCTAATTATACCCTTAAAAGAACGAAGAAGAATGAACGAACAAACAAACAAAAATGATAGCAGCTTAGGCATAGTGCGCGCTCCATATAGAACCATGTACAGCTTATTGATATATTAGAAAAAATGGGTTGTGAAAAAGAGAATACCGAGGCCAACTCTTCAATCATAATTGGTCGATTTCCATCCTTTTCAAAAAGGTCATAGGCATGCCTCGCGTGTTGCTCCCAGCTCTCCATGCCTTCGAGTTGGTGCACACTTATAGCAGCAGCACAAAATTCCTCAAAATCTAATTTCCTATATTGGATAGAACTAACCTGCGACATAAGTAATAAATTAAATTTTCATTGAAGCTAATTTGTTAAAGCACTCAGTGAGCAGTGACGATCCCTCAAACTTACAATATTCACATAATCCAAAACCCGTGAATCCTTTGAGGCATCGGTGGAGCTCCTCAAAACAGCCTGCCAATATAAATAAATGTTAATGTCTGAAAGAAATTTGAAAAGGAAACAACTCTAAACATTGGATATGTACTGACCGCCTTAAAGTTCTGCATAGAGATTAACCCACTTTTGTTTGGCCCTAACAGAGTAAATTGATCTCTGAGATAAGCTAGCTGAGCAACAGTTAATGTCTTTGCAAGAGCCTGCAAAGATGACAAAGTTTTAATCAATATATATATATCCATGTCTCTAACAGCAATTACTAATAGCCGCTTCAAGAAATTTGGAATTTATTACACTTGCAAATGAAGACAGGTAATCACACAAAAACTTTCCTCAACTAGTCAGTAAATTAACTTGTACTAATTGATCAGCCTGCAGAGATTTCTATGATTCTCTCCTTCATTTTCTTAAATTTCTGTCCTTTAGACAGGCGGTTTCAGTTTCTACCAATCTGAAATTAACTTGTTAACCTGAAAACCTTAAATATTTCTCTCTCCTAAATTAACTTGTTACTAATCTGAAAACCTTTAAGAGTTTGTATTTCTACCAATTATAGCAATCATATTTTTCGCTTTCCTTTTATGTTCCTTTCAGGCCCTCTCATTATTATATACTAGATGGAATATTAATTTTGGTAACCCTAGACAAGAAAGAATTCAAATATAAATTCCAAAATAACATGCACGTTAAAATTTGAAAGCTTGATCAAATCCCATATAGTCGAAAAAGCTTTAGTTAATGTCACTAGACCGATTAGAGAAACCAAGATTCAATAATGACATATGACAAGGGAAAAGCTTAGCAGTTTTGATTGACTAAAGCATCAAATCATTTATTATACATGACTAAAATTGTTCGCCTTTTCAAGCAGTTGTCATACTCAAACTCATTTAATGATGTGATAATGCTTGATTAGATAATTTTTAAAAATTTATACAATCTCAAAAGTTTAATCCAAAACCGTAGCCATTAACATCACATACCCCTAAAGCAGATTTACGTAAAGAAGATGAGCATATATAAGCTTTAACAAGCTTGTGGATTATCATATCCAAAGGTATCCTTATGTCATCATGATGATTCACCAGCCATGGATGACCTACACATAAAATCAGTCAATAAGCGAGAAAAATCATGAGATCAAGAAATAAGAATATTAATACCATATAAACCACCATGGGAAATGGGAAAGACATACTGAGTGCCTGAGCTGCTGTTAATCTTTTCCGATAATCCTTATTCAACAACCTCTTTACAAAATCTTTTGCATCAGCAGATAAAGAGGGCCAAGGAGCTTCATCAAAACTTGGATCGGCCTTCAGGACAGCCCGAAATATACCAGATTCTGTGCGGGCCCAAAAGGGACGACTTCCACATAAAAGAATATAAGCAATTACACCAATGCTCCACATATCTGCTTCTGTCCCATAAGATCTATGCAAAACTTCTGGAGCTACATAATAAGCACTTCCCACAATATCATTCAACCTCTCATCTGCAAAAAAACTTCTCAATGTTAGCACTGGTTGCTATATTTTCTGTCAAGAAAACGAGAGAAGTGAAGAAAGAAGGCAGAAAGCCCAACCTGGCTTTACATAGTCAGATAATCCAAAATCAATGGCCTTCAATGTCGAATTTTCATCCTTAGACGTGAATAGAAAATTCTGAAGCATAAAACCAATATTCATGATTAGAAAAATTTAACACAGACTGGTGTCATTCAGAATGACCATTAACCTATAAAGAATGAAAGTATAAACAACACTAATATATGCCATCTCTATATCACTTCATTATTTCCACGCCTGGCATTTGCACAAAAAATTTATTTTTAAAGAGTGAAAGGTATGTTTGAAAATATTCAACATATCATGATAGCATATGATAAAAATTCAAACTCAGTTCAAACATACATCAAGAACATCACCATGAGAGTAACAACCAGATTTCAAAGGAGTTAAAAGCTTAAGCTGAGCATAATAAACACAAGGGCAGTTGAAGTATTCGTCAAACTTATTAAGCATTTCAAAAGAAAATTAACAAGAACAAATCTTCAAGTCACTAAATGAGACTGGCTACATAGATTACACTACCATACTGAATTCAGTCATTTTAAAAAAATAACAAAAACATTTTTAATATGGTTATAAGCATATTGGTATATAAACACTATAGTGTGGTTAACAAGAAAATGTATTGAGTAATTAAACAGTACGGAGACTTTCAGGAGGATTGTGTTAATTTCTGTCTAATATTTTAAGTACAGAAAATTTTTTCCAAGACTAACGATAGCATACCTGCTACAACAAAGGTCTATAAGAGAAGAGTTAGAAAGAATATTAGAGAAGGGGAGGACAAAACAATTGTAACAGAATATTAATGAGCGGGAATTCACATAAGATTCTGCTAGGGGGTGAAAAATAGAGAAGGAAAAACCAACTGGTATCCTAGGCAGTGTTTGAGAAGTGAGGACAGATTCATCTTTGCATTTCTCTGTCCTAATTCAGTATTCCTCCATATCAGGGCAAGGTTGATTCTCTAGGAGATCTTGAGCAATAAAGATATTTTTTTCCCTTCATATTTTCTCTGATCCAGTTTCTCTCAACTTGCTATTGCAGCAACAAAGATTAACGTGAAACATAACAGATAACAGCATTAATAAGAGGGCACCGTACTAGCACCAGATGGTATCCTAACTTCTTTCATGATACACTATCTTTGGCATTCTAAACTTCTACTGCAGAACCATCTATTCTTCTATCTGACTTCATTCTCTCTTTCCTGCCGCATCAGTGCACATGTTCAAGACATACAATCCAGCAAAAAAGAATACCAAGATTGAGGAATTAAGCACCTTCAGTGTAACACAAGGGCACTATTACACCCAAAGTATGAAGCAATAATGAAGCAAACTTTATGCTATTGGCAGTTTATAAAAATGTAATTCTCTGATCTACTTAATCCCAAAGACAAAAATGATGATGTCTACGTTTCCTAGCTACCACAAAAATAAAAAAATTAATTAGCTTTATAATTCAATCACCTCTGGCTTCAGATCACGGTGAACAACACCCTGCAGATGACAGAAAGCTACCACACTTAATATTTGGATCATAACAACTCTGGCATCCTCTTCTGAATACTTTCCACCCCTACACACCACAAGTCCACAATTGAATTTGTGCATGGTTAGAATGTCATTAATGAATGCAAGGGTTCCCCCCCGCCCCCGCTTTTTTTTCTCTACCTCCCCCTTGTGTGGCACAGAAAATAGAAAATTGGCGAATATAGTTACCTGGAAAGAATCCTATCTAGCAATTCTCCTCCTTTGCATAACCTGAATGGCACAGATTACAGATACATAAGAATGTAAGCCCTTAATTTTTAACTTCAATGAACAACTTCAAGTTTCCTGCTCTATAAATGCAATATTTCAAAACAAGCAGCATAATTATTTTACTGCCTTGGAAGTAAATACCAGATATGAAGTCTCATGTCAATCAGTATTAGCAAAAGTGCATCATAATAAGTCTTCCTTTCCCTAGAAAACTAATTCAGATAGAGATTATAACACCACTTGTTCATTAGTATAAAAGCTTGTAAACGGGATCCAAAATATGGCTACGAAAAGAATGGTAATATCAACTTACTCCATAACTATATAAACATTGTCATCATCTTCATAGGCTTCATAGAATTGCACCAAATTCCTATGTCCTGTTAGAGCCCGCAATATCTTCACTTCTCGCCTTACATCCTCTATAGCAATTGCTGTGGTCATCTGTCAATCATCACCAGTTTTTGTAAGAAAGAAAAAACCACGCTACTGGATTTCATAATCAACAGACACAAGGAGAAGACTGATCATAGTTGGACACTTGCACTCAATAAATCCTTGGAAGGTACTTCATTGATAAAAGAAAAGGGGTTTATTAACCTCAACAATAGGGTACAGTTTACGTATCTAAAAGAATTATGATTTTGTTGAGAAAAAGACATTTATTATATTAAAGAAAGTGTAATAAATGCTTCTCTTTATAATAAAATCTTACTACTTTTAGCTATTTTAACTCAACTGAGAGTTGAGATTAACAAAACCGTACAAGAAAAAAATTGGGTGCAGTAGACTCCACAGAAATATCAAAATCCCAAATATTTATGGTTCTGGATTTTGCCCATTAAAACCTTTTACACCTGATTCTATTGAAAGAGGCAACCAAAAGAGGTCCCCAAAATCCTCATAAACACGTGATCCAGCATTAGAATTCAACTTAAACGAAACATATAATGTATTTAGAACCTGTTTGAAAGAGTTTAATTAACAGCTTAAGACTCTGATGAGCTCTTTTCAACTTATTTCAATAAATTTCTTAGTAGAGCTTATTAAAATAAGCTATTTTCAGTTTATCTCAATAAATATTACTATTAAATTTAGGATATAAGTCATTATTTAAAAAGAACTTATTGAATAAAAGTTTAAGTGTGTGTTTAAAAAATTTGTAAGCTTAAATCCATATGCACTTTAACATGAAACCAAACACGGTGTAAATGAATTGTACATCCAGACGTACTCTTGTTCCCAAAACAGCTATTCCTACCAAAATGCTATTTTCCCAATAGAAACAATCTTTCTATTAAAAGAGCAGTGAAGGTGAACAACCAAAAAGTCATGACACATACGAAACTTATATAGCAATATACATACGAAACTTAAAAAATCACTGACCGATAAATCCAAAAAAAAAAGACCAAGATAAAAAACCAAGTGCTAAAAGCATAAACCAACATCGTCTTAAATTGCGGTCCCCAACCGCAATTGCCACTTCAATATCGCAGCCTTTAAGGCCACACACATTTGACTGCAACTGGAACCACCGCTTCCATTTAAATGTCCCTTTAGTTATTACTCCAAGACTAAAACCAATAATAATAACAGTTTTGCTAACTAATGTTCTGTTAAGAAATCAAAAATATTTTTTAATAAAAAATAACGTTCAAAATAAATTAAAAATTACGATAAATATACATTGATAATCTTTAATAAAAAAAACTTCTCTTTGAATCCTTTAACCAGTATACAGGTTAATAGCATTTTCAATAAAATAATTATTTAACCATTGTCTGAGTGCTGCAATAGTTAGCATTATTCTAGTAATAATAAGATAAAGGCTAACGAAAAAACACTTGTTAAAAGTAAAAAATAAAAATAAAAATATATATATTATAATACATTCGCACTGATTTCTAGTCCATCCTAACATAATTTATAATAAAAGAAATTTATTAATTAGTTTCTTAGCCACCATCTTAAGATAAATGTTGAAGCCTCTAATAATAAAAATGTTAGTATAAATTGCTACGAAATGAAGTAAATAAATTTAGTAAGTTGAATATTAAGATTTAGAAAAAAAAAATGCAAGTTTGACGGAAAAAATGGAAGATTATAGGATTTTGGTGAGAATGATTTGGAAGTGTAAAGTAAATTCCTAACAATTATGATAAGGGGGGAGAGGGAGACCTTGGCTTTGGGAATGACTTTGACGGCAACATCGATGCCTTTGAAGGAACCCTTCTTGGCTTTGGCAGAGCAAGTGTAACCAAAATGGCCACGGCCCACTTCTTGATTGAGCTCATAATGGGCCGAAAACTGTTTAGAGAACCCAAAGCTCTTGTCAAGCCCAACAACCTCACACTCGCTTCCTTCCGGAATGGACGCCTCGTTGGGCTTCACGGAGCCGTGGCGCCGAGCCAGCAGCGCCCGAATGTGCTTGGCGGGCGACGGAGGAGGGAAGGGTCGCTTCAAGATCCTCAGCGGCGTCGAAGTCACGCTGTTTGGGTTGGCAGGTGAGGATTTGAACCAACTTGGCAAAGGGCTTGGACTGTAGAATGGAAATTTTGATGAAGATTTGGTGGTTGTTGACGCTGCTTGTTCACTGATAAATTCTGTGTTCTCTCTCTCGCTTTGTTGGGTCTCAATGGGTTTTCCATGACAGATTCCCATCAAATCAGAAGCAACCAAGACCAAAGGCCCAACCAAAGTTCTAAACTAGAGAGATCAGGGAAGTCACTAATTCAGAGTCTTTTGAAGCTCAAGCATACAAAATTATCAAAATTTTAAAATGAAATTAAAAACAAAAAGTGAGTAATGTACTGAAGAAGAGAGAGAGAGAGAGGGGGGTGGAAGGAAGTGCTTCAAGAAATAAAAGAAAAAAAAAGAGTTTTTGTTAGGGCTGATGAGGAGAGGAATTTGCTGAATGAAAATCAGGGAAATTTTGTTAGGAAAGAGAAGAACAGGCTTTGGGAAGTGGAAATCTGGAGGAGTGAATCTACTGTGGTTAGAAGGGAAGAGAAAATTATAGAGAGAGAAGAGAGATGATGATGGTGGTGGGAACTAAAGGGAGGAAGAAGGCTTGGTAAAAAGAAAGAAGATGAGAAAAAGTGAGGGAAAGAAAGATGCTTGCTTAGCAGAAGCTGAAAGAAAAAGAACAGCATAGCAAGGCTCCTTTTTCTGCTTTTTGTGTAAGGCTTTTATTAATTTTATTTTATTTGGGTTCTCTACCTGTTAGTGGTTCCTTGGTTAACAGTTCTGCGTAGAAATACACTTTATCAGAGAGGCTGTATTGTTTCTTGTCTAACAATAATGCCGAGTGGGGTTCGGTTTGGATCCTTCCAGCCTGTCCTTATTGATCCCAAAAAAACTTAGATGTATCCATTTCATGTGAGAACAACGTAATATGGGGTTACCAAACTCTTTCTTTTACAAAATTAATAATACCATTCCTGTTATTAACATTTTCTTTACTACTATTTTCCCCCATTTTAAGCAACTATTATAAATACTTTTGCCTTTAATGACTTCAGGTTTTGTCCTTCAGATTAATTTTAAGTATTCAAAATCATTTTTGTGTTATTATTATTTATTTAAACTCAATGTTATAGGTTTAAAATAATATTTATTTTTTTAAAATAAATAAAACATTTATCGTTCTTTTATATTTTTATTTGATAAATACCTTTAATCCTATGGACGGATGATAGTAAAACTGATATTAATATAATAAAAATAAACAAAAGGTAACTGAAGCTTTTGTGCCAAAATAAATAATGTATTGTTTATAGAACAGTTCAAATTTTTTATGTTATATTAATTATCGTATCTTGTACTTTATTCATCTCCTTTTATTATAACCTTTTTTTATAGAATATTTAGGAAGAAGAATTAATTTCTCAGAAAACAATAATAGTATTAATGCTAATATGATAAAAAGGAAAAATAAATTATAGCTTTCTCTGTGTGTGTGTAGTTAAACTACCAAGTTTGACCTTATTTTATTATTGGCTTTGAAAGGCTGTCTTTTTCTACTTTAATTTTTTAAATTTTTGCATGGTGGGTCTGTTTTGTTTTGCCAAATAAGTGACTCGAGATTGGAGAAACATTTCAACTGAGGGGGAAAACTAAAGCTGAAAGCACATTTATTTGGTCATTTGACTCTCCTTTGAATTATTTTTTTCCTTGTTATAATCATTAACTCATAGAAAGGTTTCTTACATAAATTATTCATTGATTGAGCTGTTCTTTTATTGACGGTCAAGTCCCCAATTCTTTTTCTCTTTTGGAGCTATTCATCAAATTATGTATTACTATTTTTAAGATGCTGCAATGGGAGTGTTGTGAACACCGAAAGAAACTTAACCTCTATTTCGTTTCTATGAGGATAGTAAACAATTTTAAATTTTAAATTGAAAAAAATAAGAATAAAAGTTTTGGATTAAAATTCAAATAAGCTAATCTTCAACTCTTTGTTCCAATATACTCTTCATTTACACCTAAAAATAAAGTTAGTGACAGAAAGGCTTCAATGTAGTTATTTTACGACACCTTCATTTATCGATCATCGATTATATAACTATTGTTTCCGTTGCATCTGTAAACATGAATTCATTCAAAATGTATATATAACCAATAACATTGAAGTAAACATAAATATATCAGAATTTTAATATAAAACTAAATCTACTATTAGCATTATAAGCACAAATAAATAATAAAAAATATTTTAAAAAATGTATAAATTTTACACACTCAATACTTGAATTCATTTTTAAAAAAAATATATTGAACAGCAAGATTATTCTCAAAATATCTTAAAAACTATTTTATTGATTAGAATATTTTAAATATTACTGCAATCTTTACATACTTAAATTTTTTATTATTTTACTTTATTATTGTACCTTTATTTTATGATGTTCATTTGAATATTTATATAGTCTATGGTTTAATATTTTATTTATTACCAAACTCTAAAAAAGAAAACGTTCGCACATGGTGGGCCCCATTGGATCAGTGAAGAAAGGGATAATACGGTTCGTTACAATGAAGCAAAGAAGCTGATACATCGCATAATCCTCAAGTGAAAACTACTTAATTGATCAAAAACAAAAGGCTGTTAACTTATATTGGAAATTACGGATTGATAAGAATTGACTAAGGACATGAACTGGGGGACAATACACAAAAAGATAAAATAAATTATTGTTTATATTTATGAAATACACGAAAAAATATTAATTTAATATTTTAAATCATAATTAAGCTAAAACATATAAATAATTCATAATGGCAATAGATATTGATCACTGAATAAATTTTCAAGATATCAACATAACAATAATTATTAATTATGGATCAGTATCATATCATACAAAAAATTAATAACGTAAGATTAAAGAATAAATAATAAGTATATTAATTTAAAAGAAAAGCTAACTAATTAAAATCTAAATGCATAGTTTTTGTGTGTGTGTTATTTAAATTTTTTATAAAAAGAAATACTCATAAAATTATTTTATTATTATTTTTATATAATTTTATTTTATATTGTTACTTACTGTTACTATATTTATTCCTTATTAATTAGATATTTTAAAATTAATATAAATATCATTTACTCTGTAATCTTACGTCATTAATTTTTAATCACAAAACACTTGTTTTAAAAATCATATCAACATCTTATTGTAGTTAAATTATTTTAAAAAATAGTATCCTTTTAGTTTCTTTTTCAAATTCTTCTTTTAATGAAATTTATGGCAAATTCAATATCTAAATTATTATATTAATAATATATTTTGTTGAAAGTCAACTTTGTACTATTATCCTAAACAGAAAAATATGATAAATATATATAGCAATGATAGCAGACACAGCTTTCGGAAAAAATGCATTTCTTTTAATAATTTAAGATTGTTTGAATTTAAAAAGTAAAGAAAAAAATACAACAACAAAAAAATTATAGCATGTTTGTTAATTTGTATTATATTTCATTTTTTAAAAATAAAAACTTGTTTTTAAAATGGAAAATAAATATACCCTTAGTAGTTATAATTCTGATTTTGTTTATTTTAATAATTCAGTAATAACTAAAAGCATTTTACTTATAATATAATATTGTAATAAATAAAATAATGGTAGTATTATCAAACACATTTAAAATTATTTTATAAATAATGTTAAAAGTGTGAAAGGTGAAAAAAAAAACTAACGATGAAGATGGGTTTTGTTTAAAAATAATATTTTTCAGAATAAATGATAAACAACCTTTTATTATTATTATTTAATAAAAAGAAAAGGAGAAAAAAAAGTACAAAACATGTAAATTGTGTAGAACTAAAAGTTTAAAATTGCATCCAAAGAATTATTTAAAAAGTGAAAGAAATTTTCAGATAAGAGTATTAATAAGCTAGTTTGTTAGTTCTTACAAACAGCATGATCTATGAGAAAAATAAGAGAGCTTTGTATGATTTTATAAGACACATTACACAAGCTTGTAGGTCAAAAGTTCTTAAAATGTAGTGACCAGTTAACTTTAAGATTGAAGATAATAGAAGAACATACCAAATGAGAGTCCATCAAACCAAACTAAAAACCAATTATTGCTAATCTCTAGAGATCATCTCCAATTACTTTCCAATAAAATTTATAAAATAATTGTTGGAATCCATGCAGTTCAGGGGCCTTGTGAGTGTCCATACCAAAGATAGATCTTCACACTTTCTCCTTCAAAACGAGATATAGAATATTTATTTTACTTTTCTCTTGAAGTTTAGGAAAGAGAAATAGTGAAAGATGAACATGTTAACTAGTAGAAGAAGTACAAAATAGTTACTTATAAAATTTTAAAGCTTTTAATTTGAGAATGTCATTGTTGCACCAAACATTCCTCCCCTAAGATATGAAGATCAATGATCTTATTACGATTTTGTTGCACTATTGCATTTGTATGAAAAAAAAACGAGTTTTATGATCTCCAAATCATACCCATTGCTCTTTGGCCTTTTGAAACCATAAAAGTTCTTCTTGAAAAAGAACATTATTTAATTGTTTCTATAATTTATCTCTAAATAATCTAGTTTGGTTTTAGAACTATGAGACAATTCTATTTGAATGCCATGTAGTCGAGAAAGAACGTGATTTTTGCAAAGAAAAATATTCCTAAAAACTTTATCATTAAACTGAAGTACATCATCATTTATGTGTGACAAACTATCTATGAAAGATTATTACCTTTATTCTAAGCCTCACAAATTATAGAAAAAATCTCTGAGCGACCCATACTACCTAAAAATGAAAGGGCATTTAGTATGCTTCTAAAGCTCTAGTAGGGAAAGGCACAAGCATGAAGGGTAGTGATCATAATAGACATAACTAAAGGTCTCTACGAAAGCATTAGGGAAAAGATGTCTTCACTTAACATTTGTCAATGTTCGATCTAATATTTTTAAGATTTGGTGAAAGTTATTAATCTTTCTACATTAAGTAAAATCTACTCCTTGAGATCCTCGTTCTAGAAGGTCACATTCAAGCATCATAACAGAAAAATGATTAGCCTAGGCTAAATAGAAATAACCCTTGTGAACCTCATTTGGAAGAACTATGTTATTAAAGTAACTAATTAGGAGAAAAGGCGCTTTAATAGAGCCTCAAATCTGAGAGAGGTGAGCTAAGAATTGCTCTCTAACATGAGAGATAGGATTGGCATAAACTGCACTCAAGAACTAAGTTGTCTCGTCATGATTTAGCTTAATTGTAATAACTCAAGTCATAACATTAACTACAATAAGGTAAATATTAGAAATTATTTCCTTTAACACCCATATTCTACATACATGACCATGAACCTTTAAAATACTTACTAATTCATAACTAATTTGTTGTCGTAAACCTCTTACTCATTTTTTGAAAATAATAGTGAGTTTTAGTCAAAATACATTAGGAAGGATTATGTCTATGAACCAATCCTTTCAATAGCTCCAACCAATACAACTCTTTGCACCCCAAATGTTCCCTACTAATACATTAATATTTTTGTAATCCACTAATATTAGGACGAAATAGAAAGAGTATAAGATTAAATGTCTTTAGCATACCTTCCAAAGATGATTCACTTTGTTCCTTCCACGTAAACATATTTGTTTCCTGCCACATGTACACAGGAATGTGTTGTCTTTGATCAATTTAAAATATTATTAATATAAGACATTGAAAGTTCCTTCATAATACCTTTCTATTGGGAAGTTGCATGCAAGTGATTTAAGGGTTTATAAAACTAGGGTTTGTAGATTTTTCAATATGATGATGTCAATATGATAATGTTTCTTCTTTTAATTGACGTGGTCCCATTTTCAATATTAAGCCCAAGATGAGAGGGTTCATGAATATGTGTGTTATTAGTTGTGACAACTTTCATAATATTTCTTTTAAAACATGAAAATGGTTTATTTTCAAAAATCATTCTTGTTCTTTTGTCTCGTCTTTATTTTTCAGCACATTCTTTTTATATGTCTTCTTATTTAGGACAATAAATCGGGTTTCATGTGAAAACCTTAAATCTTTAGAAATTATTCCCAAATTTTATTAAATCATGATTAGCAGTTTACGTATCATGATTCCCTCTACTCTGATTGATGCTAGGGTTAACTGCTTTATTGTCTTGCATAGGTTGAGATACTAGTGTGGTGGTAACACAATTCATAAGTAAACTAATATAGGCTAAACAGAAGCAAAATTGTAACACCCTCTTTTTCCAATTATTCAGTAAGTTGAAAATTGTTTGGTATTATATGATGTGAGAGTGTACTGGAATGATTTAAGGGTATTTTGGTAGAAGTCTGATGTAGGAGATCTCGCTCAGGCGAGACAAAACTCGCTCAGGCGAGAAAAATCTCGCTTAAGCAAGATTGAGTGTCTAGAACCACATGATTTCGAGTTAATCTCGCTCAGGCAAGATGATTCTTGCTCAAGTAAGATAGAATAAATTCAGCCCAACTATCACCTTGCCCATGTGAGAGGTGATCTCGCCCAGGCGAGTTGAGTCGATCAAACAAGAACTCATAGGAAAAATGTCCAACTTTCTAGACGTCATCTCGTTCAGGCGAGCTGCACCTTGTGTCAGGCTTCTAATTTATTATTGAGTAATCTATAATATTTTATACTTGTTCAATGTTAATTGAAGGATTATTTGATATTGGAATATATTTAGATGGAGTTTGAAATTATTATAAAAAAAAAAAAAAAAAAAAAAAGTGAACAGTACCGTATGAACAGTGTAATGAACAGTGCAATGAACAGTGCAACCGCGTATGAACAGTGCAATGAACAGTGCAAACCGCGTACAAACCGTGTATGAACAGTACAAACCGCGTATGTACAGTGACAGCTGACGTCATCAGTGACAGCTGACGTCATCGGTGACGTCACAGTGTACAGTACAAACCGCGTATGAACAGTGATAACCGCGTATGTACAGTGCGTGTACAGTGTTTTCCGGCATGAATAGTGCCCTGAACATTATTTTCCGGCATGAACAGTAAGGCGGTGAACAGTGTTTTCCTGCGGTGAACAGTAAATTTCGGCGTGAACAGTAAATTTTGAAAATTTTCTATAAAAAGGGGGCTTCACACGAAATTTTCATTTCTTCACCTCTATCCAAGGTTCTCAAAGGTTCTAAGGCCGTAAACCACCATTTCTCTCATACTAAACCTTTCTAAACTTAGATTTCTTGAGATCTGAGATTCTACATCTATTCTGAAGGATTGGAAGTAAGTTTCTTTAAGTTTGAAGCTAGATTTACCGTTCGTTTCTCTTCTCCTTCTCTTTCTTATAGAAATTCATGGTGTTCTTAGGAGAAACTCCGTTCTAAAGCTGAATCTTCGGTGAATTTTTGTTATAATCAAGTAATATTCGGTAGATCTAGTGTGAATCATCTTTACGAGGTAAGGGGAGTTTACTTTAACCTATGAACTATGTTTTGAACGGTTTAATATGTTATTTCAAGATATTTTGATATGATTTTGTTAGATCTATTGAATAAAAGCTATTTTCTAAGTCAGAATGCTTGTTGTTAAATTAGTTTAAAATGCCGAGATTTTGGCTGATCTATTATAAACTTGCCGTAGTTGAAATTTGTTAAAATAATTTTGGTGGCGTGCATCATGCCGAGATATATGTTGTGCATCATTATAGAGCCGAGTTACATGTTTAGGTGGGTAGACATGTAACGGTAAGTTCATCTTGAGCTGCTTGTCTTTGTCTTTATCTGGATCCAGAGATACGGAATGGGTCGCTCCGGACCGGCTCGGTTCATACGGATTAATTAGGTGTGAAACCAGTTGGAAACCGTTTTCATGCTTTGTGCATTAGATGGGCTGGAAATGCATGGGGTTATTCTTTGAGAAATATTTTGCTCTATATATATATAATTTTATTTTATGTTTGGTAAGCTCACCCTTGCATTTCTTTCTATGTCGTTGTGTGCGTGTGTACCGCGATGATCGTATGGTGGTACGTGAGCGGATGTAGCGGTGTTGCATCTACTTCACGGTGAGGGCCGGTGAAGAAAAGTTAGAAAATTTGGAGTTGAGTAATAATGCATTAGAGTCCTTTTTCTTTATATATGAGACCTCATGTCGAGGAGTCACGTATTATAATTTTTTTTTGTATTTTGAATATTATAAACTAAATGTAATATTATGTTGATCTCGTTGGATATTTGTTGTAAGGAACTTCATTTTTACTTTGAATGAGAAGTGAATTTTTATACTTATATTCTCTATTATTTATCTATTTTTAAAATAAGTATGTGGTGTAGAAATAATGTTCTCGGTCCTTTATAAAAAGGGGTCGTGACATTTTTAGTGGTATCGAGCATGGTCTAGGTAAACCTACGGGGTGAGGTTGTTAGGCGTCGGTTGTGCATATTAAACATGTGAGTTTTAGCTGTGAATCATATATCATGATTTCTATTCATCAAGTTGTGAGGGAACGAGCTTGATCACCTCGATTCTCGAGACATGATTGATGTAGGAAACTTGGTATATGATACTTGGGTGAGCTATAGGTGAGTTGTCTTGTGTGAATAAGAGACTGTTAAGCTAAATTTGTAAATGATTGCTGAAATGAATGTGTTTGCTATGCTATGTGAATGTTGATATGTTGTTATCTTTGAGTACTAAATTGATTAAATTTTTATGATATACTAAATATGAATATATCACTTTGTAATTTGAATCTGTGAATATAGCTATGTGGTGATATTCTTGAATATGTTAAACGTTAGTAATTTAAGCTAGTTTATATATTAGGATGGCTAGACCAAGAAGATCTGCTGCAAATCCTCCTCCTGCTGATGTGAACCAAATGGCTCATGCCATGGAGGCCATGGCGACCACCGTTAGGCGTAGTCTAGATATGATTCGGCGACAAGCTGCAAATCAAGCCGGCGCGGCACGGGCAGCAGCGGCATCTGCCTCAGTGCACCTCTTCCCGAATACCATGGGTTGTCGTAGTTCGAAAGAATGATCCTCCTCAATTCACGGGAATGGATGGACCGGATCTTTCGAACTGCGGATCGTGGAGATTGAGAAGATCTTCCTAACCATGGGTTGCGCCGAGGAGAGAAAGGTGATATATGCTACGTATATGCGATAGGGGATGCGAGAGATGTGGTGGCACGGAGCTCGTACTATGCTAGAGGCCCGAGGTGAAGTCATTACTTGGGCTGTATTTAGAAGTAGTTTCTGGGAAAGTTTTTCCCTTCTCATGTTCGTGCTTTGCCAAAGAACGAGAGTTTCTAAACTTGGTGCAAGGAAACTCATCGGTCTATGAGTATGCAATACAGTTTGAGCGGCTCTACAGATTTTATTCTCACCCGACTTCAGAGGAGTGGAGATGTCGAGAGGTTTTCGGACGGTGAGAACCGACATAAAGAGGATTTTGATCCCACTCGGGATCACGGAGTTTCTTGACTTGGTGGATCAAGCCACCATTATAGAGAGTCTTAATGCGAGAGGATGTTGGTGGAGTTGGGAAGGCTCCATCTAGTAGAGCTGCTAGCGATTATGGTAATGGAGGTAAGGGCACTAAGAAGGGTCCCTACGGTCGGTCGCTACGCCAACAGCGGTCTCGATCATATCGATCAAGAGGATCGGCGGCATCGGCCCGGTGCCGGTAGGACTGCTACTTCTACATTTCAGCCTAGGGGAGCAATTTCTTCTTCTCCTAGAGTCTCGGTGCCGCAGATTGTCGGATGTTTTAGGTGTGGTGGACCACACTATACGAGCCGGTGCCCACCGATGTAAGAGTTTGCTTCTCGTGCCGCAGCCCAGGGCACCTTGCAAGGGACTGTCCTACGCCTAGTAGGGCGGTTTCGTCTTCGCTAGCGCCTTGCACGCTATTAGGCCTAAAGCAACTAGGGCTCCAACAACAACCAGATCGAGAGCGAGAGGGACGTGTATTCACTACTTCGCATCGAGAGGCGACCCAGCAACGAGATCTTGTTCAAGGAACAGCGGTAGTGGCAGGTACTTTTCTTTCTGTATTATTTGATTCTGGAGCCACACACTCTTTTATTGCGGACAATTGTGTGAGAAACTTAGGATTACCGGTGGGCGATCTAGGATGTGACTTAGTAGTATCGACACCTACTTTAAGTTCAATTAAGACTTCGACGGTTTGTGTTAGGTGTCCCATAGCAATTGAGGGACGAAGATACAAAGTAAATCTTATTTGTATCCCGATGTCGGGGTTAGATGTAATCCTGGGTATGGATTGGCTAGCGCTAATCGTGTGCTAATTGATTGTGGCGGAGGTGTTTAATCTTTCTGAGCGGCAAGATTGTGTAGAATTGATTTCTACTCGCCAAGTAGAAACATCCTTAGGCGAGGAGTATCTTGTTTTGTTTTATTGGGAGTTATGAATGCGAAGTGGAGCAAAGCCTTCGATCCAATACCGATAGTACGAGAATTCCACGAGATTTTCCCGAGAGGATATTCTGGAATACCTCCACGTAGAGAGGTAGAGTTTGCTATAGATTTGATTCCTGGAGCTGAGCCGATTGTACGTAGTACCGTATAGAATGGCGCCAAAAGAGTTAATTGAGCTTAAGGAGCAGATCGAGGATCTAATGCGTAAACAGATGATTAGACCAAGTGTATCGCCTTGGGAGCCCCGATTCTCTTGGTGAAAAAGAAAGACGGAAGTTCTAGATTATGTGTGGATTATCGCAAGTTGAATAAGTTGACAATTAAGAACAAGTACCCATTGCCGCGAATCGATGATTTGATGGACCAGGTGAGAGGTGCTAAGGTATTCTCTAAAATTAATTTGAAGTCCGGGTACCATCGAGATCCGAGTGAAGGATGAAGATATTCCTAAGACTGCTTTTCGCACTAGATATGGTCATTATGAGTATATAGTGATGCCTTTTGGAGTTACAATTGCTCCAGCTTTGTTTATGGACTACATGAATCGGATCTTTAGACGTTTTATGGATCGATTTGTGGTAGTCTTTATTGATGATATTTTAATTTATTCTAGTTCGTCGAGAGGAACATGAAGAGCATTTGAGAAGCGTACTTAATGTTTTAAGGGAAAAACAGTTGTATGCTAAACTGTCTAAGTGTGAGTTTTGGCTAGAGGAAGTGAAGTTCCTTGGTCATGTTATTTCAGCTAAAGGAATTGCAGTTGATCCTTCCAAAGTTGAAGCGGTGTTGCAGTGGGAAAGGCCGAAGACAGCCTCAGAGATTCGTAGTTTTGTGGGTCTAGCAGGTTACTACCGGAGATTTATAGAGAGATTCGCGAAGATAGCTGCACCATTAACACGGTTAACTCGCCGTGATCAACCCTTTGTGTGGACTGAGGAATGTGAGCAAAGCTTTAATGAGTTAAAACAGAGACTAACTTCTTCGCCGGTGTTGATTCTCACTGATACTAGTCGACCGTTTGAGGTGTACTGTGATGCTTCTCATCAGGGATTGGGATGTGTGTTGATGCAAGATAAGAGAGTGGTAGCTTATGCATCTCGTCAATTGCGAACTCATGAGCGAAATTACCCGATTCATGACCTTGAGTTAGCTGCTGTAGTCTTTGCTCTGAAGGTGTGGCGACACTATCTTTATGGAGCTCAGTTCGATGTATATAGTGATCATAAGAGTCTGAAGTATTTATTTGATCAGCGAGAGTTAAATATGAGGCAGAGACGTTGGGTGGAATTCCTTAAGGATTATGATTTTCAACTCTAATACCATCCAGGAAAAGCTAACGTGGTGGCCGATGCATTAAGTAGGAATGTGGTTCGGCATTCTCCCTAAGAGTCGGTGAAACCCTTTTGGTAGAACAATTAGAGACCTGAACATACATGTGGACTTATCACCCGAAAAGATTAGTTGTAGCCGAATTGTGGTGACTAATAATTTCTTACAGGAAATTAAAGATAAACAATTGTGGGATCCAATGTTATGTCGGATTGTATTTCTCTTAGGGACAGATAAGACAAAGGGTTTGATAAAGGTGTTGATGGTATTCTCGGATGTCAAGGTCGAGTTTGTGTCCCTAGAGATACCGAATTAAAGAAAGCAATTCTAGAAGAAGGACATAAGGGTAGTCTCAACATTCATCCTGGTGTTACCAAGATGTATCAAGATTTAAAGCAGATGTTTTGGTGGCCAGGCATGAAGCGAGAGATAGCTGAGTTTGTTAAAGCCTGCTTGACTTGTCAAAAGGCAAAAGCGGAGCACCAAAGCCCTCCAGGAGAGTTACAAACGATGGAAATTCCAGAGTGGAAGTGGGACCATGTGACTATGGACTTTGTGTCCCATCTACCTAGAACAGTTAGGAATCATGATGCAGTGTGGGTCATAGTTGATAGGCTAACCAAGAGTGCACATTTCTTGCCAATTAACATGACCTTTAGCTTGGAGAAATTAGCAGAATTGTACATTAGAGAGATTGTCAGGTTGCATGGAGTACCTTCTAGTATTATCTCTGATAGGGATCCTCGATTCACTTCCCAGTTTTGGCAGAGTTTCCAAGAATCTATGGGCACACAGTTGAGGTTGAGTTACGCATACCATCCGCAAACAGATGGTCAATACGAGCGTACTATTCAGACCTTAGAAGACTTATTGCGGACTTGCATTGTAGAACAGAGGAGTAATTGGGAGGATATGCTTCCTTTGGTAGAATTCACTTATAACAATAGCTATCATTCGAGTATAGATATGGCACCATTTGAAGCTCTGTATGGTAGAAGGTGTAGAACCCCTATCTCGTTGGTTCCAAGATGGAGTACATTTGATGGTTGGACCTGAAATGCTGCAAGAAACTAAGGAGAAAGTTGAACTTATTAGAGAAAAGCTAAGAGCTACCCAAAGTCGACAGAAATCTTATGCTGACCGACGCGAGAAGATCCCTAGAATTTGAGGTTGGTGATCATGTATTCTTAAGAGTATCACGCACTACGGGTGTGGGGCGAGCATTAAGATCAAAGAAGTTAACACCTAAGTTCATATGACCGTATCGGATATTACATCGTCGAGGACCGTAGCCTATGAATTAGCGTTACCACCTCGGTTGTCCGGAATACATAATGTTTTCCATGTGTCGCAGTTAAAGAAGTATGTTCCAGATTTGTCTCATGTAATTGAGCCTGATGTTGTGGAGTTACGAGATGACTTGTCTGTGGAGGTCCCAGCTGCTCGTATCGAGGAAACTAGAGTTAAGAAACTTAGAGGTAAGTCTATTCGGTTAGTAAAGGTTGTTTGGGACCAAATAACTGGTGATGCCACATGGGAGTTAGAAGAAAGAATGAGAGAGTTGTACCCTCATCTTTTCTCTGGGGAATGAAATTTTCGAGGACGAAAATTTATTTTCGGGGGGAGAATTGTCAGGCTTCTAATTTATTATTGAGTAATCTATAATATTTTATACTTGTTCAATGTTAATTGAAGGATTATTTGATATTGGAATATATTTAGATGGAGTTTGAAATTATTATAAAAAAAAAAAAAAAAAAAAAAGTGAACAGTACCGTATGAACAGTGTAATGAACAGTGCAACCGCGTATGAACAGTGCAATGAACAGTGCAAACCGCGTACAAACCGTGTATGAACAGTACAAACCGCGTATGTACAGTGACAGCTGACGTCATCAGTGACAGCTGACGTCATCGGTGACGTCACAGTGTACAGTACAAACCGCGTATGAACAGTGATAACCGCGTATGTACAGTGCGTGTACAGTGTTTTCCGGCATGAATAGTGCCCTGAACAGTATTTTCCGGCATGAACAGTAAGGCGGTGAACAGTGTTTTCCTGCGGTGAACAGTAAATTTCGGCGTGAACAGTAAATTTTGAAAATTTTCTATAAAAAGGGGGCTTCACACGAAATTTTCATTTCTTCACCTCTATCCAAGGTTCTCAAAGGTTCTAAGGCCGTAAACCACCATTTCTCTCATACTAAACCTTTCTAAACTTAGATTTCAGAGATCTGAGATTCTACATCTATTCTGAAGGATTGGAAGTAAGTTTCTTTAAGTTTGAAGCTAGAATTTACCGTTCGTTTCTCTTCTCCTTCTCTTTCTTATAGAAATTCATGGTGTTCTTAGGAGAAACTCAGTTCTAAAGCTGAATCTTCGGTGAATTTTTGTTATAATCAAGTAATATTCGGTAGATCTAGTGTGAATCATCTTTCTGAGGTAAGGGGAGTTTACTTTAACCTATGAACTATGTTTTGAACGGTTTAATATGTTATTTCAAGATATTTTGATATGATTTTGTTAGATCTATTGAATAAAAGCTATTTTCTAAGTCATGCTTGTTGTTAAATTAGTTTAAAATGCTGAGATTTTGGCTGATCTATTATAAACTTGCCGTAGTTGAGCTGTTAAAATAATTTTGGTGGCGTGCATCATGCTGAGATATATGTTGTGCATCATTATAGAGCCGAGTTACATGTTTAGGTGGGTAGACATGTAACGGTAAGTTCATCTTGAGGTTTCTTTGTCTTTGTCTTTGTACTGGATCCAGATACGGAATGGGTCGCTCCGGACCGGCTCGGTTCCTACGGATTAATTAGGCTGTGAAACCGCTTGGAAACCGTTTTCATCGTGCATTAGATGGGCTGGAAATGCATGGGGTTATTGCTGTGAGAAATATTTTGCTCTATATATATATAATTTTATTTTATGTTTGGTAAGCTCACCCTTGCATTTCTTTCTATGTCGTTGTGTGCGTGTGTACTGCGATGATCGTATGGTGGTACGTGAGCAGATGTAGCAGGTGTTGCATCTACTTCACAGGCTGAGGGGCCAGTGAAGAAAAGTTAGAAGCTGGAGTTGAGTAATAATGCATTAGAGTCCTTTTTCTTTATATATGAGACCTCATGTCGAGGGAGTCACGTATTATAATTTTTTTTTTGTATTTTGAATATTATAAACTAAATGTAATATTATGTTGATCTGTTGGATATTTGTTGTAAGGAACTTCATTTTTACTTTGAATGAGAAGTGAATTTTTATACTTATATTCTCTATTATTTATCTATTTTTAAAATAAGTATGTGGTGTAGAAATAATGTTCTCGGTCCTTTATAAAAAGGGGTCGTGACACCTTGCTCAAGCGAGCATATCAAGAAATACTTGGTGAGGCCACTATTTGGTGTTCTCGCTCAGGCAAGTTGTACCTTGTTTAGGCAAGAAAAGCATTGCTCAGGCGAGTTGTTTCTCGCCTAAGCGAGATCACATGCGGTTGAGGGATATTCAAGAAATTTCCAGTATAGGTTGAGCTGTCCCTCTCTCCATATTTATGTTTCTAGTATCAACCTTAATAGGAGTATCTACAACTAAAGTCATATCAAATAAAAAGTTTTCATCATTATAAACAAGATTTAGTCCAAAAACTTTAATTCAAACAAGAGTGTTTTTGACATTTTCTTATGCAACAATAGAACTTTGGCTATAATTAGTAATTATAACTATTCAGAGGGTAAGTGTACCCATCAAAAAGTAATATAGAGTTTAAAATAAATTCTTGAAATTATCGTCCCACAATGATTATTTTCTAAGTACTAAGAATTTCTTCATTCAATAATTTAAGCTTCACAGATATAAAATTAATTAAAACAAAAATTTATAAAATCAATTATAAAATTAAAAATAAGGAATACAATGTACATCTTGGTTAAACTTATCAGAGAGAAACCTAGGGCATATGAGTTTTCTTATTCAATCCTTTATGTTATTTTTCTGTTTAATTCTAAGTTCAATTTTATTATGATTACAAATCATTCATATAATTATTATCAATACCTAATGCTTATGAAATATTAATATTCTTTTCTCTAAATTAACATCCACAATGGTCATGCAAGATATTAATTCAAGAAAGCATAAAGCACCTATAAACTTGTTAATTTAATAACAATTGGAAGAGAAATATTGGTTTAGTCCATTTAATCCTTTGTCTTATTTTATCCTATAGATTCATTAACTAATCGAGGTACGGTCGTCTGACGATATAATTAATTAGGATTATACAATTATGCACAATAGGATATACACTAATCATATACGAAAATCAAACATAGATTCAAACTTCAAAATTCTAGAAATTCATGAACAATAATTTCTATAGCCTTAACTATGCACTTAGTTACTCATGCTAAAGGAAAGAACTAAAACAATCATGTGGCTCTGAGCGCTTAATCTTGCTTGAGCGAGAGCCTCTACACCATACCTTTACCAAAGACTCATTAAATCAAATTAAAACATATCCCAACATCACCTAATATCAAACAATTTATCAAATAATAAATAAATAAATAAAAAGAGGGTGTTATAGTGTTTCTTCTAGAAATTAAGTATTTGACATCGAGGTGGAAAGAGGGAGAAGAAAATGAAAAGAAAGAAGCGGTATATAACGCCTTATATTTCTTTTCTCAATATATAATAAATTTTCATAAAAAGTTAAATAGTAGAGTAAATGTTTCTTTCAAAAACTCTCTAAATAGAAACAGACATAGAAATGATATAAGGTTCATAGAGTAAAATTTCATTAATTCATAAGTACTTTGAAAAAATAAAGATTCTAAAATTTTCATTAACAACAAAAATAAATAGTAGTTTTACAACGTTTTCAAAAGAATGCTATAGAACTGAAATTATCCATTACATAACTCAAAGTAACTAAGTCCTATAGCAGTTCTCATCCATCCATGTACTGTGAAAATAAATCATGAGTCTTGGAATAAATCAGAATATCATCTATAAATACTACAATAAATTTATCCAAAAACTCATGAAAAATTCTATTCATGTAGTCCATGAATACTACAGGAGCATTAGTCACACCAAATGGCATAACTAGATACTCATAGTGGCCATAACGGGTTCTAAACGCTGTCTTGGGGATATCCTCACTCTTGACTCTGATCTGATGATAACCAGATCGCAAATCAATCTTTGAAAATATAGAGGCTCCTCTTAACTTATCCATCAAGTCATCAATTCAAGGAATAGGATACTTGTTCTTTATTGTTACCTTATTCAACTGCCTATAATCAACACACATCCTCATACTCCCATCTTTCTTTTTCACCAAAAGAATAGGTGCTCCCCAAGGTGACACACTTGGCCTTATAAACCTTTTCTGCAATAATTCTTCACTACCACTCATACATAACACATATTCATCACAAAACACATTTTATCACAATTAAAGAAAACATCATGGCATTACATATCACAGTGTCATATAAAGCATATTCTCATCTTAACACATATTATATTTCATAGATTCACAATTTTTTTTACTTTCATCCACGCTTACTGATTGCAAGTGTCGCGCTCGGACAAATTAAATAAAAACGAATTGCATAAAAATTATGTAGTAAGAGGTGCAATCCGAGTCGTCTCCCAACGAGGATAATGTTATACAATTATAAAATTTTTTAGAGGGGGTTTGATTTATAGAATAACTAATTAGAATCAAAAGTTAAAAATAATTAAAAATTCTAATCCAAGAATTTAGAAGAACTACGACCACTCTATCATTGGATTCCAAGGAGATGCATCAACCAACAAATTAGTGATTAACATTAAATTCGAATAAAACTTCAATTCAAATTAAGCATTCACACGAGAGCCCTCATGCATTCGATTAACACACAATTCGCTTAAAGTTTAGAAACCTTTAGAACCTAATCGATTTGTGTTAATTTAATTCACCAATGCCATTAATCTTAGATCTCAAACATGAAAATCTAATTCACATTCCTTCAAGAATTAATTACATACATCAACCGAATAATATATAATCAAACAACTGCAAAATTATCAATCCAAACGAAGAACTTCAATTTGAAATCATAATTAGCAAAAGGAGAAAGAAGGAAGAGATGAAACCAAATTTGTTATTGAATAAATTGCGAAACCGATCCTCAAGAGTGTCTCAATCTTTTTCAATCCTTAGACTAGATGAAAGTCTAAGCCTCCATTAATGGAGGAAAATGAAAAGTGAAAACAGAAGAGAAAAAGAGAGAGAGAGAGAAGAGAGAAGAGGAGAGGAGCCAAAAATAACTTAAAATTCAAAATTTAAAATTCAAAAATTCTGTTTGTCACTTTGTTCCATTTTTTCGGCTATGAAAACGACTTCTTTTTGGTTCATGGCCTGAAAGACAATTGTAGCCTTGGATGTTAGCTTCAAAACGCCACTGGAATGGGCTTAATCGGACATTTGTGGACTGAGATATGGCCCAAATACTGTACCTTGCTCAGGATCCATGATTGCAGCGTTTCGACTTATTCCAAGCCCAGTTTCAGCTTCTTATCATCAGAATTGGTTTCTGACCTCTCATAGCAATTGTGCACCTTTTTCTTAGCTTTCCTACAAATCAAGAATCAAAATGAAAGGAGTTCTACAAGTCAAGATATAGTCCAGAAACCAAAACAGTATCAGAATTTGTCAAATACTAAAAAAATTAAATAAAGCCCAAATAGAATTCAAACATCATAACATGATCCAATTCAACCAATTAAGCACAAAAGAGGATTAATGAGCTAGGAATGAGAGGAAATAATGTTATAAAAATCCAATTGATCAAATTCTCCCACACTTAGCTCTTGCATGTCCTCATGTAAGACACAATCAAGCAAATAAAAACATGTAACCTAAAAATCATAGAATAATCAAAACAAATAAACAAATTCTCCAATGAATCCTTAGAAGTGCTGAACTTAGGGACACAAGATCAAATAAAGCATCAAGAGTTCTATAACAATCAAACATCTAACTCCCAATCTCTCAAAAATGCAAGCCAAGCAATATCATTCAAAGTGTATAGATCAAGCATGGAAGATCTCACAAGATGATGTATACAACTCAACTCTCTAGTGTATGGTTCAAAGTGTTTCACTCAAGTCACCTCAAAAGACAATGCATTACCATAAGCTTGTTAGTCTTCTACTTATCCACTACTTACAATCATATGCAAACACAAATCAAGAGGACTTTATTGAATGGTTGTAATGGGGCTAATGTAAAATGACAAGATACAACTGAAGAGAATAGGAATAACATTGGTCCTTAGACAAATCAAGCCATAACACACATTTATTCTCTTTGGACTTCCTTTTCCCTGCATCAAAATTTTTCCATTTTCTTTGTAATAATTTTTTTATTTATTTCTTTTTCTTCATTTTTTTTCTTTTTCTTCTTGCATTCTTTTCGAACCCCCACACTTGAAATGCAATAACATTAATGAAACCAATGCACTCCCTATTCCCTAAGGTTAGGTATAACATGGTTTTCCACTTAAAGCTTATAATGTGCTAGAAGTCAAAGAATGGTTAATAAGGCTCAAAGGGGCTAAACAAAGGGCAAAATGCAAGGTAAGCTATATGGCCAAGTAGGTACAAATTTGAAAAAAGTGCCTCTATCTTGTTCATAATTGCATATGAAAATTGTAGACTCAAAGAAGAATCAAAACAAGTTCTAGAATGACAAAATCTAAGAGGGAAAACACACAAGAAAGAAAAGAATGGCATGAATTTCAACCATCCAAAAATAAGGCTCAAAAGCTCACAAAGGTAAAGTCTAAGATACTCAATCATACAAATCAAAATCAATCACCAAATTCACATATATCAAGAGGAAGAAGCAAAAATGAAATCATGTAGGAACTCTATCCTCCTTAATGACTAATGCCTTAACTCAACAACTTCCAATTCAACAAAGGAAAACAAAACAAAACAAAACAAAAACAATGCTAAATAATAAAGTTACTCTCCCCCCACACTTCAACTTTACATTGTTCTCAATGTAATGCATAATGGAAATGTAAAATATAGTAAAGAAAAGGCAGAGGGGAACTCCCTAATCAAGCGTAAGTGGCCGCTAGTAAACAGACCTCCTCAGTGGTCTCTAAGGGTACGTCCTCATGAAATGGCTTCAAGCGGTGGTCATTCACTGTGAGTACTTTATTTGTTCCAGGCTCCAAAATATGCACAATACCATAGGAAAAAATCTTAGTCACGATATAAGGACCAAGCCACCTAGAACGAAGCTTACCAGAAAAGAACTTGAGGCGAGAAACTCAAATGCAAGACCATTATTAAATGCAGAAAATAAATTAAAAACTTCTAAAAGAAAAAAAAATAATTGTGAGTTGTATCCCTAAATATTCCTCCTTTTTCTCATAAATTTACAGCACTTCATTTAATTGAGAACATGGAAGAAATAGCCGTGGAGGGATTTCCAGCTGCTTCATGAACTTAATAAGCTTCTCTTCATGCTCTTCATTTCCTTGATGTGCAGAACATCGTGTCTTGCTTTTGTACCTAGGATGCTCCCTTGAATATACAATGATGTAATATTTATATTTCAACTACTCAGGAATTGGCTTTAACTCATATGCAGGGGGCAACTTTAGATAAGGAGACAATGTAAGAATTAGAGCAGAATCTGTAGTGGATGCATTATGATTTACTTTTTCAGAATCTGCAATAGCTGCATCAAAGTCACCATAAACATATGTATCAATCTCAACACAGATGCTACATTTTGCAGAATCATTACATGCATCGCAAGTAAAAGAATCAGAATAATTAGCTAAGCTAGGATAATCAATATAATCTGAAAACTCAACCAAATTATCATCCACTAAATTATCTAACGAATCAATATGGCAAATCGAATGAAATGAGTGAGGAATAGTTTGCTCAAAATTTTCTACTGCATTAGTAGTAGTAGAATGAGGAGTAGAAATAAATTTTGCACTTGCTGGACTGTAATCACTTCCTGGAGCGGTAGCATTAGGATTTTCATCCATTGGTTGCTGCTCTTGCAAGTCTTGAATGGTCTTTTTTGAACTCAAAGTAACAATCTCTGGTTCAACAACTGGTTGTGCAGACAGATTACTAGGACCTTGAGACTTCAGCTCGTTTACTGTTGTTGCCAACAGACTAATTTGTGTTTGCAGATCCTGGATGCTGGCCTCTATTCTACATTGGAGTTTCAGATCTTTAATTTTCAATTCCCTTATCAACTCTTCCAAGGAAGGCTCATTCTTGGGAGATGCAGAAGTTTGTGATGGGGGTTGATATTATTGTTGCGTAAAATTACCTCATCCCAAGTTTGAATGATTCATCCAACCTGTAGGCTCATGCAAAATAGGATAGAAGTTAGTGGAATGTTTAGGTGAAGCACAAATCTCACAAAACATTGTATCCATCTGTGAGAAAGTTAATTGCTTGATCAAAGAAGCTAAATCATCTAGCTTGTTTTCTATTCTTCTTTGATCATCAGCATGAAAAGTTCTCTCAGCCATAATATCTAAATAAGAATTAAAAGACATTTTTTTTTTATAAACCACCAACTGGCCTTTGACCTGTTGCCATTGCATAGATCTCGTCGAACTATATAAAATGCATATATTATAATAAGAAATAGGAGTTGTATGCAAAAAGTTGTCACTTTTAAGTTTGGACAGAGATCTACACGTTCAGATACAAGGCCGTGTACTTTTTCGACAAAACAGAATGCAAAAATGCAGAAACACAACACAGAATGTAGAGAATTGAATGATGTAATACTAAGCAATGATAGATGACTACCTACTATGCTATTCAAAGGCTACTAAAACAGAGTGTATAGACATAATTATGCTAAATGAAAAATGCTAATTATGCAGAATGTTAATTCAATGAAAAATGCTAATTATGCATAATCCTAATTAGATGTAAAATGCAACACAAAATATGCAATGCAATCACACAAACACAGAATTACATAATCAAATAACATCATCATCCCCGGCAACAGTGCCAAAATTTGATCGCGAGTGTCGCGCTCGGACAAATTAATAAAAATTGAATTGCATAAAAATTATGTAGTAAGAGGTGCAATCCGAGTCGTCTCCCAGTGATGATAATGTTATACGATTATAAAAGTTTTTAGAGGGGGTTTGATTTATAGAATAACTAATTAGAATCAAAAGTTAAAAATAATTAAAAATTCTAATCCAAGAATTTAGAAGAACTACGACCACTCTATCACCGGATTCCAAGGAGATGCATCAACCAATAAATTAGTAATTAACATTAAATTCGAATGAAACCTCAATTCAAATTAAGCATTCACACGATAGCCCTCATGCATTCGATTAACACACAATTTGCTCAAAGTTCAGAAACCTCTAGAACCTAATCGAGTTGTGTTAATTTAATTCACCAATGCCATTAATCTTAGATCTCAAACCTGAAAATCTAATTCACACTCCTTCAAGAATTAATTACATACATCAATCGAATAATATATAATCAAACAACTGCAAAATTATCAATCCAAATGAAGAACTTCAATTTGAAATCATAATTAGCAAAAGGAGAAAGAAGGAAGAGATGAAACCAAATTTGTTGTTGAATAAATTGCGAAACCGATCCTCAAGAGTGTCTCAATCTTTTTCAATCCTTAAACTAGAGGAAAGTCTAAGCCTCCATTAATGGAGGAAAACGAAAAGTAAAAACGGAAGAGAAAAAAAGAGAGAGAGAAGAGAGAAGAGGAGAGGAGCCAAAAATAACTTAAAATTCAAAAATTCCGTTCGTCACTTTGTTTCATTTTTTCGGCTATGAAAACGGCCTCCTTTTGGTTCGTGGCCTGAAGGAACATTATAGCTTTGGATGTTAGCTTCAAAACGCCGCTGGAATGGGCTTAATCGGACATTTGTGGACTGAGATATGGCCCAAATACTGCACCTTGCTCAGGATCCGCTACTACAGCGTTTCAACTTCTTCCAGGCCCAGTTTCAGCTTCTTATCATCAGAATTGGTTTCTGACCTCTCATAACAATTGTGCACCTTTTTCTTAGCTTTCATACAAATTAAGAATCAAAATGAAAGGAGTTCTACAACTCAAGATATAGTCCATAAACTAAAATAGTATCAGAATTTGTCAAATACTAAAAAAATTAAATAAAACCCAAATAGAAGTCAAACATCATAACATGATCCAATTCAACCAATTAAGCACAAAAGAGAATTAATGAGCTAGGAATGAGAGGAAATAATGTTATAAAAATCCAATTGATCACTTACCACGCCCTGTGGCCACAGTTATCTGATGCCTCTATCCTGAGGTCTTAGACATCTATGTAAATAGTCGCCGGATGGCCCAATGCAATACGGATACAACGCATGCAATAGACGGCCCCTTAGCAAAGGTAATGGTCAGGAGTCATGTCGAGAAATGAGTGTGTGGCCATATGGTGCATTCAAACACAATATTCCGTGCACAATCCCGAATCTCACTCACCACCCTACATTTCCCCAAGATATCCCATATCGTTTCCATCTTCCACTCTCCAGTGTATCTCTGTAACTATTTACATCATATCCTTTTCCATTTCATACTCTTTTGAGCATATTCACATGTTCACATATGTCATTTATCATGTTCACACATATTTTTCATTATATTTCCACATATTTTTCATCATATCCATCAAACCATGGCATATTCAGAATACACATCATTTTAACATGAAACACAATATATTCAAATATGAAACATCCATCTCTTTGTATATTTCATATCAAAAAATCATAAAAATCATATCAACCATCCTCAATATACCTTATCATGCCTTATTTGAACATAATATCACATTTTCACCATGTATTCATCATAAAATCACATAAACAGCCAATTATTCTCACTTTTCACCGATTATTTCTCATAAAACAAGGATTATTCCATATATAATCACATACATGACAAGATATATAAGAATACAAGTAATAAACATAACAAAATGATAAAGTAAAGCCCCCTTACCTCAAAACAGAGCTTTTATAAAGATTTAACCGAAGATTTAACTCTAGAACAGAGGTTTTCCTAAGAACATCATGAACATCTATAAGAAAAAGAAGAAGAAGAGAAACGAACGGTAAATCTAACTTCAAACTTAGAGAAACTTACTTGAAATCCTTTAGAATGGACATAGAATCACAGATCTGAAGATAAATCTAAGTTTAGGAGGTTTAGTATGGGAGAAAATGGCGAGATATGACCTTAGAACCTTCGAGAACCTTGGATGGGAATGAAAATTTCATGTGAAGCCCCCCTATTTATAGAAAATTTTTTGAAGATGTTAGCGTCAATGTGCTGTAAGCGATGATGTTAGCATGATGCAAGCGATGATGTCAGCGTCAACGTGATGTAAGCGATGATGTCAGCATGATGCAAGCGATGACATCAGCATGATGTCACCTATGATGTAAGCGATGATGTCAGCATGAGGTCAGCATGATGTCACTGATGACATAAGCGTGATGTCACTGATGACATCAGCATTATGTCACTGCTGACATCCGGGGTTACTGTACATACACGGTTTCTTTCTGCTCAGAAAGTACTACAGATTTTTCTCAATAATATACTACAGGCATGACACAAAGCATAGGATGTTACAATTCACACATCCCTATAAGTCTGATCTAGGTAAAAAAAATCCCTTTCTCCATCTAAGCATTCAACATATAGTTTCACTCTTTCTTAGATTTTCCAACATACCAACAACCTTTCACTTTTCAAATATAACCAAACACTTACCTAATCACTCTACCACAAACTCAACATAAAGATATTGTGGTTCTAGAACTTTTATTTTGTCTACGACCTCATATGTCCCATAGAACAAGGAAAAAAAGAAGGACCAAGCTTCAAAAAGAGAAGGGAGTAATTAAATTAACAAGTTGACCGTACATCAATTAGTTAATAGATCTCAGGATAAAATGAGACAAAGAATTAGGTGGATCAAACTAATCTTTTTCTTTTAATTATTATTAAATTAATAAGTTCATAGTTTCTTTATGCTTTCTTAAATTGATATCTTACATGACCATTGTGGATGTTAATTTAGAGAAAAGAATATTGATATTACATGATCATTAAGTATTGATAGTATTTATATAAATGATTGGCAATCACAAGAAAATCAGATTTAGAGTTAAAAAGAAGAAAAACATAAAGGATTGAATGAGTAAACTCATATGCCCTAGGTTCCTCTCCCATAAGTTCAACAAGAAGTATATTATGCTACTTGCTCTGAATTTAATTCATAATTGATTTATTTTTAATCCTCATTTTTTTATTTAAATTTGCATCTTTTAAGCTCAAACAATCGAATTAAGAAATTCTTGGTAATTGGAGCAATCCTTGTGGGACGATAATTCAGAGACTTATTTTAGAGCCCTTTATTACTTTTTTATGGGTATATTTGCCTACAAACAGCTTCACCTTTTCCCATTTTCTATCATAAATAAGGTGAATACATGGTTTGCCATGCTCCTTGTAGGTTCCATCACAACTTGGGATGATCTAACTTAACAATTTCTAGGATAGTATTTTCATTCATCTCGATCTACTAAGCTTATGGTAAAGATATCCAGCTTCTAGCAATATAAGTCAAATTCCTTATTTGAAGCTTGTGAACAATATGGAGAATTTTTAAGAAGGTTCCCTCATCATAGTTTTCCTATATAAAGACGCATGCAAATTTTTTACAGTGAATTATCAGTCTTCATAGGGCTACAATTGATACAACAATTGAAGGAATCCTTATACGAAAAGATTCAAATGATGAATATAAATTGACGGATGAGATAATATCTACTAGTTTTCAATGGCACACAACTAACCCTTGCATGAGCAGAAAGGAGATCACTCTGGTGTATTTAGCAAAAAGCAACAATCCTCTAAAAACTCAATTAGAAACTTTAATTAAATAGGCAAAATCTTTAACAGGAGTATAAGGACAATCAACATAATTACCAACAGCTTCTAAATTTAAGCACTGTGGCTTCTTGGCCCATGATAACAGTAATTGTCTAGTTACTAAAATTAAAAGGGAAGCTAGTTTCATGGGTAATAATTACAATTTGTGGTGTCTAAGTAACCTTTCTATTTTGTAGATGAATAATTTTAGAAGTCAAAATTCATATGTTTATCGCCCTCCCTATACACAAAATCAAGGAGCAAGACAAGAGGGAAAGGAGACCTTTAGAACTCACTGCATCTTTCAAGAGCAAATGATGCAATATATGCATTATTCTGATAAGAGGATGTCTGATCTTGAAAATCTAAGTTGGAACATATTGAAATTGAGGAAAAAAGATTAATAGAGATTAAATAACAGATGAGATCACAAACTTCAAAAATTATGTCAAGTCTGAGCAAATTACTAATCTTTTGAGTCAAAAGACACTAGGAACACTGCCAACCTAATCCAAGGGAGTAATGTAATGTCAATATTTTAAGAAGCAGGTAGAAGGTGCAAGAATGGAAGAACAGAGGTACAAGCACGCCTGTGCTTCAGAATATGCACGCATATGCTTCCCTACAGGCATGCCTTATTTTCTTATGAGCATGCCCCTGCTTTAGGAGAAGCACGATAAGCTCGCCCAGCCAGATTCAATATACATGACCAACCATCCCCTTGAGCAAGGTCGTGTTTTAAGCGCAAAGATTAAAAAAAAGAAGAAAGAAGAATACCCTACACGGCCAAGCCTCTATGATCCTTAGAATACCTTTTCCATAATGATTTTGTAGGGCAAACTCCCTAATAACCCAGAGTTAAACAAGTTCTTGGATATTTTGGGCAAAGTACACATCAACCTTCCTTTTGTCATTAGATATGTAAAATGCCAAAGTATGTTAAATTCCTGAAGGAAACCTTGAGCAACAAAAGGAGGTTGAACAAGCGTGAGATTATAAATTTAATTGAAGAATGTTCAACTATAGTTCTTAAAAAACTTTTGTCTAAGCTTAAGGATCCAGTGAGTTTTACTATCCCTTACACCATTGGAAAAACTCATTGATAAAGCTTTTTGTGATTTAGGAGCAAGTATTAGTTGTATGCCCTATTCTATTTTTAAGAAGCTTAGAATGTATAAACCTAAACCAACCTCTATGTCATTTTAGCTAGTAGATAGGTAAATCACATATTCTAAGAGCATAGTGAAAAATGTGCTTGTGAAGTTTTAAGAATTCATATTTCTTACAAATTTTGTGGTGCTTGATATGGAAGAGGATGATGATATTGCCATCATCCTAGCCAAACCCTTCTTGGCAACTGTAAGAGCCATCATAGACATCTAGGAAGGAAAGTTCACCTTAAAGCTAGATGATGAAGAAATCATTTTTCAGGTTTTTAATTCTTTAAAGTACCCTTCTAGCCAAAAGTCCTATAATTTTGTGAGCACTATGGATACTGCTTCTCCTCTAAATTCTGTGAAGCATGGACTTCCAAGAAGAAGACCAAGGAACAAGCAACCTGAGGATAAGGAGAAACAAAAGCTCAAACCACCTATTGATAAACCCTGAGATTTAAAGCTTAAATATTCTCCTTTTTATTTTAACTCTCCTCCTCCCTCCCTTTTCATGATTAACTCTTCTGATGTGACAAGTGTTATGGAGAAGAAGTTGCTAGGAAGACAAATACACATCAAGGGAGTAACCTCTGAAACTCATGCGTTCTTCCACCATAATATGCTAGGACCGTCAGGCTTGTGATGTTAAATAAACCCTTGCATGAGGTAACCAACATCTTTTATTTCAATTTTATTCCCTTTCTTTCCTTATTTTACATTTATTTTGTTTATTCTTTTTCTTAGAATGAAGAATAAGCATATTAGGAGCTTAAAGGAGTTGAGTTTATCAAATTTCATGCATGTTTCTGGACATGTGCAACAAGCACAGACGTGCTTAGCGACATATATGACTGTGCATGCAACCGCAACGGGAAAATTGAGGTTTTGTACTATGAGCAAGGGTGTGCACAAGGTACAACACAGTCATGCTGCATTACCAAAGCCTGATAGAACCTTATCTTTTCTCTCAAATAGGCACTTTCAATAGACTTATCAGCGAATCTTTTTTTTTTTTCATTAACCTCTTCGATGCATTTAATTCTTCCAAACATTAAGGACAATATTTTGCTTTAAGTATGAGGGAGTTTCCAATAATATGTTTCTTGCATGCTCTTAAGTGAATTTTTGTGAATTTTTATCCTCAAGGAACCTAATTTTTTTAGATAAAACAGTATGTTGAGTGATTAATTACTAAAATCATATTTTTCACTTGGAAACTAATAACTAGCTAAGTTCTCTACTTTTTCACTCTACATTAAACTTAATCTACATATGTGAGTTTTGAGCCTTTATGGAGATCTTTGCCCTAATTTAATTAATGATACCCCTTACTCATTATTTTGTGTGACTATCTCCTTAAGATTTGTACTCTATAATTTAATTTGTAACTAACTAGAAGCAACTCTTTTTTATTGCATATTTTAATATGATTGAGGCATAATAGGATTTTTATTTTTGGCCTTCTGCATATTTGAGATACAACTAGTTGCCCACTTTGAGCCTTACTGGTTTTCTCTTTCTATTAGATTTGATTATATAAAATATTTTGATGAATTTAAGTTTATGAATGAAGCAATTGAGTTGTTGAATCAATTTTTGAATTCTCTTCTACGTCTCTTACATGCAAAAGAAAAGAAAATATATGCAAATATAAAAGAGAAAGAAAAATAGCAAAAAGAATAGAAAAAGAGTTAAAATTGAATAAAAGGAATAAGGAATAAAGAAATTGATTGAATGTGAAATATAAAAATTACTTCAAGAACTTCATTTATGGACTTAGGACATATTTGTTAATTGTCATGATTTATTACTCCTTTGTACATCAATTACTTTCATTTACCTTACCTTAATTATTAAAACTCGTAGCCACATTACAACTTGTGAAAGACCTCATGATTTTTACTTGCATTCAATTCACTTAGTAGAAAGTTGATTTATAATCAAGCTTATAATAGTACACTCATCTTTAGAAGAACTAAGATATCTCCTTTTTTCTTGGATACTTAGAGAGAGAGGAAAGTAGAGTACTTAAGTTTAATGTTTGAGTGAAATGTTGGGGAATATAAGATTCTAATTAGGAAACTTTTTAATTACTTATGCTCAATAATATTACTCTTTTTGTTCTTTGAATCTTAATTGTCTCACGTTCCTTATTGTGATTATATGTTTGAAAGTTATTTCCTTATTCTTAATTAGGACTTTACTTAAGGGCAAGCAAATCTTAACTATGAAGGGAGTTGATAAGTCTATATTTCGATTAGGATTTTACACTTACTTACATATTAATTGTGCAGTTTAGCATTTGAAGGGCATAATTGGATTTTGGTGCATTTTAGGCCCAAAGTGGATGGAAAATAGAGCTTTACCACAACAAGCATGCCCATACCTCAACTGTCAACATGGGAGTGCTTTGTGTAACATCCTCATTTTATTATTGCATATTTATTTTAATCGGTATTTTATCTTGACTTTGAATAGAATATCTTTAAAATTAATAAAACTTCAGGAGGTCTTGCTTAAGCGAGATATGTAACATCGTCATTTTTTATTGCCTTGGTTTTTGGAATAGGAATTTTGTGCAAGGTTTATCGCTCAAGTGAGCTATGTCTCGCTCAAGCGAGACATAGTTTTTTGAGCCAAGCATTTTAGGGCACTCTCACTCAAGCGAGAGAGGATAATATTGTCCCAACTATTCTCTCGTCCAGGTAAGAATATGGCTCTTCCAAGTGAGATGGAGCTTGCCCAAGCAAGGAATCACAAGAAAAATGGAAAATCCTCTGGACTCATTCTTGCCTAGGTGAGAATATCAGAAAACTGGATGAAACCATTATCTGGTTTTCTCACCTAGGCGATAGTTGATCTTACTCAAGTGAGAACATGCAAGTTTAGAAGGGTATTTAAGGAACTTCCATCTTAGAAATTTTCATTTAGAACCAAATAGTCTTTCCTCTCATTTTCCTTTATTCTTTCACCTTCTCTACCCAAAGAAAACACTCCCAAATCTTGAACCTCTTTTAGATTCGAGCTCGAACGTCTATTCTATTCGGATCCAAGGAGATCTTGATCTTTTGGACAAACCTTCCACTGGAAGTGTTGTACCTCTCTTTTGGATCTCAAGGAGAACTTAAGCTTAGAGACTCATTCTAGATAAGGGGAGTTGATCTCGAACCCTACCTACTTAAGTATTTTGGTTTGAAATACTAGGTTTTTCGATTAGAATCATAGAATCCAAATGTTTTCTTAAAATCTAAAGTGTAAGAATGGAGATTTTAGACATGAAAAACCCATGATTGTTTCTAGAACTATCTAACTACAATTTTATAGGAAAGGCTTTAAACAAAACCATTTTTAGAAGCCTTATGACTTTATTATTGAATATTATGCATGTACAATTAAGATTGCTATTTGTTATTTTGAATAATATGTGTATTGTGAATATTGGATGATGTTGAACTCTAAGATAGAAGATTTTGTTAAGACTAAGAGAATGTCATCGCCAGCAATATATGTTATACTTTACAACTTGTCTAAGTCCAGAGGTGTTCAACCTCCAGCATATTTCATTGACTTGTACAATGTGGAATTAATTGATGAATTTTTTTTGTGTTAGAATGACATATGGCAATAACTATGGATTTTTGTTTGATAATTGATATATGGTGAAATTATGATAAAATGTTTCATTAGTGAAAAATTTGATGAATAGAAGGCTGATGTAAATGGTATGCATGAGAAATAAAATGTAACGATAAATGCTGAGAAATATAATGTTATGTGAAATGTTGAGAAAGAAAGTTCATGAGAAATGCTGAGATACTATAAATAGTTACAGAGATAAACTTAGGGTATAGAATCCAGATAAGATTTGAGAAACCTTGGGGAAATGAGGGTGGTGAATGTTATTTGTAGGTGGGTGCACAATTATTTGCTGAAAGTAAAAACATTCACAAGCCACACACTTATTTCCTGACGAGACTTCTGACTATACCTTATCTAAAAAGGGTCAAGGGAACACACATTGTATCTGTGTTGTTCGGGCTAGCCAACAACTACCTATACTTGTATAAGACTTCAAGGGATCCAAGAGACAATGATTGTGAAATTATGAGATGTGTGTGTAATAAGTAAGTCATAACTAATTGATTGATGTGATTATAATACAGGAATTGTAATACATCGACGGTGTAATTATAATGCATGTCTTGTAATGCATTAATTAATATAGTTATAATCCACATATTAGAACATGCTACTCAGTATGAAAAAACATGATATGATATGAACTTGGTGTATATATTTGAGAGTAGTAATGACATGATTGATAATTTGATTGATCTGTTGTAATACTTGTTAAAATGATATATGAATTTGTATTATCTTAGTGTATATAGTATGATTTAAAGTATGAATGATACGACTGATGTTGCTGTAATTTTGTTAATGTAACATTGGAACAATGCTTTTTATTGTTTTGGTACTAAATTATGTTTCTTATGTTATTTTGATTGTTAAAATAAAAGAATTAGTGGGGCGTGAATGCTCACCTTTACAAAATATGTTTTCAGAAAATGCTAATTAATGGAATTAAATAAAGGGTGATCTATTCCAGGATTATATATTCGACGAAGTGATAGAAAAGACTGCTTTATTAAGATTTAAGCTATTCTAAGGATTGTAATGTTTTATTAAATTTCTATTTTAAGTTGACTAGATTGTATGATTATTTAAATGTTAAACTCAGAATTTATGTTACTTGATAAAATTTGCTATAAATATTATTTTCAAGTATTATGATTGTTGTTCACATTAAATTTCCTTTTTTATATAAAAATTTACTTTGCTGAAAGACAATATTATTTATGGTTTAAATTCATAGGTATGTAACATGAGTTTAGTAGATAGCCAAGAAGTAAAATTTTTATTTCACCATATAATCAGTTTAAAATTTTAAATTTATTTTTGTGAAAGAATAAATTATAACTTTATTCTTTTCCTTAATTCTTTATAGATAAATTTTTATATAAAAGCATATTTCTTTTATTTTTCTCTTCTTATTATAAATTACTTTACCAATTGGAATATAAAATAGGATGTTTCAAGATATGTCTCGCTCAAGCAAGATTGGTCATTCTAAACCACTCGCTGTAGGGCAATTTTGCTAAGGCGAGACTAGATAATATCATCTTAACTATCCTCTGACCCAAGCGAGATTATCAGAAATGACGAAGATATTTTTCTATCTGGTGTTCTCGCCCAGGTGAGAAGGGTTTTGCCTAAGTGAAAATGCTTCTCGTTCAAGCGAGAATATGCGAGTTTAGATGGGTATTTAAGGAACTTTTATTCTAAACATTTGCATTAGTAGCCAATCAACCTTTCCTCATATCCCTCTCTGATTTTTCACCCTTTTTTTTTCCCAAAGAAAATTCCTTTGAACTCTGAATCTCTTTCAGATCTAAATTTGAATGCCTATTCTATTAGAATCCAAACAAAATTCACCATCAGAAATATGTACTTTTCTTTTAGATCTTAAGAAAGACTTTGCCTTAGAGACACCATCCCTTATTCCTTTGTTGTAAAAAACCTATTTCTAAGTAAGAGAAGTTAATCCAAAACCCTAAAATATATATATATATATATATATATATATATTGATTTGAAAGACCCAAATTACCTTAATCTAAACAGTAGATTTATAAATTTTTCTTGAAAATTATGATGTTGAAAATGGATTTGGTATGGAAGAGTTTAGATTTGTTTTAAGGATTACTTAGGATGGAGTTTTAAAGTAAAAGTCACGAGCAAGAATGAGTTTTAAGAAGTTTTCATAGGCATGTTATTCATTATATTTACATGTATGTAATGGATGATGAAAAGTAGAAGATGTAAACTTTTGGTTAGATGATTTTACTAACACTGAGAGAGTTGAACTGTACAAATGGTCTGAGTTCAGAGGTATCCGACCTTCAGTGCATTTATTGATTTTATATGATGATGCATTTATTTATTGTTTGATTGTTATATAAGATTGATAAAATTGTTTGGCTGTCTTTGATTGATGAAGAGTATTTTATTATATATGTGTGAATAGGACTAAGTTCGAATGTGTGTTACCTTAGTCACATTTTATTTAATTTAATGATGAGAAAGAGATGAAGGAAAATATGTTATTAGTAAAAAGTAATGACAATAATTGGTGTGAATATTTGAGAATTGCTAAGAAAATGTGAGTAAAAGAGAAAAGGTGATTAATATATGTTCGTAAATACATTGATTATTGTGATTATAATATAGGTATTGTAATACATCAGCAGGTGCGATTATAATACATATGTTGTGACATATTAATTGGTGTAATTATGATACATATATTATGACAATATTGATTGATGTGAACAGTATGATCTTAAAGTATGCCACTATTAAGTTTTCATATGGATATTTCAAAGATACACTGGGGTATAGAGTTTGGAGTTGATTTTGCAAATCTAAGAAAAATGAGAGTGGTGAATATTGTTCGTTGATGTGTACATGATTGAAAGTGAAAGCATTCATAGGCCTCACATTCATTTACTAACTAACACTCCTGACTATATCTTTTCTACAAGGGCCATATAACGCATACTATCAGACTTGTGTATTCATATAAGTATTATTCCTTTTAAATTGTTGGCTGTATGAATTATATGAGCTATATGGTTACTGAATAAAGAGCCATTCATTGTAGTGCTGTGTGGATTTATAATAGAGGACTTATATTGTCTTCATTCTTGGAAAAATAGGGAGTCTTGGGTGCAAAGTTTCTCGCTTAGGCAAGTTAACTCTTGCTCAAACGAGATTAAGTTATGCAGAATTGGATGCTCTAGAGTGATCTCGCTCAAGCTAGGAGTGGTAGGAAACATGGGGAGCTTTTTAGGCCCATTTTTGCTCAGGCAAAAATGCTGCTTGCATAGGCGAGAATAGAGAAATTTGGGTAGTTTCACTATTTGGTTTTCTTGCCCAAGCAAGAGTAGGGCTCGCTGAAGCGAGAGTTGTCTCGCTTAAGAAAGAGTGTGCGGGCTTGGAGGAGTATTTAAGGGACCCCAGTACATAAAAAATTCATTTTTCATTAGACAACCTTTCTCTTTCATTTTCTCTCTGTTCTCTCACCTTCTCCCTTTAGAGAAAATCTTCTTGAAGCCAAACTTCTTGATCCAAGTGAGAACATCCATTTTGTGTGGATTTAGGAGATCTGATATCCTTGGGCTTTGTTTCTCTCGTTGGGACTCATGAGGATTTCAATATAAGCAAACCCATTCCAGGTAAGGGGAGTTTATCTGAAAAGGTCTTTGTTTTAGCTAAGAATGAGTTCACATACGAACAAACTTTAAGATAGAACCCGAAGTATGTTTGACTAAATGGATTCTCTGTTGTTTTCTAAATGGTATGAAATTGTTCATGCTTAAGATGAATATTTGAAATGTTGTGGTAGAACATAACATGCTGAGAAACTATGATATATGTGCTAAGAATGTTTAATATATGCTAAAATACTTGATTAATCCTGTGAACTGCTGCTTGGTTTTATTGAGAGAATGAAAAATATATGTAGTTGTAATGCTGAGGCAAACTAAGAATATATATATATATATATATATATATATATATATATATATATATATATATATGGAACTTCAACTTATCATTTGGAAAAACAAATAACTTTGAAATTTTCTAGTAAACCATTTACTAAAAATATCAATTTTATTCAAAATAAAATCAATCAAATTAACTTTTTGAAAGAAGAAGTTTCTTTTGCCAACATTAGAAATGGTATTGACAGTTTTGGTAAGGGATCTAGTCCTCGGTTTGGCACTAGATTCTTCAGAAGCTTGAGGAGTGTCAGGGACAGTAGTAAGAAGACTAGTAATCTTACTAAGTAACTCATTTTGGTTGTCCTCATTCACTCTGGTTTTTTCCCTTTGTCTAAGTTCTAAGATTTTTTGTTTAGCTTTGGCACTAATCTTAAAAGGTTTAAACAAAGGCTTTTCTAGTTGAGGTTGGGTAGATGAAGAAGCTATTTCTTATATATATATAGCTGTGCTGCATCATGCTGATTTTCATCATTCTAGAGCCGAGTTACATGTTGAGGTAGTTAGACATATAATGATAGAAAATGCTGAGTTATGCTTCGTCTGGATCTAGATATCGAGATGGGTCACTCCCAGACCAAAAACAGTTCCTTCTGGAACACTTGAGCTATGAAACCAGTTGGGATTGAACTGTTACATTTGCATTAGATGGGCTAGAAATGGGCTGAACATGCTGCATCCATTGGCTGAGATTGCTGTGTTACTTGCCAAGAATTATGAAAGTTGTATAGATATTTTTGATATATTTTCATACTCTATGATTATGACAGTTGGTTATATAAGTTCACCCTTGTATTTGTTTGTGTTAGTGAATGTGCTGCAATGATCGTATAGTGATACGTGAGTAAGTGTGATAGGTGATGCATCTACTCCTTAAGCTGGAAGGTCTGGCTGAGGGAAGTTTGGAGTTTAGCATGCCTTTTTGGAAGAGTTGTAGATTTATTTATTTTGTTAGTCTAGGTCTTGGTGGTAATGAATCCATACTTTGTTAATATTTTACTTATCTTTTCAATAGATTTTTAATAGAAAAATGAAGTTAGAAAATGTAAATACCATAAAATGTCATTTTTGTTATTAATTTCAATTTCTTTAATTTAGTTCAATTTATATAGTTTTATAAGCCTTTTTTTTTTTGTAAATATACTGATTAAAATAAATATACAAGAAATTCTGGGCAATGATCCATGGGAATTGAGCTTTAAAAGAGAAATCTAGGTGAAAGTGATCACTCTTAGCACCCAAAGTAAGTGTTCCAAAAAACATTTCCCAAAGACCAGCTAAAAGTGATCACTTCTAACGTTCAAAGTGATAACGCATGCTATGCGTAGCTACTTGTAGTGTTCATAGTGATTACACGCACTATGCATAATTACTCCCATCACTCATAATAATCACTCTAGTTAGGAAGCATTGTAGTAGGACCCTTGGAGTTGTCACTTCCAGTGTTCATAGTAACAACGCTAGGAAAGCATATTTTTACTATAAATAGATACCCAATTAGAATAAATGCACCATTTTCCCATTTCTTGTACTTTTTCATTTCTAAACTTTTATAGGATTAAGGTAGGAGTTCTCGGCAGTTGCCTAAAGCTCACTTTTTAAGGTTCCTATTTTTACTCCTTTTGCTCTGTTTTTCTGTTTTTTTGAACATTAAACACTTGTAAGTATTTTAAATGTTGATCTTAGAATTTATAATATTTTGATAAATCTTGTTGTAAATATTGATTTGAAGTGCATTTGGAATATTAGGTAGATAGTTATTTTAATTGTAGTTTACATTCAGTTTTAAATAGAAATTTAATCTACTAGAAAGCAATGTTATTTATGTTTTAAACTTATCTATATATAACATGAGTTAAGAAAAATGTTAAAATTGATAATTTTAGTTTTACTTTAATTATAAACTTATATCGTAAAATTGTTTTATATTATTATAAATTATATTTATATATGAAGTTTTGAAATTTTTGCTAACTTTTGTCTGTTCAGAATTATATATACATAAATCTTTTCAAACTATATATATATATATATATATATATATATAAAACAAAGGAGAATATTTAAATTATAGAAAGGATGTTACAATTTAAGAAGCTCAATTATGAAGAAACAATAGGGTTTTGAAACTCTATAAAAGAAACCTTATAGGTAGTGACTTGGGCATCTTTTTAACATCTTTAATCTTGACTTTGACAGCTACTGATAGCTATTAAAGCTTTGGGAGCGTGTTTTTGTTTCAAGAGTTTTCTTCATCTCCTCCATTAAAGATTCCTCTAGTTTGCATTTATTTTTTGAAGAACTATGGATTTCTTTATTGTTGTTTTGGTTTTCTATTATATTATGTCTACCTAAATCCATAGTTAGGGCTTTAGTGAATCATTTGCATGACTTCATGAGATCTTTGTGATTCATGATAATTTCATGTTTCCTTTCTTGATTGATTTTTATCCTATTGCACTATATTTGTATGTTTGAAATTGACAATTCTTAAATATATCATAATTAATTATATTGTAGGAGACTCTTACTACATACAATTAATAGATTTATAGGATAAAACGAGATAGTAGGATTAGGTAGACCAAGCTTAGTTCTTCTTTTTCAATCATTATTAAATCAATAGCTCATAGGTTTTTTATGTTTTCTTTTCCTTTTACCTTACATGACCATTGGGAGTAATGGCTTATGAAAAAAACTGTTAACATTGGATTATCATTGAGTATTAATAGATTTAGTATAAGTGGCTGACAATCATAAGAAAACCTTGTATTGGAATTAACTTAAAAGTGAATATAAAAATGTGTAAAAGGTGAAATCATACGTCATAAGTTCTTCTCGATTAGTTTAGTATTAGAGGTTGTGATGTTTTCATTTTTTTTATTACTTTCATATTTGAATCCTTATTTTATTTATATTTATATCTTTTTAATTTTAAATAATTAAATTAAAAAATTCTTAATATTTAAAACAATCTTTATAAAATGATATTCGAGAACTTATTTTAAAATCTCTCATTACATTTTGATGGATACACTTGCCTACAAACATGTTGAAATAATTAAAAAGAAAACATGATTGAATATTAAATGAATTGAGTGACGTTAAATACAAGTATGAAAGCTTAGTGTTTGTTGAAATTTGACCACTGAGGATAGTTAAGTAAATATGTTAGTCAAAAGTTCAAACTTAGTAAAATTAATTGTATTCTCAAAGAGTATAGTAACTACCTTATTTTTAGTGTACTATATGGAAATTGAGAAATGATCGGAATTGTGATACTATTAGAATTGCATACACATAACTCTAAACTATTTGTTGATAATAATTAAAAATTGATTAATTAATTACTACATAAGAAAAATCTAAAGACGATAATAATTAAGGTTGTATATTCTTTTCTTATAAATTTATTTTTATGAAATAATTTATAAAAAATGTTACTCACTTTCTTTATTCTATTGAGTTTGTTTTCTATGTAAAATTATAGAACCATAATTAATTAACATCGGTGGACTAATCATCCATTGTATAATTCATGGCTTTGAAATTGGAATGAGATTTTAAAATAGTAAATTAATCATCAACCTTATGAGAAATACAAAATAGGTAACCTTTTTAACGTGACTATGTCATTGACTGGATTTTGCTACATAGAAATCTCATTTTCTATGAATCTTATCATGCACTAGTTGGAAATAGTGAGAAGATTAAACTAGAGAAGAGGGGGTAAAAAAGTCGAAAGAGTAGTCCTCGTCTACTGTTAGGAATGCTTTTTTTAATTTTATATAATGTCCGTAGGAATAAGATAAAAATATTTGTAAAATATCCGATAGTATATACAATGTTACATTGTGATGTGTAAGTTCTGATGTTATATTATTAGAATCATTTTTTATCACAACTTTAAGCTAAAAATAGGTATAAGAAATTTTAGAATACGTAAACTAATCTAAATTAAACGATAACGGGTTATCTTAAAAGTTATAAATGTTAATATAGAAGTAAATCGATTTGAATAAACACTTATTTTATTTCTTATATCATTTATGTCAATTACTTTGATACTTGATTTACAAAAATTTTAATTTAATTCTTAATTTTGTTAAAATAATTTATTTTAGTTTTTTTATTTTTAATTTATTTTCATATATATATATATAATACTAAAATAAATATTATTTTGTAAAGTTAAGCATTATTTTTTTTTTGGTAAAATGAGATACTAAAATGATTGATGCATATAATTTGAGGGACTGAAACGGATATTTACTCAAATTAATTTTTTTTATCATGTTACTTGAATGTATGTTTAAATTATTTTAACCTATTTGTTTATTTTTTAAAATATGTTTAATATTTTCTTGAATATTTGTTATGTGAATATATGTTATATGTATAAAGAATATAATTATAATAAATAATAATAAAATATGAACATTTAGTTATAAACCTGATTATTCAATATTTTAAATAAAAAATCTTTAAAAATAATTTAATTAATGTAGTCATACTATAAATTAAAAATTATGATTGAAGTAATCATAGTATAATTATTCATAATTTAAATTACGATATCTCTGTCAAAAACATCTGTAACATTTTTTTACCAAAAAGTGAAACGACATACAATTAATTAATATTGTGATTTGAATTTATTAATACTTTTGATTTGCCTTTATTTATATTGTTAATAAATTTTTAATTATATGGTAAAGTGTGTTTTCTAATATTATAAACAAATTTAAATATAATTCATCGTGTATATAATCTTTGTAAAATTGTTATTTAGTTAAGTAAATAAAGTGAATGTAAAAAATAATATGTGTATATATATACTACTTAATTTATATGATGAAAACTTCATCTTGGTTTTGAGAAATGTTGAAAGTGTGAGTTACAAAAATAAATTTATTTATAGTAGTAAGACATATAAAATAAGTGTGGTTACTATTTATAATTATATAAGATATTTAAAAAATGAAAATGTTTGTGAAAAATTATTAATATAGTGTAATAAAATAATTTGATTAAATATTTATATATTTATGTATGAATACGGTTGAACGTTTTTCACGGCATGTACATAAAACTTCAATTAAAGTATTTCAAATTTTAATTTAAAATAAATTTTATTATTTTATGATTTTATCAGGAATTCTATATTTTTATTATATAAATTTAAAAAATTGAGACATTTTTTAGGTGAATTTAAGCTTATTATTATTATTATTATTATTATTATTATTATTATTATTATTATTATTATACAATTTGTTATTACTAACAAATTTGTAAACTGAAGGAGAAATGCATTACACTTTAATCAAATTTTTATTTCAATGGATATATATAATTTGAATAAGGATACTTTTATTTTAAAATTAAATAAAATATTCATTATTATTAAAATATATTTTTAAATGAATCTAGTGTTAATTTATATTAAAATTTATATATTTTATTAAAAATATAAAAATTAATTTTTAACTTTGAAACAAACAAACTCTAAATTTTCCCTCTCCATGTTAAACTTTGAATGTATCTGAATTTAACACAACACATAATTATATATCTATGGATCTGCATAATAATATTTATAACATTCATCCTCAAAATGGGTCACGTGTATCTAGCTGACTTGTTTATTTAACTGGAAATACATTTTGCTCCAACAATGGCACAACTACTTCTAATGCTTCTCAACAAAGAATTCATAACAAGGAGTCGACAAGCTAGAGGATATATATGAAAATACAATCACAATCATATCCAATTCATTGTCTTATAGCATAACTTTATTCTTGTAAACTTCATTTCCCAACCTACAATTGCCAATAGTAGAGCTTTTGCTTTCTTCATAATACATGTTTACTTTAAGTAAAGGTGGTTGATGAGTATGGAGTTAAATTACTAGTGCGAATAATCAATTTTAGATTGGTCTTAATTTTTTTTAATTCACTCTTAAAAACACGTAAATTACGGATAAATTTATAAATGAATTTTAAAAGATTATTGATAGATTTTGAATTTATAAAAAAATTTATAGATAGATCTATACTTATCTGTAATTTACAAATAAATTTTTCTGTTTGTAATATTTAATTTATTTTTTTATTTGTATAATTATTCTTTACTATTTCTAATTATCACAATAATTTGAAATCATAAAGAAAATTATAAAATTAAAATTTAAAATTTTAAAAAAAATTTAATGTTAAATTAAAATATTATTACAATCCAAAAAGTAAACATCTAAAGTAATAATGTAAAAAATATCATTCACTACTTAATCAAAGTTATTCATCACTTAATAAAATTCATTCAGCATATAATTAAGGTCATTCACCATGTAGTAAAACTTATTTACAACTTAATCAAGGTCATTTACCACTTAATAAAAACACATATATCACTTAGTAAAACTTATTCACCACTTAAATAAGGTTATTCACCATTTAATCTCTGATGTAAAACACATACTACACATGAATATCTTTTATTTTATATTATATAAAGTTCTAATATAAATTTTGGTAAAATAATTCACAATATATAAACATTTCCTTACGTAACACTTACACAAAAATAAACATCCTTCACATGTAATCGATATATTATATAAAAATATATAGATAAATAAATCATAAATGTAACATCCTTAATTTCTATTTCTGAATAAATAAACTTTTATAACGAATGAAGAAAATTTAAAGTGAATTCTATATATATTTTAGCTTAGAGATTTGAATAAAAAGGAAAAATTAAAAATTTATGTATCTTAATCTCTAAAAATTTCAAGGTATTTAATCATTTGAAAGGAATAATTTTAAAAATTTGAGAAAAAAATAAAAATTAGAATATACCTTTCTATGATTTATCTAATTCATAACATATATACATATGAATTTAAAACATAAATTATACTACCTTTTAGCGGAGTAAATTTTCTTCTAAAATTTAATGTACTAAAATCAAATGGTCAAATATAAATATTATAAATACTCTGAATTAATGATTACAATATTACTGGTATTATAAATTTTAGAATTGATATCAAAATATTTACATATTTTTATCAATTTAAAATTGAAGCCAGCTAAAAATATTACAATATTCAAAATAATTAAATTCTAACAGAGTAGTCTTTTCTACAACTTCACCAAGAATATAATCCTAGAACGAATCAGCTTTCTTTTATTCTTCAATTTCATTTCCTGAAAAATAATTCATAAAGGTGAGTATTCTCGTCTCACTAATTCCTTTATTTATCAGTCATTCAAAATAAAACATGAAACGTAATTTAGTGCCAAATACAGTAAATAGTATTAGTTCCAACGTTTCATTAATAAAATCACAGTAGCAATAATCATATCATTCATACTTTAAATCACATAATATACACTGAGATAATATCAATTTATACATTACATTAACTAGTATTATAGCAGTTCAAACAAACTATTAATTATTTCATTTCACACATTCTCATGTTGTGCAGCATGTAATAATATGTGCGTGATAACAATATTAATTAATGCATTACAATACTTGCATTTTAACTCCACCCGTTGATGTATTACAATACATATATTATAATCACACCAATCAATCCGTTATGTCTCACCAATTACAAACACACATATCACAATTTCACAATCATTGCCTCTAGAATTCCTTGAGATCTTATATAAGTATAGATAGTCGCTAGGTAGCACAAACAACATGGATACAACTTGTGTTTCCCCAGTCCCTTTTAACAAAGGTATAATCAAGATTCTCGTCAGGAAATGAGTGTGCGGCATGTAAATGCTTTTACTTTCAACAAATCATTGTGCACCCACTTACAAAAGCATTTATAACCCTCATTTTCTCAAGATTTTCCAAACCTTCTTGGAACTCTATGCCTCCAGTGTATCTCTGTAACTATTTATACCGTGTCTCAGCATTTCTCATGACACTTACTTTCTCAGCATTTCACATAACACAGTTTATTAACATTTCTCTTTTCCCCTTTGATAATATAACAACTTTAATTTTTCATGTACTTCCATTCACATCAGCCCTCTATTCATAAATTTTACCAATATAACATTTTATCATCTGAGGGCAATCAGACACCTTTCATAAATTTTTAACATGTATCAACTATGAGGCAAAGACTTACACTCTTGTACCATATCAAATCAATATAAAGAAATCATCAATTAATTTCACATCATACAAGTTAATGAAATGTGTCGAAGGTCAGAGACCTCCAGACTTAGACCAGTTGTACAATATAAAAATACCTTGCCAAAGATCACACTTACTTGATCTTAATAAAGTCTTCTATCCTTGTATACCATCATTCAATATTCACAGTATATCTATTATCCAAATATCATATAGCAAATCTTAACTATACATGAATAATGTTCAATAATAAAATCGTACTACTTCTAAAAATAATTTTGTTCAAAGTTTTATTATAAGATTGTATTTAGATAGTTTTGAAAGCAATTATGGGTTTTTTATATCTAAAATCTCCATTTTTACACTTGAGAATTTAAGAAAATATTAGGATTATATGGTTCTAATAGAAAAACTTAGTACTTTCAAACCAAAATACCTAAATGGGAGTTAGGGTTAGGGACTAATTCCCTTTACCTAGAAATAGGTCTCTAAGACTACTTTCTTTGCGAGATCTACAGAGAAACGCAAGGATATGATAGGAGATGCTACCCAAGGACCAAGATTCTTCTTAGATATCACAAAAGATATCACTTTTAAGAAGAGAGAAAACAAAGAAATAAAACAGAGTTTGGAATAAGCATTCAAGCTCAAACTTACTTAGGATCGAGAGGAATAAGCATTCAAGCTCAAACTGAAGAAATTCAAAGTTTAGGCAAGTTTTCTCTAGGATTGGAAGGTGAGAGAATAAAGAGAAACGAGAGGAAAGGTATTTGGCTTTAAAAATGAAGTTTCTAGGATGAAAGTTCTTTAAATACCTCTCAAACTCGAGACTTTCTCATAACAGCAAAAAAACTAGACAACATTTTTTCTTTGATGTTTGTCATTCTAGTTATAGTGAGAATCATAGCTACAACAAGAGTGCTATTGGGTCATCCTTATCCACTTCTCGCTACAGCGAGAGGGTTTCAGAGGGCCTAATCCAAAATGCTCTTTCATGCTACAGCGAGAAATCCTGCAGCAAAATTTCTATTTTTTTAAAAACTAGGCAATTAAAATGAGGGTGTTACAATAAACATACACATCACAATCCTAAAACCATTTTAGAGTGCATCCTCTTATAACACCATAAAATGTATATTCTATAATCCCTACAATCACAGATAGTCCCACAGCAAACAATAATCATAAGTCTCTATTCTACATCAAAAATTAAAAAACTAAATCAAGTAAAAGTTAAAATATCGTACTAGGAACACAATAGTGCTCAATGGACAAAGAACTGAAAATGGTAGAGAGAAAGAGAGGGAGATGAGAGAGAGATAGAAAATAGAAAGTAAGGAAGAAAAAGGGAAGACGTAATTTTGATCTACTTCACACGTTACAGATGAATTTTTTCATCTGTAACTGCTTTAATGGAGTTACAGACGAAAAAAATGTCTATAAAGAGCTATATGAAAGGTTAGAAATACGTTTCAAAATATAAATGAATTTTTCCATCTGTAATTTCTCTATAATGTTATTTGACAAATAGCAAGACATTTTGTAACGTCCTTATTTTTATTATATAATTTGTAAAATGAGTTTATATTAAAATGAGGAAATTAAATAAATTTACTTATGTTCATAGAGAAAAATTTTAATAAAATTTAAACCTTTCATATTTGACTCCTCGGGCTTACAAAAATATGTAAGTAATAAATCAGTAAGAAATAAATACATTTTGACTAAGATTGAAATAAAATACATGCATATAAACTTTATTAATGTTTAAGGATTGAGTAAGTTACAGACCATATACTAAAATATACATAGCACTTATGTATTAAATTTATAAAAGATACAAAATATAATAAATTTTAATGAGCAGTGTTTTCACACCAAAAGACTGAAGACGATCCTAATCTTTATCCTCAAAACATCCCTTTATTTTTGCTAAATCTTCTGGAATCAGGCCATCATCCTCACAAAGATAGAGATCACTAGTGTTAGCTACTACCTCAGTACTAGTCACTCGTTCAAAAGTGGACCATGTGGGCCTTCCTAGATGATCGTGATCGTGGAAAGTATATACATAATTTGTTGTGCCTGGATGTTGCACCATTCCTTGGTATATGTACAAACTAAGAGAATGGTGAATTCTTCCACGTACAGGATACTCAAAAGGAATACTATATTCTACATTCATTTCTATGGTACATACATTACCAGGCTCAATACTAATATCTATTATGAAATTACGACGACAAAGCCGCTGCCACTCACTAAGATCACCCGCATCAGCTACTACTTAAGTGCCAGTGATTCACTCTACAGTACAATGGCTTGGTCTCCCATGCTGTTCATAACCCAAAAAAGTATAAACATAATTCCATGCATTTGGTGGTTGGGTCAAACCTTTATTTATAACCAAACATACAATATGGTGGATTCTACCACTAGTAGTGTAGTCAAAAGGTACATCATATCCTATAGTCATTTTTAAAGTAAAAATAATACCAAAACTATCATTACTATGTATAATAAAACTACAATGGCATAATTGTTGTCAATCCCTGGCTACATGGTCTAATCTACTGCTAATAAGCATCTCTGACAAACTAACAAGTCATTGAGGGTCTATCATCTTTATTCCCTGAAAGGTTTTGTAAGGATGAGTCTTTCTCCTCATTACTAAACATGAAATCACAATAAATCAAGTAACACACAAACAAGGATGATACATTAATCAATCATACAACACAATTCATGTTCATATGCATACAATAATTAACAATCATTCAATTTATCATATTTCCTTTTTATTAATACTAGTAGTTCTCATTTCACACTTTCACTGCCCTTGAGATCCCTTGAGGTCTTCCTCATTACTCTCATTAGTTATGTGTAAATCAAGAAGAGCATCTACCACCCTCATTTCCCCAAGATTCTTAGAATCGCTTCCATCTTCCACACTCTTAGTGTATCTTTGAACTATCCACACTTATCCATATCATCTTTTTTTTTTCTCATTACCATTTTCCTTTCTTACTCCACTTCTCTTTCCATATTTCTCATCACCATCTAATTTGATATTTCTACATTAATATTTTGTTCATCCTTTCCTCGTTTTATTTTATTCAAGTTCATTAACTATATCAAACAATCATTGTCAGAAGTTGGTCACCTCTGGACTTAGTCCATAATATACATACAAACATGCTCAAAATAGATATCATTCAAATCATCAAAATGTAGGAAAATATATTTCAATCCAGCACATATTCACAATCATACATCACACCATAATATTTTCATGAGTACAAATATATCATATTTTCAGCAATGAGATATAGTTCTCCTTACCTCAATGGACAAGTTTAGTGAAGAAGCTAATGAAAAAGGTCGTTCAAAAGGCTAAGGTCGTCCTACATATTACAGATAAGTGCACTCTTTTAGAAGAGAGAAAACAACGAAAATAGAGGTGAGAGCGAAAAGTCAAGCTCTAAGATACTCACCAATGATCTCGTAAAGTCGAGGTTTAAGCTTGGATTGAATAACTTTGGCAATTCAATAACTTTTCTCTAGAGGAGGGAAGAGAGAGTTTAGAGAAAAAGAGTTAGGAAATGTTTCTTGGATTGTAATGCAAGTTTCTGGCTAGACTTCCTTAAATACCTATGAATTCTCACGCACTCTTGTTTGATCGAGCGAATTCTCACTTGAGCGAGACTATTCTCACTTGGGTGAGATATGTAGATAGTGGTTTCCCTAACCATATTTTATATTCTCGCTTGAGCAAGATAACATCCAAAAAGTTGGACATTTTTCTTATGAGTCCTTGCATGAGCGAGGTCTGTGCTCGCTTGAGTGAGATCACTCTTGTCTGGACAAAGTGACAGTTGGGCTAAGTTTATCTCATTCTTGCTTGAGCGAGACTCATCTCACTTGAGCAAGAATGCTCTAAAATTTGATGGTTATGGGCGCTCAGTCTCGCTTAAGCAAGACATGTCTCGCCTGAGTAAAATCCCCTGCACCAGACTTCTACCAAAACACCTATAAATCATTCCCAAACACCTTTCAACACTATCTACTATCAAATTATACATCAATTGATAAATAAATGAAAAGGAGGGTGTTACATCTTCCATACTTCTAGTGTATCTCTGAACGATCTATACTTATCCTTATCACTTTCCTTTCTCATCATCTTTTCACTCTTTCATATTTCTCATTATTGTTTCTCTTTTTTATATATATATTTTTCATCGTATCATAGATTTATCAAGTTCATGGGAACATATTTTTCATCTTTTTCTATTTTTATTTTATTCAAATATACTTATACATCATATATCAATCAATCATGCTGAAGGTCAGACACCTTCGGGCTCAATGCAAAACGTACATATTCAATACCACATATAATATATCCACAAGAGTACAAAATACATCATGTTCTCAATAATGGTAAAATAGAACTCTCCTTATCTTGAGATGAAAGTTTAGAAAGGGATTTGTGAAGAATCTTGCTTAGAGAACTAAGTTCTTCCTAAATATTATAAAATAGAGCATTTTGAGAAGTAAGAAATAGGGAAAATAAACAAAGATTGAAGAACTAAGCTCTAAGCACTTACTTGGAGTTCATCAAGTAAACTTCTAAGTCTAGATTCAAAGAAAAGTCAAGGTTTTGGGGAGGTCTTTTTGAGACAAGGGAGTGAGAAAACAAAGAGGAAGTGTGAAGCTCAAAACTTGGATTGTAATACAAGTTTTCTAAGTTGAAAATCCTTAAATACCCCTCAACTCATGATATTTTTCTATAATGAGCCCTCTTCTCGCTATAACGAAAAAATCAAACAATATTTTTTCTTTGCTATCTGTCATTCTAGCTATAGCGAGAGATCCTTACTACAACGAGAAATTCTAGGTACAACAAGAATATTGTTGGATCATCCTTATCCATTTCTCGCTATAGCGAGAGGGCTCCAAAGAGGCTGATTTTGGATGATTTCTTTCGTTACAGTGAGAAATTCTGTAGCTCACACCTTAAACTCTCTTAATTTCAAATAACATGCATAAACAATTAACATACAATACAAATATAATAAATAAAAAAGTAAGGGTGTTTACAGACAAATTTTTCTAAACAATGAAAATTATTTTTTTGATTTACCGTCTGTAATATAGACTAAAAAAATTTATCTGTAATTTTTGTGTTTCTAGTAGTAAAACAATTTAAAATGTAAAAAATTAATCTAAATTTTGTTTTGAAAATTAAGGTTTAGATAATATTTTAATCATTAAAAATTATACATTTTGGTTTTAATCCCTAAATAAATTATTCAATTTTAGTTCCTATATTTAACAAAAAGATCATAATTTTAATTATTTATTAAGGATGAAAACCTTTTTTTTTTTTGTATTTTTAGATACTAAAATCAAATAAAATTTTTATAGGAACTAAAATCAAAAGACATAATCTTTCTTGGGGATCAAATTTTTATTTAAGCCAAAAATTAAAAATTATTAATATTTTTTATGTCAAATTAGATGGGTGAAGATGGTAGTTATGTCTAATAGATACAAATTACTAGAAAGGTTATATGAAAACAAAAGATTGAGGAGATGATGATAATTTAAAAAGATAGGTGTACTAAAAAAGGGAATTCTCTTTGAAAATAATTCTAAAAAAGTATAAATTTTTAGAACTTTAAAAATCCCATATTTTTATATTATATCTTTTCCAAAAAAATACATCATTTTTAAACTAAAGAAAAACAAAAAATAAAAACTAAAGAACAAGTAAGAATACTTAGCAAAAGCACGTTAAGTATCATTTTCTTTATTTATTTTACTTTTTTAATTATATATTTTTCTTTTACATTATATCTGTTATTCTTTTGCACCTTTATTCTAGTTTTTGTTAGTTCTTTTTCTAAGCATGTATTATATGCAAAAAGGGGTTTTTATATTTTTGAAAATACAATATTTTTCAAGAAACATAAATAAAATAAAATTCTCTCATCATCTTTGATCTAATAATCTTGCAAAACTAACTCTAACTTCTTTTGTGTGTCATTGTGTTTTGTCTTGTTATTTTTATATTATAAAATTTGTCCACCCTCATTTCTTTTAATTTGTCTTTATTTTGCTATTTAATATAACATAAAATAAAAAATAGACAAAGACAATCTTAGAGTATTTTTTTTAAAAGAAAAACACTTTTCTCTTTTTAAAATTAAAGTTGATACAAATTTATATTATATTTTATTTTTAAAAAGAAAAAATATTTAAAAATAAATAAATATGCTTTTAATGTGTCATGCTTGAGCCAATCATACAACTTACTTTTAGTTTTTATCATATCTTTAAAAATTTAAGTCCAATATTAAGTTACAATATATTTTGTCATTACATACAATATTCTCACTTTCAATGTGTTTGTTAGTTCAATAACAATAATAATAAATAAGATTAAAAAAATATATTACTTAAAATATTGTGCAACTGTCTAAGTACTGTACTTTTGTTATTGTCATACTTTAGTGTTATTATTTACATTTTTTAAAATAAGTGGTTTGAATAATTTCTATAAATATTATCGTTGCATTTATTGTGTTTATGCAAAAAAAAAATATTTTTATTTTAAAATATAACAATAATATATATATGTAATTAAAATAATTTTAAATTCATATAACAACAAAGTTATGTAAATTAAGTGGTTTTTCTATATATTATGTAGCCTAATAATTTATTGAGTAAGAATATACTAATTTAAAATTTGTGTAAAAATGAATTCATTTCGTTAAAATTTTTTAATTTTCTTAAAAATTAAAATATATTTTCTAAAATAAAGAAAAGATTTAAATTTAATTTTTTTAAATAAAATTATTTTAAATCCATGCAACAACTAATTAGTGTTGATTGAATAGTTAATACTAATAAATTTAAAAGAGGTTACTAAGTAATTGTCTACTAACTTATACTTTTTGTAAAAATTAGTTAAATTCTGTTTAAAATAATTATTTTTATAAATTTGATTTAATTATATTTTTTCCTTTAAAAAGTAGTACCCTTAGAAATAAATCCTTAAAAAAATTCTTAGGATCTCACATTTTTAAAATATAAAGATTTAGTTTCTATAATCAATTAAAATATGTGAAGTAATAAGTTGAGATAATAAAAATCATTATCAAAAGTCATCGTTATTTTTATATTTTATTACATAAAATTAATATTTATGAAAAGTCTAAAAAGAAATTTATTTATTTTTTAATCCTTCGCCCTTTCCGTTTCTTCAATATGTGAACCACTACTCTCTTCAACATGTGAACTCACCAATTATTTGGTCGCGTAAGGTGAGAACAGCATACTTTTCGATTTATAATGGTTAAATTTATAAAACAATATTAAAGAAATATTTGTTACTTTGTTTGCGACGTCTAGGTCCAATAAAAGGATTAATAAACTTAAAACTTGAATGTGATGTGTTTTTTTTTAGGATATTGAGTTGAAGAAGTAATATCAAATTTATAAGAGATGATACCCAATCTTTAAAATCATAATATGAAGAATTTCTCATCTTAGTTAAAAAATCTGTACGAGTTATCTAGGATGTTTCTAATGATGATTTGCCAATTTTTTCCGGTCATTTCTTTATATTTCAAATGAAATTAGCATACTTGTGAAAATATGGACTAATTTTCATCACAAGGTTTATGATTTCTATTGTGTCAGAGTAATACAATAGATGTCTAATATTTAGATTCCAAGCCATTTTAAACCCCTAAAGCATAAATATGAGTTCGGTATGAATATTGATAGAAATGTCAATGCACCCAAAAGCTCCTTTAAGTCAATTTCCCTTCTTGTTTCTAATAAGAGTATTGAAATCAGCTATTTTTAAGCTCCTCCAAGCACTTCCATTAATATTAAAGACAATTCAAAATTCTAATCAGCCTCCCGATGAACCTAACGCTCCAAGTTGTTGCACTTGTTCATATAAAGCTGGTTGGTAAGGTTTATAACACTAAGTCTAATTTTTTAAATTGAAATCTTTTTTCATGTAATGCAATCTATATTTGTGATCCTCTTTATTTACCATAATGTACCTAAAAATAAAAGATGATTACTTTTATGCTGTTAATGTCAAAGGAAGTTGTAAATCCTTTATTCCATAAACATGCACAAACCTAAATTTCTTTAGCCTAAATTTCTTTAGTTGATAGACAGTCTTTAACATAGTGTCTTTAGTATAAGTGTGACATCTTAAGCAAATGAGTAAAAGTACCAAGTTCCTATGATACCTTAAGTAATTTGTGGGAAGGCACCAAATCCACTTCTAACTAATATACTGATATGGAGTTCTCCTACCAATGAGCAAGTTAAAATCATGTTTAGCAATATAAATTCCTTCCAAATCACTTGACCAAATAAACTTATTGTCAACATGACTACTAATTGATAAGTTAGATTGATGAATGGATGAAGTAATTAATTTTGGTATCAAAGTGACAATTTGAGAAAAACTCCACTTTTATTGGGTCCAAACATCCTTAACCTACATTAGCTATGATGTGTTTCATTTTGTGTTGTGTTATTTTTTATTTGGTTATGAAAATAGGGCTTAGGATTTGGATTTGGTTTGATATATAAGCACATTTTTTTTTTATTCTCTCATGTTCTTTTGTTTTATCATAAACTTCTTGTTGCATTTTCTAAGAAGATCAACACTTTGATGGAATGTGAACATAAACTTCAGGATGACTTTCATGGAGATGTCACCATCACCTTTGTTTTGCTCTAAGCCTCACAATTACACTGATTCTCTAAAGAGGCTAACTTATCCAATCATTCAAGTTCATGACTTCATTGCTTATGGACTCGCATGGTAACTTTGTGTCTAAACTCAAATTCAAATACAAGTTCATTGGATCTTAGCCCTTTTCCTCAATCTGAGCTTCTTTCTAGTTTAAAGATAATTAATCTATTTACGTCGATTCCATCAAATACTTAGCTTCTTAATCAAACATACAATGATAAAATAAGAAAACACATCACTTGACATTTGTCCAACTATCATTACCCAATCCATAACGTCGTGCTACTTTATTCATTTCAAATTTGAATATTCCATCATTCAATGGTACTCTTGTAACACCTTAATTTAATTTCTAAATAATAAATTTTGCCAAAAAATAGGAATAATAAAATTTTATTTAAATATAATTTTCCATCACAGAGTTTTATCAAACATTTCAAAATAATAAGAGATTACAAGTTTATATCAATGACTGCTACAGGACTAATTCCGTTACATCATAATTTCAAAATAAAATCTAAGCCCTATAGCAATTCATCCATACCTTTACTAAGCCTGATGATGATCGTCTTAGTCACCTGAAAAATAAATGTAAGGGTGAGTACTCTATACTATCCAACACACACATAACATAGAGACTCACCTTGCGCACCGATATGTATTCTAACATAATCTACTCAAGTACAGGCAATCACAGACAACACTTTCAAGCATTTCATTTTAATTCATAGCTGATGCACTCACGATACCAAAACATTTTACATACACATGCGTTCACTACACGCAGTCATGCTTACTGTGGCACTGTGATCACAGATTCACACCATGGATGGTTGCCGATTACCCCTGCATCACAGATACTACGTGTATGGTCACGAGTCACTCGGCAAAGGTGTTGGCCAGAGGTTTAGTCAGGAGGAGAGAGCGTGGCCTGTAGTGCACCCACACTCACTGTTGGTGTCACGACGACTCTCTCTTTCCTAAGGTATTTCTAATGTCCCCATCTTCCACGCCTCTAGTGTATCGTTGAACCATTCATATTATATTTATAATCGCATTTAACATGCCTCATTCACACACATTTCAATTGCATACAACATTCATATTTGCACACAGTGCACAGGCCCACATTCATTCATAGCACACAGCACTCTAGCCCACATTCATTCACATTACACTTACACACAGCATGGAGGCCCATATTCAGTCGTATTATACAACATATATGTCCACATTCACCACACAAGGTTCAATCATACAATTTTTATGACAATTTTCCTTCAATCATTTTGTTCATTATATACAACATTTCTTAATGTCAATAATACTAGGTTCCACACAAGATTTCCACTATACCCTATTACAATCAAGTCATTTTTATCCAAACGCACAACTTTATATGTGCTATTTCAATCATAACTCTACAAGTAATGATATAATGGATTTTCAAGCATAATGAGATAGGGTAGAGTCCTCCCTTACCTTGGATTGAAGACCCACACACGAAATCAACCAAGGTAGTTCTCCTCACACGAATTTTTTCCTAACTACATGAAAAAATCCCATGAGAACCAAGAGAAATTGAGAAAACAGAGAATGAGGATAAGAAACAGAAACCCTAACCATGGAAACTTACCTTCAAACATTCCCAACATGATTTCAACTTTCAATCTAGCTTCCAAAGGGCTTTGGAGGTAATTTAATCGGTGAAATAAGGTTTTGAGTCGAGAGAATCGAAGAGATTTTGAAGAGAGGAAAGGGAAAGATGAGTTTCTTAAACCCTAAACCCCTTAAATCCCTTTCTGATCACAACACTCTCGCTACAGTGAGATATTTTCAGAAGAAACTACACTCTGGTTTCTGCAGAATCTCGCTACAGTAAGACCCTCTCGCTACATTGAGACTGAACACAGAAATGCACCCTCCACTATCACCCTCTCGCTACAGCGAGAACGCAACAGTTTCATCCCTTCTCTCCCAGTACCTTTTCGCTACAACGAGAAAGGCACAGTTTCATGCCTTTTGCTCAGGGCCTTCTCGCGAGAACACCCTGCGCCATACACTTAGCCTATTTTCCTCAATTCAATTCCAGCCACAAAATTGTTGTTACAATTCTAAATGCTAGCAAGTGCGCTAAGAATTGTAGCAAGTAATAAGTAATTTTTAAGATCAAAGTATCGTCTCCACATGAAATTAGGAAATCAATTATCAATTCACACAACAATAACTAGTTGAGCTATAAGAATTTGCAAGAGTTGTAACATTCAGAAAACAAGAAACAAAAACAATTAAAAGGTAAAGAATTTGCAGAAAACAGAGTACAAATTTAATGTTGAGATTAGAAATGCATGAATGATAGTTAGGAATTTATTTCACAAGATTGTCAATATCAATTCAATTATACCTCTGAACATTCAAGCAATTGGTTAATTGACAATTAGTTTTCTTTTATTAATAGTCAAAGTTTAATCTCTTAAATCATTGACCCTAACGAGTAACTAAACCACCCTAATTCCTTAAGTGAAGTTCAATTTCAAGTTGCATTAAGAATTAGAACCGTAAGATTGCAGGATTAGGTTCCCTTATCCCTAAGAAATCCCTAATTATGGTTGCTAGTTCATATCAGAGAAGCAAATCCAACTTCCATTGGCAAATGTTCATCTTTGATTAATCATATGAATTTCCATTCAAAGATTACAAAATAACTCAATTAATCCAAGAACTCAAATTTTAGAAGCAAGAAGTGAATCAATACATCAATTCAAGGTCCATAAACTCCTAACTACAAAGAATTAAGCAAACATTATAACAGAGAAAGAGAAAGAAGGAGAAGAAGAGAAGAAACGCAGAAAAGCCATTTTCACGAGCTTTAATCCAATTTCTCTTCTTGGAGCTTCGAGGTTCAGCCCTAATCATCTCTCACTCTCTCTCAACGAGAATCTAACAGAAAAAAATGAAAAATTAACAAAAAAACTCCGAGATCTGAGCTTGCTCTGGTATTTATAAGAATTCTCAACTCTGGGCGTTGTCACTTTACTTCATAAGAGTGACAACGCAGAGGCTCATGTGATTCTGGAAGACTGGAACAATCACTCTTACTGATAAAAGTAGCAACACAAGAGGTAAAGTAGTGCGCGTGTTCACTTTTGCCAACAAGAGTGACCACGCGCTAGTTGCCTTGAAACACTTCTCTCTGGAACACTCACTTTTACTGGAAAAAGTGGTTACGCAGAGCTTGCTAAAATTTAGTCTCTCTGGAACACTCATTTTCGTTGGTAAAAGTGGTAACGCACAGGTTGCTAAGTCTGAGGCTTATCTGGAACACTCACTTTTACTGGTAAGAGTGACCACGCCTAGACTCCACTTCTCCTTTAAGCTCTGGCGTGATCACTTTCACTAACAATAGTAATCATGCTCAGCTTGCATTCCATAATTCTTATGTTTTGAGTCCATAATTGCCTTCCTTTCCTTTGATCTTCCATTTCCATGAACCTTGCTCAGATTATTCCTACAAAAATAAGATTAGATTCTTAATTTCTAAGCAGAAATTTCACAAATGCTAAAATAACTACATATTCAAAGAAATCCTTCAATCATTCTATTTTTATGAATTTTTCTGCTTTTCTTATAAATTTTTCTTCTCAAATGGGTTAGAAATACACTAAAATATTAGTAAAAATATGAATCCATCAAAAACAACATATACATATTTTCACATCATCATCATGTAAATCAACACACCACATATGACAATCCACATAATTAAATAACGTTACAAAATTTGAGGCATTAAAACTTTAGGTACTCTCCCTAAATCATTGCCAACATACTCTCCCGAATTATGAAGGACTTACGCAACATGAATAGTCGATGCTCAGCTAAATGACATATAGATACAATGCGTGCATTCACAGCCTTCCAAGCAAAAGTATAGTTAGAAGTTCGATCAGGAAATGAGTAAGAGGCCTGTAAAGGCTTCCTATTTTTATATCGTATACACATCAGTGAACTGTATTTGTCACTCTCATTTCTCCCAAATTTTCACAATCAACTCCAGACCCTATACCTCCAATGTATCCTTGAACAATCTGATAGACAATGCCAAGTTGCTAACAAAACAACTAAATTTTCTAAAGGTTTTGTAGTATAGAGCCAAACCTAAGTCGATTCATGGAGACACATTCTCAGTCAAATTCAATTTTAGATTTTTGACAACCACGTCGTAATGATTTCAAACAAAACTAGATTCGTCAAACAAGCATGCAATATAAGGAGTAAACCTAGGTCATCTCACCAGGACACAAATTTATTCTATTTTCAATTTTAAACATGCAACGGTGATTAATTTGGAGGTTTGTAATTTAACGATCAATTAAAAACGAAAGTAATTCAAATGAAAGCGGATCAAGACAATGAAAATGAATCTAAAAATAAATTTGAAAAACGAATTTGAATTTAAAATTTGAAAAAAAATCTAAAAATAAATCTGAAAACGAATTTGAATTTAAAATTTGAATTTATAATTTGAAAACAAATCTAAAAATAAATTTGAAAAATGAATTTGAATTTAAAATTTGAAAACAAATCTAAAAATAAATCTGAAAAGAATTTGAATTCAAAATTTGAAAACAAATCTAAAATTAAATCTAGAACCAAATTTGAATTTAAAATTTGAAAAAAAATCTAAAAATAAATCTGAAAATGAATTTGAATTTAAATTTTGAATTTCAATTTTAATTTAAAATTGAAAAGAAATCTAAAAAAAATAATTAAGAACAAAAATTGAAAAACAAAAATTGAAAACAAAAATTAAAAACAAAAATTAAAACAAGAACAATTAAAACTATCACAAATTAAACCCACGAACCACAAACGCAAACTAGGATTACTATACTGAATTTATCCAAAACTCAAATGCAATAGAAAATAATCGATCGATATTACATTCAAGAACAAAAACCAAATTCAATCAAATTATGCATACACAAATCTTAATCAAGAATTGCGAGAAGGTAAAAGGACAAACTCGAAGCGTTTAATCGATCTAGCAATTCACGCTTGAGACGAGATGATTTACAACACCAAATAATTAAGAACACGATAAGATCCGAAGAGACGCAAGCGAATAGAACGAAACAAATTTACTCTAAAAAAGGGAAAAGTGTCTCTTCAGAAAAATGAAATTATTAAAAGAATAAGAAGAAGGGTCCAAAATCAACCTTTTGACCTCTATATATACTGATCTTAAATGAAAATAAAAATAAATGGGCCAAGGCCTCTGCGAAAAATAAAATAAATGCCCTAAGTAGAAATCCTAAATATAAAAGATGAATTTTTAGTCTGAACTTCAAAAATTAATAGAAAATAGTTCCAAACTTCAAATAGCATGATCCATATGTCCAAATTGAAGTCCAAAAAGTCAAGAATCTATTGCAATACGAATCATCCAAAAAGGAGGTTTGCATAAAAAGTTATGACTGAAATAGTGGACAAAGGTCATAATAGAAAAAAATACGAAATATAAAGTAAAGATGACAAGTATTCATGAAAACTCTAATTTAATGCAAGAAATACAAAAACATGCTAAATACAATAATTAAAGAGAGAAAAGGTATTTTGAAAGATACCATAAGGCTATAAATGCGAGTATAAAATATGTATCATCAGTTTTATTTTAAAAAAATTGCAAATAAAGTTTTTGGAGTTTTGAAAATTGTAAATTAATCGAATTAAATTACGAATAAAATAAAATTGAGTAAAAATCAATTAAGAAACATTAATCCATAGAATACTAAATGCGTGTAATTTCAGCTAACACAGTATCTAAAGATTTAAATTCGCATTTGAAAAATCACCCAATTCAATTATTATAACCTAATTGATCAGACTTACGAATTAAATCAAATAATCATTTAACCTAATTCACATTAATTATTAAATTAGAGCATCAATCAAGTCCTAATTTGAATTCTAACAACATAAAAGTTAATCACAATAGCAATACACAATTTTGAGATTAAGGAGAAAAAGAGAACAAACTCTGCGCATAACTCGAAGCTTCCTTTATTACAAATTCCAAACAAGTATTGTTACAAGAAAGGGAACAATAAGGAAGTCACAATTTTCGCATACAAGAACAAAGATTTATTATAAATGGAAGAAACCTAGTGTTAAGGGGAACTTCTGGCAAAATTCAATAATCAAAATTGAAAGTTTCTAAATTAGAGAAAAAAATCCTAACTTCTTTTCCAACAAGAACAAACCTAGATCCAACATACAGGGCTAAAACTGCACCTTTATGAAGTTTTTACAATATTAACCTTTAAATATAAAATATTTAAAATAGAGTAAACCATCACCTTAATTCCTAAAATATGTGGCATCTTTTAAATCAATTCCTTAAATTTGAAATTTGAATTAGTCTTTACAATTAACAATTGTCAATTACATTAGTCCTTAAATGACAAAAGATGTTGTGTCACATATGTGAATTAGATGAAGTAGGAATGCATGTACTTTGGATATGAATTGATGAATATTTTAGAATCAAATGGTTAAAGTGATATGAATTGGAGAATTGAATGACCACTATATAATAAAGGAGAAATAAATATCAATTTATTAAGTAATGAATAATGTATATGAATAAATTTATTAAAAATGGAATGTTCTTAACTTACTAGATGTTGCTTTTGAAAATACTTTCTGCATTGATTTGATTACTTTATAAATTAAGAATTTTAGTGGGCAAAGGATGCTTACCCTTACAAACTTTTTAGGTAAAGAAAAAATAAAATAGGAATTTATCCATTCTGGAATCATGCTCACAAGGAATGGTAGGAAGAGAACTACTCTACAAAAATGTAGTTTATTTGGGAGGACTGTAATAATATTATTGACTAAGTTTCTATTCAAAGTTGATTACAATATATATATATATATATATATATATATATATATATATATGAGATTTTAAATTTTATACATTTTCACTGAATTAGAATTCACATACTTAGGAATCTTTTCTACATTAATCTATCTTCCACTTATTTTACTCAAATCATGTTGATGTTTCTATATTTAAATGAGGAAATTATATATATAAATAAATAAGGGGTGTTACAGTGAGCGACATTCGTGTATGTGTCACACTCTTTCTGAGAGTAAATGCATTACATGGCCTCACATTCGTTTCTTAACTAAACTTCTAACTATACTTTTGCTAAGATGTCTATTATTATATATATTGTATCTGTGTGCACGATTTAACTGGTAACTATTTATCTAGTTGAGTAAGACCTAAAGAAATGTTAGAAACATTGTTGTCTATGATCACAGTACACTAGGAATGCGTGTTTGAAGGAGAAAATTGAATAAGTTATAACAAATTGTTATGTTATGAATATGTGATTATGATTATTCTTTGGATTGGTTATTGAAATTATTATGTTTTCTTTATGTTATAACTATAATTTTATGTGATTTGATGATTTGTAAAATGATAGCATACACACTCATCCCGACTAAAATTTTAAGGAAACTAGGATGATGGCTCCTCAGGAAAGAATTGGTTAACAGATAGCTCTGTACAGTGTAGACAATATTATGTATCTAATGAGTACCAGAGAACATGTTATTTTATGTTGGGTGTATATGTTAATGACATGCCTAGTCATATTATTATTTTGGAGATAGAATTATATTATAGCATCCCTTTTGATTTTCTTGTAAATAATAGAATCCACCATACCTTATTTGTGTGTGTGTGTATATATATATATATATAGGTATGGTTAGGACCCCAACAACCATAACTTATTTGTGTACATACCACGACCATGACCATCCAGAAGGTCGACCCAAGTTATCCTTAAACAAATATCGGGAGTTGAGGTTATGACCAATTCGGAAGACCTTTATCTTAGATCAAATGATGACCTTGATTCTAAAGATCTAGTAGAGATAGAGGGATAGCATGGAGATGACTAGCGCTAGGTTCTCAATGTTGGGATGTGTTTTGAGACTGCTCTAAGACATTACTTATTTTGGTTGTGTAATTATTACCTTAAATTTCATGTATTTTGATAAACAGTTTATAAATCATTGTACTTTATATATATATATATATATATATATATATATATATATATATAAATGCAGGTTTAGTATCCATATTTGTAAAAATTGTTTCTGGTACATTATAATCTTTAAATTTATTGTATTTTATTTAATATTGCGTTGTTGGCAAGTTTTGTAAATAATTTTATTCATAAAAAGATTTTTATTTACTTGTATTTATAACACCTGCAAAATACAAAAATTTACACTTTATGCCAATTTTGTATAAACAATGTGCAATTTAAGATAAAAATTTAGGATATTACAAAATGTATTTAAACCTAAAATTCTAAAAGAAATGAAACTAAACCTTTTTTTTTATTACCTTTTTTCATTACAAAATAAATTATAACTTGCATTGGACTTGAATTTGTCAAGACAGAAAAATAAAAAAATAGTTGTACAATTGGCTTAAATCTAAAGAAAAAAACTAAAATCACACTTTTTATTACAAAATAAATTATAACTAAGATTGAATTCAAAATTTTAAGGATATAAAAGTTAAAAATAGTTATTTAATTGGCTCAAACACGATTTATTAAGATTTAACTATTTATTTTGCTCAATTAAGTGTTTGATTATTATAAAAGTTGCACAATTTAAATTTAGTTTCAATAAAATATTTTGTTAAGATATAATTTTTATTTTTTCACAATATATTGTTTTAAATATTTCTAGCTTATTTGGTCCAATTAAAATCTAACATTTGGCAATATCTCAATAAATTATATAGAGGAACTAAAACAATAGTTTGTAAAAAGTAGAGTTATATCCTTACAGACAATTCTATAAGTATTAAGTTTAAATTGTGTAATTTTTATAGAGACTAAACACTTAATTAAGTCTTATTTTCTCTCTCCTTGTTGTATTAAATAATAATAGAAAGACACGTTAAAGGAAAGAGACAAAAAAAAATTAGAATATACTGCCAAATATGGAAGGATTTGTGAAAAAGTAATAACAAGACAAAACACGGTGAAATGTAGAATAGGTCGAAGTTAGGTTCATGAATGACGAGATTATTGGTTAAATGATATGAAAGATTTTTATTTTTTTTATTTCTTGAAAAATTTGTTGTTTTAAAGAAATAGAAAATTCTTTAGGTATATTACTGTGCTTTGAAAAAGAACCAACATAGAATAAAATGAGGGTGTGAAGTAACGATAAAACATAAGGTAAAAAATCACAATTAAAAGAATAAAAAGGACTAAAAAATATTATTTAATGTGTTTTTGTTAAATATTCTTGCCTTCTAATCTTTACTCTAATTTTCTTTTTGTTGGTAGTTGATTTTTTAATAATATTTCTCTTTTTCTTTCTATTTCTTTAAATAATAATATTCTTCTGTGAGGTGTACTATGAGAAAATGCGAGTTTATTTTTTTTCCAAAGTTTTGATATCTCTAATTTTTTATAACTAATTTCTAGGAGAGTGTTCTTTTTATATACACCTACTTTGCTTTTACTTTTCTTCCAATTTTTATTTATTTATTATCAATATTATTTTAAAAAAACCAACCTTATATCCTTAATCTTTTTTTTTTTTAAATAACTTCTTCATCGTTTTTTAAAAAAAGATGAGGACCCAAAATTCACACCAGTTTTTAACTGCATGAACTTCAGCCCCCTCTACTTGGATATTCTTTCGTAGGATTCCTTTTTGGTTAACATGTTTTTGGCAACATTTTTTATAATTTTATTAATTAAATTTACATTTTTTTGGAATTTTTTTAATCCTCATTACGATGAAGAAGCCTCATAAATCTCTTTTAACAAAAAGTTTGTTAAGTGAAGATAAATAATTTGTATCTAACAAGTCACAAATTCAAAGTCTCTGTTTATTATATGCCCCCCAAAAAATTCCTTTTTAATTCTCAATCTTACCCTCCTCAAATAATCAATTGTATTGATATTAAAAGAGTCAAGATTAAATTATATCGAATATTAAATTTATAATATAATACATCTAATGATATTTTTATAATTTTTTTACTACGTTTCTAACAAATAATATTTGTTACATCTTGCGTTATCATTATATAATTGAAAAAAAAAAGTTAATCTCATTATTTTAAAAGCAAGAAATACTTAGAAATTTAAAAAACAAGTATTCCTAATAATAAATAAATTAAACGTGTATTAAGAAGAAAGTAAAATCTAACTATTAGAAATAGTAGGTTGGGAATTGAAGTTTACAAGAATAAAGTAATGCTTTAAGACAATGAATCTTTAAAGTGTATATGTTGGTAATTATTTATCTTTATATATCCTCTAGCTTATGATTCCTTATCATAAAGCTTTTATGGAGAAGCATAAAAAGAAGTTGCAACACTTGCAAAACGTATTTCCAATTAAATAAACAAAGTATGATAAGACACGTAACAATCTTATTATGTAAATTATCTATATCTATATATCTATGTAAAATTGACTGTACCTATTCATTGCCGAGTGTATTAAATTTTGAAACAAAAAAATTTATTTTTATATATGTAACTTCATCTACTTATTATTCTATATATTAAAATTCAAAATGTATAAAGTCATTTGCATTGACTACACTTACTTATTACTCTATGCATTAAAATTCAAAACATATAAATTATGAATTAAAATTATATTTTACACTTATTGTGTTTGAATTGTATTTAAAGAATATTTATTAGTATTGATAGTTATATTATGTTACAAACAGAAAGATAAATATTTATACTATAAATTAGCTTAAAATTCCGTTATTAAAATTAATTATAATATTTTTCATAATTTATGAATTAAATTTATTACTGTATTTTAATGTATCTATCTATCTATATATATTTATATATCTTCTATATATCTATGTAAAATTGACTGCACCTACTCATTACTGAGTGTATTAAATTTTGAAACGTAAAAAATTATTTTTATATATGTAACTTCATCTACTTATTACTCTATACATTAAAATTCAGAATGTATAAAGTCATTCACATTTACTACACTTTCTTATTACTCTGTGTGTAACGCCCCGAGTTTTGTATTATTAATTAATTATGTATTTATATATATATATATATATATATTGATATTTTTATTTTGTGGTGTGTTGATTGATTTTGATGGTGATATGGATATAAGGATGTGCCTTAGTTTGATGGGAATGTGTGTGTGAATACTAATATATGTATGTATATATATATATATATATATATATATATATATATATATGTGTGTGTGTGTGTGTGTGTGTGTGTGTGTGTGTGTGTGTGTGAGATTGGAATTGGGATTAAAAGAGACAAGTTAAGTTCTGATGCAGGGCATTCTCACTGTAGCGAGAGGTCCCTATGAGGAAGGCATGCAACTATCGTTTTCTCGCTGTAGCAAGAAACGTTTCGTTGTAGCGATAGTTTAGGGTGCATTTCTGGGTGCAACCTCACTATAGCGAGATTCTGCAGAAATCAGAGTACAGTTTTCTCTAGTTTTTTTCGCTATAGCGAGAGTGTCGCTACTAGAGGGGTATTTGAAGGGTTAGGGTTCGAGGAAAGGGTTATTTTTCATGATTTTCCTTTCTCTCCTTCACGATTCTCTCCACTCAGCCCATTCTGACCGTTTGGGACCCCTCTAAGACCAATTGGAAGCTAAATTGAGGATTGGGGAAGTGTTTGAAGCTCTTGGAGGTAAGTTTTATGGTTAGGGTTTCGGTTTTCGTCCCTCTCTTTCATTTTCTGAGGTTTTTCTCAAGTGCCCTTAGAATCTCTGTGTGTTTTAGGGACAAAATTCGTATGGGGAGCTGATTCTACTATTGTATCACGTTGGGTCTTCGTTTTTTAGGTAAGGGGAGTACTTTACTTTAGTTATCTTTGTTAGGAATGAATTTATTTGAATGAATATAGTAATGTGATAGAAATAGGAGATGAGGTTATGTGTATTGATGAATTGTCTGGAGGTGCCCGACCTCTGGCATATTGTGTGAAATTGAGTGATGTGTTTGTGTTAGTTGCCATTGAATGCAAGAAAATGATGTGTGTATGATAGAAATGTAATTGTGAATAAGTTGACCATGATATGTGACGATTGTGATGAAATGGTTGGTTGTAATATGAATGAAATTGTGTTGGCATGCCTTTGATTGAAATTTGAATAATGTGAATGGTTGAAAATGAGTGTGGATGGCATGTTGAATGAATGATGATGTGTTGAAACTATAAATGGTTCAGAGATACACTGAGGGTGTGGAAGATGGGGGTGGTTGTAATACTTTGGGGAAGAAAGGGTGGTAGTGACACCAACAGTGAGCGTGGGTGCACCACAGGCCGCACACTCTCCTTCTGACTCGGTCTCTGACTAACACCTTTGCCTAGGAGGCTCAATACCGCACATGTTGTATCCATGGAGCGGGAGCTATTCGGGTGACCATCCATAGCATAACTGAGTAAGTTCCTGAGGTTGAGGGCATCAAGAATCTGTGATCACAGTGCCACAGTGAGTGTGGCTACATGCAGTGAGCGCACGTGTGTTTGTGTAAATGCATGTATTTATAGTTGGTTGTTGGTGCATGTTGTATTTATGTGTGTATGCTAGAGTAGAGGACTCACACTTATGTATTTTTCAGGTAACCAAGACGATCAGTACCGAACTCCCTGAATGAAGGATGAATGGCACTGCTATAGGATTTAGAAGTTTATTTTGAAAGTTTTAATGTATATTTGAGTCCTGTATCAAGCTATGAAACAAACTTGTAATCATTTCTTTTTAAGAACCACTTTATGAAATTGAGTTTTTAAATTACTGTTGAATGAAAATCTCTATTTTGTTCACATTTTTACGAAATTCATTTTATTTAAAAATTACAATTATAAGGTTTTACACTGTACATTAAAATTCAAAATGTATAACTTATGAATTAAAATTGTATTTTATTCACACTTATTATTTTTGAATTGTATTTAAAGAATGTTTATTAGTATTGACAATTATATTATGTTATAAACGACAACATAAATATTTATACTATAAATTAGCTTAAATTACTGTTATTAAAATTAATTATAATATTTTTATAATTTATAAATTAAAATTATTACTATATTTTAATACAATTTATATTTTATTATATACTTCAAACACTAAAATATATTTTGAATTAAAAAAATTAAACTTACAAAATTATTAGTTTATATTATATGTTGTTAAATTAAATTTATAATAAAAGATAAATTTACATATTTAAACTGTTTTATTAATTAATTTAACATAATCCATATTTTAATATGCACTTCAAATGTAATTTAAATAAAAAAATACATTTATAAAATTATTTGTTTATATTATATATTGTTAACTTAAATTTCTAATCAAAATATAATTTTACATATTTAAATTATTTTATTAAATATTTTAATATAATCTATTTTTCAATATTTATTAATAATATTAAATTATAATTTAAATTAAAAAATACTACATTTATTAAATTATTAGTTTATAATATATATTATTAAATTAAATTTCTAATGAAAAGACAAGTTTACAAATTTAAATTATTTTATTAATTATTTTAATATAATATATAGTGTAATATATATTTTAAAAACTAAAATTTACTTTAAAATAAAAAAAAATTATACTTTCATAATTATTAGTTTATATTATATATTGTTAAAATCAAATAAGATAATTTAAATTACTTTCATAATTTATATAATTTAAGAATTATAATCATAATTAATTCATACTTATTATTTTTAAATTATATTTAAGAAAAATTTATTAGAATTAATAATTATATAATGTTAAAAATGACAATAACAAAACTACTATAAATAATATTTAATAAATCTAAGTAAGGATAAAATGACAGCTCAACTTACATCAATTTCATAGTTTTTTTTCTGTCTTCTCTACGTCTCTATGCTAACAAAATTGGTTCCTTCCACAATTATAAATATATTTTTTGCCATCTCTCTTTATTCATTGACAAAGAATTTATTTTAATTTGTAATAAAAAATTCACATATAAAGAAATTTTATATATCAAATATATAAATTTAAATTTAAATATGACAATAAATTAATTTTAGTTTATAATAAAAAAAATTTTTAAAGCAAGAAATTTTAAATTTTAGATTTGTAATTCATACTTTAAAAAGTGATTATAATTTTTTTTTCTAAGTAATACTTAGAGAGCGATTATATAAATCACTCTAAATACATTTATTTTGGATAGTAATGTTTGTTAAAACGTTTTAAATTGCTCTTTAAAATGATACAAAATTATTATCTAATATCTTTTATGTTATAATATTTGTATAGTTTGTTATGAGATTGCTTGATTGAGTTTATATCTCTTTAAATTGATTTTAGAATTGTTTCTTAAAAATCTTTATTTGCAAGAGTTAAGTTGTTATTATTAAATTGAATCTGATAACGCCTGACACACTAATAAAACTAAGCAAGCTATTCTTTATTGACAAATATAGGACACACAAGTTTAAATTATCACAAACTATATTTCATAAGATAAGATAGTTGAAGAAAAGATTAAAGGAGAGACTTAAGTACAAGATTTTTTACAGAACACGAAAAACAAAATATAAAATAAAAATGTGAAGAAAATATTAAAAAATATCATCTGCAGACTTTGGATTGAATTACTCATGGTGCCAAGGAGGCATATAATAAAATGCTGCATAATGTTATTAGAAGACTTAAAGAAAATATTGCTTAAATAAAGCCTAACGATTATCATTATTCAATTATTTAATGTATTTATGATCCATTAAAATTATTGGATGTTAACTTGTTAAGTATATTTTATTATTTTCTTTAACAAATATTATATATATATATATATATAAGATTTTACATTTAATTTAAATTTTTTATTTAATTTATATTTAACTAATTATAATTTATTATTAAAAAATTCCGAATACCTACTAATGTTTGATAAATTTTCGAGTATACAATTCTTTAAGTAGTAGCTCGCATAGTAGATTAGTTGGTACTCTTTCAATGACCCAGCAACTTTATGGCATTTAAATTCTGCGCTTGCCATTTCTTGCCACCGCACCCACTAAAAAGTTTATTTATCTTCATAAAGTTAAGGCACGGGGAATGGTATATATTCCGCTCCCCACAAAGCTTGCTCCTATATTTTGTTTCTTTTTCACTTTCCATTTCGCTAATTTTAAAATATTTTATTGTTATTCTATAATTTCCATTTCCATGTTCAAAATTGAAGCTTTAATATTTTATAAATAAGATATTTTTACAAAATAAAGTTTTTAGGATTTAGGGTTTCGGATATCATTTTGAATAAAAACTTAGTGTGCATGTATTTTTATCACTTACAGTGTGGTCCTATATACCAAGTTTATCTTTTACTTTTTATGTTAAAAAATTTCTTTCAGTAAATATAACTTCATTAAATAGATATATCAAATAATTTTTTAAATAATTTAAATTTATCTTTTTTACTCTTATATTAAAAATGCTTTTTCATTTAATATATGCGCACACACCATATGATGGCAAAACTATTGGACCAGTGTGAAATCAGTCGAGTTGGCATTTTGCAACCAACTACATGATTATGGTTGATTTATTACATACGCTACTGCACTCCTTAAGTAACTTCAATATATAGGCAGAAGCTTCCATGTACCAATAATTAAAACTGTGTACAATAATCCATTCCCTAACTGCTATTAACACGCCTTGTATTTAATTATTAGAATAACTCGAGAAAAATACTTACCTCCCTTGTCAGGTAATGTCTCTCTTTTTAGTTAAGTTATTGAATTTGTAAGTGTGTGTCCCCATGTTATGCTATGAATCTAATGTCAAATTTAAACGTTGTGAGTTCTGAATTACATAAATAATTAATATGCTCAGATGGTCAACTATAATCCTCTTTTGTTTAAGACACAACTTGGGTTTATGTTATTTAACAATTAGAATTAGAATTTTATTTTAACACATTGTAATAACACTAAACAAAAATATTTTGTTAAATAAAAAATTAACTTTAATTAATAAATAAGGCTATATCACATTGTGATTAAGAAATAAAAAAACATTTTAAATACTATTAAATGCACACTTATCGTGATTTTTAACATGTTTTTATGCAGTTTTTGATTAAAAAAAATTAAGTAAATATATGAAATTAACGAGTAGCTATAAGTAATTTAGTTAATTAGCGATGAATTTCGTTTAACTTATCTTATCCCTACATACAATTATTGGCCAATTGGGAGTCATTATTGCATCGTAGAATATATTTGTTGCTTTCTGGAGCAAAGAAAGGTGGGAAAGCAAGTGCTAGATTAGTTGATTTACCTTTTGTCAATGCGTTTCTCTTTCTGGTTCCCGTTTTTATTTTTATTACGAATTTTGTTATATGTATATTTTTATAAAACATGTACTAAATCAAAAGTGCATTCATTTAATAATATCTGTGACATAAAAGATGGGTTGATTCAGATTAATTTTTGTAATTTTTCTTTTAATTTTCTTGACGTGTCTCTTTTGGGGGGGGGGGGGTGTCAGACATATTACCCATATGACATACAAATGAAGCACATCAAAAAATAAAAATAAAAATAAAATAAAAATACAAATAAAAATACAAATAAAAACGGTTGGCTTGATAAATTGATAATCACTTGCATGATGAAAAGCAATATATTCTTTGAGCCATATACGGAATATAAATTAGATTGGAGAAACTGGGTTTTGGGCCACTAGATATGCACAGGATGCCTCAAGTACAAGGAAAGTGAAACAAGGACTACAATAATGGCCCTTTATCTTAAGAGTGGAGGTTTCATTTGCAAGACAAAAAGAAATTCTTATTCTTTTATGCCTTGTGAAGTTGCTCTTCACCTTTTCCCCCCTTTCCTTGATGGTAGTAATGGAATAAAGCGAAGAACAAGAATGTTCAGGAACATGGTTTACATATATATGTGACAAAGCCATAGAGTGAAATTTGTGATAGTATATATAAACTAATTTTGGTTAAAAAACAAACTGATTTATGAGAATCCAATGGCATCGCGCGCTAATCACGACATACATAGGTGTTTGTGATATGATGATATTTCTCTCTCTAAGTTGGCAAGCAGAAGGTTAGATTAATAGTGTCAAACTTTTCCACTTGAAGTTGTTGGAAAAGTGTGGTGGCGAGGAAATGGTAATGAGAAGATTATAATGCTCAATTAATTAATATTAATCGATGCATGCACTTTTTCAAATTGGCTGTGGACCTATCAAGCATGAAAAGTTCGATGTACGAAGCTTGTTGTAATGCCTAGAGAAAGTTGCTAATCAACATTTACCAACTCACGAAACCTCACAATTGCTTTGCCCCTTAATTTTGGGCTTGCAATTACTTAGTTAGTTAGTAATATATACTGTTCCTTCACTCTATAGAGTGATTTATATTTAGTAAAGTTATACATTCTCCGCAATATTTTATAAAAAATTAATGTTTTTGTGTATTGTAAGAAAAAAAAAGTATATTTAAATATACATTATAAATAGAAATAAATTAAGGAATATGATAGATATTTTTAATAGTAACAATGAATATTTTATCATATATATTAAATAAAATTAATTAAATATATAGTACTTTTTTAAAAAAATTACGAAAATAAGTAATTTGAATAATTATGCGTCTTCTTTTTTTTATCGACACTGTGTGTCAAAATTTCATAATAAAATTTAAATCCGGATTGAATAATATAATAGTAATCTTAAAAATTATTTTATCTTAAAGAATATATCTTTAATTTTATATAGTATATCAATAATTAAAAGTCAATTAAATTTAAATTTAAATAATATTATTTGAAAAAATTATAAATAAAAAATAAAATAAAATATTCAATAGAGGTGACTCACATAATTTAATAAAAAATAAAAAGATTAAAATTATTCACAATTAAAAATAAAATCATAGTTATAATACATAAATAAATATTAAATACAACTGAATATTGCTAAAATATAAAGATATAATGTTTAATAATTTTATTTAACAAATATGGTGAGTAATAAATAATAGAAAAATTTAAAATTATTCTTGTTATTGAGGTGGATAGTAGATATTTACTGGGTAAGATTGCAAAATTAATGAACTCCAAAATATGAACCAAATTTCGTAAATTAGGTTGAGCTAGTATGGATAATTAAGTGAGTCATTTGAAATAAACTTTCATTTGTTTGATTTTGAAATTTATTAAAATGTTTTTTTAATTATACAAATATTTTTAAGTTTAAATACAATTTATACATAAAAAAATTATATATTTATTATTGATGGATATTATTTATATTTATTTATTATTATTATACATAAAATATTTATATTTATTTATTATTGATGGTTAATATTTTATTATATGATATAAGAATAGATCAAAGATATAAGATTTTTAAAATTGAGAAAAAAATATGAAATAAATTATTAAAATTAATACAGATTATTTTTATTAAAATAAAATAAATTAGGAAGGTGAATATCATTTTAAAATAAAATCATCTAAAAAGTATATCTTTAATTTGGTATAATATATCATACTAAGTTATTTAAATAATTATAAACTAAATACCAGTTTTCAATATCTGTTAGCCTTCCAATTAATTTCCTTTTCACTTGCTAATTGATAAAATTTTAGTGTTTTATGCATAAAATATCACAATCACACACAATGGATGCTGACACTGCACAAGCTGCCATGAAAGGGGGTTTCATTTTCTACCTCTTATTCATGTGTTACCTTCACAATACACTGAAATGTTTCTAAAAAACACAAAAATTAATATAGCTATTAAACTGCTTTCTGTGAATCAAATGAAGTTTAATTGATAATTCTGTGAATTCTGTTTGAATTATCTTTTTAAGTTGTTTTTTTCATTCTCAAAATGAGATCACACTTGTATTTTTAACATGAGGCTGTCTTGCCACTAGGTGAATATAATTATGAAAAAGTGAATTGTGAGTTCATTGATTTACATGTCCACTTACAAATATATAGTGAGACTTGAGCTGCATACTTCTCTTTAATGTGTGATTAATCATATTTTGCTGCACCCTCTAGAACTTGCCTTGTTTCTTAATTAAATATGCAATTTACAATTTTCACATATATAATGGAGGCCATGTTTGATTATGCCTAGTCAGCCTAAATGCCTTCCTTTACAATTGAATGTCTTAGTTCACCCCTTTGAGCTTAATATCCCTTTTCTTGAAATTACCTCATTATAAGCCTTGCTGAAAAACAAATTTTACCACTCAAATGAAAAGAGGCATAGTGAATTTAATCAAGAATGAGTTTTAAAACTAAGTTTGGGGTGGCATCCACATTTTAATTGCTTGAGGACAGGCAATGTTCTAAGTTTGGGGGTGGGGAATAGCAAACTATCTAGGTTTTGCGTTAAAAAAGACAGAAAAATAGCAAAAAGTTGCAAAAAAATGAAAAATATGTAGCAAAGTTATGAAAAGAGCAAAAATGTGAGTTCAAAAGAAAGAATTGCAGCAAACTGTTGCAGAAAAAAAATGCTGCAGGAAAAATAATGAAAAGAAAAATAGTGTATGAAAGCTTCAAGGTAGAAAGAAGAAAAATTTAGAATGTTGCTGCACGAGTGAAATTATATGCTGGATTATTGAGGGAGTTAGTGAGAAATGATACAGACCATGCTAGTTTTAAAAGTCATTCAAACAAAATGTCTCTGATCTTTTGAAAATGCATGAATTGTTTTCCATTTTTGTTCAATACCTACCTTGACCTTAGCCCTGTTATAACCTACAAAAAGTTCTCTGGATGTGTGCTTGACTGTATTAAGCAGAGGAAATTGAGAATATGGGCAAGCATATGGTAGAGTGTAGTTAAATTGATTATTTAGAGAGAAAACACTACCTAAACATTGTTTAGTGATGAGGGAAACACTTCCAAGTGAGCTGTGATCATGTTTATTAATTATGCTCACATGAATTTTGATGAAATATATGAACTTAGATAGCAATTCTTACTCAATGATGATTATGTAGTGTGATTATCATGTTAAGTATTTGGATCAACAATTTGATTAAAAATTTTGCAGAAAACACAGAATTGGAAATTGAAAAATCTGAAATAAGCAGTTTGTGAATTGATTTTGAAAAATGGAGGAACTATCCTTGTTTTAGTTTGGTTTGCTTGAGGACAAGCAAAAATTCAAGATTGGGGTAGTGATGAATCCATATTTTTACTAATATTTTAGTGGAATTCTAACCCATTTAATAAGGAAAATATGTTAGAAAAAGCAGAAAAACTCAGAAAAATAGAATGGTTGAAAGTTTTATTTCAATTTGTAGTATTTTAGCATTGGTGAGATTTTTCCTTAGAAATTAAGAATTTAATCTTGTTCTGTAGGAATAATCTGAGTAAGGTTCATGGAAATGGAAAATCAATGGAAAGGAAGAAGAAGAGTAGCAATTCTGGACTCAAAGCACAAGAATTATGGAATGCAAGTTGGGCGTGATTGATCAATTGGATTTTTATAACATTATTTCCTCTCATTTCTATCTCATTAATCCTCTTTTGTGTTTAATTGGTTGAATTGGATCATGTTATGATGTTTGAATTCTATTTGGGCTTTATTTAATTTTTCTAGTATTTGGCAAATTCTGATACTATTTTGGTTTCTGGACTATATCTTGAGTTGTAGAACTCCTTTCATTTTGATTCTTGATTTGTAGGAAAGCTAAGACAAAGGTGCACAATTACTATGAGAGGTCAGAAACCAATTCTGATGATAAGAAGCTAAAACTGAGCCTGAAAGAAGTCGAAATGCTGCAGTCGCAGATCCTGAGCAAGATGCAGTATTTGGGCTATATCTCAGTCCACAGATGTCCGATTAAGCCCATTCCAGTGGCGTTTTGAACCTAATATCCAAGGCTACAATTGTCCTTTAAGTCAAGAACCAAAAAGAGGCCGTTTTCATAACCCAAAAAATGGAACAAAGTGACAAACGAAATTTTTAAATTTTGAATTTTAAGTTATTTTTGGCTCCTCTCCTCTTTTCTCTTCTCTTCTCTCTCTCGATTTTTTTTTCTTCCATTTTTACTTTTTGTTTTCCTCCATTAATGAAGGCTTCGACTTTCATCTAGTTCAAGGATTGAAAAAGGATTGAGACACTCTTGAGGATTAGTTTCACAATTTATTCAACAACAAATTTGGTTTTATCTCTTCCTTCTTTCTCCTTTTACTAATTATGATTTAAAATTGAAGTTCTTTGTTTGGATTGATAATTGTGCAGTTGTTTGATTACATATTATTCGGTTGATGTATGTAATTAATTCTTGAAGGAGTGTGAATTAGATTTTCAGGTTTGAGATCTAAGATTAATAGCATTGGTGAATTAAATTAACACAAATCGATTAGGTTCTAGAGGTTTCTGAACTTTGAGTGAATTGTGTGTTAATCTAATGCATGAGGGTTCTCGTGTGAATGCTTAACTTGAATTGAGGTTTCATTCAAATTTAATATTAATCACTAATTTGTTGGTTGATGCATCTTCTTAGAATCCGATGATAGAGTGATCGTAGTTCTTCTAAATTCTTGGATTAGAGTTTTTAATTCTTGTTAACTTTTGATTCTAATTAGTGTTCTTCTATAAATCAAACCCCCTCTAATTTTATAATCATATAACATTATCATCATTGGGAGACGACTCGAATTGCACCTCTTACTACATAATTTTTATGCAATTCGATTTTTATTAATTTGTTCAAGCGCGACACTCGCGATTAAATTTTGGCGCTGTTGCCGGGGATGATGATGTTATTTGATTATATAATTCTATGTGAATTTGATTGCATTGCATATTCTATCTTGTGTTTTACATCTAATTAGGATTTTGCATAATTAGCATTTTTCATCGAATTAGGATTCTGGATAATTAGCATTTTTATTTATTTATTATTATTATTATTGAATTAGGATTTTGCATAATTAACACTTTTCCTTTAGCATAATTGTGTAATTGCATTCTGTTTTGGTAGCCTTTGAATAGCATAGTAGGTAGTCATCTATCCTTGCTTAGTATTACATCATTCAATTCTCTGCATTCTGTGTTGTGTTTTTGCATTTTTGCATTCTGCATTCGTCGAAAAAGTACACGGTTGTGTATATAACCGTGTATATAACCGTGTAGATCACTGCCCAAACTTAAAAGTGACATAACTTTTTGCATACAACTCTGATTTCTTATTTTAATATATGCATTTCATATAGCTCAACGAGATCTACGCAACGGCAATAGGTCGAAGGCTGGTTGGTGGTTTCTGAAAAAATTTTTCTATTTCTTTTCATTCTTATTTAGATATTATGGCTCAAAGAATTTTTATATGGCTGATCATAGAAGACTAGAGAACAAGCAATTGACATTGTCACAAATCGCTACAATGTTGTGTGAAATTTGTACTTCACGTGAATATCATACTGATTTCTGTCCTACATTGCATGAGTCTGCAGGTTGGATGAGTCATCCAAACTTGGGATGGGAGAATTTTATGCAGCAACAATATCAACCCCCACCACAAAATGTTGCACCTTCCAAGAATGAGCCTTCCTTGGAAGAGTTGATAAGGGAGATGACAATTAACGATCTGAATTTTTAACCAAGAACAGAAGCATCCATTCAAAACTTGAAAAATCAGATTGGTCAGTTGGCAACAACAGTAAACGAGCTGAATTCTCAAGGTCCTAGTAATCTCTCTGCACAACCAGTTGTTGAACCAGAGAATGTTACTTTGAGTTCAAGAAAGACCACTCAAGACTCGTAAAAGCAGTAACTAATAGATGAAGATCTTAATGCTACTGCTCTAGCAATTGATTACAGCCCAACAAGTGTAGAATTTGCTCCTACTGCTCATACCACTTCTATTGAGGCAGAAGAAAATTTTGAGCAACCTGTTCCTCTTTCATTTCATTCAGTTTTTCATGATAATTTGTTGAATGATTTATTTGATGATAATTTGGCTGAGTTTTCTGAATTTTTAGATTGTATTAATTATCCTAACCTAGCCAATTATCCTAATTCTTTTACTTGTGATGCATGTAATGATTCTACAAAATGTAGCATCTGTGTTGAGATTGATACATATGTTTATGGTGATTTTGATGCAGCTATTGCAGATTCTGAAAAAGTAAATCATGATGCATCCACGACAAATTCAGCTCCAATTTTTACACTGCCTTCTTCTCTAAAGATGCCCCCTGCATCTAAGTTAAAGCCATTTTCTGAGCAGTTGAAATATAAATATTACATCATTGTATATTCAAGGGAGCATCCTAGGTACAGCAGCAAGACACAATGTTTTGCACATCAAGGAAATGAAGAGCATGAAGAGAAGCTTATTAAGTTCATAAAGCAGCAGGAAATCCCTCCACAGCTATTTCTTCCATGTTCTCAATTAAATGAAGTGCTGCAAATTTATGAGAAAAAGGAGGAATATTTAGGGATACAACTCACAATTATTATTTTTTTCTTTTAGAAGTTTTCAATTTATTTTCTGCATTTAATAATGGTCTTGCATTTGAGTTGTGATAATTCATGAAGTTGCTACACATCTTTGATGCATAAACACTTCATGTTGCACGTTACCTTATTATTTGACACGCGTTTCTGCATAATTTTAAAAATTTTGCAGTGGGAGAACACAAATTTTGGAGACCATTGAGGACATACCCTTGGAGACCATTGAAGAGGTTCACTTGCTAGCGGCCACTTATGCTTGATTAGGGAATTTCACTTTCCCTTTCCCTACTACATTTTACTTACATCTCCATTATACATTACATTAAGGACAATGTAAAGTTGAAGTGTGGGGGGAGAGTAACTTTATTATTTAGCATTGTTTTTTTTTTTTTTTTGTTTTCCTTTGTTGAATTGGAAGTTGTTGAGTTAAGGCATTAGTCATTAAGGTGGATAGAGTTCTTACAAGATTTCATCTTTACTTCTTCCACTTGATATATGTGAATTAGGTGATTGATTTTGATTCGTATGATTGAGTATGTTAGACTTTACCTTTGTGAGCTTTTGAGCCTTATTTTTGGATGGTTGAAATTCATGCCATTCTTTTCTTTCTTGTGTGTTTTTCCTCTTAGATTTTGTCATTCTAGAACTTGTTTTGATTCTTCTTTGAGGTTACAATTTTCATATGCAATTATGAACATGATAGAGGCATTTTTTTTTTCAAATTTGTACCCACTTGGCCATATAGCTTACCTTGCATTTTATCCTTTGTTTAGCCCCTTTGAGCCTTATGGACCATTCTTTGGCTTCTAGCACATTATAAGCTTTAAGTGGAAAACTATGTTATACCTAACCTTAGGGAATAGGGAGTGCATTGGTTTCATTAATGTTATTGCATTTAAAGTGTGGGGGTTCGGAAAGAATGCAAGAAGAAAAAGAAAAAAAAATGAAGAAAAAGAAATAAAAAAAAAATTATTACAAAGAAAATGGAAAAATTTTGATGCAGGGAAAAGGAAGTCCAAAGAGAATAAATGTGTGTTATGGCTTGATTTGTCTAAGGACCAATGTTATTCTTATTCTCTTCGGTTGTATCTTGTCATTTTACATTAGCCCCATTACAACCATTCAATAAAGTCCTCTTGATTTGTGTTTGCATATGATTGTAAGTAGTGGAGAAGTAGAAGATTAACAAGCTTATGGTAATGCATTGTCTATTGAAGTGACTTGAGTGAAACACTTTGAACCATACACTAGAGAGTTGAGTTATATACACCATCTTGTGAGATCTTTCATGCTTGATCTATACACTTTGAATGATATTGCTTGGCTTGCATTTTTGAGAGGTTGAGAGTTGGATGTTTGATTGTTATAGAACTCTTGATGCTTTATTTGATCTTGTGTCCCTAAGTTCAGCATGTCTAAGGATTCATTGGAGAATTTGTTTATTTGTTTTGATTATCTATGATTTTTAGGTTACATGTTTTTATTTGCTTGATTGTGTCTTGCATGAGGACATGCAAGAGCTAAGTGTGGGGAAATTTGATCAATTGGATTTTTATAACATTATTTCCTCTCATTCCTAGCTTATTAATCCTCTTTTGTGCTTAATTGGTTGAATTGGATCATGTTATGATGTTTGAATTCTATTTGGGCTTTATTTAATTTTTCTAGTATTTGGCAAATTCTGATACTATTTTGGTTTCTAGACTATATCTTGAGTTGTAGAACTCCTTTCATTTTGATTCTTGATTTGTAGGAAAGCTAAGACAAAGGTACACAATTGCTATGAGAGGTCAGAAACCAATTCTGATGATAAGAAGCTAAAACTGGGCTTGGAAGAAGTCAAAATGCTGCATTCGCAGATCCTGAGCAAGATGCAGTATTTGGGCCATATCTCAGTCCACAGATGTCCGATTAAGCTTATTCCAGTGGAATTTTGAAGCTAACATCCAAGGCTACAATAGTCATTCAGGCCATGAATAAAAAAGAGGCCGTTTTCATAGCAGAAAAAATGGAACAAAGTGACAAACGAAATTTTTGAATTTTGAAATTTGAATTTTAAGTTGTTTTCGGCTCATCTCCTCTTTTCTCTTCTTTTTTCTCTCTCGTTTTTATTCTTCCATTTTTACTTTTTGTTTTCCTCCATTAATGGAGACTTATACTTTCATCTAGTCCAAGGATTGAAAAAGGATTGAGACACTCTTGAGGATAAGTTTCGCAATTTATTCAACAACAAATTCAGTTTCATCTCTTCCTTCTTTCTCCTTTTGCTAATTATGATTTCGAATTGAAGTTCTTTGTTTGGATTGATAATTGTGCAGTTATTTGATTACATATTATTCGGTTGATGTATGTAATTAATTCTTGAAGGAGTGTGAATTAGATTTTTAGGTTTGAGATCTAAGATTAATGGCATTGGTGAATTAAATTAACACAAATCGATTAGGTTCTAGAGGTTTCTGAACTTTAAGCGAATTGTGTGTTAATCGAATGCACGAGGGTTCTCGTGTGAATGCTTAATTTGAATTGAGGTTTCACTCAAATTTAATGTTAATCACTAATTTGTTGGTTGATGCATCTTCTTGGAATCCGATGATAGAGTGGTCGTAGTTCTTCTAAATTCTTAGATTAGAGCTTTTAATTCTTGTTAACTTTGGATTCTAATTAGTGTTATTTTATAAATCAAACCCCCTCTAATTTTATAATCATATAACATTATCATTGTTGGGAGACGACTCGAATTGCACCTCTTACTACATAATTTTTATGCAATTCGATTTTTATTAATTTATCCGAGCGCGACACTCGCGATTAGTGATCACTATTGTCAGTGCAAGTGATCACTCCAGACATCAAAGAGGAATACACACTGGGCGTTAACACTTTTACCAGTGAAAGTGATCGTTCCAAAGCTTAAAAGAAGAAGGGAGTCTGGATGTGGTCACTCTTACTAGCGAAAGTGAGTGTTCCAGAGAGTTCCTCAGAAGAACATGTTGTGCGTTAACACTCTTGCTGGCGAAAGTGAGTGTTCCAGAGAGTCTCTCATAAATCTCAGACATAGCGAGCTCTGCGTTACCACTCTTACCAGTGAAAGTGAGTGTTCCAGAGAAAGCTAAAAATTCAGCAAGCTCTGCGTTACCACTTTTACTAGTGAAAGTGAATGTTCCAGAGAGACTTCAACTTAGCAAGTTGTGCGTGTTCACTTTTATGAGTAAAAATGAACATGCGCAACCACTTGACATCGTGCGTTGCAACTCTTAGCAGCGAAAGTGATAGTTCCAGTTTTCAGAAACCACATGAGCCCCTGCGTGGCCACTCTTATCAGCAAAGTGATTCTCAGAATCGAGATTTCTATAAATACATGTTTAAGCTCAAAACTCAGGGTCTTTTGTTCATTTTCTTTTTTTCTATTAGATTCTCGTTAAGAGAGAGTGAGAGAGAGAGGATTGGGGTTTAATTTCGAAGCTCTAAGAAGAGGCATTGGATTGGAGCTCGTGGAGATGACTTCTCTGAGTTTCTTCTCTTCTTCTCCTTCTTTCTTTTTCTCTGTTGCAATGTGTGCTTAATTCGTCATAGTTAGGAGTTTATGGACCTTGAATTGATGTATTGATTCAAATTTTGCTTCTAAAATTTGAGTTCTTAGATTAATTGCATTGTTAATTCTGCTATTATTGCAATCTTTGAATGGAAATTCGTATGATTAATCAAAGAGGAACATTTGCCAATGGAAGTTGAGTTTGCTTCTCCGATCTGAATTAGCAACCAGGAGTGGGGATTTCTTAGGGATAAGGGAACCTAATTTTGCAATCCTAAGGTTCTAAGTCTTAATGCAACTTGAAATTAAACTTCACCTAAGGGATTAGGGTGGTTTAGTCCTTGTTTGGGTCAATGATTTAAGGGATTAAACTTTGACTATTAATAAGAGAAACTGACTGTCAATTAACCAATTGCTTGAATGTTCAGAGGCATAATTGAATTAATATTGACATTCTTGTGAAATAAATTCCTAACTATCTTTCATTCTTGTCTCATCTCAACATAACTGTCATACTCTATTTTTACTGTAAGTTTCTTACCTTTTAATTGTTCTTATTCCTTACTTTTTGAATGATACAACTCTTCCAATTGTTTGGCTTAACTTGTCATTTATCTGTGAAGTGATAATTGATTTTCTAATTTCCTGTGGAGACGATACTCTGATCTTAAAATTACTCATTACTTACTGCAATTCCTAGTGCACTTGCTAGTATTTAGAATTGTATCATCATGTCTGTATGAATCGACCTAGGTTTGACTCTATATTACAACATCTTTTGAAAACTTAGTTGTTTAGATAGCAACTTGGCATTGTCTATCAAATTGGGGCCATTGCCAGGGACGCGTTGTCAGTTTTGATTCGTTTTTGGGTTTAGTATTGTGTTTTTAATTTCTAATTCATAATTTTGTTTTTGCTTTGTTTCGTTTATATTCTTATTTGTTCATTTTATAGTGTGTGTTTAATTTCAATTTTCGTCAGTTTGTTTTTGTTTCATTAAATTTTGCTATTTTAGTGAATTTTGAATTTTAGATTATCTTTTTAATTTTGAATTTGAGATTCAGACTTTATATTTTTAAAGATTGGGTTAATAGCGTATTGTTGTAGAATTGCGTGATTTGCAGAGATTTTGTGTAGATTTTGTAGAGATGAGGAACAACGAATAAGGATCCCTCAAATTTAGTTTAAATTCATTTTTTTTGAAAAAATAAATTTTAATTTTAAATTATTTTTAAATTTGAATTTTAAATTATTGTTAAGATTTGATTAGATTTGATTTAGTTTATTTTGGGTTTAAAGATAGGATTAGTTTTTGTTTTAGATAAATTAGTTTTAAATTTAAATTTTGAAAAAAAAAACATTTATCTAACCAATTTGCTAATTTAAATTTAAATTTTAAATTTTTTATTTATTAAATTTTGTTATTGAAAAGAAAATTTAATTAATATTTTTTTAAAAATTAAAAAAATAATAAATTTAAAATAATTTCTATTTCTATTTTTTATCACATTTTCTATTGTAATTTATTTGGTTGTTTTTTATTTTTATTTTTATTTTTTCCTTGCACATTTTTATTATTTGATTTCTATAAGGTTTATTCGTTCCCTCACACACCACTAATCATGCATAACATGAGTGATGCACTATACCTTGTCTAAGTAAACTTTAGGTTTAGAGGAGTTGTGTAGTAATAGCAATTTGGATGAACGTCTTGTTTGTCTATCACGAAAATTTCAGCTAAAGCTTATCTTATCTATATAAGCCCCTACATATAGTATACTACCTACTGATTAAGGATAACTTTATGAAATGAATTTTAGCTTTAGTGACATTTTATCTTTAGGCTTATAAACTACCCAAGGTAAGAATACATGTCGTAAATCAGTAGGTTAGAATTCTAGGAACCGTGATAGAACACTGTAGGAGCATATTCTTTTATTATCTCGCTACATTTTTTATTTTTTATTATTTATTATTATTTTATGAGTTGCAAAAATTATTGATATTATATTATTTATTTTATGCGTGGTGCTGTTCAAAATCACAAATTTCATCGTTTAGAATACTTTTCTAAATTTATTTTTATTTATATTTTATTTTTTATATTTATTTTTATTTTTGATAGGAAAAAATCACAAATAAATATTTTTTTTAAAAAAATATTAAAAATAGAAAATAGTTCAATTAAGTTAACTTTGACTTTGACTTTGTTAATCTTGATGACTTTGACTGATCTGCTTCTTGGTATATGACTATAACCAAATCTGGTCAATTACTAGCATTTGATCCTGTGATTGAATGCACTTGAAACAAGTTGAATAGACTTAAATTGGAAGGTAGTGTGCATAGTCATTATAGTGATACCTTTGATAGTGTTAGTGAGCATTCTAATTGTGATCATTCTGATAGCATGTCTGCTAATTGTCACATACCAACCCTTAAACGTCCAATATCCTGATGTGGATACTCAATTTGAGTTAAAATCTTGTTTATCCATTCGTTGCTTAAATTTAATGGTAATGCAGGTGAGGACCCTCATAAGCATATGAAGGAGTTTCACATAGTCTGCTCAACAATAAGGCCTCAAAGAGTGTTGTTAAAATTCTCTAAACACTAGCAAGTGCACTAGGAATTGCAGCAAGTAATGAGTAAATTTAAGATTAGAATATCGTCTCTACAGGGAATTAGGAATTCAATTACCAATTCACAGAACAATCACCATTTGAGCCATACAAATTTGGAAAGGATGTAACATGTGAAAGCAATGAACCAAAACAATACAAAGAATTAAACTTGCAGTAAAAACAGAATTTGAAAGCTATGATGAAATGAGATAGGAATGAAGAATAGTTAGGAATTTACTTCACAAGAATGTCAATATTAATTAAATTATACTTCTGAATATTCAAGCAATTGGTTAATTAACAATAAGTTTCACATATAACTAGTCAAAGGTTAATCCCTTAACTTATTGACCCTAACAATCCACTAATCCCCCCTAATCCCTTAGGTGAAGTTCAATTTCATGTTGCATTAAGACTTAGAACTGTAGGATTGCAGAATTGAGTGTAGTTATCCCTAAGAAACCCCTAATTCTGGTTGTTAATTCATATCAAAGAATCAAATCCAATTCACATTGGCAATTGTTCCTCTTTGATTAATCAAATGAATTCCCATTTAGAGATCACATAAAGTGCAGAATTAACAACTCAATTAATCCAAAAGCTCATAATTCAGAAGCAAGAATCAAATCAATACATCAATTTGAGTTCTATACACTCCTAACTATGGAGAATTATACAGACATTGTGACAAAGAAAGAGAAAGAAGGAGAAGAAGATAAAAAAACTCAGAAAAGCCATAGCCACGAGCTCCAATCCAATCCTTCTTCTTGAAGCTTCGAGGTTCGACCCCACTCCTCTCTCTCACTCTCTCCCAACGAGAATCTAACAAAAAAAATGGAAAATGAACAAAAGATCTCGAGTTTTGAGCTTAAGACATGTATTTATAGAAATCCCGATTCTGCGCGTTGTCACTTTTGCTGATAATAGTGGCCACGCAGACGCTCATGTGGTTTCTGGAAACTATGTTGTGCGTAATCACTTTTATGAGTAAAAGTGGTCACGCACAACTTGTCAAGTTGAGGGCTCTCTGGAACATCCACTTTCAATAATAAAAGTGGTTACACAAAATACTCCGAAATTTTGCCTTCTCTAGAACGTTCACTTTCGCTAGTAAGAGTGACCACGCAGAGCTTGCTGAAGTTCTGCCTTCTCTGGAATGCTCACTTTCACTGATAAAAGTGGTTACGCAGAGCCTGCTGAGTTTGAGGCTTCTCTAGAACACTTATTTTTACTGGTAAAAGTGGTTACGCCCAAACTTTACTTCTTCCTTTGGCTCTGGAGTGATCACTTTCATTGACAATAGTGATCACGCCTAGCCTGCATTTCATTGTTCTTGTGCTTTGGAGTCCAGAACTGCTATTCTTCCTCTTTCTTTCCATTGATATTCCATTTCCATGAACCTAGCTCAGATTATTCCTACAAAAACAAGCATAAATTTCACAAATATTAAGCTAACTACGTAATAAAAGAAAACCTTCAATCATTCTATTTTTCTAGTTTTTTGCTGTTTCTTACATGTTTTCCTTATCAAATGGGTTAGAATTATACTAAAATATGAGTCAAAATATGGATTCATCACTACCCCAAACTTGAATTTTTGCTTGTCTTCAAGCAAATCAAACTAAACTAAGGGTAAGTTCCTCCATTTTCAAATTCATTTAACAAACTGCTTTTCTCAAATTTTCCAATTTCCAATTCTGTGTTTTCTGCAGAATTTTCAATCGAGTTGTTCATCCAAATACTCATCATGATATTCATACTACATAATCATCATTGAGTAAAAATTGCTATCTATGTTCATATATTTCATTAAAATTCATGTAAGCACAATTAGTAAACATGATCACAACTCACTTGGAAGTGTTTCCCTCATCACTTAATAATGTTTAGGTACTATTTTCTCTCTAAATCATCAATTTAACTACACTTTACCATATGCTTGCCCATATTCTCAATCTCCTCTGCTTAATATAGTCAATCACACATCCAGAGGACTTTTTCAGGTTATAACATGGCTAAGGTCAAGGTAGGTATTGAACAAAATGGGAAATAATACATGCACTTTCAAAGGATCAGAGACATTTTGAGTGAGTGAATTTAAAACTAGCATGGAACTGCACTATTTTTCACTAATTCTCTCAATTATGCAGCACACAGATTCATTCATGCAATAATTCTAATTTTCCTTTCTTTCTTTTCTTGCTTTCATTCACTATTTTCCTTTTCATTCCTTTTTCTGCAGTACTTTGTTGCATATTCATATTTTGCTCTTTTCACACTTTTGCTGCATATTTTTCATTTTTCTGCAGCACTTTTGCTCTTTCTTTCTAACTTTTTGAGCTCAAAATTTAGATAGCTTGCTAGTCCCCACCCCAAACTTAGAACATTCCTTGTCCCCAAGGAATTAAAATGTGGATGCCACCCCAAACTTAGTTTTAAAACTCATTCTTGATTAAACTCACTATGCCTCTTTTCATTTGAATGGTAAAATTGGTTTTTCAGCAAGGCTTATAATGAGGTAATTTCAAGAAAAGGGTTATTAAGCTCAAAGGGGTGACTAAGACAATTAAGAACAAAGAAGGCATTTAGGCTAACTAGGCATAGTCAAACATGGCCTCCATCATATATGTGAAAACTATAAATGGCATATTCAATCAAGAAACCAGACAAGTTCTAGAGGGTGTAGCAAATTATGATTAATCACACACGAAAAAGAAGCATGCAGCTCAAGTCTCACTAGGGTAGTGTAAGTGACATGTTAATCAATGAACTCACATTTCACTTTTCAGATTTATATGCACCTAGCGACAATCCTGCCTCATTTTGAAAATACAAGAGTGATTTCATTGTGAGAATAGGAAAAACCAACTTAAAAAAAAAAAAAACAAAATCAAACAGGATTCACAGAATTATCAATTAGCTTCATTTGATTCACAACCAGCAGTTTAATATCTATTATAGTATTTTGGTGTTTTTTAGAAACAATTCAGTGTAATGTGAGCTAACACATGAACAAGAGGTAGAGAATGAAACCCCCCTTTTCATGGTAACTTGTGCAAGTGTGAGCATCCATTGTGTGTGAGTGCTGTGATTGTGACATTCTCTGCACAAAACACCAAAATTCCATCAATTATCAGAAAAAAAAGTAATTAAAACTGCAAAATTCTAAAATGAACAAAAACTGAACTTCATTACAATTGAAAAGTGTAAAAATTGTTCTGGATAACTACTGCATTTATAGAAACAAAAATCCTAATTGTTAAAATTTACATAAACTGAAATTAAAACAAACAAAATTAAAATCCTAAACTATTCTTCTGCTCCATCCTCCTCCTCTAAGGTATCTTCCTCTTCTTCTAATTCTTCTTCTTCTTCTTCTTCTTCTTCTTCTTCTTCTACCACCTCTTATTCTACTACTTCTTCCTCTACTGGCTGTGGAATGTGTGTTTTATAAACTGGTAAATCCTTAAACATAAAGGATCGTAGGCACTGTGCATCTTTTGCCAGATCAAGTGTGTGGTACATCTCCTCTTTAGTCATTCCCAGCTTTTGTCCAATGTTGAGCAGCACACATTCCAGCAGCATTGTTCCAGCTTTGAGACTGTTGTGCAGCTCAGTTTGTCTTTCAGCTAGCTGATTTTGTTTTTCAGCCATCATCTTCAATGCATCTTTCATCAGCATTGGTTTCTCCTTTTTGTATTGGGAAGGAATGGGAACTACAGAGGTGCAGGAAGTGGTGGCATAAATTTCTTTTACCATAGATGCAGAGATGGGAGGTGCAACTCTGATCTTCTCTTGATATTCCCCAAACTCCACTCTTGCATCTTCACAAAGCAGTGATATGATCAAAGGAAAGGCCAGAGAATCCCACTTTGTCTTCAAAATATTCAGCATGCACTCACTATTATCTCCCCCATATCAATGTACATATCTGTTACTCTTCCAAACAGCAACTCAGCCCTCTTCGTTGCGAAGGTTGAGCTATGTTTTACTGGCATGAAAGAGTTCAGGATGAACATGCTCCATACCTTGGCAAAAGGTAGCAAATTCTTGGTCATTATACATTTTGGCTTCTTGGTCCGATTCAACTTCTAAGTTGTGCCTGGCCTGCCAATTTTCTCTAAAATCTGTACATAATCAATATTAGGGCTTTTCCTGAATGAGTTAAAGTCCAACTGTGCAAGGTTTCTTTCAGCATTGATGTCCAACACCCTGTTTATATTGGCAGATGAGAAATCTATCGTCATCCCTTTGACCATTGTGCTGTGCCTAGGGAATTTGTCACCCTTAAACTTGATGACATTTGCATAGAATTCCTAGGTTATTTCCCTCTAACCCAAGCCAACTGCATAATAGAAGGACTCCCATCCCATCTTCTAGATCCTCTCTCTGTATTCTGGGTAATTGTCCCCAGCAATTTTGAATGCTCTGTCAGGGACAATCTTCCTCCTCAGAATATTTGCCTTGAAGAAGTTCTCATGGGCAATACTTTTAAACCTTGGATCACAGACTTCAATTGGAGATGAAGCTGATGCACCATCTGTTCTGGCCTTCTTTGATTTAGGAGTATTTCTGAAGGTTCCAGCTTGAATGTTCCTATTGGATCTCCTTTTTGGAGTGTTGCTGGAAGATCCAACTTGATTCTTCCTAGAAGAGCCCATTGGTGTGTTCAAAGAGGTTTTGGCCATTTTTAGTTGCTACAATGCACAATAAAAATGTGAAAGTTAACTTCTTGCAAAACACCAGTTGCCTAAGTATAAAGTTCTGTACTGAAGAATTTTTAATCAAACCATTTACAGAAACTCTCTTCTTCTAACAACTTAACATGCATTCTGCTATAGTGATGAGTTGACATACTATACACAAGCACCACTACACATTATTAAGCATTAACAACCAGAACATGTTAACTCCTAATATATCAATTTATTGTTCACATTCTAAGAGCCTTTCATGTTAACGCAGAAGAAGCATTTCAGGTTATCAATCAATCTTTCAACAAACTCTGTAATTTTAGGAGAAGACTATTTTAGCATAAATGGCGTATCAGTATGTAGATAGAAAAGTAAAAGTGCACAAATTTGAACAACCATATTCAAAGAATTTTAAACTAATCTCCCTAATTTTGTAACTTTTGAGTACTCACTTTCTCAGAAAAATAGGGTGATGTAGAGGGATTATGATCAGTTTCCACCTATTTTAAGGCACAATTATGCAATTCACTCATGGTTGGTAGAGAACATTTTATCAGAGTAATGCAGAATTGAATTCAGAATAATAGGTAATTTCAAGTAGTCATTTTCAAAAATTTCCATTCCCACATAATATCAGAACAGTGTCACATTGTCCTCATCAAATATTTCACTGACTTCTATTTAAGTTGCTTAAATTTTTGCAGGTTTTATTCAGAGAAATAGCATAATGTAGATTCTAGTTTCCCTAAAAATTCATATATGACAGTTAAACTCAATTAAGAGTAATGCCCTACCAATATAATCAGAATAGTGCACCATTACCACCAAATGAATTCGATTGTATCCCTAAATAGCAATTTAAGAATATGTACACTATTAAAGTACAACTGAGTAACAGCAAGGCACATTTTACGTTTTAACTGTTTACTAACATAACTTTGCAACATTCAATCTAGTTCCACCATAAATTTCAGAAATTTATGTCCAATAATTCTAATTCCTTTTTCACTTAAGCTTTCTTTTTAGGTCAACTAAGTTTCTACACAAATTTTATTCAGATGAATGGTATACTACAGATTAGAATTTCCCTCAAATTTCATACATACCACATAAACCCTATTTAGAGTAATACCCTATCAAAATAGTTTGTCATTACCCCAACATGGTTACCCAAAAACATTAAGCACAATAATCCACAGTTTCAGAGAAATGAAGGTATGCGTACCTTGCAAGGAAATGCAGAAATGAGTGAGAAAAAGCTTGTTGTCACTTGTCGACCCACAGAGAGTTTGAAAATGTAGAAGACGTTCAGAGAGAAATTGGATTTTGAGAGTGAATGTGTGTGTGTGTGTGTTCACGCTTAGGGAGTATTTATAGTTAAGCTTGGCACGTGACCTCTTTTAAAATTAAAAGTGGACGTTGCATCATTAAATGGTCTCGGCATTATCATTATTCTTAATCAGAGTGAGTGTTTTAGAGAGTTGATTTTTTAGGGTGAGGGTTGCGTTATCACTTTTGTTGGGCAAAGTGATAACGCCCAGCCTCGTGACTACTTTTTTGAATAAAAGGAGTAACACACAAAGATTGAAACTTTACTTACCTGTGCGTAGACACTTTTGCCAGGGAAAGTGAGCGTTCCAGAGAGTATGTTTTCTCATCTGCCTCTGCGTGATCACTTTTGTCAGTAAAAGTGATTGTGCCATCAGAGATTCTCAAAATGCATTCTCTGTGTAGCTTCTTTCCTGCAAAATAGTGACTCCTTTCATTAATCAAATGCCTCTAAAACCTCAATTAACTCACTTCTCACACTCTAATCCTTCAATTTACTTCTCACAACCTCAAATCTCTACTTGATTATGGTATTCAATTCAAAAAATTAGATACAGTAGCATATTTGAAGAATTTGCATAGAATTGTAAAACATGAATATGCAGAATCCTAAACCATCAAATACACATTCACTATCTCAAATATCTAATCAATTATGATATCCACTTCAGAAAATCAAATGCAGCAGAACTTGCAGAAAATTATAAGGCATGAATATGCAGAATTATAAATTGCAGAAACTATAAAATATGTAAATATGAATTGCAAACTTCTAAAACAATACAAAAAACTTAAAATGAGTTAGAAATGTGAGTTGCCTCTCACAAAGCGCTTCTTTAATGTCACTAGCTTGACATTAGTTGTTCCTCACTCAAGAGGAACCAATTTCAAACACACTTGGGCTTTCTCAATTTGACCTCCAAGGTAGATTTTCAGTCTTTGCTCATTCACTTTGAATTTTCTGCCATCCTTGGGATCTGCTATCAGTACAGCACCATATGGTGAGACTTCGTTCACTATAAAAGGTCCAGACCACTTAGATTTTAACTTCCCTGGAAACAATCTCAACCTTGAATTAAAAAGTAACACAGACTGCCAGGTTTGATATCTCTTTTCAGAAAAAATATGTCATGCAGCTTGTTGGTCCTTTCCTTGTATATTTTGGCATTTTCATATGCATTGAGTCTGAACTCATCCAATTCATGTAGTTGTAGCAGTCTTTTGTTTCCTGCACTAGCTTGGTCAAAATTCAACCATTTTATAGCCCAAAAGGCTTTATGTTCTAGCTCCACTGGTAAGTGGTAGGCCTTTCCATACACTAGCTGATAAGGAGACATGCCAATTGGTGTCTTGAAGGCTGTCTTGTATGCCCACAGAGCATCATCCACTTTCTTGGACAAATCCTTCCTTGAATTACTCACCACCTTCTCCAAAATCCATTTTATTTCTCTATTGGAAATCTCCATTTGACCACTTGTTTGAGGGCGATAGGGTGTAGCTATTATATGCTTAACTCCATACTTCTCTAGGACTGATTCTAGATATTTGTTGCAGAAATAGCTTCCTCCATCACTTATCAGAATTCTAGGAACTCCAAATCTTGATAAAATGTTCTTTTTGATGAATGAAATAATAGTCCTTGCATCATTGGATCTGGTAGGAATTGCTTTCACCCATTTGGACACATAGTCCACTGCTACTAGCATGTACTCATTCGAGAATGAAGTAGGGAAAAGACCCATAAAGTCTATCCCCCAAATGTCAAATAGCTCTACTTTAAGTATGTTTTGCAGTGGCATCTCATTTTTCCTGGAAATTTTTCCCATTCTGTGGCATCTATCTCATCTCTCCACATAGTTCTTAGCATCCTTAAACAATGTAGGCCAGAAAAGACCAGATTGCAGGACCTTGGCTGCTGTCCTTTAACTACCATGGTGTCTTCCATATTCTGAACTATGACAATGCCACAAAACATCTTTTTGCTCTTCCTCTGGTATACACCTTCTCAGTAGCCCTTCTATTCCAATTTTAAACAGCAAAGGATCTTCCTACACATAATATTTGCTGTCATGGAAGAATTTCTTTCTCTGCTGCCAACTCATCCAATTTGGAACATGATTTGTAGCTTTAAAGTTAATCATATTAGCATACCAAGGCTGGGATTCAATCTTGAATAAGCTCTCATCTAGAAACTCTTCTTTTATTTGCTCTACTTCAAATAGCATTGCCTAAAGTGGTAATCTTGACAAGTGGTCAGCAACTCCATTCTCCTTTCCTTTCTTGTCTTTGATCTCCAACTTGAATTCTTGAAGAAGTAAGATCCATCTTAATAATCTAGGTTTGGCATCCTACTTGGACAAAAGATACTTAAGAGTAGCATGGTCAGTGTAAACTATAACCTTGAACCCTATCAAATAAGACCGAAACTTGTCAAATGCAAAAACTATAGCTAATAGTTCTTTTTCAGTAGTAGTGTAATTAATTTGTGCAGGGTTAAGAACTTTACTAGCATAATGAATAACATGCAGTTTCTTGTCTTTTCTTTGGCCTAAAACTGCTCCTATAGCTACATCACTAGCATCACACATCAGCTCAAAAGGTAATTCCCAATCTGGCTTAACAAGTACAGATGCATAAATCAATTTCTCTTTCAAAGTATTAAAATCTACTAAACACTTAGCATCAAAAACAAATTCTGTATCCTTACCCAGCAACTCACTTAATGGCTTTGCAATTTGAGAAAACTCTTTAATGACTCAAAAAGCTTCTTATTCCTCTAACATTTACAGGTGAAGGCAGCTTCTCAATTACTTCTACTTTTGCACGATCCACTTCCATTCCCCTTGCTAAAATCTTATATCCTAAGACTATCCCTTCTTGTACCATAAAATGGCACTTTTCCCAATTAAGCACAAGATTTGAGTCTTGACAATGCTGCAAAACAAGAGATAAATTAGCTAGACACTGATCAAAAGAATTACCAAATACAAAAAAGTCATCCATAAAAACTTCTATAATTCTTTCAATCATATTAGAAAAAATGGACAGCATATACCTTTGAAAAGTGGGTAGAGCATTACACAGCCCAAATGGCATCCTCCTGTATGCAAAAACTCCAAAAGGACAAGTGAATGCTATCTTTTCTTGGTCTTTTGGGTCAACTGCAATCTAGTTATAACCAGAATATCCATCTAGGAAACAATAGTAGTCAAACCTAGCCAATCTCTCTAGCATTTGGTCAGCAAATGGAAGAGGAAAATGATTTTTTCTTGATGCATCATTCAACTTCCTATAATCTATGCACATTCACCATCCGGTTACTGTCTTAGTAGGTATTAATTTATTTTTTTTCATTTGGAACAACAGCTATACCTCCCTTCTTAGGCACCACATGAATCGCACTTACCCATGAACTATCTGAAATTGGATAAATAACTCCTGCATCTAGTGGTTTCATCACCTCTTGCCTCACTACCTCCTTCATAGTTGGATTAAGTCTTCTTTGATGTTAGACAACAGGCTTGCAATTTTCTTCGAATAAAATTTTGTGCATGCGAAAAGAAGGATTTATACCTCTCGAATCTGAAATCTGCCATCCTAGTGCAGATTTGTGCTCTCCTAACACTCTTAAGAGCTTTTCTTCTTAGTCTTTTTGCAGATTGCTATTTATTATTACAAGTTTGTGGTGGCCTTCTTCAAGAAACACATACCTCAAATGAGAGGGTAATTGCTTGAGCTCCACCTTTGGCTCATCTTTCTTCTCTTCTTCTTGATGTAGTTCTTCCTTGAGTTGGTTTATTTCGTTGTTCATATAGGGAAGGGAATCTAATTGAAAAATGCAGTCTTTCACTTCCTCATTTTACTCTTCATGAATACTACATTTTGCTGCAGCTAATGTGCTTTTCGAAACTGCACTTTCATCAAATTTCTCCAAGGAATGTGGTATCACAACATCTATTACATCAATCTTCATGCAGCTTATATCATCACTTGGATGTTTGATGGCCTCAAATACATTAAAAATGACTTTCTCCTCTTGTACTCTTAGCATTAATTCACCTTTCTACACATCTATTAAGGCTCTCCCTGTGGCTAAGAATGGCCTTCCTAATATGAGAGGGATATCCGCATCTACCTCCATATCAAGTATAACAAAATCTGTAGGGAATATAAACTTGTCTACCTTGACTAAGAGGTCTTCCACTACTCCATAGGGATATGTATAAGATTTGTCTGCTAGTTGAAGTGTTATCCCTGTTGGCTTTACCTCTTCAATTCCCAGCTTCTTCATAATGGCTAAAGGCATTAAATTTATGCTTGCTCCCAAGTCACAAGGAGCTTTTCCTATTGTCCAGTTTCCAATAGAGCAAGGTATGCTAAATGACCCTGGATCCTTCAACTTTTGAGGTAGTTTTCTATGCAAAATGGCACTACACTCTTCAGTGAGTGATACCAATTTTTCCATATGCAGCTTCCTCTTTTTAGACAAGAGCTCTTTCATAAACTTTGCATATGAAGGCATTTGTTCTAATGCCTCTGCAAATGGTATATTAATTTAGAGCTTCTTGAACACATCAATGAACCTTTCAAACTGCTTTTCTTGTCGAGGATCTTGTACTCTTTTTGGAAAAGGTAATCTCTTGTACTACTCTTCATTAATAGGTTTGCAGGCCTGCTCAAATCTCTGTTTCTTGCCCCTCTTTTCTTGCTTGTTACTGCAATTTTCTTCTTCTTCTCCCCTCTTTAGCATAGTGTATTTTCCACTTTCAAAATCTTCTTGTTTTAGCTCACTTTCCTCATTCAAATTTGTGACTTCATTTTTCTTTCTTAGGCTGGAGACCACTGGCTCCACTTCTAGTGGTTATGACTTGGCATTGCTCCTTTGGGTTCATTATTATGCTACTAGGAAACCTTCCTTCATCTCTATTTGCAAGTTCCTCAGCCAACTGCCCAATTTGTGTTTCTAACTTCTTTATAGAACTTTCTTGATTTTTGAAATTAGTTTCTGTCACCTTCATAAACTGCAGTAGTGTCTCTTCAATTCCATTCACTTTCCCACTCAAGGGTCTTGAATTTGAATACCCTTGGTTTTTCTGATATTGTGCAGAAGAACTTCCTTGAAAATATTGTTGTTGGACTTGAGGAGCTGCATTTTGGAAAGGTGCAGTAGTTATATTTCCTCTTGCAATAGAATTATGTGAATTCCACTTAGAAAAATGTTGTCCTCTATTGTTATTTAGCTGGAAACCAGGTGGATATGGTTGCTGTGGCCTTTGATAATTGCCCATATAGTTGACTTGATTGGATTGTTCTATAACTATGGGATCACAAGCTCCATTCACATGGTTGCCACCACGAAAATCACAACTCATTTGTGAATTTTGAATCACATCAGTCTACATGTTACTTATTTGTTGAGTCAAAGCAACAAACTGTTCAGAAAATTGTTGATTCTGAAGTTAATTTTGAGCAAACATGGCTTCTATGGATTTTACATCATATCCTCCTCTCCTTGAAACTTGTCTTTCATTCATATTCTGATACATCGAAGATGTCATCATTTCTATGATTTGCTGGGCTTCTTCCAAAGTCTTTGAACTCAATGAACCACTAGCTGCTGCATCTATCATGGTTTTAGTAGCAGTAGTCATTCTATTATATAATGTTTCAAGTTGCATCCACTCAGGTATGTAGTGATGAGGACATTTCCTTAATAACTCCTTATATATTTCCCATGCTTATACAAAGGCTTTCCATCTTGCTGAACAAAAGATGTAATCTCTTCTCTGATTTTTGCAACTTTTGAAAGGGGAAAATACTTTATTAGAAACTTGTTCACCAAATCAGCCCATGTTGATATACTCCCTTGTGGTTGGGCTTGAAGCCAGCACTTGGCTTTATCCCTCAATGAGAATGGGAATAATCTAAGTCTGATTGCATCCTCACTTACCCTATTGATTCTGATTATGTCACAAAGTTGCAAGAAATTGGAGATGTGCAGATTTGGATCTTCTGAATGACCTCCAGCAAATTGGTCCTGTTGTACAAGATTTAGAAGTGCAGGTTTTATCTCAAAGTGGTTAGCCTGAATTGTAGGTCTCAGAATAGAAGAACTGAATCCTTGTAAATTAGGAACTGCATAGTCCCTTAGTGTTCTTAGTCTTGGTTGTTCTCCCATCTTTATTTGTCTTGGAATCTTACTAGGTTGAGGTGGTGGTGTAGAACTTTCGTGTTCCTCCCTTTGTCTTGGAATCCTTGTAAATACCAAAGTGGCTTTATTTTTGTTTTTCCCTCGCATATACAAATCAAAATGAAACAAAATTAGACTACAAATTAGTATTTAGAAATTCACAACAGAAATTATGCAGAAAAATATCAGTAAAAACATATAAAACTCAAGTCTAGCAGCTGCAGAATTGTAGAATCATGCAGAAATTATTTACTATTATTCTATACTTATCTAATTAAAGGCAAAACAGAGTATTTATATGTAATACGAAATTTGAGAGAAAAATTCTGAAATCAAGAACTCAATCTAGCAATTTTTCTGTTACAAATGATATTGAAATACAAAATTCCCCGTCAATAGCACCAAAAACTTGTTGTTAAAATTCTCTAAACACTAGGAAGTGTACTAGGAATTGTAGCAAGTAATGAGTAAATTTAAGAATATTGTCTCTACAGGGAATTAGGAATTCAATTACCAATTCACAGAACAATCACCATTTGAGCCATACGAATTTGGAAAGGATGTAACATATGAAAGCAATGAACCAGAACAATACAAAGAATTAAACTTGCAGTAAAAATAGAATGTGAAAGCTGTGATGAAATGAGATAGGAATGAAGAACAGTTAGGAATTTACTTCACAAGAATGTCAATATTAATTCAATTATACTTCTGAATATTCAAGCAATTATTTAATTGACAATCAGTTTCACATATAACTACTCAAAGGTTAATTCCTTAACTCATTGACCCTAACAATCCACTAATCCCTCCTAATCCCTTAGGTGAAGTTTAATTTCATGTTGCATTAAGACTTAGAGGCGTAGGATTGCAGAATTAAGTGTACTTATCCCTAAGAAACTCCTAATTCTGGTTGTTAATTCATATCAGAGAATCAAATCCAATTTCCATTGGCAATTGTTCTTCTTTGATTAATCAAATGAATTCCCATTTAGAGATCACATAAAATGCAGAATTAACAACTCAATTAATCCAAAAACTCAAAATTCAGAAGCAAGAATCAAATCAATACATCAATTCGAGTTCCATAAACTTCTAACTATAGAGAATTACACAGACATTGTGACAGAGAAAAAGAAAGAAGAAGAAGAAGAGAAAAAACTCAAAAAATCCATAGCCACGACTCTAATCCAATCCCTCTTCTTGAAGCTTCGAGGTTCGACCCCACTCCTCTTTCTCACTCTCTCCCAATGAGAATCTAACAGAAAAAATGAAAAATGAACAAAAGATCTTGAGTTCTGAGCTTAAGACATGTATTTATAGAAATCCTGATTTTGCGCGTTGTCACTTTTACTGATAATAGTGGCCACACAGACGCTCATGTGGTTTCTAGAAACTAGAACTATCACTTTTGCTGCTAAGAGTTGCAACGCAGAAGGTTGAGATATTGTGCGTAATCACTTTTACGAGTAAAAGTGGTCACGCACAACTTGTCAAGTTAAGGGCTCTCTGGAACATCCACTTTCAATAATAAAAGTGGTTACGCAGAATACCCTAAAATTTTGCCTTCTCTAAAACATTCACTTTCGCTAGTAAGAGTGACCACACAGAGCTCGCTGAAGTTCTGCCTTCTCTGGGATGCTCACTTTTGCTGATAAAAGTGGTTAGTGATGATGCGAGATTTTGCTACTCGTTATGCACAAAGATTGTCGTTAATCCTCATCAAATATGCAAAGAAATGTATGCAATACTAGGGTGTTGTCCTAGGTTGTCTCCAAGGAATTTTTGGTTAAGAACATACATCGAACAAGTGTAAACATATATTTTAAAGCAAGTAAATTGGGGGGAGGTTTGTCAATTTCCAGATTTTAATCAAGAGCAAAATATAAACTAGTAAAATTCAATCAATTAAGAAGAGTAATCCCTAGTCAATCAATGAGTTCTATCACTATTCTTCCAAATGATTCAATAATCCCCTATTTTTCCCTTGAATTAAGTTAATCTAACAAGCAAAAATTAACTTTAGCATCCCAATTAAAATTAAGCATCTTAATGGGCTCCAATCTCTATCCCTAAGATTAAGCAATCTTAAAGATTAATCAAAATTAAGCAATTTTGGATTAGAATTTTGTTTGGATGATTTAGGGTTCATTAAGCAATGTTCTCCTCATGCAAATTTCATTTCATTCAGAGATTGGGGTTAATAAATCCAAGGAAAGAAAGAGTAATATTGCCATTAAACCTAAGAATTCAAGAACCATGTCAGTTGACTAGGAATTACAAGAGAATTTAGCCCTCCATGTGGATGGGCTTCACAAATGAAAGAAGGAAATGCAGAAACGTAAGCAACAACAATGTAAAATCAATGAGAATCAAAGGGAAATTGGAAATTAAAACCTATAATGGACCCCTGGCTGTCACCCAAGGATTCCAAGCTCTCAAAATGCTCCAAAAGTGGCTAAAGAATCTAAGGAAATATAAAAAGCTCTGTACCCTAATTTCTCAAATTCTATTTATAGTGCAGAAATTTTCGCCCAAAGTGACAACTATGGTTTCATAGTGATAACGCGCAGCGTTCCAAAGTGATTACGCATATTCCATAGTTATAACGCGCAAGGTCTGTGATTTTGGCCTCTCTGGAGTTATCACTTTGGCTTCATAGTGATAACGTGCAACGCCCCAAAGTGATTACTCTCGCTCCATAGTGTTTACGCGTAGGTCCTGTGTTTTTGCCCTCTCTGGAGTTGTCACTTTGGCATCAGAGTGATAACTTTGGCTGCTCTAGAGTGTCTACTATGGTTCCATAGTAGCTACGCGCAGGATCTTGTACTTTTTGGCCTTTCTGGAGTTGTCACTATGGGTTCATAGTGATCACTCTGGTCTACCTTTCTGGAACAAGCTTGCTGTAGTGTTCACTATGGACTCCAAAGTGATCACTTTCACCTCAAACTTTCTCAAATGCTAAAAATCCATGGAAAAAGTCTAGAAACTCCTGCACAATTATTCAAATGATCAACATTACAAACTATATCTATGTAAATCAATGTAAATTAACCTAAAATTAAGAAATCTATTATAAATTGACCAAAATGATATTTTTATGTTATTTACAACCCTAAGTTTACTTTTTTCTATTAAGAAACATTAAAATAACAAGTAAAAATCCAATAAAATGTGGATTCATCACAACCCCAAACTTTTGCTTGTCCTCAAGCAAATCAAAATTCAATAAAGTCAATTGTAAGAGGGTTGGATTTATCCAAAAATTTTCTTCAAAATTTGCATTCCAAAATTAAACTCTAATTGACACTTCCAATGTTTCCACAATCATGGATTCATTCAACAAAGAAATCATGCCCAATTCAATTAATTCCAAGCAAAGTCCTACTAAACTGAGCCAAAAATCTAGCAAGGTTTTATGTAATCCACACAATGCAAAGAAATTATCTAACTCAAAAGATGGTGTTTCACTTTTCACTCATCCATATTTCAGGCTAAGTGTTTTCCCTCAGTTCATGCAGTTTGCCTCACCCTACCATATGCTTGCCCAGGTTCTCAATCACCTTTGCCTAGATACAAGGAACCACCTATCAAGAGGACTTTGTTGGTCACAATTGTATTAAGTTAGGTCAAAATGTTGATCAAGGAGGGTCAAAAGTTCAAGTGGGTTTTTAAGAGGAGGGAATTCCTTTAACTAAGAGTGGAATGCATAAAATGATGCAACAAATGATATTCAAGCACTCTTTCACCATATTTTTCATTTACTTTGCCTTATGTGGAGAATTCTTTTTCTATCAAAATGAGTTGCTATATTTTTCTTTTTCTTTTTCTTTTTCTTTTTCTTTTTCTTTTTCTTTCATCATCATTTTTTTTAGACTTTGACAATCATTCTCTTCTTCAAATTCAAGCAATATTTTTTTGACATCTAATATTGACATGTAAAATCCTCACCACCCCAAACTTGAGAGCTTGCTTGTCCTCAAGCAACTACAATCATAATCAGCACCCCAAACTTAATTTATTGCATTCATTCTTGATGCAACTCAAAAGAAATACCTTTATTAAGGGAAGGAAGATGTTTTTGCAGATTAAGTTTGGCAAAAGAAGGAATGTAAAACAAGGGAAGTTAGGTGTAAAGGTGTTGAAGGGTTGGTGGGTGCGTGCAAAGATGGGCTCAATTAGCTAGATGGAAGATTGCACAATGCATATTCAACAATATGTGATTACAATTCACCTTACAAGAAAATATGCGCAGCATGGTAGGAACAAAAATATTCAAAAACAGAGGATGATCATGAGTTGAATGGGAAGTGCAATCAAAATATAACTACGGAATTACAAAACTGGACTATATTAAAAGAGAGATAAGGAAAATATTTTTGTATTTTCATTTAACACTGTGCAAGAAAATTAGACTAAGAACAATGGAAACAGAGGTAAAGAGATCACCCCCTTTCATAGAAAGTAGAATCACAACTCATGGGTCAAATTCATGCTCCTCTTGATGAAACTGAGAGCACTTTATGCACAAATATACATAGAATTCAGTATAGGGAGCAAATATAAAGCCAGAAAATAGAATAGATATATATAAACGAAAATGTTGGAGATGTTCAGATTAAGAGGAACAATAAGAAAATAAAGCAGTAAAGGTGGAAACTGAAATGTACGATATTTACAAGGAATTGATGGTTAGCAGTAAATACAGGGAAATATCAGAAAGTAAGTTAAAAGTGAGTTCAGTGAAAAAGAAAAAACTAAGACTAGATAGCATCTTCATCGGAGCTGGAAAAGGAAGAATTATCATCATCTGCTTCTGGAAGGTCGTCATCGGAGGTACTGGAGCTGTTGTCATCGGCTTCAACTCTGGTAGGGGCAGGTGGAGGAAAGGGTGGAAGGTCACTCTGGACTGCTGCTCGCAGGTAAGGGGCACTGAAAGTTGGAGCTTCATAAAGCTGTGTGGTAGTCATCCCCAGATTTTTCCCTATATTCAGCAGCATAGTGTCCATCAGAGTCATGAAGGCCTTCTGCCCAACATGAATGGAATCCTGCCTCAGAGCAAGCTGCTTCATCTGCTCCCTCATCCTCATTGGAGTATCCCTCCTGTAATCAGCTGGTAGAGATAGTCCTAGGTCAGCATTCTTTCTGGGTTTGAAGAAGTCCTTCACCATTGCAGTAGTAACAGGAGGGGCTGATCTAATCTTCTGCAGGTAGTCCCCAAAATCTACCCCAGCGTCTTAGCACAGCATGGTGATGATGGATAGGAAACCCATGGAATCTCTGCTTCTGCTCAAGATGTCCATAATGGCACTGCTGATTACCTCACCCACATGGATGAGCATTCTTGTCAGAATGGCATAAATAAGCTCTGCTCGCTTCACTGCTAAGGTAGAGGAGTGGAGGACCGACATGAAAGAACTGAGGATGAAGACACTCCAGATTTTTGCTGCAGGGATGAGGTGCTTGGTGGTCTAGTTCTTGGGTTGCATCTTGCAGTCAAACTCCCAATTCTCACCTTCTTTGCAAACAGTTTCAAGGATAGGCTTGTAGTCCTTATCCTTTTGGATGCTGAAGGTTGTAAAGTCCAGTTGGCCAGCTGACTTATGCACAGCTGGGATATTCAAAACTCTTTGGATGTTGGAGGGGGTGAAGTTGATCAGTTTTCCCCTCACCATGCTGTGTCTGGGAGGGAGAGTGTCGCTTTTAATCCTCATTGCGTTGGCGAAGAACTCTTGGGTGATTTCCTTCCACCCATTTCCAGCACAGGTTGTAAAAAGGTCCCATCATCTTTTTTGAATCTCCTCCTCAAATTGGGGATAGGTGCCTTCTTGAATCTCAAAGTTACGGTCTTGCACCAGCTTCCTTCTCAGGATATTTGTTTTAAAATATTCTTCATGTTCCAAGGACCTAAACCTCGGGTCATGGTTAGGAAGAGGTGCAGAGGAAGAGGCACCAGTTGTTTTGGCCCTTTTGGACCTTGGAATGCTCTTCTTTGGTGTGTTGACCATTTTTGCTGCAAAGAAAAAGGAAGTCTGTGTGAGATATTCTGCAGCAACGATGTATATCAAACAAAATAATATTCAACTAACTGAGACAGCAAACCAGAACATCAGGAATAGGATACAATGCGAGGTGATCACTTTATGGTTCAGGCAAAACAGCATTAAGACAACCAAATTGGACATAGGAAATGATGCAGCAAACTGAAATTAAGTGCACATGAAGCAAACAAGTGGTAACAGACCATTCTGTATGGCAGCAAAAATGTCAAGAACTATGCAGATAAATAACAAGGATGTTCAATTTTAATTTGCAGAGAGCATTTACAAAGAATAATGCATGGTTGCAGTTAGGGAAATTTAGAAATTATCACAACAAAAGGACAAATGCAACTACAATTGCACTCAACAACATTTTGAATTTCAGTATGGCTTCAGTACAGAGAAGTGCAAAATGTATGGTTAGTTATGATGCACAGAATTCAAAAAGCAATCAGGAAGACGAAGCAATTGGATTAAAGTTCAAAGGAATTCTTCACTATGAATACAACTGGACAGCAAGGTGAAAGTGATGTATGATGCATTATATGCAGATTTCCAGCACATTAAAGAGGTGCACAGGGCCAATGGAGTGTGTGTAGTGGAAGTGCAGCAATGATAATATTCCCAAATGCCATTCTGATTTTCAGATCAAATAGTCACTTTTGCAGATTCTAGGAAACACTATGGGGACATATTCAGGACCAGATTAACTAGAGCCACAAAAGAGGGTTGTGTACTTAGCCATAAATTTAACAGTTGCAGCACACATTAAGCATTATACACAAGCACCAACATAGTAGAATGTTCAACTTCAAGCATTTTTGCAGGTGGGAGTGGCTATCCGAAGGTCCAACAATTCTAAATTCGACAAAATAACCAAATTAAATGCTCCAGCATCCTACAAACAGGCAAGCATCCTATAATGACAATTGTCCATTATCAGTTTCAGTCCAGGAATTGTCAATTAAAACATGCAAAGTAAGCACTCTTGGGGTGACTACCCTAGGGTTGAACAATGCAGTATGCAACAAATTAACCAATTAACTTCTGTAATCACTTCCAAACAGACAATTACATTCCACATTGTAGTTGAGATTTATTAACCTCAATTTTTTGAAGCCCCAAATTAAATTTGTCAAAACAACAGCGAGCACTTTGGGGTTCGACAATGAGAGAAACTGCAGAAATTCACCCATTACACACCCTTTGTCCATTTTAATCAAGCTATTGACACCTCAACCAACAGAAATTATGCAGAAATAACAATTTATGAGGCTCCAGTTTAAAATCCCAAACACAGTGGGCACTTTAAGGGTTAATCAGATAAATTTAATCAAATTAACAGTCTCTATTCATTCGAATCATGCAAACAAACCCAGAATATCATGTTTTCCTAAGCAATTTCAATTCGAAAACCCAGAATTTAAAAACCCCAAATTATTGAATGAAGAACCCTAATGTAGAAAGAAGGGAAATTTTAAGAATTACCTGGATAGGAGCCTGAGAGAGGTGCAAAATTATATGACTGGGTGAGTCTTAGCATAAACCAATGCAAAAAGGGAGGGAATTTGCAGAAAGATTGGAAGTGGGGGTGAGAGTGCTCAGAGGTTTAGTGAGAGTGGGTGAGAGAGTGAACACTTTCAGTTTATATAGGTTTCTGGCATTATCACTTTCAAACCATAGTGAACACGTGCATTTGTATTTAGCAAGTGAAGTGGAACGCTTAATCAGTATGGTGTGAAAGTGATAACTACAGAGAAGGCTTTTGGTAAAGTGGCTTGCGCGTAGTTACTATGAGATGGGAGTAACTACGCGTATCAAATTTAGTCCTGGAGGTGCCTCTATAGTTATCACTTATCACTATGGAACCAAAGTGATAACTACAGAGAGCCTTCTATATTCCAGTCATCTGCGCGTGTTCACTATGAATTGGGAGTGATGACACGCAGACCCATGACCCAAAAACCTCTTCAAAGTGATCACTATAGGCTGAAAGTGAAAACTACAGAAAGTGGATTCACTTGCCTTAGCATGAAAGTGACTACTATGAAATGGAAGTGGACACCTTGGATAGGTCTTCTTGCATAGGGACTTCCTATGGTCTCTGCATGAATTAGATTCAAAATTTAAAACTGTCCACTGTAACAAGAATGAAGAATATGTAATAAAATCATGTTTAATGCATCTCAATTCACAGCTCAATCATAAAAAATACTTATTGGATGAAAAGAACCACAAAGAATAAAAGTAAAAATAAAATAAATCTTAATCAACTTGTGAGTTGCCTCTCACATAGCGCTTCTTTAACATCACTAGCTTGACGTATGAAATTATTTATGGGAGCCAAGGGATGAGTTTTGCAAGGTGATATCAAGTTAATCTCCTCAACTTCTTCCAAGGTAGCTGAGTTTTGCAAGAATGGCTTCAAGCAGTGCCTATTCACCATAAAACTTTTACTAGTGGAGTCACTTATGATCTCCACTGCACCATGGGAAAACACCTTTGTAACAGTGAAAGGTCCAAGCCACCTTGATTTAAGCTTTCCAGGCATGAGTTTAAGACGAGAATTAAACAAGAGAACCTTTTGACCAACATAGAACTCTTTGCTTGAAATCTTCTTATCATGGTATTGTTTGGTCTTTTCCTTATAAATTCTGGAGTTCTCATAGGCCTCAAGACATAGCTCCTCCAACTCTTGCAGCTGTAATTTCCTCTGCTCTCCAGCTGAATCATAATGGATGTTGCAAGCCTTTACTGCCCAATAAGCTTTGTGTTCCACCTCAACTGGCAGATGGCAGGCTTTTCCATAGACCATCCTGTATGGTGACATTCCCAAGGGTGTCTTGAATGCTGTTTTATGTGCCCATAAGGCATCATCAAGCCTGCGACTCCAGTACTTTCTGTGGGGTTGCACTACTCTCTCAAGTATTTTCTTGATTTCTCTATTAGAGAGCTCGGCCTGCCCATTTGTCTGTGGGTGGTAGGCAGTGGAAACTTTGTGTACAACTCCCTATTTCTTCAACAAGACTTCCATAGTCCTATTGCAAAAATGACTTCCTTGATCACTAATGATGGCCCTAGGAATTCCAAACCTACAAAATAAGTTACTATGAACAAACTCTGCAATAACTCTAGCATCATTAGTTCTGGTGGCTTTAGCTTCCACCCATTTTGAGACATAATCAACAGCAAGGAGTATATAAAGAAAACCAAAAGAGGAGGGGAATGGCCCCATAAAATCAATACCCCAGACATCAAAGATGTCACAATAGAGAATGGGCTGTTGGGACATCTCTTGTCTCCATGTGATTACTCCTCCCGCTCTTTGACATCTCTCATAGGTAGAATATGCTTTCCATGAGTCTTTAAAAATAGATGGCCAATACAGCCCTGCATCCAACACCATCCTTGCTGTCCTCTGAGGCCCTTGATGACCTCCTACAGCTGAGGCGTGATAAAACTGCAGTATGGATGGAATTTCTTCATTAGGCGCACATCTTCTGATGACTTGGTCACTACAGAATTTCCATAAATAAGGGTCATCCTAAACGTAATGTTTGGCATCACTCCTTATCCTATCCTTTTTAGCCTTTGGTCCACCTGCTGGAAAAACTCCTGCAGCAAGAAAGTTAACAATATCAGCATACCATGGTGCCTGTGAAGCATACAACTCCAAGAGTTGTTCATCAGGAAAATCATCAAAAATTGGAATAGGGTCTAGAACTCCCTCTATCCTGCATCAAATTCTTGAAGTAAAAGCATCCATCTTATAAGTCTGGGCTTAGAATCTGTCTTTTTCAGCAAATACTTCAAGGCAGAATGATCAATAAAAACCACAACTTTTGACCCTAACAGATATGATCTAAACTTGTCTAGTGCAAAAACTATGGCCAATAATTCTTTTTCGGTTGTGGTATAATTACATTGTGCTAAATCCAAAGTTCTAGAAGCATAATAAATGATATGAGGAAACTTACCAACCCGTTGTGTCAATGTGGCCCCCACTGCAAAATTGGATGCATCACACATAAATTCAAATGGTGTGGTCCAATCTGGAGGTTGGATGATGGGTGTGGTGTTCAGGGCTTCCTTAAGCATATTAAATGCTTCTTTGCACTTTTCATCAAAGTTGAACTCAGCCTCTTTTTGCAAAAGCTTGGACAGGGGAATGGCTATTTTGGAGAAGTTCTTAATGAATCTCCTATAGAACCCTGCATGGCCAAGGAAAGCACGAACCTCTTGAATGCAAGAGGGGTAAGGCAATTGTGTAATAACATCAAGTTTTGCAGGATCTACTTCAATTCCCTTTTCAGATATGATATGGCCTAACACGACACCTTGCTCTACCATGAAATGACATTTTTCAAAATTCAGCATAAGGTTAGTATCAATACTTTTTCCAAATTATTCAAACATGCAGAGAAAGATGGGCCATACACAGTAAAATCATCCATGAAAACTTCTATACAATGCTCCACTAAATCAGAAAAAATGCTTAACATACATCTTTGAAATGTTCCTGGGGCATTGCATAAGCCAAAGGGCATTCTTCTATAGGCAAAAGTGCCAAAAGGATATGTAAAAGTGGTTTTTTCCTGGTCTTCAGGTGCAATGCAAATTTGGAAATAACCTGAAAAACCATCAAGAAAACAATAATGAGACTTACCAGCCAACCTTTCCAACATTTGATCAATGAAAGGTAATGGGAAGTGATCCTTTCTAGTTGCTTGGTTAAGCCTTCTGTAGTCTATGCAGACTCTCCAACTATTATGGACTATGATGGGTATCAACTCATCTTTTTTATTCTTCACCACAGTGAGCCAGATTTCTTTGGTACCACTTGGACCGGGCTGGCCCACGTGCTGTCTGATATAGGGTAGATAATCCTAGCTTGCAGCAACTTGGTGACCTCCTTCTTCACCACGTCTAGAATAATGGGATTCACTCTCCTCTGAGGCTGCCTCACTGGCTTAGCACCCTCCTCCAATAATATTTTGTGCATACAAAGAGAGGGGCTGATTCCAGGGATATCAGCAAGGGTTCAGCCTATAGCTTTCTTGTGCCTCTTAATCACTTCTACGAGTTTCTCCTCTTGTTCTACATTTAGCTTGGTGGAGATTATCACTGGGAGCTTCTCATTTGCCTCTAGATAGGCATATTTCAGATGTTCTGGTAAAGGTTTAAGTTCCAGTGCTAGAGGTTGCTCCACAGAGGGAAGTGGTTTAGCACTCTCAATAGAAGAAATCTCTGCAACATTCAAATCAAAGGGGTTAGATTCAATTGTACTTGCTGATTTCAAAACATCACTTTCTTTCCCTATTAATTTGTCAATCTCTTCAATATTAGAATTTGCAGAATTCACATTCAAAAAGTCAGAAACACAAGAGTCACACATAGAAGAATTATTACAATATTCACAAATAGAAGTATCAATACATCCAGTAAAATCAAAAGAAAAATCTGTTTCTGAAAATTCAGAAAATTGTTCATCTATCAAATCATCAAATAAATCAATTTGGAAGACAGAATGTTCTTCAGATGGATGCTTCATGGCATCAAGTATGTTGAAGCGCACAATGCTGTCCCCAAACTCCATAGTAAGTGTCCCGACATGCACATCAATTTTCGTTCTTGCAGTCTTCAAGAATAGTCTTCCCAATATGATTGATGCAGCACTCTTCATTGACTCTCCCTCTTACATGTCCAAAATGTAAAAGTCAGCTGGGAAGATGAGATCATTCACCCTGACTAGTACATCTTCAACAATCCCAGCTGGGTTTGTTATGCTTCTATTAGCTAACTAAATAACCACACCTGTAGGCTGTAGAGGGCCAAGAGACAGGGAAGTAAAAATGGACAAAGGCATGACATTTATAGATGCTCCTAAATCTAGCATAGCATTCTCAATCCTATTATTACCAATAATGCATGGGATAGTGAACGTTCCTGGGTCCTTACATTTCTCAGGCATTGTGGACCTTTGTTTTTCAAAAAGTGCAGACACATTCCTACCCATATTTACCTTCTCATTACCCTTAAGACGCCTTCTATGGGTGCATAAATCTTTCAAGAACTTGGCGTACTTGGGTATTTGCTTGATTGCATCTAGTAGAGGTATGTTCACCTCTACCTTCCTGAAGGTCTCAAAAATTTCTTTCTCAGCCTCTTCAATCTTTTTACTTGGCTGAATAACTCTCTGAGGGAATGGTAGAGGAATTGGCCTTTCAACATTTTCTGCTACCTTTGGTTGGGTAGGAGTAGGTTTTGGTTGTTCTTGAGTCATTTCCTCTCCATTTTGACCAATTGCAGCTGGAGTACAACTTGAATCTTCCTTTTCTTTGGGCATTGTGGGCTCTTGCATCACTTTCCCAGACCTCAGGGTGATTACACTCACATTTTTGGGATTGACAACAGTTTATGCAGGGAGGTTCCCTGAGCCTTGAGATTGCATCTGGTTTAGAGAAGAGGCTAACTGTCCCATTTGATTCTCCAAAGTTTTGATAGTAGCCTCAGTTCTTTGCTGGAAAGTGATGTTGTTCATGGTCAATTGCTTAATGAGCTCCTCCAATGATGGTTCATTTTTCTGGGATGCATTTGGTTGTGAAGAAGATGGTTGATGATGGTGTTGGGCTTGTTGTGTTGATGTTGGGATTGATGGGGTCTATTTGGGCCAGCATGATGTGCTTGATATTGAGTGCCCTGCTGCTGGTTATGTTGTTGAGAATTGCTTCCCCATCTTAGATTTGGATAGTTCCTCTAGCCTGGGTTGTATCTATTGGAAGATAGATCCCAATTGGGTTGTTGCTGCGAATTTGGAAAAGGAAATTTATTAGTGTAAATGTTTGCAGCATAAGCCTGAGGATTACCTTCTAGAGTGTCAAACTCTTGTAGTATGGGGCAGCTATCAGTGTAGTGATTTATAGCTGAGCAAATACCACACAACATGGCTGGAATGGATGGGGGAGGAGGTGAAGATGCAGCAGCATTCTTTTGCATGGAAGCCAATTGCTTTAGCATGGATGCTAATTCATCAAGTTTGTGTTCCAGCTTACTAGATTCAGCAACTTGTACTTCACTCACATTTTTGGTAACAAAAGAATTTTGCCTTGTTGCAAATTGTTGGGAGTTGGTGGCCATGTTCTCAATCAGGTTGCGAGCTGCAACCGGAGTTTTGTCAACCAACGCCCTCCACTTGCGGCATCTATCATGCTTCGGTCCATAGGGTGTAGTCCCTCATAAAAGTATTGTATCAACAATTGATCACTAATTTGGTGATGGGGGCAGCTAGCACACAACCTCTTGAATCTTTCCCAATATTCATAGAAGGTCTCTCTTTCAAGTTGCCTTATCCCACATATTTCCTTTCTTATGGATGCATCTCTTGACGCTGGAAAAAATTTCTCCAGGAAAAGCCTTTTCAAATTGTCCTAACTAGCAATGGATCCTGGAGGGAGATAGTAAAGCCAATCCTTGGCTGCATCCATCAGAGAGAATGAAAATGCCTTTAAATTGACATGCTCCTCAGGCACACCTTGTGGCCTCATGGTTGAACAAACAATGTGGAACTCCTTGAGGTGTTTGTGTGGATCCTCACCTGCAAGGCCATGAAATCTTGGCAACAAGTGTATTAGTCCAGTTTTTAGAACAAAAGGAGTATCAATATCAGGATACTGTATGCATAAAGTTTGATATGTTACATCCTGTGCAGCCAGTTCCTTTAATGTTCTTTCATTGTCAGCCATTTTTTCAATTTCAAATTCTAATGAATGGGGTGATGAATAGATAGATGAAGGAGATGAAGACTCCTCAAAATGTTCAGAACTATTCCTATGTGTTCTAATGCTACTATGAAATGTCCTATCAATCTCTGGGTCAAGTGAATACAAGTCTCCAGGATTCGATCTAGTCATGCACTAGAAACTAATTATAAGGAATGAAAAGAAGTAAGCTAGATGAAACAACAAAAATGCAGAGAAAATCAGATGACAATTATGCAGAAAACTAATGTCTATGTGTAGTAAAATGAAGCAAAGAAGTTAAGCAACAAAAATAGAAAAGAAATTACAACTAATTGCAAGAAAACGCAACACAAGCTAACAAATTCTGCAGAAATGTGCAGCAAAAACAGAGTAATAATGTAGAAAAACAGAAAACAGAGCACTAAAACAGAGCAACTAACAAGTTCAATGCAAAATTAACACCAAACATTCCCCGGCAACGGCGCCAATTTGATGATGCGAGATTTTGCTACTCGTTATGCACAAAGATTGTCGTTAATCCTCATCAAATATGCAAAGAAATGTATGCAATACTAGAGTGTTGTCCTAGGTTGTCTCCAAGGAATTTTTGGTTGAGAACATACATTGAACAAGTGTAAACATATATTTTAAATTTATATTGGCCATTTTCATAGGGTTAGGCGGTGACATTGATAAGCTTAAGACCTTCCTCTTGAACTCTTACCAAACGCAATATCCACATATAATTCAATAAGACTTGTAATACTTTGATGTTGATACACACTAATCATACAATCAATGTCTTTATCATCATATATATCCAATGCATTGTATTGTTTAGCGTTTGAATCAACCATAAAACGAGAAATTATTCTAGATATGATATGATTATTCAAACCGACACCCAAATTGGAACTTGGGCCCAAAGGCGCCAGGAGGCGAGAGAGCGGTGGGGATTCCTTCCTTTGAGTCCTAGAGTCATATCAAAGGAGTTTCAGTGGCCCAAGAGCAGTTTTGCACGCGTTCCTTAGCCAATAAGCAAAAGAGGACCCAAGCGAGACCCAAATTGGAATTTGAGCCTAAAAACGTCAGGAGGCGAGAGAGACAGGGAACTTTTCCTATTAGTCCTCATAGTCACTTCCAATGTGTTTCAGTGGCCCGAGATGAGTGTTGCACGCGTTCCTTAGCGACTAAGCAAAATAGGACTCAGACGAGACCAAAATCGAAATTTATGCCCAACGGCGCCAGTAGGCGAGAAAAAGACAGGGCAGTCTTCCTATTAGTCCTAGTAGTCACTTCCAAGGTGTTTCAGTGGCCCAGGACGAGTTTAGCATGTGTTTCTTAGCCAATAAATAAAAGAGGACCCAGGCGAGACCCAAATCGGAATTTGGGTCCAAAGGCGCCAGGAGGCGAGAGAGAGACAGGGAACTCTTCCTATTAGTCCTAGCAGTCAGTGGCCCAAGAAGAGTTCTGCATGCATTCCTTAGCCAATAAGCAAAAGAGGACCAAAGCGAGGCCCAAATTGGACTTGGTTCCAAAGGCGCCAAGAGGCGAGAGAGAGACAGGGAACACTTCCTGTTAGTCCTAGCAGTAACTTCCCAGGTGTTTCAGTGGCCCGAGAAGACTTTTGCACGCGTTCCTTAGCGACTTAGCAAAAAAGGACGCCAAGAGGCGAGAGATAGATAGGGAACTCTTCCTATTTGTCCTAGCAGTCACTTCCAAGCTGTTTCAGTGGCCCGAGATGAGTTTTGCTTAAATTGAAATTTGGGCCCAAAGGTACAAGGAGGCAAAAGCGAGACAGGGAACTCTTCCTAATATTCCTAGCAGTCACTTCCAAGGTGTTTCAGTGGCCCAAGATGAGTTTTGCACGCGTTCCTTAGCGACTAAGCAAAATAGGACTCAGGCGAGACCAAAATCAGAATTTAGGCCCAAAGGCGCCAATAGGAGAGAAAGAGACAGGGAACTCTTCCTACTAGTCCTAGCAGTCACTTCCAAGGTGTTTTAGTGGCCCAAGATGAGTTTTGCACGCGTTCCTTAGCGACTAAGCAAAATAGGACTCAGGCGAGACCAAAATCAGAATTTAGGCCCAAAGGCGCCAATAGGAGAGAAAAAGACAGGGAACTCTTCCTATTAGTCCTAGCAGTCACTTCCAAGGTGTTTCAGTGGCCCAAGACGAGTTTAGCATGTGCTTCTTTGCCAATAAGTAAAAGAGGACCCAGGCGAGACCCAAATCAGGATTTTGGGTCCAAAGGTACCAGCAGGCGAGAGAGACACAGGGAACTCTTCCTATTTGTCCTAGCTGTCACTTCCAAGGTGTTTCAGTGGCCCGAGAAGAGTTTTGCACGCGTTCCTTAGCGACTAAGCAAAAGAAGACCCAGGCGAGACCTAAATTGGAATTTGGGCCCAAAGGCGCCAGGAGGCGAGAAAGAGACAAGGAACTCTTCCTATTAGTCCTACCAGTCACTTCGAAGGTGTTTCAGTGGCCCGAGATGAGTTTTGCTTAAATTGGAATTTGGGCCAAAAGGCACAAGGAGGCAAAAGAGAGACAGGGAACTCTTCCTATTAGTCCTAACAGTCACTTCCAAGGTGTTTCAGTGGCCCGAGATGTGTTTTGCAAGCATTCCTTAGCGACTAAGCAAAAGAGGGCCCAAGCGAGACCCAAATTGGGGGGAGGTTTGTCAATTTCCAGATTTTAATCAAGAGCAAAATGTAAACTAGTAAAATTCAATCAATTAAAAAGAGTAATCCCTAGTCAATCAATGAGTTCTATCACTATTCTTCCAAATGATTCAATAATCCCCTATTTTTCCCTTGAATTAAGTTAATCTAACAAGCGAAAATTAACTTTAGCATCCCAATTAAAATTAAGCATCTTAATGGGCTCCAATCTCTATTCCTAAGATTAAGCAATCTCAAAGATTAATCAAAATTAAGCAATTTTGGATTAGAATTTTGTTTGGGTAATTTAGGGTTTATTAAGCAATGTTTCCCTCATGGAAATTTCATTTCATTCAGAGATTGGGGTTAATAAATCCAAGGAAAGAAAGAGTAATATTGCCATTAAACCCAAGAATTCAAGAACCATGTGAGTTGACTAGGAATACAAGAGAATTTAGCCCTCCATGTGGATAGGCTTCATAAATGAAAGAAGGAAATGCAGAAACGTAAGCAACAATAATGTAAAATCAATGAGAATCAAAGGGAAATTGGAAATTAAAATCTATAATGGACCCCTGGCTGTCACCCAAGGATTCCAAGCTCTCAAAATGCTCCAAAAGTGGCAAAAGAATCTAAGGAAATGTAAAAAGCTCCGTACCCTAATTTCTCAAATTCTATTTATAGTGCAGAAATTTTCGCCCAAAGTGACAACTATGGTTTCATAGTGATAATGCGTAGCGTTCCAAAGTGATTACGCATATTCCATAGTGATAATGCGCAAGGTCCTGTGTTTTTGCCCTCTCTGGAGTTGTCACTTTGGCAACAGAGTGATAACTTTGGCTGCTCCAGAGTGTCTACTATGGTTCCATAGTAGCTACGCGCAGGATCTTGTACTTTTTGGCCTTTCTGGAGTTGTCACTATAGGTTCATAGTGATCACTCTCGTCTACCTTTCTGGAACAAGCTTGCTATAGTGTTCACTATGGACTCCAAAGTGATCACTTTCACCTCAAACTTTCTCAAATGCTAAAAATCCATGGAAAAAGTCTAGAAACTCCTGCACAATTATTCAAATGATCAAAATTACAAACTATATCTATGTAAATAAATGTAAATTAACTTAAAATTAAGAAATCTATTATAAATTGACCAAAATGATATTTTTATGTTATTTACAACCCTAAGTTTACTTTTTTCTATTAAGAAACATTAAAATAACAAATAAAAATACAATAAAATGTGGATTCATCATTACGCAGAGCCTGCTGAGTCTGAGGCTTCTCTAGAACACTTTTTTTTGCTAGTAAAAGTGGTTACACCCAGACTTTACTTCTTCCTTGAGCTCTGGAGTGATCACTTTCATTGACAATAGTGATCACGCCCAGCCTGCATTTCATTATTCTTGTGTTTTGGAGTCCACAACTGCTATTCTTCCTCTTCCTTTCCATTGATATTCCATTTCCATGAACCTAGCTCGAATTATTCCTACAATAAAAACAAGCATAAATTTCACAAATGTTAAGCTAACTACATAATAAAAGAAAACCTTTAATCATTCTATTTTTCTAATTTTTTTGTTGTTTCTTACATGTTTTCCTTATCAAATGGGTTAAAATTTCACTAAAATATGAGTCAAAATATGGATTCATCAAGGAGATCCAGAAGACCACATTAAGCTGAAGGCTTTTCCATTCTCCTTGGATGGTGCATCGAAAGATTGGCTATATTACCTGTAGCCAGGGTCTGTCACTTGCTGGATAGACATGAAGAGGATGTTCCTGGAGAAGTTCTTCCCTGCTTTGAGAGTAGCCACAATCAGAAAAGAGATTAGTGGCATCAGACAATTTAGTGATAAATACATATTTTACTAGGTTTTTATGTAGTTTTCTAGGTTATTTTTGATAGAAAATGTAATTTGGAAAGTAAAAACTGCACAAAAATATATAAATGTTCAATAAAGTAAATTCTTGTCTTTAATAATTCAAATTTTGTGAATTTGATAGGATTTTGTGTAAAAATTGATCACTGGGCAAGTGTACCCATTGTCAGAGTAATATTGTGAAAAATAGAGTACCAAGTGTCATAAAAATTTGGTGTGTAAAAATCGATCACTAGACAAGTGTACCCATTGCCAGAGTAATATTGTGAAAAATAGAGTACCAAGTGTCGTAAAAAATTGGTGTGTAAAAATCGATCACTAGACAAGTGTACCTATTGTCAGAGTAATATTGTGAAAAATAGAGTATCAAGTGTCGTATGCACAGAGACTGTTTTTAAGAATTACTTCCTTAATTACCCAATTGTTAATGAATATTAAAGAGAAATTATGTTGATAAAATTGCTAAAATAAGAGAATAATAAATTAAAAGAAATAGATTTCTTATGATAATAAAATATAGAAAAGTATGACTAAGTGTATTCAAGAGAAATAAGCGAGTATCTAGATTGTAAATCCTCCTAAGTATCCAAATAACTGAAATTCTCCTTCAACTACTTAGTTATAATCTCTTATTGCTGCAAGAATTTCTGAATTAAACCAATACCTTTCTCAAGGATAATGATTCCTAACCCTCGGTTGATCAATCGAAATCTCTTCCTTAATTAATAACCCTAGGTTGCATTAAGTTCATTATGAATTCCATAATTAGGGTTATTCCTAATACAAAAAACTTACATCTTTCTATCTCTAGAAATACATTCAAGTCTTTTTAATTGAGCAATGTTAATTTCATGCAGAATTTTTACTCAAAATCAAACAAGAAAACAAGATAGGAGAAAATTGATACTACTCAATTAAACCCAAGAGAAGTAAACATGAAATAACATTAAGAAGAATTTCAGAAGGTTTGGTCACATAGGATTCATTACGTCTAGATACTCAAAGGAAAATTAGAACCTAAACATGTAGAAACTACAATTACAAAAGAGAGAAATTAAAGAGATTGATTCCATTCTCCAGCCATTACTGACTTCTTCTTTCCCTAGAACTGCGTCCCTTAGGTTTCTGTGTCAAGTTTTCCTTTATACCAGTGGTCCCATGGCTTATCTTGTCGCAGAAGTTTAATTTTGACGTAAGTTAAAAGTACACGCCCTATGTACACAGCCATGTACTTTGGCCGTGTAAATCTCTGGTATCTAAAAATTACTCTTCACAGCTTTTCTAGGAAGTACACGCTTATGTACACGGCCATGTACTTTGACCGTGTATATCTCTGGTTTGGATGATATATTTCAATTGATGTGACCAACTAGATACACACCCATATACACGGGCGTGTACTTGCTCGTGTATATCTCTGGCTTTATTGTGTGCTTGATGTGTGTATCCAGTAAGATACACGCTCATATACACGGTGTGTACCTGCTCGTGTATATCTCTGGTTCTAATTTTTGCTTCAATTCCCACTATCCTTTAAAGCTTTCACTTCTTGATCTTTTTCTTTCCTGAAATATGAACAAAATGGACTTAATAATAAATTCTCTCAATGAATAACTCAAAAATCTCAATTATCATTCATGAATTACGTTATAAGACCAAGTGTGAAATGAATTTATCAAATTCCCCTAAGCTTGAACGATTGCTTATCCCCACGCAAAGAAATGGATCAAATTTACCTTTGACAACAAATAATCAAATTCTTGATTTTTTTTATTTTTTTCAAAACTTTAGAGGGATAATAATTCTTAAACATCAAATTGTGCCTTTTTTTGCCCTCAACCTTTGTAACTTCAAACAGAACTGAATAAGGACCTTTATACCATTAAATCTTAAAAATCACACTTAAAATTTTTAATTCTTCCAAGGTGTTATTTTATTTTCTTCACTTTGAGCCATGATCGACTAACAGGGTGCATCTTATGCTCCATCCTAATTAGCACAAGGTATTAATGGACATTTCATCCCTTGCTTTCCACATCGATACTTCAAACAATTTCAGGGTTCTAGGATGTGGTATCCGGATATTGCTTGCAATCGACATTCAACTAGATATGCTTCTATGGCATGCTCTTTTATTTTTTAGCAGAGCCCCAATTTTTTTTTCAGATATTAATTATTCTATTAATTGCATATATTCTTACACATTTGGTATAGATTTAGGTTCCTCAAATCAGAAATGTCTTCTAATACTTCATTCGAGAAACAATTAAAAGTACAATTCAAATTACCAAAATAACTGCATATGATTTTTTTTCAACAAAACATTTTATTTATGTAACTATCCAGGAATATCATCTCTGATGCAAAAGAAAAACTAACTCAATATTTACTCAAGAACAAAACAAAAATTCAGTTCAGACATTTATAAGTATCCACCCCATACTGTAAGATTTGCGTTGTCCCTAATCAAATATAAGAATTAAAGTGAAAGCTGAAACTTCCCTGAAAAGCAATAGAAATAAGCAAGGAGTGGTGGGAGTTACAGCTAATTTGAGATTCAAATGAAGAAGAAACCTGATCAAAATGAATTTATAGGGAAATTCAACTCAGTTCAAAATGACAAAAGGAAAGAATAATCAAAATAACGCAATAAAGAAACAATAGCAATTTAAATTCTGAAAATAACATAAGTAAAAGAAATCTAACAACTAAGACTATCCTAATTGCAAACTAAAATGCTGCAACATCATTTGAGTAGATAGAAAGAGGGCTTACCTGGGTGTTTACATGGTTGGGTACACGACCATGTAGATGACTGTGTACATCATTGCCCAACAAAATCAAAGGGAAGCAAATTATATGGGCGTGTAAGCCAAGTGTGTACATCTGTGCCTTACCCACATCTAAGCAAAATAAAAGTACACGACCATCTACATGGTCATGTAAATGACTTATATCTCACTGCTCTCTCTCTATTTTTTTTCTTTTTTAGCAAAAATATATAAATAAATGAGCAAATAAATAACTATATTAAAATAAACTAAACCTACCTAACCTAAATTATTCAATGTAATTCAACAGTCAACATGAAGGAGTTTAAACTCCTCATTTACAAAAGTTTGAAGTTGATCCCTTCTTACAGTTTTAGCCTATGTTCATTCACCTTAAAGTTTTCTTTTTCTGGATGAGTTAATTCAATTGTACCATGAGAAAATACCTCATGCACAGTGAATAGTCCAGATGAACAGGGTTTTGGTTTACCTAAGAATAATTTGAGGCGAGATTTGTACAACAGTACTAAATCACCTTTCTGAAATAGTTTACCTCCCTTGATTTTTTTTATCATGGTAGACCTTCAATTCTACATCTGGTGGTTCATTAGTGGATGGGTTGGGTTGCTTCCTTGAATTCCACTCCAAAACTTCAAAGTTCCTCTTTTTCAATAATGGCTTGGTGGCTTCTAAATGACACCACTGTTCTTGAGTTAGCAAGCTTATATCATGTCTTCCTCCTTAATGAACTAAGCTTTTTTCCAAAGGGTCTAAAATCAAGAATTCCTATGCACACTCAGAAACACAATCATCAATTAGATTAATGAAGTAGCAAGAATCATCTTTTTTCAAAGACTTTTTCATTGCATCAAGAATTTTGAAAGTGACTTTTTCATCTCCAACTCTTAAAATTAACTTTCCATCACTCACATCAATTATAGCCTTTGTAGTAGCTAAAAATGGATGACCTAAGATCAAGGGGACTTCAATATCCTTGTCCATATCAAGAATCACAAAATCAACAGGAAAAATAAATTTGTCCATTTTTATAAGCACATCCTCAATGATACCCCTAGGATATTTAATTGACCTATCAGCTAGTTGAATACTAATCCTAGTTGGCCTAGGTTCCCCCAAACCCAATTTCTTAAAAACAGAATATGGCATTAAATTAATGCTAGCTCCTATATCAGCCAAAGCCCTATCAACTATCAACCTGCGCGTGACTCCTATTATTCACGAAAGTGAACATGCGCAGACCACGAACCTCTACGTTGCTACTTTTATGAAAAATAGTGATCATGCCAGAAAGGTGAGAAATTCTATAAATAAGAGATTAGCCAAGAAACTTGGGATCTTTTCTCATTTTTTTCATTTTCACACCTTAGGAGAGTTAGAGAGGGAGATTGGGGGTAACTTTCAAGCTCTGGACCTTGAGGAATCAGGCTGGGGATTGGATTTATGAAGAAATTATGCAGCTCCTCTTCTTCTACTCTTTTTCTTCTATGAACATGTTATGATTTCTTTTTGTTATGGATTGATGGATCAAATTTGGATATTGTAAATTGATTGTGGATCTGGATATTAAGATCTTGATTGTATTGAACGTTTAATTCTTTCCTTAATGCAATTCTTGAATTTGCTATTCAATTGAATTGAACCTAGAGGATTTTCATCAATAGAAGTTGAGTTAATTTCTCAGATCTGAATTGAATGTCAAGGTTATAGATATCTTAAGAATAAGAATTTGTGATCTTGTGATCTCTTAATTTCTAATGCCTAATGCAATGTTTGATTGATTTACACCTAAGGAATTAAGGTAGCTAATTTAATATTAGGATCAATGAGTCAAGGAATTGAACTTTGATTAACCTAGTGAAATTGATCATCAATACATTAAGGAACTTAAAGTTTAGATCTACTTCAGTTTTGCACTTGATAAAGAGGTGAAATCATTCCTAACTTCATTCACATATAATTTCATTACTAAAATTCATAGCTTTGTTTTGCTGTAATTTTCTGATTTCTACACTTTATTGCTTTTGTTTGCAAATGTTCAAAACATCTCAAATATTCGTTTGGCTCAACTAGTTATTGATTTGTAAAGTGGTAATTGATAGAACAAATCTCTAAGGACGATACTTGGGACTCAAACTGAATTTCAAATTTTATTACTTGCTACAACTACCTAGTACACTTGCTAGTTAGTGTTCTCTTAGCTTTGTGACAGTGCACCACAGGCCACATACTCTCCTCCTGACTCTGCCTCTGACTAACACCTTTGCTAAGGGGCGCATGACTGCGCACGTTGTATCTGTGAGGCGAGGTTATCCGGCGACCATCCATGGTGTGAACTGAGTAAGTCCTAGAATTAAGGGCATCAAGAATTTGTGATAACAATGCCACAGTGAGCGTGGCTACGTGCAATGAGTTCACCCGTGTGTGGATTATTTGATGGTGTAATAAGCGCATCTGTGCATCAATAAGGATGTAATATTTAAATTATTGCTTTGAGTTAGTTGATGAATGATCTAAAATATGTTAAGAATGTGTGGAAACATGTTAGGTGAGACTCTGTGCTTGTATGTGTTTGGTAGTGTAGAGTACTCACCCTTACATTTATTTTTCAGGTGAACAAGATGATCAGCACTGGGCTCAGTGAAGGGATGGATGATACTGCTATAGGACATATAATATTTATTAGCTAAAATGTATTATTTAAGTCATGCTATTATTTGATTCAAATTGTAATCCATCCTTATTTTGAAATACTTTGTGAATGATGCATTGGGAACTATTTGAATGAAAAAATTTTATTACTCCTATTTTGTCAAATTTATTTATATTTGGAAATTAAATTAAGGTGTTATAATTTGGTATCAGAGCAGTTCATCCAAACAAGACTGTGGTATCGGGCTGAAGCGTCCAAGCTATATGTTGATATGTTTTGTTTTCTTGAATTATAAATGTTGTTATTGATTGGACTTGTTAGATGTGGTTTACTAAATTATTGTTAGATTAAACTAGAATGGTTGGTAGAGGTAGAGGAGCTGGAGTCACCAATGACCTCCTAGAGCGAATGACCTAAGCTCTGGAGGCCTTAGTGCACCACCAAGACGCGGAGCCAGCTGAGTACCGAGGGTTGTCTGCCTTCACTAAGCACAATCCCCTTAAGATTGAAGGGATGTTCGATCCTAAAGGATCCCAGAGGTGGTTGGCAGACGTAGAAAAGATCTTCCATGCTATGGGGTGCATGGAAGAACACAAGGTAAACTACGCTACCTACATGTTATGTGGGGAGACAGAAGACTAGAGGAGGTTTGCCAGTCAGATGTTGCCACAAGAGGGTGGCTATATTTAGTGGGAAGCATTGAAGGCACTAGGGAATTATTTTCCTTGGGACTTGAAGAAGTAAAATTCCTTGAGCTAAAGCAAGGGAGTATAACAGTAGAGGAGTATGCAGCAAAATTCCAGGAGCTAATAAAGTACTGGCCTCACTACCAACATGAAGAGGGAGAAGAGGACTTGTTTGCTCAGTTTGAGCATGGGCTGAGACCAGATATCAGAGCTACAGTCAACGTGTTCTAGCTGACTAACTAGCCCACTCTGGCGTGATCACTATTCTTCATAAAAGTAGTTACACAAAGGCTTTTCTGATGTTCTTCATGACTGTAATGAACACTTTTCTTCACAAAAGTAGCCATGCTAAGGTTCGAGATCTACGCGGTTTCACTTTCGTTGGCAAAAGGAGACACACGCAACTTTGCAGTGATGGAAGGTTCTTTGGAACAATCACTTTTGTGAACAAAAGTGATAACGCGCAACTTGTTTCCCTAGAGGCTTCTCTGGAACGATCACTTTTGCCAAGAAAAGTGATCACGCGCACTTTGCTATGATTGAAGCTTCTTCCAAACGATCACTTTTGCTAGGAAAAGTGATCACGTGTGCTTTGCTATGATTGAAGCTTCTCTAGAACACTCACTTTCATTAATGAAAGTGATCACGCGCAGATTTCCTTCACTTTCAAGCTCTGAAACAATCACTTTCACCAGCGATAGTGATCATGCCCAGCTTTTGCTTTATTAAACCTTGTTCCTTGATTCTAGTTTTGCTACTTTCCTTCTATCTTTCCTTTGATCTTCCAACCTCATGAACTTAGCTCAAAATTTCCTACAAAAATATGATTGAATCATTAATTTCTACACAAAAAATTCATAAATTCTAAAACAACTATGTGTTTAGAGAAAACTTTAATCATTCTATTACTTTTATGAGCTTTTATGCTTTTTCCAATATGTTTTTTGTATCAGAGGTATTAAAACTAAGGTAAAATACTAGTAAAATATGGATTTATCAACATCGTCCTTATGTCAATCAACACGCCTCATAGGGAAATCCAGACATAAATATATGTATATATATACACACACACCCATACCTTAATAATTAAACATTATTACAAAATTTAGGGCGTTACAATTCTCCCATCTTTTTAGAGAATTTTGTCCCCAATATTCAACCCAACATACACAGATTATGCAAACAATCCATGATATAACTCTCTCATTCTACTCTCCGTTTCCCATGTGATATCTCCCTCATCACTTGAATTCCATATCACCTTCACCAATGAGATCTCCTTGTCCCTCACCGGATACATGTCATAAGACAAGTCTTCTCTTACTTGAACCGGGTGAAGATCAATCACATGGGAAGGATCCGGCACATATTGCCTGAGTTGTGACACATGGAACACTGGATATAGGTTTGAGAGGTTCGGAGGCAACGCTATACGGTATGCAGCAGGACCAATTCTACTCAGCACTTCGAATGGTCCAATGAACTTAGGAGATAGTTTCTGAGATTTCAGAGCTCTCCCAACTCCGGTCATATGTGAGACTTTCAAAAAACATGGTCACTCACCTGGAACTCCGAAGGCTTTCTCCTCCTATCATAGTAGCTCTTTTGTTGATCTTGTGTAGCCTTCATTTTCTCCCTGATCATCTTGATTTGCTCATTCTGCTTCTAGATCATATCCGATGCATACAAAGTAGCCTCTCCATCCTCATACCAGCACAGAGGAGTTCGACACCTCTGTCCATACAAGGCCTCAAATGGCGCCATCCCAATCCTAGCATGATAATTGTTGTTATAAGTGAACTCCACCAATTGTAGGCATTCCTCCTAACTCCCTTCTGCTCAAGCACATAAGCTCGCAACAAGTCCTCCAAGGACTGGATATTCCTCTCCGCTTGATCGTTGGTATATAGGTGATATGCCGAGCTAAGCTTCTACTTTGTGCCCAACGCCCTCTGCAAGCTTTCCCAGAACCTCGAGGTAAACCTTGGGTCCCTATTAGACACCACACTAGTCGGCACCCCATGCAGCCTGACTATCTCTCTTACATACAATTCTGCAAGCCTCTCTAACTTATACTTTATGTTAATCAGAAGAAAGTGTGTTGTCATAGTCAATCGGTCCACAATCACCCAAATGGCATCATGATTATTCCTGGTCCTCGGTAACCTGGACACAAAGTCCATAGAATTCTGTCCCATTTCCATTCAAGGATTTCCAATAGTTGCAACAATCTAGGTGGACGTTGGTGTTCGACTTTCACCTTCTGGCAAGTCAGGCATCTAGCCATGTACTCAGCTACATCTCTTTTCATTCCATTCCACCAAAAACTCTTCTGGAGATTCTGGTACATTTTGGTTGCACCGGGGTGAAAACTCATCTAACTCTTATGCGCTTCCTCAAGTATCATTTGTTTTAGCTCATCCACTTGAGGAATGCACACTCAATTCTGGAACTTAATCACTATGTTCTCATCACAATGTGAAATCATAGTCCTTGAGAAATTCCATCCACCGCCTCTGCTGCATGTTCAGCTCCCTTTGATCAAACAGGTATTTCAAGCTTTTGTGGCGCTCCATACAGGTAGTGTCTCCATACCTTAAGGGCAAAAACCACCGTGGCTAAATCCAAGTCATCCATCGGGTAGTTGATTTCATGTGGGCATAACTGCCTTAAGACATAGGCAACCACTCGTCCATCTTGCATCAAGACACACCCAAGTCCCTGCCTAGATGCATCACAATACACATCAAACTTCTGCTCCAGGTTGGGCAAGACTAACACAGGTGCTGAAGTTAGCTTTATTTTTAGCTCCAAGAAACTAGCTTCACACCCCTTAGTCCATTTAAACTCTTTTCCCTTATGGGTCAGCTTTGTTAAAGGCAATGCTATCTTAAAAAATCTTTCAATAAACTTTCTGTAATAGCCTGTTAGTCCCAGAAAATTGTGCACCTCAGTCACCTTCTTCCGTCTCAGCCATCCAGCCACTGATTCCACTTTTGCAGAGTCTACCATGATCCCTTAGAGTCTCACCATGCATATCTATAGTTATTCTAGCATATTTACTCAAGTCTAGGTACAAGCAACATTTCAAGCATTTAATTCCAGTTCATAACCGATGCACTCACGGCACCATAACAATTTACACACGTGCTCTTACCACACCTAGCCATGCTCACTGTGGCACTGTGATAACAGATTCACACCATGAATGGTCGCCGGTCACCCCTGCCTAATGGATACCGCGTGGGCAGTCACGAGTCACTCAGCAAAGGTAGTGGTCAAAGGTCTAGTCAGGGGGAGAGTGTGTGGCCCATGGTGCACCCACGCTTACTATTGGTGTCACCACCACTCTCTCTTTCCCAAAGTATTTCTACCTTCCTCATCTTCCACACCTCCAGTGTATCGCTGAACCATTTACAGCTTCATTACAACGACATTCAACATGCCCCATTCACATACATGTTAACCACACATTACTCATTCACAGCACACGGCACAATTATCCATAGTCATTAACATTACACGGCACATAGACCCATATTCGTTCGCACACACGGCACAAGTGCCCATACTTATTCACAGTATACAACCCACTAGCCCACATTCATCTACCACACACGACACATATGTCCATTTCATACACACAACATTTTGACAATTTCATGCCTTACGCCTAGGGCCCTCTCGCTACAGCGAGAATGCCTTGCAGCATCATCCATATTTAGCCAGTATACATATATCTACATGCATATATATATATATATATATTTAGTCTATTCTAGTCCAATCATAGTTCACATCATAACACACATATACACATCATCCTCATGTCAATCAACACGCCTCATAGGGAAATCCACACATAAATAAATATATATATACACACACACACCCACACCCTAATAATTAAACATTATTACAAAATTTGGGGCGTTACAAGACTGTATTTGGGCTCAAGTAATTCTCAGTCCAAAGGGACTTTATCTTAGAAGAGAAGTAATGGGAGTGGCTCAGGTTCAGGTTTTTCCCGAGGACCAATCAAATGCTTTAGGTGTGGAGGACCACACATAGTGAGAGACTGCCCACAACCATGGACAAACTGTAGTAATTGTAGGAAGTCAAGGCACACTGCCAATGTGTGCTAGGCTACTAAGAGGAGTAGTAGTATGAGCACAGCCTAAAGGCCTAAGTCGAGGGGAAGCACTTTATACGGGGCCAAAGCCAAGCATTCCTGGAAGAGTCTTTGCCATGAGTGGGGTAGAAGCTTCACAGTCTGAGGAGCTGATCAGAGGTAAATGTGTTATTAAGGGTAGGCTACTTGATGTGTTTTTTGTTTTAGGTGCTACGCACTCTTTTGTATCTGTGGATAGATCATGGTGGATTGTACAAAGGTAGAAGCAGTAGCTGGATGGCCGAGGTCGAAGAATATGATAGAGATTTACAGCTTTCTAAGACTAGCAGGCTATTATAGGAAATTCATTGAAGGATTTCCTATAATAGCCTGCTAGTCTTAGAAAGCTGTAAATCAGCCTTGCCTTTGACGAAATTGACCCGCAAGGGTAAGGAGTGTAAATCGACAAAAAGGTGTGAAGCTAATTTCCTAGAGCTAAAAATAAGGTTGACCTCAGCACCTGTGCTAGTTCTGCTTAACCTAGAGCGGAAGTTTGATGTGTATGGTGATGCATCTGGGCATGGACTTTTGTGTATTTTGATGCAAGACAGAAGAGTGGTTGCCTATGTCTTGAGGCAGTTGCGTCTGCATGAAGTCAACTATCCAACTCACGATTTGGTGTTAGCCGCTGTGGGTGACCATGTGTTCTTGAAGGTCTCACCTGTGACCGGATATGGGAAAGCTCTGAAATCTCGGAAACTATCTCCTAATTTCATTAGGACATGATAAATCCACATTTTACTATATTTTTAGTATAGTTTTTGTTAATAAATAAGTAGTAAAGTGTTGAATAAACTTAGGAAAATCATAAAAATTACATCAATATTCATAGTTGTATAAATAGTTGATAATTTTAGATTTTATTCCAATTCTGAACAATTTGACTTAAAAAGATTTAATTCTTGTGCAGAAGCTTGAACCGAAGATATTTAAGTTAAAGAATGAAGTGAAGAAAGTAGAAGAATTGAGCTTTAAAGATGAAGAATCAAGTGTTATGTGTTTGGCGTAATTACTCTGGGCACATAGAGTTAACACTTTGAAGAAGAAATTTATGAAAAGCAAGTGAGTAGTAACTTTAGGTGATGAAAGTGAACACTCTAATAGTAGAAAATATGATAGAACTCTGCGCGTGTTCACTCTAAGCACTCAAAGTAGCTACGCCCAAGACTAATTTGCCACAGAACTTTGTGCGTTAACACTCCATCCACTGAGAGAAACAACGCACAGCTGGGCGTTAACACTTCACCATTCACAGTGAACACGCGCAAGGTAAAAGCTTAGAAAACACATGCGCGTTAACACTTTAACCACTTAGAGTGTCTATGCAAATGTAACAGAATTTGGAAAATCACTTCTAAGTGTCAACTTTGGACGATTTGAGTTCCTAACACTCAAACTTCATTGCTAGAGGAATCAGGGTGAAGATTGGGTCTTGGAAGATGTTTTTCTGATCCTTGTCTTCTTCTTCTCTTATTTCTTCTTCTTCCATTGTAATGTTATTCTAAACCTTTTTGGTTAGGGATCTATGGATCCAGATTTGATATTGTGATGTGATTTTGAATCTAAACCTTGAGATTTTAATTGAATTGAGTATGTGATTTTGTTCTTAATGCAATTGTGAACTAATCCTTCATTCAATTGAACTTAGAGGAGTTTTCATCAATGGAAATTGAGTTTATTTCTCATATCTGAATCATGTGCCTAGGTTATTGAGATCTTAGGAATAAGTATCATATTCTAGTAATCCTATAATTTCTAGAACTTAATGCAATATTTGATTGAATTTCACTTAAGGAAATAGGGAGGTTTAATTAGATATTAGGATCAATGAGGCAAGGAATTGTCCTTTGGTAATTGAAATTGATTATCAATCAATTAAAATTTTTAAGAGTTCAGAACATTATTAGATTACAATTGAAAATCTAGTGAAGTGATTCCTAACTATCTTCCATATAGCATTCTTAATACAAATTTTATATTCTATTTTCACAGCACATTTGTTACCTTTTATTGTTCTTATTCCTTACTTTTACATGTTTACAAATCTTCCAATGAATTGTGTGACTCAAATAATTGTTGAATTGTGAATTGGTAATTGAAAACAAGATCCTAGGGGATGATACTTGGGACTCATATTGATTTCCAAATTTTATTACTTACTACAACTACCTAGTATTCTTGCTAGTTAGGAATTTTACGCAAAGAATACTGTTGTAATTTCAATCCAATTTGCATGTATCAGGCCATTCGAAGTGCTGAGTGGAATTGGTCCTGTAGCATACTGGATAACACTACCTCCAAATCTCTCAAACCTACATTCGGTGTTCTATGTGTCACAACTTAGGAAGTATGTATGTGCCAGATCCCTCTCACGTGTTTTTTTCCAACTTTCTCAATCATATTTTCTATACCAAATGTATTAAAAAATAAGATAAAATACTAGTAAAATATGAATTTATCAATAATAAATATTTTGTACTCGTGGGAGTACTTTTGTATGTTTTCTTGTATGTAAATCCATGATTGAATGATATGTAGGAATTTTAAAAAGTTATAATGATGTTTATTTGATTGATTTGGAATGATTGTACTATACGTTTACTGTATATGATAAGGACTTAGCTCATAAATGTTTTGTGCAAGTATCATCCTTATGATTGAACAGTACTGGATTATGGTGAAAGGTTAATGAAGCTGATTAAGGGCGTTAGTACTATATTCTGGTAGTATACCTATTTTGGACTTAGTCTGGAAGTGCTTTACCAAGCATGATCTTTTACCTAAGTAATGATTTTGACATGAAAAAGAGTATGGGATGAGTTCAAAGTATCAAATGAATCTAGTGTGAATAGTTACAAAAATACACTAGGGTATAGAGTCTGGAGACGATGGAAAATCTGGGAGAAATGTAGGGTGCTGAGTGACATTCGCATATGTTTACACTTTTTTTGAGAGTAAATACGCCACATGGCCTCACACTCATTTCCCGACTAAATTCCTAATTAGACCTTTGCTAAAGGGCCTGTTATTTACCTAGTTGTATAAGACCTCAAAAACTGTTAGAGGCATCGTATATTTGTGATCATAGTGCACTAAGAGTGCTTATTTGAAAGATAAATTGTAATGACTTGTGATGGAATATATGCATATGTGATTATGCAAGAGTAATTAATACATTATATAATTAGCTGATAATTGTTGATATTGCTTTTGAGATTGATATCATTATGTTTTCTTATATTCAATGACTATAATTATGCTGTGATATTGGTTTTTGAAATGATGTTATGTTTAAAAGATAAGATAGATGCTCATCCTTACTAAATTTTTCAGGAAACCCAGATGATTGCACCCTAAGAGAGAATTAGATTGATAGATAGTTCTATACATTGTAGATTAAATTATATATTTGATAAGTATCAAAGGTGCAACACCCTATTATATTTAGTTTATGCTTAAATCATAATTACTAAATTTTTGTTTATTGCATTACAGTAATAAAACTTTTGTTTAATCTGCTCATTCATTTCATATTGATTTAGTAGTAAATTTTTGGATGTATAAAAGGGTGAGACTTTATAAAAACAAAAATAAAAGAAAATTGAATATAAAATAACCTGAATAAACATAATAATTAACTATAGAAAGATAACTAGATATAAATATGTATATTAGACACCATGTTATTTACATATAGTCAGGAATACATATATAAAGACCACTACATACAAAAAGATCAGTGGCCCATGCTATTAAGGTGCAGTCCTAACGAGTCCTCACAGGATAATTTAGAACTAAGGTTAGCTGCATATCTGAGAACTCAATGTAGATCACTGTTGTTGCATTTATCATGCAAATCTAGGAATGAAACGGAAACTAAGTAGGGTGAGAATTTTGAAAATTCTCAGTAGGGCTATGTACTTCTATGTTGACATTGCTTTCATTCTCAGTTGCTTCAGTTTTTATTTAAATAAAGGTTTGTTAAACCAATCAGGTAATCTTTCAATTATGATTATTGAAAACATGATCCGAAGCAAAGTAAATTTTGTGTCTAACATTTGTTATACACAAGATCATAATGATTATGATATACATATATAAGTAATTAAATAAATAGTCAAAAGACTCAAAATGAATCATACATATGACATAATAATACTTAAAGTTGAAATTAAAAGCAACATAAAAATGAACTAATATTAATTAAAAATACTGTCAATGACATAATAATGACCTTAATTCTCATATAAGTTCCTATCCTTGGTCCCCTGGGAGTTCTTGGCCATAAGACTCCTGGGTAATAGTCTGCTTATCAAGATCGAGCTCGTTCTTATATAGGATTTATCATGTTTACTTTCCCCAATGCTCTCACCAACTTATTTTCTTAACTTTTTATCCGATATATAGGACTTTCTTATAACTTCCAATCATCTTAGACTTTCATAACTTTCATATTGTACCTCACATATCTCTTTTGAAATTTTACAATTTTTTCATAACTCTTACAAAATTTGTGTAGCATAACGTACCATATTTGCTTTCCAATGAATAGTGCTAGCTAACAAAAACATTCACATATCATAGCAAATAAATAAATAAATAAACAAATTGTAACTCCCCAAATTTTGGTAATATTAATTATTGTTATATATATGTGTGTGTAATAAGTATGAATATATGTATATTGTGGATGTGTGTGTGTGTCTGTGTTTATATATATATATATATGCATATGCATGACTGGATAGGGCTGAAATGGGCTAAGTGCCTAAGTACAGGGTGAGATACTGGGTTGTTCTCGCAGCAGCGAGAGAATTCTTACTGTAGCGAGAGGGCCCTGAGAGGAAGGACTGAAATTGTCACTTTCTCACTGCAGCGAGAGACGTCTTGCTATAGCGAGAGAGCGACAGTTTGAGGTGCATTTCTGGGTGCAATCTCGTTGTAACGAGAGGGTCTTGCTGTAGCGAGATTCTGCAGAAACTAAAGTGCAGTTTTCTCTAGTTTTTTCGCTATATCGAGAGTATGTGTTGCTGCAGCGAGAGTATTGTGATCAGAAAAGGATTTACAGGGGGTTAGGGTTCGAGGAGAGTTATTTCTCCCTCTCCCTTCAATCCTCTCATTCCCCAAAGCCCTATTCCACCGAATAATTGCCTCTAAAGCCATTTGGGAGCTTGATTGAAGGTTGAATCCGTGTAAGCAACACTTAGAGGTAAGTTTTAATGGTTAGGGTTTTGGTTTTTCATCCCTTTTCTCTGTTTTTGTGGTTTCCCTAGGTTCTCATGGAGTTTCTCTATGTGTTTAGGATGAAATCCGTGAGGGGGAGCACTTCTTGGTGGATTTAATGTGTAGGACGTCGATCTGAGGGAAGGGCGGACTCTATCCTACTCTTTTGTGCATGAATTGTTGTTGTTTTGCTGAATATTGTGTTGTGGCTGAGTTAGGGGGTAGGAAATTGCTGAGAAATGTAATGTGGGTCAAGTGCCGTGATGTGTGAACATTATATGTGTTGACCCAAAATTAATGGATTGTATGTAAATGTTGTGTGATAGAATGAGGGCATGTATGCCGAGTGTTGTGAATGAGTATGGGCACTTGTGCCGTGTATTTGAATGAATATTGTGAAAATGTGGGCCCAAGGGCTGTGTAATATAAACGATAATTATAGGTTATGTGCCGTGTGCTCTGAAATGGAATGTGAGTTGTGTGCCGTGTGTAAGCATACCGACTGCGGAACGGGTGCGCCACGGGCCACACACTCTCTTCCTGACTAGACCTCTGACCATTACCTTTGCTGAGCGACCCGTGACTGTCCACATGGTATCCGTGAGGCAGGGGTAACCGACGACCATTCGTGGTGTAAATCTGTGATCATAGTTCTATAGTGAGTGAGCTGTTGTGCGTATGCATGGAATTGTGTTTTGTACTTATGAATGTGAAATGTTGCCTGTAATTGTGTTTGTTTCAGGAATTGGAAATGTGCTGGAGGTAAGACTCTATGTTTGATTGTGTTTTGGTAGTGTAGAGTACTCACCCTTACATTCATTTTTCAGGTAATCAAGGCGATCAGCACTGGGCTCAGTGAAGGGGTGGATGGAACTGCTATAGGACTTAGAATATTATTTTGGAAAACTGTTGTATTAGAATAAGTCCTGTAGTAACTGTTTGATATAATTTGTAACCTCTTTCTTTATTTGAAATGGTTGATGAAACTTGAATTAAAATAGAAATTTTATTACTTCAAAAATTTGCAAAATTTCTTATTTATTGAAAAATTAAATTTAAGGTGCTACACAAATCATTTAAATTCATAATTCTTTCTTTACAGGGATAAATTTTGCTTTGTTTTATTTTTACTATGTTTATTGTTATATGACTTCAATAGACCTGAATTTTTTATATGTTGAAGCCCTATTTGTCTATTTTCTAACCTAATTGGTCCCATTCAGTTTTGTCAACTACATCTCAAGATTTTCGTTTTCTATTATGAGCTGTCTTGTGATTAGCTAGAAACACTCAAAAATGTTAATCCACCAAAATTCGAATTCCAAGTGTATGACTACTAAATCCATGTCATTTTAAATTTAAGGGATGAAATTTTAATATCCAAAAAGTTTCATTTCATTTGGTTAAATAGAACTCAAGCTATAAGATTCTAAAGTTGGTTGTTATACGTTGCTCTGTTTCTAACCCAACAGCACTAGGTGTAACTTTGGAAACATTCTGAGAACTGCTCAAATTGAATTATACTCTCAAATTTTTATGGTATAAACTAACAGATCTTAAATTTTTAAAAAAATTTGTTTCACCTCAATCCAAGTTATTCGGGATGAGTTATGTATTACACAAGCTTACTTGCCCAAAATCAAAATCTAAAACTTAAGGCAAACTTCAAAAATTCATAGCTAGTTTTATACTAATCCAATTGCTTAATAATTTATATGTGTAGAATGCAATGAATGTCTAGTTTAAAAAAAATATTTTCATAATATTTATACAGTTAAACAATTGGTCGACATAGTGTATTTGTATGGAAACCCTAGAGATTTCTATTTTCAGACTTGCTATTTTCATTCTTTTCTTTGTTTCTCTACTTGATCTACCTTCAACTCACCCAAGCCACTATTAATCCAGCTATACATCATAAAAACACTACATAAATCATGGATTAAGAGATTTAAAAGATAAGCTAGACAGCCACACCTATCCAAATAAGCATAACAACAAAGATAGAACCCTACCTCATTTGAGCATCAAATTGATTCCAAAGATGGTTCTAATTTTCAAGTATGGGTGAGATTGAGAGAAAAGTTTATGGAGGTAAGAAAAGAAGAAAGATAGAGAAAAGAATGAGGGAGAGAAGTGATAAATTTATAAAGGATGAGGGAGAGCAAAATATCCAAGTGGCCATGATGAATGGAGTCACTTGGCTAATTTTGATTGATTCATAAATCTTGTGGTCTCAAATGAGCCACAAGATTGATTATGAGCCATTGGATCAAGGTGTGGTGGATGGCTTGCCTACCATTGAATCTAGGGCAAACAATATTATTTTATTCTGGTAATTTAAATTACTAAAACTATATCGGTTCCTCTCCTAACAAGAAATTCTGCTAGAAATTTTTAATTCTAGTCTACCTAATCAACATAGATTTGAATTTTAATAAATATTCAATTAATTTCTTATTAACTTATTCATGTAAATTAATCGAGAAAATCAATTAATAGCATAAAACAAACAGTTAAAATTTTGGATGTTACATTACTACCTCCTAAAAAAAAAAATTGTCTCCAAAATTTAGTACCCGAGAATAATTCAGGATACTCTTTCTTCATGTCAGACTCCAATTCCCATGTGAAACCTTCAACACCCTCTTTTCCCCATGCTACTTTTACCAGTTTTATAGTTTTGTTGCGAAGTTGCTTACTTTCCTTATCTATAATCCGTGCTAGATATACATGGAAGGTTAGATCTTCCTTTAACTGTATGGATTCAAGTTCGAAGGAATGTGTAGGGTCAGGCTGATATTTTCTAAGTTGAGATACATGGAAGAGATTGTGAAGATTTGACAGATGTGGGGGTAGAGCGAGTCGATATGCAAATGGCCTAATTCATTTTAAAATCTAGAAAGGACCAATAAATAGCGTGCTTAACTTCTTTAGTTTAATAGCTCATCTGACTCTTGTCATAGGCATAACCTTAAGGAATACGTGATCTCCTTGAAATTCTAACGATTTCCTTCTAACATCTGTATAACTCTTCTGACGATTTTGAGTTGCAAGCATCTTGCTTTGAATCTTCTTGATTTGTTCTGTGGTATGATTAACCAAGTCCAGTCATAATAAACTTGCTCCATTTGATTCATACTAGCATAATGGAGATTGAAATTTTGTAACATCCCCAATTTTGGTCTAACCATCTTGAATTGCTTGAATTAGTTAGCGTTTCTGCACTTTATATTTTTTTATTTTTATTTTTTTTACTCAAAATATTTCTTGTTACAGTTGAATATTTTTCATGATTAATTGATTTTTTTAGCCAAAGTTTTTTTTTTTTATGATTGTCTGATGTGTTTGAGTTCTTACTGCATAATATTTTTATGTGGTGAAATACCTTGCACAACCCTAGGTTAGCAAGACTAACCCTAGGACGAAGTTGTCCTTGAGTCAAAATAGGTGGACCCCTTTTTTCATGATTATTATTATTATTATTATTATTATTATTTACATTATTCTCTTAATTCATTTTACTTAATTATGATATATTCTCCTAAGATGGAAGAATTACACGTGTGATTTCTTTTCCTCCATAGTTGTTAGTAATAAATCCCTTCCTTGCCTTAAATGTCCACTTGGCCCTAGTTAATAGGTATACATGAACCTTTTCATTTTTCCCTGTACCATGAACACTAAAGTAGTCATTTAATGGAAACCACATCCTTTGCCCTAGGTTCCATATGCAACATAGGAGACCCAAGAGACACATTTCAAATCTTCCTTCCTTTAAGCTTAATAATCGAAATCTCATTAATGCCTAGGGAAGGGGGAGAGAACCGGTTTTAATTGGCTTAAACCCTAAATAATTGCACTTAATGCACCTAGATTAATTGCAGCCACCATATGTGGCAAGTATTTAAATTCTCCCTCCTAAATTGTATAACCAAAAACTCATTAATAGGCAGAGGGAGAGAGAGAGAGACTAGCCCTAACCAGGATTTAAAGCCTTGCTTACTCTTTTAAGTGCACGCTCTTCATATTCATAGGCAACCATGATGGAGCCAACCATTTTCTTTAAATGACTTGTTATAACCGTAGCTAATCATAGGGAGATTCCCTAATTACCATAATTAAGAGCAGTCGCCCCACCATAAACCATTACACTTTAAGTGGCAATCATTTGAAAATCTCTCATTGATGGTGCAGCCAAGAATGAAGTCTTTATTCTCTCCCTTAATTGCAGACTTTTCATGTTCTCATGCATATTTAATTAGGGCAGACCATTCATTATAAATTAGCATAAATCTTGTAAACATTTATTGAGGAAGTTTCCTATGCCTTTTTCACTTACTCGAGAAACCTTCCATCTTCTCATCTAAACGCCACTAGACACATTTAATTGCCCCCACCTGCATTAAACACCAGGAGGAAGTGAAGAGACGCCTGCCCTATTCGCTCCACAATAACCCAAACAGTGGCCTACATGTATTTGGGTGTGCCAATTAACCTGGAACGTTACACCTGGAGCAATTACTTCCCCAAAATCATGCCCAACATTAATCATATATTCCTTCTTTAATTGTATTACATTCATGGCTAACCCTTATGGAGACTTGTGTGCGCATATGGCCCAAAGAAGGTGCCACCCTTTTCACAAGTAGACTAAGAGCCACAACCCTTCAAGTGATTAGAATGTGGAAAGTTTAGAACCTCTTCCCTCCATCAGAAAAATTAAACAGCCATCTTGCCTGAATTACATGACCTTACAAAAACTGACCCACTACTCATATTATTCTCCCCTGATGATTAATTGTTGGAAATGTGTGGAGCATTAAATGTTTGCTACTTTTCCCACCCCATGTATTTGATGCTTTTAATGGAACGTTTCACCTGCACCAGACCACTATGGGGGGCGTGATCGTTCTAGGGAGAAGGCTAAAGGCCATGTCATTTCACTTAACCTAACCCTAAACCTTCCTTGTGCAGCTTCTTGACTGCCACGCCATTTGGAGATGAATGGACATGGGCTTTATACTCACACTATATAAGGACTCTCTTTATTCTCACGCGCCCTTTCTTCTCTTTCTTTCCAAAACACTCTAAACCTCATCATGACACCTATCTCTTGACTTTTATTCACTCTCACACTGTGCCTTCTACTCTCTTCTCTTGTGAATAACGCTTTCCACCACCCTCTCAAAAGAGACAACAACCACCGAACAGCCATTAACGTCAGCTGCCTCTACCTCCCTCAGCGTTCTCACCACCGCCAAGGAGCCATTGCCTGGATAAGTGCTTGCAAACATCAAGACCGAGCCTCCTATTTCTCTTTCACTCTCATTCCAAACCAAGTTAGGGGAGTTCATGTTTATGCTTGATTATGTGTAGTTGTCTACATTTGCATGCGTCTTTCTCTCACCCTTGCTCTAAGTTCTCTCTGAAAAACTTTTAAGTAAAAGAGATTCCCTCTCATCCCTTGATGATTTTACTTGAACGATATTGTAAAAATTTCATTTTTATGGCTTGCATGAACTCTATCATGGTTGAGATGATTTTGCATGTAGATGATTGTTTGATATTCTTACTTTTCTTCATCATTGATGCTTTTCAATTGAGTATAGAGGATGATTTTAAAATATCGTGTGTTGTACCTTATTATTATTATGTCCTTCATCTCTTTTTTGACCCACATTTTTCTCTACTTCGTTGCATGCAGCCTCTTTTGTAAAACTTTTCTATTTTTTTACCACTTACCCCTTTTCTCGACAAAAATTTATAGAAAGAACATCAACCTTCTTCTTGTTTTGTTTGACTGAGAATGAGAACATTGAAACTTAAGAGATTCTGAGTATGCCCTTGGTTGTTTTGGAGTTATCTGTGTGCATGGAGGTAAAAAGGGGAGTCAGGGTCACAGTTTGGCATAGCTGGAGAATGTGGAGTGTTCAGGTTCAAGAGGAAAACTTGGGGGTAGTGAAGGGGGGTTGCTCTAATGGCGCGGAGTAGCTCACCATGGCTGGGACACATCGCCATCAAAACCTTCACTAATCCTGATGCGAGCAAGCATTGCTAAGGATCGTGGAAGAACTCATTCCTGAGGAACCAAGATGGAAATATAGGAAATATCCCTGATTATTTATGTATAATATGTGCTTGTAGGGAATGAGGGTCTCCGGTTACCTTGACTGGAGGATTGCTGGAAATTGAGGGAGTAATAGTGTTCTGAGTGACATATGTTTAGTTTATATTGTTGATTGACTTCTATGATTCTACTTGGATTTTGTGACTGCCTAGTTGGGTATAAATCTGAGAACATGTGCCTCCCAAAATTTGATTTCTTGTCTACTTTTATGTTTGTTTACTTTTATGTCATTTTGACTACCTTACTTATTCAATTGCTAATTGATTATTATGTTGGAACTCACCTTTTCTTTCGTGATTTTCTCTATGTGGCATTCTCTTGTGTGTTTGCATGATTGTGTGACCGATGGATCCACAACGAGCGAGGATTTGGGGAGAGGACTCCGGAGGGAAGGAGGCATGGACATACGATCCAACGACGCGCCGCCTCACGTACCAAGGGATGATCTCTGTGACTATGGGACCTCTCGTTGAAGATGACTGGAAGCCCCATTGGAACAACCACCTTTTAGCTGACATCTCTGTACCTCTACCGCCCGAGAGGAGCATCATCATTCACTCACCCCCTCCTTCTCCACCACATCAAGAACCTCCTACTAAACGGCTTAAAACTTTTGTTGAAAAAGGTAAAAGCATTATAGATCTTCACCCAGAACCTACTGATGATTCCATATTTTTACTAGTATTTTACTATAGTTTTAATCCATTTCATAAGGAAAATGTGTTGGAAGAAGCAGAAAAAAATCATAAAAATAGAATGATTGGAGAATTTCTTTAAATACATAGTTAGTTGAACATTTATGAATTTTCTGTGTAAAAATTAATAATTGAAGTGTGTTTTTGTAGGAAATGCTGAGTAAAGACCATGAGGCTGATAGATCAATGGAGAAATAGCAGAAAAGTAGTAAGTCTGGACTCAAAGAACATGGCTCATGGAGTTTAAGCTGGGTGTGGTTACTCTTGCCAGTGAAAGTGAGTGATTCATAGCTTAAATGAGAAGTTGAGTGTGGGCGTGATCACTTTTATCATTGAAAGTGAACGTTCCAGAGAAGTTCAATCTCAGCTTAGCTATGCGTTGTCACTCTCGCCAACAAAAGTGAATGTTCCAAAGAAGCTTCAGACTCAGCAGGCCTGGCATAACCACTTTTATCAGCAAAAGTGAGCGTTCCAGAGAAGGTAGAATTTCAGTATACTCTGTGTGGTCACTCTTGCTGGCGAGAGTGAGCGTTCCAGAGAAGGCGAAGTTTCAGAGTATTATGTGTAACCACTTTTATCATTGAAAGTGGATGTTCCAAAGAGTCCTCAACTTGGCAAGTTGCGCGTGACCACTTTTACTCATAAAAGTGATTACGCACAACGTCATGACCTTTTGTGTGGCCACTCTTATCAACAAGAGTGATAACGCCAAGAATCGGGATTTTTATAAATACATGTTTTGAGCTAAGATCTTGGGGTCTTTCATTCATTTTCCATTTTTTCTGTTAGATTCTCGTTGGGAGAGAGTGAGAGAGAAGAGTAGGGTCGAACCTCGAAGCTTCAAGAAGAGGGATTGGATTGAAGCTCGATGCTATGGCTTTTCTGAGTTTTTCTTCTTCTTCTCCTTCTTTCTTTTTCTCTGCCACAATGTCTGTGTAAATTATTGTAGTTAGGAGTTTATGGAACTCGAATTGATGTATTGATTTGATTCTTGCTTTTGAAATTCGAGTATTTGGATTAATTGACTTGTTAATTCTGCACTTTACATAATCTTTGAATGGGAATTCATTTGATTAACCTTAGAGGAACATTTGCCAATGGGAATTGGACTTGATTCTCTGATCTAAACTAACAACCAAAATTAGGGGTTTCTTAGGGATAAGTACACTTAATTCTCCAATCCTAATGTTCTAATTCTTAATGCAACATGAAATTGAATTGAACTTCACCTACGGGATTAAAGTGGTTTAGTTTCTTGTTAGGGTCAATGAATTAAGGGATTAACCTTTAACTATTAATATGCGAAACTGATTGTCAATTAACCAAGTTCTTGAATGTTCAGAGGCACAATTGAATTAATATTGACATTCTTGTGAAGTAAATTCCTAACTATTCTTCATTCCTATCTCATTTCATTACACATCTTATACTTTGTTTTTCTACAAGTTCTTTACTTTTAATTGCTTTGGTTTACTGTTGTTACATGTTACAATTCTCCTTCCAAATTTCGTATGGCTCAAATGGTTATAATTTTGAGAATTGATACTTGAAATCTAAATTACCTGTGGAGATAATATCCTGTTCTTAAAAATCACTCATTACTTGCTGCAATCCTGGTGCACTAGCTAGTGTTAGATTTCGAACAACAAGTTTTTGGCGCCGTTGCCAGGGAATTTTGTATTTCAATATCATTAGTAACAGAAAAATTGCTAGATTGAGTTCTTGATTTTTGAATTTTTCTCTTCAATTTCGTATTGCATAGAAGTACTCTGTTTTCCCTGTACTTAGATAAGTATAGAAAATTAGTAGGTAATTTCTGCATGATTTTGCACTTCTACATAATTCTGAAGTTGCAAATTTTGATATGATTTTGCTATTATTTTTCTGCATCAGCTTTGTTAGTGTATATCTGACTATTGAATTTTAGTTTAACTTTGTTAATTTTTTTGTTGTATATGCGAGGGAGAAAAAAAAATAAAGCCACTTTGGTATTTGATCGAGACATTGACCAAACTCTGAGAAGGTTGAGAAGTGAAGCAAGAATTAAATAGATTCAAAGAGAGGAGAACGAAAGTTCTACATCAACACCTCAACCCAGTCAGATTCCAAGATAAATAAAGATGGGAGAACAACTAAGACTGAGAACATTAAGGGATTATGCAGTTCCTAATCTCCAAGGATTTAGCTCTTCTATTATGAGACCTACAATTCAGGCCAACCACTTTGAGATAAAACCTGCACTTCTAAATCTGGTACAGTAAGACCAATTTGCTGGACACCATTCAAATGATCCAAATCTGCACATCTCTAATTTCTTACAACTTTGTGACACAATCAGAATCAATGGGGTAAGTGAGGATGCAATCAGACTTAGATTATTCCCATTCTCATTGAAGGATAAAGCCAAATGCTAGCTTCAAGCCCAGCCGCAAAGGAGTATATCAACCTGGGCTGACCTGGTGAACAAGTTCCTAATCAAATATTTTTCTCCTTCAAAAGCTACAAAAATCAGAGGGGAGATTACATCTTTTGTTTAGCAAGAAGGAGAGCCATTGTATGAGGCATAGGAAAGATACAAGGAGTTATTAAGGAAATGTCCTCATCACTACATACCTGAGTGGATGCAACTTGAAACAATGGAATGACTGCTGCAACTAAAACCAAGATAAATGTAGCAGCTAGTGGTTCATTGAGTTCAAAAACTTTAGAAGAAGCCCAACAAATCATAGAAATGATGGCATCCTCGATGTATCAAAATATGAATGAAAAACAAGCTGCAAAGAGAGAAGGATATGATGTAAAATCCATAGAAGCCATGTTTGCTCAAAATCAACTTTAGAATCAACAATTTTCTGAACAGCTTACTGCCTTGACTCAACAAATAAGTAACATACAGATTGGTGTGGTCCAAAATTCACAATTGAGTTGTGATTTCTGTGGTGGTAACCATGTGAATGGAGCTTGTGATCCCACAGTTATAGAACAACCTGATCAAGTTAATTATATGGGCAACTATCAAAGGCCACAGCAACCATATCCACCTAGTTTCTAGCTTAATAACAATAGAGGACAACAATTTTCCAAGTGAAATCCACAGAATTCTAATGCAAGAGGAAATACAGCTACTGCCCCTTTCCAAAGTGCAGCTCCTCAAGTCCAGCAACAATATTTTCAAGGAAGTTCTTCTGCATAATTTCAGAAAAACTAAGGGTATTCAAATTCAAGACCCTTGAGTGAGAAAGTGAATGGAATTGAAGAAACATTAATGTAGTTCATGAAGGTGACAGAAACGAATTTTAAAAATCAAGAAAGTTCTATAAAGAAGCTAGAAACACAAATTGGGCAGTTGGCTGAGCAACTGGCTAATAGAGATGAAGGAAGGTTTCCTAGTAGCACAATAGTGAACCGAAAGGAACAATGCCAAGAAATAACCACTCGAAGTGGAGCAGTGGTTTCCAGCCTAAGAAAGAAAAATGAAGTCACCAATTCGAAGGATGAAAGTGAGTTGAAGCAAGAAGATTTTGAAAGTGGAAAATATACTATGTTAAAGAGAGGAGATGATGAGGAAAATTGCAGTAACAAGCAAGAAAAGAGGGGCAAGAAGCAGAAATTTGACTAGGCCTGCAAGCCTATTAATGAAGAGCAATACAAGAGATTACCCTTTCCAAAAAGAGTACAAGATCCTAGACAAGAAAAGCAGTTTGAAAGGTTTATTGATGTGTTCAAGAAACTCCAAATTAATATACCATTTGCAGAGGCATTAGAACAAATGCCCTCTTATGCAAAGTTTATGAAAGAACTCTTGTCTAAAAAGATGAAGCTGGATATGAAAAAATTGGTACCACTAACTGAAGAGTGCAGTGCCATATTGCAGAGAAAACTACCTCAAAAGTTAAAAGATCCAGGGTCATTCAGCATACCCTGCTCCATTGGAAATTGTACAATTGGAAAAGCTTTGTGTGACTTGGGAGCCAACATAAATTTGATGCCTTTAGCCATTATGAAGAAGCTGGGAATTGAGGAGATGAAGCCAACTAGGATTACATTATAATTGGCTGACAGATCATATATATATCCTTATGGAGTAGTTGAAGATCTTTTAGTCAAAGTGGACAAATTTATATTCCCTGCAGACTTTGTTATACTAGATATGGAGGTAGATGTTGATATCCCTCTCATTCTAAGAAGGCCATTTCTAGCGACAGGGAGAGCTTTGATAGATGTGCAAAAAGGTGAATTGATGCTGAGAGTACAAGAGGAGAAAGTCATTTTTAATGTATTCAAGGCTATAAAACACCCAAGTGATGATATGAGCTGCATGAAGATTGATGCAATAGATGTTGTGATACCACTTTCTTTGGAAAAAAATGATGAAAGTGCAGTCTTGGAAAACACATTAGCTGCAGCGAAATGCAATATTCATGAAGAGCAAGATGAGAAAGTGAAAGATTGCATTCTGCAGTTAGATTCCCTTCCCTGTATGAACAATGAAATAAATCAACTCAAGGAAGAATTACCTCAAGCAGAAGAAAAGAAAGAAGAGCCCAAAGTGGAGCTTAAGCAACTACCCTCTCATTTGAGATATGTATTTCTTGAAGAAGGCCACAACAAACCTGCAATAATAAACAACAATCTACAGAAAGACTAATAAGAAAAACTCTTAAGAGTGTTAAGAAAGCACAAATCTGCACTAGGATGGCAGATTTTAGATTTGAAAGGTATATATCCATCTTTCTGCATGCACAGAATTTTATTTAAGGAGAATTGCAAGCCTGTTGTCCAACCTCAAAGAAGACTCAACCCAACTATAAAAGCGGTAGTGAGGCAAGAAGTGATTAAACTACTTGATGTAGGAGTTATTTATCCAATTTCAGATAGTTCATGGGTAAGTCTGGTTCATGTGGTGCCTAACAAAGGAGGTATAACTGTTGTTCCAAATGAAAAAAATGAATTAATACCTACTAGGACAGTAACCGGATGGTGAATGTGTATAGATTATAGGAAGTTGAATGATGCATCAAGGAAAGATCATTTTCCTCTTCCATTTGCTGACCAAATGCTGGAGAGATTGGCTGGATTTGACTACTATTGTTTCTTAGATGGATATTCTGGTTACAACCAGATTGCAGTTGATCCAAGAGACCAAGAAAAGACAGCATTCACTTATCCTTTTGGAGTTTTTTCATATAGGAGGATGCCATTTGGGTTGTGCAATGCTCCAGCCACTTTTCAAAGGTATATGCTGTCCATTTTTTTTGATATGATTGAAAGAATTATAGAAGTTTTTATGAATGACTTTTCTATATTTGGTAATTCTTTTGATCAGTGTCTAGCTAATTTATCTCTTTTTTTGCAGCATTGCCAAGACTCAGACCTTGTGCTAAATTGGGGAAAATGCCATTTTATGGTATAAGAAGGGATAGTCTTAGGCCATAAGATTTTAGCAAAGGGAATGGAAGTGGATCCTGTAAAAGTTGAAGTAATTGAGAAGCTGCCTCCACCTGTAAATGTTAGAGGAGTAAGAAGCTTTTTGGGACATGCTGGATTCTATCACAGATTCATTAAAGACTTTTCTAAAATTGCAAAGCCATTGAGTGAGTTGCTGAGTAAGGATACAGAATTTGTTTTTGATGATAAGTGCTTAGTAGCTTTTAACACTTTGAAAGATAAATTAATTTCTGCACTTGTACTTGTTAAACCAGAGTGGGAATATCCTTTTGAATTAATGTGTGATGCTAGTGACATAGCTATAGGAGCAGTTTTAGGCCAAAGAAAAGACAAGAAACTGCATGTTATTCATTATGCTAGTAGAGTTCTTAACCCTGCACAAATCAATTATACTATTACTGAAAAAGAACTCTTAGCAATAGTTTTTGCATTTGATAAGTTTCGGTCTTACTTAATAGGGTCAAAGGTTATAGTTTACATTGACCATGCTGCTCTTAAGTACCTTTTGTCAATAGGATGCAAAGCCCAGGTTATTAAGATGGAACCTTCTTCTTCAAGAATTCTAGTTAGGAATCAAAGACAAGAAAGGAAAAGAGAATGGTGTTACTGACCACTTGTCAAAATTACCACTTGAAGCCATACCATTTGAAGTGGAACAAATAAAAGAAGAATTTCTAGATGAAAACCTATTCATGATTAAATCACAGCCCTAGTTTGCTGATATAGCCAACTTCAAAGCTACACATCATGTTCTAAATTGGATGAATTGGCAGCAGAGAAAGAAGTTCTTCCATGACAGCAAGTATTATGTTTGGGAAGATCCACTGCTGTTCAAAATTGGAATAGATGGACTGTTGAGAAGGTGTATACCAGAGGAAGAGTAGCAAGATGTTTTGTGGCATTGTCATAGTTCAGAATATGGAGGACATCATGGAAGTTCAAGAACAACAGCAAAAGTTCTGCAATCTGGTCTTTTCTGACCGACTTTGTTCAAAGATGCTAAGAACTATGTGGAAAGGTGTGATAGATGCCAAAGAATGGGGAATATATCTAGGAAACATGAGATGCCATTGCAAAATATACTTGAAGTAGAATTGTTTGACATGTGGGGAATAGACTTCATGGGTCCTTTCCCTAGTTCATTTTCAAATGAATACATTCTAATAGCAGTGGACTATGTGTCTAAATTCCTACCATATCCAATGATGCAAAGACTGTTATTTCATCTATCAAAAAGAACATTTTCTCAAGATTTGGAGTGCCCAGAATTCAAATAAGTGATGGAGGAAGCCATTTCTGCAACAAATATCTAGAATCAGTCCTAGAGAAGTATGGAGTGAAGCATAGAATAGCCACACCCTACCACCCTCAAACAAGTGGCCAAGTGGAGGTTTCCAACAAAGAAATAAAACAGATTTTGGAGAAAGTGGTTAGTAGTTCAAGGAAAGACTGGTCCAAGAAAGAGGATGATGCTTTGTGGGCATATAGGACAACCTTCAAGACACCAATTGGCATGTCTCCTTATCAGTTAGTGTATGGAAAAGCCTGCCATTTACCAGTGGAACTAGAACATAAAGCCTTTTGGGCTGTAAAATGGTTGAATTTTGATCAAGTTAGTGTAGGAAATAAAAGACTGTTACAGTTGCATGAATTAGACGAGTTCAGACTCAATGCATATGAAAATGCCAAAATATACAAGGAAAGGACCAAAAAGCTGCATGACAGATTCATTCTGAAAGGGGATATTAAACTTGGGTAGTTTGTGTTACTTTTCAATACAAGGTTAAGATTGTTTCCAGGGAAGTTAAAATCTAAGTGGTCTGGACCTTTTGTGGTGAAAGAGGTATTTCTATATGGTGCTGTACTAATAGTAGATCCAAAGGATTGGAGAGAGTTCAAGGTGAATAGACAAAGACTGAAAATCTACCTTAGAGGACAAATTGAGAAAGCCCAAGTGTGCTTGAAATTGGTTCCTCTTGAGTGAGGAACAACTAATGTAAAGCTAGTGACATTAAAGAAGCGCTTTGTGAGAGACAACTCACATTTCTAACTCATTTTAAGTTTTTTGTATTATTTTAGGAGTTTGTATTTCATATTCTGCAGTTTCTGAAATTCATAATTCTGCATATTCATTTTTTTATAATTCCCTGCAAGTCCTGTTGCATCTAATTTTCTGAAGTGAATCTGATAGTTAATTAGAGATTTGATGTGGTGAATGTGTATTTGAAGGTTTAAAATTTTGCATAATCAGATTTTACAACTTTCTAAAATTTCTGCAATTTGATTCTGCTGCATATCTCTGCTGAAGTGAATTTGGTACTTGATTTGAGATTCAATGTTTAGAATGTGTATCTGCAGAATTAGAAATCTGTATAATGTTTTACAATTTTATGTAAGTTCTATTAATATGTTGTTGCAGCTATTTTTCTGAATTGAATCTGATAAATAATTAGAGATTTGGAATTGAGAGAAGTAAATTGAAGGATTAGAGTATGAGAAGTGAGTTAAATGAGAGTTAAGATGAATTTGATTAATGAAAGGAGTCACTATGTTGTAGGAAAGAAGCTACGCAAAGAATACATTTTGAGGATCTCTGTTGGAACAATCACTTTTAATGACAAAAGTGATCATGCAGAGGCATCAAGGTAAACCTGCTCCTCTGTAACACTCACTCTCATTGATGAGAGTGATTACGCATAGACAGATGGGAAAATTAATTCTCTGGAATGCTTCCTTTTTCTGGCAAAAGTGTCTACGCACAGGTAAGTAGACTTTCAATCTTTGTGCGTAACTCCTTTTATTAAAAAAAAATGGTCACGAGGCTGTGCGTTATCACTTTGCCCAGCAATAGTGATAACGCACCCCACACTCTGAAAAATCAACTCTCTGGAACACTCACTCTGCTAAAAACTAGTGATGACATTAAGTGTCTTAAATGTATAACGTTCACTTTTATGGCTTTAAGTTGTCACGTGCCCACGCATGACTATAAATATAACTCAGAGTGAACACGCCCTTACCCTTGCAACCGAAAATTCATCATCTCTCTCAACGTTCTTTGCGATTTCAAGCTTTCTGAGTACCAACCTAGCAGTAACAAGCATTTCCCCTATAATTCCCCATCTTCTTCGTCAAGTACGTGACCCTCTTCTCTCTGAAATAACGGGTTAGGGTTTTTTGTGTTTATATTCTAAGAAAAACGAAAAAGGGAGTAATAGAAAATTATTTTGAGGATATTTGACTCAATAATAGCATGAACAATACACTAAATGAGTCTTTCTGTCATTTAAATTTTTTTACAAGAACATTTGAATCTGCTTTGCTTTGATTGAATTGTTTTTGCTGAAAATGATTGGGTTGAAAAACCATGTTGAGAAATTAGTTGAAAACTAGAAATATTATTTTCTGCTACCCTGTTTCGTTGTAATAATGAATGCATTATGAATTTCCAAATTAGAAGTCCTTTGAATCTGATTGTTTAAGGTTGTGCAGTTGTATGTTCTGGTTTTAAAGTTAAAAGAAAATCTCAGATGAATAAGGGAACGTTGTTCTAATGCTTTTTGATTCAATAATAGAATGAGCAAAATGCTGAATAAGTGTTCACTTTCATTCATTATATCTCTTTTAAAAGAAAATTGAACCTATATTGCATAATATTTGAATCAAATTTTTGCAAAATCCAATATGTCTAAATAGACTTTTGTGAAAGTGTTGGATTGAAAAGATCTGAATATGATTTTCTGAAATTATTTGTGATTCTGAAACCAGTTCTGAATGAATATGATACAATAACTTTTTGCTAATACTAAGTGAGTGTATATCTGTATTAAAAATTAGTTTAAACCTGAAATTAGCTCTCTGCATTACCATATTTTTCTGAGAAAATGTGCACCCAAATCTTACAAAATTAGGGAAATTAGTTTAAAATTCTTTGAATATGGTTGTTCAAATCTGTGCACTGGTGCTTTTCTATTTGCAGAATGATATGCCAGTTATGCTGAAATGGTTTTTTGCTAAAATTACAGAGCTGTTGAAAAATTGATTGATAACTTGAAATGTTTCTTTTGCATTAACATGATACTTTTCTGAGAGTGTGCACTTTGAACTTAGAGATTGGGTTTTAACATGATTTGACTAATAATGCTTAAACTTATACAGTTGTGTGTTTGTATGTGTATGGTGAATTATCTTAACAGCAACATGCATGATTATAGTGTTAGAAAAGTGAATTCCTAAAAGATTATTTGATTGAACTTTCTATAGCAGAGAAATACCAATACGTGTTAAAATTTTGAATTTCCTTTTTGTAGAAACTGGAAAATGGTTAGAACTTCTCTAAATACACCAGTTGGACCTTCTAAGAAGAAGCAAGCTGGATCTTCCAACACTCCAAGAAGGAGTTCCAGCAGAAATCTTCAAGTTGGAGCAGCTAGGAATAATCTAGCAGCAAAGAGGGCCAGAACTGATGTTGTCTCAAGCTCCTCACCCATTGAAATTTTTGACCCACCTCAGCCAAGAACCGCTGTACCTTCACCCTCCCCACCACCTTAACCATGAACAGCTGCACCTTCAAGCTCCTCACCCACTGCAACACATGATCCAAGGTTCAGAAGCATTGCCCATGAAAACTTCTTCAAGGCAAATATTATGAGGAGGAAAATTATCCCAGACAGAGCTTTTGAGATAGCTGAGAAGAATTACCCAAAATATAAAGAAGAAATTCAAAAGAGGGATTGGGAATCCTTCTCTTCTTTGGCTGGAATGGGTTGGAGGGAAATAACGCAGGAGTTTTACACCAATGCTGTGAAGTTTAAAGGAGATAAATTTCCTAAGTTCCACACAATGGTGAAGGGGATGAGAGTCAACTTCACCCCTGAAAACATTAATAGAGTGTTGAACATCAAATCTGCACAGCAAGCTGGACAGTTGGAATTCAATGCTTTTAAGAATAGTCCTGACAAAGACTATGTGGAAATTCTGCAAAGGATTGGGCGGCCTGGAACAACTTGGAAGCTGAACCAATCCAAGAAACCAAAATGCATTGTCACCAAATAGCTGCTGCCATTGGCCAAAGTGTGGAGCACTTTTATTCTAAACTCATTTATGCCAGTTAAACATAGTTTGACATTGGCTGTGAAGAGGGCAGAACTTCTTTTTGCAATAGTGAATGATTTGTATATTGATGTGGGAAAGGTCATTAGTGAATGTATTTTGAATATTTTGAAAACTAAGAGAGATTCACTTGCTTTTCCTTCATTAATAACATTACTTTGTGAGGATGCAGGAGTTGAAGTTGGAGAGTACCAAGAAAGAATTCAGTCTACACCTCCCATTGATGTCTCTGTGGTGAAGGAAATATATGCTACCACTTCCTGCACTGCAGCAGATCCAATTCCTTCTCAATTCAGAAAGGAAAAACCAATAATGATGAAGGATTCCTTGAAGCTAATGGCTGAGAGACAGAACCAATTAGCAGAAAGGCAGACTGAGCTGCACAACAGTCTCAAGTCTGGGATTATGTTGCTGGAATGTGTTATGCTGAATATTGGTCAGAAATTAGGAATGAACAAAGATGAAATGTATCACACTCCTGATTTGGCAGAGAATGCTCAGTGCCTTCGTTCCTCAGTCTTCAAAGATCTGCCAATCTACAAAACCCATTTTCCACAACCAGCTGAGGAGGTAATGGAGGAGAAAGAAGAAGACTCCGAAGAAGAGGAGTAAGACACATTAGAGGAGGAAGATGCAGCAGATGAATAGTTTAGGAATTTATTTTTTGTCATTAGGAACTTGTAAATTGCTGTAGTTAAGTTTCAAACTTTTTGGGTTATAATTACAATTTGGTTTAATTTTCACATATCTGTTCTGTATTTATGTTAGCTTTCCAATTAATTGCCTTTTGCTTGCCAATTGATGGAATTTTGGTGTTTTGTGCAGAAAATGCACAATCACACATCACTCACACAATGGATGACGACATTTGCACAAGCTGCCATGAAAAAGGGGTTTCATTTTCACTGAATTGTTTTTTTTTTTAAAAAAACAACAAACTAGTAGAATAGATATTAAACTGCTGGTTGTGAATCAAATGAAGCAAATTGATAATTCCGTGAATTCGATTTGAAATTGTTCTTTTTAAGTTGTTTTTCCCATTCTCAAAATGAAATCACACTTGCATTTTCAAAATGAGACAGTCTTGCCACTAGGTGCTTATAATTCTAAAAATTGAATTGTGAGTTCATTGATTAGCATGTCACTTACAAATCCCTAGTGAGACTTGAGCTGCATTCTTCTTTTTATGTGTGATTGATCATATTTTGCTGCATTCTCTAGAACTTGCCTTGTTTCTTTTTATGTGTGATTGATCATGTTTGATTATACCTAGTCAGCCTAAATGCCTTCCTTTATGATTAAATGTCTTAATTCACCCCTTTAGGCTTAATATCCCCTTTTCTTGAAATTACCTCATTATAACCCCTGTTGAAAAACTAATTTACCATTCAAATGAAAAGAGGCATAGTGAGTTTAATCAAGAATGAGTTTTAAAACTAAGTTTGGGGTGGCATCCACATTTTAATTGCTTGAGGACAAGTAATGTTCTAAGTTTGGGGTGGGGAATAGCAAGCTATCTAAGTTTGAGTTCAAATAGCCAGAAAGAAAGAACAAAAGTGTTGCAGAAAAATGAAAAATTCATGCAACAAAGCTGTGAAAAGAACAAAAATGTGAGCTGAAAAGAAAAGAATTGCAGCAAAGTAGAAAAAGAAAAAGAATATCAAAGAAAAGAAGACAACGAATGAAAGCAAGAAAAGAAGAAAAGAGATGGAAATTCTGCTACACGAAAACTTTGGTTTGTTGCATAAGTGAGAGAATTAAGGAGAAATAATGCAGATCCAGGCTAGTTTTAAAACAAATCACTCAAAATGCCTTTGATCTTTTGAAATTACATGTATTGTTTTCCATTTTCTTCAATACCTACCTTAACCTTAGCCTTGTTATAACCTGAAAAAGTCCTCTGGATGTGTGATTACATGTATTAAGCAGAGGAGATTGAGAATATGGGCAAGCATATGCAGTAAAATTGATGATTTAGAGTGAAAACAGTACCCAAACAATGTTAAATGATAAGAGAAACACTTCCAAGTGAGCTGTGATCATGTTTATTAATTGTACTCACATGAACTTTGCTAATATATATGAACTTAGATAGTAGATTCTTGCCCAGAATTGATTAATGCAGTATGGCTATCATGATGAGCATTGGGATGAACAATTTGATTGAAAATTCTGCAAAAATCACAGAAGTGGAATTTGAAATTTCTGAGAAAAGCAGTTTGTAAAATGATTTTTGAAAGTTAGAGGAATTATCCTTGGTTTAGTTTGATTTGCTTGAGGACAAGCAAAAATTCAAGTTTGGGGTAGTGATGAATCCATATTTTTACTAGTATTTTACTATAGTTTTAATCCATTTCATAAGGAAATTGTGTTGGAAAAAGCAGAAAAAATCATAAAAATAGAATGATTGGAGAATTTCTTTAAATACATAGTTAGTTGAGCATTTATGAATTTTCTGTGTAAAAATTAATAATTGAAGTGTGTTTCTGTAGAAAATGCTGAGTAAAGACCATAAGGCTGATAGATCAATGGAGAAATAGCAGAAAAGTAGCAAGTCTGGACTCAAAGAACATGGCTCATGGAGTTTAAGCTGGGCGTGGTTACTCTTGCCAGGGAAAGTGAGTGATTCATAGCTTAAATGAGAAGTTAAGTGTGGGCGTGATCACTTTTATCATTGAAAGTGAACGTTCCAGAGAAGTTCAATCTCAGCTTAGTTGTGCATTGTCACACTCGCCAACAAAAGTGAACGTTCCAGAGAAGCTTTAGACTCAGCAGGCCTGGTATAACCACTTTTATCAGTAAAAGTGAGCATTCCAAAGAAGGTAGAATTTCAGTATACTCTGTGTGGTCACTCTTGTTGGCGAGAGTTAGTGTTCCAGAGAAGGCGAAGTTTCAGAGTATTCTGCGTAACCACTTTTATAATTGAAAGTGGATGTTCCAAAGAGTCCTCAACTTGGCAAGTTACGCGTGACCACTTTTACTCATAAAAGTGATTACGCACAACATCACGACCTTCTGCATGGCCACTCTTATCAGTAAGAGTGATAACGCCAAGAATCAAAATTTCTATAAATACATGTTTTGAGCTCAGATCTCGGGGTCTTTCATTCATTTTCCATTTTTTCTGTTAGATTCTCATTGGGAGAGAGTGAGAGATAGAAGTGGGGTCGAACCTCGAAGCTTCAAGAAGAGGGATTGGATTGAAGCTCGATGCTATGGCTTTTCTAAGTTTTTCTTCTTCTCCTTCTTCTTTCTTTTTCTCTGTCATAATGTCTGTGTAATTTCTTGTAGTTAGGAGTTTATGGAACTCGAATTGATGTATTGATTTGATTCTTGCTTCTGAAATTTGAGTATTTGGATTAATTAAGTTGTTAATTCTGCACTTTACATAATCTTTGAATGGGAATTCATTTGATTAACCTTATAGGAACATTTGCCAATGGGAATTGGACTTGATTCTCTGATCTAAACTAACAACACCTACCCCTTGTCCCAGCCTTTCTCCTGCACCTGAGTGGAAAGATGTTGAAATTGTTGAGTCTTTCATCAGACCTGTACCCCGCCATTCCCTGACAATTTAGACGCCTTCTTCTGATGAAGCTGGACCTTCTACACGACACCCCTCACCACCACCACCTATTTCTCGTTCACCCCACCTACTATTGGTTGGATTGACAGCGACATAGATGAACTGCCCCCCTCTCCTCGCCCTCAGCCAATGGATGATTCTCCCAACTCTGATGGAATAGAATCCGACCCTAGTGAGGATTCCCTTCCATTAGAGTTTTATTTATAGCCTGTTGTTTTATTTTTGTCATGGATGAACACTGCTCATAGGCTTCTGGTTGTTTTCACTACTTTTGAAATACTAAATTTTGGGATTTTGTTTTACTGTGGTTTTACCTTGGACTTTTTGGCTGGATAATTATTTCCTTTTATACTCCTCGTTATACTTCAGAATTTTATTTCAAACAGCATGCGATGCTAAATGCTTATTTCTATTGCTGTTATGAAATTTTTCCCCCGGATGCTTAGCGGGATTAATGAAAATGATTAGCATGTTGTTAAGATACTGGATTAATTGGAATATATGATCTTGTAATGAAAGGACTCAATGAAAATGCTTTGCTGAGTTTATTACCTCTTCATTTTGACTTGAGTTGCTGTGATGAACTGAATTATGGTTAAATCGAGATTTCAATAGATTGACATTGTTAGTGTTGAGTAGTATGAGAAGGGATTTATTATGATTGCCTAAGAATGTGCCTTTGAATGAACAATGAAAATTTATTCCCTTGTGAACTGAATTGTAATTAGTAAATAGTTCTGCTAAAATGTTGATTTGAATGATCTCTTGTTCATGTTTATTTTGGGTACATCGTTTTATAAAAGCCTTAAATTATGATATAATAAGACGGGGTTTTGGTATAAATTAGGTGTTACACATTCTGGAATGATAATTATTGTTATATGAGAATTCGGTCAGTGGTAAGTATCGATCCCAGCTTCCTCATTGTTCCATTATATACGCTCTTAGCATATCTTCTAAAGTTTGAATTGTTCGTTCTGTTTGACTATCAGTTTGTGGGTGGTATGTTGTACTTAGACATAATCTACTGCCAAATGCTTTCTGTAATGCCCCTTAAAACCTTGAAGTAAACCTTGAGTCTCGATGAGAGACAATGTTGAAGGAATCCCATGTAGCCTTATAATCTCTTGAATGTATAACTAAGCCAGTTTGTCCAAAGAGTAATTTGTTCAAATAGGTAAAAATGAGCAGATTTAGTTAGACTATCCACTACAATCAATATAGCATCATACCCTGTAGGTGTCCTAGGTAAACCCATTATAAAATCCATGGAAATGCTCTTCCATTTCCACTCAGGGATTTCTAGAGGTTATAATGCTCCATAAGGTTTTTGATGTTCTTCCTTTATTCTTTGGCAGACTAAACATTTATTCACAAGATGTACCACATCTGACTTCATACCTGACCACCAAAACATTCTCTTATGTAGAAAAATTAGAAAGCAAAACAACAAAAAGAAATGCTCAATCTAGTTATCTTCCCCTGCAACGGCGCCAAAAACTTGTCGCAAAATTGGAGAACTAACTAGCAAGTGTACTAGGTAGTTGTAGCAAGTAATAAAATTTAGAAATCAATATGAGTCCCAAGTATCTTCCTCAGGGATTAGGTCTATCAATTATCACTTCATAAATCAATAACTAGTTGAGTCACACAAATATTGGTGATGTTTTGAATCATTTGAGAACAAAAGCAATAAAGTGTAGAAATCAGAAAATAACAGCGAAACAGAGTGACAAATTTATAAATGAAATGATGTGTCAATGAAGTTACGACTGATTTCACCTCTTTATCAATTGCAAAACTAAAGTAGATATGAACTCTAAGTTCCTTAATTAATTGATGATCAATTTCACTAGATTAATCAAAGGAAAATTTCTTGCCTCATTGATCCTAATATCTAACTAAACTACCCTAATTCCTTAGGTGTAATTCAGTTAAACACTGCATTAAGCATTAGAAATTAAGGATCACAAGATCACGAATTCTTATCCCTAATATATCCATAACCTTGACATTCAATTCAGATCTGAGAAATTAACTCAACCTTCATTGACAAAAATCCTCTAAGTTCAATTCAATTGAATAACTAATTCAAGAATTGCATTAAGGAAAGAATTAAACGTTCAATACAATCAAGATCTTAAAATCTAGATCCATAATCAATTTACAATATCAAAATTGGATCCATCAATCCATAATAAAAAGAAATCAGAACATGTTCCTAAAAAAAAGAGAGAGAGAGAAAGTAGAAGAGGAGCTACATAATTTCTTCATAAATCCAATCCCTACCCTGATTCCTCAAGGTCTAGAGCTTGGAAGTTGCCCCCAATCTACCTTTCTAATTCTCCTAAGGTGTGGAGATGGAAAAATGAGAAAAAATTCCAAGTTTCTAAGCTAATCTCATATTTATAGATTTCCCTTTCTTCTAGCGTGGCTCCTTTTATAACATAAAGTAACCACGCAGAAGGCTTTCTGGTAGTCTTCACATCTGGAACAACCACTTTTGTTGACAATAGTAGCAACGTGCAGCTTGTTTTGTTGTTTAATCATGTGTGTGATCATTTTTATTCACAATAGGAGCCATCGCAACTTGTTTTACTGGAATGCTCTCTAGAACGATCACTTTTATTGACAAAAGTAACAACGCACAGCTTGTTTTACCTTTTGGTCATGTGCATGATCACTTTACTTAGCAATAGCGATCACGCATAGCTTATCAAACTTGCGCGTGTTCACTTTACTTAAAAATAATGATCATGCGTAGTGTCAGGTTGATGTATTTATTATTCCATTGAAATCGAGCTGAGTATGCTTGAAGTGTATGAATTATTTATATCTATTGGAATGTGAATGTGAAAGCTGTAAAATTTTCATGTGATGAGTTGTATATAGTTTTAATGTTGTATTATGATGCTGTCAAGTGTGATGAGCAGAAAGGTTAGGAATTGGTTATTAAGTATGTTGTACATGAAATAAGCTAGGAAGTATAATCGAGAACCACTATAATTTCATTTGAGAGGGAGATTGAGAGTTCTAGATATAGGGTGTCTCGCTCAAGTGAGAAGTTGTCGTGTAGAATTAGGAATCCTGGAGTGTTCTCGCTTAAGCGATATCAATCTCGCTCAAATTGAGAGCAGATAGGATTGTTCTCGCTCAAGCTTGATGTCGCAGGAGTAATAGGTAGCTTTCTGGATGCAATCTCGCCCAAGCGAGAATGCTGCTCGCCCAGGAGAGATGTAGCTTGCTCAGCAATGTGTTGCTCGATCAAGCGAGAATATCATAGATTTGAGAGGTTCCATTGTCTGGTTTCCTCACCCATGAAAGGGTTGCCTTGCCCAGGCGAAAGTAGTGCTCGCTCAAGTGAGAAGTAGCTTGCTTTAGCGAAAGCGCGCACACTGGAGGGGTATTAAGGGGCCTCAGTGCCTAAAAACTTTATCTTCTCACCAGACAACTTTCTCTCTCAGTTTCTCTCTGTCCTCTCACCTATTACTCCTACAGAAAACTTCCTCAAAGCCAAATTCCTTTCTGATCAAAGTAAGATCTGTTATCTCATTGAGAGGTGAGTTCGCGGAGCTCAGTTCTCAGTTTTTACCTTGTTTCTTTTCTCTCTCTTTCTCAAGGGACTTAAATTTGGTTATTTTGAGTATATCTGAGCTAATCAAGTCTTATTCCACATTCAAACAATTGATCTCTCTACAAAACTCCCTAGAAGTACTATTTTGGAACTCATTCTAGGTAAGCGAAACTTATCTAAGCTGATTTATCTATATAGTGAGAAGTATATTCTAAGGTTGTTAATTATATAAGTTTACCCTTGCATTTTGTTGTTTTGATATATGTGTGTGTTTGGTACGTGAGCAGATGGTACAGGGAATGCATTGACTTCTCAAGTTGGAAGGTCTGGATGAGAAACATTGAAGTTAGCAACTTTTGGGAAAAATATGGAGTTGACCATTTTGTTGGTCTATGTTAGTTTGTTGGGTTACTAATTTGTCAACAAATATAATTGTATTTTAAATACTTGTATTCGATTTGCACCGAATTAGATGATGTAAATGTGAAAGTTTATATAAAAACTTAAGTGTTGTATATAAATGCCCATGAGGCTCGTTATTTGCTCATTTAAATATTGGAGTTCTATTTTTGAAAATTTTATACTTTTTTACTGATATACATATATCTAGTGCCATATAAATTAAATAAATAAATTAAGAAAGATAAACGAAAATATTATTGACTCTTTATAAAAAACGGTCGTAACATTTTAGTGATATCAAAGCAATGGTCTGGGTAAACCTACATGGTGAGGTTACTAGGCTTCAGATTTGGCATTATGAGTAAAGAGCTTTAGCTGTGAATCATAAACCAAAGTCTTCTAATCGGCTGGTTATGTGGGAAAACGAGCTTGATCACCTCTGTTCTCTAGCATGATAGACGTCAGTAATTTTTTTGGCTTATGAGATTTGGGTGAGCTATAGGCGGGCTGGGTGACTGAGTAAGATGTCATTAAGCTGAGTTGTGTGAAATGGTCAAAAAAGCTGTGTTTTGTTGTCTACACTAAATTATAAATAATAACATGATGTTGTACTTAATGAGTTGAAATGTATGATAAATTTGCTTTTATATGTTATTATATGTTGAGCTTGTTCATGTGCTGTGTTGATATATGTTGAAGTGTATCTTGTTGTAAATGTGTTTGTTGAAGTAGATTAACTGAATAGCTGAATAGTCAATTTTAGATATGGGTTACCGTAGATATTCTAAGTTGGTTCTGTTTTGTGATTAAGATGGCAATACCACCTAGAAGACCTGCTTCAAATCCTCCTCCACCTGACGTGAACCAAATGGCTCAAGCTATGGAGGCTATGGCAGCCGCCGTGAGGCAGAGTCTGGAGGTAGTCCAACAGCAGCAAGCTACGAGTCAAGCAGCCGCTGCAACTCAGGCAGCAGCAACAGCTTCTGCCACAATAGTACCGCCACCTGAGTATTAGGGTCTATCAGAATTTAGGAAGAGTGAACCCCCTCAGTTCACTAGAGTTGACGAACCAGATGCAGCTGAGCTCTGGATCCGAGAGATTAAGAAGATATTTATTATCATGGGATGTGTTGAGGATAAAAAGGTTATTTATGTTGCATATATGCTGGTAGAAGATGCAGAGATGTGGCGGCAGAGAGCTTGTACTATGTTAGAGGCTTGAGGTGAGGCTATTAATTTGGAGGTATTCAAGAGTAGCTTCCTAGGAAAGTTCTTTCCACCTCATGTCCGTGCTATGAGGAAAAGGGAGTTCCTTAGTTTGGTGCAAGGGAACTCATCTATCTATGAATATGCTATCTAGTTTGAACGGCTTTACCGATTTTATTCGCATCTGACCTCTGAGGAGTGAAGATGCCAGAGGTTTTCTAATGGGCTGAGAACTAATATAAAGAAAACTTTGATTCCGTTGAGGATTACAGAATTTGCTGATTTGGTGAATCAAGCCACAATTATTGAGAGCCTCAATTTAGACAATGCTAGTGAGGCAGGGAAAGCTAAGTCTAGCAGACAGGCTTGTAGTTGTGGAGGAAATAGGGGTGCCAAGAAGGGCCCTTATAGCAGACCATATAGCCAGCAGCAGTTTCGGCCTTCTCAGTCTAAAAGAGCGACATCTTTAGCTCTAGACCAGTGGGTACTGTCATCTCTGCTCTTTAGCCTAGGGGAGTAAGTGTACCATCTTTTAGAGCTCTAGCCCTTCCAATGAAGAGATGCTTTCGGTGTGGAGGACCACATTACCTAAATTAAAGCCAGCAGGCTGACACTAGGGTTTGTTTTTCATGCCGACAGCTGGGGCATCTTGCTAAGGATTGCCCCACTTCTCGCAGTGGAGCAGCATCGTCTATTGCTAGTGCTTTACATGTTATGAGACTGAGAGCAGTTAATGCTCCACAAGTAACTAGGCCTAGAGCTAAGGGCCGTGTTTTACTACCTTTGGGACAGAAGCTGCATAAGCTACAGATCTTGTTCAAGGGATAGGAGTTGTGGTAGGTACATCCCTCTCTGTGATTTTTTATTCTGGAGCCACGCACTCCTTTATTGCGGATGCTTGTGTGAAAGATTTGAAATTTCCTATTAGCGATTTGAGATGTGATATAGTGGTGACAACACCTGCATTGAATTTAGTAACGACTTCGACAGTTTGTAATGGATGCCCTATAGTAGTTGAGGGATGCGAGTATAGGGTTAATCTTATTAGTATCCCTATGTTGGACTTAGATGTAATCCTGAGCATGGACTAGCTAACTGCCAATCATATTTTGATCGATTGTGCTCAGCAACGTATAATTTTCCCAAAGCAGCAAGATTTACCGGAGACGATTTCTATAAGTCAAGTGGAGGTAGCTGTTGGTGAAAGGGCTTCATGTTTTATTCTTTTAGCTGTTATGAGTATAGAGCAGAAGCAGGAACTTCGGTTAATACCAGTGGTGCGGGATTTTCCCAAAATTTTTCCTGGAATACCTTACCAGGGAGATTGAGTTTGGCATAGACTTAGTACCTGGAGCTGAGCCAGTATCTATAGCACCTTACCAAATGGCACCAAAAGAATTGATGGAATTGAAAAATCAGATTAAGGATCTGATGCAGAAAAAGATGATTAGGCTAAGTGTGTCGCCGTGGAGAGCACCAAGAAAGATGGAAATTCAAGACTTTGTATAGATTATCGTCGATTGAACAAGTTAACTATTAAGAATAAATATTCATTGCCGAGGATTGATGATCTAATGCACAAGCTGAAAGGTGCTAAGATATTCTCTAAGATTGATTTAAAGTCTAGATATCATCAAATCCGAGTTAAGGATGAGGACATACCAAAGACAGCTTTTCGTACTCGGTATGGACATTATGAGTATATGGTGATGCCTTTTGGAGTTACAAATGCCCCAGCAATATTTATGGACTACATGAATTGGATCTTTAGTCCATTTTTAAATTGGTTTGTAGTAGTATTTATTGATGATATCCTTATCTATTCTAGTTCAAAGGATGAACATGCTGAACATTTAAGAATTGTTTTGGAGATTCTAAAAGAGAAACAATTATATGGCAAGTTGTCTAAATGTGAATTTTGGATTGAAGAAGTGAAATTTCTTGATCATGATCTCAGCTGAAGGAATTGTTGTTAATCCTTCAAAGGTAGAATCGGTGTTGAAGTGGGAAAGACCCACGACAGCCACAAAAATTTGTAGCTTTGTGGGCTTAGCAGGCTACTATCAGAGATTTATAAAGGGGTTTGCAAAGATTGCCTCGTCTTTGACACGACTAACTCGCTGAGATCAACCTTTCATTTGGACTGAGGAATGTGAGCAGAGCTTTAATAAGTTGAAGCAAAGGTTGACATCCTCTCCAGAGTTAATTCTTTTTTATGTCAGTCGACCTTTTGAGATGTATTGTGATGCATCACACCAGGGGCTGGGATGTGTATTGATGCAAGACAAGAAAGTGGTAGCATATTCATCGCATTAGTTAAGGACTCATGAGCAAAATTACCCCACACATAATCTAGAATTACCTGCAGTGGTGTTTGCCCTAAAGATCTGGATGCATTATTTTTATAGGGCACAATTTAATGTATACAGTGACCACAAAAGTCATAAATACTTATTTGATCAATAGGAGTTGAATATGAGGTAGAGGCACTAGATAGAATTTCTTAAAGATTATTAGTTTCAATTTCAATACCATTTAGGCAAAGCTAATGTAGTAGCTAATGCTTTGAGCATAAGTGTGGTTTAGACTTTCTCACTAAGAGTTAGTGAGTCTCGTTTAATAGAACAATTTAGCAATCTGAACTTACACATGGAGATAATACTTGGAAAGAACAGTTGTGGCAAGCTAGTAGTGACTAATGAATTACTACAAGAGGTTAAGGATAAACAACTGTGGAAGGATGCTAGATTATGCCGGATTGTATTACTTTTGGGCACAGATAGTGTAGTTGGTTTCAATAGAGGTGCTGATGGCATTCTTCGATACCATGACCGAGGTTGTATCCCTAAAAAAGCTGAATTGAAGAGGAAAATTTTAGAAGAAAGACATATGGGCAGCTTAAATCTTCACCCTAGAGTAACAAAGATGTATCAAGATTTGAAACATATGTTTTGGTGGTCGAGCATGAGAGCTGAAATAGCTAGATTTGTCAAAGTCTGTCTGACTTGTCAAAAGGAAAAAGCAAAATACTGTTATCTGCCTGGAGAATTACAGAACATGGAGATCCCTGAATGGAAATATGATGCTGTAACTATGGACTTTATGTCCCATTTGCCAAAGACTGTTAGAAATCACGATGCTGTATAGGTCATAGTTGATCGACTGACTAAGTGTGTTTATTTTCTGCCAGCTAATATGACTTATTCCATGGAAAAACTTGCTCAGCTGTATATCAAAGAGATTGTTAAGTTGCATGGGGTGCCTTCTAGCATCATCAATGATAAAGATCCTCACTTCATTTCTCAATTCTGGCAAAGTTTTCAAGAAGCTTTGGGTACCCATCTGAAACTAAGTTCAGTATATCACCCTCAAACTGATGGTCGATCGGAGCAAACTATTCAGACCCTAGAAGATTTGCTGCATGCTTGTGTTATTGATCAGAAGGGTAATTGGGAGGACATGCTTCCTCTTGTGGAATTTACGTACAATAATAGTTATCATTCAAGCATCGGCATGGCGCCTTTTGAAGCTTTGTATAGCAGAAATGCCGAACTCTAGTTTGTTGGTTCCAAGATGGAGTTCATTTGATGGTTGAACTTGAGATGCTTCAGAAAACTATAGAGCAAGTTGAGTTGATTCAAAATAAACTAAGAGCAACTCAAAGTCGTCAAAAGTCGTATGTTGATCAGCGTCGGAGACCTTTGGAGTTGAGGTGGGGGATCACGTGTTTTTGAAAGTATCAAGAACTACAGGTGTAGGACGAACTTTGAAAGCAAAGAAGCTAACACCTAAGTTTATTGGGCCATATCAGATATTGCATCGTAGAGAACCTATAGCATATGAATTGGCATTACCGCCTCAATTAGTAGTGCTGCATAATTTTTTTCATGTATCACAGCTGAGAAAGTATGTTCCAAATCCAAACCATGTGACAGAGCTAGATACTATGCAGATACAAGATAACTTGTCGATTGAGCTTCCAGCAGCACATATTGAAGACAGTAAAGTTAAGAAACTCAGAGGCAAGTCAATTTAACTAGTGAAAGTCGTTTGGGATCCAGTTACTAGTGATGTTACATGGGAGTTGGAGGATCAAATGAGAAAGCAATGTCCTCATCTCTTTGATGGTTAAAGAATTTTTTACCACAAAAATTTATTTTCAGGGGAGAATTATCATATTGATGTATTTATTATTCCATTCAAATCGTGCCGAGTATGCTTAAAGTGTATGAATTATTTATATATATTGAAATGTGAATGTGAAAGTTGTATGATTTCCCTGTGATGAGTTTATATAGTTTGAATGTTGTATTATGATGCTATCGAGTGTGATGAGCAGAAAGGTTAGGAATTGGTTGTTAAGTGTGTTGTACATCAAATAAGCTAGGAAGTATAATCGAGAACCAGTATAATTTCATCTGAGAGGGAGATTGAGAGTTCTAGATGCAGGGTGAATCCTGGAGTTGTTGTGCAAAATTAGGAATCCTATAGTGTTCTCGCTCAAGCGATATCAATATCGCTCAAAGCAAAAGCAGATAGGATTACCCCAGCTGTCCCCTCGTCTAGGCGAGAAGGAGTTTCGCTCAGGCGAGAGGTGATCTCGCTCAAACGAGAGGTTCTCACTCAAGGCTCTCTGGATGTAATCTTGCCCAAGCGAGAATGCTGTTTGCCCAGCCGAGATGTAGCTCGTTCAGCGACATGTTGCTCGCTCAAGCGAGAATATCAAAAATTTGAGAGGTTCCATTGTCTCGTTTTCTTGCCTAGGGAGTGTGGTACTCGCTCAAGCGAGAAGTAGCTCGCTTAAGCGAGAGCGCAAATTCTCACCAGATAGCTTTCTCTCTCAGTTTCTCTCTGTTCTCTCTCCTATTACTCCTAGAGAAAACTTCCTCAAAGCCAAATTCCTTTCTGATCAAAGTAAGATCTGTTATCTCATTGAGGTCTAGGTGAGTTCTTAGAGCTCATTTCTCAGTTTTTACCTTGTTTCTTTTCTCTCTCTTTCTCAAGGGACTTAAATCTGGTTATTTTGAGTATATCTAAGCTAATCAAGCCTTATTCCACATTCAAATGGTCGATCTCTCTACAGAACTCCCTAGAAGTACTATTTCAGAACTCATTCCAGGTAAAGGGAACTTATTTGAGCTGATTTATCTGTATAGTGAATATGGAGCTAGTTAAGAACTTGATGTTGATGTAGACAAGAAATAAGTTATTGAGTAGCCATATTCTAGATCAAAATTTAGAACAGTATAGCTGAGTAGTTTTCTCGGTCGTTTAACTAAGCTGATTTAGCTCATATGATGAATAACCTAGGTTAACTATGATTGAATATGATGTGTTGTAATGCTGTGTTGTATATGCTGAGTTTTGTTGTGAATATATGTATTGCTATTTTGTTGAGGCCGTGAATATATATATATATATATATATATATATATATATATATATATATATATATATTATCTCACTGAAGCATTCCTTCCTTCTCCAACAAAAGAAGGATTCGAAACTTTCAAAAATAGATATGCCCCCAACAGAATTGGTGCAGATCTCAAATATTTCTCTGCATTTGCTATGGCCTGAGTATTCTCATGGCAGTACAGGTATAGCAAGACAGAAGAAGAAGACATCTTTCCTTTTATCCACAGACATGCTTTTGTGAAGTGGTGGAACCAATTTAATGCAGATCATGCCGGACCACAAGGAGTTAATGAGTTTTTTGGAAATAATCCAAAACTCCTAAAACTTGCTGATCCTGCAACCTTTCAATATCTGAATCAAAAGGCAAAAATTGTCGCCTTCCTATCAGGTTGCGATTCTATAGTTCTAGTTTTCGATCTTAGGAGTTATCTATTACATGAGTTTACCCCATGTTCCGTTCTTTCATGTATGTGCTTTCTGGAATTCAAATTTGCCTTATACCATCGCTCGAAGGGCAGATTCTGCGGAGCGATTTTAAGATATAATGAAGGAGAAAAAGAAGTAGAAAAAAGCCTATTTTATTCATGAATTGGCTCTTAAACTTAGCTTGCTCGTGTAACAACTTCATATCGTCTTGCTACCTTTACTTTCTTTTATCGTAAACTTGGCTATTGCCAGAGAAGACGAAGACATCTATGTTATACCTGTAGATATGGCAAGATACATATTTAAAATCAAAAAAAATAATGAGCCAAAACAAGAAAATGGATTCTATAGAGCTAATTTGAAATACCAAATATGCCTTTTTTCTTCAGTAGAATTCTAGGAGGACTACAGACCCACTTACGATTTACTAAAGGAAAAGAAAAAGTATCTTCGATATTGGTTTTGGTTCGAGTCCAATGGGTGAGGACTAAAAAGAGCTAAAAAAGATTATGCCTATCCTTGGCCCAGGGATCAAAACATTCTCTTTGATTAAAGATTTCCTTTTTCGAAAGAATAAGAGTGTCATCTAGCTGCCATCCTTCTTCCTATAAGTCCTGTTTTCAGTTTTTAGTTAAGAATCCTTCTATGTCAGTGCTTCGATCCTTCCTTCATCCTCTTCGAGTCCATATAGTGCTCTTTTCTTCCCGATGTTTTGACTGACTTTCTGTCTTTGATGGTGGGTATGCGAGTTTAAGTGTTTTCGGTCGAGTAATAAAGTGCTTCTGCTTTCTCTTGCTTATTGGTGAAATCAAAAATTTCGTAAGAAAACAAAGACCTGAGAAGGCGAAATAAATAGAAAAAGCTGACTGAGTCTTGTGTTCATTAATGTCCCCAAATCCCATGTCTTTCTTGGTTGGACCAACCCAACCGGTGATTTCAAATTCCAACAAGTCTATCTTTTTTTGGGGGGGCAGAGCACGTTTACAAACAAATAAATATATCATGAATGAGCAGGCGTTAGTTCTCTATGGACATCCAACGTCCAGTGATGTCCAATTTATGCTATCGGATACTAGGAATATGTCTTTAGATAGTCTGTCAAGTACCTCTTCCACTAGGTCAGATGCGGAAAGCGCTCCACCTGACTTTGAGGGGAGACTTAATAGAATCTCTAATGAATACACTAAGTGGGTTAGGAGAAGCGGGAGGCAATTACCTCCCGAATGGACGATGCCCGCTTAATACTACTAGCCTTGTTCGGGCTGTTATTTCCGACGATCGGATTGACAGTCCGGGCTTTCTGACAAATGACTATTATGATGTCATGTTACATGGCCAAAATGCTTGGTTATGCGAACACTTTTTAGATCTAATCAACTATGTCTTCTAGTTCCGAAAATGTGAAACAAAAGTTTTTCGAGAAAAGGTCCCATCCTTCAATATCATGATTGGGTCGACCAGGCCAGATCATGAGTGAATAGAAAATCGAAAACGTACATAGCTGTTCCAGCTGAAATACTTGGAATAATTCTACCACTTCTACTAGGAGTAGCCTTTTTAGTGCTAGCTGAACGTAAAGTAATGGCTTTTGTGCAACGTCGAAAGGGTCCTGATGTAGTGGGATCGTTCGGATTGTTACAACCTCTAGCAGATGGTTTGAAATTGATTCTAAAAGAACCTATTTCACCAAGTAGTGCTAATTTCTCCCTTTTTAGAATGGCTCCAGTGGCTACATTTATGTTAAGTCTGGTCGCTCGGGCCGTTGTACCTTTTGATTATGGTATGGTATTGTCAGATTCGAACATAGGGCTACTTTATTTGTTTGCCATATCTTCGTTAGGTGTTTATGGAATTATTACAGCAGGTTGGTCTAGTAATTAGGGGGCGGCCGTTCGGTCGCCTATGATACTAGGACCAATAGGTAAAAAATGGGTTTGTGCCGCAGGTGTTGAACGATCTACTCTACACAGGTGTGGGCTTACAGGGCTAGGGCTCATAAAGCCTTTCTTTCATTCAAAAAGAGGGCCCTGGTCGGTCACTTTTCCGGGCCGGGATCGATAGATAAGTGGAAGTCATAAAAAAGAGATCTTTCTCTTCGCACCTAAGATCAAGAGGAAGGGTAGCTTGTCAAGCTGGCCTATATAAAATATCTTTTTCATTATTATAGAATTTTTTTTGAATATATATTTATAAAGATTCACTGTCTTTTAACCGGCTGTTCTTCTTTGTCAACGCTACTAAGGACCTATGGGTTAGCCTACCCTACTAATGTATTGTATAGTAGGGTATAGTATAGTAGGCGAGCGAGTTAGCGAAGACGCTTAGGCTAATAGATAAGAGAGCGTCAGTGCGTAGCCTTCATTCTACTACGCTACGCAAAGGTTACGAAGTCACTTAGCTCGACGTTAGGAGAGTCAAGGGGGAAGGCCATACCTACATAGAAGAACCTTCGCTTACTTTCTAAGGTCTAACCTTTAGCTCCCCTACTGAAAAGGGGCACAAAGCCGCTTTGCACCACTGATAGACAGACTACTAAAGATTCAATTCATTCAAACCCTACTTAGTTTCGCAAGCCTTTGTCATTGTCAGTCAACTAAGTAGGGCCTGAGGCCCCCTGCGAATCCGTAAATCTGAGGAGCATGCCGCAACACAAAAAAAGGATGGTCCCCTATGCATTTCATTCTTTCCGGAAGGGAAAAAAAACAAGTACCCCCATCATGGTGAACCTCTCCTTGTGATCGGGATGAGGTAGATGCCTCCCAGCTGGGGGGCGGATCGAATCGGAGTTTCCTTAGGTAGCCACCGACCTACAGTTATCCTTAAACTTCCGTGCTTGGTGGAGAAGAAGCGAACAAAGGTACGCTCGCTTGCTGTCTTGTTCTCTGCCGCGAACTGGGATCGCTCGCCAGCTAGGTCAGATTGGAGCAAGAATTTTTGAGAACATATTACCCATATTCGGGGACAAGGGGCGGAACGACCTCTCGATCTGCTTACTGCAGCCCAGGAAGAAAAACGTCGTCTAGGCGTTCCTTGTTGCTACGATCTCCCCGACGCCTAGGACGTTGTCTGGGCCAAGAGCCATAGTTAATTGCTGTTTCCATTTGGTTGTTTTTTTCTTGTTGTTGATACCGGCAAGACCAGCCAGATGATGTCTGCTGGTTGGTAGTGAGAGGACTCGTAGTACCTGCATACCCCAAAGAAAAGGAGGCGCTGATTAAATTAAAAAACAATCATTTGATTGATTTTCTTTCTGACTCTCCCTTAGCAGCGGGAAAGGAGTCTATCTATCTGCCTAGCTTTGGTAGATTTCCCCCAACGCAATCCATAGAAATTCCACGAATCCCTTGGTGGATAAGTCCGACGACTCAGCAGCAGTGCGGAATTTAGTTTCTCGTCTGGTGGATCTGATCTTTAGGGGGCAATACATACCAAAAGGTGCTTTAGTGATCTTTGATGGTCTGAACAAGGAACTCTGTGTGGGGATCCATCTTGTTGTTATTCGCATTGTTCACCTTGGTCGGAAATCAGGGTGGTAGTTCTGCGCTTTATATTTTTAGCAAGCAGCTTCATCCTTGATGATGGCCTATGGTGGTGATGAATTCGTTCATCCTGACAATGCGGTACCAGTTTCTCTCACTCGGTCCGGTTACCCTCGGATCATTCCGTCTCATCGTAGGCGTATGATTCTGAAGAAGGATGAGAAAGCGGACATGCTGGTGAAGTTTTATTAAAAAAGATTCTCTCTGTCAAAGATCATTACTTTGGCAAAGAAGGTTGATAAATCAACGTTTTCTAGTAGAATATCCCCACCCGAGAATATTGACGAGGTGGTGGGGCTGGTTGGTTCGATTAAGGAGAACTTTTATCGACTTATCAGTCGCTATGCTCCCTGGATAGTATACCCAGGGTTACGGTTTGAACCAACCTGGAAAGCCTTGCCGACACACTCATTGACGAAAAGGGTGTGGGTTGAGAGAAGGAAACTTCCTTCTCGTAAGATTCGGAACTTTCGCTCTTCATTCACATCGTTTTCTCATGAGTTGGGCGCTTTTCAATGGCTGTTGGTCGTTGGGCACTCACAGGGTACCCAATGGTCACATGGCTGCTTGTGGCCTCCCCGTATTCGTTACGCCTTTGATGTGAGGAATAAAACCTTCACACCCGAGGATTTGGATTGGTTTGAGCGCCGTATAGGGCCCTTTCTACCATCCTGCGACGATATGGGGATCCCCGCAAAGGCAAACTAGGTTGCACGTGTGAGGGTGCTGGCAAGCGTCGTATATTCGCAATAGGAAACTATGTGAATCAGAGGTTGCTGAAACCCATCCACCATTGGTTTGCGGAGGTCCTCCGCCGCATCCCAATGGATGATCAAACAGCACCTCTCATTCGTTTAGTTCCTAGTAAAACATGTTTCAGCTATGACCTCAAGAGTGCTACCGATTGGTGGCCTCTTGTGTTTATGTTTGAAAGGCTTGCGTGTTTGACAGGTCATTTGCTTCAAGTGTTGTGAATACAACATTAGGGACGAATGTATTTGAGGTACCCTTCGTTAAGAGGGCTCTGTCTCAAGTGTCCTTTGTGACCGGTCAACCGTTAGGCTATTATGGTTATTGGCCTTTGTTCGCGTTCACCCATCATGTTTTGGTGTGGTGGGCTGCGGAACAGGTTAGACCGGGGATCCTGTTCGACAGGTATGCTATATTAGGTGATGATGTTCTCATCACCGATCCACTTGTGGCGGAACAGTACCGGCTAGGCTTACAACGGCTTGGTGTTCAGATATCCACACCTCTTTGATATCCTCAACTGGTGCTGTAGAGTTTGCCAAACAATTTCTGGTCAAGGATATGAGGGTTAACCTCTCTCCTGTGTCCATGAAAGCTTTATGTGGCTTCCACCACCCCTACGGCCTATTCATGTGGCTATACATGAAAAGTCAAAAATCGTGATCTTTTTTTTTTACTCTCATGCGTATTGGCGGTGCTGGGTATAAGACTCGATCTGTCGCTAAGAGCCCTAAAATCGATTAAATGGAAACGGTTTAGGGTCCTTTTTGGCAAGTCTCGCCTTCCGGTGGAAGATTTTTTAGGTGATGGTTGTCCATTGAATCCCTACCTCCTTGGGAAACTAAAGAGGTATGCTCTCGAGAGGTTGAAGCCTCGGGAGTTACACCGTCCTCCTGTAGAACTATTGGAGTTCGAGGGGATGGCTGACTTCCTGGAGTATTCACTTCTCCGGAGCTGGATGATGCAATGGCTCAACTACCTTAAAAGGTATTGCAGTCTATCTATGGATCCTTGGGTTGAACTCGAAAAGTTCTTTGAAGCCCCAGTTGTGTATCACTACTGGGAGATCAGGCGAACAGATCCGGAGCTGGTTCGCTTTGGTCTTCTATGGCGTTTGCACAACATTGTCCCAGATGTTGGATTAGACTATATGGGTCACGTTTTGGATTGTGGTAGGTGTCAGGTGACTGACACTTCTACGTCCTCCGTGACTCTTGTAGCCTATCCTGACTCATCGGGGGGATACCTGTCCATTATAGTTCCATGTTGCTGTCATAGGTCACATAACCTGTAAAAGTATGATCTACGTCCGGTACCGCAGGTCCTAGACCTACCTTACTGGATGTTTGATCAAAGCAATAGAGCCCGCGTAGGAGACAGCATTCCTTCTTGTTAGAAAAAAAAAAAAGACTAAACGGCGTCGTCAGCTTGATGGTAAGATTGTTGATGGCTCAGCGGAGGGAGAAGCATGGGTGGCACAGACAAAAGCGTGGAGGAGGGGAGAAGGAGCTCAGAGCACTCTCAAGTGAGTTGGCAGGGACAGGGTCTTCTATCAGGACTCGCAGACAACTTCCAATGCCTTCCAGGCAGAATGAAAAAGCTATTGAAGGTCCAAAAGAAAGGGACTATCTTCATTGTAAAGAAGCTATCCTTTCTTGCGTCATCAGCTTGATATCAGAATCGCTGAACGTACAGCTTGTGGTACGGACTTCACGCGGGATGTTTCCGAGCTAGATTGCAAAACCGAAAGCCGGGGGGAGGGGTTTGTTTAACATCAAGACTCTGGCAGATCTTTCATCTAGCTTGATGGGCTATTCTTCGCACAGTGAGGCGCTTTTAAGCGAGTGAAAGTAGTCTTTGAAAGCTGTCTTTTGACTAAGCCTCCGCATACAAAAAAATGCCTATATAAATCTATTCCAAGACATATGGAATTCTCCGATTAAGACGTAGCCGGGTAGTCTCCGATCGGGTGAAGGAATGCTAGTGCGCAAGCTCTTCTCAAAACAAAAGAAGAAAGGCCTATTCAAAGGTTCAAAGCCCTATAGCGCTAGCCAGCAAGCATTAGATGAAGCCTATTTTGTCTATTTCGCATAGCCCTTTCATGCTTCTTTGTAGCATACTGAAGATGCTGCGGGATAAACGATCTTTGAAAGGTAAATGAATGCTTATCCCGTGGATGCGACATTCGCGGTCTTAGCACTTTCCCTCTTTTAAGTAGGAATCCGCTAAGGCTAGGCACCTTCTTCAAAAGGTAGAGATTCATCTTTCAAATGGCCAGTGGAAGAATGCCCTGTGGGACTTGAGGAAGAGAAGAGAGTAGGGTGTTAGGGAGGAGAAAGAACTGAGCTTCTTTGACTTTCTCAACAAAAAGCGAAAGCGCTATGCTAGCTCGGCATGGAAGCTATAGCGAATAGAAGTCAGGAACCTTGGCTCATTCACCAAGGCTGAGACTCTCTAGCTCTGCTGCTGGTGCTCTTTCTTCCGCCTCCACAAGCAGCGAACTCTTCGTAGTAGCGCGGGATTCTACTGCTTCTGAAGGCCGGACTCACTCGACTTGGTCTCCACGCTACCACTGACCAGGAGTGCCAAACCACCTTAGTCTCTTCACCCTTGCAGCCTCCGAAGAATAGAATTCACTCAAGTGAAAGGAGCCCTCTTTCCCCCTATCGCTAGGGGCCTCGCTCCGGAACCTGTGAGTCTAGCTTCACGCTCGATACAGGAAAGAGAAGATAGAAGCAGAGGATGTTCTTAATCTCAAAGAAGCCATTCGTCAACCTACAACTGACTGACTACTATCTTCTTATCAGACATACTGGGAGAGAGATGGGAGGCTCTATTCAACCATTCTATCAAAGACTGGCTACCATATAATATAAGATAAGAAGAAGAGACTGATTTGCACAGGTATAAAAGAGTAGACCTTTAGGAGAGGAAGGACTAGCCCAGAACCTATTATTGACCTGGCCGAACCCTAACTACCATCAAAAGGAAGTAAGATGTCCGCCTTTTTAAGCAGCTCTTTCGAGACTAGTCTCAGATCTTTAAAGGAATTACACTTGAACTACTAGCCTAGCCCTGGGACGGGGGGATAAATTCCCATCTCCCTTACCGGACAGAAAGGAGGGCATGTGAGGTCTTTGAGCAGGGAAAGGTGGGAACGTTAGAAGACTAGATAGGGATTAGGGCCTTGTCTGAAAGCATAAACTCAACACTCTTGGGGACCCTTCAAGTACAACTTAGGCAGCCGAATCACCTATTACTGAATTAGCCGCAAAGGAAGACTTTCCATCATCTACCTCCGCTTCTAGTATGTCATTTCCGGGGTACCCTTCCACTACAAGAGGTCTCCATGCCCACAGAGGAACTGAAAGCCGATAACGCATTAGGGCCCTCTTCTAGTTAGCCCCCCGTGGGAAGAATCTAGAGCTCTCTCTCACCCTCAGGTGGCTATCAAGAGGTTTGATCGCGCAGGGATTGACTGTACTCGAAATCCTTTTATCACCTTTGTTCACATCCTGATGGGGTTTCATCGAGGTATCTTTTTCTCCTCTTGTTGCGACAAATCGAGTTGCAGCACATGACGAGTGCCCATCTTTCCCGAAGCTCCACTTTCATAAACACCCATCGGTACAACAATTGATCACAACGGAAAGTAATTAAGCTTGATCCCGTTTTCCATCGAATCCTATTCTCAACCTCGAGTCAGGAGTTGTTGCCCTAATTTCGTTAGCCTAGAAAGGGGCTTTGAAAGCTGTCTTTTCAAGAAGAAAGTAACACCGCGACTACTATTATAAAAAAAAGAATAGCTACCGATTCTCATCCGAGGAGAACGGAACTACCTTTAGAGTAGACCTAACTGCTGCGGCCTCCAACAGATGAAATCGCACCGTCGTCTTCCCAGCGTAGAGCAAAGCAAACAAGTCAGCCTGAGTTCCATAAGTTTCTTTAGTAGCAAAAAGGCTAATCGGTAATAAGCCTTCAGTCGACCATCGGGAGATACGCCTCCAGGCCAAACAGATAAGGGAAGCGAGAACATGATCTTCTTCCTTTGCCTTTTATATGATTACCTCTTCAGCGAGCGAGTACTCATATTATGCCTTCCTTTCAGTCCTCTGATCTTACCTTAGACCCTCCATGCTATGCGGGGAAGCGAGGTAAGGGCTAGCTTCTAATCTCCGATGATGCCAAGCGAGTTACATACTTTCAGCGAGCATAAATAACCAGTACATAAGAGCAAACGAGCTACATAGTTATCGCGAGTATAATATAATATAAAAGGGATTAGCAGGTAAAATCTTTTTCCGCTGATTCCCGGGAGTAACGCAGGTTAGGGATTAGCCGTGACTCTTTATTACCTAACGTCTTGCGCCATATGTACTGATCTTTGGTTGGCTCGTAAAGGCCATCAAGGGTCGACAGAGTTGAACCCTTGAGTAGATCGCAGGAGACTTGCTGTGAGACGAACGAGACCTTACTTGAGATATGATGGAACGAAATTTGAGCTATTCGTCATGCAAAAGATTGTCGTTAATCCTCATCAAATATGCAAAGAAATGAATGTAGTACTAGGGTGTTGTCCTAGGTCGTCTCCAAGGAATTTTTGGTTGAGAACAAACATCGAACAAGTGTGAACATATATTTTAAAGCAAGTAAATTGGGGGGAGGTTTGTCAATTTCCAGATTTTAATCAAGAGCAAAGTGTAAACTAGTGAAATTCAATCAATTAAAATGAGTAATTCCTAGTCAAGCAATGAGTTCTATCATTATTCTCTCAAATGATTCAATAATACCCTTCCTTTCCCTTGAATTAAGTTAATCTAACAAGCGAAGACTAACTTTAACATCCCAATTAAAATTAAGCATCTTAATGGGCTCCAATCTCTATCCCTAAGATTAAGCAACCTTAAGGATTAATCAAAATTAAGCAATTTTGAATTAGAATTTCGTTAGGTAAATTAGGGTTCATTAAGCAATGTTCCCTTTATGCAAATTCCACTTCATTCAGAGATTAGGGTTAATAAATTCAAGAAAAGAAAGATTTGTATTGCAATTAATCCCAAGAATTCAAGATTCATGTGCATTGACTAGAAATTACAAGAAAGTTTAGCCCTCCATATGGATGGGCTTCACGAATGAGAGAGAGAAATGCAAGAACGTAAATATCATTAAGGTAAATTCAACAACAATCAAAGAAGAAATTGGAAATCAAAACCTATAGAGGATCCTTGGCTGTCACCCAAGACTCCAATATTGCAAGAAAATATCCTAATTTGGCAAAGAAAAATTGTGTAAAGTGTCAAGTGTCCCGTACCCTAATTCCTAAAATCTATTTATAGTGGATGACATGTCACCAAAGTGTCCACTTTGGGCCTTCAAAGTGTCCACGCGCAGGATGGAATGAATGCCGCTGCTCCGGAGTTGCTACTTTTTGTGCTGAAAGTAGCTACTTTGGATGGGCGTAGCTACTATGAAAGCCCATAGTAACCACGCGCAGGAAGGCTTCAAAAATCAGCGTCAGGAGCTTCTGGAGTTGCCACTTTTGCTCTTCAAAGTAACTACTTTGGATGCACGTAGCTACTATGAGAGCCCATAGTAACCACGCGCATCATGCAACCAAATTGGCGTCCCTGGAGCTTCTGGAGTTGCCACTTTTGCTCCTCAAAGTGGCTACTTTGGGGGCAACTTCCAACTAAGGACCAGGATTTCTCAAATTTAACTTGGGCATTCTGCAAAATCATCAAGATAATTAAAATTGCAATCTATATCTATGTAATTAAATGTAAATTAACCAAAAATTAATAAACCTATGATATTTATTCAAAATGTGATTTCTATATTATTTTCACTATCTAAGTCCATTTTTTTCTATCAAAAAGTATAAAAAAGGCAAGTAAAAATATAATAAAAAGTGGATTCATCAAGATATCGCACCTATCGCTCGGCTTAAGTTGGGAAGCGAATGGCTTCTTTTTTTTTGATCGCCTTAATCAAATTGGTACAGCGGATAGATTGTATAAGCTTGACTTAGGAGATTCATTACCAATGATACCAATAAGTCTGATTTTGGATAAGGTTAAGCTTTTTGTTGGAGATGGAAATTTATATAGGCTGATATCAGATTTTCTTAACATTCCTATCTATGATGATTTTGGTAATCGTAGGTTTGATGTTAGTATGCCTCCTATTGGTGAGCTCACAAGGGTCCTATTCGACATTGTTTTAATTGAGACCTTCGATCGTGAATTTACTAAAAGGTTCCCTGGAATTGAAATTTATAGATTAGTGAATGAAGTCTTTATTTCGACTAGAGAGAATGATCAAGTTACATTCGATGTGGATGCTTTATATAAGCTATTGAATGATCTCCAACTGGTTGGAACGATCCATTCTATTGGTCCTGGCGATGATTGCCATATCATTTATAACCGGCGTGTGGTTATTGTGGACAATACTGGTAAGGTAGTAGTTCTATAAGAGTACGGTAATTGTAAAACCTTTCTACTTACCAGCTATTCCAGAATGGAATGAGCCCGTACCGTAATGAGTGAAGGCTGTTCTAAGAAAAAATCCAGAGGCCAAGAGTTCCGACTATCGAATCAAAGAAGCGCGAGCTCTACTGTATCCACGCTATTGCCCGATCATAACTCTACTGTATGAGATTAGTTATCCGTCTCCCCTGCCCTGTTAGAACAGTCTGGTCTTTAACAACACAACCTGAAAGGAAGCCATTCCTAATAGGAAGTTTCTAGCCGTCTTGATGAGGGCAAGACTCAAATACGGAAAAAGGAAATGGCACAGCTGAGTGCTAGAATCTTAGTCGATGGAAGTTAGATTCACTAATTCACTAAATGAATATTCGTTCAATTGAAATATCATAACTGTCAAACTCTTTGTTCTCATAACAGAGAACCCTATCATAGGCCCTTAGCCTTAGTTGGAAGCTAAACCAAAGCTAAGCTTGTAGGCTCGTAGAGAAAGCTATTGTGCAGGTATACCCACAATCCATGTTCCTGAACAGTCTCGTTCGAACATCTGATTCACCTTAGGTTAGGGCGGACACTTCACTTCAAGCTTAAACCTCCGTCTATGATCGGCTTGCTTTCTCGGTATCGTGAGTCTAAACTCTTTAAGCCGGCTAACTAATAGATAGAGATATAGCTCAGTAAACACGGGAATCACTATCGCCTTCGGCTTAAACACGGCTACGCTTCGCTCTTTTTAACTATCGCTAGTCTGTAGTCTGTGAAAGAAGATTGCAATTTCTGGTCACTTTCAGTCTAACCCGGATTTACTTAGTTAGTCGGGACTTGCTTCTTAGCGTGTAGTGGATCAACCAGGCTAGCTTTCCTGTAGTAGAGCGCGGGGAGAGTGACCATCAGGGCCTTGAATAGGGTGTGCCTTTTTTTTCTGTATATTTTTTATGAGGAGTACTCTTGAATGTACTATACAGTAGGTTCTCAGTGCCCTAAGATCCCAATCCCAGATCGAGTTCCAATCGCAGAATTGTTCTCAAGCGAATGGCTTTTACTCAACCTCAATTCATTCAGTTAGGACCTCCCTTTATGTCATTTCTATCCTTGCCAGCGTGAGGAGTCAGATCGGATTCTAGCACTTGCATGGAATCTGGGATAGTGGCTATTGGCAGCCTCTCTTGGCATGAGCACTAGCATCTTGCTAACATCGGCTTTTTCCTCCGACTAGAAGGGGATCTTGTTCACGGCGGATTCAAGATCCTCAAATGTGGCTTTGGCTTCAGCTATCTCATTCGTTCTTTTTTTTCTTTTGATTGGTAAGTAGCCGGTTAGTTGAAAGACCAAGAATGGCCTCTTTGAAAGAAGACGACAGACATGCTGGGAAGGAAAAGGAAGGAGATGTGGCCTAAGTAGGTACAACAAAAGGTACTAGTATGGGCGCAATATGCGATTGGAAGCTCTTCTTTGGCAGGTTTCATGATTTGCTAATCCGATCTTGTAAGTTGGCTTATCTTAGGCCACCGACTGAGACGATGGCTTGAAACCCGGGTAGAAATAAGACCAATCGAAAACCTTGGAAGCAACAAATCGCGGGGCGTAAGCTGTTGAATAAGCTGTGGGTCTTGAGGCAGATGTGGCATCTTCTGAACCACCGTAGTTAGGGGGAAAAAGCTCATCTTTTTTCAATGCAACCAGAGGGCTCTTAGTACGCTAACGCTACTACCTGCCTAGAGGATGTTTTTTGGTTTATGTCGGCCAAAGAAAGGGCTTCCCTATCAGCACAAAGAAGAAATTCAATAAGAGAGGATTGGATTTCATCAAGAAAAGACAAAAACCGCATTGAGTGGGGCCTGCCCTAAAATGGCCCTTACAGAGCTTCTCTATCAAGAGCTGCTAGTTGGTGGTTGAGGAGTAATAGGTTCCGCATAAGCTACATTTCGTGGGGGAGGCACCTATCCAGTACTTCCGAACTCGTCTTTCATCTACAGACATTGGGTCGCTAAAGCCAATAGTTCGGTGTCCGGGCAACAGCCACTCATCTTTGGTTGCAGCTTCGGCTGAAGCCTATGCTTTCAGTTCCATTCCTTGGTTCTCCGGTTGATTGCCCAGCCCACGAGGGCACCACCAGATGTTGTAGATTAACTTACTAAGAAAGAAAAAGAGTATATATATCATAGCTGACCGCACCATGGGCTAGCCCATACACCCACTGCACGAGTAGAATACTACTTAGTCAAGTAGAAGGGCCAACCTGAGAGCGAGGCAAGCTGGGAACGGGCTGAAACTTACGATTCTAAGACCAAGTCAGAGACTACTGGACGTCTCGCAGAGCGACTCTCAACGAGGACGTTGAGACTTTTTGAAAATGAAAAAAAAAAGATTTTTTTTGGCTTAATCCGCCTTTACTAAAGATCAAGGAGTACACTTGTTTGTATTCCGGCTAAGGCTAATAAGGGAAAGGTTTTTTTTTCAAATCCAAGTTTGACTCTGATTAGATCCTTAGCGCAAGCGCTAAGTAAGCCCTAAACAAAAGGCCTTATGTATGTAATGTAAAAAAACCGAGGAAAATAACGTCAAGTAGAAAGGAACAAGGTCTTACGGCACGATCGCTATATCTTTTCTTTTTCTTTATCTCTCCTCTATAGAAAGAGGGGATGATACGTGGCGTGGTATACCTGATCGTTTGGTCAACGAGACGTACGTAAGTCGACATAGCTCCATTTAGATTTTCTTTTTTTTTTTCTTTCACTTAGCCCGCCTCTCCCATGACCGGACCAACCCGGATCCGCCCTCGAAAGTCTCTCTGCATTTTGGGAGCAGAGCATGCAAAATCGAGCAATTAATCTTAGAAAAATTTCCTCGGGTCTCTAGAAATCTATAAAAATGAAAAGCCCGGGTAGAAAAGCAAAAGGAGAGAGGAAAAGTAGAAAAAGGAAGGGGGGAGGAGACTCGCCTCAATACTTCCCACTGGACGAGAGGCGCACCTAACCCACCTACCCACTCATCAATCACGGTGTTCAGCTGACTTGCACTGATAGACCCCTATTGTATTGGAATTAGGCGCCCATCTTTTTACTGTTGTCAACTAATCTCTTCAATGTTCGATTCTACTCTATGTTAGAACATTTCTGTGAATGCTATTCTGATCTAAGTGGTCCTATTCTGTGTCCCGTGCTAGGAAGCATTATTCCTATTTTCATTCCAAATTCAAGAATACGACCGATACGATTGATTGGTCTGTGTGCCTCTCTTATTACTTTTTTGTATATTCCTGTTCCTCTGATACAATTCGATCCTTCTACAGCCAAATCTCAATTTCCTTTCCAATTCAAGCCAATCTCTTGATTCACATTCATGTGAAACCGTTGCAACCGATCCTGCAATCATCCGCCGCTTACAGTAATGGCACTAAGCCAAGGTTTCTATGGATTCAGTCCTGTGGAAAAATACATATATTAGGGCAATTCAGTTAGTAGTGTCACCGGTCAATCCTTGGGACACTAGCGAGTCCGTCCAGCCCTAAAAATTGGGTCCATGAAGCCTTAGATACTCCAAGCCTCAATCTTTATTGTCCTTGAACCTAGACCATGGAAGTATGGTTATAGTCCCATTCCATTAGTGGGATCCATAGCCTACGGGTCTTTCCCAAGCCAGTAAAAGAAGAAGGTTTTCGAGGACTACCCTAAGCCTACAAGTAGGCAGGACTTTCAGTTACAATGTCTAGGTTGGGCAAGCTTGGATGCCCCTACTCCCAACAAGTTGCTGGTCGGGATCGTGAAACTATCGCTGTTTGGTCATAAGGATAATCGTTCTTATCTTATTAGGTCAGGGGCGGCCGGCCCGGGGGTTACCCGCGATTGGTAATGGCATAACCAGAAGAGGAGTAGGGGAGACAAGGTTACGCGCTGGGTAGCGCAGCGCATTTCGGGTACAGGGGCGACGAGGGGTGCTAACCCGGCCACCCAACCCAGCAGGTCAGGGGCGGGCCGGCCATAGGTTCGAATCCTGCCACCTTTCTTGTGGATCATCCTGTGGTTACCGGATGATGGGAATACCAAAGCAGAAATTTTGAAATGAGCACAGCACGAAATGTCAATAATATATGAATTCTTTCATTTTTCGTTATTTCCGGGTCTTTTCGTTGCATTCACTTACAACAAGAAACAACCACCAGCGTTTGGTGCAGCACCTGCATTTTGGGGCATTCTTCTTTCTTTCCTTGGTCTAATCATGAGGGTAGTATTTTATCATGGTGTAATCATGAGGGTCTAACCATAGTATTTTAACCGCTAATGCACCTTTCTTTTATCAAATCTCAGGGACATGGTCTAATCATGAGGGTAGTATTTTATCATGGTGTCGGATCCCACGTTTTTATGGATTCCTTCTTTGTTACCGGGGTCGACCCCAAAGCCATAATGTCTCAAAACGAGGAGGCCATAGAGAAGTTTTGTATTACTTTGTCTCGAACTTCGTGAAGAACTCCATTCTATCTCTCCCTCGTTACGAACAAAAAAGTGGGGCTGCGCCCCAGTTGTACACTCCCTTCGTTCTACGAACCCTTGTTGATTCTGAACTTCGTTCGCGAAGGAACCGGACGTTTGACGGGCCAGCCCTTTTTTATGCGCCGCTTTACCCTGAAAGGAAAATGAGCTTTGCTCCTCTGGGTGCTAGGCGCTCCCGTGGTTCGCGAGAAGGAAAAAGAAGGACTCATCCTTTGTTGCATCTGGCACGAGATGATAAAGAGAGAGCTTCGTCTATCGATGAACAGCGGATTGACGGAGCTCTTGGCATTGCTTTGTTTTTCTCTCCTTTCCTATCAGCGAGTTCCGATCCTTTTGTTCGAAATTTCTTCGTTCGTACCGAACCGCTTGCAGAATCAAATCCTGTTCCACAAGATCCTATATCAGCTATACATCCTCCTTGCATTTATGCCGGAGACGTCGCCAGTGCTATGGGCTTTGGATTATGTAGATCAAAAATGATGAATGGGATTGTGGCACTCCACTCGCCGCCAATGCGGAAGGATGCCGCCGAAAAGAAGGGAACGCTGCTTCGCTCTGCTGGATGCGTCGGATCCCGTATAACAAGCGAGCTTTTTACCAAAAAATGCAAACATGTGGTCGCAAAATGCTATCCAGCTCTCTTGTTGCGTAGCAATAGAAGCCTGCTCATGCTGCTTTGGCGGCGCTTTTTCGCCTTCTCTTCGCTCTGGACAGGAGCGCTAGTGGACACGGGGGGGGAGCAGGCGAAGCGTGTCGTTCGTAATGAACAGAAAGATACCACTACTTCGCCTCTTTGTTGGAGCGCCGGCCTTAGCGGATTCCTACTTAAAAGAGGGAAAGTGCTAAGACCGCGAATGTCGCATCCACGGGATAAGCATTCATTTACCTTTCAAAGATCCCGCAGCATCTTCAGTATGCTACAAAGAAGCATGAAAGGGCTATGCGAAATAGACAAAATAGGCTTCATTTAATGCTTTCTGGCTAGCGCTATAGGGCTTTGAACCTTTGAATAGGCCTTTCTTCTTTTGTTTTGAGAAGAGCTTGCGCAATAGCATTCCTTCACCCGATCAGAGACTACCCGGCTACGTCTTAATCGAAGAATTCCATATGTCTTGGAATAGATTTATATAGGCATTTTTTTGTATGCGGAGGCTTAGTCAAAAGACAGCTTTCAAAGACTACTTTCACTCGCTTAAAAGTGCCTCACTGTGCGAAGAATAGCCCATCAAGCTAGATGAAAGATCTGCCAGAGTCTTGATGTTAAACAAACCCCTCCCCCCGGCTTTCGGTTTTGCAATCTAGCTCAGAAACATCCCGCGTGAAGTCCATACCACAAGCTGTACATTCAGCGATTCTGATATCAAGCTGATGACGCAAGAAAGGATAGCTTCTTTACAATGAAGATAGTCCCTTTCTTTTGGACCTTCAATAGCTTTTTCATTCTCGCCCGGAAGGCATTGGAAGTTGTCTGCGAGTCCCGATAGAAGACCTGTCCCCGCCAACTCACTTGAGAGTGCTCGAGCTCCTTCTCCCCTCCTCCATGCTTTTGTCTGTGCCACCCATGCTTCTCCCTTCGCTGAGCCATCAACAATCTTACCATCAAGCTGACGACGCCGTTTAGTCTTTTTTTTTTTTTCTAACAAGAAGGAATGTTGTCTCCTACGTGGGCTCTATTGCTTTGATCAAACATCCAAGAAGGTAGGTCTAGGACTGCAGTATCGACGTAGATCATACTTTTACGGGTTATGTGACCTATGACAAGCAACATGGAACTATAATGGACAGGTATCCCCCGATGAGTCGGGATAGGCTACAAGAGTCACGGAGGACGTAGAAGTGTCGGTTACACCGACACCTACCACAATCCAAAACGTGACCCATATAGTCTAATCCAACATCTCGGGACAATGTTGTGCAAACGCCATAGAAGACCAAAGCGAACCAGCTCTGGATCTATTCGCCTGATCTCCCAGTAGTGATACACAACTGGGGCTTCAAAGAGCTTTTCGAGTTCAACCCAAGGATCCATAGATAGACTGCAATACCTTTTAAGGTAGTTGAGCCATTGCATCATCCAGCTCCGGAGAAGTGAATACTCCAGGAAGTCAGCCATCCCCTCGAACTCCAATAGTTCTACAGGAGGACGGTGTAACTCCCGAGGCTTCAACCTCTCCAGAGCATACCTCTTTAGTTTCCCAAGGAGGTAGGGATTCAATGGACAACCATCACCTAAAAAATCTTCCACTGGAAGGCGAGACTTGCCAAAAAGGACCCTAAACTGTTTCCATTTAATCGATTTTAGGGCTCTTAGCGACAGATCGAGTCTTATACCCAGCACCGCCAATACGCATGAGAGTAAAAAAAAAAAAGATCATGATTTTTGACTTTTCATGTATAGCCACATGAATAGGCCGTAGGGTGGTGGAAGCCACATAAAGCTTTCATGGACACAGGAGAGAGGTTAACCCTCATATCCTTGACCAGAAATTGTTTGGCAAACTCTACAAAGACCGATTGAGGATATCAAAGAGGTGTGGATATCCGAACACCAAGCCGTTGTAAGCCTAGCCGATACTGTTCCGCCACAAGTGGATCGGTGATGAGAACATCATCACCTAATATAGCATACCTGTCGAACAGGATCCCCGGTCTAACCTGTTCCGCAGCCCACCACACCAAAACATGATGGGTGAACGCGAACAAAGGCCAATAACCCTAATAGCCTAACGGTTGACCGGTCACAAAGGACACTTGAGACAGAGCCCTCTTAACGAAGGGTACCTCAAATACATTCGTCCCTAATGTTGTATTCACAACACTTGAAGCAAATGACCTGTCAAACACGCAAGCCTTTCAAACATAAACACAAGAGGCCACCAATTGGTAGCACTCTTGAGGTCATAGCTGAAACATGTTTTACTAGGAACTAAACGAATGAGAGGTGCTGTTTGATCATCCATTGGGATGCGGTGGAGGACCTCCGCAAACCAATGGTGGATGGGTTTCAGCAACCTCTGATTCACATAGTTTCCTATTGCGAATATACGACGCTTGCCAGCACCCTCACACGTGCAACCTAGTTTGCCTTTGCGGGGATCCCCATATCGTCGCAGGATGGTAGAAAGGGCCCTATACGGCGCTCAAACCAATCCAAATCCTCGGGTGTGAAGGTTTTATTCCTCACATCAAAGGAATAACGAATACGGGAAGGCCACAAGCAACCATGTGACCATTGGGTACCCTGTGAGTGCCCAACGACCAACAGCCATTGAAAAGCACCTAACTCATGAGAAAACGATGTGAATGAAGAGCGAAAGTTCCGAAACTTCCTTTACCAGCTGTACGAGAGGAGAGCCGTGAGCACTTTTTCCTAATTAAGATGAGTGGGCCTACCTATCTGATGTTGCATGCTCGGATTGTTCAGCCTACCCTTTCTTTCTTCTTCTTATGCCAAGGCTTCAGAATCATCGAATTCCATTCCAGCTGCTTAGTCTGTTGATTAAGATGTGGGCAGATGATGATTTTCATTTCTGTTCTACTTATACGCCCACCAACTTCCACCTTAGCTTTCACCAACTAAACGAAAGGGAACTGCTGGCACAAGTCAGATTTTCACTGCGAACTTAACCTTACCGGCTACGCACTAGGATCCCCGGTACCAGATCGTACCATCATAAGCGACTACCCTTTTTGGTTGTGGTGTTGTATTTCCACAAGGAAGAACTTTCAAATCTAGTTCTTTCCCTCAGGTACTTTAAGCTTTCGAGAGAGATAGAGATGGCCTGCTTTATTGGAACTTCCTACGTGAGAAGGCATTCCCCCAGACCTAAATTAAATGGCTATACCTCAGCTTATATCCGACCTTCTATTCTAACCACTTAAAGTGAAATATCTTGAGATAAGAACTGAACTTGTAAACTGGATTTGACCCTTGGGTCATGTGCCCTTGAAGTGACCTCCTTTCAAAGACCCAGAAGTCTTCGACTACCTTTACTTCAGACATTGAAGAAGATTTTTTAATGAGAAAATTTGGCGCAAGCTAATAAACACCCTTTTTGAATTGAAATGAAACAACTTTTAAGCGCCCTAACATGTACCTACGGAGCAGAAGATAGATCGGTCCTCGTAGAACGTTCAAGACTTTAAGTCTGTTGTTCCATATCAATTACTAAACCTCGTGGTATCCACGTACAAAACATACCATTACCAAGAAAATAATTAGCACATTGGTGTCGGTCTACTAAGCCAGTCAATCAAGTATGTAGTGTAGAGTCCATGGTGTAGGACAGGTTTTAGTACTAGGAGTTCAATTAAAGGATTTCTCTATAGTAAGAGTGATCCATGGCCTTTCGCCTAGAGTCATAGAAGAATTCCTTTATGCTTCCCATAGGGGTAGGAAAGAGTCAAGTGGCCGGTTAAGCAGCTAGTCCTAATCTAGGCACATACGCCGGTTAGAGCAGTGCCTTTTCAAAGCTTAGCTTCTGAGATTCTCTTACTAATGGAAAACAATCTTTCTTTTGGGAAAGTCTTCTGCGCTCTACTCTATTAGGCTGTGGGGCCCAGATCTTCTTGAATAAACTACTGTTTGCCCCTTGGAATGAAGCCTCTTAGGCTGTCTACCTTTGATTCAAGAGTCTCACCTTGGCGATCTACTGAGAAGGTCGTATCCATGGTCTCGACTCGCTCATACCCAGCCCACCTCTCTGAGGGGGACTTCCTTGCTATGCCACCATCCTATTAGCTTAGCTGGTAGTTAATCTATTTACTAGTCTGATGCACACTTGGAAGGCTCTCCTTTATCTTACCAGTCGTGCAGCACTATACACGCGTTTAGGTCATCATTCTTATCTATTGCGGATAATTGGGCTTATAATGCCTTTGTTTTATGGACCTCGGGACCTTTCATTTCCAACTTCGGCCTATCATCTTATGTTTTTAGTTTCAAAAAAAGAAAAGGCCCGACTCTACTCTGGCCCTAGAGTGCATCCACGTCTTAGCCTTAACGGATGAGGCCTGCTATGACAAGGGATAGATAGGCACTACCTCTAACAAGGTAGTCCTATGGCGATATAATGCCTTCTGGATACGACTCAAGAATAAACCATTATCTATCTTCCTAGTCCCTTTGTCTGAGCACAGGTGACTCTCTTAGTGTTAGTACTTGTTCAGTTAAGATGTACATAGTCTTTAGGGTACGGTCATTACGCAGCAATATATCTTCCCCACTGGGCGTGGTATACAAGATAGCATCTAGCAAAGGACTTATCAAACCTGTTCCGAATCCAGAATCTAAAGCCATAGGAACAAAGCTTGAGGAATACTGTGACTTCCATCAAGCCTTTGGGCACAATACTGTTGTGTGTCGAACTCTCAGAAGAGTGGTCCAGGATATTCTAGATAATGGATCAATAATTCCACCATCACCTAAGTCAAGTGTTACTGCGAATCCACTTCCTAAGCACGAGGCTACCATCAACTACCTCGAGGATGATGATGATATGGACTATACCTACCTAATCAATCCTGAAGAAAAGGAAGCTGAAAGGGTAGAGGATTGGGACAGCCCTCGGGCAAATTTAACTACTATAATATAAGGTGTTCTACACTGCACCACCTCATGCGAGCATCCCATTGGAACTTATAAAGACTAAAGAGGCATTCCGGGTCCAGATTTTGAAGAACAAGACCGTCAGAAGGAAGATATGGACATAGACATGGACTGGGATGAGTTTACTGACGCCATGACCATAGACTGGGATTTCTTCATAGACGAAATAGACTTAGATGACTTACCAGCACCTAGTGACAATGATTGTATGGTGCTTGACCTAAACGACTTTCTTGAGGAATACTGCATCAATGCCATCACTAGGAGTGGAAGGCACAAGGACCTGTCCCTGACAGTCCTCTTCCTTAATAGAATAGGAACTTTCCCTTATTATTCTTTTTCTTCTTCTCTTCCTCTTATTCTGCTTAGTTGGATACAGTGTAGATGGAGCCGCTGGTAGAGTGATAGGCCCTAAGAAAAGAAGTCATACGTCGCCTAATTCTACTTTCTAAGGTCCTCAAAACTAGTCGTTGTAGTTGCGGTACTCATACCATTGACCTGAGGAGAGAAAGTGGCTGATTCTGAGATGCTTTACTAATTCATCCGGAAGGAGGATGCATTGCTTGTGATTTCTTTCCGCTATGAGGTGTCTAATGGCTATCATTAAGAGAAGGCTTCGTATTTATCTTTGCTAGTATCCTGTAAATCCATCTTTCTAGTTTGCTCTAACCCTTGCCCTATTATATTCTAAGAATAGTCATTTGCAGTTCCATCTGTAGTTGTATAAGTATACCTTGGTGCATGAATCGGAAAGGGTCACTTTGCTCTCTTGCCCTATTAGAAAGTAGAATTAGTCCTTGTTGAGTTCACTTTCTCTTTTTGCATTTGCTCGTCCCTTATCCTTCTGTCTTCCGCGAGGGCTTCCGCTAAAGTAATGGGCCGCCCAAGAGATTCAGCCAAAGTGGGTTTTCTTTCTTTAGGTTGGATTTCTACCTCACTGGTTTTGACTAGTCTCAACCCTCGGAGCCCATCATATTGTACCACCCTATTCTCTTTTTCTTTGGTTTCAGGTGTAGAGTTGGTTTTGTTGACCACTCGTTCTTTTTTCAAGCCCTCGAACCACGGTATGTCCCACGTATCCCAATTGAAATGGGATTCTGCTTTAGCATTCTTTGGGCTCCATTCCTCGAGCAATCCTTGATTGATCATTTTCCGCTCTTGGTACTGGTAAAATTGGATCTCTTTCCTGGCCCTCTCCGGCATCTTAGGTAAGCGCTCATTTCCCTCAGGTAAACCCCTGTTGATTCGATCCCGGATTCGATTCCGCTGTTCTAAGAAATCATACAAATACTTGGAAGGCCATTTGACAGGAACGGAGCCAACCATCACCATCTGATTTTCATCATCTTTCTTTCTTTGTTCCGGGTAATTCCTGGACTTGGCTTTCCTTACCCCGGGCTGCTGAGCTGCTGGTTTGTCATCCATGTCTTTAAACAAGTGCCCGTAAGCTGACCAAGCAGAGGCTGAGGTCTTAGCAGGTTTGCCAATAGGAGTTGGTTCCAAAGGATCATCTTCTTTTGCCTGAGCATTGGTGCTTCCGCCATCGTCCGGGTCGTCATCCGAATCGCTGGAAGAAGAAGGCAGGGTCACTCCCAGACTTGAAACGATTCCTCTGGATTACTTAGGCTATGAAACCAGATAGAAGCTAAAATCGCTGCATTTGCATTCGCCTAGGAATGGGCTGGATGTAACACCTTATAATTGTAATTTCTAAATAAAAATGAATTTCGTAAAAATGTTAACAAAATAGAGGTTTTCATTCAACAGTAGTTCAAAACTCAATTTCACAAAGTGGTTCTTAATAAGGAAGGATTACAAATTTGTATTATAACTTGCTACAGGACAAAAATATACATCAATTTCAAAATAGACTTCTAAGTCCCATACCAGTGTCATCCTTCCTTCAAGGGGCCCGGTGCTGATCGTCTTGGTTACCTGAAAAATAAGTGTAAGGGTGAGTCCTCTACTCTAGCATAAACACACAAACAAGCATAAAGACTTACCTGACCTATTCCACATGTTTCTAATCTCATTCAAACAACATAATCACAAATACAATTCATTTCATTTCTAATAACAACGGTTGTGCTCACTGCATCAACACCCAATCCACATACATACAAACATACGTACACTCACTGCACATACCCACGCTCACTGTGGCACTGTGATCACAGATTTCTGATACCCTTAACCTCAAGGACTTACTCAGTTATACTATGGATGGTTGCTCGAATAGCTCCCGCTCCATGGATACAACATATGCGATATTGAGCCCCCAGGCAAAGGTGTTAGTCAGAGGCCGAGTTAGGAGGAGAGTGTGTGGCCTGTGGTGGACCCACGCTCACTGTTGGTGTCACCACCACCCTCTCTTCCCCAAGGTATTACTACTGCCCCCATCTTCTGCACCCCTAGTGTATCTCTGAACTATTCATAGTTCTAACACCCAAACACATTATCATTCAATTAACTACCCATGGCACGTAACACCTTCACTACCACATAGTACTTAACCATTCCACCATACATCATACTTACAATCACACACGTTTCATTTCACACAAGATTCCAATACAATCCACCTAGTATTCAATCATTCTACACCATAATCTACCCATTCACACTTTTACCATGCCATTCCACACAAAACTTATAATATGCCGGAGGTCGGGCACCTCCGAACTTAGCCCAATGTGTTCAAACCATCAATATATACATTTTCTACTTTCTACTTCTAATATATTACCATGCTCAATCAAATAAACTAATTTCTAGCAAGAATAACTAGAGCAAAGTCCTCCCCTTACCTCAAAATGAAGCCCCAACTCGGTGCAAAGGTAGAAACAACTTCCCTACTCAGATTTAGTCCCTGAGGCACACGAGAATCCCATAAGAACTCAAGGGAAACACAGAAATTAAAAAAGAGGGACAAAAATTGAAACCCTAGCCATAGAACTAACCTCCAAGAGCTCCAAACACTTCCCCAATCTTCAATCTAGCCTCCAATCAGTCTTGGAGGGGTCCCAAACGGTCAGAATAGGCTTAGGTAGATAGAATCGTTGAAGAGAGAGAAGGAATCGTGAAAGATGGCCCCTTTCCTCGAGCTCTAACCCTTCAAATACCCTTTTGGTCGCAACACTCTCGCTACAGTAAGATATTCTCACTGCAGCGACACGCCCTCTCGCTACAGCAAAAAAACCAGAGAAAATTGCACTTTAGTTTCTGCAGAATCTCGCTACAGTGAGACTGCACCCTAAACTGTCGCTCTGTCGCTACAACGAGACGTTTCTCACTGCAGCGAGAAGGCGACAGTTGCATGCCTTCTTCCCAGGGACCTCTCACTACAGCGAGAATGCCCTGCATCAGGACTTAACTTATTTCTTTCAATCCAAATTTCAATCATAAACTCACACACACATACACACACACACACACACACACACACACACACACATATATATACACATATATATATATATAAATACATACTTATATACTCAAACAATATTACATTTCTCAGGGCGTTACACTGGACATGCTGTGATGCAACATGTTGTGAACATTTACTATGAAAGCAATTAAAACAAGGGAGTTTTATGTGATTCCAATTTTAATGTAAATGCAAGTGATGAAATTAATGAATCCAATCAATGAAATATGCAATCCTTAGTTTGTTCATGCAATTCTATCCTTATCTCTCTCAAGATTCAATACTTTTCCTCTTCCTCTGAATTACGATAACTCAAAAAGCATAAATTAACCTTAGATTCCCATACGAATTAAGCAATTTATATAGGCTCTAACCTCTCATCCCCAAGATAACGCTACCTTAGAAATTAACTTAGGATTAAGCAAACTAAGTTAAGAATTTCATTAAAATGAATTAGGGTTAATTAAGCAATGTCCCCCTCATTAAAACATTAATTCAATTCAAAGAGTTAGGAAATGTAAATTCATGAGGGAAAGGAAATTATATTGACATTCATACCCAAGAATTCAAGAACCCATGAACTCACTAAGGATTACAAGAAAGTTTAGCCCTCCATGAGGATGGGTCTTACAAAATTAAGATGGAAGATAAAGGAATTCAATAACATCAATGCAAGAATTAAAGGAAAATGAAAAGAAAATTGTAAATCAAACCCTAAGATTGCCCTTGGTTGTCACCCAAGGATCCCAAGCTCTGCAAAATGCTCCCAAAGAAGCAAAAGAATCTAAAATTATGCAAAGGTCCATACCTTAATTTCTAAAAATCTATATATACTAAGTCTGACATGGCCCCATAGTGATCACTCTGTAAACAAGAGTGTTTACGCGTAGCAACTTTAGATTTTTCCCTTTCTGGAGTGATTACTCTCACTTCTGAGAGTAATTACGCGCAAGCACTAAGTCTGGAGCTCTCTGGAGTGAATACTCTCACTTCTGAGAGTGTTTACGCGCAAGCCACTTCCTTCTTGGCGTCTCTGGAGTGATTGCTCTCACTTCTGAGAGTGTATATGCGCAGGGACTTAGGGTCTGGAGCTTCTGGAGTGATCACTCTGATATCTGAAAGTGGTTACTCTGGCCTATCCCTTGAAATCAGCTCCCTGTAGTGATCACTCTGGTATCTGAGAGTGGTTACTCTCAGTTCATATTTTTCCAAAGAGCCAAAAATTCATGAAATTTGTCTAGAATTTCCTGCACAATTATTCAAATGATCAAAATTGCAAAATATATTCACAAAAATTAATGGAAATAAGACAAAAATTAAGAAAGCTATTATTTTTTTTACCTAAATGAGATTTTAATGTTATTTACAATCTCTAAATCTATTTTTTCTATTAAAACTTTATAAAAACCAAACAAAATATCTACAAAGTGTGGATTCATCACAACCCCAAACTTAAACTTTTGCTTGTCCTCAAGCAAACCAAAACTCAAGAAAATTGAAGGTAAAGGGTTGGATTTATCCAAAAAAATTTCTTAAAGATTTCTATTCCAATCTTAGACTCCAATTAGCACTTCCAATATTTCCAAAATCATGGATTCATTCAACAAAGCAATCACACTCATATCAGTTTTTTTCATGCAAAGTCCCACTAAACCAAAACAAAAATCCAGCAAGGTTTCGTGCAGTCCACACAATGCAAAGAAATCATCTAGCTCATAGTATAGTGTTTCACTCTCACTCATTAATGTTTCAGGCTCAGTGTTTCTCTCAATTCATGCATTTTGCCTCACCCTACCATATGCTTGCCCATATTCTCAATCTCCTTTGCCTAGATACAATGAACCACCTATCATAAGGGATTTGTTGGTCACAAATGTGGTTAGATTAGGTTCAATTTTTTATCAAGGAATGGCAAAAGCTCAAGTGGGTTTTTAAGAAAGGGAAATTCTTTTGAGTGAATAAGTACAACTAGAATGGAATGTACTAAATGATGCAATTTATGAGGTTCAGGCATTCTTTCATCATGTTTTTTATTATTTTGCCTTATGTGGAACTTTTTTTTCTATCAAAATGACTTGTTGTATTTTTCTTTTTCTTTTCCTTTTACTTCCATTCATTCATTTTATTTTATTTTTTCGATTCATTGGACTTTGGCAATTATTCTTTTCTTCAAATTGAAGCATTTTTTTTTTCGACATGTAATATAGACATGTATAATGCTCACCACCCCCAAACTTAAGATCTTGCTTGTTCTCAAGCAACTACAGTCATAATTAGCACCCCAAACTTAGTTTCTTGCAATCACTCTTGACGCAACTCAAAAGAAACACCTCTCTTAAGGGAAGAAAACTATGTTTGCAGGCTAAGTTTACCAAAAGAAGGGAGTGTAGAACAAAGAAAATTTGGTGAAGGGTGTTCTAGGGTGGGTATGTGCAAAGAAAGCCTCAATTATCTAGATGAAAAATTGCATAATGCATATTCAATTAAGAAACAGGGCAAGTTCTAGAAGATGAATGCAAAAGTACATGTAATGTGCACATAGAAAAGAATTTTAAGGCCTAATTCTCTACCATGGTAAAAGATGATAATTACTTAGCAATATATGAGTACAGTTCACCTTACAATAAACTATGTTCAGTATGGTAGGAACGATAATTATTTACAAAACAGAGAATGATTGAGTTGAATAGGAAGTACGATCAGAATATAAAATCAGAATTAGAAAATTAATTTCATCAAAAATAATAAAAAAAAACAAAGAAGTTATTTTTGTATTTTATCTATGAACTATGTAGGAAAAACAGACTAAACAATGTGAAATAGAGGCAAAGAGATCACCCCCCCTTTCAGAGTCACACTCAGAGATCAATTTCATGCTCCTTTTGATGTTACTGAGGGCATTCTCTGCATAAAGATGCATAGTGGATTTAGCACAGAGTATAATAATGAAAAGTAAACTGCAAATAATATATATGAAAGGGTCAAAGAGTGTTCAAGGGGTGATGAAGGAAAATAAAGGGGAAAATGGTACTAAAGATGATAATTACAGGGAAAGTAGTATATACTAAATACAGGAAAATGAACTAGAAATTGCAGAAATGTAAATAACAGAAGGAAAAGCGGAGCTAAATAAGATCTTCATCTGAGCTAGAGGATGAAAGATTGTCATCGTTCTCATCATCATCCTCTTACTCCTCTTCCTCCTCTGAAGAACTGGAGCTATTATCCTTCTTAGCTGCAGGTGCATGGGTAGTGGTGGTGAAAGGAGGTAAATCATGGTTAACTGCTGCTCTAAGAAAAGGGGCATTGAAGGTAGGGGTGTCATAAATCTGTTCTAATGTCATGCCTAGCTTTTTTCCTATGTTAAGGGAGTTTTATGTGATTCCAATTTTAATGTAAATGCAAGTGATGAAATTAATGAATCCAATCAATGAAATATGCAATCCTTAGTTTGTTCATGCAATTCTATCCTTATCTTTCTCAAGATTCAATACTTTTCCTCTTCCTCTGAATTACGATAACTCAAAAAGCATAAATTAACCTTAGATTCCCATACGAATTAAGCAATTTATATAGGCTCCAACCTCTCATCCCCAAGATAATGCTACCTTAGAAATTAACTTAGGATTAAGCAAACTAAGTTAAGAATTTCATTAAAATGAATTAGGGTTAATTAAGCAATGTCCCCCTTATTAAAACATTAATTCAATTCAAAGAGTTAGAAAATGTAAATTCATGAGGGAAAGGGATGCCTTTTGTACGAAGGATGCCCTCTCAGGTGTGTTTCACGACTAGTCAGCCACTTGGGCATTACGGCTCTTGGCTACTGTTTGCCTTCTCACACCACTTGTTGGGCATTCGATGGATCAATGCACTAACTCCTCTCTGCATCAATCCCCTTATGTCTTGCAATAGCTGCATTCCGAATTACCGGGCCAATGCCCAAGTGCTTCGAATTCCATGTGTGAAGCATAGTGCCATTCCTTTCCTAAAGGGACTAAGCGCTAGGCATCGGCTACAATTTCATTGCCTCCCATCTTTATTATGAGGATCTAAATTTCAAGGATTTATCAAAGATTAAGGGATGGGCATGGCGATGACTAGTACCAAGTCCTTAGTATTTTGGATATGGACTATGGCTACTCTAGGACTTAATTATTTTGATTATGTTTTGGTTATTTTAAGTTTTACACCTTTTGATTAATAGTTTATAAATTTTTATACTCGTTATATGTAAATGCAAGTTTAACATCTATATTTCCTTAATTATTTTGGCATATTATGATTATTAAGTTATAGTTTATTATATTTCTTATATCATATTGATAATAAAATTTTGGAAATGACCTTATTTGTGGAAAGGTTTTAATTTACTTATGCATTATTTTCATACTAACCATCATATACGAAATTTCTATTATTTATCCTGATTCTATATAAATAAATATTGTAATTTGAGAATTAAAATTTAGGATATTACAATTAAGGTTTGATTATGAATTTGAGGTCTAAAACAAGCAAGTGACTAGACTCAATAGTGTGATTTTACATGCCAATTCTCTCAAAGTATTCTCACTAACGCATGCATACACACCCTTTCAGGGTCTCATAATCGCAATGGGAGCCTTAATCCACCTATCTATGCATTTATGCATGATTTTAACTATTTATGGGTCATCAATTCATATATGTAAAACCAAACTTTAAAATCATTCAATTATCACATTCACATTCAATTGTCATCAAATGTGCAAGACTTATGCATATATAAATGGCCATGTATCAATCACAAGTAGGGGAGGAGTAGGCATCCTACATTAGGTTTGCCTAAGTCTTCTTATGGCAGTTTATTCAATCTTTTCATCAGACACTTTGAAGTATACAAGGACTTTAGATTTTTTTAAATTCACAGGTATTCTTAATGTATCTAGTATTTTATCAAATACAAGCTAAGTCATTTTTTTCTTGTGTCATATCACATTTAATCAAATTTTCGAAAGCATCAAATGCCTAATTGTCTAGGCTTCATTTTCTATTTCTTTTTTCATTCATTATTGGAGTATCTTTTAAACTTATTTAATTTCTTACTTATTATCAATTGCTTGTTTTAACTAATGAGATGCTTTGCATATTGGTGCTTCAATTATGGTTAATATAATTTTATTGGTTTTTAGAAAATAATTAATTAAATATTAAAACACTTATAATTAATATTTCTATCAATTTTTTAGTATCTATATTGCCCTTACACTTCAAAGAGGATTGTTCATTTGTATGGATTTCTTGATCTTGTCCACATTTAAAATATAGAGGATAAGATAGATGTGATCCAGGCATACATTTAAAGTAGGTTATGTAGGGGTGAAAAGGAGTGCAACCTTACAATAGATTATTATGGGTAAGTTAAACTTTTGTAGCCTTTTAAAATAACGTTTGACTTTCAAATAAGAAAACCAATATGTAGAATCCATTAACAGTTGGTCATATTGAGTCTTCAGACGCAATGAACTCACCTTCTTGTACTCTATGTGGAATAAACCAAAAAAAATAAAAAAATAAAAAGTATTATTGATGTGTAAATCTTTTTTATTGTCAATATATATATATTTTTTAAATATCATACATATCATTAATTATCAACATTAATATTTTTCTACATCATTGATATATGAAAATATGCAATGTTTAAGAAGATAGACATTCAATAATAAAAAAGAAACATACATGAATTTGTCTTTGTAATTTTCAATTCAAAATGTAATATTTATTACTTTTATATTCATAACTACTTTGGATTTAATTTGAATAAATTTTTTTTAATTTATTTTTAGTCAAATAAATAAAATAAGAGTTGAAAGTGTCTATATTATATTTCAAGAAACGTATATATATTGTCGTTATAACAACTATTGTTGATTCATTGGCAGATGTATCGAATTTTTAAGCTAGTAGTATGAAAAGCTTATATTTATTCAATTGTAGTTATTTTATAACAATAAATAACTACTTTTTTTATGTAATTTTTAACTTGTAGATATTTAATATCTATATTTCATAACTACTCAAGAGCAGCAGTAGTAAGAACGGAAAATGTTTGTTTTACCATGAGTAGAAGACATCTCTACGTGTCCCTTATATATATTTAAAGTATATATTTTTAAAATATGCATATAAATTAAATGAATATTAACATATATAATATAAATCTTGAATGAAAAATAATGTTCAATGCAACAGTGAGACAGTGATTAAATTTGAAGACGTTGAAGAAAGATTTTTAGTGAAACAGTGAATGATTGACAAAATTTTTCAACACTTATTTTTATTATGTAATTATTTAATTATTGTACGATTTTGTTGTTTCTTAGCCGTGTAAAAAATGGTGTTTGGCAAGGGGATATAGCGCCAATAAATTAGGAGTTTAGCGACAATGGGTATCTATAATTGCAGAGAAAATTGGAAATAATGTTAAAGAAGTTGGACGCTGACAATTGGAGGCATGGTAGAGTTGGTTCCTCAGCCAATTTGTTGTTTTGTATTCATCCGCTTATGTATTCCATCTTTAATCAGCAGAAAAAACTGGTTGATTCAGATATGAAACGCATGGAAATTTGCAGAGATCCCTTTTGGTTCTTGTGAAGGTCACTCTCTCACTTTAGCCACTGCACCTTTTTCCATTTTACTTATCTAAAGCTTGATTTGGGAACACATTCTCCTAGTCCTTGGGGCCGAAACCCACTGCCCAATACCCCTTTGTTATTTCACTGTCACAGACACCCAGTTGCAGAAACACCCACTTCCCAACAACTATTCTTTCCATGCTTTCTTTATTAGAATCAGTGTATGCTCAGTGAAAGATAATGCAAATTAAATAACAACGAGAGAAAATTACGAATCACAACCACTCATCGTTGAAAGAGAAACGAATATGCCATTTTCTATAGCTTGTAAATTCACAGAAGCATTACTTTTACAGAAGATAACAGACCCCAAGTCCTTGACGGCCACAAGCACAACTTGCACATCAAGTAATTACCCTGCATTTCTTTCTCCATTACCCATCAGTCACATCCATAACCTATCTACATGCATCACATAAAAAAATAATTCCAAAACTTGGCATAAATATCACAGAAAATTGATGTCTGCCATGAAATTTTCCTTCGTATGTAGAGGCCCCGAAAATCAAAATACACAAACACATATTTAGAATTTGAGGCTTTTTTTCATAAATGCACCCTTTTCAGAATAAAATTATGCATATGCTCCAAATAAAAGTCGATAACAAACAACTTCAATTTCAAATCTATTTTATTGTTGCTTCCAATTGAAGTCGACTTTAAACAACTTTAATTCTTTACAGAAGTTGACTTTAATCGACTTTCAAGCTTCATTGAAATTGATTCTAATCGATTTAGGTTGCTAATACGTGGATCCAAAGAAGTTGATTATAATCGACTTCCATAATACACTTAAGACAATTAAATCAACTTATGTTAATATTTGGAGACAATTATAATCGATTATTATATAGTCCATCAACGAGAAAGGCGAGGCCCAAAAGAAGAGAGTAGAGAGAGAATCGGGACTAGAGAGAGAAAGTAGGCCATAGAGAAATATTAAAGAACACCAGAGACAGCAAAAATGACAGAAGATGGATAATGATTTATATCGACTTAATTTTGTTAATTATATTAACAAAATAAGCTGTCAATACAGGTAAATTAATTTTTAAATATATTTAGTTGATTTATAATTAGTTATTTTTGTATTTAATTTAATATATTATTAATTTTGTAATTATATGTTTAGAAAGATGTATAAATGTTAATATTATGTTCTAAATTAATTATAGTTGTTTGTTATAAAGATAATTATTACATTGAGGAATGCAAATAAAATTTTATAATATATTTATAATTATTATGATAATTGATTTTTTTATTGTAGTAATTTATAATTATAATAATTTTCTTATAATGTTTTCATTTAAATATTGTATATGTTATTTTGTTATTGTACATAAAGCTCAAATTTTAAAAAGTAGGCGTTATAATATGATGATTCCTCCAAATTCAAGAATGGAACCATTTCTTAGGTAGATTAGTGTTTTTGACATGTTGCACAGATGGTTCCAATATTTGATTATAATAGGACATTCATATGTGAACTTATAGAACGTTGGAGGCCTGAGTCACATACATTTAATTTTCTATACGGAGAATGTAAGATCACTTTGGAGGATGATGTGTTTCAACTAGGCTTACATGTGGATGGAGTCCCTATGAGTGGTTGCACTGGAGCATGGGAGAAATTTTATGATCAGAATATATGGGCATTGTGTGAAGATTTACTTGGAGTAGTTCCTGATGAGAGAAATATAAAAGGATTTTCTGTAAATTTACAGTGGTTCAAAGATATATTTGGAGCATTACCTCACAATACTGATGGACAAACTATTATCCATTACACTAGAGCGTACACAATGGTTCTATTTGATGGAGTATTATTTTCGGAAAAATCAAGATTTAGGGTGCATATGAAGTGGCTGCCTGTTTTAACTGATGTTACTGAGATTCAAACTATAGTTGGGGTTTTGCTGTTCTAGTATCCTTTTATCGTGAGCTTTGTCGTGCGGTGAAATATAATGTCACCGAAATTGCAGGTTGTTTGCCTCTTCTACAATCTTGGGCATGGTACAGAATACCTCAGTTAGTCCCTAGGTACTATCATCCTCTCACTTTTCCACTAGTATTGAGGTACATTTATTATTGAATATATTAATTTTTGTTACTTATATATGTTAAATTTGCACTCTAAAAATCAATTATGCTCATTTCAGGTGGAAAAGTTTTAAGTCATCAACGAGATCAGATACGGATAAGTTATTGCGATATAGGAAGATCATTGATTCAATTGGCATTGATGGAGTAAGTTCAAAGAGGATGCATGCTACTAACTTTTGTTGACTTTTAATTTTAATTTTTGGTTTAATATTTGTTTTTGATTTTTTCAGTTTAGGTGGATGCCCTACAGCAACAATGAGATCAGGATGAATACACCTCCTTGCGTGTATGATGAGGATGATGTTTAGGAATCTATGACTGCTCTTATACAGTTTACAGTGATTGAGTGGCACCCTGTTGATCACATGGTTTGACAATTTGGTGAAGCACAACACATATCAATCAGCCCAATAAATATTAATCGATTGCCTGCTAAGGATGGGAGGAGTGATCTAGAGATATGGTGGCCTGATTATCACCAAACATAGCTTGCTACATGGGAGGCACGTAGGGAGCGACAAGTTCAATATCCTCTAGCTGATGATGATTGTCCCTCTGTCGAGTATTTCCAGTAGTATTTGTCAATCGCTAATAGATTTTTGTCATTGGATGAAGCCCTACAAAATCCAGAGCTTAGGGACTTGCCTGATGGTGTAGTAGTACATGCTCCCCCAATACCTGACATCACATACCCTGATGACGTTCCAGATAGACGGTCTTTTAGCCATCATTTTAATACAGGTACACGTTCTAGTAGACGCCAATACCCCAATAAGGTGCATATACCAGCCGAACCAACAGCACATGATGTACAACCTAATGCATATCCCACTGTACAGCCTATATCACACTACGTATACCATCCGACACCTATAAACCCCAGCCAACACTTTATGTCAGGACCTAGCCAACAACAATACATGTCTGGCCCCTCTCAGCACCAGTTCATGTCGTGCCCTAGCGAACCATATATGACTCCCAGGCAGCAGTTTATGGTAGGTCCTAGTCATTAGTTCATGTCTAATTCTTTTCTTACTCTAAGTTTTACGCATCATTTTGTCACAGGTCTACCCTAGGATGATATTGCACGACATATATCTCTCAGTCCACCTTTCATTTCAGATGTTGAGGTTACGACATGCCTACATTCATCTGAGACACGTGCACCAGTTCAAGATATTCAACCACCAAATCATTTCTATTGACCATTGCCAACGCATTAGGAGGAAGAAGATGAGCTCGATGACCAAGAGGAAGAAGCAGATGACCAAGATGAGCCATAAGAGGAACAAGTCGTACATCATAGACCAGTGCGACAGATTGTACATTGTCGCTGTGCAACAGGGAGTCACATCGCTAGCCCTAGACGCAATAGGCGTGGGTCATAGTGTTTCAAATCGATATGTATCGTTTTAATTATGCACTTTTGTCTTTTTTTTATTCAAGCATGGTGGTGTAAGACATTTATGTTTAACTTGCTTTATGTTTTAATGTAATGTGAAATTTATCATTTTTATATATGATTAGTTTAGCTTGGTTAAATAAATCTATTTGTGGTAAACAATAAGCCGATATAAAATATATATTCCTTAGAAAAACTAGTAACATAAACAACAGAATATTACAATTACTACATAGGGAAAAAATGATAAACAACATATATACTGCGACACATTAAACTTAACACCAAGGATTCTTTTACAATATAACACAGTAAATTAATTATTTTGGCTAAAGGATGGAGCATGTGGGCATGTCTATCTAGTGTGACCAGTACCTCTACATAATCCACATCGTTTTCCCTGGCTCAAATCATTTTCATCCATTTCAGTGTGAAACCTCGTTGAAACTGGCTGACCCTCAAGACTTCGCTTAAGTGTAGGATTTGGTTGTATAGAAAGGCCAGTGTATGGTGGCCACATATCTTCAGTAGGAATTGAAGAGAATTGTGCTTTGTACACATTGAACATGGACTCAATAGTGTAAACATCGTGAACAAAAGAAGTCCAATCTCTTCGAGCATTAGAGTACGCAGTGAGTGCAAGACGACATGGATAATGTAACTTTTGAAATTCTCCACAGTCACACCATCGCTCTGTTAAATGCACCCTGAATTCTCGTTAACCATGACTTTCCATGTTATCTCTTTCAAACACCAAGTATTCTAACGCATCTCGAGTCACTCGAGTGGTACTCATATTCCCAAAGTGTTTCCTATGCTCTTTAATTGCATTTAACAATGTTTGTGAAAATTTTTTACCACTAGCAAGTTGCGTCTTTGCCTCAGTTCCCTTTTTTATGAACAACTCAATAAGACGATAATATGTTGACTTAACTATGACTGTAATGGGAAGATTACGAGTACCTTTCATGACCACATTCATACACTCTGATAGATTAGTAGTCATGTGCCCAAAGCGACAACCCTCATCAGCATATTGAGCCCACTTTGCATGCGATATGTTGTTAGCCCATGCATAAATCGCGAGATCTACATCACCCAATGTTCTAAACCAGTACAAGAAATAATGTTTAGTCTTTGCATATGTTGCATTCAACAATAATCGCTTTGCATATTTGTTCTTGAACTTTACTATAAAATTTGATACAATGTGTCGTGAACAATATGCAAGATAGGCTGAAGGGGGATGTCACCCACTATCTGTTGCTTCTAAAGCTGCTTTGATAGCATGATGCCTATTAGATATGACAAGTATGCCTTCTTGTGGTGTCATATGCTGACGAACATTTCAAAGAAAAAAAGACCATGCTTCTTTTGTCTCTCTCTTCACCACTGCAAAAGCTATTGGCAAGATATTTACGTTGCCATCTTGGATAATTGCCATCAACAATGTTCCACTATACTTGCCATACAAGTGTGTCCCATCAATTAAAATCAATTTTTTACAATATTTGAATGCCTCTATTCATGGTGGATAAGTCCAGGAAAGATGATGAAACATAAAGTAACTATGATCTACAACATCACCAATATAGTCTGGTCTAGTTTGCATTTGGACAATAGTACCTGACTTATAAGACTACAAGCCACCCAACCATCTTGGAAGTTCATTATACGATTCTTCCCAATCTCCATATATCATAGCAATAGCTTTCTGTTTAGTAAGCCACACTTTTTTATATGTTGTCTTGAACCTCAACTCTGACTCGACTAATGCTTGTAGAGCTTTGATTTTTATTGTCGGATCTGCTTGGATCATGGGATATATGTAAGCACAGATAATATTATAATCCATCTGAGCATGCTAATTTATAGACTCTGGAAAGACACATGTGTGTGGTCCTGTCAATTTTTGCACTTCCCATAACTAAATTTCTGGCAGAAAATGACACGTATACTCCAATTACTAGTTAATGCCAAATTTGACAAACTTGCAATAAAATTTTATGTGGTTAGATTCATAAACTTTATACTGAACACCTCTTCAGATGCTATAATTATTAACAGCAAACGTCACTTCATTTTTAGAGAGTGACAAATCACTATCTTGCCCTATGCTTGAACTTGAACTTGAGCTAGATTCACTCACAGTATAATCCATTGCAGCTAAATCAATTGTTGAGTAGTGACTAGGATGATGTCAAGCTTGAGATTGGGATTGGAATTGAGATTGCGATATCAAATGTTCATCCAAATTCTGCACATCACACAACTGTTCATCTTCATCATCATCAATGTCCTCTTCTTCATCATTCTCAGTATCCTATTGTGCCACAACAAAATCAAAATCTCTGGCCAAGCTACCTTGTCTCATTTCTTGTGGATTAAGAGATAATGGATTTTCAATGTCTCTAACAAAGTGCTCGAAACTTGGAAAACCTACCTCATCATGTGAATTGTGCATGTCATGGTGGGACATCTCAACTAATGGACCTATATTTGATATAGAAGGTGATGGATCTAGGACTGAGCCTCCAAAGCTAAAATGATCACCCTGTAATTCGATGAAAAGCTCTATTGTACGACCTTCAGCAAATGAGTTAAAAGAACTAAACATGTAATCGATGTATTCATCTTTCCGTATTCGTCACTTTTTATATTGAATACCATTTAGCCCAATATCAACTGACATCATGTAGAAAACCTTTGACACTTGTGTATTGTTTCCTTCATACTCCACAAATATTCGGCTTTCCAATTGTAGCAAAGTAATTGGGAGATGGACAACTAACCAAGCCTAATAGTTGCTACAAAACGTCTCTCCCTCTACTATGTTTACAATCTCACCATTATAATATATAAACACATGAACATCATTCTCTCCCATTTTACTGAGAATGCACTTAATTGGTTGATTTTTCAAATAATTTGATGCAAACTTTGGAACCTCTGTGTTTATTTATAAGCGAAGATGAATGGAATGATAATGTTGTCAAAACTGAAATCTATTAAAATCGACTTTAAAATTAAAAAGAAATCTATTAAAATCGACTTCTACGTTAAAAAAAAACTATTAAAATCAACTTCTGTATTAAAAAAAACTATTAAAATCGATTTCTATGTTAAAGAGAAATCTATTAAAATCGACTTTTGCACATATTAAAAATCGATGTAAATCGACTTTTATACTACATCTGGCCTAAATCTATGTAAGTCGATTAAAGTTAACTTCTTAGTAAGTTTTATATTATTGAAAGTAAAATCGACTTTTGATTCAAAAGAATTCTAAATATTTATTAAAGTTAATTTTAATCGACTTCAACTATAACATTTTTAAGATAAATTTATAAATTTTTTTAAAAGAAGATATTTATGTAATTAATTTTTAAAATTATTTTATTTAAATAAAAAATCTCTAATTTGAAGTAATGTAATAATTAAATGAAAATGATTTAATAATTGCTGTCCGCAACCCCAAATCGATCCAGATCATAGATTTTAGAAGTCTCTACAGATGCATCGCGATTGCAAGACTACAGTCTGATTGGTCTGCAGTATTTTAATTAAATTACATCTGCAGTGAGAGATATGTCATAATTATTTATTTTTTAATAGATGCAGCAAATGTTACTCCAAGAGAAATTAATACATCTTTAATATACATTTTAAAGATATTTTTAATGATCATTAAAATTACAAAATTATAGGTAATAAAAATTATATTTATAAATATATTCGAGATTATGCTGTTAAAAAATTTTGTGACAATAATTGCGAGCGTCATACAATTAATGGGGATCTAAAATCCTCGAGGTGCAATAAAAATTGTTGTTATAGACCAGAATTTGAAATACTGCTTGTATGTAATCTTTTACAATTTAAAATGACACGACATAATAATAATTGTAACTGCAATTTAAAATTTTAATTTCATCAGGGTCTAAGAAATGAACTTTGGGTCTAAGAAACGGCGGCGTTTGGATCGGTCTTGAGAATCGGAGCGTTCTACCAAAGACTTGAGCGAGTTGTGCAGAAACTGGATGGATTCAACGCTATGATCTTTATCAGTTGCGACGACAAGAACATTGCGGGTTCTTCCACCAAGCGTTGCCATTTCGGCTTTGAGCGTTTTGAGATGTAAGGACCTAAGAATTTCAATGAGGTTAGGGATGAGGTCAGAGCGATCTTCACAACATAGAGAGGCTTTGAATATGAGCCTTCCATCCCCGTCACCGCTGGTGGACACAACAGTGATCTCGTCCGTCTCCGAAGGAAAGGTTTCAGATTCGGGGATTTTAGATGTTTGATGCTTCAACTCTTTCACCCTTTCGACCACCTTTGCAAGAAGTGAAGCCTTGTCTGTCTGAACCAAAAAAATAGAAAAAGGTACTTCACTTTTCCTTACTCAATTATATGATTAATGTTGTCTTTCTTGAGCATTCGGAAAAGCGTGAGAGAATCCTAGGAGGAAGAAAAGGGAAAATTATTCTACTTTGGATGATTAATTTTATTAGCCTTTATTCATTTAGTTTCCTGGAAAGTCAGTAACGGTTTTCTTTTTCGTTTGTCCATACGCAAATTTTCTAAGCTCGATTATTTCCAATGATTATGCTATGTAGCCATAGTGGCTTACAGTTTCGACAATATATTTTTTGTTTACATCTTAATTAAAGGTATCTTTAATAGTTCTGTTGGATTTTTAAGAAATATTTTTGAAATGTGTATATAAAATAATAAATATTATAGAATTTTTTACATGTTTAAATTGCCAGTGTGTGATAGTTATAGTCTGGTCGGGTGCATATACGTTATGCCCTTTCCTTCTCTTTTTCTTGGCAAACAAACAGCTTTGGGAGGGAGAGAGAAGTAGTTTGGCAAAAGATTATTTTCATTAAAGTTACTATTTTTTCTTTAAAATGCTCTCAAAAAAATAACTAACAAAAAAGAAATAATTGTTTTTAACGATTGATATATCACTATATGTATGAACTGAAAAAGACGAACTTAACATTTAATGAAGTGCATATAATATGTATACTTCAATATATACCTTGGAACTGCAAGGAAGAAGAGTGCGAAGCTTGTCGAGGTGAGAGTTGATTCTTTCCCTCCTCCTTTTCTCAGCCTCTTTGTGGTTCCTCAAAGCAGCAAGAGCTTTATCATGATGAGATGGTGCATCAGATGCTTCCACAGGGTAATAAGAAGAGGAGCTACAGAAGCTATGTGGCATCGTTGATGCTGAAGGGAAGCCGAAAAACGCAGAGTTGAAGAAGGAATCGTCGGTGTTTGTGAAGAATTGGAAGAGCTCAGAGTTCTCCATATCATAGGTATATTAGGTGTGAGGTGTCTGAGGGTAACAAGAAAAAGTATGCGTGCGCGCGCGCAAACGCGAAAGGCCGAAAGTTTCAGTTTTGCTTAGTGTGGCTTTGATACTTAAAATTGTTCTTTTTGACTCACCCCAGGGAGCTCTTCCCCCAGCGTGGAATAAAATCAAAGCCTTAGACTTGAAAGCCTGGCTTTTGGTGCACATTTTTCTATTCCCTTTTCGATTCAAGGATGTTTCTCAGGATGATAATGCTAATTATTGTAATAGAATGATAATGATTCATTTTTAAGGATTATAAGACTAAAAACTCTTAATTTAAGTATTTGATTTAACTTAGATCTAACAGGTTACTTATAATTTATTATTTTACTGTTAAATTTAAATTAAATAAAAAATTTAGATTAGGTGTAAAAATTTTTAAATTTGTACTGGTGTAAGAGTTTTTAAATTAGTATAAGAAGATCCTTTTCTATTTAAAAATAATAATATACATATTTTAAATATTTTTATGCATTTTAATTAATATAATTATTAATAAAAATATAGTATTTATTAATTTTTAACTGCAACATTCAATTTTTTATCATTCTTATTTAAATAGAGATTCTATTCTTTTAATTAAATTAGAAAATAAAAAATAAAAAATTAAAACATAACTAGTGAAATAGATTCAAAATTAAGTTTATACAAGATACAAGTGTGATGCAATCCAATAAGAAAGGACAATTTGTAATCTCCTAAATAGTATTAGATATTTAGTTAATTCATAATTATTATGTATGTAAATTATATAAGATTACTATTTTATTTGATATGAGAATTTAATTGTTTTGTTTATGCGTATGATTTAAATTAATTTTAAGTATACACATTAATTTAATTATTTTCTTATGAGTGAGATTAATTATTCTTTAAAAGAATATTTTTAATATGATTTAAAATTTAGTTTCCAACATATTTTGTAATAACAATTAATTTAGTGCAAGTAATTTATTTTAATTATAACTTAAGCATCAATTGTAGAACCATTGAAAATCCTTTATTTTTAACCTTCTTTGGTTTGAAAAAAAAAAATTACTTGGGCCAGGCTCAAACCATCACAATTCACAACTATTGTAGAAATTAGGACAAGGAAGAGTCAAAATCGGTCAAAGAAAGAGTCTTAGAAAATCTTGGAAACAAATTCATTTTCTTCTATCTCTTTGTTCACGTTCAAACCACATAGGAGAAGAGAAAACTCCATTTTCTTTTCTTTCTCTCATTCTAAAATTAGCATTTTAAAATTATTTGTTCATTTTTAATTAGTTAAAGTGAAATATATAAGGATTATATTTAATTTTAGAGACAAAAATTAAAATTAAAACACAAGTTACAAAACTAGTCATAACAAAGAAATAGCCCAAAATAGGCTTTGGAATAGTGACCTTTTAGGACAAATAAATGAATGAATGAAATATTTTATGGTATTTAGTCTAGTGGAATAGCACCTTGGACGTGCAAAGAGGAGCCCGAAAAGCCTAAGGAAAAATTGCACAAAAATCTTGCAAAGCAAGCCATGATTCAACGTGAATTTTGACCAAATTTGGTGGAAATTTTTGCAACAAACTAAAGACCTAATTAAGGAGACCTACAAGGTTAATTCCACACAAAAGATAAGTCAAAGTACAAGTTATTAATGCCTTAACCAAGCTGAAAAGGAAGAAGTTAATGAGAGATAAAGATAAGTAAAGCAAGTCAATCCTTGCATAATTAGAAATCTTGACCGAAGAATATGACTTAGTTCCCACCCAAGGGAGAGTAAGGAACTATGACAACCTTAGCATAAAGTAACTGTCATGACCACTTTTTTTATAAAGGATTAATAACATCATACATCATAGCTCCTAACATAGATTTTTTTTATGAGATAAAATATATATCACAGAAGATATACTTTTAAGAAATCAACTTCAACATCTCACAGAATAACAGAACCTCAAGGATATTTTCATATAATTCGAAAATTATATAAGTAAAACAGTTGCTCTCCATGGAACTCAAAATACAAATTTACAAACAACAATTACATTTCTTGAAAACTATAGCTAAATAGTCTAGACCTACCACTAAGACCTAGACTAACAAAATAATTAAAAGTTATGAACTTATTTAAAATCACTAGAATCAAATTCTTAGCAAAAGTCATGAATTAGAACAACACTAAGAAACTTTATAATTAAGTTACTTGAGATGTATATGTATTGAGTAATAAAAGGTAGAAAATACTGAACTTTAGGTTAAAAGACTCTATTGAAATTGAGGGAATATAATCTCCAGTAAATTATATACGATCTGCACGAATTGGGCTGAGTCCGAGGGTGTCTGATGAATCCATATTTTATTGAATTTTTACTTGCCTTTTTAGTGTTCTTTAATAGAAAAAGTAGACTTAGAAAGTGTAAATAAGATGAAATTTTCATTTAGGTCAAATATCATAACTTTCTTAATTTTTGGTTAATTTACATTGATTTACATAGATATAATTTGCAATTTTGATTATTTGAATAATTGTGCAAGAATTTCTAGACTTATTCCATGGATTTTTAGCCTTTAAGAAAATTTGAGGTGAAAATGGCCACTTTCAGAAGTGATAGTGGACACTACAACAAGCTAGATCCAGAGGGCAAATCAAAGTGATCACTTTCAGAGATGATAGTGGACACTTCAGAGAGGCCAAATTGCAATAGACTTGCGCTTAGCCATTATCAGAAGTGAAAGTGACAACTACAGCAAGAGCCAAACTGATGCAGCGCTACTGATGAATCCATATTTTGACTAATATTTTAGTGTAATTCTAACCCATTTGATAAGAAAAAAATATTAGAAAAAGAAGAAAAACTTAGAAAAAGATAAAGATTGAAGGTTTTCTTTTAATATGTAGTTATTTTAGCATTTGTAGAATTTCTGCTTAGATCTTAAGAAATTAATCTTTTTTTTTTGTAGGAATAATCTGAGCAAAAGTCATGAAAATGGAAGATCAATGGAAAGGAAAAGGAAGAATAGCAATTATGGACTCCAAAATACAAGAACAATGGAATGCAGGCTAGGCGTGATCACTATGGTCAGTAAAAGTGATCACTCCAGAGCGCAAAAGAGAAGTGAAGTTTGGGCATAATGTTCGGAGGGTAAGTGTACTCATCGAGAAGTAATAAAGGATTCTTTAAATTAAGTTCTCAGATTATTGTCCCACAAGGATTGTTTACCAATTACTAAGAATTTCATAATTTAATTGTTTGAGCTTCAAATATGCGAGAATAATCAACACAAGAATTTAGAAAATCAATTATAAAACTAAGAGCAAGAAACACAAAGCACGTCTTGGGTACACTTATCGAAAAGAAACCTAGGGCATATGGGTGTTCTCATTCAATCCTTTATGTTATTTTTCTAATTAGATCTAAATCCAATTTCCTTGTGATTACTAATCATTCATACGAATACAATTAATATTCAATGGTCATGTAATATTAATATTCTTTTCTCTAAATTAACACCTTCAATGGTCATGCAAGATATCAATTTAAGAAAGTCTAGGGAGCCTATGAACTTGTTAATTCAATAACGATTAGAAGAAGGAGATTGGTTTGGTCTACCTAATCTTTCATCTTGTTTTATCCTATAGATCTATTAATTAATCGAGGTACGATCGCCTGACGATATAATTAATCAGGGTTAAGAGTGAGAAGCAATAAGATAAATTCTAATCATGAAACGGAAATCAAATTTAGATTCAATTATCAAAATCCCATAAATTCATAAACAACAATCCCCATAGCCCTAGCTATGGATTTAGTTACTCATGTAGAAAGAAAGTGCTAAAACAGTCAATAACATATCCATAATGAAGAGATATAGCAAACTAGAATATGAGATGAATCTTCGGTCTTCAAGTATGGTCACTTGAAGGTTCAGTCCCGCCAAAAGTGTGCTGACGATCCGTACAAGAGGAGTGGAAATGATCCAAGATCTCGAAGGAAAAGTTATGTGTAAATTCGTGCTCAGCCAAAAAGAAGAAGAAGAAGATTTACGATGCCTTCCTCCCCTTATTTATATAATTTGAACTCTTTTAAAATTACAAAAGTGACTACCGCAAACAAGCACGGTCGTGCTGCTCATATGCACGGTCGTGCATTACATCGAAGCACTCCCGTGCTTCACTGCGCGTGCTTATTGCTCTGATGTTTTTAAGCCCATTCATTTGGGCCCAAAATGCACTCGAAATCTACTTGTGGCCTCTTTATATCAAACTACATAATTAATAAATAAATTAGTGTAAAACTCAATTAAAATAAAGGTCAAATATGAATAAATGGGCTGTAAAAGAGGGTCTAATTACAGACTTATCACGTAACCACTTTTATCAATAAAAGTGAGTGTTCCAGAGAAGCCTCAGAATCAGCAAGCTCTACGTAACCACTTTTATCAGTAAAAGTAAGTGTTCCAGAGAAGGCAAAATTTCAGAATACCCTGCGTTAACACTTTTATCAATGAAAGTGGATGTTCCAGAAAGTCCTCAACTTGGCAAGTTGTGCGTGGCCACTTTTACTCATAAAAGTGTTAACGCATAACCACTCGACCTCCTGTGTTGCAACTCTTAGCAGCGAAAGTGATAGTTCCAGACTTCCAAAATCACATGAGCCTCTACCTAATCACTCTTATGGAGAAAAGTGACAACGCACACAATTGGGAATTTCTATAATTACCTGATTAAGCTTAGAACTTGGGGCCTTTTGTTCATTTTCCATTTTTTCTGTTAGATTCTCGTTGAGAGAGAGGATTGGGGTTGAACTTCAAAACTTCAAGAAGAGGGATTGGATTGGAGCTCGTGGAGATGGATTCTCTGAGTTTCTTCTCTTCTTCTCCTTCTTTCTCTTTCTCTGTCACAATGTCTGCATAATTCTTTGTAGTTAGGAGTTTATGGACCTCGAATTGATGTATTGATTTGATTCTTGCTTCTGACATTTGAGTTTTTGGATTAATTGAGTTGTTAATTCTGCACTTTACGTAATATTTGAATGGGAATTCATTTGATTAATTAAAGAGGAACTTTTGCCAATGGGAATTGGATCTGTTCCTCTGATCTGAATTAACAACCAGAATTAGGGATTTCTTAGGGATAAGGGAACTTAATTATGTAATCTTATGGTTCTAATTCTTAATGCAACTTGAAATTGAACTTCACCTAAGGGATTAGGGTGGTTTAGTTGATTGTTAGGGTCAATGAGTTAAGGGATTAACCTTTGACTATTAATATGTGAAACTAATTGTCAATTAACCAATTGCTTGAATATTCAGAGGTTAAATTGAATTAATATTGATATTCTTGTGAATTAAATTCCTAACTATCCTTCATTCATATCTCATCTCAACACAACTTTCATTCTCTATTTTACTGCAAGTTTAATTCTTTGTATTGTTCTAGTTTATTGCTTTTACATGTTACTACTCTTCCAAATTCGTATGACTCAACTAGTTTTTGCTCTATGAAGTGGTAATTGAATTCCTAATTTCATATGGAGACGATACTTGGATCTTAAATTTACTCATTACTTGCTGCAATTTCTAGTGCACTTGCTAGTGTTTAGAATTGTAACAACAAGTTTTTGGCGCCGTTGCCAGGGAATTTGAGTTTCAATATCATTGGTAACAGAAAAATTGCTAGATTGAGTACTTGTTTTCTTAATTTTTCTCTGTATGTAGTATTACATTCAAGTACTCTGTTCTGATTTTAAAAGATAAGTGTACGATATAGTAGACAATTTCTGCATGATTCTGCAATTCTGCATAATTCTGTAGTTGTTAGACTGGACTTTGATATATTTTGCTGATATTTTTCTACATAATCTTTGTTAGTGTATATCTTAATATTGAATTTTAGTTTAACTTGTTAATTTTGATTTGTATATGCGAGGAAAAAACCAAAATAAAGCCACTTTGGTATTTGATTCAAACATAGACCAAACTCTAAGGAGGTTAAGAAGTGAAGCAAGATTTAAGCAAATTCAAAGAGAGGAACAAAAAAGTTCTACACCACCACCTCAACCCAGTCAGATTCCAAGACAAATAAAGATGGGAGAACAACCAAGGCTGAGAACACTAGGAGACTATGCAATTCCTAATTTACAAGGGTTCAGCTCTTTTATTCTAAGACCTACAATCCAGGCCAACCATTTTAAGATAAAACCTGCACTTTTGAATTTGGTACAGCGGGACCAATTTGCAGGAAACCATTTAGATGATCCAAATCTGCACATATCTAATTTCTTGGAACTTTGTGACATAATTAGAAATAATGGAGTGAGTGAGGATAGACTCAGATTATTCCCATTTTCATTGAGGGATAAAGCCAAGTGCTAGCTTCAAGCTCAGCCACAAGGTAGCATATCAACATAGGCTGAATTGGTGAACAAGTTTCTAATCAAGTATTTTCTCCTTTCAAAAGCTGCAAAAATCAGAGGGGATAACATTGTGACGCCTAAAAATAACAGGATTTTTTTTTTTAAACAAGAGAAGCAGAAGGATAACACATTCTTTCAATTCACCTCTAGTATATCACATTTCAGTTTGGAGATTTGTGGTCTCGACATATAATGTCAAAACTAAGTAGAACAACAATAACAACAATACACCATCATAACTGAATAACCTCATGCAATAGATATGGAAATGTTTAGTAATAATCTCAGAGTACTGCAACTTAATAAAGTGAAATGACATAATTAAAGTGCACAAAACTAACATAGTCCAGAGACTTTAAAGCTCTACCTATTCCAGTGATAGGGTTCACTCTCAAAAATACATGGTCTCCTTCCTCAAATTCTAAGGGTCTCCTTCGTTTATCGTGATAACTTTTCTGTCGGTCCTGGGCTGTCTTCATTTTCATTTGGATTTCTTGGATTTTCTTAGAAGTTTCTTGAATTACATCAGGACCAACTAGTAAATGTTCGCCTGTCTCAAACCAACATAGAGGCGTTCTACATCGACGTCCATACAGTGCTTCGTAAGGTGCCATGCCGATGCTTGAGTGAAAGCTATTGTTATAGGTGAATTCAATCAGAGGAAGGTGTTGCTCCCATTGGCCTCCTTGTTCCAGCACACAGGCTCTTAAAAGATCCTCTAAAGTTTGAATAGTCCTTTCTGATTGTCCATCAGTTTGAGGATGGTATGCCGAGCTAAGCTTTATTTTTGTTCCAAGGGATTGATGAAGACTCTGCCAGAATCTTGAAGTAAAACAGGGATCTCTGTCCGACACGATACTCTCGGGTACTCCATGGAGTCGTACAATCTCCTTGATATAAATTTGAGTTAGTCATTCCAGGGAATGCTTCATGTTTACAGGCAGGAAATGGGCTGATTTGGTGAGACGGTCAACTATGACCCAAATGGCGTCGTTCCCATTTCTGGTTCTTGGAAATCCAGAAACAAAATCCATAGCAATGTCGCTCCATTTCCACTCCGGAATACTCAATGGTTGGAGTTGTCCCGCTGGTTTCTGATGCTCCACCTTTACTTTTTGGCAAGTTAGGCACGAGGCAACATATTCCGCTACTGCTCTCTTCATCCCAGGCCACCAGAAACTCTTCTTCAAATCTTGATACATCTTTGTGGATCCAGGATGAATACTCAGAGCGCTTTTGTGAGCTTCCTCCAAGATCATTCTTCTTAAATCTTCCTTGGCAGGAACACAAATCCGCTCCTTGTACCTAATCAATCCCTCCTTATCTTGGTAAATATGGGATTCTTTTCCTTTCTTCTTTGCTTCGAGCCTTTCTAGTAGATACTTGTTATCTCCTTGAGCTGATCTTAATTGTTCCAAGAATTCATTAGTGATCTTCAGATTTCCCAATATTATGCTAGAAGGAGTAAATTGAGTTGCTAAGTTCAAGTCCCTAAACGATTCTAGCATTTCCAGCTCTTTGATCATCAAGGTTGACACATGCAGTGACTTATGACTTAGAGCGTCCGCTACAACGTTTGCTTTTCCAGGGTGATATCGCAACTCGAAGTCGTAATCCTTGAGAAACTCCATCCATCTCCTTTGGCGCATGTTCAGCTCTTTCTGGTCAAACAGGTACTTCAGACTCTTATGGTCGCTGAATACCTCAAATTTTGCTCCATACAAGTAATGTCGCCATATCTTGAGTGCAAAAACTACGGCCGCTAACTCAAGGTCATGGGTTGGGTAGTTCTTCTCGTGTGATCTTAGTTGTCGAGAGGCATATGCCACAACCTTCTTATTTTGCATCAACACGCATCCAAGTCCTTGGTATGAAGCATCACAGTATACATCAAACCTTTGTTGTGGATCAGGAAGTCTTAAGATAGGTGCAGAGGTTAAACGAGTCTTTAATTCTTGAAAACTATCTTCACACTTGCTGTCCCATTGAAAAGGTTGATCTTTGCGAGTTAGTCGAGTCATAGGTGTAGCTATCTTGGAAAATCCTTCGATGAAACGCCGATAGTATCCAGCAAGTCCTAAGAAACTTTTGATTTCTGTCACTGACTTAGGTGGTTCCCACTTCAATACGGCTTCTACTTTCGATGGATCTACCGCAATTCCTTCCCTTGAAATCACATGTCCCAAAAATTGAACTTCTTTTAACCAAAATTCACACTTAGAAAGTTTCGCATAGAGTCGCTTTTCACGTAGTATTTCAAGAACAATCTTCAGATGTTCTGAGTGCTCTTCGGGAGTGCGAGAATAGACCAGAATATCATCGATAAAAACCACCACAAATTGGTCCAAGAAAGGATGAAAAACCCGATTCATATAGTCCATGAACACCGCAGGTGCATTCGTCACTCCAAAAGGCATCACTTGATACTCGTAGTGTCCATACCGAGTCCTGAAAGCTGTCTTTGGAATGTCTTCTTCTTTAACTAGAATTTGATGATAACCTGACCTCAAGTCTATTTTGGAGAACACTGCGGCTCCTTTCAATTGATCCATGAGGTCATCGATTCGTGGCAGCGAATTTTTGTTTTTAATGGTGACCTTATTCGGTTGGCGATAATCAACGCATAATCTCATGCTTCCATCCTTTTTCTTTACAAGTAAGACTGGGGCTCCCTAGGGTGAGACACTAGGTCTGACCAGTTGTTTGGCGAGTAACTCTTCCAGTTGATTCTTCAGCTCTGATAGTTCCGCAGGTGCCATTCTGTAAGGCGCAATAGATATGGGGCCAGTGCCAGGCATCAAATCTATGGAAAACTCGGTTTCCCTAATTGGGGGTAAGCCAGGAATATCATTAGGAAATACTTCAGGAAATTCACAAACCACTGGGATATTTTCTAACTTCTCTTCTCCTTTGGCTTCAACAGTGGCCAAAATAATATAGGCTTGAGCTTGCTCTACTAAGACGTCTACCTGGTTTTCAGCACGAGACTCTGGATGACTCAATTCCGTGTGTTTAGGAAGGTAAAAAACTAAGGTCTTCTCTTGGCAATCTAAAAGGACATGATTGGCAGAGAGCCAATCCATTCCCAGGATAATATCCAGGTCGGTAAGAGGCAAGCATATCAAATTAACAAGAAAGCTCTTGCCCTCTATTTGAATTGGACAATGTAAGCAAACATGGGATGCGGTTACGGGATTATTAGTGGTGGTAGAAACAACAATATTACATTTCATGACAAGAACAGGTAATTTCAATCGCCTCACACAAGATTCAGAGATAAAGGAATGTGTGGCGCCTGAATCAAACAACACATTAAGGGATGTCCCATTTAGAATGCATGTACCTTGGATTAGGTTTTCAGATTGAGCAGCTTCAGTACCACTCATTGTAAATACTCTCCCTCTTGTACTAGGTCTTCCTACCGATGTTCGTGATACGTTAACAGGGTTTTGACTTCTCACTTCACCCTGATTGCTGGAATTCCTTTGGCCTTGACTGGGGTTTCCTTGGTTCGTTCCCACAGAGATAGTGTCATTGCCGCGGGTAGATTGTCTACAAAAGCGACCAAGATGGCCCGTTCTTTGACATTTAGGACAAGGGTTAGGATGCTGACGGCATTGAGATTTGAAATGAGGACCTCCACAGTTATAGCACATCAAGGGTGGTCGATTTACGCTTCCACTGCTTCACCTCTGGCTTTTTACAGGTTCGCTCCAATAACTCCTTGTGGGCGTAAAATACGGGTTACGTTTTTCTTGAACTTCTTTACCCCTTGACCCGAAACTATGAGCGGGGCGATGAGGACCAGATTGCTTCCATAGAGTTTGGCGAGCTTTGGTGTCATTCTCATATATTCGACATCTGTCCACCAAGGTTGGGAAATGTTGGACTTGTTGACAGCTAATAGCTTGTTTGATATCAGGTCGAAGTCAGCTTTCAAACTTAGAACATCTAGACCGATCATCAGCTTGAGCAAAATATGGGCAGTATTTTGACAGTTCGTCAAACTTAGCTGCATATTCTCCTACACTCATCTGTCCTTGAGTCAGAGTTAAAAACTCTTGTTCCCTCCTCCTACGGATGTCCTCCGGAAAATACTTTTCCAGGAACCGGCGGCGGAAGATGGTCCACTTCACCATGATTCCTTCAGTCTCTAGTTGTTGGCGAGCAATCCACCACCAATATTCAGCCTCTCCCACTAGCATGAAAGCTGCATAAGTTACCTTTTCCTCCTCGGTGCAAACCATTGCCTCATATATTTTCTCCAATTCTTCTATCTAAAGTTGAGCACCATCAGGGTTAAATCCGCCTCGGAACTGCGAGGGTTTATTCTTACGGAATTCAGACAATCCATGGTTCAGAACTGGTTCATTCTGTCTTTCTAAGATATGTACTACTCTCCTCAATAGGGTTTCCATGACATCATCCCTAACTCTCCTAGCCATAACTTTCTGAAATACAAATAAGCACATCAATTCTCAAGAGTCAATCAGTCACAGCAAAGTAACAAGCAAACTAACACACAAACCATAATGGTTTCCAAACAATTCAGAGATTCACACAGAAGTTGGGCAGTTAGGCCATGCCCCAAGGCCTCAATTGACCGAACTGCTCTGATACCACTTAATTGTGACGCCTAAAAATAACAGGATTTTTATTTTTTTTTAACCAGAGAAGCGGAAGGATAACACATTCTTTCAATTCACCTCTAGTATATCACATTTCAGTTTGGAGATTTGTGGTCTCGACATATAATGTCAAAACTAAGTAGAACAACAATAACAACAATACACCATCATAACTGAATAACCTCATGCAATAGATATGGAAATGTTTGGTAATAATCTCAGAGTACTGCAACTTAATAAAGTGAAATGACATAATTAAAGTGCACAAAACTAACATAGTCCAGAGATACATGGAATGAAACAGACTGACTCCCTAAGAGCAGTTCCCTAAAAACCACAACAGACAAACTATCCCAATCAGTCGAGGGGAGAATAATCCTCAATGGGATCGGACTCCTCAGAGGATGTCGGGAAGCGGAGCTAGAAGAAGCGGCGTCTTCGTGTCCTCTACAATCCATCCAGCAGTGCGAGGTGGTGAATGAACTGTGGTAAAGGGCGAGTAAGTGTTTGGGTAGGTAGGGAGCATGTGGGGCAGTACATCATCATTCCTCACTAAGGGTTCTGCCATATATGTATCTCTCTCAGTGGTCACAGGGGGTGGAGTAAGTTCCTCAGTAGGGAATGGTACAGGCGTAGGTGCTGGTCTAGAATTGGGAGTACGGGGATCAACAGACATGGGAGAAGGGGTAGCTGCAAGTGCAGGATAAGGTAGGTGAGAGTCTCCAGGTGGGGTGGAGAAAACAAGCTCAATGGGGGTATCAACCATAAAGTGGGTGGTCCATGAGTGTCCGACATCTTGTCCATGAATCACCCGTGCCATTCCATGGAAGATGCTTTGCTGTGCTGCTGCGTCGAACACCCAGATGTCCTCCTCAGATGGCAGGATCCATACCTTCACTCGGAAGCTGGTCATCTGTATAGGGCATATACAAAGGTACAACAACACACACAAACAGGGGTGAGTTCTCCAAACACAAGCAAGCATTCAATAGCCGTTCCCCAAGGAAGGTGGCTTTTCACACCATCACTCAAGTCACATCATCATCCACTCTCAGAACAAACATCATTACAATATAAGTCAGTTCATACTTTTCACAGATAATTCCTAGGTTCATCAAACTAATAATGCACATGATGCATGAATGCAAGTTTCATTCCTCACTATCCATCCCTCAAATTTTCGTATTAATGCATATGGTATGCATGGGGATCCCTTACTCTACTGCCAGTGACTTGCCCAGCATTTAGTGTAGAGTTCACAATTTCATATCCAAGTCGTGTGGCGATCGGAGGACTCCATTCCCTGCATCACAATTGCACAGAAAAGAATTCATATCATTATTCAAAAACACCCCAAACTGGTGCTGGCCCCAAACTGGGTCTCTTCGGGAATGGACCTCAACGACCCTAGGATGTGGAGTTCTTGTTGGGCTTGGCTAAGGCTTGCAAGTAGGGTCACGACCCGGCCACAGAGAGCTCTGCTGCGCCATCTAGGTCGACTGTTCCCCCTTTCGCCACCCCCGTAGGTCTATTCGGGACCGAACCTCCAATACCTACAGCTGTGCCTCTGTTATGCCATCAAGTCGTTCCAAAGAAATGTTATGATGCATGGAGTGTGTTTCTCCTTTCTCTCCTCAAGGTTTTCTCAATCTTGGGTCACATGGAATTCAAGCACAGAAACAAAGCCCTCACAAGGCTTGCTCAATCACTATTCACTTTCTCTTCTAGCATAGATTTGCCAAGCAATAAAGTTTAGGGATCACACACAAGCTTCCAATCCCACCAATGCACATCCACTGTTTCCCAACACATAATTCTCAGTGATTTTGACACAACCCTCTCAGATTTTCCCACCCAAATCCTATTACATTAACTTACTATATTAACACTACTCACTTTATCATTTCCATTATTATTAACCATACTACCTCCTACTTTAAATATGACTTATCTCCACTTTTCTCTATCTCTCTGGTTTTTCCTTTTAGTTATTTTCTAATTACGTGTATTGACTCCCGACTACCTATTTAATTCAAGGTTACTTAGTTTTGTTCTAATTCTTTTTAGGTTCATTAATGTCAGTCCTCACGCGATAGGTTCCATTAAGCTAATAGTGAGATCTTTCTAAGGATGGCCTTTATTGATTAACTACTATATTCAGTCCCTTAATTACCATCTCCATACCTTTAATTAATATCCTTTTAGTTTAGGTAAACTTTCCATCAAAAAGGGCTGCGCTTGATTCTCTCCTTTTATTCCTTGTATAATGTAATGAACATGATGAATGATTCATCTTAGTGCTCACGGATTCAAGTGCAAACAGCAAACACACCCTATCATTATGCAGTCCTTATCACCCATATTTCATCAAAATTATCACAATTTTAAGTACAACTTTTAGGATTTCTCATCATCAAAATCGAGAGTGAATAGTTCTCACTTTCTTGTCCACCACAATCTTCCAAAACACCACATGCATAAAGCTTTTCAAACCAAGTGAACACATCCATCACAATCAATTCAATCATCCATCATCCAAACTAGCAAGCAACCATTCTCATGCAAATCACACAAAGTCCAACACGGTTTTCAATTTCTAAGTGTAGTTCAATATTCTAGGCTTTCTCCATGCAAGATCAAATCTGTCCAGCTTTTCCACTCGATTTTTATCAAACTAAAAATTATATAAAATAAAGGAAACTAACATGCAATGACATAGTTTCATCGTCCAAGTGGAGGGGCAACATTTCCAAGTGACATTCAAATTTCTAAGGGAAAACCGAAACACTTAGGGGCTGAAATCAACATGCAATGGCTTCCATTTCACATGCAATCCAAGGTTTATTGATTACAAGGATAAATCCACATTTTAAACAAAGAATCCAGCCAAACAAAGGTGAAACCGAGGCATGCACAAAGAGATCCAAAGCATTTCATGGTTAAAAATTAACATGCAAGGGAAAGAATATGTTGATCAAGTTTACGGTTCATGGTTTCAAGAAGAAAATGTCATTAGTTCAAAGGGTCTACCAAGGGAACATAAAACCGAGACATGCACAAAGGAAGATCCACATCCACACATCAAAGTTTCAAGCTTTTTAGGGATTAAAGTTGATTGAAAGTGAAATCAAACTCTTTAGGAGGTAACCGAGACATGCAAACAAGGAAATCCATACACTTTTTGGATAAAATTTAACATGCAAGTTCAGATTTGAAGTTCTTCCAACATGCAGTCCAACACACACTAATTTTTTCAAGGAAAAATGTGTAAAAACAGCCAAGAGGTAGACATGCAAACACGTCAATTGTGAGAACTCCCCCTTGCCTTGATTGTGACGAAAATTTGAGAGCAAAAGGAGTTGATCTTGGCTGGTTCCTCAAAGGAAAGTTGCTGGACCGAGAGGGTGAGTCTCAAACTTCAAACTTTCTCCTCTTGGTTAGGTTGTCTTCCTCGGTTCTTTGAAGAGAAAAAGGGGAAAAAGCTTCAAATGGTTAGGATCAAGTGAAAAAGGAAGTTTTTTAGGAGTTTTTGGTGTTAGGCTTCCATGGATCTTCAAATCAAGGAAGGAAAAAGGATGAGAAAGCTTACCTCTTTGAAGGAATGGTCACGGTTTTGAAGAATCAAGCAAGAGAATGCTGTGAAAGCTTGGAACTCCTTGGCTTGTCTTGGAAGGTTGAAAGGATGAGAATTTTTTGAGAGATTTAGGGAGGAGGGTCTCGGTTTCTTTGAAGAAATAGAGAGAATGGAACTTGAAAGGATTTTTGAGAGGAAGGGTGGAGGGCTCACGATTTTTGAGTGAAAAAAGAGAGAGAATGAGGTGGTTTGGTCTATTTATATGGAGTGTTTAATTTCCCTTTGCCAATTAGAGCTTAATGCTCACGGTTTGGGCTTTGTGGAGCAATTTCCAATTGTAAAACTGCACCAAATTAATTTGAAGCAATTTGGAAGTGGAATTTGGTAAAAAAAACTTGAATAATAGGGGTGTCACGGTTTTTGTGCATGAATAGTGAATTCTTTTGCAAACTTGTAAGTTAAGCAATTACATTTTGGCAAGCAAAATGCATGGAGGAGTGTGGAGGCTACATGCACACGGTTTGGAGTAAAACATTCCAAGAATTGCGCAAAATTCCAAAGGCTAGATTCTAGGCAGCAATTGCATGCAATATGATTGGCCGACGAGGAATTTGATGTGATGAGATTGACTTTCGAAGGGACATTTGACATGGTGCAAATTTCAAGAAAAGCATTTAATTGGAGTAATCACGATGCCGGCCTTTTAGAAGGCACGATTAGAAAGTTTTGGAATAATTTTGTCTACTAATCGGGAGGCAAGAATCTTTTGCATGAATTTCTAGTGGTCGATACTAGATTTGGAAATCTTTACAATAATGATTTATAGATTTTGTGAGATTCCGTGTAAAATTTTGACAGCTAAGGAATGATTACAAAATCTTAGCAATGATTACAAAATTTCACGTTTTTCAAGGTAAATACCTTTGATTTGACAATTTAAATAAGACAAAATTTTAACTTTCGGGATAGATTATCAGGGGCATTGTGAACAGCACAATTGAACATACTTAGGAAAATCCTTGGACGATATTGAAACTATCTATTTGCATACAGTTACCTTAAAATACCGAACTTAGAAATAATTCAATATTCTTATCAAAATAAAATAAAATAAAATAATTTAATTTAACTTCCATCCAATTATTCCGATACTAAAGAAGCAGAATAAGCAAGCAAGTACGATTCAACGGTCACTAGCTGAATCAGAAGAATCGGGGCGTTACAAACATCATTTATTCAGCAAGATGGAGAGCCATTGTATGAGGCATAGGAAAGATATAAGGAGTTCTTGAGGAAGTGTCCTCATCACTGCATACCTGAATGGATGCAACTTGAAACATTCTATAATGGAATGAATGCAGTAACTAAAACCATGATAGATGCAGCAGCTGGAGGGTCATTGAGTTCAAAAACCTTGGAAGAAGCACAACAAATTATAGAGATGATGGCTTCTTCAATGTATCAAAATATGAATGAAAGACAAGCTTCAAGGAGAGAAGGATATGATGTAAAATCTATAGAAGCCTTATTCGCTCAAAACCAACTTCAGAATCAATAATTTTCTAAACAGCTTGCTGCCTTGACTCAACAAATAAGTAACATGTAGACTGGTGTGGTTCAAAATTTACAACTGAGTTGTGATTTCTGTGGTGGCAACCATGTGAATGGAGCTTGTGATCCCACAGTTATAGAACAAACTAATCAAGTCAACTATATGGGCAATTATCAAAGGCCACAACAACCATATCCACCTGGTTTCCAGCTCAATAACAATAAAGGACAGCAGTTTTCAAAGTGGAATCCACATAATTCTAATGTAAGAGGGAATGCAAGTTCTGCACCTTTCCCAAGTGCAGCTCCTCAAGTTCACCAACAATATTTTCAAAGAATTTCTTCTGCACAATTCCAGAAAAATCAAGGGTACTCAAATTCAAGACTCTTGAGTGAGAAAGTGAATGGAATAGAAGAAACTCTACTGCAGTTCATGAAGGTGACAGAAACTAACTTCAAAAATCAAGAAAGTTCTATAAAGAAGTTAGAAACACAAATAGGGCAGTTGATTGAGCAACTTGCCAATAGAGATAAAGTAAGGTTCCTTAGTAGCACAATAGTGAATCCAAGGGCGCAATGCCAAGCCATAAGCACTAGAAGTGGAGCAGTGGTTTCCAGCCCAAGAAAGAAAAATGAAGTCACTAATTCGAATGAGAAAAGTAAGCTGAAACAAGAAGATTTTGAAAGGGGAAAATACACTATGCTGAAGAGGGGAAAAGAAGAAGAAAACTGCAGTAACAAGCAAGAAAAGAGGGGCAAGAAGCAGAGATTTGAGCAGGCCTGCAAGCCTATTAATGAAGAGCAATTCAAGAGACTACCATTTCCAAAGAGAGTACAGGATCCTAGACAAGAAAAGCAGTTTGAAAGATTCATAGATGTGTTCAAGAAGCTTCAAATTAATATACCATTTGCAGAGGCATTAGAACAAATGCCTTCTTACGCAAAGTTTATGAAAGAGCTCTTGTCTAAAAAGAGGAAACTGGATATGGAAAAATTGGTACCATTGACTGAAGAGTGCAGTACCATTTTACAGAAAAAATTGCCTCAAAAATTGAAAGATCTAGGTTCATTCAGCATACCCTGCTCCATTGGAAATTCCACATTTGGAAAAGCTTTGTGTGACTTGGAAGCCAGCATAAATCTAATGTCTTTAGCCATTATGAAGAAGCTGGAATTGAGGAGGTGAAGCCAACTGGGATTACATTACAATTGGCTGATAGATCATATACATATCCCTATGGAGTGGTAGAAGATCTATTAGTCAAGGTAGACAAGATCATATTCCCTGCAGACTTTGTTATCCTTGATATGGAAGTAGATGTAAATATCTTTTTTATTTTAGGGAGGCCATTTTTAGCAACAGGGAGAGCTTTGATAGATGTGCAAAAAAGTGAATTGATGTTATGAGTACAAGAGAAGAAAGTCATTTTTAATGTATTTGAGGTCATCAAACATCCAACTGATGATATGAGCTGCATGAAAATTGATGTAATAGATGTTGTGATACCACATTCCTTGGAGAAAAATGATGAAAGTGCAGTCTTGGAAAGCACATTAGCTGCAGCAAAATTTAGTATTCATGAAGAGCAAGATGAGGAAGTGAAAGACTGCATTTTGCAATTAGATTCCCTTCCCTGTATGAACAAGGAAATAAACTAACTCAAGGAAGAACTACATCAAGAAGAAGAGAAGAAAGATGAGCCAAAGGTGGAGTTCAAGCAATTACCCTCTCATTTGAGATATGTGTTTCTTGAAAAGGGCCATAACAAACCTGTAATAATAAATAACAGTCTAAGGAAAGACCAAGAAGAAAAACTCTTGAGAGTGTTAAGAGAGCAAAAATTTGCACTAGGATGGCAGATTTCAGATCTGAAAGGTATAGATCCCTCTTTCTGCATGTATAGAATTTTATTTGAGGAGCATTGCAAGCCTGTTGTCCAACCTCAAAGAAGACTTAATCCAACTATGAAGGAGGTAGTGAGGCAAGAGGTGATGAAACTACTAGATGCAGGAGTTATCTATCCTATTTTGGATAGTTTATGGGTCAGTCTGGTTCATGTGGTGCCCTAAGAAAGGAGGTATAACTATTGTTCCAAATGAAAAAAAAATGAACTAATACCTACTAGGACAGTAACTGGATGGTGAATGTGTATAGATTATAGGAAGTGGAATGATGCATCAAGGAAAGATCATTTTTCTCTTCTATTTACTGACCAAATACTGGAGAGATTGGCTGGGTTTGACTATTATTATTTCCTAGATGGATATTCTGGTTACAACCAGATTGCAGTTGACCCAAGAGACCAAGAAAAGACAACATTCACTTGTTCTTTTAGAGTTTTTGCATACAGAAGGATGCCATTTGGGCTGTGCAATGCTCTAGCTACATTTCAAAGGTGTATGCTATCCATTTTTCTGATATGATTGAAAGAATTATAGAGGTTTTTATGGATGATTTTTCTGTATTTGGTAATTCTTTTGATTAGTGTCTAGCTATTTTATCTCTTGTTTTGCAGTGTTGTCAAGACTCAAACCTTGTACTTAACTGGGAAAAGTGTCATTTTATGGTACAAGAAGGGATAGTCTTAGGACATAAGATTTCAACAAGGAGAATAAAAGTGGATCCTGCAAAAGTAGAAGTAATTGAGAAGCTGCCTCCACCTGTAAATGTTAGAGGAATAAGAAGTTTTTTGGGACATGCTTGATTCTATTGCAGGTTCATTAAAGACTTTTCTAAAATTGCCAAGCCATTGAGTGAGTTGTTGAGTAAGGATATAGATTTGGTTTTTGATGATAAGTGCTTAGTAGCTTTTAATACTTTGAAAGAGAAATTAATTTCTGCACCTGTACTTGTTAAACTAGATTGGGAATTGCCTTTTGAGCTAATGTGTGATGCTAGTGATGTAGCTATAGAAGTAGTTTTAGGCCAAAGAAAAGACAAGAAACTGCATGTCATTCATTATGCTAGTAGAGTTCTAAACACTGCACAAATAAACTACACTACTACTAAAAAAGAACTCTTAGCTACAGTTTTTGCATTTGACATGTTTTGGTCTTATTTAATAGGGTCCAAGGTTATAGTATACATTGACCATGCTGCTCTTAAGTATCTTTTGTCAAAGCAGGATGCCAAACCCAGATTATTAAGGTGGATCTTACTTCTCCAAGAATTTGAGTTAGAGATAAAGGACAAGAAAGGGAAGAAGAATGGAGTTGCTGACCATTTGTCAAGATTACCACTTAAGGCCATACCATTTGAAGTGGAGCAAATAAAAGAAGAATTTCTAGATGAGAGCTTATTCAAGATTGAATCCCAGCCATGGTTTGCTAATATGGCCAACTTTAACGCTACACATCATGTTCCAAATTGGATGAGTTGGCAGCAGAGAAAAATATTCTTCCATGACAGCAAATATTATGTGTGGGAAGATCCTTTGCTGTTTAAAATTGGAATAAATGGGCTGCTGAGAAGGTGTATACCAGAGGAAGAGCAGGAAGATGTTTTATGGCACTGTCATAGCTCAGAATATGGAGGACATCATGGAAGCTCAAGGACAGCAGCCAAAGTCCTGCAGCTTGGGCTTTTCTAGCCCATCTTGTTTAAGAATGCTAAGAACTATGTGGAGAGATGTGATAGATGCCAGAGAATGGGAAATATTTCCAGGAAACATGAGATGCCACTGCAAAACATACTTGAGGTAGAGCTATTGGACATGTGGGGGATAGACTTCATGGATCCTTTCCCCACTTCATTCTCGAGTGAATACATGTTAGTAGCAATTGACTATGTGTCCAAATGGGTGGAAGCCATTCCTACTAGATCCAATGATGCAAGGACTGTTATTTCATTCATCAAAAAGAACATTTTCTCAAGGTTTGGAGTGCCCAGAATTTTGATAAGTGATGGAGGAAGCCATTTCTACAATAAGTATTTGGAATCAGTCCTAGAGAAGTATGGAGTAAAGCATAGAATAGCTACACCCTACCACCCTCAAACAAGTGGCTAAGTAGAGGTTTCCAATAGAGAAATAAAACAAATTTTAGAGAAGGTGGTAAGTAGTTCAAGAAAGGACTGGTCCAAGAAAGTGGATGATGCTTTGTGGGCATATAGGACAGCCTTTAAGACACCAATTAGCATGTCTCCTTATTAGCTAGTGTATGGAAAGGCCTGCCACTTACCAGTAGAGCTAGAACATAAAGCCTTTTGGGCTATAAAATGGTTGAATTTTGACCAAGTTAGTGCAAGAGACAAAAGATTGCTACAACTACATGAATTGGATGAATTTAGACTCAATGCTTATGAAAATGCCAAAATATACAAGGAAAGGACTAAAAAGCTGCATGATAGATTTATTCTGAAAAGGGATATCAAACCTGGGTAGACTGTGTTACTTTTCAATTCAAGGTTGAGATTGTTTCCAGGGAAGTTAAAATCTAAGTGGTTTGGACCTTTTGTGGTGAAAGAAGTCTCACCATATGGTCCTGTACTGATAGCAGAGAACTCAAGGTGAATGGGCAAAGACTAAAAATCTACCTTGGAGGTCAAGTAGAGAAAGCCAAAATGTGCATGAAACTAGTTCCTCTTAAGTGAGGAACATTTAATGTCAAGCTAGTGACATTAAAGAAGCGCTTTGTGAGAGGCAATTCATATTTCTAACCCATTTTAAGCTTTTTCTATTGTTTTAGCATTCTTCATTTTCATGTTTACAATTTTTGCAAGTCAATTCTGTGAAGTCTATTTTCTGAGGTGCATTTGGGTACTTAAATTGAGATTTAATGCTTAGAGTGTATATTTGAAGGTTTAGAGTGTGACAATTGAGTGAATGGAGGTTTGAAAGGTAATTGACTAATGAAAGGAGTTACTATGTTGCAGGGAAGGAGATACGCAGAGAGAAAATCTTGAGGTTACCCTCTAGAGTAATCACTTTTACTGATAAAAGTGATCACGCAGAGGCACCAAGGTAATACACTTCTCTAGAACACTCACTCTTCCTGATGAGAGTGATTATGCAGAGACAAATGGGAAAACTAACTCTCTGGAATGCTTCTTTTTCTGGCAAAAGTGACTATGCACAAATAAGTAGACTTTCAATCTTTGTGCGTTACTCCTTTTATAAAAAAAAAATTGTCACACGGCTGTGCATTATCACTTTGCCCAGCCACAGTGATAACGCACCCCTCACCCTGAAAAATTAACTCTCTGGAACGTTCACTTTGATAAAAAAATAGTGATCACGCTAGGAACTTTTAATGACAAAACCATTACTTTTATCCTTAGAAGTAGCCACGTGCTCACGCTTGCCTATATATATTACTAATCATGAACACGCACACACACTTTCACTCTAGAAATCCCTTTTCTCCCTAAGCTTTCTTTGCACTCTCAATCTCTCTGTGGGTCGACAAGCAACAACAAGATTTTCTCACTCATTTCTGCATCTCCCTACAAGGTACGTATACCCTCATTTCTTTGAAACTGTGGATTAGGATTTTTCTGTGGTTGATGTTTTGGGAAATCATTTGGGGGTAATGGTGCACTATTCTAATTATATTTGATAGGGCATTACTTTAAATAGGGTTTATCTATCATGTATGAATTTTTAGGGAAACTAGAATATGCATTGTGCTATTTCTCTGAATAAAATCTGCAGGAATTCGTGCAACCTAAATAGACATCAGTGAAATATTTGATGAGGTCAATAAGACACTATTCTGATATTATTCTGAATAGGAATATGGGATTGGAAATCTCTGAAAATGACTATTCGAAATTACCTGTTGTTCTGAAATCAATTCTGCATTATTATGATAAAATGTTCTCTACCAACAATGAGGGAGTTGCATAATTGCGCCTTGAAATTGGTAGAAACTTGTAAACATCCCTCTACATCACCCTATTTTTCTGAGAAAGTTTGCACTCAAAACATACAAAATTAGGGATATCAATTTAAAACTTTTTGGATATGGTTGTTCAATTTTGTGCACCTGTGCTTTTCTATCTGCATACTGATATGTCCTGTTCTGCTAAAATAGTTTTCTACTGAAATTACAGAGTGTATTGAAAAGTTGATTGATAACCTGAAATGATTCTTCTACATTAACATGAAATGTTCTGAGAGTGTGTACACTGAATTTATATATTAAGAGTTAACATGTTCTAGTTGTAAATGCTTAATAATGTGCAGTGGTACTTGTGTATAGTATGTTAACTCATCATTATAGCAGAATGCATGTTATGTTGTTAGAAGAAGGGAGTTTCTATAAATTGTTTGATTGAAAATTCTTCAGTACAGAACTTTATACTTAGGCAACTGGTGTTTTGCAAGAAGTTAACTTGCATATTTTTATTAATTCTTGCAGAAACTAAAAAAAAATGGTTAGAACTTCTATGAACACACCAACTGGTTCCTCTAGGAAGACCCAAGCTGGATCTTCCAGCAACACTCCAAAGAGGAGATCCAACAGGAATATCCAAGCTGGATCCACTAGAAACACACCCAAATCAAAGAAGGCCAGAACAGATGGTGCCTTAGCTTCAGCCCCAATTGAATTATGTGATCCAAGATTCATAAGTATTGCTCACGAAAACTTCTTCAAGGCCAATATTCTGAGGAGGAAGATTGTCCCTAACAAAGCATTCAAAATTGCTCAGGACAATTATCCAGAATACAAGGAGAGGATCCAGAAGATGGGATGGGAAGTCTTCTGTTTTGCAGCTAGCCTAGGATGGAGGGAAATAACCAAGGAATTCTATGCCAATGCTATAAGGTTCAAGGGAGACCAGTTCCCTAGGTTCATCACAATGGTAAAGGGTATGAGTATAGGCTTCTCACCTGCCAATATCAACAGGGTACTGGACATCAATGCTAAAAGACACCCTGCACAATTGGACTTCAGCTCATTCAGGAAGAGCCCTGATATTGATTATGTGCAGATTTTGGAAAAAACTGGTAGGCCAGGTACAACTTGGAAGTTGAACCAGGCCAATAAGCCAAAATGTATAATTACCAAGAACTTACTGCCTTTTGCGAAGGTGTGAAGCATGTTTATCCTGAACTCTTTTATGCAAGTAAAGCACAACTCAACCTTGGCAATCAAGAGGGCTGAACTGCTATTTGGCATAGTCATAGATATGTACATTGATGTGGGGGAGATCATAAGTGAATGCATCCTTAACATCTTGAAGACAAAGAGGGATTCATTGGCCTTTCCTCCAATCATCACACTACTCTATGAAGATGCAGGGGTAGAATTTGGAGAATATCAAGAAAAGATTAGATCTGCCGCTCCCATCTCTGCATCCATGGTGAAGGAAATTTATGCCACCACTTCCTGCACTTCTGCAGCTCCTATCCCTTCCCAATACAAAAAGGAGAAACCAATGCTGATGAAGGATGCATTAAAGCAGATGGCTGAGAAACAAAATTAGCTAGCTGAAAGACAAACTGAGCTGTATAGCAGTCTCATGGCTGGAACTATGCTGCTGGAGTGTACATAAATTAACACTGGTCAAAAATTGGGAATGCCCAAAGAGGAGATGTACCACACACCTGATCTGGCAGAAAATACCCAATGCCTTCGCTCCTCGGTGTTTAAAGATTTACCCATTTATAAAACACACATTCCACAGCTAGTAGAGGAAGAAGTGGTAGAAAAAGAGGTGGTGGAGGAGGAAGAAGAAGAAGAAGAAGAAGAGTCAGAAGAAGAAGAAGATACTTCAGAGGAGGAAGATGGAGAAGAAGAATAGTCTAGGATTTTAATTCTGTTGTTTTTAATTTTAGCTTTTGTAAATTTTAGCAATTAGCAGTTTAATTTCTGTAAATGTAGTTAGTTGCCAGAACAATTTTAATACTTTGCAGTTGTAATGAAATTCAATTTCTTTTAGTTTTAGAATTCTGTAGTTTTAATTACCTTACTCTTTGGACAATTGATGAAATTTTAGTGTTTTGTGCAGAAAAATGTCACAATTACACAGCACTCACACACAATGAAAGTTGACACTTGCATAAGCTGCCATGAAAGGGGGTTTCATTCTCTACCTCTTATTCATGAGTTAGCTTCACATTACACTGAAATGTTCTAAAAAACACAAAAATATTAGAGTAGATATTAAACTGCTTTCTGTGAATCAAATGAAGTCTAATTGATAATTTTGTGAACTATGTTTGAATTTTCTTTTTAAGTTGTTTTTCCCATTCTCAAAATAAGATCACACTTGTATTTTCAAAATGAGGCAATCTTGCCACTAGGTGCATATAATTCTATAAAGTGAAATGTGAGTTCAGTGATTAACATGTCACTTACAAATCCCTAGTGAGACTTGAGCTGCATGCTTCTTTTTCATGTGCGATTAATCATATTTTGCTGCACTATCTAGAACTTGCCTGATTTCTTGATTGAATATACAAATTACAGTTTTCACATATATGATGGAGGCCATGTTTGATTATGCCTAGTTAGCCTAAATGCCTTCCTTTATAATTGACTGTCTTAGTTCACCCCTTTGAGCTTAATATTCTTTTTCTTGAAATTACCTCATTATAAGCCTTGCTGAAAAACCAATTTTACCATTCAAATGAAAAGAGGCATAGTGAGTTTAATCAAGAATGAGTTTTAAAACTAAGTTTGACGTGGCATCCACATTTTAATTGCTTAAGGACAAGCAATGTTCTATGTTTGGAGTGGAGAATAGCAAGCTATCTAAGTTTTGAGTTCACAAAGACAGAAAGAAATAGCAAAAAGCTGCAGAAAAATGAAAAATATGCAGCAAAGATGGTGAAAATAGAAAAATATGAATTCAAAAGAAAAATATGCAACAAAGTGCTGCAGAAAAAGGAATGAAAAGGAAATAATGAATGGAAGCAAGAAAGAAAGAAAGAAGAAAAACTGGAATATTGTTGCACGAAGAATCTGTGTGCTGCATAATTGAGAGAATTGATGAGAGATAATGCAGACCCATGCTAGTTTTAAAGTCATTCACTCGAAATGTCTCTGATCTTTTGAAAATACATAAATTATTTTCCATTTTATTCAATACCTACCTTGACCTTAGCCCAGCTATAACCTGAAAAAATCCTCTAGATGTGTGATTACTTGTATTAAGCAATGGAGATTGAGAATATGGGCAAGCATATGGTAGAGTGTAGTGAAATTGATGATTTAGAGAGAAAATAGTACCTAAACACTGTTGAGTGATGAGAGAAACAATTCTAAGTGAGTTGTGATCATGTTTATTAATTGTACTCACATGAACTTTGCTTATATATATGAACTTAGATAGCAAATTCTTGCGTAGAAATGATGAATACAATGTTACTATCAGGATATGTAATTGGATGAACCACTTGATTGAAAATTTTCTGAATCACAGAATTAGAAATTGGAAAATTCTAAGATAAGCAGTTGAGAATTGATTTTGAAAAATGGAAGATTTACCTTTGGTTTAATTTGATTTGCTTGAGGACAAGCAAAAAATTCAAGTTTGGGGTAGTGATGAATCTATATTTTGACTAATATTTTAGTGTAATTCTAACCCATTTAATAAGAAAAAAAAATGTTAGAAAAAGAAGAAAAACTTAGAAAAAGATAAAGATTAAAGGTTTTCTTTTAATATGTAATTATTTTAGCATTTGTGAAATTTCTGCTTAGATCTTAAGAAATTAATCTTGTTTTTGTAGGAATAATTGAGCAAAAGTCATGGAAATGAAAGATCAATGGAAAGGAAGAGGAAGAATAGCAATTTTGGACTCCAAAACACAAGAACAATGGAATGCAGGCTGGGCGTGATCACTATTGTTAATGAAAGTGATCACTCCAAAGCTCAAAAGAGAAGTGAAGTCTGGGCGTAACCACTTTTATCATTAAAAGTGAGTGTTCCAGAGAAGTCTCAGAATCATTAAGCTCTGGGTAACCACTTTTATCAGTAAAAGTGAATATTCCAGAGAAGGCAAAATTTCAGAATACCCTGCGTTAACACTTTTATCAATGAAAGTGGATATTCTAGAGAGTCCTCAACTTAGCAAGTTGTGCGTGGCCACTTTTACTCGTAAAAGTGTTAACGTACAACCACTCGACCTCCTGCGTTGCAACTCTTAGCAGCGAAAGTGATAATTCCAGACTTCCAGAATCACATGAGCCTCTGCCAAGCCACTCTTATGAAGAAAAGTGACAACGCACACAATCAGAAATTTCTATAAATACCTGATTAATCTTAGAACTCAGGGCCTTTTGTTCATTTTCCATTTTTTCTATTAGATTCTCGTTGAGAGAGAGTGAGAGTGAGGATAGGGGTTGAACTTCGAAGTTTCAAGAAGAGGGATTGCACTAGAGCTCGTGGAGATGGATTCTCTGAGTTTCTTCTCTTCTTCTCCTTCTTTCTCTTTCTCTATCATAATATCTACGTAATTCTTTATAGTTAGGAGTTTATGGACCTCAAATTGATGTATTGATTTGATTCTTGCTTTTGAAATTTGAGTTTTTGGATTAATTGAGTTGTTAATTATGCACTTTACATAATCTTTGAATGAGAATTCATTTGATTAATTAAAGAATAACTTTTGCGAATAGGAATTGGATTTGTTCCTCTGATTTGAATTAGCAACTAGAATTAGGGATTTCTTAGGGATAAGGAAACTTAATTCTGCAATCTTATGGTTCTAATTCTTAATGAAACTTGAAATTGAACTTCATCTAAGGAATTAGGGTGGTTTAGTTGATTGTTAGGGTCAATGAGTTAAGGGATTAACCTTTGACTATTAATATGTGAAACTGATTGTCAATTAACCAATTGCTTGAATGTTCAGAGGTTAAATTGAATTAATATTGATATTCTTGTGAAATAAATTCCTAACTATCCTTCATTCATATCTCATCTCAACACAACTTTCATTCTCTGTTTTACTGCAAGTTTAATTCTTTGTATTGTTCTGGTTTATTGCTTATACATGTTACTACTCTTCCAATTTCGTATGACTCAGTTTTTGCTCTGTGAAGTGGTAATTGAATTTCTAATTCCCTGTGGAGACGATACTTAGATCTTAAATTTACTCATTACTTGAATTTCTAATTCCCTAGTGCACTTACTAGTGTTTAGAATTGTAACAATAGCTAGCATAGCTACATTCATTCACCATAGTAGCTATGCACGCTCCGCATAGCCACTATCACCTGCCATAGTGACAACTTCAGAGAAGAATGACAATACTGGGAGGCTGAGCGTAGCTATTATCACTTATGATAGTAGTTACTATGGATAACGCCCACTTAACTATATAGATAGATTTTTGGAAATTAGGGTTAGAGATTTTTTACACTTTTAGATTTTTACCATTTTGGGAACACTTGCAAAGCTTAAGTCAGCCTTGGGTGACAGCCAAGGACCCAACCTAGGGTTTGATTCACATTTTCTCTTTACTTTTCTTTTATTTTTACATTCATGTCATTGAATTCTTTTTACTTTCATCTTGTATTAGTGAGACCCATCCTTATAGAGGGCTAAACCTTTTATAATGCTTAGTGAGTTCACTTGGATTCTTGAATTCTTGGGTTATGAATGTTAATACAATTTCTTGACCTTCATGGATTTTTTTTTTCCAATCCTTTGAATTAAATTAATGGTTAAATGGGGGACATTGCGTAATTAATCCTAATTCATTTTAATGAGGTGCTAAACTTGGTTTGCTTAATTCTAGGTTTATTTCTAAGGTTGCTTAATCTTGAAAAAAGGGATTAAAGTCCATTAAATTTGCTTAAATTCATATGAAATTTTAAGGTTGATTCTCGCTTCTTGAATTAACCTAATTCAAAGGAAGAGGAAAAGATTCTCGCTTGTTGAATTAACCTAATTCAAAGGAAGAGGAAAAGTGTTAAATGTTAAGAGGAATAGGGATAGAATCATGTGAATGAACTAAGGATTGCTGCATCTTATTGATTGAATTTGATAATTGTGTTGATTACTCTTTACATTGAATCTGGAAATCATACAAACACCCCCTTTTAATTGCTTTCATGGTGAATGTTTGTAACATATTTACTGCACATTTTCAACCAAAGTCATCGGAAACAACCTAGGCTTGCATCGTAGACTACATAAATTTTTTGCATATTTTGATGAGGATTGGTGACAAATCTTTATGCAAATTTGAGTGATCATCAGTGTCCTACCCGGGCATATTGTGTGTTAATATGTTACTGCCATATAAATGTGTGTCGAAGAGATAAAACAAAATGATTGTGCTAAATTGTATGATAATGTGTTACTGTTTGAGGTTATATGCTGAAATAATGGAATATGATGATTGTATGAATTTGATGAAGTTTAGCTGGTACTGGAAAGAATAAACATATTTATCATAAATATATGAATCAGAATTAGTTGGGACATGCAAATTATTGAAGATGTTTGATTAATCAAATGATAAGAAAGGGGATGAAAAATTATGATGGTGAATAAGGATGCATGAGTATGATCTTGGAAAATTGTGTGATATGAAAAGTGATGATATGTATGAAGGAAAGAAATATAAATACTAGTACATGGGTTACAAATACACTGATTGGTGAGATTATGATATATGTGTTGTAATACATCGACAGGTGAGATTATAACATATGTGTTGTGATACATCAATTTATATGTTTGCAACATATGTATTAAAACAGTATAAAGTGATGTGTCACGGTTAAGATATGGCATGGATAGTTCAGGGATACATTGAGTTATAGGGTCTGGAGTTGATTGTGAAAATTTGGGAGAAATGAGAGTGATAAATGCAGTTCACTGGTGTGTACACAATGTAAAAGCGGGAAGCATTTACAGGCCTCACGCTCATTTCTTGAGTGAACTCCTAACTATACCTTTGCTTGGAAGGCTGTGAACGCACACGTTGTATCCGTGTGTGATTTAGCTTACCATCAACTATCTATTCTGCTTAAGTCCTTCGTAACTAGAAAGAATATGTTAGCAGCGATTTAGGGGCCTGCGAGTGCCTAGAGTACCATTGAATTGATGGAATATATGGATCTGAAATGGCACAAAGTTATGGATTGGATAATGATATTTGGCTAAGTGAAAAGTGATCTGCTTTCTTATTTTATTATTGTATGTTTAATTAAGAAGTTAAGTTTGCACGAAAATTGATATGAATGGATTTATTCTTAAATAATAAAAGAAGTTATATTACATGTGTAAATTTGATAAAAGTGAGATGAATTGAAGAATTAAATTACCGTATTAAACAAGGAGAAATATATACTAATTTGATGAATGAATTTGTTAGGAATGAGATGTTCCTAACTTATTCTATGTGATTTTTGAAAATACTTTTTGTATTGATTTCATTAATTTGTAAATCAAAATTTAGTGGGCAAGGGATGCTCACCCTTACAACTATTTTTCAATTAAAGAAGGTCGATTCATTCTAGAGTCATACTCACAAGGAATGGTAGGAAGGAACTGCTCTGTAGAGTTCAATTTATTTAAAAGAAAATTGTAAAGATATTATTGAATAAGTTCTATTCAGAGTTATTTACCATATGTAATTATATTGATGAAAGTTTTTAATTTGGAATTGAAGCACTTTGATAAATTTACTATAAAGGATGATTCAAAAATAATGTGTAATATTTAGTAATTAATTGCTAATATAGCATTTTAGTTTACATTTATAACAGTGGATTATAAATAAATAAATGTGTATGTATGAAGTTCTAAATTTTATTCAATTTTAGTAATTCAAATCTTACATGCACAGAGATCTTTTATAATTTTTTATATACTTATTTGTCTTTAACTTACTTTACTCAAATAAATGAAGATATTCCTATATTTATAAAGAAGAAATTATTTAAATAATTATGGGATGTTACAGAAAGTATACATATAGTTAACCGCTGCTGGTGTTCTAACCATTCTTCTATATATATATATATATATATATATATATATATATATATATATATATATAGGCTGAGGGTATAGATCTTGCTACTAATAGGATAGTCAAACGAAACATGTATCATACAATGATCTCTACAGTAAAAATCTCATCAAATTTGTTTTCACTAGCTATTACAAATTTATAGTGACAGACTCTTTACCATTCCCTAATAGGTCTACTCTTAAAATTCCACTCAATTAGCCTAATAGGTCTTTGAGGGGTGGTCATTTTTGTTTCCTAAAAATGTTAGTAAGAATGAGTCTTCTCCTCACCATTAAAACATAATCAATTTGAAATTTCAAAGCAACAAACAAAGTGATAAATATATCAGAAATACTATAATACATGTAGGGATGGAACAAAGTTAGGTTAGGCCAGACTTTACTCTAAATAGGCACAACCTGTAATATAATTATTAGGCTTGAGTCTGACCTGTTATCTGTTAAAGGCTTTATTTTTAGCATGGTCTGGCCTATTTAGGTGGCCTGACCTCGCTTGAAGCTTGTTAACAAAGGCTGCTACAAAAAACAAATATCGTAATATTAATGAAAATATAAATATTTTATTATCAAATTAATTTACATATTTTTTTAATTTTCATCTGTGTTATTGATAATTATTAAATAATTGTAATAATTTTTATTTAATTTTATAAATAATTTTTAAAATATTATTTGAGCATTAATTATAAATATTTCATATTAATTTTTTTTTATTTTTCTTGATTTATTTTTAAAAAATTATTAAATAATTAAAGATTTTAGTTTTTTTGTTTTTAGGATCATATTTTATTTGTTTAAAGATATCTTATATTCAATAAATAAAGGCATAGTGAACACATATAATTGATCATAAAAAATATCATTCACACAATTTGTTGAATCAGCTAAAAGAAAATTATTATGCTTTAAAAATTAAATAAATTTAAACTCAATGCAATATATATATATATATATATATATATATATATATATATATATATATATATAATGACAATAATCATAACTATTAAATTAAAAAAATAATTACAAAATATTTAATTTTATTTGCTTTGTAATGCTCCAAATTTTGGTAATATAAATTATCAATGTTTATATGTGTGAGAATGAGTATTGGAACGTGCACTCAAGTGCTTAATAATGATGTTTATGTGTATTAAGTATATGGATGTGTGTATTTATGTGTGCATGACTGGATTGGACTGGAAATAGGCTAAGTGCCTAGATGCAGGGTGTTCTCGCTGTAGCGAGAGGACCTTGGGAGGAAAAGGGTGAACTGTCGCCTTCTCGCTGTAGTGAGAGACGTCTGGCTGTGGCGAGAGAGTGACAAAGGGGAGTGCATTTCTAGGTGCAATCTCGCTGTAGCGAGAGGGCCTCGCTATAGCAAGATTCTGCAGAAATCAAGATGCAGTTTCATATGAGATTTTCGCTGTGGCAACAGAGGGCTTCACTGTAGTGAGAGATGCCTCGCTACAGCGAGAGTTGTTGTCGTAGTAAGAGTGTCGCGATCAGAAGGGTTTTAAAAGAGAGTTTAGGGATTTGAGGTTCATTTCTCAAATTCCCTCGTAAATCTCTTCAATCCTCTCAACCCAAAGCCCTATTCCATCGATTAATTGCCTCCAAAGTCGTTCGGGAGCTTGATTGAAAGTTGAATCCATGTGGGGAATGCTTGGGTTCTCATGGAGTCCTTCCATGTGTTTTAGGCCGAAATCTGTGTGAAGAATACTTCTGTTGTCAAATCCGAGTGTGGGTCATCAATCCAAGGTAAGGGGGGACACTACCCTACTCTTTTTATATGTAATTGATTGAATATGGAGTTGTGGCTGAGTTAGAAGGTAGAAAACGTGTAGATAATGAAAGTTGATTGTGAAATGTGATGAGGACCATGTTCCGTGACATGTGAATATCGTGTGTGAGGACGAGAGAATATGTATTGGATGGAAATTGTTGTGTATAGTGACGTGTAAATGAATGTAAGCTACGTGCCGTGAACTACTAGTGGATGTAGGCTATATGTCGTGCAATACAAATGAAAATGGGCTAGGTGCCGGTTATTATGGATAATTGTAGACTATGTGTCATGTGCTGTTAAATCAATGTGGGCCTAGTGCCGTATATTGCGAATAAAATATGGATTGGGTGTCGTGTGAGGCATCAATGTTGCATGCGTGTGATGGGGCATGCTAACGCCGGTATAATGTGCTGTAATGGGGCATGCTAACGCCAGTATAATGTGCTGTAAAGGGGCGTGTAACGCCAGTATAATATGTTGTAAATAGGGCAGGTAACGTCAGTATGATATGCTGTGAATGGGCGTGAAGTGCGAGTATAATATGCTGTGAATTATGGAATTAAAATGTACTGTGAAATAATGTTGACTGTGATTATACTTGTTTTAATGTATTTTAAATGATTCGGAGGTGAGACTCTATGATTGATTGTTGCGTTTTGGTAGTGTAGGGTATTCACCCTTACGTTTATTTTTCAGGTAATCAAGACGATCAGCACCGGACTCGGTGAAGGGCGGATGGAACTGCTATAGGACTTAAAACAGTATTTTAAAATTTGTTGTATTTGAATAAGTCCCATAGTGGTTATTGGATAATGAACTTGTAACCCTTTACTTTATTTTGAAATATTGATGGAACCACGTATTGAAGTGGTATTTAAAAGTAAAAATTTATTATCCAGAATTTACGAAAATTTATTATTCCATTTTTAAATATTAATAATAAAGAATTAAGAATATAAAAAATAAATTAATATAATATTATTATTTCATTTTTAAATTATAGTTTCTTTAGTTTTGTTTGCGTTCTAATCTTGTTATGAAGTACTTAATACAATCAATGAAATTTTTTATTATAAATTTGTAGACTAATAAAATTGCTTGAGAAAAGATAAAGAAAATAAAATTTATATAATATTAAAAATTAATAATGATCGTTATTATTGAATAATATTGATAAAAATATAATTATTTTATTATCAAATTAGTTTATATATTTTTAAATTTTTATTTGTTTTATTGATAATTATTAAATAATTATAATAATTTTTATATAATTTTATAAATAATTTTTAAAATATTATTTGAGCATTAACTACAAATATTTTCATATTACAAAATTTTAATATTTTTATTTTTCTTAATTTATTTTTATAAAATTATTAAAGTATTTGCGTAAAGACATCGTTTATTCAATACATAAAATCACAGTAAACACATAAAATTGATAACAAAAATGACACTCACAAAATTTGTTGAATCAGTTAAAAAAATTATTTTTAAAAAAGTAAAAAAATATCGTCATTGTAAAAATTGTAGATAAAAAATATTTATATTATATAATTCATGAATGCAGAAAAATAACCTATGAGTGTAACATCTTAAATTTAATTTCTAAAATAAATGAATTTCGCAAAAATGGGAATAAATTTTTTTTATTCAAATGGTTTCCGAAGCATAGTTCAACAAAGTATTTCTGAATAAGGGTGAATTACAATTTGAATCAATAATCGCTATAGGACTCAATTAATACATCAGTTTTCGAAATAATTTCTTAAGTCATATAGCAGTTTCATCCACCCTTTTATTCAGTCTGGTGCTGATCATCTTAGTCACCTGAAAAATAAATGTAAGGGTGAGTACTCTATACAAACCTTAACCCCTTCAAATACCCCTCTAATCATGACACTCTCGCTGCAGCGACGTCCCTTGTCGCTGTAGCAAAAATCTCAGAGGAAATTGCATTCTAGTTTCTGTAGAATCTCGCTACAGCGAGACTGCACCCAGAAATGCACCCCTCACTGTCGCTCTTTCGTTGTAGCGAGACATCTCTCGCTACAGCGGGAAGGCGAGAGTTTCATGCCTCCCTCCCAAGGTCTTCTTGCTACAGCGAGAACACCCTACACTAGGCACTTAGCCAAATTTTCAGTCCAATTCCAATCATATACAACAATTCCAGTTCCACCATAACTAATATACATGCTTATACTCGCATTCATACATTCATACAAGTCTACATCATCACATATACTTATATTCTCATTACAACACACACACACACATATATATACATATTATATATATATATATATATATATATATATATCAAATACACAAACACATGAAAATCCATATATAATCAATCCTAGATACAACTCTCTCATTCTACTCTCCATTTCCCACGTGGCATCTCCCTCGTCGTTTGAGTTTCATAAATCTTCTCTCACTTGAACTGGGTCAAGATCGATCACGTGAGAAGGATCTGGCACATACTGCCTGAGCTGTGACATATGGAACACCATATGTAGATTTGAGAGATTCAAAGGTAACACTATCCAGTACGCGGCAGGACCAATTCTACTTAACACTTCGAATGGCCCAATGAACTTAGGAGATAACTTCTGAGATTTCAGAGCTCTCCCAACTTCAGTCATAGGTGAGACCTTCAGAAACACGTGGTCACCAACTTAGAACTCCAAAGGCTTCCTCCTCCTATCATAGTAACTCTTCTGCTTATCTTGTGCAGCTATCATCTTCTTCTTGATCATCTTGATCTATTCATTCTGCTTCTGAATCATATCTGGTGCACACAGATTAGCCTCTCCATTCTCATACCAGCACAAAGGAGTCCTACACCTCTGCCCATACAAGGCCTCAAATAGTGTCTTCCTAATGATAACATGATAACTGTTATTGTAAGTGAACTAGACTAATGGCAGGCATTCTTCCCAAGTCCTTTGTTGCACAATCACGCAGGCTCTCAAAAGATCCTTCAAGGATTGGATAGTTTTCTCTGTCTGACCATCAGTCTATGGGTGATAAGCCAAACTAAGCCTTAACTTAGTTCCCAATGCCCTCTGCAGGCTTTCCTAAAGCCATGAGGTAAGGCTCAGATCTCTATCGGATACCACGCTAGTGAGTGTCGCGCTCGGACAAATTAATAAAAATCGAATTGTATAAAAATTATGTAGTAAGAGGTGCAATCCGAGTCGTCTCCCAACGATGATAATGTTATATGATTATAAAATTAGAGGGGGTTTGATTTATAGAATAACACTAATTAGAATCAAAAGTTAACAAGAATTAAAAACTCTAATCCAAGAATTTAGAAGAACTACGACCACTCTATCATCGGATTCCAAGAAGATGCATCAACCAACAAATTACTGATTAACATTAAATTCGAATGAAACCTCAATTCAAATTAAGCATTCACACGAGAACCTTTATGCATTCGATTAATACACAATTCGCTCAAAGTTCAAAAACCTCTAGAATCTAATTGATTTGTGTTAATTTAATTCACCAATGCCATTAATCTTAGATCTCAAACCTGAAAATCTAATTCACACTCCTTCAAGAATTAATTACATACATCAACCGAATAATATATAATCAAACAACTGCAAAATTATCAATCCAAAGGAAGAACTTCAATTCGAAATCATAATTAGCAAAAGGAAAAAGAAGGAAGAGATGAAACCAAATTTGTTGTTGAATAAATTGCAAAACCGATCCTAAAGAGTGTCTCAATCCTTTTTCAATCCTTGGACTAGATGAAAGTCTAAGCCTCCATTAATGGAGGAAAATGAAAAGTAAAAATGGAAGAGAAAAAAAAAACTAAGAGAGAGAAGAGAAGAGCCAAAAATTAAATTCCAAACTCAAAATTCAAAATTCTATTCGTCACTTTGTTCCATTTTTTCGGCTATGAAAACGGCCTCTTTGTGATTCATGGCCTGAAGGAAAATTGTAGCCTTGGATGTCAGCTTCAAAATGCAACTAAAATGGGCTTAATCAGATGTCTGTGGACTGAGATTTGGCCCAAATATTACACCTTGCTTAGGATCTGCGATTGCAATGTTCTGACTTTTTCCAGGCCCAGTTTCAGCTTCTTAAAATCAGAATTGGTTTCTGACCTCTCATAGGAATTGTGTACCTTTCTATTAGCTTTCCTAAAAATCAAGAATCACAATGAAAGGAGTTCTACAACTCAAGATATGGTCTAGAAACTAAAATAGTATCAGAATTTGCCAAATACTGGAAAAATTAAATAAAGCCCAAATAAAATTCAAACATCATAAAATGATCCAACTCAACCAATTAGGCACAAAAGAGGATTAATGAGCTAGGAATGAGAGAAAATAATGTTATAAAAATCTAATTGATCAAATTCCCCCACACTTAGCTCTTGCATGTCCTCATGTAAGACACAGTCAAGCAAATAGAAACATGTAACCAAAAAATTGTAGAATAATCAAAATAAATAAATTCTCTAATGAATCCTTAGAAGTGATGAACTTAGCGACACAGGATCAAATAAAGCATCAAGAGTTCTACAACAATCAAACATCCAACTCCCAACCTCTAAAAAAAAAAATGCAAGCCAAGCAATATCATTCAAAGTGTATAGATCAAGCATGAAAGATCTCACGAGATGGTGTATATAACTCAACACTCAAGTGTATGGTTCAAAGTGTTTCACTCAAGTCACCTCAAAAGGTAATGCATTACCATAAGCTTATTAATCTTCTACTTCTTCACTACTTACAATCATATGCAAACACAAATCAAGAGGGCTTTATTCAATAGTTGTAATAGGGTTAAGGTAAGGGTAGGAAAATATGAGGATATGACAAGATACAACTGAAGAAAATAGGAATAACATTGGTCCTTAGACAAATCAAGTCATAACACACATTTACTTTCCTTGGACTTTCTTTTCCCTTTATAAAAAATTTTCATTTTCTTTGTAAATTTTATTATTATTATTATTATTATTATTATTTTCTTTTTTTTTCTTTTTTCTTTTTTCATTTTTTTCTCTTCTTGCATTTTTTCTGAACCCTCACACTTGAAATGCAATAACATTAATGAAACCAATGCACTCCTTATTCCCTAAGGTTAGGTATAACATAGTTTTTCACTTAAAGCTTATAATGTGCTAGAAGTCAAAGAATGGTCAATAAGGTTCAAAGGGGCTAAACAAAGGGCAAAATGCAAGGTAAGCTATATGGTCAAGTGGGTAAAAATTTGAAAGAAATGCCTCTATCATGTTCATAATTGCATATGAAAATTGTAGACTAAAAGAAGAATCAAAACAAGTTCTAGAATGACAAAATTTAAGAGGGAAAACACACAAGAAAGAAAAGAATGGCATGAATTTCAACCATCCAAAAATAAGGCTCAAAAGCTCACAAAGGTAAAGTCTAACATACTCAATCATACAAATCAAAATCAATCACCCAATTCATATATATCAAGACGAAGAAGCAAAAATGAAATCTTGTAGGAACTCTATCCTCCTTAATGACCAATGCTTTAAGTCAACAACTTCCAATTCAACAAAGGAAAACAAAACAAAACAAAATAAAAACAATGCTAAATAATAAAAACCTATTACTCTCCCCCACACTTCAATTTTACATTGTCCTCAATGTAATGTATAATAGAAATGTAAGTAAAATATAGTAAGGAAAAGCAGAGAGGAATTCCCTAATCAAGCATAAGTGGCCGCTAGCAAGCAAACCTCCTCAACGGTCTCCAAGAGTATGTCCTTAATGGTCTCCAAAATTTGTGTTCTCCCACTGAAAAATTTTAGAATTATGTAGAAACACGTGTCAAATAATAAGGTAACATGCAGCATGAAGTGTTTATGCATCAAAGATGTGTAGCAACTTCATGAATTATCACAACTCAAATGCAAGACCATTATTGAATGCAGAAAATAAATTGAAAACTTCAAAAAAAATAAAATAATTGTGAGTTGCCTCTCACATAGCGCTCTTTTAACGTCACTAGCTTGACGCCTTATGATCTTTAATTCTAGGAGATACTTTTATTGGTAACAGTTTCAGTTGTATCCCTAGATATTCCTCCTTTTTCTCATAAATTTGCATCACTTCATTTAATTGGGAACATGGAAGAAATAGTTGTGGAGGGATTTTCAGCTGCTTCATGAACTTAATAAGCTTCTCTTCATGCTCTTCATTTCCTTGATGTGCAGAACATCGTGTCTTACTGCTGTACCTAGGCTGCTCCCTTGAATATACAATGATGTAATATTTATATTTCAACTGCTCAGGAAATGGCTTTAACTCAAATGCAGGGGGCAACTTTAGAGAAGGAGACAATGTAAGAATTGGAGCAGAATATGCAATGGATGCATCATGATTTACTTTTTTAGAATCTGTAATAGCTACATCAAAATCACCATAAACATATGTATCAATCTCAACACAGATGCTACATTTTGCAGAATCATTACATGCATCACAAGTAAAAGAAATAGAATAATTGGCTAGGTTAGGATAATTAATACAATCTGAAAATTTAGAAAACTCAGCCAAATTATCATCAACTAAATCATTTAACAAATTATCATGAAAACCAAATGAAATGGAAGAGGAACAAGTTGCTCAAAATTTTCTTCTGTCTCAGTAGAAGTGGTATGAGTAATAGGAGCAAATTCTACACTTGCTGGGCTGCAATCAGTTGCTAGAGCAGTAACATTAAGATCTTCATCTATTGGTTGCTGCTCTTGCGAGTCTTGAATGGTCTTTCTTGAACTTAAAGTAACATTCTCTGGTTCAACAACTGGTTGTACAGAAAGATTACCAGGACCTTGAGACTTCAGCTCGTTTACTGTTGTTGCCAACTGATCAATCTGATTTTTCAAGTTTTCAACGAATGCTTCTGTTCTTAGTTGGAAATTCATATCGTTAATTGTCATCTCCCTTATCAACTCCTCCAAGGAAGGCTCATTCTTAGAAGGTGCAACATTTTGTAATGGGGGTTGATATTGTTGCTGCATAAAATTCTCTCATCCCCAGTTTGGATGACTTATCCAATCTACAGGCTCATACAATGTAGGACAGAAATCAGTATGATGTTTAGGTGAAGTACAAATTTCACACAACATTATAGCCATTTGTGACAATGTCAATTGCTCGATCAACGAAGCTAAATCATCTAGCTTGTTCTCTAGTCTTCTATGATCAGCCATATAAAAAGTTCTCTAAGCCATAATATCTAAATAAGAATGAAAAGAAATAATTTTTTTTAATTTTTTCAGAAACCACCAACCAGCCTTTGACCTGTTGCCATTGCGTAGATCTCGTCGAGCTATATGAAATGCATATATTATAATAAGAAATTGAAGCTGTATGCAAAAAGTTATGCCACTTTTAAGTTATGCTAACTTTTTCTTTTTTTTTCTTTTTTTTGAGAATTTTTGGGTAGTGATCTACACGATTATATACACGGCCGTGTACTTTCTCGATGAATGCAGAATACAAATATGCAGAAACACAACACAAAATGTAGAGAATTGAATGATGTAATACTAAGCAAGGATAGATGACTACATACTATGCTATTCAAAGGCTACTAAAGCAGAATGCATAGACACAATTATGCTAAATGAAAAATGCTAATTATGTAGAATCCTAATTCGTTGAAAAACGCAACACAGAATATGCAATGCAATCAAATTAACACAAAATGATATAATCAAATAACATCATCATCCCTGACAACGGCACCAAAATTTGATCGTGAGTGTCGCGCTCGGACAAATTAATAAAAATTGAATTGCATAAAAATTATGTAGTAAGAGGTGCAATCCTAGTCGTCTCCCAACGATGATAATGTTATATGATTATAAAATTAAAGGGGGTTTGATTTATAGAATAACACTAATTAGAATCAAAAGTTAACAAGAATTAAAAACTCTAATCGAAGAATTTAGAAGAACTACGACCACTCTATCATCGGATTCCAAGAAGATGCATCAACCAACAATTTAGTAGTTAACATTAAATTCGAATGAAACCTCAATTCAAATTAAGCATTCACACGAGAACTCTCATGCATTCGATTAACACACAATTCGCTCAAAGTTCAGAAACCTTTAGAACCTAATCGATTTGTGTTAATTTAATTCACCAATGCCATTAATCTTAAATCTCAAACCTGAAAATCTAATTCACGCTCCTTCAAGAATTAATTACATACATCAACCGAATAATATATAATCAAACAACTGCAAAATTATCAATCCAAAGGAAGAACTTCAATTCTGAATCATAATTAGCAAAAGGAGAAAGAAGGAAGAGATGAAACCAAATTTGTTGTTGAATAAATTGCAAAACTGATCCTCAAGAGTGTCTCAATCCTTTTTCAATCCTTGGATTAGATGAAAGTATAAGCCTTCATTTATGGAGGAAAATGAAAAGTAAAAACGGAAGAGAAAAAAAAACTAAGAGAGAGAAGAGAAGAGAAGAGAAGAGCCAAAAATTAAATTCAAAATTCAAAATTTTGTTCGTCACTTTGTTCCTTTTTTTCGGCTATGAAAACGGCCTCTTTGTGATTTTTGGCCTGAAAGAAAATTGTAGCCTTGGATGTCAGCTTCAAAACGAAACTAGAATGGGCTTAATCGAATGCCTGTGGACTGAGATATGGCCCAAATACTGCACCTTACTCAGGATTCGCGACTACAGCATTCAGACTTTTTCTAGGCCCAGTTTCAGCTTCTTATAGTCAGAATTAGTTTCTGACCTCTTCATAGGAATTGTGGACCTTTCTCTTAGCTTTCCTATAAATCAAGAATCACAATTAAAGGAGTTCTACAACTCAAGATATGGTCCAGAAACCTAAACAGTATCAGAATTTGTCAAATACTGGAAAAATTAAATAAAGCCCAAATAAAATTCAAACATCATAAAATGATCCAATTCAACCAATTAGGCAAAAAAGAGGATTAATGAGCTAGAAATGAGAGGAAATAATGTTATAAAAATCCAATTGATCACAGCCTGACTATCTTCCTTATATACAACTCCACAAGTCTCTCCAACTTATACTTCATGCTGATCGGGAGAAAATGTGCAACCTTAGTCAACTGATCCACTATCACCCAAATGGCATCATGGTTGTTCCTGATCCTCGACAACCAAGAAACAAAGTCCATGTAGATACTATCCCATTTCCACTCAGGGATCTCCAACGATTGTAGAAACTCGGGTGGAACCTGGTGCTCTACTTTCACTTTCTGACAAGTTAGGCATCTAGCCACATATTCGGCCACATCTCTCTTCATTCCATTCCACCAGAAGCTCTTTCGGAGATTCTGATACATTTATTTGTACTAGGGTGAAAACTCATCCTGCTCTTATACGCTTCCTCAAGTATCATTTGCTTCAACTCATCCACTTGGGGAATACACACTCAATTTCAGAACTTAATCACCCCGTTCTCATCACAGTGGAACTCCAAGTCCTTTCCCTCACCCTTCTGCCTCATCATGTCCTGTAGGAAGGCATCTCCTAGCTGAGCATCTTGGATGTATACCAAGAAGTTGTTGTGAATCGTTGTCGCTTTGAGATATAAGCTCCCCGGCCTTACCTCTATGGCCAAGTTCATGTCCCAAAATTCCTCAATCAACTCCATCTCTTTCACCATCATTGCTGCCACATGCAATGACTTCCTGCTCAATGCATTGGCCACCACATTTGCCTTACCAGGATGGTAAGACAATGTCAAATCGTAATCCTTGAGGAATTTCATTCATCTCCTCTGTCACATGTTCAGCTCCCTTTGATCAAACAAATACTTCAAACTCTTGTAGTTATTAAACACCTCAAACCTCACTCCATACAGGTAGTGCCTCCATACCTTGATAGCAAAAACTACCGCGGCTAACTCCAAATCATGTGTCGGATAGTTGACTTCATGATGGCATAACTGTCTTAGGACATAGGCAACCACTTGCTGATAAATCCATATTTTTACTAATATTTTAGCATAATTCTAACTCATTTGATAAGGAAAATATATGAAGAAAGCAGAAAAACCCAGAAAAAGAGAATGAATTGAAGTTTTCTTTCAATTTGTAGTTATCTTAGCAATTGTAGAATTTTTTCTTAGGAATAAAGTTTTTAATCTTGTTTTTGAAGGAATAATTTGAGCAAGGTTCATATAAATGGAGGCTTGATGAAAAGGAAGAGGAAAGTAGCAAGTCTGGACTCCAAAACACAAGAATAAGGAAATGCAGGCTGGGCGTGATCACTATTGTCAGTGAGAGTGATCATTCCAGAGCTCAAAGAAGAAGTGAAGCCTGGGCGTTACCACTTTTGCCAGGAAAAGTGAGAGTTCCAAAGAAGCCTCAGACTCAACATGCTCAGCATTATCACTTTTATCATTAAAAGTGAGCGTTCCAGAGAGGCAAAATATCAGGAAAGCTCCGCGTAACCACTATTGTCATCGAAAGTGATCGTTTCAGAGAGCCTTCAACTTGGCGAGTTGCGCGTAGTCACTTTTATTCATAAGAGTGATCACGTGCAACTACTTGAGCTCTGCGGTGACACTTTTATCAGCAAGAGTGATAGTTCCAGTGAGCTCTCAATTCAGCAAAGTTGCGCGTGGCCATTTTTTCTCATAAAAGTGTTAACGCTCAACCTACTAACCTTCTCCGTAGGTACTATTTTTAAGGAAAGTGATAATGCGTAAATCTGGGAATCTCTATAAATACCAGAAGCGCTCAGATTTTTGGGGATTCAATTTTATTTTTCTATTTTTCTGTTAGATTGTCGTTGAGAGAGATTGAAAGAGAAGATTGGGGTCAAGTCTCGAAGCTTCCACAAAAAGGAATCGGATTGGAGCTCTCGGTCATGGCTTTTTGGAGTTTTTTTTTTTTTCTTCTTCTTCTTTCTCTTTCTCTTCTCCCATGTTTGAGTAGTTTTCTTGTAGTTAGGGGTTTATGGAGCTCGAATTGATGTATTGATTTGATTCTTGCTTCTGAAATTTGAGTATTTGGATTAATTGAGTTGATAATTCTGCACTTTTACATAATCTTTGAATGAGAATTCATTTGATTAAACTTAGAGGAACATTTGCCAATGGGAATTGGATTTGATTCTCTGATCTAAATGAACAACCAGAATTAGGGGGTTTCTTAGGGATAAGTACACTTAATTCTACAATCCTAATGTTCTAAGTCTTAATGCAACTTGAAATTGAACTTCACCTAAGGGATTAGGGTGGTTTAGTTGCTTGTTAGGGTCAATGAGTTAAGGTATTAACCTTTGGCTATTGATATGCGAAATTGATTGTCAATTAACCAAGTTCTTGAATGTTCAGAGACATAATTGAATTAATATGGATATTCTTGTGAAGTAAATTCCTAACTATTCTTCATTCCTATCTTAATTCATCACAGCTTTTATATTCTGTTTTTATTGCAAGTTTAATTCTCTGTATTGTGCTGGTTTATTGTTTTTGTATGTTACAACTCTCCTCTCAAATTCGTATGGCTCAAATGGTTACAATTTTGTGAATTGATACTTGAAATCTAAATTTCCTGTAAAGACGATATCTTGTTCTTAAAAATTACTCATTACTTGCTGCAATCCTAGTGCACTTGCTAGTGTTTAGATTGTAAACAACACTTGCCCATCTTGCATCAAAACACACCCAAGTCCATGCCCGGACGCATCACAATACACATCAAACTTTCGCTCTGGGTCAAATAGAGCTAACATCGGCGCTGAAGTCAACCTTATTTTCAGCTCTAAGACACTAGCTTCACACCCTTTGGTCCATTTAAACTCCTTTCCCTTGTGGATCAGCTTCGTTAAGGGCAAAGCTATCTTAGAAAATCCTTCAATGAACTTCCTGTAATAACCTGCTAGTCATAGAAAACTGCGGACCTCAGTCACATTTGTTGGCCTTTGCTACTACTTTCACCTTTGTAGAGTCTACCATGATTCCTTCCTTCGACACTACATATCCCAGAAACTGAATCTCTAACAGCTAGAACTCACACTTAGAGAATTTCGCATACAGTTGCCTCTCCCTCAGAATTTGCAAAACAATTTTCAGGTGCTCGGCATGCTTTTCTTGAGTCTTTAAATAAATCAAGATGTCGTCAATGAACACCACCACAAACTTATCCAAAAACTCATGGAAGATCCTATTCATGTAGTCCATGAACACCACAGGCGTGTTGGTCACTTCAAACGGCATTACCAAATGCTCATAGTGACCATATCGCGTCATGAACGCCGTCTTAGGCACATCCTCATTCTTCACCCTGATCTGATGGTACCCCAATCTTAAGTCAATATTCAAGAACACTGCAGCTTCGCTCAATTGCTCCATAAAATCATCAATCCTCGAAAGTGGATTCTTCTTCTTTACCGTCACCTTGTTCAGTTGTCGGTAGTCCACACACATCCTCATGCTCTCATCCTTTTTCTTCACCAAGAGCACTGGTGCTCACCATGGTGACACACTCAGTCTTACAAATCGCTTCTGCAATAAGTCTTCCACTTGTTTCTTGTCCTCTGCCAATTCCACTGGTGACATCTTATAAGGTGCCACAGAAATCGGGCTTGCCCCTAGAATGAGGTCAACAGAAAACTCTATTTCCCTCTCAAGTGGTAACTCGAAAACATCTTCTGGGAAAACCTCTAAGAAATCCCTCACCACCAAGATATACTTCGGCTCCACCACTCTTTCGGCCTCCATTGAGAACATAATCATAAAAGACTTGGCATTCACTATGTTTCCCATGCACCCTAACTTAACAATCTCAGAACTTCAGACATCGATGCACCAAAGATCAATGTTTTCTCTCTGCAACCCAGCAGCACATGGTTGGCAGCAAGCTAATCCATCCCAAAATTACATCTAGCTGGGAAAGAGGCAAACAGATTAAGTCCACCTCGAATTCCCTGCCGTGCACCATTATTTAATACCCCAAGCACACCCACGATATCACAACTGGCTTACCCATAGGGGTAGTCACCACAATATTACACGGTAATTCAGTCACATACAGACCCAGACTTTTCACACAGTCCATAGAAACAAAAGAGTGTGTGGCACCTGAGTCAAACAATACATCAAGCAATCGGCCCGTAATAATGCATTTACCTCGAATCAGCTCCTCTAACTGTGAAGCCTCTACCTCACTCATAGTAAAGACTCTACTAGGAATGCTTGGCTTTGGCCTCGTACTCGACTCTGTGCTCCCTCTTGATTCTGACCTCTGAGGAACTGACCCAGCACACATTAGCAGTGTGTCTCAACTTCCCATAGTTGCTGCAGTTGGTCCGTGGCTGTGGGCAGTCCTTCACGATATGTGGTCCTCCACACTTGAAGCATTTGATCGGCCCTCAGAAAGAGCCTAATCCTGAGCCAAAGCCAGTACCACTTCTCCTTTCCTGAGATGAACTCCCTCTGGACTGTGAGTGGCTGGAGCTTGAATAGGCCCCTTGAAGAATCTAGGGAGTTTTCTATCTTGCCTCACTGGACTGGCTCCCCAGTGTCCATTGTCTTCCCCTTTCAATTTGTTTCAAAGATTCTGCTCTTGCTCACCAGAGTGGGCAAGTCCGTCAATTGAAACATACTGACAGTAACTCGGATGTCTGGCCTTAGTCCATGCTCAAACTGAGTACATAAGTCCTCCTACACTGTCATACTTCCTTACTTCAGCTCAAGGAACTCTCTGGCCTTTTACTTCTTCAGATCCCGAGGAAAGTAATTCTCTAAGAAGATCGCCTTAAAGGTCTCCCACTAAATGTAGCTACTCTCATGTGGCAACGTCTGACTAGCAAACCTTCACCAGTCTTCCCCCTCCCCACATAGCATGAAGGTGACGTAGTTCACCTTGTGCTCTTCGCGGCACCCCATGGTATGGAAGATCTTCTCCACACTAGCCAACCACCTTTGGGCTCTTCAGGGTCAAATCCTCCCTCAGACTCTGGAAGATCATGCCTAGTGAAGGCAGACAATCCTAGATATTTAGTCGGCTCTTCGCTTTGGTTATGCGCCATGGTTTTCAAAATTTGAGCCATATGCTCTATGAGATTATTGGTGGCTCTAGCTCCTTTACCTCTACCAGCAATGTTCAATCTAAGCTAAAAACAATTCAGCAAACCACAGTCTAGTACATCAGACCAATAACACATTTATAATTCAGGTAAACAAAACAAATCAACACTCAGATTAGACAATTCCACCCAATACCCCAGTCCAGTTTGGATGAACTACTCTTATACCAAAATTGTAACATATGAGTGTAACACCTTAAATTTAATTTCTAAAATAAATGAATTTCATAAAAATGAGAATAACAAAAATTTTCATTCAAATGGTTTCCAAAGCATAGTTCAACGAAGTATTTCAGAATAAAGGTGAATTACAATTTGAATCAATAATTGCTACAGGACTCACTTCATACATCAGTTTTCAAAATAATTTCCTAAGTTCTATAGCAGTTTCATCCACCCTTTCACTGATTCCAGTGCTAATCATCTTGGTCACCTGAAAAATAAATGTAAGAGTGAGTACTCTACACTATCCAACACATAAGCAAGCATAGAGTCTCACCTTGCACACTTCACACATTTTCTAACGTATTCTACGCAAATAAAATCAACCACAAGCAACACTTTCAAGCTGTCCAATTGAATTTACAACTGATGCGCTCACTGCATCAACTACATTCACACACACACGTGCGCTCACTGTACGTAGCGACGCTCACTGTGGCACTGTGATCATAGTTTCACACCATGAATGGTCGCCAATTACCCCCGCCTCACGAATATCACGTGTGTGGTCATGAGTCGCTCAACAAAGGTGTTGGTCAGAGGTCTAGTCAGGAGGAGAGTGTGTGGCCTGCGGTGCACCCACGCTCACTGTTGGTGTCACCACCACTCTCTCTTCCCCAAGGAATTTCTACCGTCCCCATCTTCCACACCTTCAGTGTATCGCTGAACCATTCATAGCATATTCACAACCGCATTTAACATGCCTCATTCATACACATTTAAGTCACAGACAATATTCATATTTGCACATGACACACAGGCTTACATTTATTCATAGCACACGGCACACAGGCCCACATTCATTCATATTACATGACACAGATACCCACATTTATTTGCGTTACATTTAATGTGCAATAATTCCATACACACAACATTTTCAACATAATCCACATTCGTCAATCAAGGGCATAACAACCCAACCACAATCAAATCACTTCATCATACCCTTCAGTCAATATTCATTTCATCATATCTATTATGGAATTTCTATCAAAACGTACATATTCTGCATCCTAACTCAATCACATTGTCACACATATCAAAATGAACGAAATTTAACAAAAATGAGATAGGGTAGAGTCCTCCCTTACCTTGAATCAAAGACCCGATACAATCTACCTATAGAAAATGTTCCCCATACAAATTTCATCCCTCCAAGCGTTCCTAACACGAATCTAACCTTCAATCTACTTCCCGAATGACTTTGGAGGCAATTTAATCGGTGAAATAGAGTTTTGGGTCGAGAGAATTGAAGAGATTTTAAATAGAGAAATGTGAAATGAATTTTTCAAACCTTAACCCCTTCAAATATCCCTCTAGTCGTGACACTCTCGCTACAGCAAAAATCTTAGAGGAAACTACATTCTGGTTTCTGCAAAATCTCACTATAATGAGACTGCACCCAGAAATGCATCCCTCACTGTCGCTCTCTTGACAGGTTCATGCCTTCCTCGCAGGATCTTCTTGCTATAGCAAGAACACTTCTCTCCCTACAACGAGAAGGCGACAGTTTCATGCCTTCCTCCTAGGGTCTTCTCACTACAGCGAGAACACCCTGCACCTGATACTTACCCAAATTTTCAGTCCAATTCCAATCATATACAACAATTATAGTTTTAGCACAAATAATATATATGCTCATACTCGTATTCACACATTCATACAAGTCTACATCATCACATATACATATATTCTCATTACAACATATATATATATATATATATATATATATATATCAAATACACACATATGAAAATTTACATAAATGCTTATATTAATAATCAAATAATATTACAAAATTTAGGGCGTTACAATGAGCATAGTAAGAAGTAATAGAATTTATATTTAAATTAAAATAACTTATATTTCTAAACTTTTATCTTAATAAAAAAATATATGATAAAACTTAATATAAAAATAATAACTACTAAATTAAAAAAATAATTACAAAATATTTAATTTATTATTTAAAAAGTGTAATCGTGTATAAATATTTTAAAATTTTGAATAGAATATAATTTTTATTTATTATAATTATAAATAAAAGAATTATAACATAGTATATTAATTTAATAATAATAGAATTAAGAATATAAAAAATATATTATTAAATAAATTTATTATTTAAACATATTTTGACAGCTTTATTTATAAACATATTTTGAAGCAATGTCCCCCCTTATTCACCATTAATTCAATTCAAGAGGCAAGGAAGAAGTAATTCATGAAAAGAAAGGAGTTATATTATCATTAAAATCAAGGAACTCAAGAATTCATGTGAACTCACTAAGGATTACACAAAATTTAGCCCTTCATGGAAATGGGGGTCAAAAACACAGTTTGAAAATGCAGAAAACTCATTGGCATTAATGTAAAAGTAAGAGAAATGAGAAACCAAACCCTAGGTTAGACCCTTGGCTGTCACCCAAGGTTGCCCTAAGCTCTGGAAAGTGTCCTAATTTAGTAAAGTAAAGAAAAGGTACAGAAAATGTAAGAGCTCTCTACCCTAATTTGGCAAAAATCTATTTATACTAAGGTTGACACCCTCCAAAGTGATTACTTTCATTCTTTCATAGTAGCCACGCACAACCTCTTTTTAAATAATTGAAAAAAGGCACCCCTGTAGTGATTACTATGAAAGTTAATAGTAGCCACGTGCACCCCATTTTTGCAAAACCCTTGCGCGTGTCTACTATGGATCTTGAGAGTGACCACGTCCATCATTTTCATATAAATAGGGTCCTCTCATGTTCATTCTCACTTTCATTTCTGAGAATTTTTCACTTCCCTTCAAATTTTCTGAGCACCCACTCTCTCGAATTTGATTCCTTGCATTTGAACATTAGTTTCTTGCACCTTTGCACTTGATTCAAACTCCAATCCAGGTAATTTCCTCTTCCTCACTCTCTGCATTAGGTTTCTAAATTGGAGATTTTTTTTATTAGAACCATTTTCTGTTGAAATTACTGATTGGAATCGATGTCTGAAAGGATAATTACATGATTTTAAGTTAGTGGGATGATTAATTTGATTCATTTTGTGCAAATTGACATAATTGAACCCTAGGGTAGTTATTTTCATAATTCGTAGTGATTACTCTGTGTGTAATGCTGAAATTCTACTTCTCCTAGGTTCGTTTTAGTTTGGAATGTGATTTCTATGCATTGAAATTCCAATTCTCATGATTAGAAATCGATTTGCATTTTTCCTTTGTGAATTTAAAGTATTTTTGCTCTAGAGCAGTCACTATCAACATTTATAGTGACCATTCTCTGTGAATACCTTGTTTTTTGCTCATTTTCTACACTCATTTGTTGATCTGATTCAGTTGCATTACTATGTAATCATATTTTCAATCACTCCATGTTCTGAATTCTAGAAATTTGCATTGAATTAAACCCATATGCTACACATACTTTTTACTTTAGCTGACTTAGTTGCATTCATCATATGCATAGTTGTTTTCTGCATTCCATATGTTGCACATTGATTTAGAAATTAGGGTTTAGTTTGTTTGGCTCCAAATGCACTTTGTGTTTAAATTTTACAGTCAACTACTATCAAATGAATTTCTTTGTAGACCATGATTCAATATAGGATGTGTTTTTCTGCATTTTAAACACATGAATTATGGGTTTCATTTTAAAATTGTTTTCACTGTCATTGACTACTACAAAATGTGAACCTCGTAGTAGTTACCTTCCCAACACATAGTAATCACTTTGAGCTTACAACTATTTTCTTCTACACTGGATCTAATTTGTTGCTTGAATCTAACAGTTCAATCATTAACTTAAGGTAATTTTCAATAAGTTTTGATAAATCAAACTTTTTTCCTCATTAGTTAACTTTACTATAGTTGATTCCTTGCCCAATTTTTGACAAATTAGATCCCTTTCTTATGCTAAAGTCATTTATAAAATTTTTTGATAATTAATCTCTTTTAAAATTGAATTATTTTACTATTATTTTACCTAATTTTCTTTAATTTAACTCTTTTTAGAATAAATTTCACCAAATATATTTTGGTTTCTAACTTTTTATATATTATTTAATTTTAATTTATTTAAATTGATATGATTAATAATTAATTTAGAAGTAGTGAAATTTTAGAGTGTTATAATAAATATAACTTTTTCATATGAAATCTTAATATTAATTTTAATTAATATTTTTATAAAAAAATATATTAATTAACAGACAATCTTGGTGATTTGAAAATTCATTTCTATGCAATTAAACTTAAAATTATTATAAACAATAAAACTCTTTTTTTAAATATTTAATACAATTATATTTTTTTAAACTTTCAAACTAGAAATCACATAAAGTGAAAGAACTCAAACTCCTACTAATTAATTATGTGCTCGATGAGTAATTGAAATACTAATACGATATTTTTTAACTAAAATAAAAAAGAGTGAGATTGATTTCAAAATTGATTTAGGTGTTCCATACAAAAATCATCATACCTGTATACTATCAAAATTTTCACGGATAACATTACTCGGATTCCTAATCTAAATATATTAATTATATGAAAAAGTTTGCTGTTACGATTTTATTTTATTACAACAACTAAAGAAAAACGTGGTCCATTTTTGTGTTCTATTAATTTTTTCACTATTCATGAACTAATAAAAAATCACTTCTCAGAATCGGCACGCACTACCTATATTATATTAGTTTGGTAATCTTGGTTAAACAAAATAAAATAATATTTTTATTCAAAATCATGATAAATTATGTTAAAAAAATATACTAATAATGTTTTTCATAAATAAATTCATGAAAATCATTCTAAATCTTTTTAATTTTTTTATTAACTTAATTTTTTATTTTAGAAACTTAATAACTAAATAAAATAATATAAAAGTTTTTATATATCAAAATAATATATAAATAAATTTTTATTTAATACTTACTTTATAAAATAATATAAAATACTAATTTTTTAATTATCCCTGTAAACATTCTTATTTCATTAATATTTAAACATTGTTTTATGAGACGACAATTACCCATTACGTGTACGCACGTGACACTAAAGAATGTACGCGGGTGCATAAATTTACTATAAGATCGTTAACACAAAATTATATTTATTTAAAATATTACTATTCATTCTTTTAAATATTTGGCATTATTAATCATTATATTAGAATTAAAATCTTTAATCATTTTATGAATTTTGTTATTGTTTGAGTTTTTGTTATTATTATTTTAATTTTAACTGTTTAGATTTATATAATAAATAGTTATAAATTATTAATCTCTTAATTTATTAAAATATTCTATTAAAAGTATAAAAAAAGATAGGTTAACAAAATCTCGTAATAAAATTACTTTTTCTGAGAAAGTCATGACCGTTTTCCTTTGTTGAAATGCTCGGCCTCTGGTTTATAAGCAGCAGTTTCCACGTGGGTCATTGATTACTCTTTCATTAATTAGTGGGTTCTGCATCTTCCTTCCTTCCTTTAAACTTCCGAGTAATACTTAGTAACGGTTGTTGCCAACAACCCTCACTCACTCAACACTTTCTTTTCTCCTTATAAAACCCCTTAAATTCGTAGATTCAATCCAAACAAACAATCCATGGCGGCGCAAGTTTCCGACCACCTTGAGCCGTGGCACACGCTCGCCGGAAAAGTGGTGATGGTTACCGGCGCTTCCTCCGGCCTCGGCCGCGACTTCTGCCTCGACCTCGCCCGCGCTGGCTGCCGGATTGTCGCGGCGGCACGCCGCGTCGACCGACTCGTGTCGCTCTGCGACGAAATTAACCGACAGTTGCCGCCGCAGGAAATCGGCGACGCTGAACGGAGCCTCCGCGCCGCTGCCGTGGAACTGGATATCACAGCCGACGGCCCTGCCATTGAGAGGTACGTGCAGAAGGCGTGGGAGGCGTTTGGCCACATTGATGCGTTAATCAACAATGCCGGTATTAGAGGTAATTGGAATTTTCTTTTGAACCTTGGGATGAACATTTTAGATGCATCGATGTTTGAGAAATTGATAATGGTTTTGAACAATTGGGGACTCTTTTGTCTGAGCAGGTATTAGTAGATATGAAATTTGATTTTTATAAATTTTATATAACTTGAGTTTTTTGTTTTTTTGCTAAAATATAACTTGAGCTTTAGTTGATATGAAATTATTGTTTTAATATTTGTCAGTAACGATTTAACTTTAACTTTGAGATTTTTTTTTAATTGATACTGATTTGCAATTTATTTTCATTGTATAAGATTGATAATTTGTTTTGAACTCACGATTGTCGTTTTAAACTTTTACGGTTGAGATTAATATTTTGAAATTTCGCAATTTTTTTATATATTAATATATACTAAAAATGGATAATTTTGAACTCCACAAGTCTGTAATGTTTTTAAAAGTGGTTGTGTTTAATTGTTGGTGTGGTGTAGGAAATGTGAAATCAGCCTTGGAATTATGTGAGGAGGAATGGAATCAAGAGTTCAAGACGAACATAACTGGGACCTGGTTGGTGTCAAAATATGTGTGCAAACACATGAGTGATGCACACCGGAAAGGGTCAATTATCAACATTGCTTCAATTGCAGGTTTGAATCGCGGTCAATTGCCTGGAGGTGTTGCATATTCATCTTCAAAAGCAGGCGTTAATATGCTCACAAGGGTAAATTATATAATCATGATTATCTAAACTGATTCTTGAACAACAAATAAAAAATAACAGTAAAGTTATTTTGATTCTTAAAAGATTTATCATTTAATATTTTAATATTATTTTATAATTTTCTGAAAACAACTAAAATTTTTAGACTAATTTAATGATCAAGATAAAAGGACAGGATATAATATTTTATTTTATTTTTAATATTTATTAAACAATATGATATGATAGTTTATTCTGTCAAAATATTTTATTTTCTATAGTAATTAATAAAATTAATTGTTTTTAAAAATATATGGCTGACATTAAATGCATCTAAAATAAAATAAAGATAATATATTATGATTTTTATGTTTGTTGAGTGATACTTGACAGGTGATGGCATTGGAATTGGGGCCACAGAAAATAAGAGTGAATTCCATATCACCTGGACTATTCAAATCTGAAATCACTGAGAAATTAATGGAGAAAAATTGGTTGAATAACGTGGCCTTGAAAACAGTACCCTTGAGGAAATTCGGCACTGCCGATCCAGCATTAACATCAATGGTTCGTTTTTTAATTCATGATTCTTCTGAATATGTGTCAGGCAACAATTTTATTGTGGACGCCGGAGCCACCTTACCAGGTGTACCTATTTATTCCTCCCTTTAAATAAAAGGATGTATTCTTCTTTCGTCTAAACTAAGATGATTGATTTGTCATGATTCAAACAATTGTTTTGATGAAAAGTTATGATGTTCTCACTTCCTTTTATCTAAAGAAAATATGTTCATTTCATTCTTTTTCAATTGCTCAAAATGTCTAAAGTATGTGTATTTTTTTCTCTTAAATTTACCCTTATTTAGTGCGTTAGGTAGCTATAAACAGAGTATGTTTGAATTTATACCAAAATTACTTTTTAAAATAATTATAAGCGTCATAAGTATTATTTTAATAAAATTAGATATAACTTAAGATGTAATTAGTTACATTTTAAGTATTAATTAAATTATTTTTTAATATTCTTATTTATTTTTCTTTAATTTAATTTATTTTATTTATAAAACATTTAATATGAATTTATTAAAGTTTTATAATAAAATAAAAATATTTATATAATTTAAAAATCACGTTAGCAAACGCATTCTTTTAATTACAATTTGTCTATTTTATGAACAGTAATTAAGAGACATTTAAGTACTTTAATTAAAAACGCTAAAAATGAAACAGAAAATCAGGAGAAATTTTAAATATAAATAAGAAAATAATCAACAAATCAAAATATAGAAAATTTTAATAAATCAAAAGTAATTGATTTATGATTTCTACTCAACAAAATAGTAAATGGTTATAAAATAATCTCAATTAAATTTGTGAATTCAATTTAAATAACAACTGTCTTTAATTCAAATTCTTTAAATATTATTTAATAGGCATTCTTAATTTGAATTTCTTGAATAGTCATTGAACATGCATCAATAGATTTAACATGGTTCTTTTCAATTTGATCTCAAAAGTTTGAATTACACGAACAAACATTTTGATATCGCACGAGTAATGAATTTGATACGTATAAATTATTGGAATCATATTAACGTGATTTAAAATTGAATTAAAAGTATTTATAACAAAATTGAGAAGGTAAGAAATAAGATTTTGAATTAGATTGAAGTGGAAAACATTACCTCAAGTTCGTAGATCCATCTAACAAATTACTCATCCATCATAATGTAAACACAAACTCAAGTTTAGGGACAATTATCATGAAAAAGCTAAAATAAATTAGCAAGAAGGAAGAGAATAAATAAGAAATAATTCAAATGTTAACTCCAAATTGAAATAACTACAAAAACGTAAAAAGAAAAAAGTCAAAAATATATTCTTAATTCCTCCAAAGCTAACAAATCATAAAGTAAAATGGATCATAAAGTTTAATTAGGCCTAATCCTAATTACAAACTATTAATAGACACTTAATCTCGTAATTTTGGTAACAACATGAGGAGGTTAATTTCAAATTCCTTTAGTTATCTTAAGTTATCTTTCTAACGTAAAAGGAATCACTAAAAAACTTTATCTATATCAAAAGTTATAGCCAAAATAGTGAGCACATGTTAATATACTAAAATACAAAAAATATGTAGAATTACTAATTAAGACCTAAATAAAACCAAACATATAAAATTAGCCTACACAGTAAAGTAATCATAAAAATAGTGTCAAAGAAGTAGTATTAAGAATATTAAAGTATCACTATGATATAATTCATCACATATCTATACAAGTACTATAACAATATTCATCCAATACAATTAAAAACAAATCTAGAATAATGTGAGCAACATAGTTTGTGATTTTTTGAATTCTCAAACTAGTTATTCTAAGAAAATAAATATTATATTCCTTAACTTTTCACTCAAATATCAAATTAGGGTATGTAACGCCCCAGATTTATGTAATAATATATTGATATATTAATATAAGGGTATATGTGAAATTTTCATATGTTTATATGTTTGATTTATATATATATATATATATATATATATATATATATATATATATATATATATATATATATATATATATATATATATATATGATGTGTATGAATATGATTGTGAAGAGGTTCATATAGTGTGGTTGAAATGTGATCTGAATTTGTGATTGAGCTGTAATTAATTAAAAATTTGGCTAAGTGTATAATGCAGGGTGTTCTCGTTATACTGAGAAGGCCCTAGGCGAGCTGGGTGATTCTGTTGTGTTCTTGCTATAGCGAGAGGCTCCTCGTTGTAGTGAGAAGCCAATAGAGAGGGGTGCATTTCTAGGTATAGTCTCACTGTAGTGAGATTCTGCAGAAACTAGAATGCAGTTTCCTCTGAAATTTTTGCAAATATTTCACTGTAGTGAGAGTATCGCGACCAGAATAGTATTTAAGAGATTTAGGGTTTGGGAAACACATTCTCATTCTTTTCGCTTCATCTCTCATCCGATTCCTCTATTCCCAACCCGTTCTTACTGATTAAACAGCCTTCAAAGTTGTTCGTGAGTTTGATTGAATGGTTGGAAATGTGTGTGAATGACATGTTGATGTTGATTGTGAATGTGTTTGAATATTTTGGAAGCTATGAATGGTTCAATGATACACTAGAGATGTGAAAGATGGGGGCGATAAAAATACCATGGGGAAAAGAGGGTGGTGGTGACACCAACAGTGAACGTGAGTGCACCACAGGTCACACACTCTCCTTCTGACTCAACCTTTGACTAACACCTTTGGTAAGGGGCCTGTGACTGCACACTTTGTATCCATGAGGCAGAGGTTATCCACAAGTGCCACAGTGAGCCTTGATAGTGTGCAGTGAGCGTACGTGGATGTAAATTGTTTGATGGTGCAGTTAGTGCATTTGTGTGTGGATGAGAATAAAATGTTGAAATTATTGCTTGTGTTTGTATAATGAATGATTTATATTACGATTGTGATAGGAATGTGTGGAAGTATGTCAGATGAGTCTTGCTTATGCATGTTGGATAGTGTGAAGTACTCACCCCTACATTTATTTTTCAGGTGACCAAGACAATCAGCACCAGACTCAGTGAAGGGACGAATAAAACTGCTATAGAACTAGAAAGTTATTTTGGAAACTCTGATGTATTTAAAATTAGTCATGTAGCAATCTTTAATATAAACTTGTAATTCATCCTTATTTGAAATACTTTATTGAACTTATGCATTGAAAAATTGTTTGAATGAAAAATTTTATTTATTCCCATCTTTACAAAATTTATTTATTTATTGAAAATTTAAATTAAGATGTTACAGGGTACTCTACTTTCCTCTCTCTCTAAGTGTCTAGAAACAAAAGGAAATATCACTCAATACCTAAGTATACTACTATAGGCTTTACCATAAATCAACTCTCCATTAAGGAAATTAAATGTGAGTAAAAACCATAAGTTCTTTTTCAGGCTGTAAAGTGGCCAAAGGGTTTTAATAATTGAGATGAGATAAATGAAAAGAAGGGATATACAAAAGTGGTAATAAATCATGACAACTAATAAATATCCCCTAAGTCTATAAATAAAGCAGTTGGAGTAATTTTGTATTTTATATATAATTACTTTCTTACTTCTTCTTTCTTTCATTCATTTGTAACTTTTTTCTTTTATTTTTGCTATTTTCATTCTCTTTTATATTTGTACATATTTTTTTTTCTTTTTTAACAGAAGAGAAGAAATAAAGGAGAATTTAACAACTCAATTGCTCTATTCATAAATTCAAGGTCATCAAAATATTTTATATAATTTTAATGCAAGCGACCAAGAGTAAATTAATAAAGCTCAAAGTGGGCAACTAGTTATTTCTCAAATATATGACAAGGAAAAAATAAAATTTCTATTATGCCTTCATCAACTAGTTATTTCTGAGTTTGTGATTTAATTGTGGATCTAGACCTTGAGATTTTAATTAAATTGAGCATTTGATTCTGTTCTTAATACAATTATTGGACTGACCATTCAGTTGAATTGAACTTAAAAGAATTTTCATCAATGGAATTTTAGTTTCTCAGATATATATATATATATATATATATATATATATATATATATATATATATATATATATATATGGGAATTTCAATGTGTTTGTATGTTTGGGTATTGTTGTTAGCAATCTACACTAGCAAGTATACTAGCATTGCAGCAAGTGATAAGTAAATTTAAGATCCAAATATCGTCTCCACAAGGAATTTAGGTTCAAGTACCACTTCACAGAAAAATAACCATTTGAGCCATACGAATTTGGGAAGAGATTTGTATCATATAACAACACTAAACCAAAGCAATTAAAGGTAAAGAACTTGCAGACAAACAGAGTATAAAATTGTGATGAAATGAAATAGCAATGAAGGATGGTTAGGAATTTATTTCACAAGAATATCAATATTAATCCAATTAAATCCTCTGAACATTCAAGCAATTGAATAATTGACAATCAGTTCACATATACCTAGCCAAAGGTTAATTCCTTAACTCATTGACCCCAACAATCCACTAAACCTCCCTAATCCCTTAGGTGAGATTCAATTTCAGGTTGCATTAAGAATTAGAACTATAAGATTGCAGAATTAGGTCTCCTTATCCCTAAGAAATCCCTAACACTGGTTGCCAATTCAGATCGGAGCAAACAATCCAATTCCCATTGGTAAAGATTCCTCTTGATTAATCAAATGAATTTCCATTCAAAGATTGCATGAAAAGCAGAATTAACAACTCAATTAATCCAAGAACTTAAAGTTCAAAAGATAAAGTCGAATCAATACATCAATTCGAGTTCCATAAACCCCTAACTATGGGAAATTAAGCACACATTGCAACAAAAACAGAGAAAGAAGAAGAAGAAGATGAAGAAGAATGCAGAGCAGCCATGGCCACGAACTCCAATCCAATCCCTCTTCTTGGAGCTTCAAGCTTCGACCCCAATCTTCTCTCCACTCTCTCTCAACGACAATCTAACTAACAAAACAGAAAATGAGCAAAAGATCCCAGTTTTCGCGCTTCAATCATGTATATATAGAAACCCCAGTTCTGCGCGTTGTCACTTTTCTTCACAAGAGTAACCACGCAGAAGCTTTATGTAGTGCGCGTGTTCACTTTCAAGAGCAAGAGTAACCACGCGCAACTTGCAGAGTTGAAGGCTTCTCTGGAACATTCACTTTTATTCATAATAGTGGCAACGTAGGAGGTCAAAGGGCTGCGCGTGATCACTTTCGTGAGTAATAGTAATCACGCGCAAGCCGTCCCGATACAAGTGCCTCTGGAACGCTCACTTTCGTTGGCGAAAGTGACAACGCGCAGCTCATCAGGAATGGAGTCTTCTCTGGAACGCTCACTTTCGTTGGCGAAAGTGATAACGCACACTGGCAACGCTCACTCTTGTAACTAAAAGTGATTACGAACAGGCTCCTCTTCTCCTTTAGGCTCTGGAATGATCACTTTCGCTAACAATAGTGATCACGCCCAGGCTGCATCCCATAATTCTTGTATTTTGGAATCCAACATTGCCATTCTTCCTCTTCCTTTCCATTGATAATCCATTTCCATGACTTTTGCTCAAATTATTCCTTCAAAAACAAGATAAATTTCTTAAGAACTAAGCATAAATTCTACAAATGTGAAAATAACTACAAATTGAAATAGAACTTTCAATCATTCTCTTTTTCTGAGTTTTTCTACTTTCTTCATATATTTTCCTTATGAAATGAGCTAGAATTATGCTAAAATATCAGTAAAAATATGGATTCATCAGGTATATGATGATGTATATTGGATAGTGGTGTAAATGCATGATGTGGACATATGCGTATACGTGAGATAAACGTGGATGTTGATTGTGAATTACGATTGGATGTGCTGATGAATCCATATTTTTATTGATATTTTAGCATAATTCTAACACATTTGATAAGAAAAATATATGAAGAAAGCATAAAAATTCAGAAAAAGAGAAGGAATTGAAGTTTTGTTTAAATTGTAGTTATCTTAGCAATTGTGAAATTTTTGCTTAGGAATTAAGTTTTTAATCTTGTTTTTAAAGGAATAATTTGTGCAAGGATCATGAAAATGGAGGCTTGATGACAAGGAAGAGGAAAGAAGCAAGTCTGGACTCCAAAAACACAAGAACAAGAAAGTACAGACTGGTCATGATCATTATTGTCAGTAAAAGTGATCACTCCAGAGCTCAAAGAAGAAGTGAAGCCTGGGCGTTACCACTTTTATCATTAAAAGTGAGTGTTCCAGAGAGGCAAAATATCAGGAAAGCTCTACGTAACAACTATTATCTTCAAAAGTGAGCATTCTAGAAAGCCTTCAACTTGGCGAGTTGCACATAATCAATTTTATTCATAAGAGTGATCACGCACAACCACTTGAGCTCTGCGTTGTTACTTTTATCAGCAAGAGTGAGAGTTTCAGAGAGCTCTTAATATCAGGAAAGTTGCGCGTGGCCATTTTTTCTCATAAAAGTGTTAACACGCAACCATAAACCTTCTGCGTAGCTACTATTTCTCATAAAAGTGATGACGTGCAAATATGAGAAATTTTATAAATACCAGAAACGTTCCAGAATTGGGGGAGTTCAGTTTTATTTTTCGTTTTTCTGTTAAATTGTCGTTGAGAGAGATTGAGAGAGAAGATTGGGGTCAAGTCTTGAAGTTTCCACAAAGAGGAATCGGATTGGAGCTTCCAGCCATGGGTTTTTGGAGTTTTTTTTTTCTTCTTCTTTCTCTTTCTCTTCTCCTATGTCTGAGTAGTTTTCTTGTTGTTTGGAGTCATGGAACTCGAATTGATGTATTAATTTAATTCTTGCTTCTGAATTTTGAGTTCTTGGATTAATTGAATTGTGAATTTTGTTTTTCTTGCAATCTATGAATGGAAATTCGTATGGTTCATCAAAGAGGAACATTTACCAATGGAAGTTGGATTTGATTCTCTAATCTGAGTTTGCAATCAAAATTTGGGGATTTCCTAGGAATAAGGAGACCTAATTCTGCAATCTTAAGGTTCTAAGTCTTAATGCAACTTGAAATTGAACTTCACCTAGGGATTAGGGTGGTTTAGTTGCTTGTTAGGGTCAATGAGTTAAGGGTTTAACCTTTGGCTATTGAAATACGAAACTGATTGTTAATTAACCAAGTTCTTGAATTTTTAGAAGCATAATTGAATTAATATTGACATTTTTGTGAAGTAAATTCCTAACTACCATTCAATCCATTTCTAATCTCACATTACATTCATTGATCTATTTTTTACAAGTTTCTTTTACTCTTAATTGTTTTGGTTTGCTGTTATTACATGTTACAACTCTCCTTTCAAAATCGTATAGCTCAAATGGTTATAATTTTATGAAGTGGTACTTGAAACCTAAATTCTCTGTGGAGACGATATTTGGATCTTAAATTTACTCATTACTTGCTGGAATCCTAGTGCACTTGCTAGTGTTAGATTGCAAACAACAAGTTTTTGGCACCGTTGCTGGGGAATTTTGAATTTCAATATCATTAGTAGCAGAAAAGTAGTTAGATTGAGCATTTATTTTTGTTGTTTTACTTTCAAAATTTTCTGCATAATTTTTCTGCATCTTGTGTAGTATTCTGCATAATATTGCTGTCTTCTGCATAAAGTTTTTGCATTCTTTTGCATTTTCTCCAACCAAGGTACATTTCCTTTATTTCTGAAATTTGTGATTTGGGTTTTTGTATGTGTTTAAATATTTTGGGGAAACTGTTGAAAAAGGATAACCAGGAATGTTTTAAGCTATTTAAATCAATATGGGGAATAGAAAAATACTGAGATTAGGTTTTGCTGTAATTTGAGTTTTCTGAGAAGATTCATTTTTGCATTGCACTTTTCACGTTAACAAACTTCTGTAGAAATTGACTTGACCTAAAATAAGATTCAATTTGAGTTTTGATTGAAAGATATTGAATTTGAAAGTCTGAAATTATCTATTGTGCTGTGTTCTGCATGTATTGTTTTGGAAAATGTTGAGATTAGTGTTGGAAAACTATTCTGATATTAGTTGCTTCAAGAATGGAATGGACAATACTCTGAATTGGTCTCTCCCTATCAACTATGACATTTTTGCTGGGATAACTGAAATTGCATTGCACGCTATATGTACCACATTTCTGCAACATTTTAGTTGACTTAAATAGAATTGTGTGAATTAGTTGATTGGAAATTTCTGAATACGACTATTTAAAATTACTTGTTGTGATGGAATCACTTCTACATTATTCTGAAAACTACAATAAGTGAGTTGCAGCAATATTTTTGAAAAATTGGATGAGATCTGGATGATTCCTCTGTATTAACCTGAGATGTTTTGAGAGTGCCTACTCTGAATTTATATATGAGGAATTAGCATGCTTTGACTATGAATACTTAAGTGTGTGCAGTTATGTGTCGGTAGCTATATGTTGATTTATATTGACAATAGACTGCATGTTATATTGTTAGAAGAATTGAACTCTGTTTGATTGAATTTTATTCAGTACAGAAATTTATACTATCACAGCTGGATATTACAATATTAAAATGTCCAATTACTTCTTCATTTGCAGAAACTGAAAAAATGGTTAGGACTTCGTTAAATACACCAGTTGGACTTTCTAAGAAGAAACAAACTAGAGCTTCCACCACTCCAAGAAGAAGATCCAACAGAAATCTTCAAGCTGGAGCAGCTAGGAAAAATCCAGCAGCAAAGAGGGCCAGAACTGATGGTGTCTCAAGCTCCTCACCCATTGGACTTTCTAACCCACCTCAGTCAAGATCCCCTGCACCTACACCTTCTCCACCACCTCAGATCAGGGCAGCTACACCTTCAAGCTCTTCACCCACTACAACACATGACCCAAGGTTCAGAAGCATTGCCCATGAAAACTTCTTCAAGGAAAATATTCTGAGGAGGAAAATTGTCCCAGACAGAGCTTTTGAGATAGCTGGGGACAATTACCCAAAATATAAAGAAGAAATTCAGAAGAGGGATTGGGAATCCTTCTGTTCTTTGGCTGGAATGGGTTGGAGGGAAATAACCTAGGAGTTTTACACCAATCCTGTGAAGTTTAAAGGAGATAAATTTCCTAAGTTCCACACAATAGTGAAGGGGATGAGAGTCGACTTTGCCCCTGCAAACATTAATAGAGTGCTGAACATGAATTCTGCACAGCAGGCTGGACAGTTGGAATTCAATGCTTTTAAAAATAGTCCTGACAAGGACTATGTGGAAATTCTGCAAAGGATTGGGCAGTCTGGAACAACTTGGAAGCTGAACCAATCCAAGAAACCAAAATGAATTGTCACCAAACAGCTACTGCCATTTGCCAAAGTCTGGAGCACTTTTATTCTGAACTCATTTATGCCAGTCAAACATAGTTCGACATTGGCAGTGAAAAGGGTAGAACTTCTTTTTGCAATAGTGAATGATTTATATATTGATGTGGGAAAGGTCATTAGTGAATGTATTTTGAATATTCTGAAAACCAAGAGAGATTCACTTGCTTTGCCCTCATTAATAACATTACTTTGTGAGGATGCAGGAGTTGAAGTTGGAGAGTACCAAGAAAGAATTCGGTCTGCACCTCCCATTTCTATCTCTATGGTGGAAGAAATATATGCTACCACTTCCTGCACTTCAGCAGAGAGGTAGATTGAGATGCACAACAGTCTCAAGTCTGGGATCATGTTGCTGGAATGTATTATGCTGAATATTGGTCAGAAACTGGGAATGACCAAAGATGAATTATATCACACTGAAGATTTGGTAGGGAATGCTCAGTGCCTTTGTTCCTCAGTCTTCAAAGATCTGCCAATCTACAAAACCCATTTTTTACAACCAGCTAAAGAGGTAATGGAGGAGGAGGAAGAAGAAGAATCTGAAGAAGAGGAGGTAGACATCTCAGAGGAGGAAGATGCAGCAGAGGAATAGTTTAGGAATTTATTTTCTGTCATTAGGAATTTTGTAAATTTCCATAGTTTCAAACTTTTTTTTGGTTGTAATTACAATTTGGTACAATTTGGTTTAATTTTCATATATCTGTTTTGCATTTATGTTAGCTTTTCAATTAATTGCCTTTTACATACCAATTGATGGAATTTTGGTGTTTTATGTAGAAAATGTCACAATCACACATCACTCACACAATGGATGATGACACCTGCACAAGCTGCCATGAAAGGGGGGGTTTATTCCTTACCTCTTGATTCATGTGTTAGTTACACACTACACTGAAAACTTACTAATAATAGTATAGAATATGAGCTATTTTTCTACAAATTGACTGCAAGATGTTTGATAGTTCTGTGAATTCTGTTTGAATTTTTTTTCTCAAGTTGCTTCTCCCATTCTGCATATGAGATTACACTTGTATTTTAAAAAATGAGGCAGTCTTGCCACTAGGTGGATATAAATCTGAAAAGAGAAATGTGAGTTCATTGATTAACATGTCACTTACATAACCTGAGTGAGATTTGAGCTGCATGCTTCTTTTTCTTGTGTGATTAATCAGAATTTGATGCATTCTCTAGAACTTGCCTTTGTTCGTAACTGAATATGCATTATTACAGTTTTCACACACATGATAGAGGCCATGTTTGATATACCGAGTTACCACTTTTATCATTAAAAGTGAGTGTTCTAGAGAGGCAAAATATTAGGAAAGCTCCGCGTAACCACTATTATCATCAAAAGTGAGCATTCTAGAGAGCCTTCAACTTGGCGAGTTGCGTGTAATCACTTTTATTCATAAGAGTGATCACACGCAACCACTTGAGCTCTGCGTTGTCATTTTTATCAGCAAGAGTGATAGTTCCAGAGAGCTCTCAATATCAGGAAAGTTACGCGTGGCCACTTTTTCTCATAAAAATGTTAACGCGTAACCATAAACCTTCTGCGTAGCTATTATTTCTCATAAAAGTGATGACGCGCAAATATAGGAAATTTTATAAATACCAGAAACGTTCCAGAATTGTGGGAGTTCAGTTTTATTTTTCATTTTTCTGTTAAATTTTCGTTGAAAGAGAAGATTAGGGTCAAGTCTTGAAGCTTCCACAAAGAGGAATCGGATTGGAGCTTCTGGCCATGGCTTTTTGGAGTTTTTCTTCTTCTTTTTCTTCTTTCTCTTTCTCTTCTCCCATGTGTGAGTAGTTTTCTTGTAGTTAGGAGTTTTGGAACTTGAATTGATGTATTAATTTGATTCTTGCTTCTGAAATTTGAGTTCTTGGATTAATTGAATTGTGAATTTTGTTTTTCTTGCAATCTATGAATGGAAATTCGTATGGTTCATCAAAGAGGAACATTTACCAATGGAAGTTGGATTTGATTCTCTGATCTGAGTTTGCAATCGGAATTTGGGGGTTTCTTAGGGATAATGAGACCTAATTCTGCAATCTTAAGGTTCTAAGTCTTAATGAACTTGAAATTGAACTTCACCTAGGGATTAGGGTGGTTTAGTTGCTTGTTAGGGTCAATGAGTTAAGGGTTTAACCTTTGGCTATTGAAATGCAAAACTGATTGTTAATTAACCAAGTTCTTGAATTTTTAGGAGCGTAATTGAATTAATATTGACATTCTTGTGAAGTAAATTCCTAACTACCATTCAATCCATTTCTAATCTCACATTACATTCATTGATCTGTTTTCTACAAGTTTCTTTTACTCTTAATTGTTTTGGTTTGCTGTTATTACATGTTACAACTCTCCTTTCAAATTCGTATGGCTCAAATGGTTATAATTCTGTGAAGTGGTACTTGAAACCTAAATTCCCTGTGGAGACGATATTTGAATCTTAAATTTACTCATTACTTGCTACAATCCTAGTGCACTTGCTAGTGTTAGATTGCAAACAACATGTGCTGAACTGGTTAAAGATAGGTTAAGTGGGCATTTCTGAAGTGTTCTTGCTGTAGCGAGAAGGCCCTGGGAGAAGGGAATGAGACTTAGCTTTCTTACTGTAGCGAGAGGTCTCTCGTTGTAGTGAGAGAATGACAGTGAGGGGTGCATTTCTGGGTGCAGTCTAACTGTAGCGAGATTATGCAGAAACTAGTATGCAGTTTCCTATAAGATTTTTGCTGTAGTGACAAAGGGATATTACCAATAATGCATAGGATAGTAAATGTTCTGGGGTCCTTACATTTCTCAGGCATTGTGGACCTTTGTTTCTCAAAAAGTGCAGAAACATTTCTACCCATATTTACCTTCTCATTACCTTTAAGACGCCTCCTGTGGGTGCATATGTCTTTTAAGAACTTGGCGTACTTAGGTATTTGTTTGATTGCATCTAGTAGATGTATATTCACCTCTACCTTCCTGTAGGTCTCTAAAATCTCTTTCTCAGTCTCTTCAATCTTTTTGCTTAGCTGGATAACTCTCTAAGGAAATAGGAGAGGAATTGGGCTTTCAAAATTTTCTGCCACCGTTGGTTGGGTAGGTGTAGGTTCTGGTTGTTCTTGAGTCATTTCCTCTCTATTTTGACCAATTGTAGCTGGAGTACAGCTTGTGTCTTCCTTCTCCTTGGGCATTATGGGCTCTTGCATCACTTTTTCAGACCTCAAAGTGATTGAACTCACATTTTTAGGATTTGCTACAATTTGTGCAGGGAGGTTTCCTGAACCTAGAGATTACGTTTGGTTTAGAGATGAGGCTAACTATCCCATTTTGTTCTCCAAAGTCTTGATACTAGCCTCGATTCTTTGCTGGCAAGTGATGTTGTTCATGGTCAATTGCTTCATGAGCTCCTCTAGTGATGGTTCACTTTTCAAGGGTGCACTTGGTTGTGAGGAAGATGGTTGGTGATGGTGCTGGGCTTGTTGTGGTGGGTGTTGGGATGGATGGGATCTATTTGGGCCAGCATGATGTGCTTGATATTGAGTGCCTTGCTGCTGGTTGTGCTATTGAGAATTGTTCCCCCATCTCAAATTTGGATGATTCCTCCAGCCTGGGTTGTATCTATTTAAAGATAGATTACTGCTGCGAGTTTGGAAAAAGAAATTTATTAGTATAAATATTTGCAGCATAAGCCTGAGGATTACCTTCTAGAGTATCAGACTCTTGCAGTGTAAGACAACTATCAGTGTAATGGTCTGTAGCTTAGCAAATGCCACACAACATGGCTGGAATGAGTGGTGGAGGAGGTGAAGATGCAACAACACACTTTTGCATGGAAGCTAATTGCTTCACCAGGGATACCAATTCATCAAGCTTGTGTTCTATCTTACTAGACTCAGCAACTTGGACTTCACTCACATTTCTGGTAACATAAGAGTTTTGTCTTGACGCAAATTGTTGTGAGTTGGCAGTCATGTTCTCAATCAAGTTTTGGGCTGCAACTAGAGTTTTGTCAACCAATACCCCTCTACTTGCAGCGTCTATCATGCTTCTGTCCATAGGGTGCAGTTCCTCATAAAAGTATTGTATCACTAATTTGGTGGTGGGGGCAGCTGACACAGAATCTCTTGAATCTTTCCCAATATTCATAAAGGGTTTCTCTTTCAAGCTGCCTTATCCCACAAATTTCCTTTCTTATGGATGCAGCTCTTGATACTGAGAAAAATTTCTCCAGGAAAAGTCTCTTCAAGTTGTCCCAACTAGCAATAAATCCAGGAGGGAGGTAGTAGAGCCAATCCTTGGCTGTATCCATTAGAGAGAATGGGAAAGCCTTTAATTTGACATGCTCCTCAGACACACCTTGTGACCTCATGATTAAACAAACAATATGGAACTCCTTGAGGTGCTTGTGTGGATCTTCACCTGCAAGGCCATGAAATCTTGGCAACAAGTGTATTAGTCTAATTTTTAGAACCAAAGGAGCATCAATATTAGGATACCGTATGCATAAAATTTGATATGTTACATCTGATGCAGCCAGTTCCTTTAATGTTATTTCATTGTCAGCCATTTTTTCAAATTCAAATTCTAAAGAATGAGGTGATGAATAGATAGATGAAGGAGATGAAAGTTCCTCAAAATATTCAGAATTATGTCTATGTAATCTAATGCTACTATGAAATGTCCTATCAATCTCTAGGTCAAGTGGATACAAGTCTCCAGGATTCGATCTGGTCATGCACTAGAAACTAACTACAAGGAATGAAAAGAAGTAAGCTAAATGAAACAACAAAAATGCAGAAAAATTCAGATGACAATTATGCAGAAAACTAGTATCTAATGGCAATAAAATGAAGCATTAACACTAAACAACAAAACAAAAAGAAGTTAAAAACAAATGGCATGAAAATATGCAACACACTAGCACAAATTCTGCAGAATTATGCAGCAAAAACAGAACAAAGTGCAAGAAAATTAAAAACGGAACACTAAAACAGAGCAACTAACAAGTTTAATGCAAAATTAACACCAAAGTCCCCGACAGTGGCACCAATTTGATAAACGGATAATTTGTTTTGCATAAAAGATTTGTCATCAACCTTCATCAAAATATGCAGAAAAATTTATGTAGTCTAGGATGCAAGCCTAGGTTGTCTCCAATGACTTTGGTTTGTAACATACATTGAACATGTTGTAAACATTTACTAAGAAAACAATTAAAACAAGGGAGTTTTGTGTGATTCCAATTTTAATGTAAAGGCAAGTGATGAAATTAATGAATCTAATCAATGAAATGTGCAATCCTTAGTTTGTTCATGTAATTCTATCCCTATCCCTATCCCTCTCAAGATTCAATACTTTTCCTCTTCCTCTGAATTAGGGTAACTCAAAAAGCAAGAATTAACCTCAAAGTCCTATATGAATTAAGCAATTTACATGGGCTCCAACCTTTTTCCCTAAGATTACACAATCTTAGAAACTAACTTAGGATTAACCAAACCAAGTTATAAATTTCATTAAAATGAATTAGGGTTAATTAAGCAATGTCCCCTTTTTCAAACATTAATTCAATTCAAAGAGTTGGAAAATATAAATTCATAAGGGAAAGGGAATTATATTGACATTCATACCCAGGAATTCAAGAATCCATGAACTCACTAAGGATTACTAGAAATTTTAGCCCTCCATGAGGATGGGTCTTACAAATTTAAGATGAAAGCAAAAGGAATTAAATGACATTAATGCAAGAATTAAAGCAAAGTGAAGAGAAATTGGAAATCAAACCCTAAGATTGGCCTTAGCTGTCACCCAAGGATCCTAAGCTCTGCAAAATGCTCCCAAAGTGGCAAAAGAATCCAAAATTATGAAAAGGTCCATACCCTAATATCTAAAAATCTATATATACTAAGTCTGACATGGCCTCATAGTGATTACTCTATAAACAAGAGTGTTTACGTGCAGCAACTTCAGATTTTTTTCCTTTCTAGAGTGATCACTCTCACTTCTGAGAGTATTTACGCATAGGGCTCTTCATCTTAAAGCTCTCTGGAGTGATCACTCTCACTTCTGAGAGTGTTTATGCGCAAGTACTTTGAATCTGGATCTTTTTGGAGTGATCACTCTCACTTCTGAGAGTGATTACGCACAGGCCTAGCAGTTCTCTCTAGCTCTGGAGTGATCACTGCTACTTCTGAAAGTAGTTACTCTGGCCTACCTCTTAGAATCAGCTCCCTAGAAAGATCACTATGGTACCTGAGAGTGATTACTCTCAGTTTATATTTTTTCCAGAGCTAAAAATTCATGAAATTTGTCTAGAATTTCTTGCACAATTATTCAAATGATCAAAATTGTAAAATATATTCACAAAAATTAGTGGAAATAAGACAAAAATTAAGAAAGCTATAATATTTGACCTAAATGAGGTTTCTATGTTATTTACAATCTCTAAGTCTACTTTTCATATTAAAATTCTATAAAAAGTTAGACAAAATATCTATAAATTGTGGATTCATCACAACCCCAAACTTAAACTTTTGCTTGTACACAAGCAAATCAAAACTCAAGAAAATTGAGGGTAAAGGGTTGGATTTATCCAAAAAATTTTCTCAAAATTTTCATCCCAATATTAGACCTTAACTGGCACTTCCAATATTTGCAATGTCATGGATTCATTCAACAAAGCAATCACACTTATATCAATTATTTTCATGTAAGGTCCCACTAAACTGAAACAAAAATCCAGCAAGGTTTCATTCAATTTATACAATGCAAAGAAATCATCTAGCTCACAGTATAATGTTTCACTCTTCACTCATTAATGTTTCAGGCTAAGTGTTTTCCCTCAATTCATGCATTTTGCCTCATCCTACCATATGTTTGCCCATTTTCTCAATCTCCTTTGCCTAGATACAATGAACCACCTATCATAAGAGCTTTGTTAGTCACAAATGTGGTTAGATTAGGTTCAATTTATTTTTTTATTTTCAAGGAAGGGCAAAAGCTCAAGTGAGTTTATAAGAGGAAGGAATTCTTTTGAGTGAATGAGTACAACAACTAGAATGGAATGCATTAGATGATGTAGTTAGTGAGATTCAAGCACTGTTTCACCATGTTTTTCATTATTTTGCCTTATGTGGGAATTTCTTTTTCCATAAAAAATGCCTTGTTGTATTTCTATATATATATATATTTTTTTTTTTTTTTTCATTTTCTTCCATTCATTCATTTTTGTAATTTATTGGAATTTGGCAATCATTCTTTTCTTCAAATTCAAGCATTTTTTTTGACATGTTCTATTGACATGTATAATGCTCACCACCCCAAACTTGAGATCTTGCTTGTCCTCAAGCAACTATAGTCATAATTAGCACCCCAAACTTAGTTTCTTGCAATCACTCTTGACGCAACTCAAAAGAAATACCTCTCTTAAGGGAAGAAAATTATGTTTGCAGACTAAGTTTAGCAAAAGAAAGATGTGTAGAACAAGGGAAATTTGGTGGAAGGGTGTTCTAGGGTGGGTATATGCAAAGAAGGCCTCAATCATCTAGATGAAAAATTACGCAATGCATATTCAATTAAGAAATAGGGCAAGTTCTAGAGGATAGATGCAAAAATACATGTAATGTGCACACAGAAAAGAAATTTAAGGCCCAATTCTCTACCATGGTAAAAGATGATAATTACTTAGCAACATGTGAGTACAATTCACCTTACAAGAAACTATGTTCAGTATAGTAGGAGCGGTAATTATTTACAAAACAAAGAATGGTTGAGTTGAATGGGAAGTGCAATCAGAATATAAAATCAGAATTAGAAAATTGAACTTTATCAAAAATAAAGAAACAAAGAAATTGTTTTTGTATTTTATCTATGAACAATGCAGGAAAAACAAATTAAAACAATGTGAAATAGAGGCAAAGAGATCACCCCCTTTCAGAGTCACACTTAGAGATCAATTTTATGATCCTCTTGATGTTACTGAGGGCATTCTCTGGACAAAGACGCATAGTGGATTCAGCATAGAGTATAATAATAGAAATTAAAATGCAAATAGTATATATGAAAGCGTCAAATATTGTTCAAGGGGTGATGCATAAAAATAAAAGGGGAGAGGGTACTAAAGATGGTAAAGTACGATAATTATAGGGAATGTAGTAGTTACTAAATACAGGAAAATGAACTAGAAATTGCATAAATGTAAATGACATAAGGGAAAGTAGAGCTAAATGAGATCTTCATCTGAGCTGGAAGATGAAAGGTTGTCATCGTCCTCATCATCATCATCCTCTTCCTCCTCTGAAGAACTAGAGCTACTAGGTGCATAGGTGGTGGCTGTGAAAGGAGGTAATTCTTGGTTAACTACTGCTCTGAGGAAAGGTACAGTGAATGCAGGGGTGTTATAAATTTGTTTTGATGTCATGCCCAGTTTCTTTCCTATGTTAAGTGACATAGTTTCCAGGAGGGTCAGCATGGATTTCTGGCCAGCATGGATTACATCCTGCCTTAGTGCTATTTGCTTGACTTGTTCTCTAAGGTTCAACTGGGTTCTCTTCCTATATTCAGCAGGTAGGGAGAGACCTGGGTCAGCAGTCTTCTTCTTAGTATTAAAATAATCCTTCACCATGGCAATAGTGATGGGAGGGGCTGCTTTGATTCTCGGCTGGTATTCACCTATGTTTACTGCAACATCCTGACAGAGCATGGTGATGATGGATAGAAAAGCAAGGGAGTTCCTCTTGGTGCTTAGGATTCCCATGATGAAGTGACTGATAATGTCTCCCACATGGATGGGCATGCCAGTGAGGATGACATATATAAGTTTAGCTCTCTTGACAACCAATGTAGATGAATGGCGTATTGGCATAAAGGAGCTAAGAAGGAAGATGCTCCATATCTTGGCTGGTGGAAGGAGGTGTTTGGTGGTCAAATTCTTGGGCATGAGCTGCATATCAAACCCTCAATTTTCCCCTGATTTACAGATGGCCTGGAGTATGGGCTTGTAGTCCTTCTCTTCCAAATAGTTGAATATGGAAAAATCAAGTTGTCCAGCTCGTCTCTCCATTGGAGGTATGTTCAGAATCCTCTGAATGTTGGATGGGGAAAAATCAATTTCTACACCTCGCACCATGGTGTGTCTGAGGGGTAGATGATCTCCTTTCACCCTCATTGTATTAGCATAAAATTCCTAGGTGATCTCCTTCCACTCATTTCCAGCACAAGTGGTAAATAGCTCCCAACTCCGTCTCTAAATTTCTTCCTAAAATTGAGTGTATATGCCCTCCTAGATCTCAAAATTACGATTCTGCACTTCGCAGGATGTTGGTTCTGAAGTATTCTTCATGATCCAGGGATCTAAACTTCGGGTCATGGGCAAGAGGGGGTCTGGATGATGAAGCTCTAGTAACTCTAGCTCTCTTGGTGCTAGGAGTGTTCTTCCTGGGTGTATTTGCCATGTTGTTGCTAGGAAAGAAAGAAAAAAGTGAGTTGGTTATATAAGGAGACAGCTACAAGCATTGAAGTTGACTTTATTATCACGACCTCTTTTTATAAAGGACCGAGAACATTGTTTCTACACCACATACTTATTTAAAATAGATAAATAAACAGAGAATATAAGTATAAAAATTCACTTCTCATTCAAAGTAAAAATGAAGTTCCTTACAACAAATATCCAACAGATCAACATAATATTACATTTAGTTTATAATATTCAAAATACCAAAAAAAAAATTATAATACGTGACTCCCTCGACATGAGGTCTCATATATAAAGAAAAAGGACTTTGATGCATTATTACTCAACTCCAGCTTCTAACTTTTCTTCACTGGCCCCTCAGCCTGTGAAGTAGATGCAACACCTGCTACATCTGCTCACGTACCACCGTACGATCATCGCAGTACACACGCACACAACGACATAGAAAGAAATGCAAGGGTGAGCTTACCAAACATAAAATAAAATTATATATATATAGAGCAAAATATTTTTCACAGCAATAACCCCATGCATTTCCAGCCCATCTAATGCACAGCATGAAAACGGCTTCCAACTGGTTTCACAGCCTAATTAATCCAGAAGGAAACGAGCCGGTCCCGGAGCGACCCATTCCGTATCCGGATCAGACAAAGACAACACAAAGACTCAAGATGAACTTACCGTTACATGTCTACCCACCTAAACATGTAAGTCGGCTCTATAATGATGCACAACATATATCTCAGCATGATGCACGCCACCAAAATTATTTTAACAGCTCAACTACGGCAAGTTTATAATAGATCAGCCAAAATCTCAGCATTTTAAACTAATTAACAACGATTTGACTTAGAAAATAGCTTTTATTCAATAGATCTAACAAAATCATATCAAAATATCTTGAAATAGCATATTAAACCGTTCAAAACATAGTTCATAGGTTAAAGTAAACTCCCCTTACCTCAGAAAGATGATTCACACTAGATCTACCGAATATTACTTGATTATAACAAAATTCACCGAAGATTCAGCTTTAGAACGGAGTTTCTCCTAAGAATACCATGAATTTCTATAAGAAAGAGAAGGAGAAGAGAAACGAACGGTAAATCTAGCTTCAAACTTAAAGAAACTTACTTCCAATCCTTCAGAATAGATGTAGAATCTCAGATCTGGCGAGAAATCTAAGTTTAGGAAGGTTTAGTATGAGAGAAATGGTGGTTTACGGCCTTAGAACCTTTGAGAACCTTGGATAGAGGCGAAGAAATGAAAATTTCGTGTGAAGCTCCCTTTTTATAGAAAATTTTCGAAATTTACTGTTCACGCCGGAATTTACTGTTCATCGCCGGAAAACACTGTACACGCGTACTGTACACGCACTGTACGCGTATGTGACGTCACCGATGACGTCAGCAGTCACTGTACATACGCGGTTGGCACTGTTCATACACGGTTTGTACGCGGTTTGCACTGTTCATACGCAGTTTGCACTGTTCATACGGTACTGTTCACTTTTTTTTTTTTTTTTTTTATAATTTCAACTCCATCTAAATATATTCCAATACCAAATAATCCTTCAATTAACATTGAACAAGTATAAAATATTATAGATTACTCAATAATAAATTAGAAGCCTGACAATTCTCCCCCCGAAAATAAATTTTCGTCCTCGAAAATTTCATTCCCCAGAGAAAAGATGAGGATACAACTCTCTCATTCTTTCTTCTAACTCCCATGTGGCATCACCAGTTATTTGGTCCCAAACAACCTTTACTAACCGAATAGACTTACCTCTAAGTTTCTTAACTCTAGTTTCCTCGATACGAGCAGTGGGACCTCCACGGATAAGTCATCTCGTAACTCCACAACATCGAGGCTCAATTACATGAGACAAATCTGGAACATATTTCTTTAGAGCTGCGACACATGGAAAACATTATGTATTCCGGACATAACCGAGGTGGTAACGCTAATTCATAGGCTACCGGTCCTCGACGATGTAATATCTCGATACGGTCCTATGAACTTAGGTGTTAACTTCTTGGCTCTTAAGGCTCGCCCTACACGTAGTGCGTGATACTCTTAAGAATACATGATCACCAACCTCAAATTCTAGGGATCTTCTGCGTCGGTCAGCATAAGATTTCTGTCGACTTTGGGTAGCTCTTAGCTTTTCTCTAATAAGTTCAACTTTCTCCTTAGTTTCTTGCAACATTTTAGGTCCAACCATCAAATGTACTCCATCTTGGAACCAACAGATAGGGGTTCTACACCTTCTACCATATAGAGCTTCAAATGGTGCCATATCTATACTCGAATGATAGCTATTATTATAAGTGAATTCTACCAAAGGAAGCATATCCTCCCAATTACTCCTCTGTTCTACAATGCAAGTCCGCAATAAGTCTTCTAAGGTCTCGAATAGTACGCTCGGATTGACCATCCGTTTGCGGATGGTATGCGTAACTCAACCTCAACTGTGTGCCCATAGATTCTTGGAAACTCTGCCAAAGCGGGAAGTGAATCGAGGATCCCTATCGTAGATAATACTAGAAGGTACTCCATGCAACCCGACAATCTCTCTAATGTACAATTCTGCTAATTTCTCCAAGCTAAAGGTCATGTTAATTGGCAAGAAATGTACACTCTTGGTTAGCCTATCAACTATGACCCACTCGCATCATGATTCCTAACTATTCTAGGTAGATGGAACACAAAGTCCATAGTCACATGGTCCCACTTCCACTCTGGAATTTCCATCGTTTGTAACTCTCCTGGAGGGCTTTGGTGCTCGCTTTTGCCTTTTGACAAGTCAAGCAGTGCTTTAACAAACTCAGCTATCTCTCACTTCATGCCTGGCCACCAAAACATCTGCTTTAAATCTTGATACATCTTGGTAACACCAGGATGAATGTTGAGACTACCCTTATGTCCTTCTTCTAGAATTGCTCTCTTTAATTCAGTATCTCTAGGGACACAAACTCGACCTTGACATCTGAGAATACCATCAACACCTTTACTGAAACCCTTTGTCTTATCTGTCCCTAAGAGAAATACAATCCGACATAACATTGGATCCCACAATTGTTTATCTTTAATTTCCTGTAAGAAATTATTAGTCACCACAATTCGGCTACAACTAATCTTTTCGGGTGATAAGTCCACATGTATGTTCAGGTCTCGGAATTGTTCTACCAAAAGGGTTTCACTGACTCTTAGGGAGAATGCCTGAACCACATTCCTACTTAATGCATCGGCCACCACGTTAGCTTTTCCTGGATGGTATTGGAGCTGAAAATCATAATCCTTAAGGAATTTCACCCAACGTCTCTGCCTCATATTTAACTCTCGCTGATCAAATAAATACTTCAGACTCTTATGATCACTATATACATCAAACTGAGCTCCATAAAGATAGTGTCGCCACACCTTCAGAGCAAAAACTACAGCAGCTAACTCAAGGTCATGAATCGGGTAATTTCGCTCATGAGTTCGCAATTGACGAGATGCATAAGCTACCACTCTCTTATCTTGCATCAACACACATCCCAATCCCTGATGAGAAGCATCACAGTACATCTCAAACGGTCGACTAGTATCAGGGAGAATCAACACCGGCGAAGAAGTTAGTCTCTGTTTTAACTCATTAAAGCTTTGCTCACATTCCTCAGTCCACACAAAGGGTTGATCACGGCGAGTTAACCGTGTTAATGGTGCAGCTATCTTCGCGAATCCCTCTATAAATCTCCGGTAGTAACCTGCTAGGCCCACAAAACTACGAATCTCTAAGGCTGTCTTTAGCCTTTCCCACTGCAACACCGCTTCAACTTTGGAAGGATCAACTGCAATTCCTTGAGCTGAAATAACATGACCAAGGAACCTCACTTCCTCTAGCCAAAACTCACACTTAGACAGTTTAGCATACAACTGTTTTTCCCTTAAAACATTAAGTACAGTCCTCAAATGCTCTTCATGTTCCTCTGACGAATTAGAATAAATTAAAATATCATCAATAAAGACTACCACAAATCGATCCAGGAAAGGTCTAAAGATCCGATTCATGTAGTCCATAAACATAGCTGGAGCATTTGTAACTCCAAAAGGCATCACTATATACTCATAATGACCATATCTAGTGCGAAAAGCAGTCTTAGGAATATCTTCATCCTTCACTCAGATCTGATGGTACCCAGACTTCAAATCAATCTTAGAGAATACCTTAGCACCTCTCAGCTGGTCCATCAAATCATCGATTCGCGGCAATGGGTACTTGTTCTTAATTGTCAACTTATTCAACTTACGATAATCCACACATAATCTAGAACTTCCGTCCTTCTTTTCACCAAGAGAACTGGGGCTCCCCAAGGTGATACACTTGGTCTAATCATCTGTTTACGCATTAGATCCTCGATCTGCTCCTTAAGCTCAATTAACTCTTTTGGCGCCATTCTATACGGTACTACAGACACTGGCTCAGCTCCAGGAATCAAATCTATAGCAAACTCTACCTCTCTACGTGGAGGTATTCCAGAATATCCTCTGGAAAAATCTCGGGGAATTCTCGTACTATCGGTATTGGTGAAGGCTTTGCTCCACTTCGCATTCGTAACTCCCAACAAAACAAAACAAGATACTCCCTCAGCTAAGGATGTTTCTACTTGGCTAGTAGAAATCAATTCTACACAATCTTCTTGCTCGGGGAAAGATTAAACGCCTCCGGCCACAATCAATTAGCACACGATTGGCAGTTAGCCAATCCATACCTAGGATTACATCTAACCCCGACATCGGGATACAAATAATATTTACTTTGTATCTTCGTCCCTCAATTGCTATGGGACACCTAACACAAACCGTCGAAGTCTTAATTGAACTTAAAGTAGGTGTCGATACTACTAAGTCACATCCTAGATCGCCCACCGGTAATCCTAAGTTTCTCACACAATTGTCCGCAATAAAAGAGTGTGTGGCTCCAGAATCAAATAATACAGAAAGAAAAGTACCTTCTTAGCGCCCTTACCTCCATTACCATAGCGCTAGCAGCTCTACTAGATGGAGCCTTCCCAACTCCACCAACATCCTCCGCATTAAGACTCTCTATAATGGTGGCTTGATCCACCAAGTCAGCAAACTCCGTGATCCTGAGTGGGATCAAAATCCTCTTTATGTCAGTTCTCAGCCCGTCTGAAAACCTCTGACATCTCCACTCCTCCGAAGTCGGGTGAGAATAAAATACGTAGAGCCGCTCAAACTGTATTGCATACTCATAGGCCGATGAGTTTCCTTGCACCAAGTTTAGAAACTCTCGTTCTTTGGCAGCACGAATATGAGAAGGGAAAAACTTTCCCAGAAAACTACTTCTAAATACAGCCCAAGTAATGACTTCACCTCGGGCCTCTAGCATAGTACGAGCTCCGTGCCACCACATCTCTGCATCCCCTATCAGCATATACGTAGCATATATCACCTTTCTCTCCTCGGCGCAACCCATGGTTAGGAAGATCTTCTCAATCTCCACGATCCGAGTTCGGCGACATCCGGTCCATCCACTCCTGTGAATTGAGGAGGATCATTCTTTACGAACTCGACAACCCATGGTATTCGGGAAGAGGTGCGAGGCGATGGCCGCTGCTGCTGTCTTTGCGCAGCGGCTTGATTTGCAGCTTGCTGCTGCTGAATCATATCTAGACTCTGCCTAACAGTGGCTGCCATGGCCTCCATGGCATGAGCCATTTGGTTAACATCAGCAGGAGGAGGATTTGCAGCAGATCTTCTTGGTCTAGCCATTCTAATATATAGACTAGCTTAAATTACTAACGTTTAACACATTCAGCAATACCACCACATAGCTATATTCACAGATTCAGCTTACAGTGATATATTCATATTTAGTATATCATAAAATTTTAATCAATTTAGTACTCAGTATAACAACATATCAACATTCACATAGCATAGCAAACACACTCATTTCAGCAATCACACAGTACGACTCACCTATAGCTCACCCAAGTATCATATACCAAGTTTCCTACATCAATCATGTCTGAGAATCGAGGTGATCAAGCTCGTTCCCTCACAACTTGATGAATAGAAATTATGATATATGATTCACAGCTAAAACTTATATGTCTAATATGCACAACTGACGCCTAACAACCTCACCCCGTAGGTTTACCTAGACCATGCTCTGATACCACTAAAATGTCACGACCCCTTTTTATAAAGGACCGAGAACATTGTTTCTACACCACATACTTATTTAAAATAGATAAATAAACAGAGAATATAAGTATAAAAATTCACTTCTCATTCAAAGTAAAAATGAAGTTCCTTACAACAAATATCCAACAGATCAACATAATATTACATTTAGTTTATAATATTCAAAATACCAAAAAAAATTATAATACGTGACTCCCTCGACATGAGGTCTCATATATAAAGAAAAAGGACTTTGATGCATTATTACTCAACTCCGACTTCTAACTTTTCTTCACCGGCCCCTCGGCGGTGAAGTAGATGCAACACCTGCTACATCTGCTCACGTACCACCGTACGATCATCGCAGTACACACGCACACAACGACATAGAAAGAAATGCAAGGGTGAGCTTACCAAACATAAAATAAAATTATATATATATATATAGAGCAAAATATTTTTCACAGCAATAACCCCATGCATTTCCAGCCCATCTAATGCACAGCATGAAAACGGCTTCCAACTGGTTTCACAGCCTAATTAATCCAGAAGGAACCGAGCCGGTCTGGGAGCGACCCATTCCGGTATCTGGATCTAGACAGCACAGCACAGCAGCTCAGCATGAACTTACCGTTACATGTCTACCCACCTAAACATGTAAGTCGGCTCTATAATGATGCACAACATATATCTCAGCATGATGCACGCCACCAAAATTATTTTAACAGCTCAACTACGGCAAGTTTATAATAGATCAGCCAAAATCTCAGCATTTTAAACTAATTAACAACGATTCTGACTTAGAAAATAGCTTTTATTCAATAGATCTAACAAAATCATATCAAAATATCTTGAAATAGCATATTAAACCGTTCAAAACATAGTTCATAGGTTAAAGTAAACTCCCCTTACCTCAGAAAGATGATTCACACTAGATCTACCGAATATTACTTGATTATAACAAAATTCACCGAAGATTCAGCTTTAGAACGGAGTTTCTCCTAAGAACACCATGAATTTCTATAAGAAAGAGAAGGAGAAGAGAAACGAACAGTAAATCTAGCTTCAAACTTAAAGAAACTTACTTCCAATCCTTCAGAATAGATGTAGAATCTCAGATCTGGCGAGAAATCTAAGTTTAGGAAGGTTTAGTATGAGAGAAATGGTGGTTTACGGCCTTAGAACCTTTGAGAACCTTGGATAGAGGCGAAGAAATGAAAAATTCGTGTGAAGCTCCCTTTTTATAGAAAATTTTCGAAATTTACTGTTCACGCCGGAATTTACTGTTCATCGCCAGAAACACTGTTCACCGCCTTACTGTTCATGCCGGAAAATACTGTTCAGGGCACTATTCACGCTGGAAAACACTGTACATGCGTACTGTACACGCACTGTACGCGTATGTGACGTCACCGATGACGTCAACAGTCACTGTACATACGCGGTTGGCACTGTTCATACACGGTTTGTACGCGGTTTGCACTGTTCATACGCGGTTTGCATTGTTCATACGCGGTTTGCACTGTTCATACGGTACTGTTCACTTTTTTTTTTTTTTTTTATAATTTCAACTCCATCTAAATATATTCCAATACCAAATAATCCTTCAATTAACATTGAACAAGTATAAAATATTATAGATTACTCAATAATAAATTAGAAGCCTGACATTTATCATATTCACAGTTTAAGTGGATGTCAGAGTGTGTACTGTGAGGTTTGTGCTTCCAAAGTGTTCACTATGCAGAATGACAGTAACTACTTTGGATACAGGCAACAAACAATTGATGCAGAAAAGTTAAAACAAATCAGTTCAAAAGGGCAGATTGCACAATAACTAGTGTGCAGAACAACTGATGCATGTGTGGTGGCAGATATGCTATACATATGCAGTAAAGAACATTGCAAATGATGATTATGGCACATAGTAATCACTATGGAATCTAGTCCTGACAAGTATTATGCAGCAGATTTCAAAAATAACTAGGCTAAGCATGTGGATTGGGGTTCAAAGTAACTATTCAGGCTAAAAAAATTCAGACACAGTCAGTGAATGCATTTGGGCATGAGAGTGAATAGACAGTGTTATGCATTTGCAAAATGATGATTATGCCCCTAAATGCTCAATATGAAGAATGGTAGACAGTAGCTACTTTGAGTTTTAACTCTGTCAAGTGTTACTCAACAGCAATCCAACATAGTGTGGCAATATGGAAATTGATAGTAGTGAATGAAAATGCAGAATAATGTGCTTATTAGAGGTTGAATTGGTGCAGTAGATAACAAAAACAATGAGTTCAAGCAGATGGAATGCAGTACAAAATAACTACTCTAGCTTCAGAGATTGTACACATAGACAGGGCATATTTGTGGACATGAGAATGACCATTCTCAATGTGCAAAGCATTAAAAAGGATGTGTATTTAGTGTATGATCACGCAGATTTCCAACAACATGAAAGAGGTGCTCAAGGATGATTGAATGTGTATAATAAAAGTGCAGCAATGATAAAATCTGTCACATTCAAATCAACAAAGAATCCCAAAATATCACATTGTGGTGAGGGAAAGTGTAGACAAAGTGGTTACTTGTGTTCATGGCAATTAACACTATAGGGCATATTTGCTGCCAAAACTACTAGGATAACACAAGGGACTATTTAGGAAATGCAGCATAAATGAAGAATTACACATCCTAATTGAACCTAGGTTAGCACTAACATAACAGAACATGCAAAGTGAGCACTCTCGCAAATGGGAGTGACTACCCTAAGGTTCAGCACCTCTAATTTCAGCAAAACAATCAAATTAAATTCTCCCATCACCCTTCAATCACACAAACATCCTTATAATGACTATTATAAGGTACCAATTCTAGTCCAAAAGTTCCCAATTTAGGAAATTTGACATCCAATTCAGGATAGGATAATTACCTTAGGGTTTAAAATGGCCAAAGTTTAGCAATGAAATGCAATTAACTAGTTCCATTATGTCTCAATGGTAGAAATACTCATGGAATTCCAAATTAAACCATACAATTACAGTCCAGGAGATTGCAAATTCAAAATCCCTAATTTCACAGCAAGGAACCCTAGTGCAAGAGAATAAGGGGTAAAGGAATACCTGAATCAGCTGTGCAGAACGCAGGAAAGGTGTAATTAAAGTGAATCCTTGGTGCAAGAGACCAAATATGAATGAAAAGAGAGAAGGAATTTAAGAATGGAAGTGAGAGACGTTCAAAATTGGGGTGAGAGTGTGTGTGAGAGTGAGCACTATATATATATATATGGCCAGAGTGTTTACTCTCAAAAATTAATAATGAACACGTGCACCAGCTTTTTGTGTATATGAGTTATGCATGTTCACTCTACTTTTTAAGAGTGAACACTCCAGAGGCACCCAAGTTCAAAATGAATAATGAGCACTCTGCGTGTTGACTGTCAATTTTACAAAGTAAACACTCCAGAGAAACCCAAGTTCAAAATGAATAAAGACCACTGAGCATGTTTACTGTCAATTTTACAAGAGTAAATGATAGTCATATTTTAGTACATCTTTCTCTCCATGTTTTTGGTTTAATTGAGCTTCATTAGTGCATTATTTTGATGTGTTAGTTTAGATTTGTGTTAGTAAGTAATTTAGGATTTAAATATAAATCTTTCTTAATTCCTACCATAATTTCTTATTTTGACACAGTTTCTTGTAAAGGCCATATCTGGAGATACACTACTTGGAATTGGACACAATTGGTGTCCCTGGAAAGATAAGACAGAGATCTACAACTTCTCTGTTGGGAGAAAATCCCAATTAGAGCATCTTCAAGTCCAAAATTGCGTCACAATGTTGCGGCCCTGCACTGAAATTTTCAGAATTTGATTGTATTGTTGACTTTACTTAGTTAGGAAGTTGGGTCTTAATTAAGCCCAATTATTATGTCTTTTACTTAGTTAGGTGTTTAGGAAACTCATTAGCGAGTTGGGCCTAAATTAAGTCTAATTATTTTATCTTTAAATAGAGGTTATGACTCTATGTACGAATCCTTGTTTTTCTTTTCCCGTAATTTTTAAGAATTACAAAAGTCTTTATTTTAAATTCTTTCCTTTATTTTCATCTCTCTACCTTCCATCTTTTCATATTTTCTGGTTTTGGCCGAAGCAAACATGATTATGAAGCAAGGCTAATCCATCAATCGGTTCAAGGTTTCAAGAATAACATTGCGTTTGAGTTTCGGGTTAGGTTCTATCGAATTCGCGCTTTTCCTCCTCTTTTCTGATTAGGATAATTACGTTTTTCATGATATTGATTTTTCGTTTGCATTCTAAACAGAGAATGAGAATTTCAGATTTGAAATAAATGAATTTACCTAATTCAATAAATCAATTGTTCTGAATTTTGTTAGAGCATTGGATTTGCGATTGCAATTCTTGTTTTGATGAAATTCATAATCTAGATTTAGATTTTGGGTTATTAATGTTGTATTGAATTAGTGTTGATTGGAAATTCATTGGAATTATATTCGTGTAACAATGAGAATTGTGTTGTAGTGATTGAGATCTTGATTTGGTTGAATTTCATATTTCGTTTTGTTATAATTATTCCTTGTTCTTTTCTTTTTTGTTGTTTATAATTTAATTCAAAACAATCCTTCTCTAAGCTAATCTGAAATCACATGAAAGAACCAGAAACAAAATGTATCTTTGTTCCTTGTGAAATGACCTAGGTTTACTCCTTTTATTGCAAAATTTTTAAGAAAATCTAGTTTGTTTGATACCATTGTGATGTGGTTATCAAAATGGCGCCGTTGCTGGGGACATAAGTCAATTTGTTTTTATTTCATCATGTGTACTAACTGATTCGGTGTTTTTGTGTTTGTGCTACATTTCATCTGTGTTTTTATTTCATAGTGCATTTTGTTCATCTATTCCGTTCTGCGTATTGTGTTTATGATCGTTTGCAAACTCTAAAACTAAGTATTCTGTGTTTCTGTGTTCGTTTGTAGATTTAGTTTTGCATTTCAATTCGTATGTGTGTGTTGATCAATTCGTGTTTTAATGTTTATTCATGATCCTTTGATTGTCTATTCCATTATTTCATTGCAATTGAGTGTGTGATTATGATTGGTTCAATTGTTGTGGCTGCATGCGAAAAACATAGTTGTTGCATATTTTGATATCATATTTTACTGTTCATGCACTATTCATTAGATTTTGAAAAATTCCAAAAAAATACCTAGAGATTGAATTTTGATCTGAATTTTTGTGTCCAAATTTCTTTTAGTGTCTATTAGTGTTTAGAGTTGGTAGATTGCAAAAATCATTAATAGAAAAAGAGATACATTGTGGTGGCCGAGAGAATTTTTGTGAAACTTAAAAGTGCTATACCTTTTGCTAGGAATGTCAGAAATTAACCCACCACACATGACTTTGGGGTAGAAAAAAATTTCCTATCTATTGCAACCCACTCCACTAGTTAAGGCTACCCCAATTTTCAAAAATCACATGTTTTCTAAAAGTTTTTTATTTTTCACTATTTATTAACCTATTTTTCTTGATTTTAGGCTTCTCATTTCTATAGTAAATCAATTCAAAAAAATATGAAATTTTTTGTGTTGTTTTTCTATACCAAAAAGAGATTTATCATGGTCCCACTTCATTCATATCTTGCATTTTGATGGTACTTGCTTTGTAAACCTACTTTGTGCATTCATTGAGTGCTTGTTGTTCTTGTTGGTTCTCACCTTACATGACCAGGGCCAACCCTAGTGTAGTGAATCAACCTGATCCTGAGATAGAAAGAACACTTCGTAGGATAAAAGCTAGCAAAAACAGTGGTAGTGTATTTGGTGATTCTTCTGAAACTGTTAATCCTACTGTTAGTGAATCTGAACTTGAAATTGAGAATATGACTGATAACCCTGAGCTAACTTTGAAGGAATTGGCCACACCTAATGTTGTGTATCAGTCATGGTGTGTCCAATATCCTAAAGATGAAACAATTTCCTATGAGCTTAAATCTGGACTTATCCATTTGTTGCCAAAGTTTCATGGACTTGTAGGTGAAAATCCTCGTAAGCATTTAAAAGAGTTTCATGTGGTGTGTTCCACCATGAGACCTCAGGGAGTGCCTGAAGACCATGTCAAGATGAAGGCGTTTCCTTTCTCTCTGGATGGTGTTGCAAAAGACTGGCTTTACTTCCTACCTTCAACAATCACTACATGGAATCAAATGAAGAGGTTATTTCTGGAAAAATTCTTCCTTGCCTCCAGAACTACAGCAATAAGGAAAGAGATTTGTGGTATAAGGCAGCTGAATGGGGAGACTTTGTATGACTACTTGGAGAGATTCAACAAGTTGTGTGCTACCTGTCCTCACCATCAAATAAGTGAGCAATTACTAATTCAATATTTTTATGAGGGACTAACTTTGATGGACAGGAGTATGATAGATGTGGCAAGTGGAGGAGCCTTGACAGATAAGACATCACACGCTGCAAGGCAACTTATTACAAATATGGCAGCCAACACTCAACAATTCGGATTCAGAGGAGCTGCTAAGGGAGTGAATGAGATAGCACTTGGTCCTGGTACTAGTGCTGTTTATGGTGTGGAAAATCATAGGCTGGAAAAGAAAATTAACGAGTTGACCACCATGGTGAGGCATTTGGCAATTGGTCAACAACAAGTAAGTGCAGTAAGTGAGCAACCAGCAAGAGTCTGTGGCATATGTACTTCCACTGAGCACCCTACAAATTCATGACATTGCAAGAGACAGATGCGAATGTTTCTGGAATCTACACAAACCAACAGCAGCAATATAGAGCTCCAAATCAGCAGCATCAGAATTATAACCCATACTCCCAGGCATATAATCCAAGTTGGAGAGATCGTCCAAACCTGAAATGGAGGGGCAACAGCAGCAGCAACAGTAACAACAAAGCCAACAACCATCATTTCAACCTGCTGTAGGCAAATATCAGCCTCCATTCAAGCAACAGCCACCTCCACCACCCCCTCCTACACAAAGAAGTGAGCCATCATTCCAAGAAATGATGCAACAGATGGCTACAAACAACCTGCAGTTTCAACAGAACATGCAAGCAACTGTCTAGGATTTGAAGATTCAGGTTGTACAGCTAGCAACTCAATTGAGTCAAATTCAGTCTCAAGGTTCTAGTAATATGCCTTCTCAAACAGTCATGAATCCAAAGGAAAATGTGAGTGCTATTACAGTACGAAGTGAAAAAGAGTTACTAGCAATTGCAGCTGCAGCATCAGATTTTGAAAACAATAGTGATGCAGCCACTGAGAAACATGTTCCACTGCCCTTGCCAAACAGACCAGTAGCATCAAGAAAAAAACCAGAGTCGGATAATGAGTTGCTAGACATGTTCAGCAGAATAGAAGTAAATATTCTTCTCCTTGATGCCATCCGACAAGTTCCAAAATATGCAAAGTTTCTAAAGGAGTTGTGTACTAATAAGAGGAAGCTAAAGGGTAATGAGCGAGTGAGTATGGGGAGAAATGGTTCTGCACTTCTCCAGAATAAGAATGTGTCGACGATCATTCCACCTGAGTTACCACAGAAGTGCAAAGATCCAGGAACTTTCACCATTCCTTGTACTATTGGAGAGGAAGTTTTTACAAATGCTATGCTGGATTTAGGTGCTTCAATTAATGTTATGCCTGCATCTGTTTTTAGATCATTGCAGATTGGAGAATTGATTCCTACAGGAATTGTAGTCCAGCTAGCCAACAAAAGCACTGTGCAGCCACTTGGTGTCATGAAAGATGTTCTTGTCAAAGTTGAGGACCTTCTTTTTCCTGCTGATTTTTACATTCTAGAGATGGAGGACTACCTACCCAGCAATGCTACATTAATCCTTGGGAGACCATTTTTGAGGATCGCGTTAACAAAGATAGACGTGCATGCAGGGACCCTTTCTATGGAGTTTGGTGACAATTTGGTGCATTTCAACATTTTTGAAGCAATGAGACACCCAGCAGAGAACCATTTTGTTTTCAGTTAAGATGTTATTGATTTAATTGTTGATGATTGCAAAAAATTTAGATGATTTATTTGCTGATTTTACAGATTTCACTAACCCATCTTGTACTTGTGATGATTCATCTATGTGTGCTGTTTGTAGTGTTGATGTTACAAGTGCAGTAGATATAGTTACACCAGTAGATGTTTCAACAGTAGCAGTTGACTTATCTCCACCTCCATCAGTAGAGCTTAAGCCTTTGCCTGCACATTTGAAGTACGCTTACTTAGAGGACAACCAGCAACTTCCTGTCATTATTGCTCGTGATCTCAACTCTGATCAAGAGGAGAGATTATTGCAGATTTTGAGAGAGCATAGGAAGGCCATTGGTTGGACTCTTACTGACCTTCCTGGAATTAGTCCTGCTATTTGTATGCACCAAATTTTATTGGAGGATGAGTTTCGACCTGTGAGACAGCCACAGAGATAACTCAATCCTACTATTCTAGAGGTGGTGAAGAAGAAGGTCACAAAGCTACTGACAGTAGGTATTATTTATCCCATTTCTGACAATAAGTGGGTTAGTCCTGTGTAGGTGGTCCCAAAGAAGATTGGGATGACTGTGGTGAAGAATCAGAATAATGAGTTGGTTCCAACCAGAGTTCAAAACAGTTGGCGAGTTTGTGTAGATTACAGAAGACTTAACCAGGCTACTCTCAAGGATCATTTCCCTCTTCCATTTATCGATCAGGTTTTGGAGAGGCTGGCAGGTAAATCCCATTACTGCTTTTTAGATGGATTTTCTGGATACATGCAGGTTCATATTGCACTAGAGGACCAACACAAAACCACATTCACCTGCCCATTTGGCACATTTGCTTACACCAGGATGCCATTTGGTTTTTGCAACGCTCCGGGCACCTTTCAGAGGTGTATGGTGAGTATATTTTTTGACCTTTTGGAGAGTTGCATAGAGGTGTTTATGGATGATTTTACTGTCTATGGTTCTTCATTTGATGCATGCCTAGAGAATTTATCTAAGGTGTTACATACGTGCATCCAAACTAACCTTGTGTTAAATTTTGAGAAGTGTCATTTTTTGGTCACAGAGGGTATAGCCTTGGATCACTTAGTCTCCAGTCAGGGTATTCAGGTTGATAAGGCTAAAATTGATATCATTGCTTCTCTACCTTACCCCACTTCTGTGCGAGAAGTGCGTTCCTTCCTTGGACATGCAGGTTTTTACATGAGATTTATACAGGACTTCAGCAAGATTGCATTACCATTGTCCAAGCTTCTGCAGAAAGAGGTAGAGTTTGTTTTCGATCAGCCTTGTCAGCTAGCTTTTCAGGAGCTGAAGCGGCGGCTTACCACCACACCTATTGTTCAGCCACCTGATTGAGAGCTTCCTTTCAAGCTCATGTGCGATGCATCCAATTATGCACTTGGAGCTGTTCTAGCTCAGCGGGTTGGGTGGCTTTCTCATGTAATAGCTTATGCTTCTCGCACATTGGATGCAGCTCAAGTTAATTACACCACTACTAAAAAGGAGCTTCTAGCTATTGTATTTGCTTTAGATAAATTTCGTTCATATTTGCTAGGCTCTAGGATTATTGTATATTCTGACCATGCAGCTTTGAAATTCCTGTTAAAGAAGCCCAATGCTAAACCCAGATTGATCAGATGGATGCTTCTCCTTTAGGAGTTTGATATTGAGATCAGAGATAGGAGTGGTACAGAGAATTTGGTAGCAGATCACTTGAGTAGGATTAAAGGGGGAAATGTTGATCCTTTTCCGATTAAAGATGATTTTTTTGAGGAACAGTTGATGCAGTTACATGATATTACTCCTTGATTTGCTGATATTGTGAATTACCTGGTTGTAGGTGTCTTTCCTACAGATGCGTCTAAAGCACAGATAGCCAAACTAAAAAGTGAGGCTAAATATTATGTTTGGGATTACCCTTATCTTTGGAGATTTTGCAGCGACCAAGTGATTTGAAGGTGCATTCCAGATCAGGAGATCCATTCTGTGCTTCAATTTTGTCATGGTTCACATGTTGGAGGACATTATGGATCATATAGGACAGCTAGGAAGGTGTTGAAGAGTGGGTTTTACTGGCCTACCATTTTCAGAGATGCACATCAATTCTCCAGCACCTGTGAGCAGTGTGAGAGAGCAGGGATGGCCATTACACAGAGACATGAGATGCCCCAGTAGCCGATCATTTTCTGTGAGGTTTTTGATGTTTGGGGTATTGATTTTATGGGTCCATTTCCTGTATCTTTTGGTTACACATTTATTTTACTAGCTGTAGATTATGTTTCCAAATGGGTGAAGGCTAAGGCCACCAAAACTAATGATTCTAAAGTTGTTGTGGATTTTATTAGATCTAACATTTTTTGCAAGTTTAGCCATTATCAGTGATAGGGGAATCCATTTCTGCAATAGAAGCATGCAGCTTTGCTTCATAAGTATGGGGTTGTGCATTGAGTGTCTACAGCTTATCATCCCAAACTAATGGGCAGGCTAAGGTTTTTAACAGGGAAATCAAGCAGATTTTGTAGAAGATAGTACACCCCAATAGAAAAGATTGGAGCAAATTTTTGGAGGATGCTCTTTGGGCTCATAGAACAGCTTACCGGACACCGATTGGGATGTCTCCTTACAGGATTGTGTTTGGTAAAGCATGTCATCTGCCTGTTGAGATTGAGCATAGAGCATATTAGGCGGTAAGACATTGTAACTTGGAGTTTGAACAAGCAGGTATGGAAAGGAAGCTTCAATTACAACAACTTGAGGAGCTTCGTTTGGAAGCCTATGAGAACTCAAAAATATACAAGGAAAAATTCAAACGCTTTCATGATAGACATATTTTGAGAAAGGAGTTCAAAGTGGGCCAACAAGTGCTTTTGTTCAATTCCCGCCTAAAACTTATAGCTGGTAAACTTAGATCTAGATGGGATGGTCCTTTTGTTGTTACTAATGTGTTTTCCCATGGTGCAGTTGAAATTAAGAATGAAGTCACCGGTAGCATTTTCAAGGTCAATGGACATCAACTCAAGGAATTTCATCAAAGTCCAAAGTTGGAGGAGGGAGTTCTTTCCCCATTCTGTATTCTTTGAAATTGTCTTTGTTGTTTGGCTGCATTGAGGACAATGTAACTTTTAAGTATGGGGGGAGTTGCATGAAAACTTGTATTGCTATTTTTGTTTTCTGCAGTTTTTGTTTGCTGTTTTCATTTTCTGCAGTTTTTGTTTTCTGTTTTTCATTTTCTGCAATTTTCATTTTCTGTTTTTTGTTTTCTGCAGTTTTCTGTTTTCCATTTTTTAGTTTTCTGCTGTTTTTCAAATTCTGCTGTTTGTGCTTCTATTTTTATGTTCTGATGATGTTTTGTTGGAGTTTTCATCCTTTCTTTTTAATTTCTAGATGTAGGAATTGTGAAAGTTGTTACACCATTTTTAGTTGATAGGTTGCAATACTTGATATGAGTCATTTTTACATTTTTTGTTGAGCAAGTTGCTTGAATATTTTGAGTTTGATTCATTAATGATAGAATATAAATTTTGTGAGAATTTTGAGCATATTTTACTTCTTTCTTGTGTGATTTCACTCATGTTGCTAGATTACCTTTTGTTTTGCCTTGTATCTTTTTGAAGTTTCTTGTCACATGCATTATTAATATGATTTAGGCCTTTCTTCAAATTGTAGCTACTTTGCCAAATTGACTTACCTTACATTGATTCCTTTTGTTTACCCCCTTTGGTCCTTTATAACCTTTCCTTGATTTTAGCTCATTATAAGCCATATAGTGAAAAACCATGATGTCCCATAACCTTAGGGATTATAGGAGCTTTAGAATTATTTTGGGAATGAGTTTTTAGTAAGTGTGGGGGTGCCTCTAGGAAATACTTATATATTATGGATATTGAGTTGTTTGGTATTTAAAAAAAAAAAAGAAGAAAGAAAGAAAGAAAAGCAAGTAAAAGAAAAAAAAGTATATATATAAAAAAAAATGTGGAAAACCATTGGGGTTAGGAGATTTTTTTAGGGGTATTCTTTTTGCTTATTTAAACTTATTCCCAATTGCTCCTCTTTTCTCTTTGGTTGTTTAAGCCTAAATGTCTTTTCCATCTAACCTTTACCTTGGCCACATTAAAAGCTAAATAAAAGTCCTTTTGATCTTTAATAGCATATGTTTCAAGTTGTGGAAATTAGAATCTTGTCAAAGCTTGATTGTGCTAGTTTTCATGTTATGTTGAGCGTAAATACTAGTCGAAAATATTTGAGAGTTTAGAGCTATACACTATTTGTGAGGTTCTATCATTTTTGAATCTTTCTTTATTTTAACTTGCCTTCTTGCTTACTTTTAATGTCATTTGTTTCTCATTGATTGTTTGTTGCCTTGATTCTAGAAATGTTTGTTCTCTTTCTTTATTCTTTGCATTGGAAATTCATTAGAAAGTTTTGCCCTGGAGTGCAAAAGATTAAGTGTGGGGGTATTTGATAGTCATATTTTAGTACATCTTTCTCTCCATGTTTTTGGTTTAATTGAGCTTCATTAGTGCTTTATTTTGATGTGTTAGTTTAGATTTGTGTTAGTAAGTAATTTAGGATTTAAATATAAATCTTTCTTAATTCCCACCATAATTTCTTATTTTCACATAGTTTCTTGCAAAGACCATATCTAGAGATACACTACTTGGAATTGGACAAAATTGTGTCCCTGGAAAGAAAAGACAGAGATCTACAACTTCTCTGTTGGGAGAAAAGCCCAGTTCGAGCATCTTCAAGTCCAAAATTGCGTCACAATGAGAATTGTGTTGTAGTGATTGAGATCTTGATTTGGTTGAATTTCATATTTTGTTTCGTTATAATTATTCCTTGTTCTTTTCTTTTCTGTTGTTTACAATTTAATTCAAAACAATCCTTCTCTAAGCTAATCTGAAATCACATGAAGGAACCAGAAACAGAATGTATCTTATGTCCTTGTGAGATGACCTAGGTTTACTCCTTGTATTGCAAAATTTTTAAGAAAATCTAGTTTGTTTGATACCATTGTGACGTGGTTATCAGTAAACACTCCAGAGGCTTCACGTTAGGTGCTGTGCTAAAGTGCTTGGGCATGTTCACTATGACTTTTTAAGAGTAAATACGCGCATCACCTTAGGCTTACATGCAATGGAAGTAATCACTATTAAATATGAGAGTGCTCACTACAGAGAGTGAATATGCAAGTTAGAATTAATAGTGATTACTTTTGTTCAGGAAAGTGCTTACTTTCAGGATGAGCTTTTGTTTTCTTACAAAAGGGATTGCCTTAAGCCTGAAAAATATTTACCATCCTACTGCATCAAAACTTCCTTGACTTTGTGCAGCATTTAGCCCCCACAATCACAATCTCACCTGCAAAAATGGGAATTATGCAGAAAAAACCATGTTAGGTGATGCAGCAAGGTACCAAGATAAGGAAGTATCAAAATAAAGAGGCTCAAATGCATAAGACGAGCATTTATTGCAGAAAAATAACTAAAATTCTTGATATCATTGTGAGTTGCCTCTCACACAGTGCTTCTTTCACTAGCTTGACGTATGAAGTGAATTACTAAGGCCATAGGTTGTAGGAGAGATTTGTACATGGTGAGTGCAGTTCAATCTCCTCAACTTCCTCCAAGGTAACTGAATTTTGCAAGAATGGCTTCAACCGGTGTCCATTCACCATAAAGCTTTTGCTAGTGGAGTCACTTATGATTTCCACTACACCATGCGAAAATACCTTTGTAATAGTGAAGGGTCTAAGCCACCTTGATTTGAGCTTTCTAGGCATGAGTTTGAGGTGAGAATTAAACAAGAGAACCTTTTGACCAACATAGAATTCTTTGCTTGAAATCTTCTTGTCATGGTATTGTTTAGTCTTTTCCTTGTAAATTCTAGAGTTCTCATATGCCTCAAGACGTAGCTCTTCCACCTCTTGCAGTTGTAATTTCCTTTGTTCTCTAGCTGAGTCATAATGGATGTTGCAAGTCTTTATTGCCCAGTAAGCTTTATGTTCCACCTCAACTAGTAGGTGGCAGGCTTTTCCATAGACTACCCTGTATGGTGGCATTCCCAAGGGTGTCTTAAACGCAGTTTTATATGCCCACAAGGCATCATCAAGCCTGCAGCTCCAGTCTTTTCTATGGGGCTGCACTACTCTCTCAAGTATTTTCTTGATTTCTCTATTAGAGAGCTCAGCCTGCCCATTTGTTTGTGGGTGGTAGGCAGTGGAAACTTTGTGCATAACTCCATATTTCTTCAACAAGACATCCATAGTCCTATTGTAGAAATGACTTCCTTGATCACTACTGATGGCTTTAAGGATTCCAAACCTACAAAACAAGTTGCTACAGATAAAATCTGCAACAACTTTAGAATCATTCGTCCTGGTGGCCTTAGCTTCCACCCATTTTGAGACATAATCAACAGCAAAAAGTATATACAGAAAACCAAAAGAGGAAGGGAATGGTCCCATAAAATCAATACCCCAGACATCAAAGATGTCGCAGTATAGGATGGGTTGCTGGGGCATCTCCTGTCTTTAGGTAATTACTCTGCCTGCTCTTTGGCATCTTTCACAGGTGGAATATGCTTGCCATGAATCCTTGAAAATGGAAGGCTAATACAGTCTTGAATCCAATACTTTTCTTGCAGTCCTCTGGGGTCCTTGATGACCTCTTACAGCTAAGGCATGACAAAACTGTAGTATGGATGGGATCTCTTCACCAGGAACACATCTTCTAATGACTTGGTCACTGCAGAATTTCCATAAATACGGGTTATCCCAAACATAGTGTTTGACATCACTCCTTATCTTATCCTTTTTAGCTTTTGGTACACCTGCTGGAAAAACTCCTGCAGCAAGAAAGTTAACAATGTCAGCATACTAGGGTGCCTGTGAAGTATACAACTCTAAGAGTTGTTCATCAGGAAAGTCATCTAAAATTGGAATAGGGTTAGGAAGTCCCTCTATCCTGCTCAGGTAGTCAACTACTAAATTTTGAGTTTCGCTTCTATCCTTGATCTCTAGATCAAACTCTTGAAGTAGAAGCATCCATCTAATAAGCCTAGGCTTAGAATCTGTCTGTTTTAGCAAATACTTCAAAGTAGAGTGATCAGTAAAAACTACAACTTTTGACCCTAACATATATGATCTAAACTTGTCCAATGCAAATATTATGGCCAATAGTTCTTTTTCAGTTATGGTGTAATTACATTGTGCTGGATCCAAGGTTCTAGAAGCATAATAGATGATGTGAGGAAACTTACCAACCCTCTGAGTCAACGCAGCCCCCACTGCAAAATTGGATGCATCACACATCAATTCAAATTGTTTGGTCCAATCTGGGGGTTGGATGATGAGTGTGGTGGCCAAAGCTTCCTTAAGCATATTAAAGGCCTTTTTGCATTTGTTATCAAAATTGAACTCAGACTCCTTTTGCAACAGCTTGGACAGGGGAATGGTAACCTTGGAGAAATTCTGGATGAATCTCTTGTAGAACCCTGCATGGCCAAGAAAAGCACACCTCTCAAACACAAGAGGGGTAAGGCAGTTGTGCAATAAGATCAAGTTTTGTAGGATCTACTTCAATTCCTTTTTCAGATATGATATGGCCTAATACTACACCCTGCTCTACCATGAAATGGCATTTTTCAAAATTTAGTACAAGGTTAGTATCAATACATCTTTTCAAAACTTTTTCTAAACTAATCAAGCATGTAGAAAAAGATGGGCCATACATAGTGAAATTGTCCACAAAGACTTCTATGCAATGCTCCACTAAATCAGAAAAAATACTAAGCATGCATCTTTGAAATGTGCGTGGAGCATTGCACAGGCCAAATGGCATTCTCCTATAGGTAAAAGTGCCAAAAGGACATGTAAAAGTGGTTTTTTCCTGGTCTTTCAGATGCTATGCAAATTTGAAAATATATGGAAAAACCATAAAAAAAAACAATAGTGAGACTTACCAGCCAACCTTTCCAGCATCTGATCAATGGAAGGCAATGGGAAGTGATCCTTCTGGGTCGCTTGGTTAAGCCTCCTGTAGTCTATGCAGACTCTCCAACTGTTCTAGACTCTGGTGGGTATCAACTCATCTTTTTCATTCTTCACAACAGTGAGTTCAAATTTCTTTAGGACCACTTAGATTGGACTGACCCAAGTGCTATCTAATATAATGTAGATAATCCCAGTTTGCAACAACTTGGTGACTTCCTTCTTCACCACATCTAAAATGATGGGACTTACCCTTCTCTGAGGCTGCCTTACTGGTTTAGCACCCTCCTCCAATAATATTCTATGCATACAAAAAGAGGGGCTGAGTCCAGGAATATCAGCAAGAGTCCAACCTATAGCCTTCTTGTGCCTCGTTATCACTTCTAGGAGTTTCTCCTCTTGATCAATATTTAGCTTGGTGGAAATGATCACTGGGAGTTTCAATGAAGGGTGCTGCACCAATCATTTTGGGAAGACCATTCTTAAAGATTGCAAGAACGGAAATTGATGTGCATGCCAGGACACTCACTATAGACTTTGGGGACAACATTATGCGATTCAATATTCTGGACACAATGAAGCATTCGTTGGAAGAACACTCTATTTTCCAAATTAATTTGTTGGATTATTTGATAAATGATCAATTTTTTGAATTTTTAGAAAAGGATTTTGCTCTTAATTTTTCAGATTTTATAGACAATTCCATTTGTGAATATTGTAATAATTCTTTTGTATGTGATAATTGTATTTCTGACTTTTTGAATATAAATTCTGTAACGTCTGTTATTGAGGAAATTGGAAAATCAATAGTGGAAGAATGTGATGTTTTAAGTTCAGCAAGTACAATTGAATCTAAACCCTTTGATTTGAATGTTGCAAAAATTTCTTCTACTGAAAGTGCCAAGTTACTTTCCTCTGTGGAGCAACCTCCCACACTAGAGATTAAACCATTGACAGAACATCTGAAATATGCCTATCTAGAGGCAAATGAGAAACTCCCAGTGATCATTTCCATCAAGATGAATATTGATTAAGAGGATAAACTCCTAGAAGTGATAAGGAGGCACAAGAAGGCTATAGGCTGGACTCTTGCTGATATTCCTGGAATCAGCCACTCTCTTTGTATGCATAGAATATTATTGGAGGAGGGTGCTAAGCCAGTGAGGCAGCCTCAGAGGAGGGTAAATCCCATCATTTTAGATGTGGTGAAGAAGGAAGTCACTAAGTTGTTGCAAGTTGGGATTATCTACCTATATCAGATAGCACTTGGGTCAGTCTGGTCCAAGTGAAAATATTTATGCAAAACGTGAAAATATTCTGTTCATCATCATACATCCGGTGCAGCCAGTTCCTTTAATGTTCTTTCATTGTCCGCCAGTTTTTCAAATTCAGATTCTAAAGAATGAGGTGATGAATAGATAGATGAAGGAGATGAAGGTTCCTCAAAATATTCAGAATTATGTCTATGTAATCTACTGCTACTATGAAATGTCCTATCAATCTCTGGGTCAAGTGGATACAAGTCTCCAGGATTCGATATGGTCATGCACTAGAAACTAACGACAAGGAATGAAAAGAAATAAGTTAAATGGAACAACAAAAATGGAGAAAAATTCAGATGACAATTATGTAGAAAACTAGTATCTAATGGCGGTAAAATGAAGCATTAACACTAAACAACAAAACAGAAAGAAGTTAAAAACATATGGCACGAAAATATGCAACACACTAGCACAAATTCTGTAGAATTATGCAACAAAAATAGAACAAAATGCAGAAAAATTAAAAACAAAACACTAAAACAGAGCAACTAACAAGTTCAATGCAAAATTAACACCAAAGTCCCCAGCAACGGTGCCAATTTGATGAATGGATAATTTTTGTTTTGCATAAAAGATTTGTTGTCAACCTTCATTAAAATATGCAGAAAAATTTATGTAGTCTTGGATGCAAGCCTAGGTTGTCTCCAATGACTTTGGTTTGTAACATACACTGAACATGTTGTAAATATTTACTATGAAAGCAATTAAAACAAGGGGGTTTTTTGTGTGATTCCAATTTTAATGTAAAGGCAAGTGATGAAATTAATGAATCCAATCAATGAAATGTGCAATCCTTAGTTTGTTCATGTAATTCTATCCTTATCCCTCTCAAGATTCAATACTTTTCCTCTTCCTCTGAATTAGGGTAACTCAAAAAGCAAGAATTAACCTCAAAGTCCCATATGAATTAAGCAATTTACATGGGCTCCAACCCTTTTCCCTAAGATTATGCAACCTTAGAAACTAACTTAGGATTAACCAAACCAAGTTAAGAATTTCATTAAAATGAATTAATTAAGCAATGTCCCCTTTTTCAAACATTAATTCCATTCAAAGAGTTGAGAAATATAAATTCATAAAGGAAAGGGAATTATATTGACATTCATACCCAGGAATTCAAGAATCCATGAACTCACTAAGGATTACAAGAAAGTTTAGCCCTCCATGAGGATGGGTCTTAAAAATTTGAGATGAAAGCAAAAGAAATTCAATGACATTAATGCAAGAATTAAAGGAAAGTGAAGAGAAATTGTAAATCAAACCCTAAGATTGGCCTTGGCTATCACCCAAGGATCCTAAGCTCTGCAAAATGCTCCCAAAGTGGCAAAAGAATCCAAAATTTTGAAAAGGTCCGTACCTTAATTTCTGAAAATCTATATATACTAAGTCTAACATGGCCCCATAGTGATGACTCTGTAAACAAAAGTGTTTATGCGCAGCAACTTCAGATTTTTTTTCTTTTTGGAGTGATCACTCTCACTTCTGAGAGTGTTTACACGCAGGGCTCTTCATCCTGAAACTCTTTGGAGTGACCACTTTCACTTCTGAAAGTGTTTACGGGCAGGTACTTTGAATCTGGAGCTTTTTGGAGTGATCACTCTTGCTTCTGAGAGTGATTACGTGCAGGCCTGGTGGTTCTCTTTAGCTCTGGAGTGATCACTGCTACTTCTGAAAGTAGTTACTCTGGCCTACCTGTTGGAATTAGCTCCCTGGAGTGATCACTATGGTACCTGAGAGTGATTACTCTCAGTTCATATTTTCTCCAGAGCCAAAAATTCATGAAATTTGTCTAGAATTTCTTACACAATTATTCAAATGATCAAAATTACAAAATATATTCACAAAAGTTAGTGGAAATAAGACAAAAATTAAGAAAACTATAATATTTGACCTAAATGAAGTTTTTATATTATTTACAATCTCTAAGTCTATTTTTCATATTAAAATTCTATAAAAAGCTAGATAAAATATCTATAAATTGTGAATTCATCACAACCCCAAACTTAAACTTTTGCTTGTACACAAGCAAATCAAAACTCAAGAAAATTGAGGGTAAAGGGTTGGAATTATCCAAAAAAAATTCTCAAAATTTTCATCCCAATATTATACCCTAATTGGCACTTCTAATATTTCCAAAATCATGGATTCATTCAACAAAGCAATCACACTCATATCAATTATTTTCATGCAAAGTCCTACTAAACTGAAACAAAAATCCAGCAAGGTTCCATACAATTTACACAATGCAAAGAAATCATCTAGCTCATAGTATAGTGTTTCACTCTTCACTTGTTAATGTTTCAAGCTAAGTGTTTTCCCTCAATTCATGCATTTTGCCTCATCCTACCACATGCTTGCCCATATTTTCAATCTCCTTTGCCTAGATACAATGAATCAGCTATCATAAGGGCTTTGTTAGTTACAAATGTGGTTAGATTAGGTTCAATTTATTTTTTTATTATCAAGGAAGGGCAAAAGCTCAAGTGGGTTTATAAGAGGAAGGAATTCTTTTGAGTGAATGAGTACAACAACTAGAATGGAATGCATTAAATGATGCAGTTAGTGATATTCAAGCACTTTTTCACCATGTTTTTCATTATTTTGCCTTATGTGGGAATTTCTTTTTCCATAAAAAATGTCTTTCTGTATTTCTATATAAATTTTTTTTCTTTTTCTTCCATTCATTCATTTTTGTAACTTATTGGAGTTTGACAATCATTCTTTTCTTCAAATTCAAGCATTTTTTTTACATGTACTATTGACATGTATAATGCTCACCACCCCAAACTTGAGATCTTGCTTGTCCTCAAGCAACTACAGTCATAATTAGCACCCCAAACTTAGTTTCTTGCAATTACTCTTGGCGCAACTCAAAAGAAATACCTCTTTTAAGGGAAGAAGATTATGTTTGCAGACTAAGTTTAGCAAAAGAAAGGTGTGTAGAACAAGGGAAATTTGGTGGAAGGGTGTTCTAGGGTGGGTATGTGCAAAGAAGGCCTCAATAATCTAGATGAAAAATTGCACAATGCATATTCAATTAAGAAATAGGGCAAGTTCTAGAGGATAGATGCAAAAATACATGTAATGTGCACACAGAAAAGAAATTTAAGGCCCAATTCTCTACCATGGTAAAAGATGATAATTACTTAGCTACATGTGAGTACAATTCACCTTACAAGAAACTATATTTAGTATAGGGGCGGTAATTATTTACAAAACAGAGAATGATTGAGTTGAATGGGAAGTGCAATCAGAATATAAAATCAGAATTAGAAAATTGAACTTCATAAAAAATAAACAAACAAAGAAATTGTTTTTGTATTTTATCTATGAACTATGCAGGAAAAACAAATTAAAACAATGTGAAACAGAGGCAAAGAGATCACCCCCTTTCAGAGTCACACTCAGAGATCAATTTCATGCTCCTCTTGATGTTACTGAGGGCATTCTCTGCATAAAGATGCATAGTGGATTCAGCATAGAGTATAGTAATGAAAATTAAACTGCAAATAGTATATATGAAAGCGTGGATTCATCAATAATACGAGAGTCAGGATAGATGAATGAATGTGATTGCAATACAGGTATTGCAACGACCCAAGGGGTGTACTCATAATATATGTATTGTAACACCAAGTTATTGGTCAAGACTTAAGTATTATGACATGCTGCCTTATAAAAAGGTGTGGAAAAGAATGAGAAATGTTGGTGGTGAGTTTAGATTGCTCATAGATACACTAGGGGTATAGACTAGAGAAGATTTGAAAAATCTTGGGGAAATGAGGGTGGTGAATGCTCAGTGTGAACGAGTGCACATTGATTTACTGAAAATGAAAGTATTCACAGGCCACATACTCATTTCTTGACGAGACTCCTGATTATACCTTTGCTAAAAAGGGCTGGAGAGGCACACGTGTATCCATATTGCTGTAGTAACCAGCAGCTATCTAAGCTGTGAAGTCCTCAAGGGATCCCGTGGAATTGAATGTGAATGTGAAATAAATGTGAAAGTGTGATGTGTATGAAGTAGTACAGAGATTGTACAGTTGTAATATACGCATTGTAACATGTCGATTGATGTTGTCATAATATATGTGTTATAATACATCGATAGTCATAATATATGTGTTATAATACATCGATATGTGCGATTAGGACACATGTATTGTGACATATCAATTGACATGGTATAATACATGTATTATGACATGCTGATTAGTAGAAAGATACATGATTTGAAGTGGTGAACATGATTGATTGTTTGTCCTGTGTGCTCCTTTGTGATGGTGATTTGGTGATTGAGTGTCATTGCTGATACAAATCCATGTAAAATAATATTTCTAGCATTTTGTATATAGCCATGTAATTATCTTGCTCTTATTAACCAGAGATTTAGTGGGACGGGAGGTACTCACTCTTACTAATATTTTCAGGTGATGAAAGTGAAAAGATAAAGGTGTTGGGTCTACCCTAGGATCATAATTCAATGGTATTGGAAGGAAGACTGCTTTATAGGAACTAAAACTATTTGAGAAATTGTGTTGTTTTATCTAATTATAATTTGTGTTGACCAAAATTTGTAAATGACTCTAACGTCAAATTTTAGAATTTAAATCCTTGAGTAAATTTTAGTTGTAAAGAATATTTTGGAAATGTTCTTAGTGGAAAAGCCAAAATTTATATTTATTCAAAATGAACTAAATGATTTGCTAGAAGTAAAGTTTTATTTTATTATTTCAAAGTTTTACCCTTGGAAGCTTGACTCTGTTTTTTTTTTTTTTTTTTTTTTTGAATCTTATGAAACTTTCATAAGAAGGAAAAATAAAAGAAAAATTTGTCTTTATTCTACTATTAATTCCATGAATAAAATTAAATTTATTTTCCAATTGCCATAAAAATACATTTATTCGAATAAAGAAAAGAGGATGTTACAATTCGTAACTCTATTCTATATATCTTTTCATTACCAAATTCGAAGCTTTGTTTTGCTGTGATTTTCTGATTTTTGTATTTTATTACTTTTGTTCTCAAATAATTCAAAACATCTCCAATATTTGTTTGGCTCAACTAGTTAGTAATTTATGAAGTGATACTGGAGAAAATATAATCCCTGAGGACGATACTTAGGATTCAAATTGAATTCCAAATTTTATTACTTGCTACTGTAACACCTTAATTTTAAATTTCTGAATAAATTTATTTTCGTAAAGTTTAAAGTAGTAAAAATTTTCTATTCAGATAATTGTTCAAGCACAATTTCATAAAATATTTCAAATCAGAAATTAGAGTACAATTTGCATCATTACTTGCTATAGGACTTAAATATACATCATATTTTAAAAATAAAATTCTAAGTCCTATAGCAGTTTCATCCTTCATTCCTTCAGGGGTCTAGGTGCTTATCGTCTTGGTTATCTGAAAAATAAACGTAAGGGTGAGTCCTTTACACTAGTATAAACACACAGACGAGCATTAGACTCACCCGAATCATTATACGTAAATTCTAATCATATTAGGAGCATACGTCAACGACCATCATGCATCCAAATTTTCAATCAGCATAGGTGCGCTCACTGTGCCAATTACAAATCCACACATTTACACAAACACACATGCGCTCACTGCACGTAGCCATGCTCACTGTGGCACTGTGATCACAAATTCCTGATGCTCTTAACCTCAGGGACTTACTCATTTATACCATGGATGGTCGCCCAAATAACTCCCGCTCCACGGATACAACATGTGCAATATTGAGCCCTCTAGGCAAAGGTATTAGTCAGAGGCCGAGTCAGGAGGAGAGTGTGTGGCCTGTGGTGCACCCACGCTCACTGTTGGTGTCACCACTACCCTCTCTGAACCATTCATAGTTTCCACATTCAAACACGTCACAATCACATCCAAACATACCATCAAACTCATTTTCAACCATTCAAGTTATTCAATCATTCACCCATAGCATGCCAACACAAATGTACAATCACATTTTAGTCAACATTAATCATATTCTCATTTCTATCACATGCAACATGGGTTTCTCACACAATGCCTACCACATTCAACTTATCACACAATTCACACAATGTGTCGGAGGTTGGACACCTCCGGACTCAACCCAACTCATACAGTCCATCAAGATACATAACCTCACCTCCTATTTCTATCACATTACCATATTCATTCAAATAAACTTATTCTGAACAAAGGTAACTAGAGTAAAGTCCTCCCCTTACCTCAAAATGAAGGCCCGACACGAAACGTTGATGGAATCGCCGCCCCACATAGATTTCATCCCTAAAGCACATAGTAATCTCGAGGAAACTTAGGGGGAACTTCAGAAAATGAAGGAGAGGACGAAAACCAAAACCCTAACCATAGAACTTACCTCCAAAGACTCCAAACGTATTTCCAACCATCAATCAAGCTCCTAAACATCCTTGGAGGGCTTTTAATCAGTATGAATGGGTTTGAGTAAAGAGAATCATGAATGAGAGAGGGAAATCATGAAAATAACCCTCTCCTCGAACCCTAACCCTTCAAATACCCCTCTGGTCGCAAGACTCTCGCTGCAGAGACATCCTTTGTCGCTACAACAAAAAACTTAGATAAATCTGTACTCTAGTTTCTGCAGAATCTCGCTACAGCGAGACCCTCTCGCTACAGTGAGATTGCACCCATAAATACACCCTAAACTGTCACTATGTTGCTATAGCAAGACATTTCTCGCTACAGCGAGAAAGCGACAATCGCATGCCTTTCTCCCAGGGACATCTCGCTACAGCGAGAATGCTCTGCACCAGGACTTAACCTATTTCTTTCAGTCTAAATTCCAATCACACACACCTATACATACATTCACATATTTTCTGTATTCACACACACATTCCCATTAACTAAGGCATGCTTATATCATCATTAAGTCAATCAATACACCAACACGTGGCAAAACACGCATCCACTTATATTTACATACCATTAAATCATATTACTAAATTTGGGGCGTTACAACTACAAGTACCTAGTATACTTGTTAGTTAGTGTTCTCTCAACTTTGTAACATTCTTCTCAAGAGCTCAAATCTCATAGATTTTGTCCAAAAATTCCTGCACAATTATTCTAATTAGCAAAATTACAGAAGATAATTGTAAAACTTATGTAGATTGAACTAAATTAAGAAAATTGAAATTAATAACAAAGTTAATATTTTTATGTTATTAACATTTTCTAACTTCATTTTTTTAATAAAAAATCTATTAAAAAGATAACTAAAATATTAACAAAATGAACATTTAAGCATCAACAATACCTATGCTTAAATGAATGAAATGACATTCAAGCATCAAATAATACTTATGCTTAAATGAACATAACAATATTCAAGCATCATGCAATATCAAGCTTAAATATGATCCATGCTTAAACCAATGAAACAACATTCAAGCATCAATCATTCAATGTCTTTTGTTTGTAAATTCCTTATAGAGTAATTAATTGATTATTCAACATTTTATTACGGTTGAGATTGTGAGTTCCGTGTCCGCAATTTAGCTAGTGTCATAGGTACATCTTCTCCCTTTATCAGAGACAGAACATAAGTATACAATTCTCATTTTATGATCATTACCAGCAACCCGCACCCAAACCAATCTTGGTATGCTCTAGTGTTTGTCAAGATTGGCTAGCAAAGTTTTCACTGCCTACGACACAAGTTAGCTCCTGTACCATGGCGTATTCAACCTATTTCATAATCATAAACACAAATAATATCATAGCCCATTAAGCATCCAACAGGTACATTATAACATCTCTATTTCAAGAGAACAATCAATCACATGGACATGGCTAACAATCAAAATTTTTCAGATTTCATGAACTAACTTGTAAAATTCATAACTAATTCGATACAAGTCCAAACATCATGACACCACCAAAGTTTTATTCCTTTAAATGTCTACTATAATATAAAATTACATTCAAAATATAAAAGCTTCCAAAAAATCAATCAAGTCTCATTTTACCTCTGTTATTCTTAGATCATTTCACTAAACAACAAGTATATTGGAAAATTCGTAATAAATTCAATTCTCATCCAAAACACATGTGACTAATGAGATTATTTTCTTTATTATGTATATTTTTATATAAAAATACTTTCAAAATCAAAATATTTACAGACATCAATTCATGCTTTAGTTTCTCAATACATGTCACAGGTTAGCATAATTCAGCTACAAATTATTGGAAAAATCATAAGTCACTCAATTCACCACCAAAAATCATGAATCTAGTGGCATTCTTTCACCTTGGTTATATAGTTTCACAGAAAAATACAAGCAATAATTCATCACTATTACTCACAACAACTTACTTCTCAAAATATGTTAAATAGAAAAATCATAACTATTTTATTTTAAGTTCAAAATTAATCAAACAAGTGAGGATATTTTATATATAGTATCTATTTTAGTTAAAAATAATAGTAATAAAATAACTCCATATATATATCCTTAAAAAAGAAATCAAGTTTCTCAGGAACATGCACAAAACATTACTTTCATATAACAAAATCTTGAGAAAATCATAAGTATTTTGTTTTAACTCCAATTTGAGTAAACTTACTCACCATGATTTACTTATGAAGTCTAATTTTGTACAAAAATATAAATAAAATAATATCATGCATGAAATTTAAGATGAAAGGAATTTAAAGCGAGCCATTCTAAGGAAATCATTTACACATAGCATAATATTCAAAAATTCATATCTAATTCCTTTCAAATCTAAATCAAGTGAAATCAGTAATAAATATTCCACTAAGAAGTCTATTTTCATAAAAAAAATAAATATAAAATAAAGCACAATATTAAAATGAAATTGAATCAAGACATAATACTCCTAGAATACTATTTTCATGTAGCAGAAACTTAGAAAAATCATAACTAATTCAATTTAAATCCAAATAAAGTAAAATAAATGAGTAATTTCTCCTAATTCAGTCATCTATTCAAATAAAATATCAATAAAAATTTTTAGAAAAAAATCCTTGTAATGATTTTAAAGTTACAGTTTAGTCCCAATTTTACGTTATTTGCAAAAAAGTCTTTTTCTCAATTTTTGGTAATTTTTAGATAGTGTAGCACGTTTCTAATGAGTTTATGGGTCTTGAATAATGTCTCTACAAGTTCTAAAATATTCTCCTGGTTTGACCACACACGTGGTCAAGTGTCTTGCACTTTTAAGGTATATTTTGGTCCATAATCATAGTCCATCATCATGTCAAGATTCAATCATTCAAATTTATTCTTAGATCTTTATTTTTATCATATTTCTCATATATTCCAGAGGTTACAAATATGTTCAAGGTTTCATAGGTCCTCCTCATAGTCATTTTTCATTTTTAGTCCATTTCTTATTAAAGTTTCATATGAAAATCTTCAATAATGTCCTAAAAATACTTTTTTAACTCCAACATAGTCCAAACCAAAGAGAAAACCATAGATCTTACTTAATTATTCTCAAATCAAGTCACACAACATGGATCAAAGAGAAAAATTTCAGAATACACATTTAGAAACAATTTTTTTTTTTTACAGAAAATCTATATTTATTCCATGATAGAAAATTCCTAAAGTCCATCTAATCAATTTCCAAAGCATAAATCCACATAAATATATCATGGATTTATGAAAATAATACATAGCAACCAAAGTCATCAACAAATTTCTATTAAAATACTATTTTTAGTTAATTTCGATTTTTATGCAAAACTTCCTATTTTTGCTATTTTAGTGGTTTTCTTGTGTATTATTTTTTTCAATCACTTTTTCTTTCATATGTACACTAAGGCCACAAAATTTTCATCATATAAAAAGGGTTAAAGGCTCCCCTTTTACTAAAAAATTCATTTAGCAAAGTATTTCCTAAATTTATGAAATAATACTCTCGCCTTACTTGATTTTTTGTTGATCGTAGCTTGATCTTGTGAAGTCTTCTTTCTCTCCTTCTCTTACTCTTTTCCTCCTCTTGAAGTTGATATTCCACCTCCTTTGGTCTCCTCTTTAACAGGATCAAGGCCTCCATCAAGAAAGTTGGTTGCTTTGTCGATTTTATGGGGCTTAATGTCTACTTTAGGACTTTTATGGTAAGTTGATGGATGATTCAACTTTGTGGAGGAGTTCAAGAGATGGATGTGAGACTGATTGTAGAAATGTTTGAAGGTTGATAAGTTTAGAAACTCAACCTTCCTTACTTGATTGCTCCATTCTTATGTGAAAGTGGCCTTCTTTCTATGCATGGAGTTTTAAAAAATTTTGGCTTCTTTCTCTCTCTCCCTTGGCCCCTCATGGTTGCTCCCTCTTGTTGAAAGTGTGGAGATTTTAATTTGGGGTCTAATTGAGGCTTCTCTCATAAGCCTAGACATGACCATCTTTCTTAATGCCAAAATTTCTCTCCATCATGACTCTTGTCATTAGATTCCTCATCCAATTGTACTCAAATCCTCTTAGTTGCTTTCTATTTATTTTATTTGCTTTAAAATGTATCTTCTAGTCCCATTTGGCTAGGGTAATCACAGTTCCTAAGTTCAAAATTGGAGGAAAATTGAATCTTGCACCTTATTCAAGCTCTTAATCATGAAACCTTGACTTGCCTTCCTTTCTTATTGGTTACTTCGTTTCAGCTTCTTCCATACTTCAATTACTAGTCAATTGAATTCTCTTTAAAGCCAAGAAAACGTGCAAATTGAATTGGGTTAGGTAGGTTACAAAATATGCAAGTTTTTAGCATAAAATAGGCCTTTTTTCACATCATATTGGACTGTTTGTGAGGAATTTGGTTTAAATTTTATACTTGGATTTTTAGCTTGATTCTTCAATGTCCATAATTCTATTTGATCCAATAACTTATCATAAAAATTTCAGAATTCATCTCATTCATTTACTTATCTAAAAGCTAAGTGTTTTAGGAATATTTTAGTCATTTTAATCAAATTTTTTATATTTATTTATTTTATAATTTTAGTTCTGTATAAATCTCTCATAATTAATATAAAACTATTCTAAATAGTCTAAAATTGTTAAATATTTTTTTTGGATATTTATTTCTTTTTTTATTACCTAATTTTTTATTGATCGAATCTATTTTGATAAATTTTGTTAAAAAAATTTAGTTATAAAAACTCTATACTCTATTTAAATGAAATTAATATAATTCAACAATTATTTATAAAGTAAAAAAAAATTGGGGTGTTACTTTGAAACAAAGTCCTACTTTTGATTAACTTAATCATGCAATATTGACTTTCACTGACTTATCTTTATTTCCCATTGGTTCTTCCTTTCCAGCTGGGTTAAGGCATTAATAAAACCTTGACTTATCTTTCAAGAATAATTAGCTGTCCAAGTGGTTCCCAAATGGTCTTGGATTGTTGCCTAAGTTTTCACACAATTTGGGTCAAAATCAAGTTAATTCAAAAATTCTTTTGCAAGATTTTTATGCAATTTTTTCTTAGGCTTTTAGGGCTCCTCTTTACACATCCAAGGTTCAATTACCATTCTAAAGCCTATTTTGAACTATTTCTTTGTTTTGATTAATTTTGTAACCTGTATTTTCAATTCCTATTTTTGTCTCTTCAAAATTAATAAAAGTGGAGCATTTGCATTTCTCTCACAGCACTTTGGAATTAGGAATGTACTGATTCAATACCACGTGAAGCATGTCCAATGAATGAGATTGACATCTCCTGTATCTAGATCCCCTGCAGTTTTTATATCCATTTTAGGTGCCCCGTGAGTGGTCGCTGATTGGTCAACTACGGCTAAAATTTCAATTGGGTGGAACCAAAGAATCTCATAATTCTATTTTAATATGCGAAAACGAAACAGCGGCAGTGAAGCTGTTCCCATCTATGATCCATCCCTTTGGCTCACATCTACAACCGGATTTTCAGATATTTGTTTGCTGTTAAAAAAAATTATTATACTTTGACATTAGTTTTCATTATATAATATAAGAGAAAAATACATACTGACGCTTATTATTATTTATATAAGATTCATTAGTTTTATTGCCCATTTCTATCTCACAATATAATATGAAGATAAAAACTAATTTCATATAAATACAATTTAATTAATTTTTATAAATTTTATTGTTTACAAGAATAAAAAATGAAAATTTGAATAAAATTATAATAAATTTAAAAAAATAATACCAAGCAGGAAAAACTTTACTACCATAATGACATTAGGATTACTTTCGGAGGAGAAATCCCATTTTTCAAAAAGAAATATTAAATTTATGAAATAATATTATCTGAATATTTTTTAACATTAGAGTATCTAAGTCTATAAAATTAAAATTACTATGAATCCTGACTACGAAGACATCCCAAATAATTGAAGGATCTTTTCCCCTTTTTCATAGCTTGTTTAAATCGCATTCAACATTGTCGATACTATTCAACGAGCGCATGGCTCTCTGATTGCTAACACGCCAAAAAGACAAAGGACCCTTTAATAATTTGTTTGAAAGAAAACAAGAGCAGCACCAAATGAAGTCTGAATAGGCGTGACAACAATCAAGCACTCAAGACATTGGGTTTAGCACCAAATTTTATTTGAAGTGGCATGGACCCACTATTCACGTTCACACATACTATAGTAATATAATAACTAATTCAAATCCTCTCACGCTGAACAAATATTATATCAGATAGAGAGAAAAATATACAGTTTTTATTAAATAGAAATTAAACTTACTAATTAAAATTAATAAAAATGTCCTTTAAATAGTGAAATAGTACTTTACTATATTCCTTGCTTTGCATTCAACCTTCACCGCCATCACAGGATCAGTGCGGAGACGGAGAAGGCACAACATAAAGCATCCCCAAAGCAACAACTGCTCAGATCTTACCATGCCATCTCACTTATGTGTTATGGTTGAAACATTGATATTGATTGTTCTAGCACAAACAGTTGTGGGAGTGAATTCACTTTCAGAAGCTGATAAGATAAGCACTTTGCCTGGGCAGCCACAAGTCAAATTCCAGCAATATGCTGGTTACATTACAGTAGATGAGAAGCAGAAGAGAGCTTTATTTTACTACTTTGTTGAAGCAGAATTACAACCAGCTTCTAAGCCACTTGTTGTATGGTTAAATGGAGGTATATATGTGCTGTTATGGGTAGAGGTGCTTTTGTTTTAATTTATCAAACGTAGGTTGGTTCAAGTGAGAAAGGAATTTGGTTCTCCATAAGTAAGGAGACTCTATGGATTTAGATACCATTTATGTTATTACTTTTCTTTTCATCTTTTGTTAATCTGGATGAAGCTTTTATATTAATTGGAAGCAGTTAATAAGGTGCTTTATGGTTTTTGAAGGGCCTGGTTGTTCCTCTGTTGGGGCTGGAGCTTTTGTTGAGCATGGCCCTTTCAAACCAAGTGAAAATGGTCTTGTGAAGAATGACTATAGTTGGAACAAAGGTAATTCAACAACTCTGCTACTCTTAATTTGTAGTTCAAAGTATGCTAACTTGCAAAATTTCTTTGTTGCAGAGGCAAATATGCTGTACGTGGAATCTCCGGCTGGTGTCGGTTTCTCCTACTCTGCCAATAAATCTTTCTATGACCTTGTGAACGATGAAATAACAGGTTCTTCTTCCACTTCATTTTGTGTAAAATAGCTTTTAAACAGTGCCCAGAGAATCATAATTTAGTTATTAGTAAGCTTGATTGAAGTGCTTAACAAGTCTTATAATTTAGTTTGCATTGAAATTAGCCTTAATTACCCTTTTACTCTCTCTAATTTGGATACTCGTATAATTTTGCTCTTAAATTGTTTTGCGCTAACTAAGTCGCTGTAGTTTTAAAATTATAGATATTTGATCCTTCATCAATTTTTTTTCCGACTTTAAATCCTCAAATTGCTATTTTCTATTGAGAAATTTGAAGGTTTATGATAAATGTGGGATACAAATTGATTTTAAAGGTTTAGAATCATAAAATTTATAATTTGAAGAGGAGAAAGTTTGATGCTATTTTATGTATAATTAGATGTGTTGCTTAATATTTTTTGGGAGAAAATAATTTAATTAGTTCAACTTATAAATATTCTGATTAGAAAGCAAAATTTGTGGACTTTAGGTAGTAAAAACTTATAGGGAGACTAAATTTGCTTAATGTAGTCCAAATTAGAGGTAAAACTGCAATTAATCCTTGAAATCATGATATCATGTTTTTCAAGATCTGATGTGTTTTCCATGTCATACAGCAAGGGATAATCTTGTTTTCTTACAGCATTGGTTCACTAAATTCCCAGAGTACAAAAACAATGACTTCTTTATTACAGGGGAGAGTTATGCAGGTAATATATATCTTTGTGGTAAATGAATGATAATTTTTATTTGGAGCTACTGCAGTAGGATAATGCATACTTCGTGCTTGTTTTCAGGTCACTATGTACCCCAACTTGCACAACTCATTGTTCAAACCAAGACAAAATTCAATTTGAAGGGAATAGCGGTGAGTACCCAGAAGAGAAAATTTTGATAAGAGAAATGCTTGCAGAACACTATTTTGAACACACTCTTCGGCTCAATTATTGATCAGTTTTTGAAAAAAAACTATTTTGAAACATCATGGTTAATTCGAACAGAACAATTTATTCATAATGTTTTATATTTACAGATAGGGAATCCTCTTCTGGAATTTAACACTGATTTCAACTCCAGAGCTGAGTTTTTCTGGTCTCACGGACTAATATCAGATTCAACCTACGAAATCTTCACTAAAGTATGCAACTATTCCCAAATTAGGAGACAGCATCAAAGTGGGAAACTTACCCCGGTTTGTGCGGGAGTAAATAAACTAGTGTCATCAGAGGTTAGCAGATACATTGATACATATGATGTTACTCTTGATGTCTGTCTATCATCAGCAGATCAACAGGCTTATGTTCTGAATAAATTAACTCAACTGGTATGCACATGCTTCATCCATTTTCTGACCATCTTAGTTCTCTTTTGCTTATTTTCATTTGGTTTTTTGCTTGCTTTTTCATCCATTGTATAGCAAGAGGGAGCGAAGATAGATGTTTGTGTGGAAGATGAAACTATCACATACTTGAATAGGAAAGACGTGCAGGAAGCTCTCCATGCTAAGCTCGTAGGGATCACCACATGGTCAACCTGCAGCGAGTATGTTTTTTTAGCCTTAAAGATGCCATAGCGCTGATTACACAGCCTTTGTTTCTTTCTGATTTATATCTAAAATTTAGTTTTTGAGGTTATTGGTAGCTGATGTTAGACACCTACACATTGGTGCGTGAATTTTAGAGCATTTTAATTTCACTTGGAGAATGAACAAAATAGAACGTTCCATTCCATTTTATGTGCGTGCCATAGGCTCGAAAACAGGGTCAGAGTGCATAAAAATATTCTTTTGTATGAGACAACTGGGGAGCTATTAATACATTCCCTTTTGTTACAGTGTTCTCAATTATGACATGCAGAATCTAGAGATTCCTACCATTTCTATTATAGGGGCACTTGCTAAGACAGGTATCAGGGTTCTGGTATACAGGTAAGAGTTTTTTTTTAATTTTTTATTTCATTTATTTTACATATTTTCTATCACCAACATCGTAATTATCTCTTTGCATTCTATCATTGTTTTCATCAAGACAAACCAATTTTAAGTAAGCAAAGCAATTTCTCTGTCTACAGTGGAGATCAGGATTCAGTCATCCCACTACTTGGGACACGATCCCTTGTAAATGGAATAGCCAAGGAATTTGGATTGAATACTACCGTGTCCTATAGAGCTTGGTTTGAGGGAAGACAGGTTAAGACTTTCTCTCACTTGGAATTTAATTTTTTGAAATATGTTAAACGTAATTTTAAAAAGTAAATTATTGCTTAAATTGAAAATAATAATACTATGCGATTGACTTTTAAGATTAAATTTTAATAATATATTAAATAATTTGAAAATTTAAAAAAAAAAAAAACAAAAAAAGAGATAGTACAAATATAATTTTGTTAAGGGCTTCACTGCATTTTTATGTGAAGCTTCAACTCCACCTTTTGGTGATATTTTTATCAGGTGGCTGGGTGGACACAATTATATGGAGACATGTTATCATTTGCCACTATAAGAGGAGCAGCTCATGAGGCTCCATTTTCACAACCAGAGAGATCATTAGTGCTGCTAAAAGCATTTTTGGAAGGAAAGCCTCTTCCGGAACCATTCTCTTAAAGAAACTCACCTAATACCGATTATTGTCATTGGATCCCCTTTCACTTGTTATCAACATTAATACTTCTAACTTTCTGCTGTTCTTTCTTTCCGCACAATGAGGAAATGCTACATGTACTGCCACATACCATAACAAAATATATTTGATCCTCCGAATGTTCCAACTAATTTATTGGTTTAACTTGTAAACACGAAATTTGATTTTAATATTATTTAGAATTTGGTATTCACATACGTGGGTAAGCAACATTACTAGTATGGTATCCAAGGCAACGGAGAGCATTTGACTAAAACATTCGCTTTCTATCCGCCACGGGATTTGCTTAAATAAAATTTTTAAACATATAAGGACAAAAACTTTTTAAGAATAAATATTGTTGATGTATTATTTTAAATAATTTTTCATTCTTATAAATCCATTTTAATGAATGAAAAAGAAATGTTTTTCTAAAAGACAATTTTATAGCTCCACTTTCATTCACCATTATATGGTTAAATTATACATTCAATTTCTAAACTAGACACTTGTTTACAAGTTAATCTTTATAATTAATAAAGTTACATTTTAGTTTATATACAAGTACTTTGTTATGTTTTGGTCTTTGTCATTAATAATGTTATTGTAATGTCCTTACTTTATTATTCAAATTATGTAATAATTTATAATAAAAAGAGGAAAATAAAATGAATTTTCAATATTGTAACACCCTAATTTTTTTTTAAAATAGAAGAATTATTTTTAAAATTTCTTTTAACTTTAGCTCGAACAAAATTTTTTATCTCAAACGAGAATGGAAAAGAATTGTCCATCTATATTTTAGCTCAAGTGAAAAATGTCTTGCTCAAGTGAGAATGAGCGCAAAAAATTGGAGCTCTCTCGTGGATTTTCGCTAAAGTGAGAATAGTCTCACTCAAGCAAAAATATTAGCAAATGTGCAGTAGATTTTGTCTAATTGTCTCACTCAAGTGAAAATCCTTGAGAAAAAAGGGTATATAAGTAACTTTAATGTTTTAAAACTTGTATTATAAGTCAAGCAACCATTCCTTCTCTCACACTCTGATTCCACAATTTCCTTCCACGGCTAAAACACATTGAGAACTCTAAACCACTTTCAAATTTGAACTTGGATGTCTTTTTTCTCATGATGCCAAGTAAGTTCCTTGAAACTTAATCTTTCAATATCACTTATATTTCTTCATTTTCTCCTTTCTCAAAAGTAATATACTTTGAAATATATAGGAAGAACTTGGTCTTTGGATGATATCTTCCATAAAACTCTTCACAAATCATCTCATCAAGGTAAGGAGAGCTTTATCCCATCATTAAAATATTGTATATATTTTTTGCTCATGAAAGTATAATAATGTAATGCTTTACTTCATAAATTTATGTTTAGAATTAGATTTTTGACTATTGTTAAAGTTGATGATGCATGTTTGATTGTTCTTGAGTGATTGAAATGTGTTTTCTTGAAATATATACAATTTGGACTTAATCTGAAGGTGCTTGATTTAAGGACTATTATAACACCCTAATTTTCATTTGCATTTTCTTATTTTTAGAATGAAAGAATTTTTTTAAAAGAAGAATAAAAGAATATTCCTTTTAGCTCAAGCAAAAGTTTCTCGTTCAAGCAAAAAAGGATCATATTTTCTCACCTATATTCTCACTCAGATGAGAACTATGTCGCTCAAGCAAAAATTCATAACAGAAATGGGTAGCTCTCTGCCATGTTTTCTTTCAAGCGAAAATACTTTCACTCAAGCGAGAATCCTTGAGAAATATGGGTATTTAAGTGATTTTGGCTTTCTAAACACACATATCTCAAAGCAAGAAACTATACTAATCTCTTTCTCAGAGAAAACACCTTTGAACTCTAAATCTCTTTCAAATCTAAGCTTGGATATCTATTTCTCTTGATTCCAAGTAAGTTTCCAGAGCGTAGCTCTTCTGTTTCACTTTTATTTATCTATTTCCTCTTTTCATAATAGTACTCTATTCTGTGATGTTAGGAAGAGCTCTAGTTTTTGGGTGGTATCTCTGGTCAAAACGTGAGCTTTCCTCTAAGATCTCACGAAGAACTTAGTCTCAGAGACCTATTTCCATGTAAGGAGAGTTAATCCTAAACCTGAAGTTCTATTTTTATGTTGTAGCTTGAAAAACTCAAAATACCCTATTTTAAATAGTAGATCTAAAGTATTTTCTTGAAAATATAATGTTAAAAATCTATCTTTGGCATGGAAAATTTATGGTTTAATTTAAGAATCACCTAAAAGAAAATTTAATGATAACAGTTATGAACGAACAATGTTTTAAGAAATTTTTATAGGCAAGTTACTCATGATATTTATATATGTACTGGTGATATTGTGAATTATTATTTTTGAATAATATATATGTTAGATAATGAAAAAGTAGAAAATGTTAAACTTTAGGATAGAAGATCTCACTAAGACCAAGAGAGTATGATTCCTGGCAATATACTAATGAATTGTACGATTGGTTTGAGTCTGAAGGTGTCTGACCTTTGGCACTTTGTATAAAATTGTATGATGATAGGTTTCTTTATTCCACTAATATGTGCTTGAATAAGATCTTTGACTGTTGATAAGTGTCATTCCATAGTGGTTTTTGGTATACATTTTGGCATTTATTGGGTCTTTTTTAACTAGTTTATACTTCAAAGTCCTTTTAATTTGATGCAATTTACAAGTCAATCCAATTAAAGTCTAGCTACTTAAATGTAGTAGTTATTTACCTTTGTTTATGTGATTATATGAAGGCATTTGATCATCTTTTCTTGTGTCAAATATTAAGGGCAAGACATTATGGAATGAAGAGTGAAAAGAAGAGAAGCAAAGTCCCCAAAACTAGCAACTCTTGCCTGAGCGAGCTATGGGTTGCTTGAGTGAGAACATCAAGATACAAGGTCTGCATTCTGCCACGTCCTCGCTTTAGCGAGAGTGAGAGGAGAAGCTTGCCTGAGCGAGATAATTTGGGACTTTCAAAGCGCTTTTGTATGAATCTCGCTTGAGCAAATCATTTCTCGCTTAAGCAAGAATTTATTAATTGCCCTAAATCAGAAGAGCCCAAGAATAAGGGAGAATCAAATGCCATTAACCTAACTTAGTTTTGGGAATGCAGAGCAAGTGGAGGACGTGAGAAGGTGGCTACACAATTGAAGAGCTAATTTCTATCTGTCATGACTCCTTTTTTTTATAAGAAACCTAGAATATAATTTCTACATCTCTTACTTATTTGACATAGATAGATAATAGAGATTATAAGTATAAAATTCACTTCTCATTCAAAATAAAACAAAGCTCCTTACAACAAATATCCAACAGAATAACATAATATTATATTTAGTTCATAATACTAAAAAATACACCAAGTTTTTACTACATTATTCCCTCTATATGAGGTCTCAAAATATAATGAAAAGGACTTTAATGCAAAATTACTTGACTTCAGCTTTCTAACGCTTCTCCACTGGCTCCTCAACCTATGAAGTAGATGTAACACCTGCTACATCTGCTTACGTACTACCGTAAGATCATTGCAGTACACACGAACACAACAACATAAACAAAAATGCAAGGGTGAGCTTACCAAAAATAAAATAAAATCATATATATAGAGCAAAATATTTCTCATAACAATAGTCCCATGCATTTCCAGTCCATCTAATGCACAACATGAAAATGGTTTCCAACTAGTTTCATAGCCTAAATAATCCAAGAGGAACCAAGCTGGTCCGGGAGCGACCCATTCTGGTATCTAGATCCAGATAGCACATCACAATAGCTCAGCATGAACTTACCGTTACACATCTACCCACCTAAACATGTAACTCAACTCTATAATGATGCAAAACATATATCTTAACATGATGCAGCACTGCTAAAATTGTTTTAACAGCTCAGCTAAGACAAGTTTATAATAGATTAACCAAAATCTTAGCATTTTAAATCGATTAATAGCAGTTACAGGTTAGAAAATAACTTTTATTCAAAATATCTAACAAAATCATATCAAAACTTCTTGTATTATTAAACCGTTCAAAATATAGTTCATAAGTTAAAATAAGCTCCCCTTACCTCAAAACAATGATTTACACCAGATCTACCAAATATTACTTCTTTTAAAGCAAGATTCACCAAAGATTCAGCTTTAGAATGAAGTTTCTCTTCAAATCCTTCAAAATAGACATAGAATCTCATATCTGGCGAGAAATCTAAGTTTAGCATGAGAAAAGATGGTGAGAAACCTTTGAGAAGCTTGGATAGAAGAGAAGATATGAAAATTCCAACGTGTGAATATAATGGGAGTGCATCGTAAGACCTTGGTATTTGTTCAAATTATATTATGACTAAAATACAAAGTTAGTAACAGATGAAATCCAATCCCTTGCTTTTATTATTGTAGTAAATTTGTATTTTATCATCTCATCTTAATTTTCACGAATCTAACTAATCAAAGCCAAACAATTAGTTGTAAATTTGTGAATATTTAGGATTTATTAATTTTAATTTGGATTTTGGAAATTGTTTAAGTATAAACACTCCCCGTGGACATAACAATCTCTTATATTATATCAAAAACTTGGTACACTTTATAAAATATATATATATATATATATATATTGTGATGTCCCTAATACAGACTCAATAGCCCACCTGGGCGCCTCGCACCTTTATGCAAGAAGTGGCATATATGCATGCTTAGGTAGGTAATTTACATGTAGCGAATAAGAGAATTAATGTGTATTACACATTTGCACTTAATAAATCATCTTAGTATTCATGTATACAAAGTATATACTTGCGGTATTAGTATACGACAGTTGGTCATAAATTATAAATCATACATATAAATGTACATGAATACTGAATAACTCTTATCATTCATAAGAACACATATGGAAATCCTCTTCTTTCTCAAGCGTAAACCATGGTTTGAAAATAACACCATCATAAGTAAATACGTAAATGATCATTTATACAAATTAATCTTGATGTCAATAATAAAAAAAAATATAATAATTGATACTTATAGAACACAAGGTACAACTCAAAATAATTATTAACTCTATTTAAGCCTAAGAGCAGTCCCAACACTATAACTATACAAAGACGAAGCTCCCAAAACAAAACAATTAGAGGGAGTGAACCCCTCTAAAGAATTTGACCATACACCTTCAAGGACTTAACGAGTTGGACTTAAGGTCACCAACGCACGGAAGATACACTGTCGTGAGGCTGGATTGTAGAACCACGTGTCTTCCTTTAATACTAGGGTCCACGCCTTGATTTAGTCTGGTTCATCTACACACACACATAAACACACAGAGCAAACAAGCAAACAAAGAAAGATACAAAACATACAAGAGGGTGAGTCCATGTAACAGATAGAACAAGTCAAGTCACACAACAATCCATACAAAGGGTTTATTCTCAATCACATCCATAACACCTAATACCAATCAATCTAATAAATCAAACAACATAACATAGCCAAACATATGCTAGATGATGCATGATACAAGTTCCATATAAAATTCACTCTTTATTTAGTCACATGATGCAATGCATGGGGATCCCAGTCACTTGAAACATCATCATCATCAATTTCTTTCATTTATCGTTAGAGGTGGTCGAAGGACTTCATTCCTTACTCCACATCACATTACAACACAAGTTTCATAAAAATAGTTGTCGGCAACACATGCCAAAGGCATCCTCTGTTCAAGAATGGACCTACCACGACCTTGGTAATGCTTGCTTTCATCAGGATTAGTGAAGGTTTACTAGCGAATTTGCCCGGTCATGCTAGCTACTTCATGCCATTGGGGCAATCCCCCCTCACTACTCCCAAGGTTCTTCCCTTAAACCTGAATACTCCGTATTCCCTAGTTGTGCCAAACAGCAGCCTCGACAACTTCCTTAGCACATGTCATGATGCATGGACAAACAAATTAATTAATTAGCCTAACATATTTCATTATTACTGCTTCTTCATTCAACTTTTTCTTTTTTTCTTTCAAAATATATCACACTCAGGAACATCATCACCCATCTGGGTGTCAATTATTACACACACGTCTTTGTCGACAATCGTACACATTCATTACCATCCATTTCTCATTGAGGTTTTTAGTCCTTGTACAAATTCAAGGATCAAGTCCATAACATATAGAAAAACTTTAGTAAAAACACAACACTTTTAACATCTCCATTAAGTATTAAACCATTTATAAATAAAAAGGAACCAATCATTCCAAAACTAGATTGTGGCTCAAGCAATTGCAAATGTCTATGTATACATGTGTGTGTATTTATAAGCCAACTAGTAGTTTAGGAGCTAATAATATTTTGCATATTTTACCGGGTTGAGTGGGACACTTTAAACTTGCAACCTCAACATAATTCTGTAGAGATCTCAAACTATCGTCACACCATAATTTCAAAATTAGAGGACCTTTCTCTTTCTACAATTATACACTTTCATTTTACACACACCAGTGCATGAGCTTATATACTCAAATTAGAACTCATTCTAAGAGTGGCAATCACATACTACAAGGTAGGACTACATACACCTATTAAAATCATCATGCTAACTTAATAAATTAGAAATTGATCAAATAATTAAATTCTTCCAATCCAACGAAGAACACCAATCAAGCAACACCAAAAGACATTCATTTTCATGATGCAATGTAGAATTTGGATGTAATTAAGTGCAGAAACTGCCCCTTTTATGCAAAATTAGGTGGATGCAATACTGTACTAAAAATGTTTCTTTTAAGTGTAGAATTTGGCATACAACGTGTATTAAAAAGTATGTTCTTAGGGTAGAATTATCTATATACAAAATGCAAAAAATAAGAGAAGAAGTCATTTGGTGTTAAGACGGTTAGGTAATAGGGTGCAGCATGCAAGGTGTACTAATACGCTAAATAGTTCATTCTTTCATATTAGAAATGATAAGTAGTAAAATGCAACATGCATTTTGATATTGTAACTAACAAGTGGACAATTGAAAAGTTAGATTATACTATCAACTAATTTAGAAGACCTCAATATATGGCATAGGATTTATAGATCAAGTGTGTAAATTTGTGGTACAAAAATATTAGTGACTACTATACAGAGATGTAGTAATATCATTGTTGAATCATGCGAAAATATAGAGGTAATTTCATAGAATAGGAGTATTGTAACGCCCCAAATTTTGTAATATAGTTTGATCATTAATATAAGTGTTTGCGTGGAGTTTTCCATGTTGTGTATTTATTATATATGTATATATAAATATATGTTGTAATGAGGGTATATGTATATGTGGTGATGTAGACTGGTATGAGTGTGTGGATGGTTGGAATTGGACTAAAAATTTGGCTAAGTATTTGGTGTAGGGTGTTCTCGCTGCAGCAAGAGATGATCGCTGTAGAGAGAGGGCTATGGGAGGAAGGCGTGAAACTGTCGCGTGTCATACAATTGGAGAACTAACTAGAAAGTGTACTAGGTATGTAGCAAGTAATAAAATTTGGAAATCAATGTGAGTCCCAAGTATTATCCTCAGGGATTAGGTCTATCAATTACCACTTCACAAATCAATAACTAGTTGGGCTAAACGAATTAGGAGTGTTTTGAATCATTTAACAAACAAAAACAATAAAGTGCAGAAATCTGAAAAACTTTGCCTTTTACATTTGGCTTTGTTCCAGTGCTTGCTTTAGATTCAGGTCTTTGTTCCACACTTATGCTTTCACTCTTTTGTGGAGCAGACCAACAGACACTTGCAGAGTGTCCCATTTTCCCACAAATGTCACATGTTGGTGAAAGTTGAGGACAATTCTTTTTAATATGAGGTCCACCACACTTGAAACATTTTAGTGGCCTTCTGAAAGAACCAAAACCACCACTATTATCTTCTTGAGATACAGTCCCCTTCACTTGAGACTGATTTGGACTAGAGTAAGGTCCTCTAGAAAATCTTGGAGGCCTTTGGTCTTGCCTCGTAGGACCATCGATTCTGGTATCCACCGTCTTACCCTTATTATTGGCTTCAAATATTCTGCATTTACTCACTAAAGTGGGTAAATCTGTCAGCTGGAATACATTAACGATAACTCGAATATCTGGCCTTAGCCCATGTGCAAATTGAGCACATAGATCTTCCTCTCCATCATTATGTTCATAGTGAGGCTAGTATTTCATCAATTCATGAAATTTAGCAACATATTCACCTACAGACATGTTTCCTTGTTTCAACTCAAGGAACACCCTAGCCTTCTGTTTCTTTAAATCTCCACCAGTTCTCAGCTTCTCCACTCAGCATATAAGTAGGATAAGTTACCTTATGCTCCTCTCTACATTCCATGGCATAGAAAATCTTCTCCACATCTGCTATCCACCTCTGAGCTCCCTCAGGAACAAACTTTCCTTCAAATTTTGGAGGGTTATGCCTAGTAAAAGAAGAAAGTCCTCTATACTCGGCTGGTTCAGCCTCCTGGTTATGTGCCAAAGTCTCTAAGACTTGGGTCACACGCTCCAGGAGTTCATTTGTAGCACCAGCAGGTCTACCTCTACCAGTCATAGCTCTAATCTCATAAAAAACTCAAATCTCTTATTAATCTATCATTCACATACATATAGATAAATCTAGTGCACATAATTCACATCTAACAAGTCATATTAGCAAATAATCATTTCATATTCTAGTATATCTATTACACAACATAGACATGTTAGTCCCATACCCCAGTCTAGTCTGGATGAACTGCTCTGATACCAAAATTGTAACGCCTTATATTTCTTTCCTCAATATATGATAAATTTTCATAAAAATTTAAATGGTAAAGTAAATTTTCTTTCAAAAACTCTATAATAAGAAAGAGACATTGAAATGATATAAGGTTCATATAAGTACTTTTAGAAAAACAAAGATTCTAAAATTTTCATCAGCAATAAAAAGAAATAGTAGTTTTACAACCGTATCAAAAGAATGCTATAGAACTGAAAATATCCATTACATAACTCAAAATAACTAAGTCCTATAGCAGTTCTCATCCATCCATGCACTGTGTGCCTGGTACTATTCATCCAGATTTCCTGAAAATGTTGTGTAAGGGTGAGTCTCTACCCTACCACTCATACATCACACATATTCATCACAAAACACATCTTGTCACGATTAAAGAAAACATCATGGCATTACATATCACAGTGTCATATAAATCACATTTTCATCTTAAAACATATGATATTGCACAGATTCATAATTTCTTTTACTTTTATCCGCACTTACCACGTCCTGTGGCCACAATTATCCGATGCCTCTATCCTGAGGTCTTACACATCCATGTAAATAGTCACTGGATGGCCCAATGTAATACGGATACAACGCATGCAATAGACGGCCTCTTAGCAAAGGTAATGGTCAGGAGTCAAGTCGGGAAACGAGTGTTTGGCCATGTGGTGCATTCGATGTGTTAGGAGTGATGGACGTGTATATATATATATATATATATATATATATATATTAGTTATTGTTATTTATATAAATCTAAATGTATATATATATATATGTGTGTATGTGTGTGTGTTGATTTAATTGATAATGATGCTTTTGTGTGTAATAAGTGTAACATCATGTGCTTTGTGTCATGCCTATAGTATATCATTGAGAAAAATCTATAGTACTTTGTGAGCAGAAAGAAACCGTGTATGTATAGTAGCCCTTGATGTCAACAGTGACATCACGCTGAAGTCATTAGCGACATCATGCTGACATCATCGCTTATGTCATCGGTGACCTCAGGCTGACAACATCGCTTATGTCATTGATGATCTCACGTTGACATCATTGCTTACATCATCGGTGACATCACACTGACATCATCGCTTGCATCATGATGACATCATCACTTACATCACGTTGACGCTGAAATCATCGCTTGCATCATGCTGACATCATTGCTTACATCACATTGACGCTGACATCTTCAAAAAATTTTCTATAAATAGGGGGCTTCACATGAAATTTTCATTCCTATCCAAGGTTCTCAAAGGTTCCAAGGCTATAGCTCGCCATTTTCTCTCATAACTAAACCTCCTAAACTTAGATTTCTCTTCAGATCTGTAATTTTATGTCCGTTCTAAAGGATTTCAAGTAAGTTTCTCTAAGTTTGAAGTTAGATTTACCATTTGTTTCTCTTCTTCTTCTTTTTCTTATAGATGTTAATGATGTTCTTAGGAAAACCTCCGTTCTAGAGTTAAATTTTCGGTTAAATCTTTGTAAAAGCTCTGTTTTGAGGTAAGGGGGCTCTACTTTATTATTTTGTTATGTTTATTACTTGTATTCTCATAGATCTTGTCATGTATATGATTATATGTGGAATAATTCTTGTTTTATGAGAAATAATCGGTGAAAAGTGAGAATAATTGGCTATTTATGTGATTTTATGATGAATACATGATGAAAATGTGATATTATGTTCAAAGAGGGCATGATAAGGTATATTGAGGATGGTTGATATGATTTTTATGATTTTGTGATATGAAATATACAAAGAGATGGATGTTTCATGTTTAAATATATTGTGTTTTATGTTAAAATGATGTGTCTTGTGAATATGCCATGGTTTGATGGATATGATGAAAAGTATGTGAAAATATAATGAAAAATATGTGTGAACATGATAAATGGCATTTGTAAACATGTGAATAGGCTCGAAAGAGTATGAAATGAAAAAGGATATGATGTAAATAGTTATAGAGATACACTAAGGAGTGGAAAATGGAGACGATATGGGATATCTTGGGGAAATGTAGGGTGGTGAGTGACATTCGGGATTGTGCACGAAATATTATGTTTGAATGCACCACATGGCCACACACTCATTTCTTGACTTGACTCCTGACCATTACCTTTGCTAAGGGGCCGTCTATTGCATGCGTTGTATCCGTATTGCATTGGGCCATCCGGTGACTATTTAAATGAATGTGTAAGACCTCGGGATAGAGGCATCAGATAACTGGGGCCATATGGCGCAGTATGCACGGATAAAAGTAAAAGAAATTATGAATATGTGGAATATCATATGTGTTGAGATGAAAACATGATTTATATGACACTGTGATATGTAATGCCATGATATTTTCTTTAATCGTGATAAGATGTGTTTTGTGATGAATATGTGTGATGTATAAGTGGTAGGGTAGAGACTCACCCTTACACAACATTTTTAGGAAACCAGGACGAATAGTACCAGGCTCACAGGCGTGGATGGATGAGAACTGCTATGGACTTAGTTATTTTGAGTTATGTAATGGATAATTTCAGTTCTATAGCATTCTTTTAAAAATAGTTGTAAAACTACTATTTCTCTTTGTTGCTGATGAAAACTTTAGAATCTTTGTTTTTCTAAAGTACTTATGAATTAATGAAATTTTTACTCTATGAAACTTATATCATTTCAATGTCTCTTTCTCATTAGAGAGTTTTCGAAAGAAAAATTTATTTTACCATTTAAATATTTACAAAAATTTATCGTATATTGAGGAAAGAAATATAAGGCGTCACAATAAGTATATGGACGTGTGTATTGTGTATATGCATGACTGGTTGGGCTAAAATGGGCTAAGTGCCTAAGTGCAGGGCGTGTTACTGGGTTGTTCTCACTGCAGCGAGAGGATTCTCACTGTAGCGAGGAGGCCCTGGGAGGAAGGACTGAAACTGTCACTTTCTTGCTGTAGCGAGAGAGGTCTCGCTGTAGCGAGAGAGCGACAGTTTGGGGTACATTTCTGGGTGCAGTCTCGCTGTAGCGAGAGGGTCTTGCTGTAGTGAGACTTTGCAGAAACCAGAGGGTGTGTCGCTGCAACAAGGGGACCTTTCGCGACCAGAAAAGGATTTAAGGGGGGTTAGGGTTTCGGGAGAGTTATTTCTCCCTCTCCCTTCGATCCTCTCATGGCCAAAGCCCTATTCCATCGATTAATTTCCTCTAAAGCCGTTCAGGAGCGAGATTGGAGCTCATATTTATGTGGGGAATGCTTGGAGGTGAGTTTTAAACGGTTAGGGTTTTTGTTTTCCTTCCCTTTCTCTGTTCTTAGTGATTTTCAGGGTTCTCATGGAATTCTTCCATGTGTTTAGGCCGAAAGTCATGTGGGGATCATTTCCGTAGTTGAGTTCGGATGTGGGTCTTCAATCCAAGGTAAGAGGGGACTCTACCCTATCTCAATGTATTATAATTATTGTGTGTTTTGATGATTAATGCAATGTGGCTGAGATAGAAGATAGAAATTGTGTGTTTGATGGAAATTGATACGCAATGTGATGTGTGATAGAATAATTGGACCTCGTAAGGGTGATTGTGTATGATGGAATTAATGATATTGTGAATAAATGAAGGCTGTGTCATACGTTGTGAAATGAATGTGGGCCTAGTGCTGTGTGCCGTGTTTAAGTATGATTATTGCATGCGTGAATGGAATATGTATTTGAATAAGGCGTGTAGTGTCATTATAATGTGTTGTGAATGGTTCAGTGATACACTGGGGATGTGGGAGATGAGGACAGTAGAAATACCTTAGGGAAGAAGGAGTGGTGGTGGCATCAACTGTGGAACGGGTGCACCATGGGCCACACACTCTCTTCCTAACTATACCTTTGACCATTATCTTTGTTGGGCGACCCGTGATTGCCCACGTGGTATCCGTGAGGTAGGGGTAACTGGTAACTATTCATGGTGTAAATCTGTGATCATAGTGCTATAGTGAGTGTGGCTGTTGTGCGTATGCACGAGTTTGTGTGTTGTGCTTGTGAATATGAAATGTTACGTGTGATTGTATTTGCTTAATGTATTGGCAATGTGCTGGAGGTGAGACTCTATGCTAACTGTGTGTTTTTTAGTAGTGTAGAGTACTTATCCTTATATTCATTTTTCAGGTAATCAAGACGATCAGCACCGGACTCAGTGAGGGGGTGGATGGAACTGCTATAGGACTTAGGATATCATTTTGAAAACTGTTGTATTTGAATAAGTATTATAGCAACTGTTTGATATAATTTGTAACCCCTTCCTTTATTTGAAATGGTTAATGAAACTTGAATTAAAAATGAAAATTTTATTATCTCAAAAATTTGTGAAATTTTTTATTTATGAAAATTAAATTTAAGGTGTTACATGGGGCTGTTGATGTGAGCAATATTATGCTCTCTATATATGATTTTTTTACTTTTGTAAGGTTATCCTTGCATTTTTGTCTATGCTATTGTGTTCGTGTGTATTGTAATGATTGTATAGTGGTATGTGAGCAGACATAGTGTAACGTCCCCAATTTTTAAGATATTGTTGATTATTAATATAAGTGTTTATATGGATTTTCATGTATTTATGTAATATATATATATATATATATATGTAGTAAGGAGAATATATGTATATGTTTGGAACTGGATTGGAAATTGGCTAAGTGTCTAGTACAGGGTGTTCTCGCTGCAGCAAGAGGGCCCTGAAAGGAAGGCTTGAAACTGTCGCCTTCTCGTTGTAGCGATAAAGCGACAATTTTGGGTGCACTTCTGGGTGCAGTCTCACTGCAGCGAGATTCTACAGAAACTAGGGTGTAGTTTCCCTTAAGTTTTTTGCTGTAGTGATAAGGGCATCGCAGTGAGAATGTGTCGTTGTAGCAAGCATGTCACGATCTAAGGGGTATTTAAAAAATTTAGGAATCGATAAATTCATTTCCCATCCTTCCCTTTGAAATCTTTTATGTTCTCTCCATTCCCAAGTTGTTCTTACCAATTAAATTGCCTCTAAAACTGTTTGGAAGCTAGATTGAAGGTTGAAATCAAGTTTGGGATGCTTGGAGGTAAGTTTATGAGTTAGAGTTTTCAGTTTCTCATCCCTTTTTCTTGTATTCTCAGTTTCTCATAGGGGTTTCCATATTTTAGGGAAGAAAATCTGTGTGGGAAGCTATTCTATAATTGATTTCGTGGTGGGTCTCCATTCTAAGGTAAAGGGAGTTAATCCCAAACCGTAATTACTTTTATACTATCCACATGTAACTTGCAATAAAGGCTCTAAATGAAACTGTCTTTGAGGAACACTATGATTTTACTAAGAAAACATTATTAGGAGTAGTTTGAGTATGCTAATTGGTGTTTCTGGAATAATGAATTATGTTAAACCTTAGGATAAACCACCCTATTACTATTACTGAGATAGTGTGAGTGATGAATTGTACGATTGGATTGAGTCTGGGGGTGTTCGACCTCTGGCATGTTGTATTGATTGTGTGATGATGAAATGATTAGTGATTTCTATGACAAATGCTGTTGATGATTGAGGCATGTTAAGATTGATTGATGATGTATTTATGTTGTTTAATGGTTGAAGTATGCCAATTGAGTGAACCTATGATATAATGCAAGTGTTTGACTGTTCTTAAATAAAGAAAAGGTTTTCTGTGTGATGTGTGATGTAATCATGGTGCCACAGTGAGTGAGGCTAAGTGCAGTGAGCACATGTGTGAATGAAATGCTGAACAAGTGATCATAATACGGGAGTCAGACTGGACAAATGAATGTGATTGCAATATAGGTATTGTGGTATGATGAATGGGGTACTCATAATAAATGTATTGTAATACACTTAGCTATGTGGGTAAGACTTGTGTGATATGACACATGTCCCATGAAAAGGGTGTCAAAAAGACTGAGAAATGTGGTGGTGAGTTTAGATAGCTACAGTGATACAACTAGAGGTATAGAGTTTGGAGAAGATTTAGAAAATCTTGGAGAAATGAGGGTGGTGAATGCTAGTGTGGATAGTGCACAACGATTTGCTGAAAATAAAAGCATTCACAAGCCACACACTCATTTCTTGACGAGACTCTTGACTATACCTTTGCTAGAAGGGACTGGGTCGGCACACATGTATCCGTGTTGCTGCTGCTAACCGGCGGCTATCTAAACTGTGAAGTCCTCAAGGGATCCCAGCGGCATCAAATGTGAATATGTAAATAAATGTGAAAGCGTGATGTGTAAGAAGTAGTACAGAGATATAACATATTGGTTGAAGTTGTTATGATATATGTTTTATAATACATCAACGGGTATGATTAGGACACGTGTGTTGTGACGTATCGATTCACGTGGTATAATACATGTATTATGACGTGCTCATTAGTAGAAAATGCATTATCTGAAGTGGTGAACATGATTGATTGTTTGTCCTAAGTGCTCCTTGTGATGATAATTTGGCGATTAAGTGTCATTGTTGATACAAATCCATGTAAAATAATATTTCTAGTATTATGTAAATAAAAATGTAATTATCTTACTCTTGTTAACCAGAGATTTAGTAGGACGGGAGGTACTCACCCTTAGTAATATTTTTAGGTAACGAATGGGAAGAGATAAATATGTTTGGCGCATCCTCGGATCATAATCTGAGGGTATTGGAAGGAAGACTGCTCTGTAGGGATTAAGAAAATTTGGGAACTTTGTATTGAATTATTTAACTATATTTCATGTTGACCAAAGTTTGTAAATGATTTATTTAATTATTTAATTATATACTTGAGCAGATTTTGATTGTAAAGGATATTTTGGAAATGTGTTTAATGAAATTTTGAAATTTATATGTATTCAAAAATGAATTTATTTCATGTTGCTGGTGTTACATCTACTTCACAGGCTGAGAGGCTAGTGGAGAAGTGTTAGAAGGCTGGAGTCGAGTAATTTTGCATTCAAGTCCTTTTTCTTATATTTTGTGACCTCAAATAGAGGGAGTTGTGTAATTTTTGTGTATTTTGAGTATTATGAACTAAATGTAATATTATGTTATTTTGTTGGATATTTGTTGTAAGGAACTTTGTTTATTTCGAATGAAAAGTGAAGTTTATACTTATATTCTTCATTATTTATCCATCATAAATAAGTAAGTAGTGTAGAAATAATATTCTCGGTCCCTTATGAAAATGGATTGTGACATATATTCTATCACCTAGTAAAATCAAACTAGACTATGCTAGATAGAAACACTTAGACACTTGATTCTTGATAATTTAGAAAAGGATATGACCTCTTAATTAGATTGTTGCTTAGAAAATCCAATAAACTTGCAAGTCCTATGACTTTAAGCCATGCTAAGTTTAATCATCCTAATCTATAATTTTAGTTAAAATAAGCAATAAGCAAGAAATTGGATAAGTTTAATAGATACTCCAATAATTGATGAAAAAGGATAAAATGAAGTCTTAATTTAGGCATATGACCCTTTAGAAAATTTAATTGAATGTGGTATAAAATAGGAACAAAATGACTTAAGTTGTGATTTATAAATTACTAGTCACGTTAACTATACCTATGAATTTAGAAAAATAATAGTAAAAATAATAAAATCTAAAGTCCTTTTATATATATATCAAAGTGTCTAATGAAAAGATTGAATGAATTGCTATAAGGAAACTTAGACAAACCTAATATAAGACATCTACGAGAATAAAATCCACCTTTATTGGTGATGATTGAGGCATTATGGTTTTGAATATGCTATTATTTGCATATTCATAAGTTTTGCACATATTGTGACATTTGAATATAAATGTGATGATTGTATGACTTTAAAGTCTGGTTTGGCATATGTGAATTGGTGACTGATAGTTGTTTGAAAGCATATAGAAATGCATAGGCAGGTGAATTGAGGCTCCATTGTGATTATGAGACCCTGAAAAGGTGTGTATGCATTAATGAGAACGCTTAGAGAGAATTGACATGTAAGTATAATCACTTATTGAGTCTAGTCACTTGCTTGTCTTGGACCTAGAATTCGTAATGAAACATTAATGATTAAATAAAGGAAAGTAAATGTTTGTGAAAATCTAACATGTTTTCAATCATGAGTAGTAAACTAACTAGGTGGATAAAATTGGAAATTCAAAGAAAGAGACAAGGCTAGTGAGCTAGGGACCCTTAGTAGATGTGCTTGAAAGCATTGGTAAAGTATATGTCAATCTCTTGTGAAAATTGTTTGAATAGTTGAACATGAAATGTTGATCCTGGATTTAAACCAACGCTTGTGTACCTATTAGGGTACCCGGTACCGAGTACCTCTTAGGTATTCGGTACCGAGTACCCTCCAAACCGGATATTCCTTAAGGTTCTCAGGTCTCGATACCGAATAGTCACCATTTACCACGTGCATTAAATAATTAATATGCACTAATCTGAAGTAATAACGAGGATTATACTTAATCAAGAGGATAATCAATAAGGCCTAAGTTATCCAGGCCCATCAGCCCAAAACAGTGGCTATAAAAAGGGAAGTAAACAGTACATTATTCATTCTGATGTCATTCTTACTAAATATAGTAATCTCGCTTACGTAATACCAAACACTTACTTTACCATCGGAGTGCCTTTGCAGGTACCCTCCTCACCCTTGATTGATCACACCTCGGACAGACCGAACACTTCCAAGACGAAAGACCGAAGACTGCTTTTACACCGTAATCCGGAGTCCGAAGACTAAGGAGTGTTCTCATACCAGGAACATTTTGGCGCCCACCGTGGGGCTCGATTCAACCAACAGTAAAGATATTATGGTGCTTATAAGAAGTCAACAAGAAGGACCTATCAGGACAAGAGAAATGTTGTATAACGGTGATACTACCCCCAACCAACAACCCGAAGTGGTAGTAGAAAGGATGAGCCAGGAAGACCTCTCTTCCGTCATGAGGCAAATGAAAGCTGAAATAACTGAGCTGCAGAAACAGAGAGAGAGAGATGCAATGGAGTTATCAGCATTGAAGAGAGAAAATGCTAATCTGAGAAGTGAGATCAGATCGTACATACCAACTCATACAGCTCTGATTTCTCAAGAACAAGGGGATTCCTCTGCTCTGCAAGCTACAAAAACAAAAGCCCCACCCCCAAGATCCGACTCACATGTGTCTGGCCGAAATCCCTTCATCAGCTCTATCATGGAGGCAAGACTGCCCGAGGCCTGGAAAGGTCTAGTGTTAGAGAAGTATGATGGCACGACTGATCCCGAAGAACATGTAGACATTTTCTCGACGCAAGTTGGTCTCTACACTGACGAAGATGCACTCATGTGTAGACTATTCCCAACATCTCTCAGGGGACCAGCGCTAAGTTGGTTCACCCGACTTCCCCCCTCTTCGGTTGACTCATTCACAACTCTTATCACACGCTTTAAGCTTCAATTTGCTACAAGTCGGCCACATCAGTTGACCTCTATAGCATTGGTGAATATTCGTCAAGAAAAAGGAGAAACTCTTAGGGCATTCATGGATAGATTTGGTAAAGTCGCCCTCTCCATCCGAAACCTGGAACAGCTGTGGCTATGCATCACCTCTCCACAGCCCTTAGGCCAGGACCCTTCGTTAATAGTATCTGCAAAAAACCTCCGGCGGACTTAGATGAACTCAGGGTCCGGGCAACCAAATACATGCAGATGGAGGAATTGGCCGAATACCGAAGCCAGATGAGAACTGATCAAGGCTCCAGCCGAAGAGAAAGTGAAAGAAATAACCTCCTAAAAAATAAAGAAAAAGAAAAAGGACTTGTCATTGACAGGGTCAACAGAGGACCTCGGTATACAAGTTACACTCCTTTAAATACTAACAGGGCAAAAGTGCTAGACCAAGCACTTAACACAGAAATAATGACCATGCCAAGAAGAGCAAATACCCCTCCCAGAGCTGACAAGACGAAAGTATGTAAATATCACCGAAACAGGGGTTTGGAAAACTTTGATAGACCAAGGTAGTTCTGCCGACATTTTGTATTGGAAAACTTTCCAACAAATGGGCATACCAGAGGAAGAACTCAGAGAATACCATGAACCTCTGGTCGGGTTTGCAGGGGAGAGAGTCGAAACACGAGGATGCATTGACTTATATACTTTGTTCGGGTCTGAACGAGAAGGGAAATGCATCAAAATAACTTACCTGGTGGTGGAAGCCAACACTTCCTACAACATACTCCTTGGACGCCCTTCTCTCAACAAATTAAAGGCTATAGTTTCAACTCCACATTTGGCTATGAAGTTTCCATCAGACCAAGGACGGATTGTAATTATTCATGCTGATCAAAAAACCGCCCGAGAATGTTACTTTGCAAGTCTTCGGATCAGACCGACACCTCGGGGGGATGTGAATATAGTATCCCCTGAACTCAACAATGATATGAAAGATATAGAGCTTGATCCTAGGATCGATGAAGGCCCCCGAGTAGAACCGAATGAAGAAAAGAAATCAATACAGCTAGGCGTCCTTCAAGGACAGAACACATACCTCGGCATCGGTTTAACTGATCCAGAACAAGATATCATTCAAGAAGTTTTGTGGAAAAATAAAGAACTCTTTGCATGGACCGCTGCCGACATGCCTGGCATCAATCCAAGTTTTATGTGCCATCACCTATCTGTATACAAAAATTCTCGGCCGATAGCACAAAAGAATAGAAAAGTCGGAGGAGAAAGAGCCAAGGCAATTAAAGAGGAGACCGGCAAATTATTGCAGGCAAATTTTATCCGAGAAGTGACGTACTCTACCTGGCTAGCGAATGTAGTCATGGTAAAGAAAGCAAATGAAAAATGGCGGATGTGCACAGACTTCACAGATTTAAATAAATTCTTGAGCTTTCTGGACGCGTACTCCGGCTATAATCAAATTCGGATGTATCGGCCAGATGAAGAAAAAACAGCCTTCATTACGGAATCAGTAAATTACTGCTATAAGGTGATGCCGTTCGGTTTGAAAAACGCTGGAGCTACATATCAACGCTTAATGGATAAAATCTTCAGTAAACAGATTGGCAGATGTATGGAAGTTTATGTTGATGACATGGTGATAAAATCCTCCACCATACAAGAACACCAAGCACACCTTGCCGAGGTATTTGCCGAAGCGCGCAGGTATAACCTCCGGTTTAACCCAGAAAAATGTGTTTTCGGTGTTTCAGGAGGAAAGTTCCTTGCCTTTATGTTATCAGAAAGAGGAATCCAGGCCAATCCAGACAAGTGTCAGGCCGTAATAAGTATGAAAAGCCCGAGCTCCACCAAAGAAGTCCAAAGATTAGTAGGACGAATGGCAGCCCTATCTCGGTTTCTACCTAAATTAGCCGAAATAGCTCGTCCATTCACTACATTACTGAAAAGGGCACAGAAATTCCAATGGACCGACGAATGCGAGAAGGCTTTCCAACATTTCAAGTCCATACTAGCAACACCGCCAATCCTATCTAAACCAATTAGTCAAGAAGATATCATTGTTTATCTTGCAGTATCACCAATGGCCATCAGCTCGGTATTAATGCAAGAAACTCCTGACCCCATCCTCCTATATTTTACCAGTCGTACACTACTCGGTGCAGAGACCAGGTATCAAATAATTGAGAAGGCAGTCTTGGCCTTGGTACATACAGCTCGGCGTCTTCAACATTACTTTCAAGGATACCGAATTGTCGTCAGAACCGATTGCCCAATCGGTAAAATGCTGAGAAAACCTGAGCTGGCAGGAAGAATGATGGCATGGGCGGTTGAATTATCCCAATTTGACATACGTTTTGAAGCAAGGGGCGCTATCAAAAATCAAAATTTGGTCGAATTCATTAATGAGCTACATCCGGACCAAAAGACGTGTACTGATCAATGGACTTTATACGTAGATGGATCATCAAACCAACATGGAAGTGGAGCCGGAATCGTCCTAAAAGGACCAAATGGGGTCACCTTGGAACAATCACTACGTTTCAGCTTCAAGACCTCCAACAATCAAGCTGAATACGAAGCACTGCTGGCCGGACTTCGTTTGGCTCAAGAAATAGGGATTAAGAGAATAACCTGCCTCAGTGACTCTCAGGTGATAACTTCCCAAATTTCAGGGAATTATCAAATCAAGGATAATACACTGCTATGTTACTTCCAGGAATACCAGAAATTGCGCGCAACTTTCGATGAAATAGCAGTCCAGCACACACCGAGATCCTCTAATGAAGAGGCCGATCGACTAGCTAAGCTAGCAAGCACTCGTCGGCCTGGACAACTTCAGAGTATCATCCAGCAGGAAATAGCTGAGCCAAGTATATTGAAGAAAGAATGTTTTTTCATAGACAATCCGGCCGATTGGAGAAAAGATATTATCCAATATCTCAGCACTAATGAGCTTCCTACAGACCCGGATAAGGCAAAAAAGATAAGAGCTCAATCTGCAAAGTACACCATGATCGGCCAAGAGCTATATAAAAGGGGAATCTCCACCCCTTTACTCAAATGTCTCGGCAAGGATCAGGCCGAATATGTATTAAAAGAAATACATGAAGGAATATGTAGTACACATTCCGGCGGACGAACAACAGCTCTGAAGATTATTAGGGCCGGATATTATTGGCCGACACTCCTCCAAGATGCAGATCAATTTGTGAAGAAATGCATACCCTGCCAACAACATGGTCCCCTGATTCATCAACCAGCTGAAAACCTCCATTCGATTGTCACACCTTGGCCCTTTGCCATTTAGGGGATGGATCTGCTCGGACCCTTCCCCATAGCAAAGGGGCAATGTAAGTTCTTAATCGTTGCCATTGATTACTTCACTAAATGGATCGAAGCCGAGCCCCTTGCAACTATAACGGCCAATAATGTTCAGAAGTTCACATGGAAAAATATCATCACCCGTTTCGGCATCCCCCATGCCATAGTCACCGATAACGGCCTCCAATTTACGGATCGACGCTTTAACGAGTTCCTAGAAGGGTTACATATCAAGCATCGACTAGCATCAGTCGAACATCCCCAAGCTAACGGCCAAGCCGAAGCCGCTAACAAGGTTATTCTCAGGGAACTAAGACGACATCTAGGCTCAGCAAAAGGTGAATGGGCCAAAAAGCTCCTTGAGATCCTTTGGGGATATCGGTGTACCCCTCAATCCTCAACTAAGGAAACACCATTTCGGCTGACATACGGTGCCGAGGCCATGGTACCTGTCGAAATCGGCGAGCTATCCCTTAGAAGGCAGCAATTTAATGAAGAAAACAATTCGGAAGCTTTGACAATCAGCCTTGATACCATTGAAGAAATCCGGGAGCATGCAGCCATAATGAACGAAGCAAGCAGACGAATAATGACAAAGAAATTTAACTCGGGCATTCGGCCTAGGCATTTCATTCAAGGCGACCTCGTTTGGCGAGCAACTGGAGAAGCCAGACGAGATAAGAGACATGGTAAATTCTCGGCCAACTGGGACGGACCCTTCAGAATAAGGGAAAACTTGAAAAATGGATCATACCGCTTGGAAACATTGGAAGGAGATCCAATTCCGAGAACATGGAACATTTCTCATCTCAAACGTTACTACAGTTGATTGTATGAATGTAAATGTAAATTCAAGTGCACTCTTTTCCTCACTTGGGTTTTCTCCCCTTATAAAAACGTGAAAAGGGGTTTTCCTAAGAAGGTTTTTAATGAGGCACTATTTTAATGAAATTCGTCTGTTCAAGGCAACTATTTATTCGGTCTGTTAAATTTATTCCCTCCCGAGTTACATCTCGGCCAAGGTTGAAATCAATTTATCCAAACTATTCCCTCCCGAGTTACATCTCGGTTAAGGACGAATCATTAATATTATTAAGGCAATTCCCTCCCGAGGCACATCTCGGCCAAGGTTGAATTCAATTTATTTAAGCGATTCCCTCCCGAGTTGCATCTCGGCCAAGGTTGAATTTAATTTATCCAAGTTATTCCCTCCCGAGTCACATCTCGGCCAAGGTTGAAATTAATTTATCCAAGATTATTCCCTCCCAAGTCACATCTCGGCCAAGGTTGAATTCAATTTATTTAAGCGATTCCCTCCCGAGTCACATCTCGGCCAAGGTTGAAATCAATTTATCCAAATTATTCCCTCCCGAGTCACATTTCGGTTAAGGTCGAATTATTAATATTATTAAGGCGATTCCCTCCTGAGTTACATCTCGGCCAAGGTTGAATGTAATTTATCCAAGTTATTCAAGTTTATCTCACTATTCGGTCAATCACTTCAAATCTCATTACCTTTTCAGTCAGTCTATAAGGTATTTCGATCGACTACAGAAAATTAAAAGTCAAACACAGAGTTCCCATGAATACTCCATCATTTATTAATATTTAAAAATACAACAAAAGAAAAGCAAAATACATTATATTAATCAACAATATTAAGGGACTCTTCGGGGGCGTCGGCGGGAGGAGAAGTTTCAGGAGCACCAGTGTCCTCGGCTTCACTCGATTCCACTTGGCGAGGAGTGAGGAGATCCGGCTCAAGGTCGTCGGCTACCTCATCATAGCGAAGGAATTTTCCTTGGAAAAAATCCCTCTCTGTATCAAACTGAAAACCAGAGGGAATTTCCCCGAACTGTCTAGCCTGCCGAACAGCATGGTAGAAACCTGCTTCATGCTCAGCATAAATCAGTTCGTTACTTTTGACTTCCAAGGCCTTCATTTCGGCCTCACACCGCTCCTTAGTCCGCCTCTCCCGCGCCAAGGCATCAGCTAACTCCAGACCTTTAGCCTTCCTGTCGGCCTCAGCAGTTTTCAGCTTTTTCTCCATATCCTCAACACGTGTATCTCAGATACGAAGATGTTCTTTAAGCTGACCCACTTCGGTTTCCAGTGCTTTGTTGGTCTCGGAGAGATTCAGCTGTACCTCTTGGCTCTTGGCCAATTCTTCTTTAACCTTCTCAAGCTCAAGCATAGGCTCAAGCGCCAAAGATCGAGCCATGATCCCGGCACGGGAGAAGAACTCGCAGAACCAATCCCACCTCGCCCCCTTATCTTGTTCATTTACTATCTTCTTCCCTGATTCTGAAAGAAGACGAGGTGGGAGTAGGCGAGAAGGATTCACTCCTTCGGCGAAGAACTTCTCGGACATAACCTCGGGAGGAATCGTTACCCCCCGAGAAGTCTCTCCCGGTCCGGCAGCAGGTTGGGCACGTGCCTGCTTCTTCTTTGGCCTCGATTCAGCTTCCTTTGCCTTGCCCTTGCTTTTTCTTTTTCGAAGGTCCCCTTCAGCTTGACTGTGATCTCAGGGAGGAGATCGAGCAGTGGCCCTCTCGGCCAAGCGATCCACTTCGGGATGACGGTGTTGATCAACCGTCATCCCCTCCGGCATTCTTTGCTTCAAAGCTTGACGGTATCCCATTCCGGAGCCAAGATGTGCCATTAGAGCTGCATCAAAAAAGAAAAGTCAAATCAATTCAAGACATCTTAGAAAAATATACTTAGGAAAATTACCTACCATTCAAGTCCATCCGAGGATTTGGGGACTTGAGCAGCAAAATCAGTCCTCGGGAAGGAATTTCTCGAGGAAGGGTCTTAATATATTGAAGAGCTGACAGCTCCTCGGCTGTCAGCATATCCTCGGACACCACGTCATATCGGCGAGGTACCCGAGTCCAGTGAAAAGGGAACAAAGGAGTCCCTTCTCGGTCGTAAAAATAATTTTTCCCCCTCTCAGGATGAATAAAGACCTTAAAAAACCCGGTCTTAAAACCCTTGAAGGAGGAAGTATAGGGTTTGAAAATAGGAAAATCGGGCTGGTGGAACAAGGAAATCCACCGAGCTTTATCCGAAGGACGTGTACTAAAAAAATGAAGAAAAAGGTTTGTGGTCGGCTCTATATAATGGAATTTACAAAGGATCCTAAAGGCTTGCATTGCTGCCCACCCATTCGGATGAAGTTGAGTAGGGGCTACGTTTAAAACACGTAAAACCCCCATTTGGAAGTCATCTAAAGGAAAAACTACTCCTAATTCTTTGAAAATGCAATCATAAACGTAAAATCCCCTTTCCAAGCCGAACTCGGCGCCTAGGCATACTAGGTCAGGATTCGGCATTCCATCCCCTCGGCAGCATTCGACTTCCATGGGATAAGGATCCTCGTTTTCAAATAAGCAAATCCTATTCAGTCTTAAGAACCGCTTCAGGTCACCGTTCCGCTGGTAATTAGAGAAGTATGATACCACCTCCCCGTCCACCCATTCATATCCAGGAATTGTACATGGTGGACACTTCGGCCTCTTCCTAATTGGACTGACAATGGGTACCATCCCTTCGGCGGAGGCAGAGGATTCGGCAGGTTCATTAGATTCACCTACAGCCCTAATGGGCTCCTCGGCCTCGTCCACTACGATTCTAACAGACTCAGCCCTATCCTGGTTATCGGCCCTATCTGACAGTGAATCTTCCCATTCTATTGAATTCACCATCTCGGCTAAAAAGAATTATACCTTGAGAAAAGTTTACTTTGAGAAGAAGAGCTCGATTTTAAAGACAGCTTGGCGCACAAGAAAATTATAACACTTCGGTACAGAGCAAAAGGTAGAAGCAAGCAGGGACCACATTCCCCTTTTATAGAGCAAAGGGTTTCGGGTAAATGAAGAGTCGCGCCCAACTTCAGCCGTTAAGATCATCAATAGATCAACGGTTATCAAAAGAGTAACTTGTCAGATCTTGGTGAACAGTAAAAGCAAAACCCTAAAAGCATCCCCAACTTCCCGCCAAAATCATCTTTCCCGCTCATTGCACCGAGACCGAGATCTGGATAATAAGCCTCTTCAAAATTTCTACAATTTTTGAGGCTTCGAGGGCTAGTGTACCTATTAGGGTACCCGGTACCGAGTACCTCTTAGGTATTCGGTACCGAGTACCCTCCAAACCGGATATTCCTTAAGGTTCTCAGGTCTCGGTACCGAATAGTCACCATTTACCACGTGCATTAAATAATTAATATGCACTAATCTGAAGTAATAACGAGGATTATACTTAATCAAGAGGATAATCAATAAGGCCTAAGTTATCCAGGCCCATCAGCCCAAAACAGTGGCTATAAAAAGGGAAGTAAACAGTACATTATTCATTCTGATGTCATTCTTACTAAATATAGTAATCTCGCTTACGTAATACCGAACACTTACTTTACCATCGGAGTGCCTTTGCAGGTACCCTCCTCACCCTTGATTGATCACACCTCGGACAGACCGAACACTTCCAAGACGAAAGACCGAAGACTGCTTTTACACCGTAATCCGGAGTCCGAAGACTAAGGAGTGTTCTCATACCAGGAACAGCTTGAATGCGTGATGTGAAATGGTGAGATATTAATCCTAATTTGAATTGGCACCTGTGTGCGTGATATGGAGATTGAGCTCCAAAGAGAGATGAACTATTTATAACTACTGTTGGTGAAAGATAGCGAGGACCTCGGTGTCTAGGGGATTTAATGGAGTTGGGTGACTTACTGATGTGATCCTAGGAGCTACAAGATCCCTTTATACTTTTACTTGTGATTGTATAGCTACAAAAAAAAGAGGCCTAGCTTAGTTTAGTTTTGTGCCTTGCATTTTGGCCATGGGCCTGGGAAGCTGATAAATCCATATTTTGCTATATTTTTTAGTATAGTTTTGTTAATACATAAGTACTAAAGTGCTAAGTAAACTTGAAAATACCATAAAAGTTGCTTCAATATTCATAATTGTGTAAATAGTTTAAATTTTTTAGATTTTAGTCCAATTCTGAACAATTTGACTTAAAATGACCCAATTCTTGTGCAAAAGTTTGAACTGAGAATTTGAAGTTGATATTAAAGTGGAAAAAGTAGAAAGATTGAGCCTAAAAGAGCAAAATCATATGGTAAGTGTTGGGCATAACCACTTTGAGTACATAGAGTTAATTCTTTAAAGAAGAAAATCCATGAAGACTAAAAGAGTAGCAATTCTAAGTGGTAGAAGTGAACACTCTAGCAGCAGAGATAATGAAAGACCTTGCGCGTGTCCACTTCAAGTGTTCAGAGTAGCTATGCGCAAGGCTAATTCAGTTGTAGAAGCTTCTAGAAGACCTTTCATGCTATATAATTCTCAGAGATTAATGTGTGGAAGTGAAAAAGGCGGGAAAAGTATTATAAATAGAAGTTAAGTTCAGAAAAAAAAGGACTTTGTTCATTTTTTATTATTTTCACTTTGTAATTATTTTAACTTCCAAGGGAGGTTAGAGAGAGAGATTGGGAGCGACTTTCAAGCTTTATTGCTAGAGGAATCAGGGTGAAGATTGGGCCTTGGAAGATGTTCTTTTGCTCTTTGTCTTCTTCTTCTCTTACTTCTTCTTCTTCCATTGTAATGTTGTTCTAAATCTTTTTGGTTAGGGATCTATGGATTCAAATTTGATATTGTGATGTAATTTCATATTTGGATCTCGAGATTTGAATTGAATTGAGTATGTGATTCTGTTCTTAATGCATTTGTGAACTAATCATTCATTCAATTGAACTTAGAGGAATTTTCCTTAATGAAAATTGAGTTGATTTCTTAGATCTGAATCATATACCTAGGTTATTAAGATTTTATGAATAAGTATCATGATCTAGTAATCCTATAATTTATAGAACTTAATGTAGTATTTGATTGAATTTCTCCTAAGGAATTAGGGAGGTTTAATTAGATATTAGGATCAATGAGGAAAGGAATTGTCCTTTGGTTAAAGAAGTGAAATTAATTATCAATCGATTAAAATTCTCAAGAGTCTAGAACATGATTATATTGCAATTGAAAATCTGGTGAAGTGATTCCTAACTATTTTCCATATAATATTTTTAATACAAAATTCGTACTTTGTTTTTACGGCGTTTGTTACCTTCTATTGTTCTTAGTTCTTACTTTTACATGTTACAAATCTTCAAAATGAATTTTATGGCACAACTAATTGTTAAATTGTGAAGTGGTAATTGAAAATAAGATCCTTGTGGACGATACTTGGGGCTCATATTGATTTCTAAAATTTTATTACTTGCTACAACTACCTAGTACACTTGCTAGTTAGTATTCCTCTGAATTTTCATAACAAGTTTTTGGCATCGTTGCCAGGAATCTTTATTTTTCAATATCATTAGTAGCAAGGAGATAACTAGATTGAGCTGTTTGTTTTCTATTTTCTTTTTAAATTCTATCTTTATTAATTGAATTTTGTATTACATTTTTTGCTAGTTTTTTTGTATACCTTTGTTGTCCAGTTCTATATAAATTTTGTACCTTTGTATTCTGGTAGTTACATGTTTAGATATTAGTTTTCTTTCTTAATTTCTTGTAGGATATTTTGCTAGTAATTCTTCTCCATTATACTGTTCTATATTCTGATAATTTTTCAAGTATTTTGCTATGTTTAGTTTTTCTTTTTGTTATATGCGTGGAAAAAATAAAAACAAGATTGCTCTTGTGTTTAATCCAGATATAGGTAGAACATTAAGAAGGCTGAGAAACAAATTCAGAGCAAGAAATTCAGTAAGCAAAGAACAATAATTAGAATCTACACCTTCTACTCCTAAATTGGAAGAACTTCAAATTCCTTCTCCTACACACCGACACCTCAAGAAAAGATAATTGCTGAACAAAACATGATTAGATCTGTAGGGGATTATGCAGTACCTAATATGCATGGATACAATTCCTCTCTAACCAGACCTACCATACAAGCCAACCATTTTGAAATAAAACCAGCTTTACTTCATTTAGTTCAGCAAAATAAATTTTCTAGTTCAAATTTTGGATGACCTAACTTATATATCTCTAACTTTTTGCAGCTTTGTGACACAATAAGGATGAATGGAGTAAGCGAGGATGTAATTAGATTGAGACTATTTTCATTTTCCTTAAGAGATAAAGCAAAGTGCTAGCTGCAATCTCAACCGCAAGGAAGCATAAACACTTGGGCAGACCTTGTCAATAAATTCCTTACCATGTATTTCCCACCGTCTAAAGCTACCAAGAGGAGAGATTATATCATTTATGCAGCAAGAAGGAGAATCTTTATATGAAGCTTGGGAGAGATATAAAGAGCTATTGAGGAAGTGTCCACACCATTGCATACCAGAATGGATACAGCTGGAAACTTTCTATAATGGAATGAGTCCAACCACTAGAACTACGAGTGATGCAACTGCGGAAGGATCATTGAATACCAAATCATTAGAGGAAGCTCAACAAATTATACAAATGATGGCTTCATCTATGTACCAAAATTCTAATTCTATAGACACTCTACAAGGAGTGAAGGGTATGAAGCTAAAATTCTTGAGACTTTCCTTGTACAAAACCAGCTGTAAAACCAAGTATTTTCGGAGCAAATTGTTGCATTAACTCAATGAATAAGCAATTTATAGGCTGCTCCAATTTAGAACATACAACTTAGTTGTGATTTTTGTGGAGGAAATCATGTTAATGGTGCATGTGATGCATCTACAAATGAACCTCAAGAACAAATTAATTATATGAGAAATTTTTATAGACTACAACCTTCATTCTCACTTGGTTTTCAGTACTCTAATAGTAGAAATCGGTAATATTATAATTTGAATTCTCAAAATTCTGCTCTACCTTTTTCTAGTGCAAGTCTAGCAACACAACAATCCTATTTTCAAGGGAATCCAACCACTTAACCTCAAAGAAATAAAAAATTCTCCAAGCCTATGACTGAAAGGTTGAATGAGATGGAAGAAACCATGCTGCAATTTATGAAAGTAACCCAAACAAGTTGCAAGAATCAAGAATCTTCTATGAAAAAGGTTGAAACTCAAATTGGACAACTGACTGAGTAATTGTCTAACAGAGAAGAGGAGAGATTTTCTAGCAATACAGTTGTTAATCCAAAAGAACAATGTGAAGCTGTAATGCCTAGGAGTGGAGCTGTTGTGGGGAGTTCCAAATCTGTTGAAAAGAAAGAAATAATTCTATTGCAGAGGAGAAGTTAAAATCTGACTTGGATGAAGAAAAATTTACCTTGCTGAAAAGAGAAAATTAAAAAAAAAAAAGTTCTCCAAAGGCTGTGAAAAAGACAAAGAGGCAAATACTTGAGGAAGCAAATCAGCCTATTGGTGAGGAAAAATACAAGAGACTTCCTTACCCTCAAAGAATGCCTAATCTAAAACAAGAAAAGTGATTTGAGTTTTTGGATTAATTGAATTGTTAATTCTGCTGTTATTGCACTTTGTGAATGGAAATTTGTATGGTTAATCAAAGAGGAACATTTACCAATGGAAGTTGGATTTGCTTCTCTGATTTGAGTTAGCAATCAAAATTGGGGATTACTTAGGGATAAGGAGACCTAATACTACAATCCTACGGTTCTAAGTCTTAATGCAACTTAAAATTGAACTTCACCTAAGGGATTAGGAGGATTTAGTTTCTTGTTAGGGTAAATGATTTAAGGAATTAAACTTTGACTATTAATAAGAGAAACTGATTGGCAATTAACCAATTACTTGAATATTCAGAGGCATGATTGAGTTGATATTGACATTCCTGTGAAATAAATTCCTAACTATTCTTCATTTCTATCTCATTTCATCACAACTTTCATACTCTGTTTTTACTGCAAGTTTCTTACTTTTTAATTGTGCTTGTTCTTGACTTCTGAATGTTATAAATCTTCCAAATTCGTATGGCTCAAATGGTTATAGTTCTGTGAAGTGATAATTGATTTCCTAATTCCCTGTGCAGACGATATTCTGATCTTAAAAATTACTCATTACTTGCTGCAATTCCTAGTGCACTTGCTAGTGTTCAGAATTGTAAACAACAAGTTTTTAGCGTCGTTGCCAGGGAATTTGTGTTTCAATATCATTAGTAGAAGAGAGGTAGCTAGATTGAGCATTTATTTTTGTTGTTTTGCTTCTAAGTTTTTCTACATGATTTTCTTTTCTGTATTTTGTGTAGTTTTTTACACTATTTTATGCTGTTTTCTGCATAATTTCATTTTTCATTTCTCTACATCATTTTCTATTGAATTCTACATAATTCTGCAGTTGCTAGACTTGAATTTTATATGCTTTTGCTGACATCTTCTGAATAATCTTTGTTGTGCATTTCTGAATATCGAGTTCTAGTTTAATTTTGTTGCATTTTGATTTGTATATGCGTGGTAAAAACAAAAATAAATCAATTCTGGTCTTTGATCCTGACATAGACATAACCTTAAGAAAATTAAGAAGAGAGGCTAGAGCAGAAAAATTCATAGGAAGTGATAGTGAAGTAGATGTTGTCTATTCTCTAGAAATTCAGAATACTCCTAGAGTAAAAAGAACACCTACACCTTTGAGACAACCAAATCCAGAAATAGAGATGGCAGAGCTAAATAGAATTAGAACATTATGGGACTATGCAATTCCTAACTTGCAAGGTTTTAATTCTTCTATAATTAGGCCAACTATTTAAGCTAACCATTTTGAGATTAAACCTGCCCTATTACACTTAGTCTAATAGGATCAGTTTTCTGGTGGAAATTCTATTGACCCTAACCTACATATTTCAAACTTTTTGTAATTATATGATATCATAAGAATGAATGGGGTTAGTGAAGAAGCCATCAAACTGAAATTATTTCCCTTTTCCTTGAGAGATAGAGCCAAATGTTGGTTGCAAGCTCAACCAGAAGGAAGCATCACAACTTGGACAGAGCTAGTGAATAAATTTCTAATCAGTATTTTCCTCCATTCAAAGTTGCCAAGCTGAGAGAAGAAATTACATCTTTTGTGTAGCAGGAAAGAGAGTCATTGTGTGAAGCTTGGGAAAGATACAAAGAGCTGCTAAGGAGGTGTCCACATCATTGTATTCCAGACTGGATGCAATTGGAAACCCAGAGAACAATGGTTTATGCTGCTGCTGGAGGTTCCTTAAATACAAAATCTTTAGAAGAAGCCCAGAGAATCATTGAAATGATGGCATCATCAATGTACCAGAATTCAAACTCAAGAAATCAAGGAAGAAACTTTGGTTATAAAGCTAAGGTTTTGGAAACCTTTCTTACATAGAACTAGCTACAAAATCAGATGTTTTTAGAACAAATAGCTGCCCTAACTCAACAAATCAGCAATCTTCAAAGAGGAAGTATGCCTACCAGTCATCTAAACTATGATTTCTGTGGAGGAAATCATGCCAATGTTGCATGTGAGGCATCTATAAGTGAACCATAGGAACAAGTAAATTATATGAACAATTTTTAGACACAACAACCCTCCTAGATTTCAATTTTCAAATAATATAAGTTAGCAGTATTCTTATTGGAATAATCAATATTCTGCTGCCAAGACTTCTAACTGCAATTTACCTTTTTCTAATACAGGTCTAGCAGCACAACAGTCTTATTTTCAGAGGAATCCATCCACTCAACCTTAAGGAACTCATAAATTTTCCAAACCTGTGAATGAAAGGTTGACTGAGATGGAGAAAACCATGCTGCAGTTTATGAAGGTGAGCCAAACAAGCTTCAAAAACCAATAAGCCTCTATGAAGAAATTGGAAACCTAGATTGAATAGCTAGCTGAGCAATTATTCAATAGAGATGAGGGCAGATTTCTAAGTAACACAGTAATAAATCCTAAGGAGCAATGTCAAGCCATCACTATAAGGAGTGGAGCTATAATTGCAAGTCCAAAAGCTGCAGAAAAGAAAGTTAATGATGCAGCAGAAGAAAGGAGAACTGAACAAGATCTACAACAAGGAAACTTCAGATTATTAAAGAAAGAGCAATCAGAAGAAAAAGTGGAAGCTCCTACAAATTCTGAAAGGAAGACAAAGAAACAACTCTTTGAAGATACTTGCAAGCCAATAGATCCAGAAAAATACAAAAGGCTGCCTTATCCTCAAAGGGTTCAAAATCCTAAACAGGAAGAACAATTTGAAAGGTTTCTTAATGTTTTTAAGAAATTACAGATTAACATACCTTTTGCAGAAGCCTTGGAGCAGATGCCTTTATATGCAAAATTTATGAAAGAGCTTCTCCGAAAAAAGAAAGCCAGAGCATGACAAGATAGTACCCTTGACAGAGGAATGCAGTGTCATTCTCAAGAGAAAGCTTCCTCAAAAACTAAAAGATCCAGGATCATTTAGAATTCCATGTGAAATAGGACAGTGCACTGTTAGAAGAGCATTGTGTGACTTGGGAGCAAGTATTAACTTGATGCCTTTAGCTATCATGAAGAAACTAGGCATAGAAGAAGTGAAACCTACCAACATCACACTGCAGCTAGCTGATAGATCATATACTTATCCATATGGAGTTGTTGAAGATTTATTGGTTAAAGTTGATAAGTTCATTTTTCCTACAGATTTTGTAATTTTGGACATAGAGGTGGATGCAAACATACCTTGATCCTAGGAAGGAGATTCCTTGCAACAGGGAGAGCTTTAATAGATGTGCAGAAAGGAGAACTTATGCTTCGAGTTCAAGATAAGAAGGTAATGTTTAATACGTTTGAAGCATTAAAATATCCAGTTGAAGATAATTCATGTATGAGAGTAGATATTTTGGATTCTATTATTATATACTATCCTATTAATGAATTTGATGAAAATTCTATGTTGAGAGAAACCATAGCTGCAGGAAATACAAATTCTGAGATTTGTAAAATAGAACAAATGATGGAAATTGAGAAGCAACTATAAGCCCTACCAATTCTGAATCCTGCAGAAAAAATAGTTAAAGAAGAGTTGAAAAATCAAAGAAGATCAAAATCAGAAGTTAGAGCTCAAACAACTACCCTCTAACTTAAGATATGCTTTCTTGGATGAGAGACACAAAATTCCAATTATCATCAACAATGATCTCAAGGAGGAAGAAGAGGAAAAGCTTATGAGAATTCTAAGAAAACACAAATCTGTAATTGACTGGAGTATTTAAGACTTGAAAGGTATAAATCCTTCTTTTTGTAAACACAGAATTTTATTTAAAGAGAAGTTTAAGCTAGTTGTGCAACCATAAAGAAGATTGAACCTAGCCATGAAAGAAGTAGTCAAGAAAGAAGTCATGAAGTTGCTAGATGTAGGGATCATTTATCCAATTTCTGATAGTCAATAGGTGAGTCCAGTCCAAGTTGTCCCTAAGAAAGGAGGGATGACAGTGGTACCTAATGAGAAGAATGAACTTATACCCACTAGGACTGCCACTAGCTGGTGCATGTGTATTGACTATAGGAAGTTAAATGATGCAACTAGAAAGGACCATTTTCTATTACCATTTGTTGATCAAATGTTGGAAAAACTTGCTGGACATTCCTCCTACTATTGTCTTGATGGGTATTCAGGATACAACCAAATAGCAGTGGACCCTATGGATCAAGAGAAGACTGCATTTACATGTCCATTTGGAGTCTTTGCATATAGAAGAATGCCTTTTGGATTATGCAATGCTATTGCCACTTTTCAAAGGTGCATGCTTTCCATTTTTTCTGATTTGGTAGAGAAAATTATAGAGGTGTTCATGGATGATTTCTCTGTATTTGGTGATTCATTTGACGATTGCTTAGCTAATCTGTTCACTGTTTTGCAGAGATATCAAGATACTAAGCTTGTGTTGAATTAGGAGAAATGTCATTTCATGGTCCAAGAAGGCATTGTTCTTGGCCATAAGATTTCAAAAAAGGGAATAGAGGTGGACCAAGCAAAAGTAGAAGTCATTAGTAAACTACCTCCACTAATTAATGTTAAAGAAATTAGAAGTTTTTTAGGATATGCTGGTTTTTATAGGAGGTTTATTAAGGACTTTTCAAAAATTGCAAAACCTCTTAGTGATTTACTTGTAAAACATGCTGATTTCATATTTGATGATACTTGTTTGCATGCATTTTCTGTTTTGAAAGAAAAATTGATTTCTACACCTATTCTTGCAAAACCTGATTGGAATTTACCTTTTGAACTAATGTGTGATGCAAGTGATAGTGCAGTGGGTGTTGTTTTAGGATAGAAAAAGGATAGCAAATTGCATGTCATTTATTATTCCAGCAAAGTTTTAAATCCTGCACAAGTAAATTACACAACCACAGAAAAAGAACTCCTAGCTATTGTGTTTGCTTTTGACAAATTCATATCATATTTGATGGGATCAAAAGTTATTGTGTATACTAACCATTCTGCACTTAAATACTTGTTGTGAAAGCAGGATGCCAAGCTAAGATTGCTGAGATGGATTCTATTGCTGCAAGAATTTGAATTGGAAATTAGAGATAAAAAGGGAAAGGAAAATAGGGTAGCTAACCACTTGTCTAGACTTCCATTGGAAAGTCTAACTTCTAACTCCTTGGAAATTAATGAAGAATTTCCAGATGAAAGGCTTCTTACAGTAGAAGAGATGCCTTGGTTTGCTGACATTGTAAACTTTAAAGCTACCTAATTCATCCCAAAGAGGTTCACTTGGCAGCAAAAGAAGAAGTTCTTACATGACAACAAATTCTATGTGTGAGAAGACCATTATTTGTTCAAGATTGGGTAGATGGTCTAATTAGGAGGTGCATTCCACAAAATGAACAATCTGAGGTATTATGACATTGCCACAACTCAAAATATGGAGGCCACCATGCAAGTTCAAGGATTGCTGCAAAAGTACTACAAGCAGGTTTCTTTTGGCCTACACTCTTCAAGATGCTAAGAAATATGTTGAAAGTTGTGATAAATGTCAAAGAATAGGCAAGATCTCTAAGAGGCATGAGCTGCCATTAATAAACATTTTAGAAGAAGAGCTATTTGATGTATGGGGGATTGACTTCATGGGACCTTTTCCCCCATCATTTTCGTATGAATACATTTTAGTAGTAGTGGATTATGTTTCCAAATGGTGGAAGCCATTCACACAAGATCAAATGATGCCAAGGTAGAGATATTTTTTATAAGAGAGAACATTTTTGCAAGGTTTGGAGTACCCAAATTTCTGATAAGTGATGGAGGTGCTCACTTTTGGAACAAATATCTTGAAGCAGTATTAATGAAATATGGTGTGAAGCACAAGGTTGCTACTCCATATCATCCACAAACAAGTGGACAAGTGGAAGTGTCAAACAGAGAAATCAAGTAGATTTTGGAGAAAGTAGTGAATAATGCAAGGAAAGATTGGTCAAAGAAACTAGATGACTCTCTATGGGCATACAGGACTGCTTTTAAAACTCCAATTGGTATGTCACCATATCAATTAGTCTTTGGAAAAGCATGTCATTTACCTTTAGAGTTGGAGCATAGAGTTTATTGGACTACAAAGTGGCTGAACTTTGATTTACCAAGTACTGGAAAGAAGAGAATTCTGCAACTACATGAATTGGAGGAATTCAGACAGCAAGCTTATGAGAATGCAAAGCTATACAAAGAAAGAACCAAGAGAATTCATGACAAATGCATTTTGCAAAAAGAATTCAGACCTAGAAAACAAGTGTTGTTGTTTAATTCCAAATTGAAATTATTTCTAGGGAAACTAAAATCAAGATGGTCTAGACCCTTTTTGATCAAGGAAACATCTCCCTTTGGAGCAATTCTGATTAAAGATCAAAAAATAGGGAGAGAATTCAAGGTTAATGGCCAAAGATTGAAGGTCTATCATGGAGAGGAGTTTACAAGGAATATCTCATGCATGAAATTGGTTCCTCTTGAGTGAGGAACATTTAACGTCAAGCTAGTGACGTTAAAGAAGTGCTTTATGAGAGACAACTCATATTTCTAACCCATTTTAAGCTTTTTGTATTGTTTTACAAGTTTGCATTTCATATTTACAAATTTTGTAGTTTCTGCAAATTAGAATTCTGCATATTCATGTCTTACAATTTTCTGTAATTTCTGCAAATATTTTGTTGCATCTGGTTTTCTGAATTGAATATCATAATTGATCAGAGATTTGAGGTTAGAGAAGTAAATTGAAGGATTAGAGTGTGAGAAATGAGTTAATTGAGGTTTTAGAGGCATTTGATTAATGAAAGGAATCATTATTTTGCAGGAAAGAAGCTACACAGAGAATGCATTTTGAGGATCTCTGCTAGAACAATCACTTTTACTGACAAAAGTGATCACGCAAAGGCATCAAGGTTAACGCGCTCCTCTGGAACACTCACTCTCATTGATGAGAGTGATCACGTAGAGGCAGATGAGAAAACATAAACTCTGGAGCACTCACTTTCCTTGGCAAAAGTGGTTACGCACAGGTAAGTATGAGTTCTCTTTTGTGCATTACTCTTTTTTGTGAAAAAAGTTGCAACATTGCTTGCACGTTATCACTTTGCCCAGCAATAGTGATAACGTACCCCTCACCCAGAAAACCTAACTCTTTGGAATGCTCACTCTAATAAGATAAAGTAACCATGCTGAATGTCTTAAATGCTGTAACATTCACTTTTCTTGCTTAAAGTTGTCAAGTGCCAATGCATGACTATAAATATAAACTAAAGTGAACACGCACACACCTTTGTACTTAAAAATTCCTCTTCTCTCTGAGCGTTCTTTGTGATTTCACTCCTTGTATACATCAACCTAGCAGCAGCAAGCTTTTTCCCCATATTTCTACATCCTTTTTGCCAGGTACGCAACTCTCTTCTCTCTGAAATAATGGATTAGGGTTTTATGTGTTAATGTTTTGGGGAAAATGAAAAAAGGGGTAATAGGAAATTGTTTTGAGGTTATTTGACTTAATAATAGCATGGACAACACTCTGAATAAGTTTCTCTGTTACATATGAATTTTCTAGGAGATTAGAATCTGCATTATGCCAACTCTCTGATTAAATTTCTGTAGAAGTTTAGTGATCTATAAAGACTTTAATAAAAATGTTTTGATTGAAAGATAATGGTCTGAAATTATCTTATGCAATGTGTTCTGTATGTATTATTTTGGAAAATGTCAAAGAAAGGTAATGAAGCATTGCTTGAGTTTATTGAAAAGTATTGAAATTGATTGTTTGAATTTATCTTCTGAACTGTATTCTGTGTTTGAAGTTTTGGGAAAAGTTAGAAATGGGAATTAGGGGAACTATTCTGGTATTATTTGATTCAACAATAGAATGGACAAAATGCTGAATAGGTGTTCACTATCATTCATGATATTTCTTTTAAGGAAAGTCGAACCTACATTGCACACTATTTGAACCAAATTTTTGCAGAATCCAATATGTCTAAATAGACTTCTTTGTAAGTGTTGGATTGAAAATATCTGAATATGATTATCTGAAATTATTTGTGATTCTGACACCAGTTCTGGATGAATGTGATACAATAACTCTTTGCTAATAATGAGTGAGTGCATAACTGTGTTGAAAATTAGTTTAAACCTGAACTTAGCTCTCTGCATTACCATAATATTTTTTGAAATTGTGCATTCTACAAGTACAAAGTAGGGATATCAATTTAAAAATTATCTGAATATGGTTAATCAATTCTGTGCATCTGTGTTTTTATATCTGAATATTGACATACCCTGTTATGCTAAAATAGCTGTTATGTTGAAATTATAGAGTTTGTTGGAAAATAGGTTGATAACCTGTAATACTCCCTCTGCGTTAACCTAATATGCTCTGAAAGTGTACACTTTGAACTCATATATTAGAATTTAACATGCTTTGACTGTGAATGCTTAATATTGTGCAATTGTGCTTTTGTATCTGTATGATTGATTTCGCCTAATAGTAGATTGCATGTTATATTGGTTAGAAGAATTGAATTTTTGCAAATTGTTTGATTGAACATTCTTTAGTACAGAGATCTATACTTTCACAATTATGTGTAACAAATTTAAACTGTCAAATTACTTCCTTTTTGCAGAAACTGAAAAATGGCCAAAACTTCTTTGAACACACTAGTTGGCTCCTCTAGGAAGACTCGGGCTGGATCTTCCAGCAACACTCCAAAGAGGAGATCCAACAGGAACATCCAAGTTGGATCCACCACAAACACTCCTAGGTCAAAGAAGGCCAGAACAAATGGTGCCTCAGCTTCCTCACCAATTGAAGTCTGTGATCCAAGGTTCGGAAGTATTGCCCATGAGAACTTCTTCAGAGCAAATATTTTGAGAAGAAAGATTGTCCCAGACAGAGCTTTTGAAATAGCTGGAGACAACTATCTTGAATACAAGGAAGAGATCCAAAAGAGAGAGTGAGATGACTTTTGTTCTTTAGCTGGAATAGGCCGAAGTTCAGCGTTTTTAAAAATAGTCCTAATATAGACTACGTGCAGAACTTGGAGAAAATTGGAAGGCCAGGAATAACCTGGAAGCTGAATCAAGCAAAGAAACCAAAATGCATAGTCACTAAGAATTTGCTGCCTTTTGCCAAAGTATGGAGCACCTTCATCCTGAATTCCTTCATGCCAGTCAAACAGCTCAACATTGGCAATGAAGAGGGTTGAGCTGCTTTTTTCCATAGTCACAGATATGTACATAGATATGGGGGAAATTATTAGTGAATGCATACTCAACATCCTGAAGACCAAGAGGGATTCACTAGCTTTTCCCTTAGTAATCACTTTACTTTGTGAAGATGTAGGAGTGGAGTTTGGCAAATACCAAGACAAGATCATATCTATTCCTCCTACCTCTATCTCCATGGTGAAGGAAATTTATGCCACCACTTCCTGCACCTCTGTAGCTCCCATCCCTTCCTAATACAAAAAGGAGAAACCAATGCTGATGAAGGATGCATTGAAGCAGATGGTTTAGAAACAAAATCAGCTAGCTGAAAGACAAACTGAGCTACACAGCAGTCTCCAGGCTGAGATTATGCTGCTGAAATGTGTCATGCTCAATATTGGTCAGAAAATGAGAATGACCAAAGAGGAGATGTACCAAACACCTGATCTGGCAGAAAATGCCCAATGCCTTCGCTCCTCTGTGTTTAAGGATTTACCCATCTATAAAACACACATTCCACAACCAGTAGAAGAAGAGGTGAAGGAAGAGGAAGAAGAGGAAGATACCTCAGAGAAGGAAGATGAAGCAGAAGAATAGTTTAGGATTTTAATTCTGTTGTTTTTAATTTCAGCTTTTGTAAATTTTAGCACTGAGCAGTTTAATTTCTGTAAATGCAGTAGTTGTTAAGAACAATTTTAACACTTTTCAGTTGTAATGAAGTTCGGTTTCTTTTAGTTTTATAATTCTGAAATTTCAATTACCTTATTTTCTGATGATTGATGGAATTTTGGTGTTTTTATGCAGAAAATGTCACAATCACACAACACTCACACACAATGGATGCTTACACTTGCACAAGTTATCATGAAAAGAGGGGTTTCATTCTCTACCTCTTGTTCATGCATTAGCTTCACATTACACTAAATTGTTTCTGTAAAACACCAAAATGCTAGAATAAATATTAAACTACTGGTTGTGAACCAAACAAAGCCTAATTGATAATTCTGTGAAATATGTTTAATTTTCTTTTTAAGTTGTTTTTTTCATTCTAAAAAATGAGATCACACTTGTATTTTCAAAATAAGGCAGTCTTGCCACTAGGTGCATATAATTCTGAAAAGTGAATTATGAGTTCATTGATTAAATGTTCACTTACAAACCCCTAGTGAGACTTGAGCTGCATACTTCTTCTTCATGTGTGATTAATCATATTTTGCTGCATTCTCTAGAAATTGCCTTATTTCTTGAATGAATATGCATTTTACAGTTTTCACATATATGATGGAGGCCATGTTTGATTATGCCTAATCAGCCTAAATGCCTTCCTTTATGATTTGAGCTTAATATCCCTTTTGTTGAAATTACCTCATTATAAGCCTTGCTGAAAAACTAATTTTACCATTCAAATGAAAAGAGGCATAGTGAATTTAATCAAGAATGAGTTTTAAAACTAAGTTTGGGGTGGCATCCATATTTTAATTGCTTGAAAACAACCAATGTTCTAAGTTTTGGGTGGGGAATAGCAAGCTATCTAGGTTTTGAATTCACAAAGACAGAAAGAAATAGCATAAAGCTGCAAAAAATGAAAATTTTCAGCAAAGATGGTGAAAATAGCAAAATGTGAATTCACAAGAAGAATATGTAGCAAAGTGCTGCAGAAAAAGGAATGAAAAGGAAGTAGTGAAGGGAAGCAAGAATGAAAGAAGAAAATCCGGAACCTTGTTGCACAAAGAATCTGTGTGCTGCATAAATTGAGAGAATTAATGAGAGATAATGCAGACCCATGCTAGTTTTAAAGTCATTCACTCAATGTGTATTGGGATGATTTGAAAATGCATAAATTGTTTTCCATTTTATTCAATACCTACCTTGACTTTAGCCCTGTTATAACCTAAAAAAGTCCTCTAGATGTGGGATTACCTGTATTAAGCAGAGAAGATTGAGAATATGGGCAATCATATGGTAGAGTGTAGTGAAATAGATGATTTAGAGAGAAAACAGTACCCAAACACTGCTGAGTGATAAGAGAAACACTTCCAAGTAAGCTGTGATCATGTTTATTAATTGTACTCACATGAACTTTGCTGATATATATGAATTTAGATAGCAAATTCTTGCCTAGAATTGATTAATGCAGTATAACTATTATAATGAGTATTTGGATGAACAATTTGATTGAAAATTTGACAGAAAACACAGAATTGGAAATTAAAAATTCTAAAATAAGCAGTGTGTGAATTTATTTTGAAAAATGGAGGAATTACCCATGGTTTATTTTGATTTACTTGAGGACAAGCAAAAATTCAAGTTTGGCATAGTGATGAATCCATATTTTTACTAATATTTTAGTATATTTCTAACCCATTTGATAAAGAAAATATATAAGAAAAGCAAAAAAATTCAGAAAAATAGAATGATCGAAAGTTTTCTTTTAATATGTAGTTATTTTAGCATTTGTGGAATTTTTGCTTAGATCTTAAGAAATTAATCTTGTTTTGTAGGAATAATCTGATCAAAAGTCAAGGAAATGGAAAGGAAGAGGAAGAATAACAATTCTGGACTCCAAAACACAAGAACAATGGAATGCAAGCTGAGCGTGATCACTATTGTTAGTGAAAGTGATCACTCCAAACATCAAAGAGGAATACACAATGGGCATTAACACTTTTCCCAGTGAAAGTGATCGTTCCAGAGCTTAAAAGAAGAAAAGAGTCTGGGCATGGTCACTCTTACCAGTGAAAGTGAGTGTTCCAGAGAGTTACTCAGAAGAACAAGCTTTGCATTAACACTCTTCCTAGCGAAAGTGAGTGTTCCAGAGAAGGCAAAATTTTAGTGAGCTCTGTGTTAACACTTTTACCAGCGAAAGTGGATGTTCCAGAGAGGAGTGAATCAAGGCAAGTTGTGCGTGGTCACTCTTGCTCTCGAAAGTGATCACGCGCAACTACTCGACCTCCTGCATTGCAACTCTTAGCAGCGAAAGTGATAGTTCCAGTTTCCAGAAACCACATGACCTTCTGCGTGGCCACTCTTATCAGCAAGAGTGATAACGCACATAATCAGGATTTCTATAAATACATGTTTTAAGCTCAGGACTCAGGCCTTTTTGCTCATTTTCCATTTTTTCTGTTAGATTCTTGTTGAGAGAGAGTGAGAGAGAGGATTGGGGTCAAATTTTGAAGCTCAAAGAAGAGGCATTGGATTGGAGCTCGTGGAGATGGCTTCTCTGCAATTCTTCTCTTCTTCTCCTTCTTTCTCTTTCTTTGTTACAATGTTTGCTTAATTCTTCATAGTTAGGAGTTTATGGAACTTTAATTGATGTATTGATTCGATATTTGCTTCTGAAAATTGACTTTTTGGATTAATTAAATTGCTAATTCTGTTGTTATTGCACTTTATGAATAGAAATTCGTATGGTTAATCAAAGAGGAACATTTACCAATGGAAGTTAGATTTGCTTCTTTGATCTGAGTTAGCAATCAGTATTGAGGATTTCTTAGGGATAAGGAGACCTAATACTGCAATCCTACGGTTCTAAGTCTTAATGCAACTTGAAATTAAACTTCACCTAAGGGATTAGGGAGGTTTAGTTTCTTGTTAGGGTAAATGATTTAAGGAATTAAACTTTGACTATTAATAAGAGAAACTAATTGGCAATTAACCAATTACTTGAATATTCAGAGGCATGATTGAATTGATATTGACATTCTTGTGAAATAAATTCCTAACTATTCTTCATTCCTATCTCATTTCATCACAACTTTCATACTCTGTTTTTACTGCAAGTTTCTTACTTTTTAATTGTGCTTGTTCTTAACTTCTGAATGTTATAAATCTTCCATATTCGTATGGCTCAAATGGTTATAGTTCTGTGAAGTGATAACTGATTTCCTAATTCCCTGTGCAGACGATATTCTGATCTTAAAAATTACTCATTACTTGCTGCAATTCCTAGTGCACTTGCTAGTGTTCAGAATTGTAGAGAACATCGAGTACTATGAATTAAATATAGGTTGTGTGCCGTGTGCAAGCATGAATATTGTGTGCGTGAATGAAATGTATGTGAATGGGGAGTGTATTGCAGTTTTAATGTGTTGTGAATGGTTCAGCGATACACTGGGGGTGTGGAAGTTGAGGATGGTAAAAATACCTTGGGGAAGAGGGAGTGGTGGTGACATCGACTATGGAACGGGTGCACAACGGGCCACATACTCTCTTCCTGACTAGACCTCAGACCACTATCTTTGCTGAGCGACCCGTGACTGCCCACGTGGTATCTGTGAGGCGGGGGTAACCGGCGACTATTCATGGTATAAATCTGTGATCACAATGCTATAGTGAGTGTGGCTGTTGTGCATATGCACGAGTTTGTGTATTGTGCTTGTGGATGTGAAATGTTGTCGATGCCATGAGTACATCGGTGTTAAATTGACATGAACTGTGTGATAATGCTACTTGTACTTACATCTGTATAAATGTATTGGAAATGAGTTAGAGGTGAGACTCTATGCTTGATTTTGGTTTGGTAGTGTAGAGCACTCACCCTTACATTCATTTTTCAGGTAATCAAGACGATCAGCACTGGACTCAGTGAAGGGGTGGATGGAACTGATATAGGACTTAGGATACTATTTTGGAAAACTATTGTATTTGAATAAGTCTTGTAGCAACTGTTTGATATGATTTGTAACCTCTTTCTCTATTTGAAATGGTTGATGAAACTTGAATTAAAAATAAAAATTTTATTATTTCAAAAATTTACAAAATTTCTTATTTATTGAAATTAAATTTAAGGTGTTACACCTTTAATTTTGGGCAGACCATTCTTAGCCACAGGGAGAGCTTTAATTGATGTTCAAAAAGGAGAGCTTATGTTGAGTGTGCACGATGAGAAGGTTATTTTCAATGCATTTGAGGCACTCAAACATCCTAGTAATGATGTTAATTGCATTAAGGTTGATATTCTAGACTCTATTACTTTTCCTTATTTTATTGATAATGCTGATGATATTTCATTGTTAAGGGAAACAATAGTTGCAGGGAATAATTCTGCTACTGTAAAAAAAGAAGAACACTTGAGAGAATATGTGCAACAGCTAGACACCTTGCCAATTGTTCCTTTTTCAAAAAAATCAGTAAGGGAAGAACTAAAAAATGAAAGAAAGGAAGAGAAGACTGAGAAATTGGAGCTAAAACAGTTGCCTTCTCACTTGAGATACTCTTTCTTAGACCAAAAACATGAAAATTCGGTGATTATTAGCAATGATCTCAAGGGAGAAGAAGAAGAAATATTGCTAAGAATTCTAAGAGCCCATAAGTCAGCAATTGGTTGGCATATTTCAGATTTAAAAGGGATAAATCTAGCTTTTTGCAAGCATAGAATTTTGTTTGAGGAACATTTTAAACCAGTAGTACAGCCATAAAGAGGACTAAATTCAGCCATGAAAGAAGTAGTAAGAAATGAAGTAATTAAGCTGCTGAATGTGGGGATTATTTACTCAATTTCAGATAGCTAATGGGTTAGTCCAGTCCAAGTTGTCCTAAAGAAAGAAGGGTTGACTGTTGTGCCTAATGAAAAGAATGAATTAATTCCTATTAGAACTGTCATGGGCTGGCGCATATTATTGATTATAGAAAATTAAATGATGCAACTAGAAAGGATCACTTTCCATTACCATTTGCTGATCAAATGTTGGAAAGGCTAGCTGGACATGCATTTCATTATTTTCTTGATGGATATTCCAGCTAAATCAAATAGCAGTGGACCCTATGGATCAAGAGAAGATTGTATTTATATATCCATTTAGAGTTTTTGAATAGAAGAATGTCATTCGGATTGTGCAACACTCCTGCTACCTTTCAAAAGTGTATTCTATCCATTTTTTCTGATTTAGTAGAGAAAATTATTGAAGTGTCTATGGATGATTTCTCTGTTTTTAGTAATTCATTTGATGATTGTTTAGCTAATCTGTCCATTGTTTTGCAGAAGTGTCAAGCCACCAACTTGGTTTTGAATTGGGAAAAATGTCATTTCATGGTCCAAGAAGGAATTGTCCTTAGCCATAGAATTTCAGAAAAAGGAATGGAGGTGGATCAAGCAAAAATAAAAGTTATTAGTACACTGCCTCCATCAATTAATGTTAAGAGAGTTAGGAGTTTCCTGGGTCATGTAGGCTTTTATAGGAAATATTGTAAAACCTCTTAGTGATTTACTTGTTAAAGATGCTGACTTTGCATTTGATGATTCTTGTTTGCATGCATTTTCTGTTTTGAAAAGGAAGCTTATATCTGTACCTATTCTTGCAAAACTTGATTGGAATCTACCTTTTGAATTAATGTGTGATGCAAGTGATAGTGCAGTAGGTGCTGTTCTAGGAAAGAAAAAAGATAAGAAATTGCATGTCATTTATTATTCTGACAAAGTCTTAAATTCTGCACAAGTAAATTACACAACTACTGAGAAGGAACTCCTTGCCATTGATCACCAACGAAAGTGATCACTGAGAGGCTGTTCTTCAATTTTCAACTTCTTTCCTCCAATTTTTGCTACTTTTCTTCTATTTTTTCTTTGATCATCCAATCATCATGAACTTAGCTCAGAATTCCCTACAAAAGCATATTTGAATTGTCACTTTTTACAAGAACATCAATGAATTTTAAAATAACTATGTTTAAAAGTGACATGCAACATTTTATTATTTTTTTAAGGATTTTCTACTATTTCTAGCATGTTTTCTTTATTAATTGCACTAAAAACTATTGTAAAATACTAGTAAAATATGGATTCATCACTACCCCAAACTTGAATTTTTACTTGTCCTCAAGCAAATTAGAACATATCAAGGGTGTAAATTCTTATTAATTGGAATCCAAAAACTTTTTACATTTTTTAGAAAAATTCAGATTAAAAATTTATTTTACTTCAATGCATTCTAATTGTTTTCTCACTAAGTCATTCACCAATTCTTCATCATGATAGTCACACTTGAATTATCTGTTTGCTGCACAATCTCATTCATTTCAATCAAGCAAATCATTAAAGCTACATGCAAACAGAGTTGAGAAATATTATCACAGCTCTCAGAAAGTGTTTCTCTAACTCAATCAGTGATTAAGCTTGTGTTTGCTCTCAGCATCACCAAATTCATCAAACTCTGCCATAAGCTTGCCTATATTATCTACCTTCTTTGCAAATTTACAATTAATCACATATCAAGAGGACTTTTTAGGTAATATTAAGGCTCAGGGACAAGTATGATTTCAATGAATTCAGGATATCAATGTAGCTAATTTCAAACAGAAAAAGATGCAAATTGAGTAGATAAGCTTTTAAACTTAGTAAGGGCTGCATCAACTGTTTCTATTCTTAATCAACTTTCAATCACAGTTTAAATTTTTGCAGAATTATCTACCAATTTTCTTTTCCTTTTTGATTTGCTGATTTCTTTTTATTTCTTTTTTATTTTTTTTCTGCATGACTTTTTCTTACTTTCTTATTTCATTTCAATCCTTTTCTCAATTCTTTTCTACCCCAAACTTAGAACATTGCTTGTCCTCAAGTAATGCACTAGAAACATGATGTTACCCCAAACTTAGTTTTAAAACTTATCTTTGATTCAACTCAATTTGCCTCTTTTCTATTTGAATAGGTAAAATGGTTTTGCTAGAAAAGCTTGTATTGAGGTTAATCAAAGAAAGGCTATCAGTTCAAAGGGGCTAACTAGGACATTCAAGAATGAAAGGCAGTCTATTTGGCTCACTAAGTAAATCTGAATAATGGCCTCCATCCTTTATGTGATTAGTGCAAAACAACATATTCAGTTAAGAAACAAAGCAAGTTCTAGAGAGTGAATTAGAATTTGAGATTAGTCACACATCAATGAATGAAAAGGTTCAAGTCTTACCAAGGAAGTAAATGGATAATATTCATCAATTCAGTTCACTATTTACTTCAAAAATTTGCATGAATAAAATGGCAAGACTACTTTATTTTTTTTAAAATACAAATATGACAATCATGTTAAGAATGGGAAAGACAACTTATGTAATTCAATAATCAGAATTTCAATCAGGTGAAAATCAGATTTAATTATCAAGAAAACAAAATCTAATGCAGTTTAATATTTTTCTAACTTGTGAATATTTTATGCAAAATGTAAGCTGTACACATGAAAATAGAGGTACAGAATTAAACCCCCCCTTTCATGGTAGCTGTGCATATTTCAATCATTCCATGCGCTGCTTGTTCAAAGTTTGAGAGGATGGTCTGAACAAAAACATCACAAGTTTTTCATCAATTATCAGATAAAAATTCAATAAAATTCAAAGCTAGTAGATATTTAAAACAGAATTGTTCATAACCAAAATAAAACTAAAATGTAATTACAGCACTCAAAAGTCTGAAATTCTAATTACAATCTTTTGACAAAAATTAAACTAATGACAGAAATTTAAATTCCTAATCTACTCTTCATCTTCATCCTCATCCTCATCTTCCAAATCATCATCTTCTTCCTTTTCTGCAGCAGCTGCTAGTGGAGGAAAATGAGTTCTGTAGATGGGGAGGTGTTTGAAGACAGTTGACCTCAGGCATTGGGTATTCTCTGCTTGATCTGGAACGTGGTACAAGTCTTTTTTGGTCATGCCCATCTTTTGACCAATGTTCATGAGAACACCTTCCAGGAGCATGATGCCAGTCTTCAGACTGCCGTGCAACTCATTCTGCCTCTCAGTTAAGGAGTTTTGTCTTTCAGCCATGAAGGCTATCTTCTCCTTCATTGTGGTTGGATTCTCTCTTTTATACTGGGAGGGAATTGGGGCTGCTGATGTGCAAGAGACAGTAGCATAGATCTCCTTCACAATAGCTACTATAATTGGAGTTGCAGTTCTAATTTTGATTTGATAATCTCCAATTTCAATACCTGCATCCTCACAAAGAACAGTTATTAACGAAGGGAAAGCTAGAGAATCTCTTTTTCTCTTGAGGATTTCCAGAATGCATCCACTAATCACTTCTCCTACATCTATATAAAAATCATTAACTATAGCATATAGGAGTTTAGCTCTCTTCACTGTTAGAGTGGAGCTATGCCTAACAGGCATGAATGAACTCAAAATAAAGGTGCTCCACACTTTTGCAAAGGGCAAAAAGTTCTTGGTTGTAATGCATTTGGGCTTTTTTGATAGATTCAGTTCCCAAGTAGTTCCTGGTTTCCCAATCTTCTCAAGGACTTGAACATAGTCATTGTCTTTAGCATCCCTAAACGCTTTAAAGTCCTGTTGCCCAGGTTGTTTTTGAGTCTTAATGTTGAGGACTCTATTGATGTTAGCAGCAGAAAAATCAACTATTGTCCCCTTGACCATTGAATGGTATTTAGGCAGCTGATCAGCCATCATACAGAAGGATTCCCATTCTCTTTTCTAAATTTCCTCCTTGTATTCTAGATAATGGTCTTCAGCTATTTCAATTGCTCTATCTTGGACAATCTTTCTTCTCAAGATATTAGCTCTAAAATAATTCTCATGAGCTATGCTCCTGAACCTTGGATCATGTTGAGGATTTGGCCTTGATGAAGAGGCTCCTGCTAATCTTCCTCTCTTTGTTCTAGGAGTACCTCTAGAAGAGCCAACTGGAGTGTTGTCTGATGTCCTTACTATTTTTTAAAATTTCCTGCATAAAAAGAATATTTCAATACACCAAAAGACATGAATGCAATGCAATAAAAATTCTGCAGGACATTTTCAATTTAGAACTGAAACAATTTGACATTTTTTTAGCACTTACAATTATGTAGAACATCATTTTGATCTTTCCCTAATTTAATCTCAGAATATGAACAATGCAGAACATAAGAATATCATAACAATGCAGAATATGGTTCCTTGAAGCATTTAAACTCAGATATTCATGATTTTGAATGCAAAATGCTAGAGTTCAAGAGTTAGATTTATTTAGAAATTTCTTTCTAACTATTTTCACTTTAAGTCCTAAGGTTAACTCATGCAATTTGTCAATGTAGGTCTTTTTCATCTAATAAATCTATCAATTGAATTGAGAATTACTCTACATTGCCTTGTAATTGCATGTTCAGATTAGTTATTGTACCTATTAGGGTACCCGGTACCGAGTACCTCTTAGGTATTCGGTACCGAGTACCCTCCAAACCAGATATTCCTTAAGGTTATCAGGTCTCGGTACCGAACAGTCACCATTTACCACGTATATTAAATAATTAATATGCATTAGCACTAATCTGAAGTAATAACGAGGATTATACTTAATCAAGAGGATAATCAATAAGGCCTAAGTTATCCAGGCCCATCAGCCCAAAACAGTGGCTATAAAAAGGGAAGTAAACAGTACATTATTCATTCTGATGTCATTCTTACTAAATATAGTAACCTTGCTTACGTAATACCGAACACTTACTTTACCATCGGAGTGCCTTTGCAGGTACCCTCCTCACCCTCGGTTGACCACACCTCGGACAGACCGAATACTTCCAAGACGAAAGACCGAAGACTGCCCTTACACCGTAATCCGGAGTCCGAAGACTAAGGAGTGTTCTCTCTTCCAGGAACATTTTGGCGCCCACCGTGGGGCTTGAACCCTCTATCAGTAAAGATATTATGGTGCTTACAAGAAGTCAACAAGAAGGACCTACCAGGACAAGAGAAATGTTGTATGACGGCGATACTACCCCCAACCAACAACCCGAAGTGGTAGTAGAAAGGATGAGCCAGGAAGACCTCTCTTCCGTCATGAGGCAGATGAAAGCTGAAATAAGCGAGCGAGAAACGAGAGAGAGAGAGATGCACTGGAGTTATCAGCATTGAAGAGAGAAAATGCTAATCTGAGAAGTGAGATCAGATCGTACATACCAACTCATACAGCTCCGATTTCTCAAGAACAAGGGTATTCCTTTGCTCTGCAAGCTACAAAAACAAAAGCCCCACCCCCAGTATCTGACTCAGACAGGTCTGGCCGAAATCCCTTCATCAGCTCTATCATGGAGGCAAGACTGCCCGAGGCCTGGAAAGGTCTAGTGTTAGAGAAGTATGATGGCACGACTGATCCCGAAGAACATGTAGACATTTTCTCCACGCAAGTTGGTCTCTACACTGACGAAGATGCACTCATATGTAGACTATTCTCGACATCTCTCAGGGGACCAGCGCTAAGTTGGTTCACCCGACTTCCCCCCTCTTCGGTTGACTCATTCACAACTCTTATCACACGCTTTAAGCTTCAATTTGCTACAAGTCGGCCACATCAGTTGACCTCTATAGCGTTGGTGAATATTCGTCAAGAAAAAGGAGAAACTCTTAGGGCATTCATGGATAGATTTGGTAAAGTCGCCCTCTCCATCCGAAACCTGGAACCAGCTGTGGCTATGCATCACCTCTCCACAGCCCTTAGGCCAGGACCCTTTGTTAATAGTATCTGCAAAAAGCCTCCGGCGGACTTAGATGAACTCAGGGTCCGGGCAACCAAATACATGCAGATGGAGGAACTGGCCGAATACCGAAGCCAGATGAGAACTGATCAAGGCTCCAGCCGAAGAGAAAGTGAAAGAAATAACCTCCTAAAAAATAAAGAAAAAGGACTTGTCACTGACAGGGTCAACAGAGGACCTCGGTATACAAGTTACACTCCCTTAAACACCAACAGGGCAAAAGTGCTAGACCAAGCACTTAACACAGAAATAATGGCCATGCCAAGAAGAGCAAATACCCCTCCCAGAGCTGACAAGACGAAAGTATGTAAATATCACCGAAACAGGGGTCATAATACCGAAGAATGTGCAGCACTCAAGGATCGGATTGAGGATTTAATTAAAGCCGGTCATCTTCATAATTTCGTGGCCCATCCTCCTTCCTGAGGTGATAATCATCGAGGTCCCAGACATGAAAGACAAAGAAGTAGGTCTAGAGAACCTCAAAGGCGGCCATACGAACCGGAGAACCAACCCCGCCGAATTATTAACACAATAGCCGGTGGCTTTGCAGGTGGAGGCGCCACCAACTCGGCTAGAAGACGACACCTAAGAAATGTGAGATCAGTAAATCACATCTCTTTAGATGGTCGAGTCCGCATCCCCCCAATCACATTTACAGACCAGGATTTTCAAGGAGTAGATCCCGTACAAGATGATCCTATGGTCATAAGTGTAGATATTAATAATTGTACAGTCAAGAAAACATTGATAGACCAAGGTAGTTCTGCCGACATTTTGTATTGGAAAACTTTCCAACAAATGGGCATACCAGAAGAAGAACTCAGAGAATACCATGAACCTCTGGTCGGGTTTGCAGGGGAGAGAGTTGAAACACGAGGATGCATTGACTTATATACTTTGTTCGGGTCTGAACGAGAAGGGAAATGCATCAAAATCACTTACCTGGTGGTGGAAGCCAACACTTCCTACAACATACTCCTCGGACGCCCTTCTCTCAACAAACTGAAGGCCATAGTTTTAACTCCACATCTGGCTATGAAGTTTCCATCAGACCAAGGACGGATTGTAACTATTCATGCTGATCAAAAAACCGCCCGAGAATGTTACTTTGCAAGTCTTCGGGTCAGACCGACACCTCGGGGGGATGTGAATATAGTATCCCCTGAACTCAACAATGATATGAAAGATGTAGAGCTTGATCCTAGGATTGATGAAGGCCCCGAGTAGAACCAAATGAAGAAAAGAAATCAATACGACTAGGCGTCCTTCAAGGACAGAACACATACCTCGGCATCGGTTTAACTGATCCAGAACAAGATATCATTCAAGAAGTATTGTGGAAGAATAAAGAACTCTTTGCATGGACCGCTGCCGACATGCCTGGCATCAATCCAAGTTTTATGTGCCATCACCTATTTGTATACAAAAATTCTCGGCCGATAGCACAAAAGAAGAGAAAAGTTGGAGGAGAAAGAGCCAAGGCAATTAAAGAGGAGACCGGCAAATTATTGAAGGCAAATTTTATCCGAGAGGTGACGTATTCTACCTGGCTAGCGAATGTAGTCATGGTAAAGAAAGCAAATGGAAAATGGCGGATGTGCACAGACTTCACGGATTTAAACAAAGCTTGCCCAAAAGATGCCTATCCTTTACCGAACATTGACAAATTGGTTGATGGAGCAGCAGGAAATAAATTCTTGAGCTTTCTGGACGCGTACTCCGGATATAATCAAATTCGGATGTATCGACCAGATGAAGAAAAAATAGCCTTCATTATGGAATCAGCCAATTACTGCTATAAGGTGATGCCGTTCGGTTTGAAAAACGCTGGAGCTACATATCAACGCTTAATGGATAAAATCTTCAGCAAACAAATTGGCAGATGTATGGAAGTTTACGTTGATGACATGGTGATAAAATCTGCCACCATACAAGAACACCAAGCACACCTTGCCGAGGTATTTGCCGAAGCGCGCAGGTATAACCTCAGGTTTAACCCAGAAAAATGTGTCTTCGGTGTTTCAGGAGGAAAGTTCCTTGGCTTTATGCTATCAGAAAGAGGAATCCAGGCCAATCCGGACAAGTGTCAGGCCGTAATAAGTATGAAAAGTCCGAGCTCCACCAAAGAAGTCCAAAGATTAGTAGGACGAATGGCAGCCCTATCTCGGTTTCTACCTAAATTAGCCGAAATAGCTTGTCCATTCACTACATTACTGAAAAGGGCACAGAAATTCCAATGGACCGACGAATGCGAGAAGGCCTTCCAACATTTCAAGTCCATACTAGCAACACCGCCAATCTTATCTAAACCAATCAGTCAAGAAGATATCATTGTTTATCTTGCCGTATCACCAATGGCCATCAGCTCGGTATTAATGCAAGAAACTCCTGACCCCATCCTCCTATATTTTACCAGTCATACACTACTCGGTGCAGAGACCAGGTATCAAATAATTGAGAAGGCAGTCTTGGCCTTGGTACATACAGCTCGGCGTCTTCGACATTACTTTCAAGGATACCGAATTGTCGTCAGAACCGACTGCCCAATCGGTAAAATGCTGAGAAAACCTGAGCTGGCAGGAAGAATGATGGCATGGGCAGTTGAACTATCCCAATTTGACATACGTTTTGAAGCAAGGGGCGCTATCAAAAATCAAAATTTGGAACAATCGCTACGTTTCGGCTTCAAGACCTCCAACAATCAAGCTGAATACAAAGCACTGCTGGCCGGACTTCGTTTGGCTCAAGAAATAGGGATTAAGAGAATAACCTGCCTCAGTGACTCTCAGGTGATAACTTCCCAAATTTCAGGGAATTATCAAATCAAGGATAATACACTACTATGTTACTTCCAGGAATACCTGAAATTGCGCGCAACTTTCGATGAAGTAGCAGTCCAGCACACACCGAGATCCTCTAATGAAGAGGCCGACCGACTAGCTAAGCTAGCAAGCACTCGTCGGCCTGGACAACTTCAGAGTATCATCCAGCAGGAAATAGCTGAGCCAAGTATATTGAAGAAAGAATGTTTTTTCATAGACAATCTGGTCGATTGGAGAATAGATATTATCCAATATCTCAGCACTAATGAGCTTCCCACAGACCCAGATAAGGCAAAAAAGATAAGAGCTCAATCTGCGAAGTACACCATGATCGGCCAAGAGCTATATAGAAGGGGAATCTCCACCCCTTTACTCAAATGTCTCGGCAAGGATCAGGCCGAGTATGTACTCAAAGAAATACATGAAGGAATATGTAGTACACATTCCGGCGGACGAACAACAGCTCTGAAGATTATTAGGGCCGGATATTATTGGCCGACAATCCTCCAAGATGCAGATCAATTTGTGAAGAAATGCATACCTTGCCAACAACATGGTCCCCTGATTCATCAACCAGCTGAAAACCTCCATTCGGTTGTCACACCTTGGCCCTTTGCCATTTGGGGGATGGATCTGCTCGGACCTTTCCCCATAGCAAAGGGGCAATGTAAGTTCTTAATTGTTGCCATTGATTACTTCACTAAATGGATCGAAGCCGAGCCCCTTGCAACTATAACGGCCAATAATGTTCAGAAGTTCACATGGAAAAATATCATCACCCGTTTCGGCATCCCCCATGCCATAGTCACCGATAACGGCCTCCAATTTACGGATCGACGCTTTAACGAGTTCCTAGAAGGGTTACATATCAAGCATCGACTAGCGTCAGTCGAACATCCCCAAGCTAACGGACAAGCCGAAGCCGCTAACAAGGTTATTCTCAGGGAACTAAGACGACGTCTAGGCTCAGCAAAAGGTGAATGGGCCGAAAAGCTCCCTGAGATTCTTTGGGGATATCGGTGTACCCCTCAATCCTCAACTAAGGAAACACCATTTCAGCTAACATACGGTGCCGAGGCCATGGTACCTATCGAAATCGGCGAGCTATCCCTTAGAAGGCAGCAATTTAATGAAGAAAACAATTCGGAAGCTTTGACAGTCAGCCTTGATACCATCGAAGAAATCCGGGAACATGCAGCCATAATGAACAAAGCAAGCAGACGAATAATGACAAAGAAATTTAACTCAGGCATTCGGCCTAGGAATTTCATTCAAGGCAACCTCGTTTGGCGAGCAACTGGAGAAGCTAGACGAGATAAGAGATATGGTAAGCTCTCGGCCAATTGGGACGGACCCTTCAGAATAAGGGAAAACTTGAAGAACGGATCATACCGCTTGGAAACATTGGAAGGAGATCCAATTCCAAGAACGTGGAACATTTCTCATCTCAAACGTTACTACAGTTGATTGTATGAATGTAAATGTAAATTCAAGTGCACTCTTTTCCTCACTTAGGTTTTCTCCCCTTATAAAAACGTGAAAAGGGGTTTTCCCAAGAAGGTTTTTAATGAGGCACTACTTTAATAAAATTCGTCTGTTCAAGGCAACTATTTATTCGGACTGTTAAAGTTATTCCCTCCCGAGAAACATCTCGGCCAAGGTTGAATTTAATTTATCCAAGTTATTCCCTCCCGAGTCACATCTCGGCCAAGGTTGAATTTAATTTATCCAAGTTATTCCCTCTCGAGTCACATCTCGGCCAAGGTTGAATTTAATTTATTAAAGTTATTCCCTCCCGAGAAACATCTCGGCCAAGGTTGAATTTAATTTATCCAAGTTATTCCCTCCCGAGTCACATCTCGGCCAAGGTTGAATTTAATTTATCCAAGTTATTCCCTCCCGAGAAACATCTCGGCCAAGGTTGAATTTAATTTATCTGTTATTCCCTCCCGAGTCACATCTCGGCCAAGGTTGAATTTAATTTATCCAAGTTATTCCCGAGTCACATCTCGGTCAAGGTTGAATTTAATTTATCTAAGTTATTCCCTCCCGAGTCACATCTCGGCCAAGGTTGAAATTAATTTATCTAAGCGATTCCCTCCCGAGTCACATCTAGGCCAAGGTTGAATTTAATTTATCTAAGTTATTCCCTCCCGAGTCACATCTCGGCCAAGGTTTAAATTAATTTATCCAAGTGATTCCTTCCCGAGACCTATCTTGGCTAAGGATGAATTCCAATTTATCAAGTTTTATCTCACTATTCGGTTAATCACTTCAAATCTTATTACCTTTTCAGTATGTAAGGTATCTCGATCGACCACAGAACAAAATTAAAAGTCAAACACAGAGTTCCCATGAATACTTCATCATTTATTGATATTAAAAAAAAAAATAAATACAACAAAAGAAAAGCAAATACATAAAATCAATCAACAATATTAAGGGACTCTTCAGGGCCGTCGGCGGGAGGAGAAGTTTCAGGAGCACCAGTGTCCTCGGCTTCACCCGATTCCACTTGGCGAGGAGCAAGGAGATCTGGCTCAAGGTCGTCGGCTACCTCATCATAGCGAAGGAATTTTCCTTGGAAAAAATCCCTCGCTGTATCAAATTGAAAACCAGAAGGAATTTCCCCGAACTGTCTAGCCTGCCGAACAGCATGATAGAAACCTGCTTCATGCTCAGCATAAATCAGTTCGTTACTTTTGACTTCCAAGGCCTTCATTTCGGCCTCACATCGCTCTTTAGTCCGCCTCTCCTGTGCCAAGGCATCAGCTAACTCCAGACCTTTAGCCTTCCTGTCGGCCTCAGCAGTCTTCAGCTTTTTCTCCATATCCTCGACACGTGTATCTCGGATACGAAGATGTTCTTTAAGCTGACCCACTTTGATTTCCAGTGCTTTGTTGGTCTCGGAGAGATTCAGCTGCACCTCTTGGCACTTGGCCAATTCTTCTTTAACCTTTTCAAGCTCAAGCATAGGCTCAAGCGCCAAAGATCGAGCCATGATCCCGGCTCGGGAAAAGAACTCGCAGAACCAATCCCACCTCGCCCCCTTATCTTGTTCGTTTACTATCTTCTTCCCTGATTCTGAAAGAAGACGAGGTGGGAGTAGGCGAGAAGGATTCACCCCTTCGGCGAAGAACTTCTCGGACATAACCTCGGGAGGAATGGTTACCCCCCGAGAAGTCTCTCCCGGTCCGGCAGCAGGTTCGGCACGTGCCTGCTTCTTCTTTGGCCTCGATTCGGCCTCTTTTGCCTTGCCCTTGCTTTTCTCTTTTGAAGGTCCCCTTCAGCTTGATTGTGATCTCGGGGAGGAGATCGAGCAGTGGCCCTCTCGGCCAAGCGATCCACTTCGGGATGACGATGTTGATCAACCGTCATCCCCTCCGGCATCCTTTGCTTTAAAGCTTGACGGTATCCCATTCCGGAGCCGAGATGTGCCATTAGAGCTGCATCAAAAAAGAAAAGTCAAATCAATTCAAGACATCCTAGAAAAATATACTTAGGAAAATTACCTACCATTCAAGTCCATCCGAGGATTTGGGGACTTGAGCAGCAAAATCAGTCCTCGGGCAGGAATTTCCTGAGGAAGGGTCTTAATATATTGAAGAGCTGACAGCTCCTCGGCTGTCAGCATATCCTCGGGCACCACGTCATATCGGCGAGGTACCCGAGTCTAGTGAAAAGGAAACAAAGGAGTCCCTTCTCGGTCGTAAAAATAATTTTTCCCCCCTCAGGATGAATAAAGACCTTAAAAAACCTGGTCTTAAAACCTTTGAAGGAGGAAGTATAAGGTTTGAAAAGAGGAAAATCGGGCTGGCGGAACAAGGAAATCCACTGAGCTTTATCTGAAGGACGTGTACTAAAGAAATGAAGAAAAAGGTTGGTGGTCGGCTCTATATAATGAAATTTATAAAGGATCCTAAAGGCTTGCATTGCTGCCCACCCATTCGGATGAAGTTGAGTGGGGGCTACGTTTAAAACACGTAAAACCCCCATTTGAAAGTCATCTAAAGGAAAAACTACTCCTAACTCTTCAAAAATACAATCATAAACGTAAAATCCCCGTTCCAAACCGAACTCGGCACCTAAGCATACTAGGTCAGGGTTCGGCGTGCCATCCCCTCGGCAGCACTCAACTTCTATGGGATAAGGATCCTCGTTTTCAAACAAGCAAACCCTATTCAGCCTTAAGAACCGCCTCAGGTCGCTGTTCCGCTGGTAATTAGAGAAGTAAGATACCACCTCTCCGTCCACCCATTCATATCCAGGAATTGTACATGGTGGACACTTCGGCCTCTCCCTAATTGGACTGACAATGGGTACCATCCCTTCGGCGGAAGCAGAGGACTCGGCAGGTTCATTAGATTCACCTACAGCCCTAATGGGCTCCTCGGCCTCGTCCACTACAATTCTAACAACAGACTCAGCCCTATCCCGGTCATCGGCCCTATCCGACAAAGAATCTTCCCATTCTATTGAATTCACCATCTCGGCTAAAAAGAATTATACCTTGAGAAAAGTTTACTTTGAGAAGAAGAGCTCGGTTTTTAAGACAGAGAGCTTGGCGCACAAGAAAATTATAAGACTTCGGTACAGAGCAAAAGGTAGAAGCAAGCAGGGACCACACTCCCCTTTTATAGAGCAAAGGGTTTCGGGTAAATGAAGAGTCGCGCCCAACTTCAGCCGTTAAGATCATCAATAGATCAACGGTTATCAAAAGAGTAACTTGTCAGATCTTGGTGAACAGTAAATGCAAAACCCTAAAAGCATCCCTAACTTCCCGCCAAAATCATCTGTCCCGCTCACTGCATCGAGACCGAGATCCGGATAATAAGCCTTTTCAAAATTTCTAAAAATTTTTGAGGCTTCGAGGGCTAGTGTACCTATTAGGGTACCCGGTACCGAGTACCTCTTAGGTATTCGGTACCGAGTACCCTCCAAACCAGATATTCCTTAAGGTTATCAGGTCTCGGTACCGAACAGTCACCATTTACCATGTATATTAAATAATTAATATGCATTAGCACTAATCTGAAGTAATAACGAGGATTATACTTAATCAAGAGGATAATCAATAAGGCCTAAGTTATCCAGGCCCATCAGCCCAAAACAGTGGCTATAAAAAGGGAAGTAAACAGTACATTATTCATTCTGATGTCATTCTTACTAAATATAGTAACCTTGCTTACGTAATACCGAACACTTACTTTACCATCGGAGTGCCTTTGCAGGTACCCTCCTCACCCTCGGTTGACCACACCTCGGACAGACCGAATACTTCCAAGACGAAAGACCGAAGACTGCCCTTACACCGTAATCCGGAGTCCGAAGACTAAGGAGTGTTCTCTCTTCCAGGAACAGTTATTAACAAGAAAATTTCTATTTTTCTATTACTCAGTGTTTTCCACAATTCTGCAAAATGAAGAACCATAATTTCTAAATAAAAGAAGTAGAATACTGACCTGGATTTGGAGAAATGTGCAGAATGAACTTCAATTGATTTCTTAGAAACAAATTTTGTTCAGCAAAGGGTCAGAAAAACCAAGAAATTGAGAAATGAGATGAAGAAATAAAGATTTGAGATTCTGAAAATGGCTCTACGTGGTTCCTTTTAAGCATTTTAATGGACACGCTTATTGCACGTGGACACTTTTTTCAGAGAAAATGGAAGCTATAGAGGTGATGCTGTTTGCGTGTTCACTTTTACTAGCAATAGTGAACGCTTTGAGAATAAATAGCATGCGCGTGTGCACTATTGCTAGAAATAGTGAACGTTCTAGAGGGCTTTGTATTGAGTAATTTAAAATAAGCTACGCGTGTTCACTTTTTCTGGAAAAAGTGATCATGCGCAGGTAGTATCCTTCTGCGTGATTACTATTCCTAGAAAAAGTGGTAACGCGCATCAACCTTGACTTGTAACTACACAATACTATGCGCGTGATCACTGTTATTGGAAAAAGTAACTACGCGCATCACATTACCTCTATTTAAGCCTGGGCGTGGTTACTTTCACTGGGAAAAGTAATTGTTCCAGAGAAGGGTGTCTTCCAAAGGGTTTTGCATGTAGGGTGTCGTTCCTTGCTCCTCTGCGTGATCACTTTCATCAGCAAAAGTGATTGTTCAGAATGGAACCCAGTAATTGAAGCTTTGCGTGATCACTTTTATGCAAAATAGTGACTCCTTTTGTTATTCAAAGCTCCTTAGAAACTTAATTGCCTCATGCATTCAATTTCAATCAGCTCATTTATGCATCCACAACATGAACCTTCATTGAATTAACACATTATTCCTAAAACACATATAAAACAGAATCTAAAATCAGAAAATTGCAGAAATTAAAATATAGAATTAACAAAAGTTTAAGTAAAATGCAAATAGAGTAAAAATGGTTCAGAAATATGAGTTGCCTCTCACAAAGTGCTCTTTTAACATCACTAGCTTGACGTTAAATGTTCCTTACTGCTGAGAAACCAAGTTAATGCAAAAGGTGTTCCTATTGAATTCTCCTCCATTGTAAATCTTCAGTCTTTGGCCATTGACTTTAAATTTTCTCCCTTCTCTCTGATCTTCAAGTAACATAGCACCAAAGGGAGATACTTCCTTTTCCATAAAAGGTCCTGACCATCTAGACTTGAGTTTTCTAGGGAACAACTTCAATCTAGAGTTGAATAATAGAACTAGCTGCCTTTGTTTGAATTCTCTCTGCAAGATGAATCTGTCATGAAGAAATTTCTTTCTTTGCTGCCAATTCATTCTCTTTGGAATGTGCTGAGTGGCCTTAAAATTCGCTATATCAGCAAACCAAGGTAATTCATCCACAGTTAGCAGCTTTTCATCAGGAAATTCTTTATTAATATCCAAGTAATCTGATGGCAATGTGTCCAATGGAATTTTGGACAGATGGTCTGCAACACCATTCTCTTTTCCTTTCTTATCTCAAATTTCTAACTCAAATTCTCAAAGTAGTAGAATCCATCTCAGCAGTCTTGGTTTAGCATCCTCCTTAGAAAACAAATATTTCAGAGCAGCGTGGTCAGTATATACCACAACTTTGAACCCTACTAAATAAGACCTGAACTTATCAAAAGCAAATACTATAGCAAGCAACTCTTTTTCAGTGGTTGTGTAATTAATCTGTGCAGAGTTTAGGACTCTACTAGCATAGTAAATCACATGTAGTCTTTTATCTTTTCTTTGTCCTAATACAGCACCCACTGCATTGTCACTTGCATCACACATTAGCTCAAATGGTACAGTCCAGTCAGGTTTAACAAGAATTGGGGCAGAAATCAGTTTTTCTTTTAAAACAGTAAAAGCATGCATACAAGATTCATCAAATACAAATGCTGCATCCTTTACAAGCAAGTCACTAAGAGGTTTGGCAACTTTAGAAAAATCTTTAATGAATTTCCTATAAAACCTAGTATGGCCTAAGAAACTTCTAATTCCTTTCACATTCACAGGTGAAGGTAATTTACTAATCACTTCTATTTTAGCTTGATCAACATCCATCCCTCTAATTGAAATCTTATGGCCAAGCACTATTCCTTCCTGCACCATAAAGTGACATTTCTCCCAATTCAACACCAAGTTGGTGTCTTGACATCTCTGCAAAACAATGGACAAATTAGATAAACAATCATCAAATGAATTCCCAAAAACAGAAAAATCGTCCATGAATACCTCAATTATTTTCTCAAACAAGTCAGAAAAATAGCTAACATGCACCTTTGAAATGTAGCTAGGGCATTACACAGCCCAAAAGGCATTCTTCTATATGCAAATATTCCAAAAGGACAAGTAAAAGTAGTTTTTTCTTGATCAATTGGATCTACAGCAATTTGGCTATAGCCAGAATATCCATCTAAAAAGCAGTAAAATACATGTCCAGCTAACCTTTCTAGCATTTGGTCTGCAAAAAGTAGTGGAAAATGATCTTTTCTGGTTGCATCATTCAGCTTTCTATAATCTATACACATCCTCCATCCTATGACAGTCCTTGTGGGTATCAACTCATTCTTTTCATTTGGTACTATAGTCATTCCACTTTTTTTAGGTACCACTTACATAGGACTTACCCAATTGCTGTCTGAAATAGGATATATGATCCCTGCATCTAATAGTTTAATGACTTCCTTCCCTACCACTTCCTTCATGGCAGGGTTTAATCTTCTTTGAGGCTGCACAACTGGTTTAAAATTTTCTTCAAATAAAATTCTGTGCTTACAAAAGACTGGATTTATACCTTTTAAATTTGAGATGTTCCACCCTATTGCTGATTTATGGGTTCTCAAAATTCTCAGCAACTTGTCCTCCTCTTCTTCCTTGAGTTCATTGCTTATGATAACTGAATTTTCATGTTTATGATCCAAGAATGCATATCTCAAGTGAGATGGAAGTTGCTTTAATTTCAGCTTCTAACTTTTCTCTTCTTCTCCTTCATTTTTCAACTCCTCTTTGATTAATTTTTCTGCAAGTATTAAAATAGGTAGAGCTTCCAATTGCTGCTCCATTTCAAATATGTTTTCATCTTCAAAATGTAGAGGTTTAGTATTTCCTGCAGCTATGGTTTCTCTCAACACAGAAATTTCATCAAATCCATTCAAAGAATAAGGAGTGATCATAGAATCCAATGTATCTACTCTCATACATGTGTTATCATCAATTGGATATTTCAAAGCTTTAAATACATTAAATATTACCTTTTCCTCTTGAACTCTAAGCATTAACTCCTTTTTTTGCACATCAATGAGAGCTCATCCAGTTACAAGGAAAGATCTGCCCAAGATTAATGGTATGTTTGCATCTACCTCTATGTCCAATATGACAAAATCTGCAGGAAAAATAAATTTGTCAATCTTAACCAACAAATCTTCTACTACTCCATATGGATAAGTATATGATCTATCAGCTAATTGCAATGTAATGTTGGTTGGTTTCACTTCTTATATCCCCAATTTCTTCATAATGGCTAATGCATCAAATTAATGCTTGCCCCCAAGTCACACAATGCTTTTCCTACAGTACAATTTCCTATTTCACAAGGTATGCTAAAGGATCCTGGGTCTTTTAATTTTTGAGGAAGTTTTCTTCTAAGAATAGCACTGCAACTCCTCTGTCAAGGGTACAGTCGTATCATGTTCTAACTTCCTTTTCTTGGAGAGTAGTTCCTTCATGAACACGTTTAGAAACCTCTCAAACTGCTCCTCTTAATTAGGATTTTGCACTCTTTGAGGATAAGGCAGTCTCTTATATTTTTCTAGATCAATTGACTTGTAAGTGTCCTCAAATAATTGCTTCGTTGTCTTTCTTTTAGGACTTTTATGAACTTCTTCATTTTTTTCTGAATGTTCTCTCTTTAGTAGCTTGAAGTTTCCTTGCTGCAATTCTTCTTTTAAATCTCTTTCCTCTGCTACATTTTCTACTTGCTTTTCTGCTACAACATTATTCAGTTTCTTTTCAGCTGATTTTGGACTGGCTACAACAGCTCCACTTCTTGTAACTATAGCTTGACATTGTTCCTTTGGACTCACCACTGTGTTGCTTGGAAATCTTTCTTCATCTCTGCTTGTTAATTATTTAGCCAGCTGTCTAATTTGAGTTTCTAACTTCTTCATAGAAGATTCTTGATTCTTGATGCTAGATTGAGTGACTTTTATGAATTGTAACATTGTTTCCTCAATCTCGTTCATTCTTTCACTCATTGGTCTAGCTGAATGTTGACTCCTTTGAGGTTGAGTAGAAGAATTTCCTTGAAAGTACTGTTGTTGTTAGTGATTTCCTGCATTTGAAAATGGAAGAGATGTATTAGTGCTTTTCATTGCAGAATTCTGAGGATTCCATTTATAAAATTGTTGATTCCTATTATTAGAATACTGAAATCCAGGAGGAAATGATTATTGAGGATAAGATTGTTGCTATCTTTGATAATTCTCCATAAAATTGACTTGCTCTTGTGGTTCAGGTGTAGGTACATCACATGCACCATTAGCATGATTCCCTCCACAAAAATCGCATGTCAACTGACTTGTTACCACATTTCCAGTCTGCAAATTATTAATCTGCTAAGTCAAAGCTACTATTTGATCAGAAAATAATTAGTTCTGCAACTGATTCTGTGCAAGAAATGTTTCCATCATCTTTGCTTCATATTCATTGCCTCTTCTTGTATTCCTCAAGTTGAAATTCTAACACATGGATAAAGCCATCATCTCAATGATTCTTTGGGCTTCTTCCAAGGATTTCATGCTCAAAGATCCTCCTACAGCTGCATCAATCATAGTTCTAGTTACTACGTTCATTCCATTATAAAAAGCTTCCAGCTGCATCCATTCTGGAATATAATGATGTGGACATCTTCTCAGTAACTCTTTATATCTTTCCCATACTTCATAAAGTGATTCTCCTTCCTGCTGCACAAAAGATGTTATTTCTCCTCTCAGTTTAGCAGCTTTTGAGGGAGGAAAATATTTTGTTAGAAATTTATTCACAAGTTCAGTCCATGTGGTGATACTTCCCTGAGGCTGTGCTTGTAACCAACATTTGGCTTTGTCTCTTAGAGAAAATGGAAATAGCCTCAGTCTTATAGCATCTTCACTTACTCCATTCATCCTTATAGTATCACACAACTGTAGAAAATTAAAAATATGCAGATTAGGATCATCAGAAATTCCACCAGAAAATTGGTCCTGCTACAATATGTGAAGTAAGGCTGGTTTTATCTCAAAATGATTGGCTTGAATGGTTGGTCTAACAATTGAAGAATTATAGCCTTGCATATCTAAAATTGCATAATCTCCTAGTGTTCTCATTCTATGTTGTTCTGCCATTTCAACTTTTGGAGTTGGTTGTCTAAAAGGTGAATGTTTCCTATTTGCAAAAGGAATGACTTGAAATTCTGGAGAATGTATAACCTCTAGATCACTGTCACTTCCTAAAGATCTCTCTGCTCTAGTCTCTTTTCCTAATCTCCTAAGAGTTCTATCAATGTCAGGATCAAAGACAAGAGTAGATTTATTTTTGTTTTTGCCACACATATACAACTAAACACAGATATAGTATAATGAAAATAGAAAACTGCACATGTAATGTAATATTTGCAAAAAAATTTAAAGAAACAAATGCTCAATCTAGTTATTTTCCTGTTACTAATGATATTGAAACATATTATTCCCCGGCAACGGCGCCAAAAACTTGTTACTTTTACAACTGTTGTTGCACTGAAAGTAAACTGACTAGCAAGTGTACTAGTGTTGTTGTAGCAAGTTATAAAAAATCTTAGAATCAAATTGAGTTCCAAGTATCGTCCTTAGGGAATAAAGTTCTCAATTACCACTTCACAAGATCACAATTAGTTGAGCTTTACAAATTTCAGATGGATTTGGTATGAATGTATCAAAAACAAAATTAGAAAGTAAAATAGAACAGTTAGCATAAAAGTATATAGTAAACAAATGTAGAAAGAGTAGTTAGGAAATTGTTTCACCAAAACTTCAACATTGAATCAATAAAGTTCTGAACTTTCAAGCATTTAGATGGAATGACAATCAATTTCATGTTATATTAATCAAAGGACAATCCCTTGCCTCAATGAATCTAGCATCTAATCAAATCATTCTAATCCCTTAGATCTAATCCAATCAAATGCTGCATTAAGTTTGAGAAACCAAAGGATTGCAAGATTAAGATATCTTATCCCTAAGAAACCAATAACCTTGGCAATTAATTCAGATATGAGAAACAAATTCAATTCCCATTGATAAGAGTTCCTCTATGATTAGTTGATCAAATTTTCATTCAATCACTACTTTAATAGCAGAATCAATCACTCAATCCAATCCAAAACTCAAAGTTCAGATCCAAAATCAATTCAACATTTCTATTCAGATTCACAGTTCCTAACCACAAAGAGTTTAAGCAAACATTACAAAAAGAGAAGAGAAGAGAAGAAGAAAATGAACAAAGAAGAAACATCTTCAAGCCAATCTCCAATCTGATCCCTCAAGAAATGAAGCTTAGTGTTCAGCCTCAATCTCCCTCTCTGACTCTCTCAACAACAAAAACAAATGGAAAATGAAAAAATGAACAAAAAAACTCCTAAATTCCTGAGCTAACTGTATTTTATAGAATTCCCGCTCTGCTGGCGTGATCACTTTTGCCAGCAATAGTAATCACGCAGAGGCTAATTCTTCATTTCCACTTGCGCGTATTCACTTTTGCTGGTGATAGTAGCCACGCGCACTTCAAAGTGTTCACTTTTGTTGAAAATAGTAGCCACGCAGAAGCTTCCCCTACTAATGTCATGCACGTGTTCACTTCTGCTAGAAATAGTGAACACGCAAAGGCTACCTTCTTGCGCATGTTCACTTTTGTGGATAATAGTGAACACACGTAGCAACTCTTTTTGGAGGACTCTCTGGAACGCTCACTTTTTCCAGAAAAAGTGATTACGCAGAAGCTCTTCTCAATGCAACCTCTCTGGAATGATCACTTTTGCCAGCAAAAGTGATTATGCAGAAGCTCTTCTTCATTTTATGGTTCTGGAGTGATCACTTTCACCAGCGAAAGTGATCACTCAGAGGCTGTTCTTCAATTATCAACTTATTTCCTCCAATTTTTGCTACTTTTCTTCTATTTTTCCTTTGATCATCCAATCCTCATGAACTTAGCTCAGAATTCCCTACAAAAGCATACTTGAATTATCACTTTTTACATAGAAAATTAATGAATTTTAAAATAACTCTGTTTAAAAGTGACATGCAACATTTTATTATTTTTTTAAGGATTTTCTACTATTTCTAGCATGTTTTCTTTATTAATTGCACTAAAAACTATTATAAAATACTAGTAAAATATGGATTCATCAGTCGTCTCCCAATGATGATAATGTTATACAATTATGAATTTGGATGGGGTTTGATTTAAAAAATAACACTGATTAGAATGAAAAATTAACAAGAATTGAAAACTTTAATCCAAGAATTTAGAAGAACTATGACCATTCTATCACCAGATTTCAATAAAATGCATCAGCCAACAAATTAGTGATTGATAAGTCTATAATTAGGCTCTCTTTTACAGTCCATATATTCATATTTGACCTTTATTTTATTTGGGTTTTACACTAATTTATATATTAATTGTGCAGTTTGGTATAAAGAGGCCGCAAGTAGATTTTGGGTGCATTCTGGGCCCAAATTGATGGAAGATTAGAGTTTCGCAGCAGTCAGCAGGCCCAAACCTATTCAACAAGCAAGGGGGTGCTTCGAGCCTATGCACGATTGTGCTTAAGGCCTTGCACGGCCGTGCTCATCTGCGGGAAGCCCATTTATGAAGAGTTTGTAGGGTTTTCAAATCTTATAAAAGGGAAGATCTCAAGCATCATAAAGGGACCATTTTTGACATCTTGGCTTTGGCTCTAGAATACATTTGATCTCGTCTCTCTTGCACAGGATCCTTGGCACATGCTTGGCGACACTTGGAGCTTTAAGTGATCGTACTTGAAGATCAGGAACACATCTCACACTCTAGTTTGCTATTTCTTTTGATTATGGCTTTGTTTATGATTGTTTTAGTTCTTTTCTTTAGCATGAGTAACTAAGTCCATAGCTAGGGCTGTGGGAACTATTGTTTATGACGTTATGGAATTTTGATATTTGAATTTAAATTTGATTTCCGTTTTGTGATTAGATTTTATCCTATTGTATTTCTTTCTTAATCCTAGTTAATTATATCGTCAGACGACTGTACCTCAGTTAATTAATAGATTTATAGGGTAAAACGAGACAAAGAATTAGGTAGACCAAACCAATCTTTCTCTTCTAATTGTTATTAAATTAACAAGTTCATAGGTTTCTCAACCGTTCTCAAATTGATGTCTTACATGACCATTAGGGATATTAATTTAGAGAAAAGAATATTAATGTTGCATGACCATTGGGTATTAATAGTATTCGTATGAATGATTAGTAATCACAAGGAAATCGGATTTAGAGTTAAATAGAAAAATAACATAAAGGATTGAATGAGAAAACTTATATGCCCTAGGTTCCTCTCCGATAAGTTTAACTAAGATGTGCATTGTATTCATTGCTCTTAGTTTTATGATTGATTTTATAAATTCTTGTTTTTAATTAATCTTGTATATTTGAAGCTTAAACAATTGAATTAAGAAATTCTTAGTTATTGGAAAACAATCCTTGTGGCACGATATTTTGAGAACTTAATTTAATAACCCTTTATTACTTCTCAATGGGTACACTTGCCCTCCGAACAGTGATTAATATTAAATTCGAATGAAACCTCAATTCAAATTAAGCATTCACATTAAGACCCTCATGCATTCGATTAACGCACAATCGCTTAAAGTTCAGAAACCTCTAAAACCTAATTGATTTGTGTTAATTTAATTCACCAATGCCATTAATCTTAGATCTCAAACCTGAAAATCTAATTCACATTCCTTCAAAAATTAATTACATATATCAATCGAATAATATGAAATAAAACAACTGCACAATTATCAATCCAAAATGAATAACTTCAATTTGAAAATATAATTAGCAAAAAGAAAACGAAGGAAGAGATGAAACCAGATTTGTTGTTGAATGAATTGCAAAATCGATCCTTAAGCATGTCTCAACCCTTTTTCAATCCTTGCATTAGATGAAAGTCTAAGCCTCCATTAATGGAGGAAAATGAAAGGTAAAAATGTGAGACAAGAGAAGAGGCAAAGAAGAAGAGACAAAAACTGTAAAACTTGTATTATTCCTCCTGAAAAACAACCAACCCTTTTTCAACCTGCTGCCCTAATTTAAGTACAGGCCTTTTTAAGGGTCAAAACGTAAAAACTAATTAATAATTATTCAATTACATTAATCTCTACTCAATAGCTGTCTCTGGAATCCTTATTTGTTCAAGTTTGAATTTTGGAGGGAATGTTATGCTTGTAATTGCCGCCCAGTATCCATGCTAAATCTGAGAAAATATTGTGTGGTATTTTTGGGAGTGAAGATCTGTCCATTTCAATTTTTGATATTAAGAGAAATTGTAGCCCTGGATGTAAGCTTCAAAACGCAACTGAAGTGGGCTTAAACGGACATCTGTGGACTGAGATATGGCCCAAATACTGCACCAATGTCAGAAACCGTGAGTGCATATTTCTAACTTTTTCTAGGCCCAGTTTCAATATTTTATCATCAGAATTGGTTTCTAACCTCTTGTAGGAATTGTGTGCCTTTCTCTCAGGTTTCCTACAAATCAAGAATCATAATGAAATAAGCTCTACAACTTAAGATATGGCCCAGAAACCAAACAGTATCAGAATTTTCCTAATGCTAAGAAAATTAAATAAAGCCCAAATAAAATTCAAACATCATAAAATGTTCCAATTCAAACCAATTAGGCACAAAAGAAGATTAATGAGTTAGGAATGAGAGGAAATAAGATTGTAAAAATTCCAATTAATCATTAGTATAGATTTTAAGTATTAGGACTAGAATGTTAGGCTACAAATTTGCCAAAGAATGTAATTATATTTTGAATATTTGTATTTTGGATTCTTCGCTGATGCAATTATTGTATATATATATATATATGTGTATATATATATATATATTTAAATTTTGATGTTATAAGTAAATATCCATGGTGTGTTCATTATTTTTGGTAATATGAACATTAAAGTTCATTTTCAGAAAAGTTTATACACTTAGACTCAGTGGTACCTTATTGAATAAATGTTAACAAGAAAAAAAAATATATAAATGATAATCCGAAATGTTATAGATTCCTTACAAAAAGAGGTCGTGACATTTTAATGGTATAAGAGCAATGGTCTAGGTAAACCTATGGGATGAGGTTACTAGGCTTGGGTTGTGTATTTTGAGTAGGGAGTCTTAGTTGTGAATCATAAGGTGAAGTTTTCTAATAGACTAAATATGTGAGAGAACGAGCTTCATCACCTCTATTCTCTAACACGATGAATGTAAGAAATTTTGGCATATGAGGCCAGGGTGAGCTATAGGTGTGTTGGGTGGCCGAGTAAGATGTTGCTGAATTGAGCTGTGAGCAATGGTCAAAGAAGTTGTGTTTTGTTATCTGCATCAAACTGTGAACGATAATATAATGTTGTGCTGAATGAATTGAAATGTTATACTAAATTGCTTTAATACGCTGTTATATGTTGAGTTTATTCCTATGTTGTGTTTTGCTATAAATATTCGAAGTTGCTTTTGTTTTATGTTAAGATGGTAAGACCACCTAGAAGACCTACTTCAAATCCTCCTCAACCTGCTTCAAATCATTCTAGAAAAGCTTAAATCATAGCAAAGCGCGCGTGATCACTTTTCTTGACAAAAGTGATTGTTCTAGAGAGAGCTCTAGCATAGCAAAGGTACGTGTGATCACTTTTATTCACTAAAGTGATCATTCCAGAGAAGCCTTGAGTAAAGCAAGCTGCGTGTTATCACTTTTGTTCACAAATGTGAACATTCCAGAGAGACCTCTAACACTGCAAGATGAGCGTGTCTACTTTTGTTCATGAAAGTGAACACGCACAGATCTCGAACCTCAGTGTGGCTACTTTTGTGAAGAAAAGTGATCATTCCAGTCATGAAGAACATCAGAAAGGCCTCTGTGTGACTACTTTTATGAAAAATAGTGATCACGCTAAAAAGGCAGGAATTCTATAAATATGAATTAGCTCAGATATCTTGAGGTCTTTTGTTCATTTTCACTTCTCACTTGTTTTATGGTGTTGAGAGAGTCTGAGAGAGAGATTAGGGACAAACACCAAGCTTCAAATATTAAGGAATCGGATTAAAGATTGGCTTGAAGATGCTTCTTCGTTCATCTTCTTCTTCTCTTTCTTTCTCTTCTCATTTTGTAATGGTTGCTTATACTCTTTGTAGTTAGCGATTGTGAATCTGAAATGGAAGTGTTGAATTGATTTTGGATCTAAACTTTGAGTGTTGGATTGGATTGAGTAATTCATTATATTATTTATATAGTGATTGAATGAAAATTTGATTAACTAATTACAGAGAAACTCTTATCAATGGAAGTTGAATTTGTTTCTCAGACCTGAATCAATTACCAAGGTTATTGATTTCTTAGGGATAAGATATCTTGATCTTGCAATCTTCTGATTTCTAATACTTAATGCAACATTTAATTGAATCAGATTTAGGGAATTAGAGTGATTTAGTTGAATGTTAGAATCATTGAGTTAAGGAATTAACCTTTGATTAATATAACGTGAAACTGATTATCATTCCATCTAAATACTTGAAAGTTCAGAACTTTATTGAATCAACATTGAAGTTTTGGTGAAACAAGTCCTAACAATGTTTTCTACATCTGTCAAATACATACTTTCATGTTCATTTTCTGTTTTGTTTTCTAATTTCAATATTAGAGACTTTTGCATCCAAACTTCATCTGAAATTCGTGAAGCTCAACTAATTGTGGACTTGTGAAGTGGTAATTGAGAACTGTATTCCCTGAGGATGATATTTGGGACTCAAACACAGTTCTAACATTTTATTACTTGCCATAATAACGCTAGTACACTTGCTAGTCAAAATTACATCTGTTAAGAGAGTGACAAGTTTTTGGTGCCGTTGCGGGGAATATTTGTTTTCAATATCATTAGTAACACAAAAATAACTAGATTGAGCATTTGTTCTCTTTAAATTTTCTGCAATATTAGATTACGTTTAAAATTTTTCTATTTTGTAATCAATTGATAGTTAATTCTATATTTGTATAGTTTTGATTTCTGATAGATTTTATATCATACCAAGTAGTTACTTTGCATTTGTATACTGTGAATTAGTGTAGTTTGCCGTTTTCTTTCTACTATATTTGTATTCTAAATTGTATATGCGTAGCAAAAACGAAAATAAGTCTACCCTTATCTTTGATCCTGACATAGATATAACACTAAGAAGATTAAGGAAGGAGGCTAGAGTAGAAAATTCTTTAGAAGGTGATAGTGATTTAGAGGTTATACATTCTCCAGAACACATTCACCTTTAGGACAGCCAACTCCATAAATTGAAATGTCAAGACAACATAGGATGAGGACACTAGGAGATTATGCAATTCCAAATATGCAAGGCTATAACTCTTCAATAGTTAGACCAACCATTTAAGCTAATCACTTTGAAATAAAACCAGTCTTACTTCATTTGGTATAATAGGATCAATTTTCTGGTGGAATTTTCCAACCTGCGTATTTCTAATTTTCTGTAACTATCTGATACTATAAGGATGAATGGAGTGAGTGAAGATGCTATAAGATTGAGGCTATTTTCATTCTCTTTGAGAGACAAGGCTAAGTGCTGGTTACAAGCACGACCGCAAGGAAGCATCACCACATAGACAGAGCTTGTGAACAAATTTTTAACCAAGTTTTTTCCTCCATCAAAAGTTGCCAAACTGAGAGGAGAAATCACATCTTTTATGGAGCAGGAAAGATAATCGCTATATGAAGCTTGGGAAAGATATAAAGAGTTGTTGAGAAGATGTCCACATCATTGTATTCTAGAGTGGACGTAGTTGGAAACTTTTACAATAGAATGAATGTAGTGACTAGAACCATGGTGGATGCAGCTGTAAGAGGTTCTTTAAGCATGAAATCCTAATGGCTTCATCTATGTACCAGAATTCTAAATCAAGACATGCAAGGAGAAGTAATGGATATGAAGTTAAAGCTATAGAAACCTTTCTTGCACAAAATCAGCTACAGAATCAATTATTTTCTAAGCAAATAGCAGCCTTGACTCAGGAAATCAGCAATTTACAAGCTGAAAATGTGGTAATCAATTAATTGAGCTATGATTTTTGTGGAGGGAACCATATTAATGGTGCATGTAATGTACCTACACGAGATCCACAAGAGCAAGTTAATTATATAGAGAATTATCAAAGACAACAACAATCTTTTCCTCAACAATCATTTTCTCCTAGGTTCCAATATTCAAATAACAGGAATCAACAGTTTTATAAATGGAATCCTAAAAATTCTGTTGTGAAAAACATTAACCCCTCTCTTCCATTTTTGAATGCAGGAACTTCATAACAACAATAGTATTTTCAAGGAAATTCTTCTACTCAACCTCAAAGGAGTCAGAATTCAGCCAGACCTATAAATGAAAGAATGAATGAAATTGAAGAAACAATGTTGCAGTTCATGAAGGTCACTCAAACCAGCATTAAAAATCAAGAAGCTTCCATGAAGAAGTTAGAAACTTAGATTGGACAGTTGGCTGAACAACTAACAAATAGAGATGAAAGGAGATTTCCAAGTAACATAGTGATAAATCCAAAAGAGCAATGTCAAGCTATAACCACAAGGAGTGGAGCTGTGGTAGCCAGTCCAAAACCTGCAGAAAAGAAAGTGAGTAGTGCAGCAGAAGAAGGAAAAATAGGAAAAGATCTGCAACAAGATAACTTCAAGTTACTTAAGTGAGAACATTCAGAAAATAAGGTAGAAGCTCATACAAATTCTGAGAGAAAGACTAAGAAGCAGCTCTTTGAGGATGCCTGCAAACCAATAGATCTAGAAAAATATAAGACGTTGCCTTATCATCAAAAAGTGCAGAATCCTAAGCAAGAGGTGCAGTTTGAAAGATTTCTGAATGTGTTCAAGAAATTGCAGATCAACATTCCTTTTGCAGAAGCTTTGGAGTATATGTCCTCTTATGCAAAGTTTGTGAAGGAATTACTCTCCAAGAAAAGGAAAATGAAACATGATAAGATAGTACCATTAATAGAGGAATTGATGAAACGGTATTTTAGCTACTCGTCATGCAAAAGATTGTCGTTAATCCTCATCAAATATGCAAACAAATGAATGCAGTACTAGGGTGTTATCTAGGTCGTCTCCAAGGAACTTTTGGTTGGGAATATACATTGAACAAGTGTAAACATATATTTTAAAGCAAGTAAATTGGGGGAGGTTTGTCAATTTCCAGATTTTAATCAAGAACGAAATGTGAATTAATAAAATTCAATCAATTAAAATGAGTAATCCCTAGTCAAGCAATGAGTTCCATCATTATTCTTTCAAATGATTCAATAATCCCCTTTCTTTCCCTTGAATTAAGTTAATTTAACAAGCGAAAACTAACTTTAACATCCCAATTAAAATTAAGCATCTTAATGAGCTCCAATCTCTATCCCTAAGATTAAGCAACCTTAAGGATTAATCAAAATTAAGCAATTTTGTATTAGAATTTTGTTAGGTAAATTAGGGTTCATTAAGCAATGTTCCCTTCATGCAAATTCCATTTCATTCAGAGATTGGGGTTAATAAATTCAAGGAAAGAAAGATTTGTATTGCAATTGATCCCAAGAATTCAAGATTCATGTGCATTGACTAGGAATTACAAGAAAGTTTAGCCGTCCATGTGGATGGGCTTCACAAACGAAAGAAAGAAATGTAAGAACGTAAACAGCATTACTGTAAATTCAACAAAAATCAAAAGGGAAATTGAAAATTAAAACCTATAGAGGACCCTTGGCTGTCACCCAAGACTCCAATGTCGTAAGAAATTATCCCAATTTGGCAAAGGAAAAATGTGTAAAGTGTCAAAAGTCCCATACCCTAATTCCTAAAATCTATTTATAGTGGATGACATGTCAGCAAAGTGTCCACTTTTGCCTTTGAAAGTGTCCACTTTGGGCCTTGAAAGTGTCCACGCACAATTCTCGTAAGTTTGTCAATTCTCGGGAGTTGCCATTATTGGACTTGAAAGTGGGAACTTTGGATGCGCGTAGCCACTTTGAAAGGCAATAGTGGCCACGCGCAACATGCTTCAGAGAGTGGCATCCTGGGCTTCCTGGAGTTGCTACTATTGGACTTGAAAGTGGGAACTTTGGATGCGCGTAGCCACTATGAAAGGCAATAGTGGCCACGCGCAAAATGCTTCCAAATTGGCGTCCATGAAGCTATTTAGAGTTGCCACTTTTGGACTTGAAAGTGGCTACTTTGGAACCTTTAATGCCCAGACTTGCTGTAGTTGCCACTTTTGCTCCTAAAAGTGGCTACTTTGGAAGCAACTTTCATCCAAGGGTCAAGATATCTCAGAATTAACTTGGGGACTCTGCAAAATTATCAAGATAATTAAAATTGCAATCTATATCTATGTAATTAAATGCAAATTAACCAAAAATTAATAAACCTATGATATTTACTCAAAATGTGATTTCTATATTATTTGCACTATCTAAGTCCATTTTTCTATCAAGGAGTACCAAAAAGGCAAGTAAAAATATAATAAAAAATGGATTCATCACAACCCCAAACTTAAACTTTTGCTTGTCCTCAAGCAAATCAAAATTCAAACAAATCAAATGAAGAGGGTTAGATTTATCCAAAGAATTTTTTTTTTTAGAGATTTTCATTTCAACTTCATGCTTTAATTAGCACTTCCAACATCTTCACAACCATAGGCTCATTGAACAGAGGAATCATATTCATGTCAAATGTTCCATGCAAAGTCCTACTAAATTGAAACAAAAGAACCAAGCAAGGTTTCATGTGACTCACATAATGCAAAGAAACTATCCATCTCATAAGGTGGTGTTTCACTCATCACTCAATAACATTTCAGGCTAAGTGTTTTCCCTCAATCCATGCATTTAGCCTCACCCTACCATAGGCTTGCCTATATTCTCAATCTCCTTTGCCTAGACACAATGAACCACCTACCATGAGGGCTTTGTTGGTCACAAATGGGGTTAGGATATGCTCAAATTTAACCAACGAGGGTGACAAGATCAAGTGGGTACTCAAGAGGAGGGAGTTCTTTTGAGTGATTTAGTGCAACAACTAGAGTGGAATGCCTTAAATGATGTAGCTTAAGAGGTTCAAGCATTCTTTCACCACATTTTTTTTTATTTGCCTTATGTGGAGATCCTTTTTCAACTCAAAAGCCTTGCTACATTTTTCTTTCTTTCTTTTCTCCTTTTTCATTCATTCATTCATATTTTTGTGATGTCATGGACTTTGACAATCATTTTTTTTTTACATGTATTATGAACATTTATGCTGTTCACCACCCTAAACTTAAGACATTGCTTGTCCTCAAGCAACTACAAGTATAATCAACACCCCACACTTAGTTTCTTGCACTCAATCTTGAGGCAACTCAAAAGAAATACCGCTATTAAGGAAAAGAAATTATTTTAGTTGACTAAGTTTGGCAAAAGCAAGAAGTAGGGAACAAGGAAATGAAGTGCAAGGGTGGGGGGAAGGGATATGCAAAGAAGGCCTCAATCATCTAGATGGAAAATTGCCCAATGCATATTTAATTAAGAAACAAGGCAAGTTCTAGAAGATGAATGCAAAAATACATGTAATATGCATACAGAAAAGGAGTAAAAAGGCTCAATTCACTATCATGGCAAAGGTGATAATAACTTGCAAAATGAGAATACAATTCACCCGACAAGAAAATATTTTCAAAATAGTAGGGACAGTAAATATGTACAAAAATGAGAATGAGTAAGAGTTGGATGAGAAATGCAATCAGAGCATAAAAGCAAAATACAAAAGAGAACTAGATTAAAAGGAAAAGAAATAGAAGAAATGAAATAAGGAAAATATTTTTGTATTTTATCTAGTACGGTGCAAGAAAAGTAAGCTATAAATAAATGCAAAATAGAGACGAAGAGTTCACCCCCCTTTTATAGATGATGTACTCAAATTTCAGGGGCACAATGATGCTCCTCTTGATGGAACTGAGGGCATCTAAGCAAAGAAAGAAAAGAAAACATGAAAGGTAGACTAAGTGGCATCTTCATCAGAGGTGGATGAGGTGGCGTCTTCATCTTCCTCTACTTTTTCTGCTTCCTCTGAGGAACTGGAGCTGGGGGCATCTCTGGGTGCATTGGGATTAAGTCCATAAAAGATGCATTCTATGGGCAAAGCATAGGGCTCAAATGATACATACAATTGCAATTAAGTACAAAATAAATGGTGTGGCAAACATTCATCTTGTATAGCAATTGACTATAGAACATAATGTGGCTGCTAAGTTTAAGGGCCATAACACAGCAATAGTGAAATTAAAGTCACAAAAAGCATGTTCAACACCCAGGAAGGCCAACAATCAGAGCTAATTATAGAAGGGGCATGAGAATCAAGTGCAATGATAACAAAATACCATGGAATTTGAGAAGCAAAACAGCAAAATGGAGAGGTTAGAACTCAATGTAAATGGACATAAACTGAATTTAGACATCAACATGCGTGAGTATGAAAAGGAATGGCATAATGGGCATGTTTGAGAACATAAAAATAAAGGGAATGGGCATAATGAAAACAAAAGATGATATTCATAGCAAATGGAAATGGGCATGGCCACTTTTGGGGACAAAAGTAGGAACGTAGAACTTGGTGGCAGCCACACATGGCCATTGGGTGCAATTAAAGGACTTCACCCACTCTAATTCATACAAGAATACTTAATTAAACAAGAAATTCACATCAATTTCAACATATAAGGGCACAATTAAAAGCCCCAAATTGGGGATCCAAGAACCCTAACCCATGAATTAAGAGAAGTTGAGAGACTTACCTTGTTTGGAGCTTTGGGTGTGCTGGCAGAAGGAAAAAGGTGAGGATTGGGGTTGCAAAAACTCAATTTGGGAGGTGGGGGAGTGGTGGCGTGAGGTGCGTCATGAAGGCAGTGCTTGAGTGGGTGTTTGAGGGAGTGTGTAGTGAGTGACGTGAAGTGGCATTGTGACCTTGAGGGACTTTAGGGGTTGCGCGCAATGGGCTAGCCCAAAGTGTGGTGCGCGTGGCCACTTTCAAGGGAGAAAGTGGCAACTACAGTGAGGTTGTGTGTGGGCATATGCGCGTGGTGACTATAGGGCTTCAAATTGGGAACTCCAGTGGGTTATTTTGTGGGACAAGTGTGCGTGGCCACTTTCAAGTGAGAAAGTGGCAAATACAGTAAGCCAAAATTCAAAGTGAATTTGCGCGTGGCTACTATGGGGCTTCAAAGTGGGAACTCCAGAGAGTTCCTCTTCGGGAGCATATACGTGTGGCTACTTTCATTGAAGAAAGTAACAACTACAGTAAGCCCCAAAATGCAAGTGAATTGAGCGTGGCTATTATTGGGCTTCAAAGTGGGAACTCCAGAGAGTTATTTTGTGGGACAAGTGCGCATGGCCACTTTCAAGTGAGAAAGTGGGAACTCCAGAGAGGCTACAATGCAAGGAGATTTGCGCGTGGCCACTATTGGTCTCTAAAGTGTCCACGCGCAAATGATCGAGCTCCTGGGCGCCAAAGTGGACACTCCCACTCTTAAAAAGTGGGAACTACAAAGAAGGAGTTGCTTACCTTGAGCCAAAGTAGTCACTATAGCCTATGAGAATGGCCACATCCATGAAGGATGAATTGTACCTAGCAAGAATGAGTGCCCAAAGTGGTGCTGCTGCCACAATCCCTGCAAAAATTCTGAGTCCACAGAAAATTATTCACACAAAATTAAATTGTATCAGAGATCTACTCTACAAATGAAAACAAATAAAACAAAAACTTAATTGAAAGAATGCAAAGGGAAAGAACAAAATTCCTTATTCACGTGTGAGTAGCCTCTCACAGAGCGCTTCTTTAACGTCATTAGCTTGACGTGCGAAGTGATTTACTCATGACAGGGGAGTACACATCTAACTCTTCAATCTCCTCCAAGGGAACTGAGTTCTCCAAAAAATGCTTCAGGCGATGTTCATTCACTGTGAAACATTTGTTAGTGGATTCACTCTTGATTTCCACTACACTATTAGGAAATACTTGTGTAACTGTGGATGGACGAATCCACCTAGAATGCAGCCTTCCAGTCATGAACGTGAGACATGAGTTGAATAGAAGCATCTTTTGACTTACACAAGACTCTCCTCTACCTATCAATTTATCATGATACTACTTGGTTCTCTCCTTGTAGGTTCTTGAGTCTTCATATGCTCCTAAGTGCAGCGCTTCTAGTTCTTGGAGTTGTGGCTTCATTTTCCTCTTCCTCTTTCTCTTTCTTTTCCTCTGAAGCTGCTTCACTAGTTTAGTTCCCTCTTTCAATAGAATTTTGTGCATGCACAGGAGAGGGCTAATACCAGGAATGTTAGCTAAAGTCCATCCAATAGCTCTCTTGTGCCTTTTAATTACTTCCAATAGTATCTCCTCTTGATCGCCTTCAAGCTTGGTGGAAATAATGACCGGGAGCTTCTCATAATGTTCTGATAGGGGCTTCAACTCCAATGTGGGAGGTTGCTCCACAGAAGGAAGTGATTTGGCACTTTCATTTGACAAAGTCTCCGCAATATTCAAACCAAAGGCGTTAGATTCAACTGTATTTGTTGTACTCAATAAATCACATTCTAACCCAATGGAATTTTCAGGTTCGTCAACGTTGAAAATAGTAGAATTTGCATTCAAATAATCAAAAATCTCAGCACAAATGTCACATAGAGAAGAATTATTACACGATTCACAATTGTAAGTATCTACACAATCAGAAAAATTAAGGAGAGAGTCTCCTCCTAGAAATTCAGACAAACTATCATCTATTAATTCGTCAAGATGGTTAATGTGGAAAACAGAGTGTTCTTCAGTTGGGTGCTTCATAGCATCCAGTATGTTAAAGCGGACAACACTGTCTCCAAACTCCATAGGAAGTGATCCGGCATGCACATCAATCTTCGTTCTCGCAGTCTTTAAGAACGGTCTTCCCAAAATGATTGGTGCAACACTATCCATTGACTTTTTCATGTCAAGGATGTAAAAATCAGCTGAAAAAATGAGGTCATTCACCCTCACTAACACATCCTCCACAAGTCCAGCTGGATGTGCTGTGCTCCTATTTGCTAGCTGGATGATGACAGCTGTGGGCTGCAATGGTCCAAGAGAAAAAGATGTGAAGATAGATAAAGGTATAACATTAATAGATGCACCTAAATCAAGCATGGCATTATCTATCCTATTGTTGCCTATAATGCAGGCAATAGTAAACATCCCTAGATCTTTGCATTTCTCAGGCATGGAAGTTTTCTGCCTCTCAAAAAGAGCTGATACATTCCTCCCCATGTTCACTCTTTCATTACCCTTTAGCCGCCTTCTATGAGTGCACAAGTCCTTAAGGAATTTGGCGTACTTTGGGATTTGCTTGATAGCATCTAACAAGGGGATATTGACTTCAACTTTTCTGAAAGTATCCAGAATTTCTTTATCAGCCTCTTCTTGCTTCTTGCTGGGCTGAACCATTCTTTGAGGGAAGGGAATAGGAATGGACCTCTCCTCTTTGTCTACCACTTTTGGTTGACATGGTGTGGGCATAGGTACAGGCTGCTCTTGGCTCTTAATCTCTCCTCCTTCACCTTCTGCAGCTAAAGTGCAACTACAATCCTTCTCCTTAGGCATTTCTGGCTCTTGCATCACCTTACTAGATCTCAAGGTAATGGCACTCACATTCTTTGGGTTTGCTACAGTTTGTGCAGGGAGATTGCCTGAACCTTGAGATTGAAGTTGATTTAGGGATAAAGCAAGTTGACCCATTTGATTCTCCAAGGTCTTGATACTTGCTTGAGTCTGTTGTTGGAAGGCCTGACTCTGTTGCTGGAAATTGAGATTATTAATGGTAAGTTGCTTCACAAGGTCTTCCAAAGATGACTCACTCTTTTGAGGTGCATGAGCTAGTGAAGGGGATGTTTGATGGTGCTGTTGAGATGAAGATGATGGATGGTGATGTTGTTAGGCTGAATATGGCTTGCTTTGTTCAACTTGATGCGGTTGGAAATGGTTGTTGGATGGTTGGCTAGAGCCTTGATGCTGTGCATTTCCTCCTCATCTTAAGTTAGGATGGTTCCTCCAACCGGGATTATATCTATTGGAAGATAAATCCCAGCTTTGTTGTTGTTGTGGCTGCTGAAAAGGGAATTTATTAGCATAAATATTAGCAGCGTAAGCTTGAGGATTACCTTTCGAAGATTCCGTTTCTTGCAATGTGGGGCAACTATCAGTGAAGTGATCCGTAGATGAACAAATCCACAAAGCATTGCTGGATGGATGGAGGTGGAGGTGTATATGCAACAAAATTCTTTTGGATGGATGCCAACTGTTTTACCATAGAAGCCAACTCATCTAGCTTATGCTCCAGCTTGTGTGAATCTGAAGTTTGAATTTCATTAACACTCCTGGACATGAGAGAATTTTGCCTTGTAGCAAACTGTTGAGAGTTAGCTGCCATATTTTCAATGAGGTTTCTAACGGCAGCGGGAGTCTTGTCAACTAGGGCTCCCCCACTAGCTGCGTCGATCATGCTCCTATCCATTGGGTGTAAGCCCTCATAGAAGTATTGGATTAGGAGCTGGTCACTTATCTGATGATGGGGGCAGCTAGCACAAAGTCTCTTGAAACGCTCCCAATATTCATACAAACTTTCCCTTTCCAGCTGCCTAATACCGCATATTTCCTTTCTTATTGAGGCAGCTCTTGAGGCAGGGAAAATTTTTTCCAGGAACAATCTCTTGAGGGTGTCCCAACTTGTAATAGAGCCAGGTGGAAGATAATACAACCAGTCTTTAGCCAAATCCATAAGAGAGAATGGAAATGCCTTCAATTTGACATGCTCCTCCAGAACACCTTGAGGTCTCATGGTGGAACATACAATGTGAAACTCCTTCAAGTATTTGTGAGGGTCTTCACCTGCAAAACCATGGAATTTAGGTAGAAGGTGAATTAATCCAATTTTCAAAACAAAAGGGGCGTCCACATCTGGATATTGGATGCACAATGTTTGGTATGTGACATCCGGTGCAGCTAGCTCCTTAAGAGTCCTCTCATCACCTGCCATTGCTCCAAAACTAGAGTCAAGTGAAAATGTAGAAGAGTAAACAGAAATTGGTGTCACAAATTGCAAAGATGCAGTAGGAGTTGATGATGATTCAGAGTGATCAGAGTAATCCCTATGTATCCTAATGTTCCTATGAAAAGTCCTATCAATCTCCTGGTCTAATGGATACAAATCTCCAGGGTTTGATCGGGTCATGCACTAGATATCAATTAACTAAATTGAAAGCAAATTGAGTAAATGAAATAACAAGAACAATTCAAAATCTCTCTGCAGAATTATGCAGCAAAAATGCAGAAAAACAGAGTAATATGTAGCAAAATGAGTGCAGAAAATTGAAAGTGAGTAATTGAAAAATTGCGGCACTTGAATGAAGAAAATGATGCAGAAAATCTTGCAATAACAATGCAGAAACAGACTACAAAATTCGTATGGCTATCAACACAATACAAAAACTCAAAAATGAAACAAACACACTAACATGAAAAACACAAAAACAGATTACTAATCATGTTCAACATAAGTTCAGCACCAAAAATTCCCCGGCAACGGTGCCAATTTGATGAAACGCTATTTTAGCTACTCGTCATTAAAAAAGATTGTCGTTAATCCTCATCAAATATGCAAAGAAATGAATGCAGTACTAGGGTGTTATCCTAGGTCGTCTCTAAGGAACTTTTGGTTGGGAACATATATCGAACAAGTGTAAACATATATTTTAAAGCAAGTAAATTGGGGGAGGTTTGTCAATTTCCAGATTTTAATCAAGAACGAAATGTGAATTAATAAAATTCAATCAATTAAAATGAGTAATCCCTAGTCAAGCAATGAGTTCCATCATTATTCTTTCAAATGATTCAATAATCCTCTTTCTTTCCCTTGAATTAAGTTAATTTAACAAGCGAAAACTAACTTTAACATCCCAATTAAAATTAAGCATCTTAATGAGCTCCAATCTCTATCCCTAAGATTAAGCAACCTTAAGGATTAATCAAAATTAAGCAATTTTGTATTAGAATTTCGTTAGGTAAATTAGGGTTCATTAAGCAATGTTCCCTTCATGCAAATTCCATTTCATTTAGAGATTGGGGTTAATAAATTCAAGGAAAGAAAGATTTGTATTGCAATTAATCTCAAGAATTCAAGATTCATGTGCATTGACTAGGAATTACAAGAAAGTTTAGCCGTCCATGTGGATGGGCTTCACAAACGAAAGAAAGAAATGCAAGAACGTAAACAGCATTAATGTAAATTCAACAAAAATCAAAAGGGAAATTAGAAATTAAAACCTATAGAGGACCCTTGGCTGTCACCCAAGACTCCAATGTCGTAAGAAATTATCCCAATTTGGCAAAGGAAAAATGTGTAAAGTGTCAAAAGTCCCATACCCTAATTCCTAAAATCTATTTATAATGGATGACATGTCAGCAAAGTGTCCACTTTTGACTTTGAAAGTGTCCACTTTGGGCCTTGAAAGTGTCCACGCACAATTCTCGTAAGTTTGTCAATTCTCGGGAGTTGCCACTATTGGACTTGAATGTAGGAACTTTGGATGCGCATAGCCACTTTGAAAGGCAATAGTGGCCACGCGCAACATGCTTCAGAGAGTGGCGTCCTGGGCTTCCTGGAGTTGCTACTATTGGACTTGAAAGTGGGAACTTTGGATGCGCAGCGACTATGAAAGGCAATAGTGGCCACGCGCAAAATGCTTCCAAATTGGCATCCATGGAGCTCTTTGGAGTTGCCACTTTTGGACTTGAAAGTGGCTACTTTGGAACCTTTAATGCCCAGACTTGCTGTAGTTGCCACTTTTGCTCCTAAAAGTGGCTACTTTGGAGGCCACTTTCATCCAAGGGTCAAGATATCTCATAATTAACTTGGGGACTCTGCAAAATTGTCAAGATAATTAAAATTGCAATCTATATCTATGTAATTAAATGCAAATTAACCAAAAATTAATAAACCTATGATATTTACTCAAAATGTGATTTCTATATTATTTGCACTATCTAAGTCCATTTTTTCTATCAAGGAGTACCAAAAAGACAAGTAAAAATATAATAAAAAATGGATTCATCGGGAATGCAATGCCATTCTTAAAAGAAAGCTTCCTTAAAAACTCAAGGATCCAAAATCCTTCAGCATACCTTGTGAGATTGAAAATTGTACTATGGGAAAGGCATTGTGTGATTTAGGAGCAAGCATTAACCTAATGCCATTAGCTATCATGAAGAAGTTAGGAATAGAAGAAGTGAAACCAACCAACATTACATTGCAATTAGCTGATAGATCATATACTTATCCCTATGGAGTTGTAAAAGATTTGTTGGTTAAGGTTGATAAATTCATTTTTCCTGCAGACTTTGTTATTCTAGATATAGAGGTGGACGCGAATATACCTTTGATTCTAGGCAGACCATTCCTTGCAACTGGAAGAGCTCTCATTGATGTGCAAAAAGGAGAGCTCATGCTTAGAGTTCAAGATGAAAAGGTAATATTTAATATTTTTGAAGCATTAAAATATCCCATTGATGATAACATGTATGAGAGTGGACATATTGGATTCTCTTATTACTGATGGCTCATATTTTGTTTCCACCTTTATAGTCTTAGTGCATCCTTTACATCTCTTTTCATTCCCTTATTTCTTTCATTTATTGTGTTTTTGCATTTTGCACTTTAATTAGGAATTTCTTGTAAATAATTAACTTTGGTTACTAATTTGGCCATAACTTTTTCTGTAGATATCCTTTTTGGCTGATTCTTTTTGGTTTGGATTCCTTACTTCTGGGGCTTCAATTTGGACATTTGGATCATGCTGTTTGGAGTTTGGAGCTATTTTCTACAATTTTTAGAAGTTTAGACTTTTAGTTTGACTTTTTGTATTGATTTTGTTTTGTCTTTCTTTTTCCAGTTTTGTTGAATTTATTTTTGGCCTAGCCTTGGCCCATTTATCTTATTCTTTTAGGACTAGTATTTATAGAGGCCAGGGGCTGATTTGGAAGCACCTTTTATTCATTTTTTCATTTTTCCAGTTTTGTAGATCTTTCTCGCTTCCAATAAACTCTCATTTTTTTACCCACTCGTCTTCTCCTCTTGCACCTTTTCACTTCGAATTCGTGTTCCTCTGCATTTACAATTGAAAGGCGTTTAAGTTTATGCAATTTCAAGACGTTTTCTTCTACGATTCTCACTCAATTTCGTTGCCAAAGTTTGGATCGCACCTGTTCAACACATTTATGATTGCTCCAAGATTGTTTTCTGACCTTACCTATTTGCGATTGCATAGAAAGGATGATTCGGTTAAATTGTGCCTCTTGCTCTTAATTGTATAACAGGCAATTTATAAATTGATTATTGTCCAGAAGAGATTTAAATGAATTCGGTTTAATCACTTACGTTTGTGTTTTGTATGTTCTAGATCTTTAATTGTGTTTGATCATTATCGGTTTTCATTTTCGGTTTGGTTTGATTACTTGCAATTTGATTACTTGCATTTTAATTCCCTGCGATTTAATTCTTTTTCTGCATTTGAATTCTCTGCGTTTTACTTCTCTACACTTTAATTCTTTGCAATTAATCACAAAACCCCCAAACATACAACCTTTTCTAGATAATTGATATTGAAACAATGTGCATTTGCATCCTTATGAGAAATGACCTAGGTTACTCCCTGAACTGCATGTTTTTATGAGGAATCTAGTTACTTTTGATACCAGTGCGATATGGATATCAAAATTGGCACCGTTGCTGGGGATGCATTTCATATTGCTTTGATATAATGATGCATTGTGTTTTCTGCATCCTGTGTTTGAAAAAAAAAATATTCTGTGTAGATTCAATTGTTTGTTCAGTATTCTGCGTATTGTATTGTATTTTGTGTTCTGTGAATTGTGTAGAACGATTGAATTTTATTTAGTTGTTTTGTTTTGTAATTTGTCATTTGTGTTCTGCATTTCGAGTATTGTGTAATGTTGTATTAATTCTGTCATGGTGCATATTCTGTTATCCTTCAATTTGCATGTGTTTGTGCATTGTATTGCATGATGTATATGTGTTGTGGTTTGATTTGTGTTTGTGTGATCAAGTCCAATAGGTTTGTGATAGCATATTGTGTATATTGCATTGCATGCTGAAATCAAAAAACAGAAATAGAGTAGTAGTAGAAATTGTTTTCCCTTTTCTAATTGCATTATTCATGCACTATTCATCCAATTTTGAAAAATTCCAAAAAAATAGTTAGAGGTGGAATTTTGACCTGAATTTTTCTTAATTTTGGGCTTCTAGTTTCCATACCAAATCAATTCAAAAAATTTCAAAATTTTCTTTGGTTTCATATTATAGTATATAGGGATTTATCAAGGCCTTACTTCAATCATATCTTGCATTTTGATGGTACTTGCTTTGTTGACTGATTTTGTCCACTCAGGAATTGTGTGTTGTTCTTTGTGATTCTAACCTTGCATGACCAGATCTAATCCAGGCATACTGCATTCATTTAATCTTGAGATTGAGAGGACGAGATTGAAGCTTTTGAAATTGAAGAAAAAGCACAACACTAATCATAGTCAGTTTACTTCAGAGCCAAGCAACATGGCAAACAACCAGGAGAGGACCTTGAAAGAGCTTGCTGCCCCTGATGTTGACCACCAGCCATTGTGCATTCAGATACCATAATTACAAGAGGGAGTAGTAAGTTAGGAATTGAAGTCTGATCTTATTCATTTGCTTTCTAAATTTCATGGTCTTGCAGGAGAGGATCCACACAAGCACTTGATGGAGTTTCATGTAGTTTGTTCTACCATGCGGCCAGTGGATGTGCCTGAGGATTTTGTGAAAATGAAGGCATTACCATTCTCATTATGTGATATGGACAAGGATTGGCTTTACCTACAGCCAACACCTATTTCTACATGGAGCGACATGAAAAGGAGATTCTTGGAGAAATTCTTTCCTGCATCCAGAACCGCAACAATAAGGAAAGAAATTAGTGGCAATAGACAACTGCAAGGAGAGAGCTTATATGAGTACTGGGAAAGGTTCAACAAATTATGTTTGACCTATAAAAATCATCAGATAAACGAGCAGTTGTTGATTCAATACTTCTATGAAGGTTTGATGCCTATGGAGCGCAGCATGATTGATGCAGCCAGTGGAGGTGCTCTGATGGATAAGACTCTTGCACCTGCAAGATATTTGATCTCCAACATGGCAGAGAACTCTCAGCAATTCAGTTCTAGAAACCTAACCACCAGATCTGTACATGAGGCAACCACAAGCAGTGTTGCTGCAATTGATAACCAAAGGCTAGAAAACAAACTTATTGAATTAACTTCTTTGGTGAGGCAATTAGCTATGGGCCAAGCAGTTCCACAGATCCAGCAAACATGTGGTATTTATGCAGGTGACCATTATACATACTCTTGTCCTCAACTACAGGAGACAGCTCAGTCTTCTCATTTGGTGGCAGGCATACACACTCCTTATCAAAACCACCAGCAACAGCCTCAGCAGCAATATAAACCTTTCTCCCTTACGCATAATCCAGGATGGAGAAATCATCCCAATCTGAGGTATGGTCCATCAGCACCACAGCAGCAGCAGAAGTATGCTTATCCACAGCAGCCTACACATCCTTTATACCACCATTCTGTGCAACAGTAGCAACCAAAGTATCTGCCTCCTCCTTTGAGACAGCAACAGCCTGCACAGCAAAGTCAAGCTCAGCAACAGCCCCCTCCATAACACACCAGTGGACCTTCTTTGGAGGAGTTGATGAGTCAGATGACCACTCAAAGTCTGCAATTTCAGCAGAACATTTTTGCCACCATTCAGGATTTACAGACCCAAATTGGGCAGCTGGCAACCTCAGTGAAATATTTATAACAGCAAGGGTTTGGAGCACTTCCTTCGCAGCCTGTAGTTAATCCAAAAGATAATGTGAGTGCTATTACTTTGAGAAGTGGCAAGGAACTGACCAATTGTCCAGTGCAGGCCAATGAAGGTAGTGGATGTGAAGAGGGAGTCTGAGATAATTCTGTACAGCAGCAGCAGATTCGCCTTCCTTTTCCATCTAGAGTTCCTTTATCAAACAAAGTAGAAATAGACCAAGATTTGCTGGATACCTTCAAGAAGGTAGAGATTAATATTCCTTTGTTGGATGCCATTAAACAGATTCCTTGTTATGCCAAATTCTTGAAGGAGCTCTGTATTTATAAAATAAACTTGAAGAAGAGGAAAGTACAAACAGTTTCATCCTTGTCCTAATCTAGCCTTCCACAAAAATATGGTGATCTAGGAAATTTCTCCATTCCCTACACCATTGGAGAGTCCTCTTTTGCTAGTGCTTTGCCGGATTTGGAAGCTTCTATCAATGTTATGCCAATAGCTGTATATAAGATGTTGCATTTGGGAGACTTGAAACCAACCAATGTCATTATTCAGTTAGCAAACTGAAGCACAGCTCAGCCCTTGGGAGTGCTTGAAGACGTGTTGGTAAAAGTTAACTAATTAATTTTTTCGGCTGATTTTTACATTCTTGATATGCAGGATGACTACTCAACTTTGATTCTGGGTAGACCATTTTTTATGACTATGAAGACCAAGATTGATGTCCATACAGGTACACTATCCATGGAGTTTGGAGATGACACAGTTCATTTCAATATCTTTGATGCCATGAGACATCCAGCTGAGAGCCATTCGATGCTTTCTGAGTGTTCTAATTTTTCTATTTTTCTAGTTGATGTATTGGATAGAAATGTTGTTTTTGATTCTGATTCTGATGTTGATTTTGATTCTGGTATTGATGTCATAGATTCTGATATTGCTGTAGATCTTGTTGATGTAGATGTAGATTTGAATTCAGATTTTGATTTGTCTCAGTTTTCAAATTTAGATTTAGATTTAGATGTTTTACCAGGTTGCACCTGTGATAGTGGCAATTGTTCCATTTGTGCTGAGATTAATACTGCCATATCTTTTGTTGTTTTACCTTCTATTACAGGTGCAGATCCAGATTTGGTGATATCCATGGCTATTGTCCCACAATCTCCATTATCAATTATTCAGCAGCCACCTTCATTGGAGTTGAGCCCTCTGCCAAAGCACCTTAAATATGCTTATCTGGATGCAGAGCAGAGGCTCCCAGTGATTATATCTAGCGGCCTTCTTGAGGACTAGGAAGAAAAGCTACTGCAAGTCCTAAAGGTGTACAAGAAAGCCATCGATTGGACATTGAATCACATTCCTGGAATTAGTCCGGCTGTATGTATCAATAGGATTCACTTGGAGGATGAGTCTAGACCAGTGAGACAACCCCAAAGAAGACTTAATCCTACCATTCTGGATGTAGTGAAGAAGGAGGTGACCAAGCTACTGATGGCTGGAATCATTTACGCAATTTCTGACAGTACATGGGTTTCACCTGTACAAGTGGTGCCTAAGAAGTCTGGGATTACTGTTGTGCAGAACCAGGATAATGAGATGGTTCTCACCTGAGTTGCTAACAAATAGATAGTGTGTATTGACTATAGGCGACTCAACCAGGCTACTAGAAAGGACCACTTCCCTCTCTCATTCATTGATCAGGTCATTGAGAGGTTGGCAGGTAAATCCCATTATTGTTTTCGGGATGGTTTTTCTGGTTACATGCATATTCATATTGCTCCAGAGGACTAATATAAGATCACTTTCACTTGTCTTTTTGGCACTTTTGCCGATAAAATGATGACATTCGACCTATGCAATGCACGTGCTACTTTTCAGAGGTGTATATTGAGTGTCTTTTCTGATTTAATTGATAATTGCATGGAAGTGTTTATGGATGGTTTTACTATTTATGGTTCTTCATTTGATTCATATCTGCATAGCTTAACCAGGGTTTTAGGAAGATGTGTTGAAACTAACCTTGTGCTTAGTTATGAGAAATGCCACTTTATGGTAAAGGAAGGTGTAGTGTTAGGACATCTTATTTTTGAGAGGGGAATACAGATTGATAAGGCAAAAATTGATGTTATTTTCTCTCTATCTTACCCCGCATCTGTGTGGGAGGCGCGTCCTTTTCTTGAACATGCAGGTTTCTATAGGTGTTGTTAGCAAGTATAGTAGCATTGTAGCAAGTGATAAGTAAATTTAAGATCCAAATATCGTCTCCACAGGGAATTTAGATTCAAGTACCACTTCACAGAAAAATAACCATTTGAGCCATATGAATTTGGGAAGAGATTTGTATCATATAACAACACTAAACCAAAGCAATTAAAGGTAAAGAACTTGCAGACAAACAGAGTATAAAATTGTGATGAAATGAAATAGCAATGAAGGATAGTTAGGAATTTATTTCACAAGAATATCAATATCCAATTAAATCCTCTGAACATTCAAGCAATTGAATAATTGACAATCAGTTCACATATACCTAGCCAAAGGTTAATTCCTTAACTCATTGACCCTAACAATCCACTAAACCTCCCTAATCCCTTAGGTGAGATTCAATTTCAGGTTGCATTAAGAATTAGAACTATAAGATTGCATAATTAGGTCTCCTTATCCCTAAGAAATCCCTAAACACTGGTTGCCAATTCAGATCGGAGCAAACAATCCAATTCCCATTGGTAAAGATTCCTCTTGATTAATCAAATGAATTTCCATTCAAAGATTGCATGAAAAGCAGAATTAACAACTCAATTAATCAAAGAACTTAAAGTTCAAAAGATAAAGTCGAATCAATACATCAATTCGAGTTCCATAAACCCCTAACTATGGGAAATTAAGCACACATTGCAACAAAAACAGAGAAAGAAGAAGAAGAAGATGAAGAAGAATGCAGAGCAGCCATGGCCACGAACTCCAATCCAATCCCTCTTCTTGGAGCTTCAAGCTTCGACCCCAATCTTCTCTCCACTCTCTCTCAACGACAATCTAACTAACAAAACAGAAAATGAGCAAAAGATCCCAGTTTTCGCGCTTCAATCATGTATATATAAAAACCCCAGTTCTGCGCGTTGTCACTTTTCTTCACAAGAGTAACCACGCAGAAGCTTTATGTAGTGCGCGTGTTCACTTTCAAGAGCAAGAGTAACCACGCGCAACTTGCAGAGTTGAAGGCTTCTCTGGAACATTCACTTTTATTCATAATAGTGGCAACGCAGGAGGTCAAAGGGCTGCGCGTGATCACTTTCGTGAGTAATAGTAACCACGCGCAAGCTGTCCTGATACAAGTGCCTCTGGAACGCTCACTTTCGTTGGTGAAAGTGACAACGCGCAGCTCATTAGGAATGGAGTCTTCTCTGGAACGCTCACTTTCGTTGGCGAAAGTGATAACGCACACTGGCAACACTCACTCTTGTAAATAAAAGTGATTACGCACAGGCTCTTCTTCTCCTTTAGGCTCTGGAGTGATCACTTTCGCTAATAATAGTGATCACGCCCAGGCTGCATCCCATAATTCTTGTATTTTGGAATCCAACATTGCCATTCTTCCTCTTCCTTTCCATTGATAATCCATTTCCATGACTTTTGCTCAGATTATTCCTTCAAAAACAAGATAAATTTCTTAAGAACTAAGCATAAATTCTACAAATGTGAAAATAACTACAAATTGAAATAGAACTTTCAATCATTCTCTTTTTCTGAGTTTTTCTACTTTCTTCATATATTTTCCTTATGAAATGAGCTAGAATTATGCTAAAATATCAGTAAAAATATGGATTCATCACCACCCCAAACTTGAATTTTTGCTTCTCCTCAAGCAAATCAAACTAAACCAATGGTAAGTTCCTCCATTTTCAATTTCAGTTCATAAACTGCTTATTTCATATTTTTCTAATTTCTAATTCTGTGTTTTCTGCAAAATTTTCAATCAAGTTGTTCATCCAAATACTCATCATGATATTCCTACTGCATAATCATCATTGAGTAAGAATTGCTACCTAAGTTCATATATTTCATCAAAATTCATGTGAGTACAATTAATCAACATGATCACAGCTCACTTGGAAGTGTTTCTCTCATCACTCAACAGTGTTTAGGTGCTGTTTTCACTCTAGATCATCAATTTCACTGCACCCTACCATATGCTTGCCCAATTTCTCCATCTCCTCTGCTTAGTACAATTAATCACACATCTAGAGGACTTTTTCAGGTTATAACAAGGCTAAGGTTAAGGTAGGTATCAAAGAAAATGGAAAACAATACATGCTATTTCAAAAGATCAGAGGCATTTTGAGTGATTTGTTTTAAAACTAGCCTGGATCTGCATTATTCCTCCTTAATTCTCTCACTTATGCAGCAAACAGAATTTTTCTTGCAACAAAGATTTCATCTCTTTTCTTGCTTTCAGTCACTATCTTCTTTTCTTTGATTTTCTTTTTCTTTTTCTGCAGCACTTTGCTGCACTTCTTTTCTTTCGAACTCACATTTTTGTTCTTTTCACAGCTTTGCTTCATAAATTTTTCATTTTGCTGCAGCACTTTTGTTCTTTCTTTCTGGTTTGTTGAACTTAAACTTAGATATTTCCTACCACCCCAAACTTAGAACATTGCTTGTCCTCAAGCAATTAAAATCTGGATGCCACCCCAAACTTAGTTTTAAAACTCGTTCCTGATTAAACTCATTATGCCTTTGATCTTTTGAATGGTAAAAATTAGTTTTTCAGCAAGGCTTGTAATGAGGTAATTTCAAGAAAAGGGATATTAAGCTCAAAAGGGTGAACTAAGACATTCAATCATAAAGGAAGGCATTTAGGCTGACTAGGATATCAATCATGGCCTCTATCATGTGGGTGAAAACTGTAACATGCATATTCAATTTAAGAACAAGGGCAAGTTCTAGAGAATGCAGCCAATTATGATTAATCACACAAGAAAAAGAATTAGACAGCTCAAATCTCACTAGGTATTTATAAGTGATCATGTGGGTTAATGAAAACACAATGCACTTTTCAGAAATCTATGCACCTAGTGGCAACTGCCTCATTTTTGAAGATACAAGTGTGATCTCATTTTGAGAATGGAAAAACAACTTAAAAAAAAATTCACACAGAATTCACAAAATTGTCATTCATTTTTATTTGATTAACAGCCAGCAATTTATTATCTATTCTAGTATTTTGGTGTTTTTCAAAAACAATTCAGTGTAATGTGAAGCCAACACATGAACAAGAGGTAGAGAATGAAACCTCCCTTTCATGGTAGCTGTTGTTAGCAATCTACACTAGAAGTATACTAGCATTGCAGCAAGTGATAAGTAAATTTAAGATCCAAATATCGTCTCCACAGGGAATTTAGGTTCAAGTACCACTTCACAGAAAAATAACCATTTGAGCCATACGAATTTGGGAAGAGATTTGTCTCATATAACAACACTAAACCAAGGCAATTAAAGGTAAAGAACTTGCAGACAAACAGAGTATAAAATTGTGATGAAATGAAATAGCAATGAAGGATAGTTAGGAATTTATTTCACAAGAATATCAATATCAATCCAATTAAATCCTCTGAACATTCAAGCAATTGAATAATTGACAATCAGTTCACATATACCTAGCCAAAGGTTAATTCCTTAACTCATTGACCCTAACAATCCACTAAACCTCCTTAATCCCTTAGGTGAGATTTAATTTCAGGTTGCATTAAGAATTAGAACTATAAGATTGCAGAATTAGGTCTCCTTATCCCTAAGAAATCCCTAAACACTGGTTGCCAATTCAGATCGGAGCAAACAATCCAATTCCCATTGGTAAAGATTCCTCTTGATTAATCAATTGAATTTCCATTCAAAGATTGCATGAAAAGCAGAATTAACAACTCAATTAATCCAAGAACTTAAAGTTCAGAAGATAAAGTCGAATCAATACATCAATTCGAGTTCCATAAATCCCTAACTATGGGAAATTAAGCACACATTGCAACAAAAACAGAGAAAGAAGAAGAAGAAGATGAAGAAGAATACAGAGCAGCCATGGCCACGAACTCCAATCCAATCCCTCTTCTTGGAGCTTCAAGCTTCGACCCCAATCTTCTCTCCACTCTCTCTCAACGACAATCTAACTAACAAAACAGAAAATGAGCAAAAGATCCCTGTTTTCGCGCTTCAATCATGTATATATAGAAACCCCAGTTCTGCGCGTTGTCACTTTTCTTCACAAGAGTAACCACACAGAAGCTTTATGTAGTGGGCGTGTTCACTTTCAAGAGCAAGAGTAACCACGCGCAACTTGCAGAGTTGAAGGCTTCTCTGGAACATTCACTTTTATTCATAATCGTGTCAACGCAGGAGGTCAAAGGGCTGCGCGTCATCACTTTCGTGAGTAATAGTAATCACACGCAAGCTGTCCTGATACAAGTGCCTCTGGAACGCTCACTTTCGTTGGCGAAAGTGACAACGCGCAGCTCATCAAGAATGGAGTCTTCTCTGGAACGCTCACTTTCGTTGGCGAAAGTGATAACGCACACTGGCAACGCTCACTCTTGTAACTAAAAGTGATTACGCACAGGCTCCTCTTCTCATTTAGGCTTTGGAATGATCACTTTCACTGACAATAGTGATCACGCCCAGCCTGCATCCCATAATTCTTGTATTTTGGAGTCCAACATTGCCATTCTTCCTCTTCCTTTCCATTGATAATCCATTTCCATGACTTTTGCTCAGATTATTCCTTCAAAAACAAGATAAATTCCTTAAGAACTAAGCATAAATTCTACAAATGTGAAAATAACTACAAATTGAAATAGAACTTTCAATCATTCTCTTTTTCTGAGTTTTTCTGCTTTCTTCATATATTTTCCTTATTAAATAAGCTAGAATTATGCTAAAATATCAGTAAAAATATGGATTCATCACCACCCCAAACTTGAATTTTTGCTTGTCCTCAAGCAAATCAAACTAAACCAAGGGTAAGTTCCTCCATTTTCAAATTCAGTTCATAAATTGCTTATTTCAGATTTTTCTAATTTCTAATTCTGTGTTCTCTGCAAAATTTTCAATCAAGTTGTTCATCCAAATACTCATCATGATATTCCTACTGCATAATCATCATTGAGTAAGAATTGCTACCTAAGTTCATATATTTCATCAAAATTCATGTGAGTACAATTAATCAACATGATCACAGCTCACTTGGAAGTGTTTCTCTCATCACTCAACGAAAGTGTTTAGGTCTTCATTTTCACTCTAGATCATCAATTTCACTGCACCCTACCATATGCTTGCCCAATTTCTCCATCTCCTCTGCTTAGTACAATTAATCACACATCTAGAGGACTTTTTCAGGTTATAACAAGGCTAAGGTTAGGGTAGGTATCAAAGAAAATGGAAAACAATACATGCTATTTCAAAAGATCAGAGGCATTTTGAGTGATTTGTTTTAAAACTAGCCTGGATCTGCATTATTCCTCCTTAATTCTCTCACTTATACAGCAAACAGAATTTTTCTGCAGCAGAGTTTTCATCTCTTTTCTTGCTTTCAGTCACTATCTTCTTTTCTTTGATTTTCTTTTTCTTTTTCTGCAGCACTTTGCTGCACTTCTTTTCTTTCGAACTCACATTTTTGTTCTTTTCACAGCTTTGCTTCATAAATTTTTCATTTTGCTGCAGCACTTTTGTTCTTTCTTTCTGGTTTGTTGAACTCAAACTTAGATATTTCCTACCCCAAACTTAGAACATTGCTTGTCCTCAAGCAATTAAAATCTGGATGCCACCCCAAACTTAGTTTTAAAACTCGTTCTTGATTAAACTCATTATGCCTTTGATCTTTTGAATGGTAAAATTGATTTTTCAGCAAGGCTTATAATGAGGTAATTTCAAGAAAAGGGATATTAAGCTCAAAAGGGTGAACTAAGACATTCAATCATAAGGGAAGGCATTTTAGGCAAACTAAGTATATCAAACATGGCCTCTATCATGTGTGTGAGGACTGTAACATGCATATTCAATTTAAGAACAAGGGCAAGTTCTAGAGAATGCAGCCAATTATGATTAATCACACAAGAAAAAGAATTAGACAGCTCAAATCTCACTAGGTATTTATAAGTGATCATGTGGGTTAATGAAAACACAATGCACTTTTCAGAAATCTATGCACCTAGTGGCAACTGCCTCATTTTTGAAGATACAAGTGTGATCTCATTTTGAGAATGGGAAAAACAACTTAAAAAAATTCACACAGAATTCACAAAATTGTCAATCATTTTTATTTGATTAACAGCCAGCAATTTATTATCTATTCTAGTATTTTGGTGTTTTTCAAAAGCAATTCAGTGTAATGTGAAGCCAACACATGAACAAGAGGTAGAGAATGAAACCTCCCTTTCATGGTAGCTTGTGCAAGTGTCACCATCCAATGTGTGTGAGTGTTGTGTGTGTGACATTCTCTGCACAAAACACCAAAATTCCATCCATTAGCAAGTAAAAGGTAATTAATAAGAAAGCTAACATAAATGTAGAACAGATATGTGAAAATTAACCCAAATTGTACCAAATTGTAATTACAACCCAAAAAGTTTGAAACCTAACTACATCAATTTACAAAACTCTTAATGACAGAAAAATAAATTCCTAAACTAGTCTTCTTGGACATCCTCTTCATCAGAAATTTCATCTTCATCTTCTTCCTCATCCTCCTCATCTTCCTCTTCCTCCACCACTTTTTCAGTTGGCTGTGGAAATTGAGTCTTGTAGATTGGCAAGTCTTTAAAGACTGATGAGCGTAGACATTGAGCATTCTCGGCCAAATCTGGTGTGTGATAAAGTTCATCTTTAGTCATTCCCATTTTCTGACCAATATTCATCAACACACATTCCACTAGCATAGTTCCTGCCTTCAAACTGCTGTGGAGCTCAGTTTGTCTTTCAGCCAATTGATTTTGCTTTTCAACCAAAAGATGTAGGATGTCCTTCATCTTCATTGGTTTCTCCTTTCTGAACTGGGTGGGGATAGGTGCAGCTGAAGTGCAGGAGGTAGTGGCATAGATTTCCTTTACCATTGAGACAGAGATAGGGGGAGCAGATCTGATTTTCTCTTGGTAGTCTCCAACTTCAACCCCTGCATCCTCACAAAGTAAAGTGATTAATGAGGGAAAGGCTAGTGAATCTCTTTTTGTTTTCAGAATATTTAAGATACATTCACTAATTACTTCCCCCACATCAATGTACATATCATTAACGATAGCAAATAATAATTCAGCCCTCTTTACTGCCAGGGTTGAACTATGCTTGACTGGCATGAAAGAGTTCAACAGAAAAGTACTCCAGACTTTAGCAAATGGTAACAGGTTCTTGGTGGTGATACACTTGGGTTTCTGGGCGAGGTTCAGCTGCCAAGTTGTGCCTGGCTTTCCAATTCTGTGCAGGATTTCAATATAATCCTTGTCTGGACTATTCTTAAAGTCAGTGAAGTCCATCTGCTCAGGTTGCCTGTCAGTGTAAATTTCCAACACTCGATTGATGTTGGCAGCAGTGAAATCCACCCTCATACCCTTGACCATTGTGTGAAATTTGGGAATTTGGTCTCCCTTGAACCGCATTGCATTTGCATAAAACTCCTGTGTAATTTCTCTCCAACCATTATCAGCCAAGGAGCAGAAGTTGTCCCATCCCCTTTTCTGAATTTCTTCTGAGTACTCAGGGTAGTTTCCTTTAGCAATTTCAAAGGCTCTATCAGGGACAATCTTCCTCCTCAGAATATTTGCCTTGAAATAGTTTTCGTGAGCAATACTCTTGAACCTTGGATCATGATCAGTAGGGGTAGAGGTAGAAGGAGCATTTCTTCTGGTCGGCTGAGGTGGTGAAGAGGTTGCATGTGTGGTTACTCTTGGCTGAGGAGGGTCAGCAATTTCAATGGGTGAGGACGGTGAGACACCAGCAGTTCTTGCTCTTTTTGTGGTTGGAGAATTCCTGGCTGTTCCAGCTTGCATATTCCTGATAGATCTCCTTCTTAGAGTGTTGCTGGTAGATTTAGCTTTGGTCTTCTTAGCAGGTCCAACTGGTGTATTCAACGAAGTTCTGACCATTTTGAAACAGCTGCAGAAACAAGCAAGTAATTTGACAGTTTAAAATTCATGACACAAAATTGTGACATTATACATCTCTTTACTAGATAAATTCAATCAATCCATGTGCAGAATTCCAATTTGTCTTTTTACAATCAGTTGCTGTCATGAGAATTTTAATCATATAAACACACAAGCACTATTGCAAATTACTAAGCAATCACAGTCAAAATTGGTTAAACCTTTAAATTTGTAGTTGAGAGTGCACACTTTCAAAGCACAGCAGGTTAGCACATAGATGCAAAAAGAATCACAATGTTCAACCAGATTTCAACTACTAATGGTTCCTAAAAGAAATTATCTTCTGACAGTAAAATTCCATCCAGAATATTGCCTATTGTTTCTTTGAATTACATACAATTAGAACAGTGCACTCATTCATGTCATCAGAGACCAAATATCAGCTTAATGCAGGACCATTAGTATGCTATCTGTACAATCGTGCGGTGCAATATACAACAGTAATTCGTTCCATACAACTCAGTTCAGACATCAACATTCAAATATTTCATGCAAAGAGTATTTTCGTTGATGGCAACTGGAATATTTCTATTTCTTTCAAAGTCATGTTCAGATTTTTCGCATAATGCAGATGTGAATATGTTATCAGAGGAGATTGAATGACTTTGAAAACCTATTCACGAGTATTTAAAGGAAATTAAATCGAATACGCTCAAGATATTTCCCCATTTGCCATTTTTGACCTTTTTCCGAGTTGCAGCAAAGAAAAACCCTAAATACAATTTCAGAGAATGCGAGAACGTACCTTGAGTTTCAAAAATGTGAATGACGGTGAAAAAGAGGGAGAAATTGCTTGCTGGTTGCTTCACGAAAGATTGAAAGTCGGAGAAATTTCGGAGGGAAATGGGATTTAGGTTTAAATGAATGTGAGCGTGGTTCCTTTATATTGAATCTGGGGTCACGCGTGTGCACGTGCCCACTTTTTAAGTGAAAAGTGAACGTTCCCTTATTAATAATATTCTGCGTTATCACTCTTGTCGAACAGAGTGAGTGTTCCAGAGAGCTTGGAAATTTTGAATGCAATACGCGTTATCACTATTTCTGGGCAAAGTGATAACGCGCAAGCTTATTGCTTGAGCGTGGTTACTTTTATCAGTAAAAGGAGTAACGCGCTATGAAATATTCTATACTTACCTGCGCGTGATCACTCTTGACAAGGAAAGGAAGTGATCCAGAGAGTGTGTTTTTCTCATACCGCTTCTGCGTTATCACTCTCATCGGCAAGAGTGATTGTTCTAGAGCTGTGTTTCCCGATCGGTTTCTGCGTTATCACTCTCATCAATGAGAGTGATTGTTCCGTAGGGGAAATCTCAGAATTCCATCTCTACGTGATTGCTTTCCTGCAAAAGAGTGATTCCTTTCATCAATCCAAGTTCTCCAAACTTTAATTGGCTCACTTAACAAATCATAATCATTCCGATACACACTCACCATATAAAATACCTATTTCCCTCATCATGTTCACCTTTAATTACATATGCAACATTTATCCAAGGCTGAATTCTGCAGAATTTCTACTTAACATATTCACAATGCAATTCTGACTTTTCCATAACACATTATAGTATGAAGTCTAATTGCATTTATCAGATTCGCTACAAATGACAGATTTAGCAGAATTTTATTGCAGAAATTACAGAAATTTAACTAACATGAACAATGAAAATTCTAAAACAAAATAGGAAGCTTAAAATGGGTTAGAAAGTGGATGTTCCAGCAATTATAACAGTCCTTGCAGACCCTTTCAGCTTATGCTTAACCACATTTTTAGGCTCAAAGTGGAAGTTCCAGCAAACTACCAGTTTCCTTTGTCAAAACAATTGCAAAACAACCAGAACTCAGATCATGCAGAAAAATAAAACTAAAAACCAGAAATTAACAAAATCTAAAGGGAAAGAAGTGTGAGTTGCCTCTCACAAAGCGCTTTTTTAATGTCACTAGCTTGACATTAGTTGTTCCTCACTCAAGAGGAACCAATTTCAAGCACACTTGAGCTTTCTCAAATTGACCTCCATGATAGATTTTTAGTCTTTGTCCATTCACCTTGAACTCTCTCCCATCCTTTGGATCTGCTATTAGTACAGCACCATATGGAAATACCTCTTTCACCACAAAAGGTCCAGACCACTTAGATTTTAATTTCCCTGGAAACAATCTCAACCTTAAATTAAAAAGCAAAATAGACTGCCCAGGTTTTATATCTCTTTTCAGAATAAACTTGTCATGCAGTTTCTTGGTCCTTTCCTTATACATTTTGGCATTTTCATATGCATTGAGTCTAAACTCGTCTAATTCATGCAGCTGTAACAATCTTTTATTTCCTGCACTAACTTGATCAAAATTCAACCATTTCACAGCCCAAAAAGCTTTATGTTCTAGTTCCACTGGTAAATGGCAGGCTTTTCCATATACTAACTGATAAGGAGATATGTCATTTGGTGTCTTGAAAGCTGTTCTGTATGCCCACAAAGCATCATCCACTTTCTTAGACCAGTCCTTCTTTGAACTACTAACTATTTTCTCCAAAATCTGTTTTATTTCTCTGTTGGAAACCTCCACTTGACCACTTGTTTGAGGGTGATAGGGTGTAGCTATTCTATGCTTTACTCCATACTTCTCTAGGACTGATTCTAGATATTTGTTGCAGAAATGGCTTCCTCCATCACTTATCAGAATTCTGGGCACTCCAAATCTTGAGAAAATGTTCTTTTTAATGAATGCAACAACAGTCTTAGCATCATTGGTTCTGGTAGGAATTGCTTCCACCCATTTTGAAACATAGTCCACTGCTACAAGCATGTACTCATTCGAGAATGAGGTAGGGAAAGGACCCATGAAGTCTATTCCCCACATGTCAAACAGTTCTACTTCAAGTATATTTTGTAATGGCATCTCATGTTTTCTAAATATATTCCTCATTCTTTGGCATCTATCACACCTTTCCACATAGTTCTTAGCATCTTTGAACAAAGTTGGCCAGAAAAGTCCAGATTGCAAAACTTTTGCTGCTGTTTTTGAACTTCCATGATGTCCTCCATATTCTGAACTGTGACAATGCCACAAATATCAGTAAAAGTAATTGAAACACAAGTTTAAAAGCTGCAGAATTACGCAGAATGGACAAAATGTCTAACTACAGACTAATACTACAGAAATTCAGAGAAACAAAATACTCAATCTAGCTATTCTTATGTTACTAATGATATTGAAACTCAAATTCCCCGGCAACGGCGCCAAAAACTTGTTGTTAGCAATCTACACTAGCAAGTATACTAGCATTGCAGCAAGTGATAAGTAAATTTAAGATCCAAATATCGTCTCCACAGGGAATTTAGGTTCAAGTACCACTTCACAGAAAAATAACCATTTGAGCCAGATGAATTTGGGAAGAGATTTGTATCATATAACAACACTAAACCAAAGCAATTAAAGGTAAAGAACTTGCAGACAAACAGAGTATAAAATTGTGATGAAATGAAATAGCAATGAAGGATAGTTAGGAATTTATTTCACAAGAATATCAATATCAATCCAATTAAATCCTCTGAACATTCAAGCAATTGAATAATTGACAATCAGTTCACATATACCTAGCCAAAGGTTAATTCCTTAACTTATTGACCCTAACAATCCACTAAACCTCCCTAATCCCTTAGGTGAGATTCAATTTCAGGTTGCATTAAGAATTAGAACTATAAGATTGCAGAATTAGGTCTCCTTATCCCTAAGAAATCCCTAAACACTGGTTGCCAATTCAGATCGGAGCAAACAATCCAATTCCCATTGGTAAAGATTCCTCTTGATTAATCAAATGAATTTCCATTCAAAGATTGCATGAAAAGCAGAATTAACAACTCAATTAATCAAAGAACTTAAAGTTCAAAAGATAAAGTCGAATCAATACATCAATTCGAGTTCCATAAACCCCTAACTATGGGAAATTAAGCACACATTGCAACAAAAATAGAGAAAGAAGAAGAAGAAGATGAAGAAGAATGCAGAGCAGCCATGGCCACGAACTCCAATCCAATCCCTCTTCTTGGAGCTTCAAGCTTCGACCCTAATCTTCTCTCCACTCTCTCTCAACGACAATCTAACTAAAAAAATAGAAAATGAGCAAAAGATCCCAGTTTTCGCGCTTCAATCATGTATATATAGAAACCCCAGTTCTGCGCGTTGTCACTTTTCTTCACAAGAGTAACCACGCAGAAGCTTTATGTAGTGCGCGTGTTCACTTTCAAGTGCAAGAGTAACCACGCGCAACTTGCAGAGTTGAAGGCTTCTCTGGAACATTCACTTTTATTCATAATAGTGGCAACGCAGGAGGTCAAAGGGCTGCGCGTGATCACTTTCGTGAGTAATAGTAACCACGCGCAAGCTGTCCTGATACAAGTGCCTCTGGAACGCTCACTTTCGTTGGTGAAAGTGACAACGCGCAGCTCATTAGGAATGGAGTCTTCTCTGGAACGCTCACTTTCGTTGGCGAAAGTGATAACGCACACTGGCAACACTCACTCTTGTAAATAAAAGTGATTACGCACAGGCTCTTCTTCTCCTTTAGGCTCTGGAATGATCACTTTCGCTAACAATAGTGATCACGCCCAGGCTGCATCCCATAATTCTTGTATTTTGGAATCCAACATTGCCATTCTTCCTCTTCCTTTCCATTGATAATCCATTTCCATGACTTTTGCTCAGATTATTCCTTCAAAAACAAGATAAATTTCTTAAGAACTAAGCATAAATTCTACAAATGTGAAAATAACTACAAATTGAAATAGAACTTTCAATCATTCTCTTTTTCTGAGTCTTTCTGCTTTCTTCATATATTTTCCTTATGAAATGAGCTAGAATTATGCTAAAATATCAGTAAAAATATGGATTCATCAATAGGCCATTTATCAGATATTTTAGCACCATTGCTCTCCCACTGTCCAGCCTTCTACAGAAAGACATATCGCCCTTATTCACTGATTTGTGTAAGGAGGCGTTTGAGGAGTTAAGGAGGAGACTCACCACAGCATCTATCATGCAGCCATCAGATTGGGAGCTCCCCTTTAAGTTGATGTGTAATGCCTCCGACTTTGCACTAGGAGTTGTATTATCTCAGAGAGTTGGTAAATTTCCGCACGTTATTGCTTATGCCTCTAGAACTCTTGGTGCAGCTCAGATAAATTATACCACCATTGAGAATGAGCTGTTGGCTATTGTATTTGCATTAGATAAATTTTGTTCTTATCTACTTGGCTCTGAAATAACTGTCTTTACATATCATGCTGCACTGAAATTCCTATTGAAGAAGCCGGCTGCAAAACCTAGATTGATTAGATGGATGCTTCTTCTGCAGGAGTTTGATATTGAGATAAAAGACAGAAGTGGTGTGTTGAATCAGGTTGTTGATCACTTGAGTCGTATTGAAGGGACTGTTGACCCTTTACCTATTCGTGATAGTTTTCCTGATGATTATTTATTTGCTCTAAACTCTATAGATTCTGTACCCTAGTTTGCTGATATTGTGAATTATTTAGTTACTTCTATTGTACCTCTTGATGCATCTAAATCCCAGGTTGATAAATTGAAAAGTAATGCTAAATATTATGTCTGTGATGATCCATATCTATAGAAGTTTTGTAATGACCAAGTTATCCATCGATGTGTTCCTGACAATGAATTTCAGGATATTTTGCATTTTTGTCATGGCACATCTGTAGGAGGCCATTTTGGACCACAGAAGACAGCCAGGAGAGTATTGGACAACGGATTCTATTGGCCCACCATATTCAGAGATGCAGCCAGATTTTCTGAGAGCTGTGAGATATGTCAAAAGGTGAGAGGGACCAGGAGACATGAGATGCCTCAGCAGCCTATTATTTTCTGTGAGATCTTTGATGTTTGGGGCCTCAATCTTATGGGTCCTTTTCCTGTTTCTGTTGGATATTCTTACATATTGTTTGTTGTTGATTATATGTCTAGATGGGTGGAGGCAAAGGCCACTAGAACTAATGATTCTAAAGTTGTTTCGGATTTTCTTCATACTTATATATTCTGCAGGTTCGGTGTACCTAAGGCTGTCATCAGTGACCAAAGAAGTCACTTCTATAACAGGACCATTGCAGTATTATTCCATAAGTATGGGGTTACACATAGAGTTGCTACACCATATCATCCCCAAACTAATGGACAAGCTAAGGTATTCAACAGGGAAGTCAAGCACCTGTTGCAGAAGTTAGTACACCCGAACAGGAATGACTGAAGTAAGTTTCTGGATGATGCTCTCTGGGCTCAGAGGACAGCTTATCAAACACCATTAGGCATGTTGCAATTTCGAGTGGTGTTTGGTAAAGCATGCCACCTTCCAACAAAAATTGAGCATCGATCATATTGGGTTGTGAAAAGTTGTAAGTTGACACTTGAGCAGGCTGGAATTGAAAGGAAGCTCCAACTTCAGGAGCTTGATGAAATATGTCTGCAAGCCTATGAGAATTCTAGATTGTACAAAGAGAAATTTAGGAGATTTCATGATACACATATTCTAAGGAAAGAGTTCTCTGTAGGCCAGAAAGTTATTGTTTAACTCTCGATTGAAATTTATTGCAGGTAAGCTTCGATCTTGATGGAATGGACATTTTGTGATTACTCATGTTTTTCCCATGGTGTAGTTGAGATTTAGGATGAAGCTACCGGCAGGACTTTTAAAGTCAATGGTCATTATCAATTTTCATTTTTGGTTTGGTTTGATTACTTGCAATTTGATTACTTGCATTTTAATTCCCTGTGATTTAATTCTTTTTCTGCATTTGAATTCTCTGCATTTTACTTCTCTATACTTTAATTCTCTGCAATTAATCATAAAACCCCCAAACATACAACCTTTTCTGCATAATTGATATTGAAACAATGTGCATCTGCATCCTTGTGACAGATGACCTAGGTTACTCCCTGAACTGCATGTTTTATGAGGAATCTAGTTATTTTTTATATCAGCACGACATGGATATCAATTAATCCTTATCCTTTTGATTAATTTGATGAAATTTTTGTGTTGAGAGAAACCATAGCTGTAGGAAATACTAAATCTATGATGCATAAAGAAGAATATCTTATGGAAATTGAGCAGCAATTGGAATCTCTATCAGTTCTAAACCCGGTAGAAAAATCAATCAAAGAAGAGCTGAAAAATGAAGTGAAAGAAAAGCAAACTCAGAAATTACAACTCAAGTAGCTGCCTTCTCACTTGAGATATGCATTCTTAGACCAAAATCACAAAAATCCAGTCATCATCAGCAATGAACTCAAGGAAGAAGAAGAGGAAAAGCTGCTAAGAATTCTTAGAGAACATAAATTAGCAATAGGATGAAGCATAGCAAATTTGAGAGGTATTAATCCAGCCTTTTGCAAACATAAAATTTTGTTTGAGGAAAATTTTAAACCAGTTGTGCAGTCTGAAAAAAGGTTAAACCCTGCCATGAAAGAAGTAGTAAGAAAGGAGGTCATGAAACAATTAGATGCAGGAATTATATATCCTATTTCAGATAGCAGCTGGGTGAGTCCTGTACAAGTGATACTTAAAAAAAGAGGAATGACTGTGGTACCAAATGAGAAAAATGAGTTGATACCTACAAGGACAGTTACAGGATGAGGATGTGCATAGACTATAGAAGGCTGAATGATGTGACCATAAAAGACCACTTTCCTATACCTTTTGCAGACCAAATGCTAGGAAGGTTAGCTGGCCATGCATTTTACTGCTTTTTAGATGGATATTCTGGCTATAACCAAATTGCTGTAGATCCAATTGACCAAGAAAAGACTGCATTTACTTGTCCCTTTGGAATATTTGCATATAGAAAAATGCCTTTTGGGCTTTGTAATGCTCTAGCTATATTTCAGAGGTGCATGTTAGCTATTATTTTTGACTTGGTTGAGATGATAATTGAAGTATTTATGGATAGTTTTTCTATGTTTGGAAATTCATTTGATGACTGCCTATCTAATCTATCTATTGTTTTGCAGAGATGCCAAGACACCAACTTGGTGTTGAATTGGGAAAAATGTCACTTTATGGTGCAAGAATGAATAGTGCTTGGCAATAAGATTTTAGTTAGAGGGATGAAGGTTAATCAAGCTAAAATAAAAGTGATTAGTAAACTACCTCCACCTGTAATGTAAAAGGAATTAGAAGCTTTTTAGGCCATGCAGGATTTTATAGGAGGTTCATTAAGCATTTTTCTAAAATTGCAAAACCTCTTAGTGATTTGCTTGTGAAGGATGTTGAATTAGTGTTTGATGAATCCTGTCTGCATGCCTTTTCTATTTTAAAAGAGAAATTGATTTCTGCTCCAATACTTGTTAAACCTAACTAGACTTTACCATTTGAACTTATGTGTGATGCAAGTGACAATGCAGTGGGTGTTGTATTAGGACAAAGAAAAGATAAAAGACTGCATGTGATTTACTATGCTAGTAGAGTCCTAAATTCTGCACAGATTAATTATACAACCACTAAAAAAGAGTTGCTTGCTATAGTATTTTCTTTTGATAAATTCAGATCTTATTTGGTAGGATCCAAAGTAGTTGTATATACTGACCATGCTGCCTTGAAATATTTGCTTTCTAAACAGGATGACAAACCAAGACTGCTGAGATGGATCCTGCTACTTCAAGAATTTAAATTGGAAATCAGAGATAAGAGGGGAAAAGAGAATGGTGTTGCAGATCATCTATCTTGAATATCCTTGGAAGCATTGCAATTAGATTGCTGTGACATTAATGAGGAATTTCCTGATGAAAAGCTGTTGGTTGTGGAAGACCTACCTTGGTTTGTTGATATAGCAAACTTTAAGGCTACTTAGCATATCCCAAAGAGAATGAGTTGGCAACAGAGAAAGAAGTTTCTTCATGACAGCAAGTTCTATATTTGGGAAGATCCTCATCTATTCAAAATTGGAGTTGATGGTATATTGAGAAGATGCATTCCACAAAAAGAGAAAACTAATATCCTATGGCACTGCTACAATTCGGATTATGGAGGCCATCATGGACGATCAAGGACAGTTGCCAAAGTTCTACAGGCTGGTTTTTTCTAGCCTACATTGTTCAAAGATGCAAAAGTCTATTTACAAAATTGTGACAAATGCCAAAGAGTGGGCAACATTTCTAAAAGACATGAGATACCTTTGAATAACATCTTGGAGGTGGAACTGTTTGATGTGTGGGAAATAGACTTCATGGAACCTTTTCCAACCTCTTTCTCTCATGAATTTGTACTTGTAGCAATGGACTATGTATCGAAATGGGTGGAAGTTATACCAACCAGAACAAATGAAGCTAAAGTGGTGATTTCATTCATAAAGAAGAATATTTTTGCAAGATTTAGAGTACCAAGAATTTTGATAAGTGATGAATGATCACACTTCTACAACAAATACCTTGTATCTGTTCTGGAAAAATATGGAGTAAAACACAGAATAACAACACCTTACCATTCTTATACAAGTGGACAAGCTGAAATCTCCAATAGAGAAATCAAGAAAATCTTGGAGAAAGTGGTGAATAATTCAAGAAAAGATTGGTCAAGGAAGTCAGATGACACAGTTTGGGCATATAAGACGGCATTCAAAACACCAATTGGTATGTCACCATATCAATTAGTTTTTGGAAAGGCTTGTCATCTCCCTGTGGAACTTGAACATAAAGCATATCAGACTACTAAATGGTTAAATTTTGATTTAACCAATGTTGGAGAAAAGAGAGTGCTGCAACTACATGAGCTGGAAGAGTTCAGACAATTTGCATGTGAAAATGCAAAACTGTATAAGGAGAGGACTAAAAGAATACATGATAAATTAATTTTGCGGAGCGAATTCAGACCAGAACAGCTAGTTATGGTATTCAATTCAAGATTGAAGTTATTTCCTGGAAAGCTCAAGTCAAGATGGTCAGGACCCTTTATGGTGAAAGAAATTTCTCCCTTTGGTGCTGTATTACTTGAAGATCAGAAAGAAGGGAGAGAATTTAAAGTAAATGGCCAAAGGTTAAAAATCTACCATGGAGGAGAAGTCATCAGGAATAATTTTTGCATTAACTTGGTTCCTCAGCAGTAAGAAACATAAGCTAGTGACGTTAAAAGAGCATTTTGTGAGAGGCAACTCACCTTTCTGAACCATTTTACTCTATTTGCATTATATTTGAATTTTTGTTATTTATTTTCTGCAATTTCACTTTCTGTGATTCTGTTTCATCTGTATTTTGGAGACAATTTTTTGAATGAATTGAGGTTTCATGTTGTGAGTCTGTAATGAAAGGATTATAGTTGAATGAGGTATTTGAGTTCCTGAAGAGCTTTGATTGATGAAAGGAGTTACTATTTTTCAGGAAAGGAGTCACACAGAAGCTGCAGTTTAATGTTTCACTTTGGAACAATCACTTTTTCTGATAAAAGTGATCAGCAATAGTGATCACGCACAAATTTTCCTTCACTTTCAAGCTCTGGAATGATCACTTTCACCAGCTATAGTGATCACGCCTAGCTCTTGCTTCATTAAACCTTGTTCCTTGAATCCAGTTTCTGCTACTTTTCTTCTATCTTTCCTTTGATCTTCTAACCTCATGAACTTAGCTCAGAATTTTCTACAAAAATATGATTGAATCATTAATTTCTACACAAAAAATTCATAAATTCTAAAACAACTGTGTTTAGAGAAAACTTTAATCATTCTATTATTTTTATGAGTTTTTCTGCTTTTTCCACATGTTTTCTTTATCAAAGGTATTAAAATTAAGGTAAAATACTAGTAAAATATAGATTTATCACCAACCAACCATTTGGGCAATGTAGCATATGATTCATCTAAATCACCAAAAAAGCCTTCCATGCTTTCTTGTACGAAACTTGATAACCAACCATTAATTCTTTCTTGAATTAATGTGATTGGCATTGATGGTTACTCTTTTTCTATATCTACAATTAACAATATCAATTTGAGTAACATTCTTCAATAAAATTTACAATCTTTAAACTAGAAACGACAATTAGTTTAGTACAACAAATTAAATTAGTAAAAATTAAAAAATTCATCCTAAATCATATAAATTTAACATCAAACAAACATATAATGAAAAAAATTTCTCTACAATATCTATTTTATTTTTTAAAGTAAAAAGTAACATAATTCACAAATAATGAATTATACCCTACCATGCTTCATTAAATAATACTAAATTAAGCTACTTTTTAACCTTTTTCTTTAATTTGAAATCAAGAAAAATAGTATAGTTATATTTAAATATTAACATAAATAACACAACAACTTTATATGCATTATTATTTTGTTTAAATCATTTATACATTTCATGAACGTAAGCATATTTGATTTTTTGTAACACTATTAATTTCATATTTAAAACACAAATACAAATTTCCATAATTTTTCTTAGAAATTAATAATCTTATATGCCGAAATCATATTTTCATGGTTTATAAATTTTTATTCAAATAATTTTATTTTTTAATAGCATTTTAATACTTTTTTTAAATAAACTACTGCTAAATTACATTAAATTATAAAATAATTTATTTTCTTTATGAAATTATTTTACATCTCTACATTTGTCTCCACAATTTTGTAATTTTTAAATAACATATAAAAAATTTTATCATTTATAAATAATAAGTTACTACATTAATATCTAAATAAATTCTTGACAATATTTATATATTTTTTTCCTTCTTACTAAAATTTCTATCAGACTAATACAAGTTTATTTTAACTACCAATTAAAAAAATTAATTTTCATACAATTAAAAACCCAAATAAAACCTTACATTTATTTAAATTAAAAATAATTAAAACTCATAATAAAAAAATTAAAAAACATAAAACTATAAATTTAACTAACTTTAATATCACTCTCCAGTTTATTTCTCTCTTCTGTTGTAGATAATTCATACATTTGTGGAGTGTGTATATATATATATATATACAAGTCATGATCAGCTGGTTAACAAATGAATGTATTCTTATCCAGTTTAGTAGCCCTATATACACAAGTCATCCAACAAATAGTATCACACTCTGACAACTGATAGTGCTATCACACTTTGACTAGGGACATAACTATCATCCTTGACCTTCCGACACTACCCTGCGAATGACACATGTCAATATCTGAACTGTCCAATGTCTACCACTCCTCTGTGCCACATGTTGAGCTATGAACCACTATTAGTTGACAGGAAATGATAGTATAGTAAATAATAAAAATTATGTGATCGGCAAGTGTGATATTGTTGCTGACTAGGCCAAAAATTGCACTAGACAGGAAATCAGTTTTAAAAAAATTCCTATCATAAGAATTTATTTTTAAAAATGTATTATTTAAATAAATTAGCCTAGTTTCAACTATTACATAACAATGTTCATCTCAAAACATTATTTCTAATATTATTTTTGTGATTTTAAATTAATTTTACAACTTTTTCTCAGGGGATCAACTTGTCCTTATCTCACTTTTTGATAATATGTTCAGGACATGAGATATTTTTAATCCTTGCATCAACCTTTATAATCCGAGAATAACAGGAATAGAAAAACATTAATTAAGTGACAATAAGTCAATCTCTTCCAATACTGTTAGGCTACTATTAATTTTGCCAGCAGTGCAAACAGGCCAAATTCTCACAATTATTAAAAAACTATATATTTACATAAGCATGAAAAGATAAAACAATTAAGGTGAGGGGGTAAAAAGGTGAACAAATCTGTCATATATAATTGTGGATTAGAAGTCCTTTTGATCACCTCATTCATTATAAAAGTTTTCTTTTGTTAAAACCATTTCGAAGATCCTTCTCTACTTCTTTATTCGAAGTTTGAATTTTAATTACCACCAACAAGATGTTAGTCCCTTCACTTGAAATCAAGTCCTAAGTTATAATCTATGGGACATTTTTAATGTATTGAATTTCCTCTCTACAATTTAAAATTGAAGAAAATATCAGCAATAACTCTTCACCTGTAAAGTTCAGATAGGCCAACCACGTCAAAGAGACAAATATTTGTGGGTTCAAACTATCATAGATTACAGTTTGACCATTTGTACAGTAAGAACATAACGGAGTAATGGACATATCAACAAGGCAGTAGACACTCCACATACATATATAATTTGAAGATATATAATAAAATAGCTCATTGGTATTACTTTTCGGTTAGTGTACAATGTACACAATTCATAGAGAAGAATAAATTGGCACACCTGCTAAGGTCGCTCCATAATCGACGATAAAATTATTGCCTGTTACATACTCAGAAGAATCATGAATTAGATAACGAGCTAGAGATGTTAATGCTGGATCCGAAGTACCTAATCTTCTCATAGGCATTATTTTCTTTACCACATCATTCAGCCAATCTTTTTGCAATAATTTTTCAGTGATTTCAGATTTGAAAATTCCAGGGGATATGGAATTCACTCTGATTCCGTGTGCCCCCAATTCCAGAGCCATAACCTGTCAAATACCATTACACAAGTTAATGACATGCAATTGTTTAATCATTAAGAACAAAACCCGTGAATCCAAATATGCTTCTAATTTGCGAATGACAGAGAAAAGAAAACACTTGAGTACTACAGTTTTGGAGCACACTGCCACAAGTAACACTATCGTATTATTTAAAAATCACTACATCATATTATGGACTCGACAGTAAGATTGATTTCAATAACACTTGAATAGGGAAAGATTAGGAAGTTATTCATAGCTCATTACCTTAATGCATACGGAAAATACCCTCTGCAAATATTCCATCCGCAAGTTCTTGTATGGTTATACCAATATTGCAGAATTGAAATTCTTTTCTACTTGTTTGTAAAATGTAGCACTTGAACTTCAGAAGTCTTAAGTATAATTAAAAGGAGAATCCATAAAATTAATTTACACCTAATGCTTATCACCTCCTCCTTATTACAGTATGCATCTGATATCAATACACCCATAATAAAATGAGTATATTCTAGGGAAAGGATGAGTGGACCAGTAAATGTTAAGGCTCAAGCTAGTGAAACAATCAGTTAGTTCATAATTAGGAGGTAGTTACAAGGGATGCTTGTTATAAAGGTCAAAGTTAGGAGAATTGCAGTGTTTTGTGAGTGGAAAAGCTTGTGTGTGAGAGCAGCTAGGATCTCTTGAATATTTCTAGCATTGTATGATAGCAATCTAAATACACCTATGGCCCCATAGCCGGTTCCATACGCTGGTAAAGGAAAAGAGTTGTGTTAGACCTTCGGCAGCCAACGTAAAATTTGTTGAAACCTTCTACATGAATCACTCATGATGATATTGGGCATGAGAGGCTAGGCTGTTACCTAGAAGTAATGCATTGTATGACTCAGTTATTAGTGTTAGAGTTGCTACATTGGCGCCTGAATGTAGTGTTAAACGAGTAAGGGTTCTCACATTTGGTTGGACAAATGTGAGTAGTATAGAATTTAGTCGAAGAACATATGTTTCAGTTTAGTTCATGGAATTTTGATACTTTGACAGTGTTGCAAAGCCAAAAACAAAGTATAATATTTATATGGAATGAAAGAGGGAATCTTGATTGAATTGAGAAATATAAGGGAAACAATGAAAAACAGATGAGTATGAGTACCCAATCTGCTCCAGAGCCAAGCTCCTTAGAGTCACCTCAGAGAGGTCTCTATCACAAAGATGCAAAATAGAATGATACTCCCCTCTCTCTCCAAACCAATACTAAATAACCGAAAAGATAACAAAAAGCAAATATCTCACTCCACATCCCAAAATACCCCTATCATGACTCAATCACCCTTCTAACATCTCTTCCTCATGTACACCTGGCCCCATCTTCCACGGTTGCCTTCATGCACTAAAGGCTCACTTGCTTCACCTTTCATGGTTGTATCAATACCTCCACCATAAGCAATTGTCTTGTCCTCAAGACATAGAAAAGGAAATTGGCTGCGGACTGTAATTTCATCTTCCCATGTTGCATCCTCAGTGGGCTTGTCTTTCCATTGGATCAACCATTGCTTCAAACGCTCTCCATGCTTGAGCATGTGTCTGGAAGCTAAAACTGCTTCAGGTTCTATGAATTCTCCTCTATCATCTTCCAGCCCTGTAGGTAATTCTTCCTCTCCCTCATAATTCCCCACCGCCTTTTTAAGCAAGGACACATGAAATACAGGATGGATCCTTGAGGTGGGAGGAAGCTGCAACTTGTAGGCCACTTCTCCAATCTTTTCCAGAATTTTAAATGGCCCATAATAGCGGGCATTGAGTTTGGGACTAATTCTAGCCACCACAGAATGCTGCCTATGCTGTTTGAGTTTCAAAAACACCATGTCGCCCACTGCAAATGCTCTTTCCTTTCTGTGTTTATCAGCCTGGGTTTTCATGCGATCTTAAGCCCGTAGTAAATGTGTTTTCAACTGCCTCAATGCTTCATCACGATCAATCAATTCTCTCTGAACTGACTCCACTCTTACCTCCCCGGGAATACATTGTATTAGTTTTGGAGGCTCACGCCCATACAATGCCGCAAATGGAGTCGTACTTATAGACTCATGGTAAGTCGTATTGAACCAGAATTCTGCCCAGGACAACCAATAGAACCAGTTCCGAGGCTGGTCAGTAATGAAACAACGCAAATAGGTTTCTAGACACCTATTCGTAACCTCTGTTTGCCCATCTATTTGTGGATGGTAAGCTGTGCTCATCTTGAGTCTGGTCCCTTGCAGCTTAAAAAATTCTTTCCAAAACAAACTCAAGAATAAGGGGTCTCTATCACTCACAGTAGATTTTGGAACCCCATGGAGTCTCACTACTTCCCTTACAAAAATCTCAGCAATTCCCTTGGCAGTATAAGGATGTTTCAATGGAATAAAATGGCTGTATTTAGTCAACCTGTCTACAACAACCAGAATAGCTTCATAGCCTTTTGAACGAGGCAGCCCTGTGATAAAATCAATCGATATATCCTCCCAAACCTGCTCCGGTATAGGAAGAGGTTGAAGCAGGCCTCCAGGCGTGGTGGCACTATACTTTTGACGCTCACAAATGTCACAAGCTTGTACAAATCGTTTAACATCTTCTTTCATGCCTTTCCAAAATAAATTAGAAGCCAACCTCCTGTAGGTCCTGTAAAAACCAGAATGACCACCCTGAGGAGTAGAATGAACTTCCTTTAATAACGTCTGAATCCAAGGAGATTGCTCATGCACCACCAATCTCCCTTTATAAAGCAACACTCCTTGATGAAAAGCAAAACCGGTATGGGCTTCCTGTGTTGTAGTTCAGAAATAACCCTCTTCCAGTGGACATCTTGCTGCACTTCTTGAGACAATTGCTGCCAATCTAACCACTCAGGAGAATAAATTAGAATAGTCAATTCAGCGTCTTCCATACTTCTTGACAGGGCATCAGCTCCCTTATTCTCCTTTCCTGGCTTGTAAATTATCTCAAAATTATACCCCATTAACTTGGACAGCCAATTTTGTTGATTACTGGTTGAAATTCTTTGACTCAATAGCTGTTTCAGACCTTTCTGGTCAGAAAACACAACAAATTTCCTTCCTAACAGGTAAGGTCTCCAATGCTGGATAGCAAGGGCAACTGTCATTAACTCTTTCTCATAGGCTGATTTAGATAAATTCTTCTCACCTAGTGCCTTGCTGAAATATGCAATTGGTTGACGATTCTGCATCAAGATAGCTCCAATACCTGTTCTAGAAGCATCGCATTCTAATTCAAACTGCTCTCCAAAGTTTGGCAACCTCAACACTGGTGCTTCTGTCACTCGTCTCTTCAAATCATCAAAAGCTTGTTGAGCCGAAGCATCCCATTTAAATCCATCTTTTTTTGTTAAAGTCGTCAATGGTCATGCAATCTTTCCATAATCCCTTATAAATTTTCTATAATAGCCAGTGAGGCCTTCACGTTCTTAGGTCTTGGCCACTCATGAACACTCTTCACCGTAACAGGGTCTACTGCCACCCCTTGCACCAAGATGATATGACCCAAGTATTCAATCTGCTCTTGGCCAAAAGTGCATTTATCCCGTCGTGCAAACAACTTGTGATGTCTCAAAACTTCCAGGACTTGTTGAAGCAACTACAGATGCTCTTGCCATCCTTTACTATATACAAGAATATCATCAAAAAAAACCAGCACCCTTTTTCTCAAATAATCTCTAAAAACATCATTCATTAATGCTTGGAACGTAGAGGGAGCATTCATCAGCCCAAAAGGCATTACGAGGTACTCGTAATGGCCCTCATGGGTTCTAAACGCTGTTTTGGGTATATCTTCAGTCCTCATACGTACCTGATGATAACCTGAGGTCAAATCCAATTTAGAAAAATATTTAGCTCCCTGTAACTTGTCTAATAATTCTTCAATTACTAGAATTGGAAATTTGTCTGGTATTGTAACTTTGTTCAGAGCCCTGAAGTCCATGCACATACGCCATTTATTATCCTTCTTTTTGACCAAAATAACAGGACTGGAATATGCACTCTGGCTATATCAGATATGACCATTTGCCAACAATTCTTTCACCTGCCGCTCTATTTCGTTCTTATGATGATGGGGATACCGATAGAATCGCACATTAATTGGACCCGTCCCTGGTTGGAGAGTGATACTATGTTCTCGAGCTCTTGGAGGAGGCAACCCTGTGGGTTCCTTAAAAACATCTACAGTTTGTCTTAGAATATCCTCTAAGGCTTCTCGCTACTCTCCCCATGTTACTTGCCCCTGTCTTACCTCTGTTCCCTCCAATAAGTGGCACAAAGAAATAAATTTAAGCTCTCTCGGTGGAAGCCCCGTCAACGTCTTTTCCCCTTGAGAAGTATTAATCTTCATAACCTGTTTCTTCCAATCCACACGCATCTCCCCTAAAGAGCTTAGCCACGCCATTCCCAGGATCAAATCAATGTCTTCCAGCTCAAAGAGATAGGCGTCAACCACAAAGCTACATGCATCCACTTCCACCACCAGACTGCGACAAATCCCACAAGTCAAAGTCTTATGACCATCGCCCAACAAAATCCGCATGCTTCCTGTCTCCTCCCAATTCCATCCCATGGCCTCCACTAACTTTCAAGAAATAAAATTGTGGGAAGCGCCACTGTCAATGAGTATGAAGAGGGGAACGTCGAACACCTTGCCTCTTATTTTCAGGGTTCGAGAATCACCCATTTGTTTCATTTGGGAGTTTAATAACTTCAAAGCCACTACATTCTCCCTCAAACCCAGCTTTCACGTCTTCGTCTTCGCATCCCAACACGCCATCTTCCTCATCACATGCCACCTGAATCTCCTCATCTACTAAGATGACACGCAATTGTTTCACGAAACACTTGTGGAGTGGGCTGTAGGGGCCTCCACACTTTAAACAAAGGCCCTTTTGGCAACGTTCCAAAAGGTCTGGATAGGTCAAGTGCCTAGCACCTCTCTCTCTGGGCCCATTTCGATTTCTTTCTCCCAAATCAGTAGGTCCGTTTGGGCCAGGCCCAATACCACTCCCTTGTCCTCCAAAACTCCTTGGGTTATTTCGACCCGGTATATTAGAGCTGATCCGAAAACCTGAGTAGGATCCTCCACTCCCACGCGTCTCCTTCTTTTCACTCCCATTTCTACCATGGCTAAACAGCTCCAACTCAATTGCTTTTGCAGCATTCATCATTCTTCCACGAGACATCGGGTTCACCACATTTAGACTCCTCATTCTCGAACGAATTTCTTCATGTAAGCCATGGATGAAATAACCAAAATACTGTTCATCATCATAGAGTTTGGGGATTTGAGAAGTTAAAACATTCAAATTTCTGAATGTATTCCTCGACGCCTCTGGTTTGACGTAGGGAAGTTAATTGCTCGAATACTCCTTCTCCGATTCCACCGTAACGTTCTAGCAACTCTTTCTTGAAATCGCCCCAGGTCAACTCGTCGTAATCACTAAGTAAGGCATTAAAGAAATGGATGGTTCCATTGTCCATACAAAGCTGTGCAAGATTCATCTTCACGTCTTCACTTGTTTCGTAAATACGAAAGTAAATCTCAGCCCTCGTAATCCACCCAGCTGGATCCTGACCATTAAACATAGGCAATTCCACCCTATTTAGGGATTGACGAAATTCCTCCAAGGCTGTCCCCTCCAATGGTTTCAAGCTCACACTCGCCTTCTGTTTCTCGCTCCCCTTCTTCTGTTCTACCGAATTTTCTCCGCCATTTTCACCTCCACTATTGCCAATACTTAGAGAAATGGCCTCCGTGAGTTTCGTCTGTTCCTTTGATTGTTTCTGTAACTGGTCCATAATCAACTTACTCTCTGCCGCTTTAAGACGTAGTTCTTCAATTGATGATTGCACCTAACCCAGCTCTCCTTCTACGTGACTCAAACGTGCATCCATTTCCGCAGATTCTCGTTGTTGATTCTTCCTCTGGTTCCTAGTTATGGGCATCCACCACCGTTGTTTCAATCCGGCAGGTCAGACCAAATTGTTGCAAACCCAAAAACAGAGTATAATATTTATATGGAATGAAAGAGGGAATCTTGATTGAATTGAGAAATATAAGGGAAACATTGAAAAACAGATGAGTATGAGTACCCAATTTGCTCCAGAGCCAAGCTCCTTAGAGTCACCTCAGAGAGGTCTCTATCAAAAAGATGAAAAATAGAATGATACCCCCCTCTCTCTCCAAACCGATACTAAATAACTGAAAAGATAACAAAAAGCAAATATCTCACTCCACATCCCAAAATATCCCTTAACTAACAATCATGACTCAATCACCCTTCTAACATCTCTTCCTCACGTACACCTGGCCCCATCTTCCACGGTTGCCTTCATGCACTAAAGGCTCACTTGCTTCACCTTTCATGGTTGTATCAGACAGGAAAGTCACTGGATGTGGTCGACACTATGGTTCACATAAGGATTAATATCATGTGCCTTCAAGAAATAAAATGGCTTGGAGATAAGACCAAGGAGCTCAATACTATTATAAGCAAAATATGCTATTTGTAGAGATAGAACAGACGACGGACGCATGCTATACCAATTTCTAATATCAACTTTCATCTGAATAATGGCAAATTTTCCATTTCTATATAACCCTGATAAATCAGATAGATCAAATTCTGTAATGTACACATCACAATACGACAAAAAGGTCTCATAATCATGATTTTGTTTACTTTTTGCTATAATGGAATGATCAAATAAAATTATTAAGAAATCCAAAAGAAAGTCTGAGAGAGAAATAAAAGTGGAAGTGGTGCTCTGGTTTTAAGAAAAGTCATAAATCAAAGAATATTATTACCTTAGTCAGCATATTGACACCTGCCTTTGAAGATGCATAGGTAGCAGCCCCAGGCAATTGCCCACGATTTAAACCAGCAACTGAAGAAATATTAACAATTGAAGCCTTGATATGGGCATCTAACATGCATTTGCATACATATTTTGACACCAACCAACAACCAGTTAAGTTAGTCTTGAAAACATGATCCCATTCCTCCTCGGACAATTTCAAGGGTGAGTTAACACTTCCTACACAAAACAGTAATAGAAATCACTACAACTTTTTGGAAGCAATCAAAAGTTTGGGTTCAAACCTAGTTCAGTTAAGCAATTATATTATGCACTCAACTCAATGTTAGAAACAAACAAAATCGTTCTTTATTTATTATTTGGGCATTTAACTGGCAGTTGATTATTCAAATAAGAGGAAGGCTCCGCTCTAAACAAGTAATCAAGAGTTTCTGCTTGTTCTAGACAGAGTAGTACTCTTGACTTGAAAAATGAATCTAGAATACTCCTCAAGGCTAGAGAGAGTATTCCTTTTCTCCTTTAATTAGAACAATAAAAATTAAATATTTTCTTAATTTTTCATGTATAGTTATCAACTTCTCTAAATTCAGTCGTAACTAGGAGAAATGCTTGAGTAGTTTTAACCCTTCAACACTTAACAACAGATAAAGTTGATGCCCCCTCATTGCATGACTTTGACCATTTGAGAAGAGGCTTTTCTTCACTCAAAAAACAAGTGTTACAAAAAAAAAAGAAAGTCAAGAACCAAGCCAATGGAAAACTGGTATTTTTTTGGAAACTGTAAGGAGGATCTCTCCCTTGAATATAGTACTTTTGAGGGTACCTCCCTAATCCACCCCCCCCTTTTTTCTCTCTTATTTATAGGCAACATAACTTATCCAAACTAATTAACCAATTGTAACTAACTACTAATGAAGTTACTGAATAATACTCCTCCCTAACTTGCCTTGTCCTCAAGGTGAATAGTTATGGCATCTGCAAACAAAGTTTTATTGGAATTCCAACTCATTGAAGCGGGATAATCAAGCCAACTCCACCACTGTAGCCCCAGAATAGTCTTGGGCCCTTGTAATCAAACAAAAACAAATGGGTGGCTTCAATCTCTTCTAAACAAGTGAGGTTTTTTCTCCTTTGGTTCTTTTGCAAACTGTTTATCTTCTCAAGGGCGCTTCCTTGGGTTGCTGTTGGTTTATCACTTCCATCTTCTTAATTATGGAGTGTGACACCATATCTTTTGAATACCTACGCTATGATTACAAACTACGAGTTGGTTTGGGGGCAAAGTTCAATCTGATATACTTTCTACGGGAAAGTAACAACTTATTTGTCGGGTTATGATATATACGACAGAGGGTTACATCAGATGGTAACTCACTTTGTATATTAGATTCGTTTATCAAATTCTTTTCCTTATATTTATGTATTCCTGATATAGGAGCTGTCATCTATTGATTAGTAGTATGATGGAAATTAGGACACGTGTAGATTGTTGTCATCCATTGATTAGTAATATGATAGAAATTAGGACACGTGTAAATTCTAATTCTATTGTAAATTTAAGAGTCTGTTATAGTGAGGTGTTATAAATAGGACGGTTTGAGAAATGCCATTCATTCAACAAAATATATCTAATTCTTGTAAACCCTCTTCTTCAATAATATTGCATATTCACATCAAAGTTCATTCTCTATCTTGAACTCCCTTGTTCTCTTGGTTCTTCGAATAAATCCATTATTCCTAGTTCCATCTACATCAATTGGTATCAAACTGGTCCTTCCTTTGCAACCATTCATGGTGGAAAACAAGCGCATTTAAGCATATGTCCATGAAGCTGAAGAACGCATTAGCACCATGATGGATGCGAAATTCATGAAACTTGCAGCATCGATGCTGCGAACCTTGATCCAAAACATGCAATAACTGTTTCAGCAACATGCACACGATAATCCACCACCTTCTGGGTCTGGAAGTCCAAAGCGAGGTGGGAGATCTTCTTCCTATTCTTGCAATACGCGATTGGCATGTTTAGATTTTCCAAGATTTAACGGCGATGGGGTTAAACAATGGTTAATCCATTGTGAGACTTTCTTTTCTATTGATAACACCCGATGATTATAAAGTGAGGTTAGCAATGGTACATTTCGAAGGAAAGGCACTTTAATGGCATAGTGCTTATGTGAAAACCGTGGGGTTCGAAAATTTACCAACTTGGCTTGAATATACAGAAATCTTGCTTGATAGATTTGGGGAAATTTGTGAGGATCCAATGGCAGACTTTATGAAGCTAAGACAGAAAAGTTCTATTGCAGACTATCATGAAGATTTCGATTCTATTGTGTCACGTGTGGAATTATCTGAAGAACACCAATTAAGTTGTTTCTTGGGAGGGTTAAAACAAGTTTCCAATTCCTCTCGCGGATGATCTATTGGATGAGTTATATGGTTCAATGGTGTTCTCCAAAATTGACCTTAGGTCTGGATACAATCAGGTGAGAAAGGATGTAGATGACATTCATAAAACTGCATTTAAGACTCCTGGTGGGCACTATGAATACCTGGTCATGCCATTTGGTCTTACAAATGCACCTACAACTTTTCAAGGCCTGATGAATGCTGTTTTTCAGGAGTATTTGAGGAAGTTTTTGCTAGTGTTTTTTGATGATATCTTAATATACAGTAAAAGCATGACAAATCACCTTGTTCACCTACATAGGGTCTTACAGACAATGAGGGCTAATTCCTTATATGCTAAGAAGTCTAAATGTTATTTCGTTATTACTAAAGTTGAATATCTCGGACACTTCATTTCTAGAGATGGTGTCTCTACTGATCTGCAAAAATAAAAGTTGTAAAACAGTGGCCATTACTACAAACACTAAAGCAGCTAAGAAGTATTTTAGGGTTGGCGGGTTATTATAGAAGATTTGTTAGCAGATATGGTTCCGTTACTAAGTCCTTGACAAAAACGTTGAAAAAGGATAATTTCTGCTGGACTCCTCAAGCTAAGAAAGCATTTCTTCAATTGAAACAGCAGCTCACACAGGCACCAGTCTTGGCCTTACCTGATTTTTCCGAAGAATTTGTAGTAGAGGTTGATGCTTCTGGACAGGGGATTGGAGCTGTCCTCCTGCAGGATCACCATCCCATTGCATTTATTAGTCGAAGTTTAAATAAGCAACAACAATCCCTATCCACTTATGAAAAAGAACTTTTGGCTGTAGTGTTTGAAGTCCAGAAATGGAAACATTATTTGCTCAACAAAAAATCCATCATCAAGACTGATCATAGAAGCTTGAAATATAGATCTTAGACCAAAGGCTTACAACTGCCTTTCAACAAAAATGGTTAGTCAAGTTGATGGAGTTTGATTTTCATATTGAATATAGACAGGGACATGAGAATGTGGCAACAGATGCTTTGTTAAGGCTTGAACATATCCAATGTAATGCAGTAGCCATCCATCAACCTGATTCTGATATGCTTACTAGGATTCAATAGTCATGGCAAACTGATCCAACAGCACAAAGACTCATTGCAAAATTGCAATCCAGTAGCTCTTCTCATAAGCATTATTCATGGCAGAAAGAAGAACTGAGAAGGAAAGGGAGATTAGTGGTTGGAAAGGATATGCAATTGAAGACTGATATACTGTTATGGATTCATGCTTCTGCTTGTGGAGGTCATTCTAAAAAGGATGCCACTTTGCAGAGAATTAAATTAGTTGTCTATTGGAAGGGAATGTCTAGGGATGTGAAATCATTTGTGCACCAATGTGTTACGTGTCGGCGAAATAAATTTGACAATACAGCTTCCCCTGAACTGTTACAACCCTTAACTATTCCTGAGCTAGTATGGCAGCACATCACCATGGACTTCATTGAGGGATTGCCTAAATCCTTTGGTAAGCAAGTCATCTTTGTTGTTATTGATAGATTAAGCAAAACACCTCATTTTATGGCCTTGAAACACCCTTACTCTGCTTCTTATGTGGCTCAAAGTCAATGTTATCAATGGCGGATGGCGGCTCATGGTAGAAACTCAAAAAACTGCCATAAAGTTATGGCGGCTGCCATGGCAGATATAATAAAATATATAAAAAATACTATAGGTCACAGAAAATAATTAACTCAAAATATATGTAACATAACCTCCAATCCAAAGTATAATTCAATACAAAATATTCAATTATCAAATGTTAAGTTAACAATAAAAATAAAGATTATCAATTTAGTCCTCTTATCCTCTTTCTCATCCACCAAGGCATTTCCCTCCTCCTCTTCTCCTTCAGATTGTGGAAGATTAAATTCTAATTCATCTTCTGTTTCTTCCGACATCTCTTCATCTTCTAATTCTTCATCATCATCTTCAAGAACCATTTTCTCTTTTCCTTTTGCTATTGAACATGCCTTGATCTTGGAAACTTTTGCAGCTTTGATAGTGATACCACTTGATGGACTTTTTCTTTTCCTATAATGACGCCTAGTATATGTTGTAGGCTCTCCAATTCCAGAAGCTTCATAAACAGTTGCCCAATTTAAAGTGTTTTCACCATAAAAAACTAAGTCATTTCCAGCATCCTCATCTAGAGCATCATCATCCATTTCTCCAACCAACCACTCATTACACTCATCAATATCATTGAGTGTAATTGAATCAATTACATCTTTAAAATTGTAATGTTCTTTGAGTTATTGGTTGTATTTCACATAAACCAAGTCATGTAATTTTTTGTGATCAAGTCTATTTCTCTTCTTTGAATGAATTTGCAACGTGAGTTTAATTATAAGAATATTAATTAGTTTCTTTCTAATTTCTAAAAAAAAGTAGTAGGCTCGAGAGATAAGAAATTACTTGCTCAAAAACACTTCAGTTGCGTTCACATCCGGATGCACTACATGTCAAGCTCAAAATTTTGATAGCTAGTTACTGCAAATATGGAGCTGAATGTCCATACATTCTCCACCATTGAGCTATAAAATGAAAGATAAATTATAACTCTAAAGATGAAGTATAACCTTACAATTAAAATATTGAAGAATTTGATGAATTACCGGGAGCAATGTCTTTTCTTTGTGATTTTGCAAAGTCGGACCCAAAGAGACCACCACCGCTCTTATAAATTGGTAATTCAAGTAGTATGCTTTGTTGCACATCCCGACTTGGCACCAACCTTTTGATATAATCATACAACCCATTTGTAACATCCAAATCAAATTCAATTTGAGGGTTGTCATAGTAAAATTTTGAGTTTAAAATGTGACCAGCTGCATGTAATGGACGGTGAAACTGACAAGTCCATCTGTTATCAATGATTGCAAACACATCTTTGTATTTACTTTCATTATTTTTGAATGACTTCATAATAGCTTCTTTACTTTTCTCCATTGCTTTATAAATATATCCCATGGCTGGTCTTCTTTTCCCATCAACCAAACGTAACACCCGGACAAGAGGACTCATGATTTTCAAAGTATACATCACATTATTCCAAAATACAAGATTTAATAGAACTTTGGTTGCTTGCTTCCCTTTAACTTCCTTTGATAATTTGTTTTTACACTATTCTTCAGAAGTAAACATCTTTCTAAGATTTGTTTTTTTTTTGTGAAGCCTTTCTAATGATAGAAAAGAAGTTGCAAATCGAGTAAGCGCATGTCTTACCAATTCTCTCTTGTTTGTAAAATTTCTCAACAAACTTAAGGTACTTGAATGACTATAGATAAAGCCAATAACCGATATTCCCCTTTGAATTGTCTTCTTTATCAAAAGAAGCTTTCCAATATCTTCAAGCATAAAATCTATGCAATGAGCTGCACAATGAGTCTAATAAAGATGTCTTTTCGCTTCCAACATCTTACCAGCCAAGACATAATTGCTTCCATTTTCCATGATTACTTGTACAACTTTATCTTCTCCAATCTCTTTCACAAAAGTATCAAGCATATTAAATAATTTTTCACCGGTCTTGACAAAATTAGATCCATCAATAGACCTCACAAACATAGTCCTAACAGGAGAGTTGACCAAAAAATTAATCAAGCATCTTTGTTTTCGATCGGTCCATGCATCTGACATGATGGAACAATCATGTTTGCTCCATTGCTCCTTATGATCTTTCATGAGAGAATCAGTATATTCTAGCTCTTTCTTTAGAAGTGGAACTCGAATATCATGATAACTTGGAGCTGGTAAATTTGGACCAAAAGTACCAACAGCTGTAAGCATTTCTTGAAAGCTCTTCATCTTAATAAGGTTAAAGGAAAGGCTAGCTTGATACCAAAATCGAGCTATGTATTGATGAACCCATGCTTTGGCTTCTTTGTCACAAACTTCTCTTATATTTGCTTGTCTCACTTTTAACTTTTTCCTTTTCTCAATTGCACTTTCTGGCTTTCTACAAAACAAATCCATTGGCCCTTTCTGATTAGCCATGGCAATACTATGTGTTTGGGAATCCTCCTCATCCTCACTTTCATCATAGCTTATACTTTCAAAGGTTCTCACATTTGGCATTTCAAAGTTATTTTGACTCTTTTTATCCTTTTGATATGCCTCAATCTCTTTTCTAACTTCTTTAGGACACTTGGGGCAAGCTTTCACGTTACCTTTCTTTCCAATCAAATGTTGTTTCACTCTAGATATTCCAACACTCATAACTTTTCCACAAAAATTACATACAATGTTGTTTGTATCACTCCTTTTTAATGAATGAGCATATTTCCATCTTGCGTCAGATCGATTAGAAGCTCTTGATGATAAATATTCTTGTTGAGCCATGTTAAGAGAAGCTGAAATAAAGATAATTTTTTTTTATAGGAAAAACAGAGAAAAACCAAATATGTGGAAGAGGAACAAATTGAAAGATGGAAAGGATAAAATTAAAATTAGGAAAATAAAGAACAAACTGCATGAGAGGGGGGAAAAAAAGAAAAAAAATGGCTATCGAAAAATATGGGGTCGCCGGAGATGGAGGTTCAGGTCGCCGAAAATGGAGGTTCAGGTCGCAGCAGATGGAGATGTCGTCGGAGATGAAGAACAGAGTGGCAGCCGCAAGCAAAACAAGTAAAAAGTCAAAGAAACAGAGATCGAAGTTCGTCGGAGAACACAGAGACGATCGGAGACGAACGGAGATAAGATTGGAGACGAGAGGGGTTGGATTAGAAGAGAGAGAGAGAGATTTGAGATGAGGGTCGGCTTTGACTGTCGAAGAAGAGGACTAACCTTATTTCTGCGCAGGTCACCGTTGGGCCGGGTCGGGTTTGGGCCCAAACTGTCAAATCCACCATTTTTGAAGGATTTCTACCATGGCCGCTGTTACCGCATTCAGAACTGCCATGGCGAACCGCCATGGCGCTGCCATGGCCGCCATTTGATAACACTGCTCAAAGTTTCTTAGATAATGTTTTCAATTTCCTGCCTCAATTACCAGTGATAGGGATCCTATTTTTGCAAGTCAATTTTGGAAGGAATTCATGTTACTTCAAGGTATATAGTTTCAATTGTCAACTGCTTACCACTCACAAACAAATGGCCAATCTGAAGTGGTAAATAAATGTCTTAAAACTTATCTCAGATGCATGTGTTCGGATACTCCGGAGTAGTGGTCTAAGTGGTTGTTACTAGCTGAATGGTGGTACAATACTACTTATCACAGCACAATTAAAGCCAGTCCTTATGAGATAGTATATGGTCAAGTCCCTCCAACTCATCTACCTTATCTTCCTGGAGAATCTAGGATTGAGTTAGTAGACAGAAGCTTGCAGAAAAGAGAAAAGATGCTGAAATTAATCAAGTTCCATATGAAGAGAGCCCAAGAGAGAATGAATCAACTTGCCAATAAACATAGATCAGACAGGAGCTTTCAGATTGGAGAATTGGTCTATGTAAAATTACACCCCTATAGGCAAGTATCAGTTGCATTTCGAAGCAATGCCAAATTATCTCCCAAAGTATTATGGTCCTTACCCAATTATGGACCAAATTGGCACAGTAGCATACAAGATCAAGTTACCTGTAGGTTCTCAAATTCATGATGTATTCATGTCTCCCAATTAAAGAAGTTTGTTGGAGACACTGCTGTTGCTAGTCAGTGTCCTAGTACAAATGCAGAAACAATTGTAAAGGAGCCTGAAGCTATTATTGACAGGATTGAAAGCGAAAAGAGGCAATCGAGCAGTCACCAAAGTTTTAGTGATATGGAAACACCAGCTAATTGAGGAGGCCACTTGGAAATTCTTTTATGATTTGAAGAAGAAATTTCCCAATTTTAATCTATCATCCATTGATTAGTACTATGATGAAAATTAGGACACGTGTAGATTGCTGTCATCCATTGATTAGTAATATGATAGAAATTAGGACATGTGTAAATTCTAATTGAATTGATTAGATTCTATTGTAAATTTGAGAGTCTGTTATAGTGAGGTGTTATAAATAGGACGGTTTGAGAAATGCCCTTCATTCAACAAAATATACCGAATTCTTGTAAACCCTCTTCTTCAATGATATTGCATAATTCACATCGAAGTTCATTCTCTATCTTGAACTCCCTTGTTCTCTTGGTTCTTCGAATAAATCCACTATTCCTAGTTCCATCTACATCAATTTCCATATTTTTTCATTGTTCCATTGTCATACAGTTGTATTATTATTACATTCCATTGTTCAGCATTCAGCAACAAAAACACAAAAGAAGAAATGAAAAGGAAAAGAAAAACAAATACCCTAAAGAAAAAAGAAAACCAAAAATAAAACAATCTGCAAAAATTAATTTGCAAAGGAAAAAAAATTCACTATCATTCATAAAAAATTTTCCTTCAAGTTTTACAATCAAATGCCTAAAACAATAAAAATAAATGAAAATACATTAACAATAGTATACATGGTCAATTCTTACCCATCAATATGATTTCTTTCCTAGTTAAAAGGTTTCATAATTGAAAACAACATTGATGGTAGATTCTCACTCATAAATGTCACGTTTTCCTAATTTAAATTCTGTGTGAATCTAAACTTTATTTGCTCCCACATTGATTGAGGAAGATTATATTTTGGTGTAAATATTTTAGCCAGCCCACCCTAATTTACAAACAATGAAACGACTCCTAAATAAACCTTAAAGGCTAAAGTAGCACCCAATTGCCTCATAATGCATCCATATGGTCCAAATCAATTAAAATGCTACAAATCAACATGAATAAGCAAGACCAAGAGTTTGGGCTCTTATAAACCATGAGTTTTATCCCTTGCTTTTGGTTCAGTTCAAAAACTATGAATGAAGCTTCTAAGATCATCACGCATCTTCTTGGCTTTTGCACGTTTAATAGGTCCACCTTGTATACACAAAGGATCTCATGAATCTTTATTTGCAATCCTATCTTGGATCCCGTCAGTTACCTAACATCAATGTTATGGTTCAAGTCCAAACCAAAATCATCACTTTAGAAAGAGCATTTCCCACCCACTATCCCCACCTTTAGATATTGATCTTATAGTTATGCCCATAGACCTTGGTAAAATCCCAAAGATAGGGAGCCAAGATTCCTCTTTCTTTGCAAATATCGTTCAATTCAATGACTCTCTTCAGCCAAAGTGGTCTCTGTTGGCTCTGAAATGAGCAAGATATCCACAAGGCATGTCTAAAATGGCCAACTAAGTAATTCCTTTTCACTCGATTGCTTGAGGAATGGACTCTTTTCTTCATTATGGATTCAAAATCGCCTCCAAAGAGCTTTCGTGGCTTTATAATGGATTGAAGATATTCTACAACTACTCCGAATCGAAAGGCAATAAATAAATTTGATAAAATAGCTAAAATGTAAAGTAAGACGAGTTGAGGAAGTAAAATAGCTGAAAAATACAAATTTCATTCATAATTTTTTGCGTGGACCTTGTACAATAGTCTCTTCTTCTATTTATACTATTACAACTAAAATATGATGCAAAAACATCATTATGGTCACTACATGATGGGGGTAATGCCAACTCTTCTTCAAGGGTTCCTCTAAATCACTTGAATCTCCCCACTGAATCCACCAGTTGACTCTTCCACTAAACCCACAATACTAATTCCTTATGAATATAAGGAACATTTTTTTACCCTAGGTCCTTGGCTTTTGGCTAGATCAGAGGGTGAAAGACTCTTGTACAAGTTCATGGCACTGGTGATGACTCCCCTCTCTATAGGTTGTGATTGGTTTCTCTTAGTCAAATTTCCCAAAGATTAGAAGAGCTGGCCAACACTGCTTCTACATGCTTTCATGGCTAGAAATGCCATGGCAACTAGTGCTTTTGTTTCCAATCTTGGAATTTTGGTCAACAAGAGTCAACGACTTCATCTTCACTAGCAATATGGTTAGCCCTACTCTTTTTCAGGCGTGGCAGCAATTTTGGGGGTTCTAAATGATGAGCTCCCAGGTCTTCATGATTCCTATTGCTGCCTCCTCCAGATGTGTCTGAATCTTATACTTCACATTTTTCCTAGTGTTTTGTACCCATGCCTCCGAATCTTATACTTAACATAGAGGACACCATTTACATGCAGTTCCTCTTATGGCTGCCTCCGCCAGATGTGTCAACTTCCCAAGTAGTTTGATCACCTCTTCTGTTATGGTTTTACCGGTGCTTTTTCTCTCATGATCTCATCCCACTAGCTGACTAGCTAGTGGAGCCAGAATGGTTTGCCACAGACCCTTTTTCTAGTGTTAGGGCTAGTCTTATTAATTGCATTTAAATTTGATCCCTATATGTCTAATAATTTTTAATTTAACCCCTAATCAAGCAAAAAATTTAAAACACGTCAACCTAAGTTCTTACAATAAAAAGTGTATCAGACACAAAAATATATTAAAAATGATAATAGTCCATATCTTACGAAAACAGAAATATGTGAATGAAAAATAGATATACTGACTAAATGTAAAAACATTTTTATCATTTTCTTGTTTCCACTAGCATGTTATACTTGTGAATTGTCTATTTTGCGGCATATCTTCACATCTCCACTAATCAGAGGACAAACTCGTCAAATATCCATTTCCGGTATTGTGTCAAAATTGATAGTATCTCTCACTTCTATTAGAATTGTGTTACCTCTTCAACTTCACTAATTTTTTTTCCTCAACATTGTGGGTCTATTAGGTCCTTTTTTTCAGATAAGATTTCTCTGTCATTGTTCCAAAATTCCCTAGAAAGCTCTTAAAGCTTTCCTAAAGTGTTAAAGCAAGCTTATCCAATTTCAATTTGCAAGTACTTTCTCTATTTACTCTAACACAACCCACACTGTTATTATATTATGTGAAATTTTAATGTTTCAAAAAGTTACAAAATAGAGCAATAGAAGGGACTGTCGTCAAAACAATTTTCAAGATTAGAATAAGATTAATGGTATTTTTAACGTATGGACAAAAGCACGTGATAAGAATCAATATACAGTAAATTTTTATTGAAAATCACATGATATCACTGAATTCAATGAATTGATAACATTAACTATTACAAAGTTTTGATAAAAATTTACTATACATAAATTATTAGTTTGTGCCCTTATGAACACAATAGAATTTTTTTTTTTATTGAAATAGGTCTAATTACATTTTCAACTCTTATATGCATATGCATTGTTTTTGTTTGGTCACATTTAATCTTCTAATTCTTCAAATAAAATTTCTAGTCATGAAATTTCATTTAATAATTAAACAGTATATATATAACAAAAGTGAAACAAATTATTAATTTGTAAAATTAGTAACGAAAAATGTGTAAATTTGTGTGACAATTTTCCGACTAAATTCATATTTTAACCTCTAAAAAACTGTATTTTAAAGGGTTGTCAAACAGAGAAAAAATAAATGGGTATCTGAATTTTCACTAGATTTTCAAAACATAAATAAAAAGGAAGAAAACCTAAGAGGGGAATTACCTCTAACACCAGCGTTGTTAATCAAGGCGTCTATACGGCCAAAGGCGTCCCAGGCCTTCTGCACAGCCTTCTCGATAGTGGACCCATCAGCAGCGACGTCGAGTTCCACCGCAACCGCGCGGCGGTTTCCTGCAGCAGACGACGGCATCAAGTGGTTGATTTGGTGGCAGAGCGATTTGAGGCGATCGAGGCGGCGAGCTGCTGCGACGACGTAGCAGCCAGCTCTGGCAAGGTCGATGCAGAAGTCTCGTCCGATTCCCGAAGAAGCACCGGTAACCAAAACGACTTTGTCGTTTAGCTTGTGCCATGGCTCCAGCTGCTCCGAGACTTGTGCTGCATCCATTTAAGTGACTTATTGCTTCAAATTAATGTCAGTATCAAGATTTTCAGAGAGACAGTGTGCCTCGACTGGAAAGTGATGAAATAAATAAACAAGTAGGTTTAAATTATACATTAGTCTATGTAGTTAAAAAGCTAATTTTTAATGCTTATACATGTGTTTTGTTTCACTTCGGTGCATGTACTTTAGTTTCCCCTTCGTAACAACAGTACTTCTGTTATGGAAGTCAATGTTACATGCTAATATAAAAATTGTTTAATTATATTTTTAATACTTATAAACATAGATTCCTACAAATATTTTTATTAAAAAATATTTTTTTTAAGTTGATAATTTAAGAATTAGAAAGTAATTTTTTTAAAGTTAATAATTTAAAAATTAGTTTCTACCATTAATTCTTCTTTTATTAAGTGCTAAAGCTAATTCGGCATTCCACATAACATCACATTATATGTCATATTTACAAAATAAAATAATTCAGCTTATTTTTTATTGACTAAAATAAATATTTATAAAAAGATCCATAAACATATTTTATATATTTACAAAAAATTTATAAACATGTTTTATATATTTATAAAAAAGACTTCTTCTTTCCTAAACTTCTCTCCCTCAACACCTGCAACCCCACTTCCAATCTACCTCAACCTACACTCTCATCTCTTCTTCTAGCTCCTCCCCTACCCGCACTCCCAACCTCCACCTTCCTCACCCCAACCTCCATTCTCATTCCTTCCTCCAATTTTTCCCCCACCTCCACTCCAAACCTCCACCTTTCTCACCCCTTCCTCTAACTCCTCCCCAACCCCCAACTTATATTTTCACTCCTTCCTTCAACCCCTTCCTCACCCCTTTCATTGAAGTGAGCTACTCCTTTATGCACAATCACTTCTTTTAGATTGAGCACATCATCCTTGAAACCTCCACCATAGACATACTCCTTCATGCCTAGCAAGGTGTACACCATGTCTAATTCTCCCATAATGAATTTAACGGGCACCTTGATTCACACTCCACTTCATGGTGCCATGAGCTCCCAATTTCTGCAAATAAATACAAATAGTTAATTAAATTTTAAATGCAATTCTTGTCACGTTGCACAAACATTTTCCCAAAACATATACAACAGTGGAAAACAATGTTCCAGGCAACACTGAGAATAAAGAGATTGCAGGTTCAAATTTCTGTAGTAGTTCAAGCCACCCATGAAGCCGATTTTTTCAAATTTGGAGACATAATAGTGAAGATCATCTTGTGTGAGCCATGAAGGCAATGTCTTAAGCATATCTGTAACACCTTAAATTTAATTTCAAAATAATAAATTTCACAAAATAGGAATAATAAAATTTTTATTTTAAATAGACTTTTCTAACGCATAGTTTCGACAAAGTATTTTAAAATAATAAGAGTTTACAAATTTTGATCAAGTAAATGCTACTAGACTAATCCAAATACATCATATGTTGAAAATAAAATATAAGTCTTATAGCAGTATCATTCATTCCTTTACTGAGCCCTCTGAAAAATAAATGTAAGGGTGAGTACTCTACACTATCCAACACACGTAAATATAGAGACTCACTTCACACACTTCACATAATTTCTAACATATTCTACACAAGTATAATTTACAAACAATAATTTCCACGCATTTCATTTCAATTCACAACCGATGTACTCATTGCACCAACAACATTTTACATATACATGCACTCACTGCATGTAGCCACGCTCACTGTAGCACTGTGATCACAGTTTTATACCATGAATGGTTGCCAATTACTTCCACCTCACAGATACAACGTGTGCGGTCACGAGTCGTTCGACAAAGGTGTTGTTGGTCAAAGGTCTAGTTAGGAGGAGAGTGTGCATCCTGTGATGCACCTACGCTCACTGTTGGTGTCACCACCACTCTCTCTTCCTCAAGGTATTTTTATCGTCTCCATCTTTCACACATTTAGTGTATTACTGAACCATTCATGACATATTCACAACCGCATTTAACATGCCTTTTCACATACATTTCAACCACATATAGTATTCATATTTGCACACGGCACACAGGCCCACATTCATTCACAGCACACAGCGCATATGCCAATATTCCACCACAAAAGGTTCAAGCATACAGTTTTTATCATAATATCCCTACAACCATTCATTTCATCATACCCAATATTTCTCAATATTGATAGTACTAAGTTCCACACGATCTTTGCACTACAATTTCACTACAATCAATCAATTCTACCAAACACACATTCCTAACCATCCACATGACAATGTGTAACATCCTTCTCTTAATAATCTACTTTCTTTTATAATAATATGGAAATCTCATAAATTATTTTATTAAAACTGTTAAAAAATAGATGAATGTAGAAAATGTTTCTACATACTTAAATTCTAAATTGAAGAAGAGGTGAAAAAATTAAACCTCGTATATACATTTCAAGATTCCCAAAACAACAATTTTAAAACAATTTAAATTATCATACTAATAATTCTTCTTAGTAAATTTATCAAAATGCTTTAACTCCAAATTAAAACTTTCATCAATATAATTACATAAGGTAAATGACTTTAAATAGAAAAAATTTACTACTATCTTTTCAAATCTTCATTAAATAAATTAAACTCTTCAGAGCAATTCATTTCCTACCATTTCATGCAGATATAGCCCTAGAATGGATAGACCTTCCTTACCTGAAAAATAATTATAAGGGTGACCATTCCTTGTCCACTAAATCTTAAATTATAACATAAAGGAAACAATGCATATAATAAGTCAAATACATTCTAATTCTAACAAATTTAGTCATCATTTGACTAATTAACACCTATTTCTCATTGTATAACACTATAACTCAATTATTCAATTCATTTCACTTTATCATATTGATTTTAATATATTTCTAAATTTTTATTCAAGGTTTACACATTCTCTACTTCTTCTAGCATACACATGCAGTATAACTTCTATTATTCTTAAGAAATAATTAATCCATTCACATCAATTTCCTCCAGACTTAACTTTTCAATTAAACATATAATTACAAGACATGAAAACATATCACTTTACACTTAACCAAATATCATCCAATCCATAATTTCTGCCACTTTATTCATTTCTCATATGAAAATTTCATAAAATTAACAGTACTTTAGGTACTTTCAAACCTCTTAATCACTACCTACGTACTCTCTCTAGTGACGAAGGACTTATGCAGCATAGATAGTCGTTGGTGAGTCAAATCACACACGAATACAACGTGTGCGTTCACGGCCTTCCAAACAAAGATATAGTTAGGAGTCAGTCAAGAAATTAGCGTGAGGCTGTAAATGCTTTCCACTTTTACAACGTGTACACATCAGTGAACTGCATTTACCACTCTTATTTCCTTCAGATTTCCACAATCAACTCCAGACCCTATACTCCTAGTGTATCCCTGAATTATCTATACCATATCTCAACCGTGGCACATCATATTATACTGCTCTAATACATATGTAGTAACTATATCAATTGATGTATTACAACATATGAGTTAGAATCTCACTCGTCGATGTACTACAACTCATACATCATAATCGCATTAATTGATGTATTTGTAACTCACGTACTAATATTCCTTTTTCCATCCATTATACATATTATTGATCTTTTTCCCTTTGTCATTCTTTGGTCTCTCACTTCTTTTCTTTGTCTATAAACTGTTCTTTCAATCTACAGATCAAATAAATAAGTTGTTGAGTACTTAGAACGAGTGAGCATACACTAGAAAGAATTATAAAATAAAATAAAAATATTAAGATAAAATAAAAATGAAAATTATAAAATAAAAAAAATTCTAACAATAAACAAAAATAGAATTAAAATAAAGCAAAACGTAAATTGCTCAAATTAATTAAATTTGAGATTTTCTTAATATTGAAAAACCAATCCCTAGCAACAGTGCCAAAAACTTGTTCGGAGGGCAAGTGTACCCATTGAAAAGTAAAAAAGAGTTCTTAAATTAAGTTTATAAAATATCACCTCACAAAGATTGATTTCCAATTATTAAGAATTTTCTAATTCAATTATTTAAGCTTCAACGATATGAGATCAATTAAAATAAGAATTTATAAAATTAACTATAAAACTAAGAGCAAGGAATACAATGTATGTCTTAACTATAAATCCGATTTCCTTGTGATTACTAATCATTCATACGAATACTATTAATACCCAATGGTCATGCAATATTAATATTCTTTTCTCTAAATTAACATCCCCAATGGTCATGCAAGACATCAATTTAAGAAAGTTTAAGGAATCTATGAACTTGTTAATTTAATAATGATTAGAAGAGAAAGATTAGTTTGGTCCACTTAATCTTTTGTCTCGTTTTACCGTATAGATCTATTAATTAACCGAGATACGGTCACTTGATGATATACTTAATTAGGATTAAGAGAGAAGCGCAATAAGATAAAATCTAATCGCGAAATAGAAATAAAATTTAGATTCAAAAGTCAAAATCCTATAAATTCATAAACAATAGTTCTCATAGCCTTAGCTATGGATTTAGTTACTCATGCAAAAGAAAGGAACTAAAACAATCATAAGCAAAGCTATAATTAAAGAAATAGCAAACTAGAGTGTGATATGTATTCTCGGTCTTCAAGTATGATCGCTCGAAGCTCCAAGTCTCGCCAAGAGTGTGCCAAAGATTCTGTACAAGATAGGTGAGATGTGATGTATAGTAGAGCAAAAGCCAAGGTCAAAACGGTCTCCACTACAAGGCCTGAGGTCTCCCTTTTAATAAGGTTTCAAAACCCTAAAGACTCTTCATAATTGGGCTTCTCACAAATGACCAGGGCCATGCAAGGCCTTAAGCACGACTGTGCATTGGTTCGAAGCACCCTCGTGCTTATTGAATGGGTCTGGGCATGCTGACTGCTGTGAAGCTCTAATCTTCCATCAATTTGGGCCTAGAATGCACCCAAAATCCACTTGCTGCTTCTTTATACCAAATTACATAATTAATATATAAATTAGTATAAAACCCAAATATAATAAAGGTCAAATATGAATATATGAGTTGTAAAAGAGGGCCTAATTACAAATTTATCAACTCCCCTACACTTATCTGTTTACTTGTCCTCAAGCAAAGTGCTAGTTAAGTAAATAATATAATAACTTAAAATATAATACCACACGAGGAACCCAAAACAACAGAGATAAAGAGAGCAACAAGTGTAATATTAATGAGCATAAGCAATCAAAAGGATTCCTAATTAGAATCTTATAACTCCATACTTTTCACTCAAATGTCAAACTAAGGTACTCTACTTTTGTCTCTCTTTAAAGGATAAAACGAGATATCACCTAGTTCTCCTAAAGAAAAGTGTACTACTATAGGCTTCACCATCAACTGACTCTTTACTAAATAAATTAAATGCAAGTAAAAATCATGAGGTCTTTTTCAGGTTATAATGTGGCCAAAGGGTTATAATAATTGAGGTGAGATTAATGAAGGAAGGGAATATACAAAGGGGTAATAAATTATAAAAATTAAAAAATCCCTTAAGTTTACAAATGAAGTTCTTGAAGTAATTTTTATATTTTACATATAATCAATATCTTTACTCCTTTCTCCTTTCATTCATGCATAACCCTTTGTCTTTTCTTTTTGCTATTTTTCATTTTCCTTTTCATACTTTCTTTCTTTCCTTCTGCACATGAGAGATATAGAGGAGAATTTATCAAACAATTCAACAATTCAATTGCTCTAATTATAAATTCAAGGTCATCAAAACATTCTATAAATTTAATGTAAGGGACCAAGAAAATCAATAAAGCTCAAAGTGGACAACTAGTTGTATCTCAAATATGTTGAAGGCCAAGAATAACAATTCTATTATGCCTCAATCACATTAAAAACATGCAATTAAGAAGAGAAGTCTTAAGTCGGTTCCAAGTCAAGTTCTAGAGCACAAATCCTAAGGAGATAATGAATAACCACACAAAACAATGAAGAAAGGGGTACAATTAATTAAATTAAGATAGAAATCTCCTTTAAGGCTCAAACTCACATCTGTGAGTTAAAGTTTAATATAGAGCATAAAAGTAAGGAACTTAGCTAATTATTGGTTTCCAAATGAAAGTATAATGTCAATAATAATCACTCACATGCTCTTCTATCTGGAAAAATTGAGTTCGATAAGGGAAAATGTTTTAAATTATCTTGAACAAATAACATAGGCACTTTACTCAAGAACATGCAATAACAATCATATAATTAGGAACTATTCCCCTATAGTTAAAGCAAAACATTGTCCTCAATGTTTGAAAGCAATCAAATTAAAAGCATGCGAAGAGGGCAATTGAATAAAAGGAAAGATGATTCTTGATAATTCTTGGCGCAACAGCTTCAAGTGAGGGAGCATGACCATGCTTATGATGTAAAGCTTTCTCTCATAATTGTGACTAAATGCACGGGCATGCTTTCAAATTAGAGCTCAAAAGTGTGTGTAGGAACAATCAACTCAATTCTTACAATCTTTTAATATTCTTATTCTTTATTCTAAAAATAAAATAACAATAACAAAATTAAATAAACAAAGAAAATAAAATTTAAATAAAATAAAAGACATAGGTTGCCTCTTAGGAGTGTTTGTTTAATGTCACGAGCCTAAAGTTCCTGTTAAATTATGGTGGGAAGAAGGCATGAGTCTTAGAGGTGAATCCCTTGATATGTAATTGTCTCTCCAACAGCTTTGCCTCCCTAACACCCATTACATCAGAAAAAGTATTCATAAGATGGGGATTAGAATAAAGAGAAAAAAAAAATTAAGCTCTAAATTAGGAGGCTTATTAGTGGATGGTTTAAGCTTTTGTCTTTTCTTCTTTTTATATTGCTTCCTCCTATGCCTTCTTCTTGGGTTCCATGCTTCATATAACTTAGAGAAGGAGAAGCAATATCCACAGTGCTCACAAAGTTATAGGACTCTTGGCTAGAAGGGTACTTGAAAGAATTGAAAACTTGAAATATAACTTCCTCATCATCTAGCCTCAGTGTGAGCTTCCCTTCTTGTACGTCTATGATGGCCCTTGTAATGGCAAAGAAAGGTCTTCCTAGTATGATGAGGACATCATCATTTCCCTCCATGTCAAGCACCACAAAGTCATGCTAAAAGTAGCTTCTTTGGATGCGCGTAGCCACTATGAAAGGCAATAGTGACCACGCGCAAATTGCTTCCCAAGTGGCATCCTAGAGCTTTCTGGAGTTGCTACTATGAAGGTTGAAAGTAGCTACTTTGGAACCTTTAATGTCCAAACTTGCTGTAGTTGCTACTTTTGCTCCTGAAAGTGGCTACTTTGGGTTCAACTTTCATCCAAGGGCCAAGATTTCTCAAAATTAGCTTGGGGACTCTGCAAGATTATCAAGATAATTAAAATTGCAATCTATATCTATGTAATTAAATGCAAATTAACCAAAAATTAATAAACCTATGATATTTACTCAAAATGTGATTTCTGTATTATTTATACTATCTAAGTCCATTTTTTCTATCAAGGAGCACCAAAAAAGCAAGTAAAAATATATTAAAAAGTGGATTCATCACAACCTCAAACTTAAACTTTTGCTTATCCTCAAGCAAATCAAAATTCAAGCAAATTAAATGAAGAGGGTTGGATTTATCCAATTTTTTTTTTCTTTTTTTCAAAAATTTTAATTTCAACTTCATGCTTTAATTAGCACTTCCAACATCTTCACAACCATAGAATCATTCAACAGAGGAATCATATTCATGTCAAATATTCCATGCAAAGTCCCACTAAATTGAAACAAAAGAATCAAGCAAGGTTTCATGTGACTCACATAATGCAAAGAACTATCCATCTCACAAGGTGGTGTTTCACTCATCACTCAATAACATTTTAGGCTAAGTGTTTTCCTTCAATTCATGCATTTTGCCTCACCCTACCATAGGCTTGCCCATATTCTCAATCTCCTTTGCCTAGACACAATGAACCACCTATCGTGAGGGCTTTGTTGGTCATAGATGGGGTTAGGATAGGCTCAAATTTAATCAAGGAGGGTCACAAGATCAAGTGGGTACTCAAGAGGAGGGAGTTCTTTTGAGTGATTTAGTACAACAACTAGAGTGGAATGCCTTAAATGATGTAGCTTAAGAGGTTCAAGCATTCTTTCACCACATTTTTTTTTAATTTTCCTTATGTGGAAATCCTTTTTCAACTCAAATGCCTTGCTATATTTTTCTTTCTTTCTTTTCTCATTTTTCATTCATTCATTCATATTTTTGTGATGTCATGGACTTTGACAATCAATTTTTTTTTTACATGTATTATGAACATGTATGTTGTCCACTATCCCAAACTTAAGACATTGCTTGTCCTCAAGCAACTACAAGCATAATCAACACCCCAAACTTAGTTTCTTGACTCAATCTTGAGGCAACTCAAAAGAGATACCTCTATTAAGGAAAGGGAATTATTTTTGTTGACTAAGTTTGGCAAAAGCAAGAAGTGGGGTACAAGGAAATGAAGTGCAAAGGTGGGGGGTTGGGTATGTGCAAAGAAGGCCTCAATCATCTAGATGGAAAATTGCACAATGCATATTTAATTAAGAAACAAGGCAAATTATAGAAGATGAATATAAAAATACATGTAATATGCACACAGAAAAGAAGTAAAAAGGCCCAATTTACTACCATGGCAAAAGTGATAATAACTTGCAAAATGAGAGTACAATTCACCCGACAAGAAAATATGTTCAAAATGGTAGGGACAATAAATATGTACAAAAATGAGAATGAGTAAGAGTTGGATGGGAAATGCAATTAGAGCATAAAAGCAAAATACAAAAGAGAACTAGATTAAAATAAAAAGAGAATAATTGAAATGAGGAAATATTTTTGCATTTTATCCAGTACGGTGCAGGAAAAGTAAGCTACAAATAAATGCAAAATAGAGACAAAGAGTTCACCCCTTTTTATAGATGATGTACTCAAAGTTCAGGGGCACAACGATGCTCCTTCTGATGAAACTGAGGGCATTTAAGTAGAGAAAGAAAAGAAAACACAAAAGGTAGACTAAGTGGCATCTTCATCAGAGGTGGATGAGGTGGCATCTTCATCTTCATCTACTTCTTCTGCTTCTTCTGAGGAACTGGAGCTGGGGGCGTCTCTGGTTGCATTGGGATTGAATGGAGGCAGGTCATTCTGAACAGTAGCTTGGAGGAAAAGGGCAGGGAAACAGGGAGCATAATAGGTCTGGTCTGAAGTCATCCCCATCTTCTTGCCAATGTTCAGCATCATGGTCTCCATAAGAAGGAGCATGTTGTTCTGACCAGAGTGGATGGCAGTCTACTACTTTGCTATTTGCTGCAGCTGCTCCCTGATTGTTGCAGGGGTTTACCTCTTGTATTCCACTAGCAGTGAGGCTTGGGTCTGAAGACTTCTTTGGCTTAAATAGGTCCTTCACCAAGGCAGTGGAAATGGGAGGAAGTGCTCTAACTCTCTGGTGGTATTCTCCAAAATCAACACCTGGATCCTGGCACAACATAGTGATTAGAGAAGGAAAAGCTAAAGAATCTCTGCTCCTTTTAAGGACTTCCAGCATGGCGCCGCTGATGACCTCCCCAACATGGATGGGCATGCCAGTGAGAATAGCACAGATGAGTTCTACCCTCTTCACTACAATGGTGGAGGTGTGGATGACTGGCATGAATGAGCTGACAATAAAGATACTCCACACCTTGGCAGCAGCGAGAAGGTGTTTAGTGGTCAGATTCTTGGGCTGCATTTTACAATCAAATTCCCAATTTTCTCCTTCAATGCAGATTGTTTGAAGTATAGGCTGGTAATCTTTTTCCTTCTATTTGCAGAATGCAGTGAAATCCAGCTGGCCAGGTTGCTTCTGCAGAGGAGGGATATTTAAAACCCTCTGGATTGTGGCTGGAGTGAAACTAACTTGCTTACCCCTGACCATGGTGTGCCTGGGGGGTAAGTGTTAGCTTCCAAGCGCAGGGCATTAGCATAGAATCCTGCATGATGTCGTTTCACCCATTGTCTGCACAGGAAGAGAAAAGTCCCCAGCCACGCCTGTCTATTTCCTCCTGAAACTATTGAAATGTCCCCTGCTGGATTTCAAAATTCCTGTCTTGGACGATCTAGCACCGTAGGATATTCTCCTTGAAATATTGTTTGTGCTATGGGGACCTGAACCTGGGGTCATGGGTAGGAGGAGGTTGAGATGAAGAGGCTTCAGCTAGCCTGCTTCTCTTGGTTCTGGGGGTGTTCCTTCTGGGAATGCTAGACATTATCTTGCAGAAAAGAAAGAGTATATGAATGGGTAGTGCAGGAAAAATTTGGGTCAACCCTCTATGGTGACAAATAACAACAAGTAATCAGACTAGTGAAAGGGGGTAAAAAACACTGCAGTCCATAAAAGATGCATTCATATGGGCAAAGCTTAGGGCTCAAATGATACATATAATTGCAATTAAGTACAAAATAAATGGTGTGGCAAACGTTCATCTTGTATAGCAATTGACTATAGAACACAATGTGGCTGCTAAGTTTAAGGGCCATAACACAGCAGTAGTGAAATTAAAGTCACGAAAAGCATGTTCAACACCCAGAAAGGCCAACAATTAGAGCTAATTATAGAAGGGGCATGAGAATCAAGTCCAGCAATAGCAAAATACCATGAATTTTGAGAAGAAAAACAGCAAAATGGAGAGGTTAGAACTCAATGTAAATGGACATGAATCGAATTTAGACATCAACATGCATTAATATGAAAAGGAATGGCACGATGGGCATGTTCAGAACATAAAAATAAAGGGAAGGGGCATAACAAAAACAACAAATGAGAGTCATAACAAAGGGGAAATGGGCATGGCCACTTTTGGGGACAAAAGTGGGAACGCAGAACATGGTGGCAACCACACATGGCTATTGGGTGCAATTAAAGGACCTCACCCACTCTAATTCATACAAGAATACTTAATTACACAAGGAATTCACATCAATTGCAACATATAAGGGCAAAATTAAAAATCCCCAAATTGGGGATCCAAGAACCCTAACCCATGAATTAAGAGAGGTTGAGAGATTTACCTTGCTTGGAGCTTTAGGTGTGGCGGCGGAAGTGGAAATGTGAGAATTGGAGGTGCAAAAACTCAATTAGGAGGTGGAGATGTCATGAGGTGCGTCGGAAGTTGTGACGTGAATGAATGGAGTGAGTGGATGTTTGTGGATGTGTGTCGTGAGTGTGTGTTATGAGTGTGTGAGTTGGTCGTTGTAACTTTCAAAGAGTTTAGGGGCTGCACATAGTGGGCTGGCCCAAGGAGTGGTGTGCGTGGCCACTTTCAAGTGAGAAAGTGGCAACTACAATGAGTTCCTCTTTGTGAGCATATGTGTGTGGCTACTTTTGGGTTTGAAAGTGGGAACTACAATGGGTTCCTTTTGTGGGCATATGCACGTGGCTACTTTTGGGTTTGAAAGTGGCAATTACAGTGGGTTCCTTTTGGGGGCAAGTGTGCGTGGCCACTTTCAAATGAGAAAGTGGCAACTACAGTGAAGCCAAAATTCAAGGCAAATTTGCACATGGTTACTATTAGACTTGAAAGTGTCCACGCGCAAATTATTGACCCCCTTGGTGTCAAAGTAGCCACTTTCACTCTTAAAAGTGGGAACTACAGAGAGAAACATGCTTACCTTGAGCCAAAGTGACCACTATGGCCTATGAAAGTGGCCACTCTCACGAAAAATGAATTTTACCAAGCATGAATAAGTACCCAAAGTTGTTGTTGCTGCCAAAGTCCCTACAAAAATTCTGAGTCCACAAAAAATTATTTACACAAAATTAAATTGTATAAGAGATCTATCTACAAATGAAAACAAATGAAAACAAAAACTTAATTGAAATAATGCAAAGGGAAAGAACAAAATTCCTTATTCACGTGTGAGTTGCCTCTCACAGAGCGCTTCTTTAACGTCACTAGCTTGACGTTCGAAGCCATTTACTCATGATAGGGGTCTTGGTTGAAGGAAATGATGGGGGAGTACACATCCACCTCTTCAATCTCCTCCAAGGGAACTGAGTTCTCCAAAAAATGCTTTAGGCAATGTCCATTCACTGTGAAACATTTGTTAATGGAGTCACTCTTGATTTCCACTACACTATTAGGAAATACTTGTGTAACTATGGATGGACCAATCCACCTAGAATGCAGCCTTCCAGTCATGAACTTGAGACATGAGTTGAATAGAAGCATCTTTTGACCTATACAGGACTCTCCTCTACCTATCAATTTATCATGATACTGCTTGGTTCTCTCCTTGTAGGTTCTTGAGTCTTCATATGCTCCTAAGTGTAGCGCTTCTAGTTCTTGGAGTTGTGGCTTCATTTTCCTCTTCCTCTTTCTCTTTCTTTTCCTCTGAAGCTACTTCACTAGTTTAGTCACCTCTTTCAACAGAATTTTGTGCATGCACAGGAGAGGGCTAATACCAGGAATGTCAGCTAAAGTCCATCCAATAGCTCTCTTGTGCCTTTTAATTACTTCCAACAATATCTCATCTTGATCGCCATCAAGCTTGGTGGAAATAATGACCGAGAGCTTCTCATAATGTTCTGGTAGGGGCTTCAACTCCAATGTGGGAGGTTGCTTCACAGAATGAAGTGATTTGGGACATTTATTTTACAAAGTCTCTATAATATTCAAACCAAAGGCGTTAGATTCAACTGTACTTATTGTACTCAATACATCACATTCTAACCCTATGGAATTTTCAGGTTCATCAACATTGAAAGTAGTAGAATTTGCATTCAAATAATCAGAAATCTCAGCACAAATGTCACACAGAGAAGAACTATTACACGATTCACAATTGTAAGTATCTACACAATCAGAAAAATTAAGAAGAGAGTCTCCTCCTAGAAATTCAGACAAACTATCATCTATTAATTCATCAAGATGGTTAATGTGAAAAATAGAGTGTTCTTCATTTGGGTGCTTCATAGCATCCAGTATGTTAAAGCGGACAACATTGTCTCCAAACTCCATAGTAAGTGATCCGACATGCACCAATCTTCGTTCTCGCAGTCTTTAAGAGCGGTCTTTCCAAAATGATTGGTGCAACACTATCCATTGACTCTTTCATGTCAAGGATGTAAAAATCAGCTGAAAAAATGAGGTCATTCACCCTTACTAACACATCCTCCACAAGTCCAGCTGGATGTGTTGTGTTCCTATTTGCTAGCTGGATGATGACACCTGTAGGCTGTAATGGTCCATGAGACAAAGATGTGAAGATAGATAAAGGCATAACATTAATAGATGCACCTAAATCAAGCATGGCATTATCTATCCTATTGTTGCCTATAATGCAGGGAATAGTAAACAGCCCTGGATCTTTGCATTTCTCAGGCATGGAAGTTTTCTGCCTCTCAAAAAGAGCTGATACATTCCTCCCCATGTTCATTCTTTCATTACCCTTTAGCCACCTTCTATGAGTGCATAAGTCCTTAAGGAATTTGGCATACTTTGGGATTTGCTTGATAGCATCTAAAAAGGGGATATTGACTTCAACTTTTTTAAAAGTATCTAGAATTTCTTTATCAACCTCTTCTTGCTTCTTGCTGGGCTGAACCATTCTTTGAGGAAAGGGAATAGGAATGGACCTCTCCTCTTTGTCTACCACTTTTGGTAGACATGGTGTGGGCATAGGTGCAGGCTGCTCTTGGCTCTTAATCTCTCCTCCTTCACCTTCTGCAGCTAAAGTGCAACTAGGATCCTTCTTCTTAGGCATTTCTGGTTCTTGCATCACCTTACCAGATCTCAAGGTAATGGCACTCACATTCTTTGGGTTTGTTACAGTTTGTGCAGGGAGATTGCCTGAACCTTAAGATTGAAGTTGATTTAAGGATGAAACAAGTTGACCCATTTGATTCTCCAAGGTCTTGATACTTGCTTGAGTCTGTTGTTGGAAGGCCTGACTCTGTTGCTGGAAATTGAGATTACTCATGGTGAGTTGCTTCACAAGGTCTTCCAAAGATGACTCACTCTTTTGATGTGCAGGAGCTAGTGAAGGGGATGTTTGATGGTGTTGTCGTGATGAAGATGATGGATGGTGATGTTGTTGGGCTGAATATAGCTTGCTTTGTCCAGCTTGATATGGTTGGAAATGGTTGTTGGATGGTTGGCTAGAGCCTTGATGCTGTGCATTTCCTCCCCACCTTAAGTTAGGATGGTTCCTCCAACCAGGATTATATCTGTTGGAAGATAATCCCAGCTTTGTTGTTGCTGCGGCTGTTGAAAAGGGAATTTATTAGCATAAATATTAGTAGCGTAAGCTTAAGGATTACCTTCCAAAGATTCAGTTTCTTGCAATGTGGGGCAACTATCAGTGAAGTGATCTATAGATGAACAAATCCCACAAAGCATTGCTGGAATAGATGGAGGTGGAGGTGTATATGCAGCATAATTCTTTTGGATGGATGCCAACTGTTTTACCATAGAAGCCAACTCATCTAGCTTATGCTCCAGCTTGTGTGAATCTGAAGTTTGAATTTCATTGACACTCCTGGACATGAGAGAATTTTGCCTTGTAGCAAACTAATGAGAGTTAGCTGCCATATTTTCAATGAGGTTTCTAGCGACAGCAGGAGTCTTGTCAACTAGGGCTCCCCCACTAGCTGCGTCGATCATGCTCCTATCCATTGGGTGTAAGCCCTCATAGAAGTATTGGATTAGAAGCTGGTCACTTATTTGATGATGGGGGCAGCTAGCACAAAGTCTCTTGAAACGCTCCCAATATTCATACAAACTTTCCCTTTCCAGCTGCCTAATACCACATATTTCCTTTCTTATTGAGGCAGCTCTTGAGGCAGGAAAATTTTTTTCCAGGGACAATCTCTTGAGGGTGTCCCAACTTGTAATAGAGCCAGGTGGAAGATAATACAACCAGTCTTTCGCCAAATCCATAAGAGAGAATGGAAATGCCTTCAATTTGACATGCTCTTCTGGAACACCTTGAGGTCTCATGGTGGAACACACAATGTGAAACTCCTTCAAGTGTTTGTGAGGGTCTTCACCTGCAAAACCATGGAATTTAGGTAGAAAATTAATCCAATTTTCAAAACAAAAGGGACATCCACATGTGGATATTGGATGCATAATGTTTGGTATGTGACATCCGGTGCAGCTAGCTCCTTAAGAGTCCTCTTATCACCTGCCATTGCTCCAAAACTAGAGTCAAGTGAAAATGTAGAAGAGTAAACAAAAATTGGTGTCACAGATTGCAAAGATGCAGTAGGAGATGATGATGATTCAAAGTGTTCAGAGTGATCAGAGTGATCAAAGTGATCCCTATGTGTCCTAATGTTCCTATGAAAAGTCCTATCAATCTCCTGGTCTAATGGATACAAATATCTAGGGTTTGATCGGGTCATGCACTAGATATCAACTACCAAATTGAAAGCAAATTGAGTAAATGAAATAACAAGAACAATTTGAAATCTCTCTGCAGAATTATGCAGCAAAAGTGCAGAAAAACAGAGTATAATGCAGCAAAATGAGTGCAGAAAATTGAAAGTAACTAATTGAAAAATTGCAGCACTCGAATGAAGGAAATGATGTAGAAAATCTTGCAACAACAATGCAGAAACAGACCACAAAATTCGTATGGCTATCAACACAATACAAAAACTCAAAAAATGAAACAAACACACTAACATGAAAAACACAAAAATAGAGCACTAATCATGTTCAACTTAAGTTCAGCACCAAAAACTCCTTGACAACGGCGCCAATTTGATGGAACGAATTTTTGCTACTCGTTATGCACAAAGATTGTCGTTAATCCTCATCAAATATGCAAAGAAATGAATGCAGTACTAGGGTGTTGTCCTAGGTCGTCTCCAAGGAATTTTTGGTTAGGAACATACATCGAACAAGTGTAAACATAGATTTTAAAGCAAGTAAATTGGGGGGAGGTTTGTCAATTTCTAGATTTTAATCAAGAGAAAAATGTAAACTAGTGAAATTCAATCAATTAAGAAGAGTAATCCCTAGTCAATCAATGAGTTCTATCCCTATTCTTTCAAATGATTCAATAATCCCCTTTTCTTCCCTTGAATTAAGTTAATCTAACAAGCGAAAATTAACTTTAGCATCCCAATTAAAATTAAGCATCTTAATGGGCTCCAATCTCTATCCCTAAGATTAAGCAATCTCAAAGATTAATCAAAATTAAGCAATTTAGATTAGAATTTCGTTTGGGTAATTTAGGGTTCATTAAGCAATGTTTCCCTCATGCAAATTTCATTTCATTCAGAGATTGGGGTTAATAAATCCAAAGAAAGAAAGAGTAATATTGCCATTAAATCCAAGAATTCAAGAACTGTATGAGTTGACTAGGAATTACAAGAGAATTTAGCCCTCCATATGGATGGGCTTCACAAATGAAGGACGAAAATGTAGAAACGTAAACAACATTAATGTAAACTCAATGAGAATCAAAGAGAAATTAGAAATTAAAACCTATAATGGATCCCTGGTTGTCACCCAAGGCTCCAAAGTTCTGTCAAGAAAATATCCTAATTTGGCAAAGAGAATGAAAGAAAATTAAAAGTCTCAGCCCCCATACCCTAATTCCTAAAATCTATTTATAGTGGATGACATGTCAGCAAAGTGCCCACTTTTGCCTTTGAAAGTGTCCACTTTGACTCTTGAGAGTGTCCACGCGCATATTCATTGGCTTGCAAATTCTCTAGAGTTGCCTCTTTTCATGCTAAAAGTAGCTTCTTTGGATGCGCGTAGCCACTATGAAAGGCAATAGTGACCACGCGCAAATTGCTTCCCAAGTGGCATCCTAGAGCTTTCTGGAGTTGCTACTATGAAGGTTGAAAGTAGCTACTTTGGAACCTTTAATGTCCAAACTTGCTGTAGTTTCTACTTTTGCTCTTGAAAGTGGCTACTTTGGGTTCAACTTTCATCTAAGGGCCAAGATTTCTCAAAATTAGCTTGGGGACTCTGCAAGATTATCAAGATAATTAAAATTACAATCTATATCTACGTAATTAAATGCAAATTAACCAAAAATTAATAAACCTATGATATTTACTCAAAATGTGATTTTTTTATTATTTATACTATCTAAGTCTATTTTTTCTATCAAGAAGCACCAAAAAGGCAAGTAAAAATATAATAAAAAGTGGATTCATCACCTATCTACCAGCTGAAGTGACATGGAGGTCAGCTTAGGTTCTTGAAAACAGAATAAGGCATAAGATTAATACTTTCTCCTAAATCACATAAAGCCTTACCAATGTGAGTTTTTTCAATCATGCAAGGAATAGTAAAACTCCTTAGGTCCTTAAGCATAGGTGGAAGATTTTTAAGGACTATAGCTGAGTACTCTTGAGTGAGCCTCAGAGTTTCATGTGCTCTTAACTTTCTCTTATTGGTCAAAATCTCATTTAAAAGTTTAGCATATTTGGACATTTTGGAGATAGCATTAATGAAAGGCATATTGATGTGCACTTTGCCCAATAAGTCTAAGAACTTGTGAAACTCTTCATCATAAGGAGGTGACCTTGCAGCCGCTATGGAAAAGGTATCTTAGGCTCATAGGACGATTCTTGTAATTTCTTTCCACTTCTAAGGGTAATGGTATTGCATTGCTCCCTTGGATTAGGCTCTGGCTGAGATGGCAGTATTCCCATCACTTTTTGACTCAGAAGGTTCGTAATTTGCTCCAATAGCAAACTCATCTTAGAAGAGTTGACTGTATTTCAGCTTTGACTTCTACGAACTTCTTATCAGTTCTCTCAACATGTTGGTCCAACTTGGATTCAAGCTCTGTCATCCTCTTATCAGAGTACTGCATATATTGCATCATTTGTTCTTGAAAGTTTGACTGAGATCTAAGGGCTTTTTTCCCTTCTGGTCTTGCTCCTTAATTTTGCACATGTGGAGGGCGATAAATACTTGAATTTTGGCTTTCAAAGCCATTCCCCTAAAAGTTAGGAGAATTACTCCTTCACCCCGAATTGTGATTGCCCATGAAATTTGCCTCCTCTTACTTAAATTCTGGGCTTGTAGGAGCTCTTACAGGTTGGTCTTGAGCCTTTATTAAAGATTCTAGTTGCTTTACAAGGGCTATCATTTGGTTTATTAGTGGGCTGCTGCTCTCTGCTTGGTAGACTAAGGCGATCTCTTTCCTCTTGATGTCGTAAGAGTCAGCAGTGTGCTACTGAAAACTGGAAGATGCCATCTTATCTATTAGCTTGTATGCATCATTTGGATCTTTTCTTATGAGGGACCCTCTTGCTGCCGCATCAATTGTTGCCCTAGTGGAAATTGATAAGCCACTGTAAAAAGTTTGCACCTGTCTCCATGTTGGGAAATCATGATGAAAATACCTCCTCAAAAGCTCTCCAAATCGCTCATATGGGGCAAATAAGGATTCTGCTTCATATTGTTGGAAGCAACATATCTCTGTCATAAGCTTAGACAACCTTGATGGGGGAAAGTACTTTCCCAAGAATTGTTGAGATCCTCCCAAGTTGTGATGGAATTGGCTGGGAATAAGGAAAACTATGCATTCACTTTTTCAGATACTGAGAAGGGGAAAAGGCAGAGTCGAATCGCATCATTGAAGACTCCATTGTATTTGATGGTATCAGTTAATCATAAGAACTTTGTTAGATAGAGATTGGGATCTTCGTTAGGCATGCCTCCAAACTGTATCGAGTTTTGGACCATGGTTATGAGTGTTCATTTCAATTCAAAATTGTTTGCCTCCATATTAGGGGCCGCGATGCTTCCAGGGGTGCCTCTAGTAGTAGGTTGATCACGAGTGTCGTGCTCGGACAAATTATTAAAAACTGAATTGTGTAAAAATTATGTAATATGAGGTGCAATCCGAGTCGTCTCCCAATGATGATAATGTTATACGATTATAAATTTAGATAAGGTTTGATTTATAAAATAATGCTGATTAGAATAAAAAGTTAACAAGAATTTAAAACTCTAATCCAAGAATTTAGAAGAACTACGCCCATTCTATCATCGGATTCCAAGAAGATGCATCAATCAACAAATTAGTGATTAACATTAAATTCGAATGAAACCTCAATTCAAATTAAGCATTCACACGAAAACCCTCATGCATTCGATTAACACACAATTCGCTCAAGGTTCAGAAACCTCTAGAACCTAATCGATTTGTGTTAATTTAATTCACCAATGCCATTAATCTTAGATCTCAAACCTGAAAATCTAATTCACACTCCTTTAAGAATTAATTACATACATCAACTGAATAATATATAATCAAACAACTGCAAAATTATCAATCCAAATGAAGAACTTCAAATCGAAATCATAATTAGCAAAAGGAGAAAGAAGGAAGAGATGAAACAAAATTTGTTGTTGAATAAATTGCAAAACAGATCCTCAAGAGTGTCTCAATCCTTTTTCAATCCTTGCACTAGATGAAAGTCTAAGCCTCCATTAATAGAGGAAAATGAAAAGTAAAAATGGAAGAGAAAAAAAAAAGAGAGAGAGAAGAGAGAAGAAGTAGAGAGGAGAGGAGCCAAAAATAACTTAAAATTTAAAATTTAAAATTCAAAAATTCCGTTTGTCACTTTGTTCCATTTTTTCGGCTATGAAAACGGCCTCTTTTTGGTTCGTGGCCTGAAGGACAATTGTAGCCTTGGATGTTAGCTTCAAATTCTCCAATGAATCCTTAGAAGTGCTGAACTTAGGGACACAAGATCAAATAAAGCATCAAGAGTTCTATAACAATCAAACATCCAACTCCCAACCTCTCAAAAATGCAAGCGAAGCAATATCATTCAAAGTGTATATATTAAGCATGAAAGATCTCACAAGATAGTGTATACAACTCAACTCTCAAGTATATGGTTCAAAGTGTTTCACTCAAATCACCTCAAAAGATAATGCATTACCATAAGCTTGTTAATCTTCTACTTCTCCACTACTTACAATCATATGCAAACACAAATCAAGAGGGCTTTATTCAATGGTTGTAATAGGGCTAAGGTAAGGGTAGGAAAATATGAGGATATGATAAGATACAACCAAAGAGAATAGGAATAACATTGGTCCTTAGACAAATCAAGCCATAACATATATTTATTCTCCTTGGATTTCCTTTTCCCTTCATCAAAATTTCTCATTTTCTTTGTAATAATTTATTATTACTTTTTTTCTTTTTTCTTTTTCTTCATTCATTTTTTCATTTTTTTTTCTTGCATTCTTTTCGAACCCCCACACTTGAAATGCAATAACATTAATGAAAATAATGCACTCCCTATTTCCTAAGGTTAGGTATAACATGGTTTTTCACTTAAAGCTTATAATGCACTAGAAGTCAAAGAATGGTCAATAAGGCTCAAAGGGGCTAAACAAAGGGCAAAATGCAAGGTAAGCTATATGGCCAAGTGGGTAAAAAATTGAAAGAAATACCTCTATCATGTTCATCATTGCATATGAAAATTGTAGACTCAAAGAAGAATAAAAACAAGTTCTAGAATGACAAAATCTAAGAGGAAAAACACACAAGAAAGAAAAGAATGGCATGAATTTTAACCATCCAAAAATAAGGCTCAAGAGCTTGCAAAGGTAAAGTCTAACATACTCAATCATACAAATCAAAATCAATCACCTAATTCACATTTATCAAGATGAAGAAGCAAAAATGAAATCATGTAGGAACTCTATCCTCCTTAATGACTAATGCCTTAAGTCAACAACTTTCAATTCAATAAAGGAAAACAAAACAAAACAAAAACAATGCTAAATAATAAAAACCTATTACTCTTCCCCCCACACTTCAATTTTACATTGTCCTCAATGTAATGTATAATGGAAATGTAAGTAAAATATAGTAAGGAAAAGCAGAGAGGAACTCCCTAATCAAGCATAAGTGGTTGCTAGTAAGCGGACCTCCTCAGTGGTCTCCAAGGGTACATCCTCATGAAATGGCTTCAAGTGGTGGCCATTCACTGTGAGTACTTTATTTGTTCCAAGCTCCAAAATCTGCACAACACCATAGGGAAAAATCTTAGTCACGATATAAGGACCAAGCCACCTAGAACAAAGCTTACCAGAAAAGAACTTGAGGCGAGAAACTCAAATGCAAGACCATTATTGAATGCAGAAAATAAATTGAAAACTTCTAAAAGAAAAAAAAATAGTGAGTTGTATCCCTAAATATTCCTCCTTTTTCTCATAAATTTGCAGCACTTCATTTAATTGAGAACATGGAAGAAATAGCCGTGGAGGGATTTCCAACTGCTTCATGAACTTAATAAGCTTCTCTTCATGCTCTTTATTTCCTTGATGTGCAGAATATCGTGTCTTGCTGCTGTACCTAGGATGCTCCCTTGAATATACAATGATGTAATATTTATATTTCAACTGCTCAGGAAATGGCTTTAACTCAGATGCAGGGGGCAGCTTTAGAGAAGAAGGCAATATAAAAATTGGAGCTGAATCTGCTGTGGATGCATCATGATTTACTTTTTCAGAATCTGCAATAGCTGCATCAAAATCACCATAAACATATGTATCAATCTCAACACAGATGCTACATTTTGCAGAATCATTACATGCATCACAAGTAAAAGAATTAGGAAAATTGGCTAGGTTAGGATAATCAATATAATATGAAAACTCAGCCAAATTATCATCCACTAAATTATTTAACAAATTAATATGACAAACCGAATGAAATGAGTGAGAAACAGTTTGCTCAAAATTTTCTACTGCATTAGTAGCGGTAACATGAGGAGTACAAGCAAATTTTGCACTTGCTGGACTGCAATCACTTTCTGGAGTGGTAGGATCTTCATCCATTGGTTGCTGCTATTGAGAGTTTTGAATGGCCTTTCCTAATCTCAAGGTGGTGGCACTAACAGTCTTTGGATTGACAACTGGTTGTGCAAATAGATTACCAGAACCTTGAGATTGCAAGTGATTCAAAGCGGAAGCCAACTGTCCAATCTGATTTCCCAAGTTTTGTATAGTTGCTTCTGTTCTCTACTGAAAATTCAGATCATTAACTGCCATTTCCCTCATCAATTCTTCCAAGGAAGGCTCACTCTTGCAAGGTGCAGCAGTTTGTGGTGGAGGTTAATGTTGTTGTTGCTGTGTAAAATTCCCCCATTTCAAGTTCAGGTGACTCATCCAACCTGCAGGTTCATACAATGTAGGACAGGAATCATTAGGGTGTTCATGTGAAGCACATATCTCACATAACCTTGCAGCCCTCTGTGACAATGCCAACTGCTTGATCAAAGAAGCTAAATCATCTAGCATGTCCTCTAGTTTTCTATGATCAACGACATGAATATTTTCTATCTCATAAAATTCTCTAGTTAAGGCCACTGGATTGCTTCTGGTACTGAACTGCTGATTACTAGAAGCCATATTTTCAATTAATTGCCTTGCTGCAATAGGAGTTTTATCTAACAAAGCTCTTCCACTGGCTGCATCAATCATCTGTCTTTCCATGGATATAAGACCTTCATAAAAGTATTGGATAAGAAGTTGTTCAGTAATTTGATGATGTGGACAACTTGCACAAAGCCTTTTGAATCTCTCTCAATACTTATACAAACTCTCTTTGTCCATTTGCCTTATACTACAAATTTCTTTTCTAATTGAAGTCACTCTGGATGCAGGGAAAAAATTTTCTAGGAATATCCTCTTTAGACCATCCTAGCTAGTGACTGATCCAGGTGGTAAATAGTAAAACCAATCCTTGGCTGTATCTTGTAATGAGAATGAGAATGCTTTCAACTTTATGTGGTCCTCAGGAACTCCAGCTGGTCCCATGGTGGTACACACAATGTGGAATTCTTTGAGGTGTTTAAATGGATCTTCACCTGCAAGACCATGAAACTTGGGCAACAAATGAATCAATCCAGACTTTAGAACACAAGGTGTATCTATATTAGGATATTAGATGCATAATGTTTGAATAGACACATCAGGTGAAGGAAGTTCCCTTAATGTTCTAACAGCCATAATATCTAAACCAAAATAAAAAAAAAGAAATAATAAATTTTTTTTAGAAACCACCAACCGGCCTCTGGTTAGTTTTCATTGCGTAGATCTCGTTGAGTTATATGAAATGCATATATTATAATAAGAAATTGGAGCTATATGCAAAAAGTTATGCTACTTTTGAGTTTGGACAGAGATCTACATGTTCAGATACAAGTCCGTGTAGTTTTAGAAAATTGTTGGGCAGAGATCTACATGGTCATGTACATGGCCGTGTACATCTCTATGTGAGAGTTTTTTTTTTTTTTTTGGAATTTTTGGACACGGTCATATACATGGTCGTGTACTTTTTTGACGAATGTAGAATGCAAAAATGCAGAAACACAACACAGATTGTAGAGAATTGAATGATGTAATACTAAGCAAAGATAGATGACTACCTACTATACTATTCAAAGGCTACTAAAGTAGAATGCATAGACATAATTATGCTAAATGAAAAATGCTAATTATGCATAATCGTAATTAGATGTAAAACGCAATACAGAATATGCAATGCAATCAAATTAACACATAATAATATAATCAAATAACATCATCATCCCCGGCAATGGCGCCAAAATTTTATCGCGAGTGTCGTGCTCAGACAAATTATTAAAAACCGAATTGCATAAAAATTATGTAGTATGAGGTGCAATCCGAGTCGTCTCCCAATGATGATAATGTTATACGATTATAAATTTAGATGGGTTTGATTTATAAAATAATGCTGATTAGAATAAAAAGTTAACAAGAATTTAAAACTCTAATCCAAGAATTTAGAAGAACTACGCCCATTCTATCATCGGATTCCAAGAAGATGCATCAATCAACAAATTAGTGATTAACATTAAATTCGAATGAAACCTCAATTCAAATTAAGCATTCACACGAAAACCCTCATGCATTCGATTAACACACAATTCGCTCAAAGTTCAAAAACCTCTAGAACCTAATCGATTTGTGTTAATTTAATTCACCAATGCCATTAATCTTAGATCTCAAACCTGAAAATCTAATTCACACTCCTTCAAGAATTAATTACATACATCAACCAAATAATATATAATCAAACAACTGCAAAATTATCAATACAAACGAAGAATTTCAATTCAAAATCATAATTAGCAAAAGGGGAAAGAAGGAAGAGATGAAACCAAATTTGTTGTTGAATAAATTGCGAAACGGATCCTCAGGAGTGTCTCAATCCTTGGACTAGATGAAAGTCTAAGCCTCCATTAATGGAGGAAAATGAAAAGTAAAAATGGAAGAGAAAAAAAATGAGAGAGAGAAGAGAGAAGAAGAAGAGAGGAGAGGAGCCAAAAATAACTTAAAATTCAAAATTTAAAATTTGAAAATTTCGTTCGTCACTTTGTTCCATTTTTTCGGCTATGAAAACGGCCTCTTTTTGGTTCGTGGCCTGAAGGACAATTGTAGCCTTGGATGTTAGCTTCAAAACTCCACTGGAATGGGCTTAATCGGACATCTGTGGACTTAGATATGGCCCAAATACTGCACCTTACTCAGGATCCGCGATTGCAACATTTTGACTTCTTCCAGACCCAGTTTCAGCTTCTTATCATCAGAATTGGTTTTTGATCTCTCATAGCAATTGTGCACCTTTCTCTTAGCTTTCCTACAAATCAAGAATCAAAATGAAAGGAGTTCTACAACTCAAGATTTAGTCCAGAAACCAAAATAGTATCAGAATTTGCCAAATACTGGAAAAATTAAATAAAGCCCAAACAGAATTCAAACATCATAACATGATCAAATTCAACCTATTAAGCACAAAAGAGGATTAATGAGCTAGGAATGAGAGGAAATAATGTTATAAAAATCCAATTGATCATAGGTGTCATGTAATCTTGAATTGATCTTCTTCCCTCTGCCATTTTTTGCTCTCATTTTTTTTTTGTCTACAAATTGTTCTTTTAATCTCCGAATCACATAAACAAACTGTAGAGCACTTAGAACGGGTGAGTATACATTAGAAAGAATTATGAAATAAAATAAAAAAAAGTAAAATAAAATAAAAACAAAAATTATAAAATAAATATTTTTTTTAACAATAAACAAAAATAGAATTAAAATAAAGCAAAACATAAATTGTTCAAATAAATTAAATTTGAGATTTTCTTAATATTGAAAAACCAATCCCCAGCAATGGCGCCAAAAACTTGTTTGGAAGGCAAGTGTACCCATTGAAAAGTAATTAAAGGTTCTTAAATTAAGTTCTCGAAATATCATCCCACAAGGATTAATTTCTAATTACTAAGAATTTTCTAATTCAATTGTTTAAGCTTCAAAGATATGAGATCAATTAAAACAAGAATTTATAAAATCAACTATAAAACTAAGAGCAAGGAATACAATGCACGTCTTTGTTAAACTTAACAGAGAGGAACCTAGGGCATATGTGTTTTCTCATTCAATCCTTTATGTTATTTTTCTGTTTAACTCTAAATCTGATTTCCTTGTGATTACTCATAATTCATACGAATACTATTAATACCCAATGGTCATGCAATATTAATATTCTTTTCTCTAAATAAACATCCTAATAGCCATGCAAGGCATCAATTTAAGAAAGTTTAAGAAACATATGAACTTGTCAATTTAATAACGATTAGAGAGAAATATTGGTTTGGTCCACCTAATCCTTTGTCTAGTTTTACCCTATAGATCTATTAATTAACCGAGGTACGGTCGACTGACGATAGAATTAATTAAGATTAAGAGAGAAGCGCAATAGGATAAAATCTAATTGCAAAGCGGAAATCAAATTTAGATTCAAACGTCAAAACCAGATAAATTAATGAACAATAGTTCTCATAGCCCTAGCTATGGACGTAATTACTCATGCTAAAGAAAGGAACTAAAACAATCATAAACAAAGCCATAATTGAATGAAATAGCAAACTAGAGTGTGAGATATGTTCCCAGTCTTCAAGTATGATCGCTTGAAGCTCTAAGTCCTGCCAAGAGTGTGCCAAAGATCCCATACAAGAGAGACGAGATGAGATGTATCCCAAAGCAAAAGCTAAGGTCAAAATGGTCTCCACTATGATGCCTGAGGTCTCCCTTTTAATAGGGTTCAAAAACTCTAAAGACTCTTCATAATTGGACTTCCTGCAGATGAGCACGGCCATGCAAGGCCTTAAGCACGACCATGCATGGGCTTGAAACACCCCCATGCTTATTGAATAGGTCTGGGCATACTGACTGTTGTGAAGCTCTAATCTTCCATTAATTTGGGCCCTTGCGGCTTCTTTATACCAAACTGTATAATTAATATATAAATTAGTATAAAACCCAAATAAAATAAAGGTCAAATATGAATATATGAGCTAGAGAAGAGGGCCTAATTACAAACTTATCTATTGTTCTGTTGGATATTTGTCATAAGGAATTCTTTTATTTTGAATTGAAAAATCAATTTTATACTTATATTCGCCGTTATTTATTTCTCTCAAATAAGTAAGTGGTGTAGAAATAATGTTCTCGGTTCCTTACAAAAAGGGATAGTGACACCTTTTGTGATTACTAATGTTTTTCCCTATGGTGCAGTTGAAATTAAGCATGAAGCCACCAACAGAGTTTTTAAAGTTAATGGTCACTAGCTGAAACTATTCCAGGAAAGCAAATCTATGGAGAAGGCTCAAAACATAGATAATGTATCTTCAGTGGAGCCTATTCTAATGGAGGAAGTGTCTACATAGGCACTTGGAGCATTCTTTTCTCTTACCCTTATTTCTTTTCATTATATTTTCCTTAAGTTTTCCATGCATGTCTTTTCACTTTATTTGAACTATTTTCATGTGTTTTTCATTTTTTATCCATTCCCATATTGCGGACAATGTTTCATTCAAGTGTAGGGGGAGTGTGCCTTAGCATATTTTTCATTGGATTCCCTTGGTTTTAGATTTCATTTGTGTGAGCAATTTTTATTTGTCATTCTGAGTTGAGATTTTCATAACATGATAGATTTGTTTCTTGCATTGGAGTTTAGCTAGTTTTTCATGATAATTAGATTCTGGATCAATGATTGGTAGAATAATTACCTTAGTAAGATTTGAACTTATTGTCTTTCTTGTATGATTTACTCATGTTTGTAAGTATTCTAGAACTTGACTTGATTTTTTTTTTAGATTATTTGTTCACATGCACTTTTGATATGATCTAGGCCTTCTTTCACATTTTAGCTACTTAGCCAAATTAACCCACCTTGCATTTTTTTTCACTTGTTTACCCCTTTGAGCCTTATTAACCCTTTCTTGATGATTTTGCAGCTCATTACAAGCCATGTGACCTGAAAAACCATGATTCACCCAACCTTGGAGATTATATGAGCTTTGGAATTGTTTTGGGAGTTGGTTAAAAATAAGTGTGGGAGTATTGTGTTATATTATGCTAAACCTTTTGTAATCCTTAGTGAGTTCATATGGATTCTTGAATTCCTTGGCTTTAGAATGTTAATATAATTCCTTTTGATTCATGAATTTCTTCTTCCTAACCTCTTGGATTGAATTAATGGTTGAATAAGGGGGACATTACTTAATTAACCCTAATTCATTTTAATGAGATTCTAAACTTGAATTGCTTAATTCTGGGTTTATTTCTAAGGTTGCATAATCTTAGGATGAGAGATTGGAGTCCATTGGATTGCTTAATTTATATGGAAACAGAAGGTTGATTTTCGCTTGTTAAATTAATCTAATTTTGGGAGGAGAGGAAGAATATTAAATATTAAGAGGAATAGGGATAGAGTCTATATGAATGAACTAGGGGTTACTATATTCTATTAATTGAACTTTGTAATTTAATTTTCTGGTTAAGTAGATTGAACTTGAAATCACAAAAAAACCCCCCTTTTTACTTGGTTTCTGAATACATTGCACACTACATGTTTGATATTTAGTTACTCATCTAATGATTCATGGGAGATGACCTAGGTTAGCACCCTAGAATTCCATTAATTTTTGTTTATATTTTGATGAGTATTCGCGATAAATCTTTCATTCATCAGCATGAACAATCTTTCTGCAGATAGTGAGTTGAACTAAGGGACTTAATTGAAAATTCTGGTTATGATTCATCTGCATTATAGTGATACTCTGTGCTAGAACTGAAAGCTAGGAAATTTTCAATAAGCTAGGAAATTTTCAATATGATTTTTGAGATTGTTGTACATTAATGATGCAAGTTGAATTTTCATTGACTCTGATTAATTAGTACCTTACACATGCATTCTGCATTTCATTGTAGTTATGTGTATCTACATTTTTCATGCTAGGACAGATTGTATTTTAGCATTTTAAATGAATTTTTCTAATAGGTACTTAAGACATGGCAAGAACCTCTACCAACACTCTAGTAGGATCCACTTCTAGGGGAACTCCAAGGACTAAGAGGGGTAGATTAGCAGGAGCAGTCTCTCCATCAAGACCAACTCCTCAACATGATCCTAGGTTCAAAAGTTTAGCTCATGAAAACTATTTCAGAGCTAATATCCTAAGAAGAAAGGTGGTCCAAGATAGAGCCTTAGAGATTGCTGAAGACAATTTCCCAAAATATAAAGAAGAAATTCAAAAAAGGGATTAGGAATCTTTCTTCTCATTGGCTGGCATATGATGGAAGGAAATTATGTTTTCTGAACTCTGTACTTGTTTATTTGCTTTCAAATATTAAAAATTCCAATTGAATTGCGTTAGGCTTAACTAATTGTTGGATTGTGAAATGATACTTGAGAAAACTATTCCCCAAGGATGATATTTGGGACACAAGCATAATTCCAAGATTTTATAACTTGCTACAACAATACTAGTACATTTGCTAGTCAATTTCACTTTTAGTGCAACTATTAAGAAAGTAATATTGGCCCTCTCTAGAGTGTCCACTATGGGGTCCAAAGTGGCTACGCGCAGGCGCTCTTCAATCTGGGGTCTCTGTAGTGTCCACTATGACTCTGAAAGTGATCACTTTGGTCTGCCCTCTAGATCTAGCTTCCTGTAGTGTCCACTATCAGTCTGAAAGTGGTCACTATCAACTCAAATTTTCTCAAAGGCTACAAATCCATGGAATAAGCCTAGAAATTCTTGCACAATTATTCAAATGATCAAAATTGTAAATTATATCTATGTAAATCAATGTAAATTAACCAAAAATTAAGAAACCTATGTTATTTGACTAAAATGATATTTCTATGCTATTTACACTCCCTAAGTCTACTTTTTCTATTAAAAAAATACTAAAAAGACAAGTTAAAATCCAATTAAATGAGGATTTATCACAACTCCAAACAAACTTTTGTTTGTCCTCAAGCAAATCAAAATTTTAGAAAATTGCATGTAAGGGATTGAATTTATCCAAAAAAAAATTTCTCAAAAATTCATTCCAATAGTATACTCTAATTGGCACTCCCAACATTTCCAAAATCATTGATTCATTCAACAAAGAAATCACACTTTTATCGAACATTTTCATGCAAAGTCTCACTAAAATGAAACAAAAATCCAGCAAGGTTTCGTGCAATGCACATAATGCAAAGAAATTATCTAGCTCACAAGATGGGATTTTTCCTCAATTCATGCATTTTTCCCACCCTACCATATGCTTGCCCATATTCTCAATCTCCTTTGCTAAGATACAATGAATCACCTATCAAAAGGACTTTGTTGGCCACAAATGGAGTTGGGTTAGGTTCAATTTTGATCAAGGAAGCATAAAAGCTCAAGTGGGTATTTCAAGAGAAGGGAATTCTTCTGAGTGAGTGAATACAACAACTTAGAGTGGAATGCATTAAATGATGCAGCTCAAGAGATTCAAGCATTCTTTCACCATATTTTTCATTATTTTGACTTATGTGAAAATTATTTTTCTATCAAAATGACTTGCTATATTTTTCTTTCTTTTTCTTTCACTTCCATTCATTCATTTGTGTGGTTTATTGGACTTTGGCAATCATTCTTTTCTTCAAATTCAAGCATTTTTTTTCCTAACATGTAATATTGACATGTATAATGCTCACCACCCCAAACTTAAGATTTTGCTCGTCCTCAAGCAACTACAGTTATGGTTAGCACCTCAAACTTAGTTTCTTGCATTCACTCTTGATGCAACTCAAAAGAAATACCTCTCTGAAGGTAAGAAAATTATTTTTGCAGAGTAAGTTTGGCAAAAAAAAGGAAATATGGAACAAGGGAAATTAGGTGCAAGGGTATTCTAAGGTGAATGGGTGTGTGCAAAGAAGGCCTCAATTATCTAGATGAAAAATTGCACAATACATATTCAATTAAGAAATAGAGCAAGTTCTAGTGGATAGATGCAAAAAGTCATGTAAAGTGCACATAGAAAAGAAATTTAAGGCCCAATTCTCTACTAAGGCAAAAGGTAATAATTACTTAGCAACATGTGAGTACAGTTCACCTTACAAGAAAATACATTCAGAATGATAGGAATAGTAAATATGTACAAAGCAGAGAGTGATTCTGAGTTGAATGGGAAGTGCAATCAGAATATAAGATTGAAACTATAAAACTGGTCAAAATTAAAAACAAAAAAAAATAAAGGGGAAATATATTTTTGTATTTTTTTGTCTATTACTGTGCAAAGAAGTTAGACTGAACACTTTATGAAATAGAGGCAGAAAGATCCCCCCTTTCATAGAAGATAGATTCACAACTCGGGAGTCAAATTAATGCTCCTCTTGATGAGACTGAAGGCATTTTCTGCACAAATATACACATAATTCAGTAGAGAGATCAAATATGAAAGCGGAATGTGAATGATATATATAATAGTGGAGATGCTTCAAATTGTTCAAAGTAAAAGCAGGAATATGAAGGTAAAGCAGCAAAGATAAAAGTGATAATGGACGATAATTACATGGAAATGGTAGCTAATAATATATATAGGGAAATGGAAGAAGGTAAGTGAAAAGCAGATGTAATAACAAAGAAACTAAAACTAAATGGCATCTTCATCTGAGTTGGAGGAGAGAGAGTCATCATCATTGTTAGCATCCTCCTCTGTTGCTGCTTCCTCCTCTTCTGCTAAGGAGCTGGAGTTGTTCTCCTTTGCATCAGCTTGTCTTGAGGCAACGGGAGTAAAATGGGGAAGATCACTCTGGACTATTGCTCGAAGATAGGGAGCACTGAAGGTGGGGGCATCATAAAGTTGTGCTGTAGTCATCCCCAATTACTTCCCTATGTTTAGCAACATAGTGTCCATCAAAGTCATTAGGGCCTTATGGCCAGCATGAATGGCATCCTGCCTCAAGACGATCTGCCTCATTAGGTCTCACATCTTCAGTGGTGTGGCCGTCCTATACTTAGCTATCAATGACAATCCTGGGTCAGCAATCTTCTTGGGTTTAAACAGCTCATTCAGCATGGTTGTGGATATTGGAGGGACTGCTCTGACCTTCTGCTGGTAGTCTCCAAAGTTGACCCCAACATCTTGGCACAACATGGTAATGATAGAAGGAAAACCAATGGAGTCCCGGCTCTTGCTCAAGATCTCTATAATAGCACTACTGATTACCTCACCAACGTGAATGGGCATGCCTATGAGGATGGCATATATGAGCTCTGCCCGCTTCACTGCCAATGTGGAAGATTGGATGACTGGCATGAAGGAACTGAGGATAAAGACACTCCAAACTTTGGTTGCAGGAAGTAGGTGTCTTGTTGTCAGGTTCTTGGGCTGCATTCTGGTGTCAAACTCCCAGTTCTCACCCTCCTTGCATATGGCTTGAAGGGTAGGCTTATAATCCTTGTCCTTCAAGATACTGAAAGTAGAGAAGTCTAGCTGCCCAGGTTGTTTATGCACAGATGGGATATTCATAATTCTTTGGATGTTGGAAGAGGTGAAATTGATCTCCTTGCCTTTCATCATGTTGTGTCTACGACGAAGAGTGTCGCCTTTTACCGTAATGGCATTTGCATAGAATTCCTGGGTGATTTCCTTCCACCCATTGCCAGCATAAGTGGTGAAAAGGTCCCAACCACTTTTCTGAATTTCCTCTTGAATTTCAAAATTCTTGTTCTGCACCAATTGCCTTCTTAGAATGTTGGTTTTGAAGTAGTTTTCATGCTCCAATGACCAAAATCTAGGGTCATGTGTAGGTGGAGGCCTGGATGAAGATGCATCAGCTGTCTTGGCTCTCTTAGGCCTTCGGGGATTCTTTCTTGGTTTGCTAACCATTGTTGTTGCAAAGAAGAAAAGAAGGAATAGTGAGTTGGATACACACTGATATGATACAACAAAGGTATATGGCAAACAAAATAAGATTCAGATTGAAAGTGAACAAGGCAAACCAGAATGTGTGTTGTAATGTGACTATCAGACATTATGACATTGGAGCATGAAAATTGACACAAACAATGATGTAGTAGCAAAGAGAATTAGGTTCAGGGAATGTAGAGAATTAAGGTAGGTCAATGAAGTGTCAAGAAAGAGCACTCAAATTATAGGCAGTGTAGATTCAATGCAGACAATTAGCAAGGATGATTACTTCTAATTTGCAGAAATTAAATGGAAACATATGTGTGCAGTTAGGAGCAAAGATGCAGAAGTACAGAAGCACATAAAAGTACACACAGCAGAATTTGAGTAGTGCAATGGGTGTATATATGGTCACAGGGCAGTGCAGTAACAAAATGAAAATTAGTGCAAAGAAGTGCAGATAAGTGGAGAGCAATTAACATGGAATGCATGTTAGAATGCAGGCAAATTAATTCTAACAGATTAAATCAAATGTAGGCAATTTAGAAATAAGTGTGTTGGTAGCAGGGGATCAAATTAATTCTAACAATTGAAGTGCAATTAGCCATGGTGTTGCACATGTCAAGAGTGGAGTTAAAGTGCTTGTTGTGGTATTTCATAGTGATCACTACATAAGACATACATATATGTCAATTTCAACAGAGTGGTGTTCAGTGCAATGCAAGTATAGGAGAATGAATCAGCAAGCAAAAAGTTAAATTTGGATATCAAAACAAACCAAAACATGTACTATGTCATCAGTACGCACAAAGTAGTCACTATCATATTGAGGTGGCTACCCTCGGGTTCTGTCTTGATGAGATTTAGCACATTAACTAAATTAAACATCCCTAATCTCCTTCAAGCACACAATTTCACTTTAAAGAACAGAATTTACACAACACATGTTGTGCAACATGTAATACCTCGAATTTTGTAATATTATTTGATTATTAATATAAGGGCGTATGGGGATTTTCATGTGTTGTGTACTTGTTATATATATATATATATATATATATATATATATGCGTTGTAATGACAATATATGTATATGTGATGGTGTAGGCTGGTATGAGCAGGTATACTGATTAAAGTGGAACTAGAATTGTAGTAGATGATTAGAATTGGACTGAAATTTTAGCTGTGTCTGGTGCAGGGTACCCTAGGAGGAAGGTGTGAAACTGTCACCTTCTTGCTATAGCGAGAGAGTGACAGTTTAGGGTGCAATTCTGGGTGCAGTCTCGCTGTAGTGAGATTCTGCAGAAATCAAAGTGCAATTTTCTCTGAGATTTTCATTGTAGCAAGAGAGGGTATCACTGCAGCGAGGCCCCCTCGTGTTTGATTTCCATTATATTATTAAATATTGTAATGTGGCTGAGATAGAGGGTAGGAAATGTGTGTTTTGATGGGAATTATTGTATGTTTGAATCCAATGTGATGTGTGATGAGTTAGTTGAACCATTGTGGGTGATTGGGTATTATGAAATGCTATTGATTGGTGATTTAAGAAATGTGAATGAATGTGGGCCTGAGTGCCGTATGCAAATATGAGTATTGTGTGGGATTGATGATTTGTATTTTATACTCACATTTATAGCCTTATGGTATATTCCAAAATATATTTTCTCTCTTTAATTATTGTATTTAGCATATTTTTGCAATTCTTGCATTAAATTAGCGTTTTCATGAATACTTGTCATCTTTACTTCATATTTCGTATTTATTTCTATCTTAACCTTTGTCCACTATTTCGGTCATAACTTTTTATGTAGACTTCCTTTTTTAATGATTCTTTTTGCAATGGATTCCTGACTTTTTGGGCTTTAATTTAGACATATGGATCATGTTGGTCGAAGTTTGGAGCTATTTTCTATTAATTTTTGAAGTTCAAACTTAAAATTTACCTTTTATATTTAGGGTTTCTACTTAGGGCTATTATTTTATTTTTTGCAGAGGCTTGGGCCCTTTTATTTTCATTTTCATTTAAGACCAGTATATATAGGGGTCAAAAGGTTGATTTTGGACCCTTCTTCTTATCCTTTTAATAATTTCATTTTTCTGTAAAGACACTTTCCTGTTTTTGAGAGTAAATTTGTTTCGTTCCATTCGCTTGCATCTCTTCGGATCCTGCTGTGTTCTTAATTATTTGGTATCGCGAATCATCTTGTTTCAAGCATGGATTGCTAGATTGATTGAATGCTCTGAGTTTGTCTTTTTTACCTTCTTGCAATTCTTGATTAAGATTTATGCATGCATAATTTGATTGAATTTGGTTTTTGTTCTTGAATGTAATATTGATCGATTGTTTTCTATTACATTTGAGTTTGATAAATTTGGTATAGTAACCCTAGTTTGCTTCTGCAATTTGTGGGTTTAATTCATGTCAGTTTTAATTGTTCTTGTTTCAATTTTCATTTTTAATTTTTGTTTTTAATTTTCGTTTTCAATTTTTGTTTTTCAATTTTAGTTCTCAATTTTTTTTTTAGATTTCTTTTCAAATTTAAATTCAAATTGAAATTTAAATTCATTTTCAGATTTTTTTAATATTTTTTTTAAAATTTTAAATTCAAATTCCGTTCTAGATTTATTTTTTAGATTTGTTTTCAAATTTTATATTCAAATTAATCACGAACTTCCAAATTAATCAGCGTTGTATGTTTAAAATAGGAAATAGAATGAATTTATGTGCTTGTGAGATTACCTAGGTTTACTCCCTATATTGCATGCTTGTTTGAGGAATCTTGTTTTGTTTGAAACCATTACGAAGTGATTGTCAAAATGGCGTCATTGCTGGGGACACAAGTCATTTAGTTTTAATTTTATTGCATGCGCTAACAGCTCGATTTAATTTCCTACATTGTTCGTTTGCGTCTTTGTGTCTTTGAGTCTTGGTGTCTTTGTGTTTACTTCATTTTCATTTGCGTTGCGTCGCCAGTGTAGGTTACTATTTGCTTACTATTCACCCGATTTTAGAAAAATCAAATAAAATAGTTAGAGATTGAATTTTGAGTTGAATTTTTGTGTCCACATTTCATTTAGTGTCTTTTGGATAGTAGAGTTGTCAAATTTGCAAAAAGAGTAGTAGAAAAAAAGTATACAAGTTAGTGGCAAAGAGAAAATTTTGAAAACTTAAAACAGGCATAACTTTGGTTAGGAAACTCAGAATTGACATTATTGTATATGCATTTGGGGTAAGAAAAAATTTCCTCTTCATTGTAACTTGCTGTATTGGTTCTCATTGCCCAAATTTTCAAAAATTGCTTGCTTTCTGAATTTTTTATTTATTTTTTGCTATTTATTTATCTATTTTTCCTGATTTTAGGCATCCAGTTTACATAGTTGTGCATTTAAAAAAGTTCTGGAAATTTTTATGGTGTTTTCTTATATAAAAGAGAGATTTATCAAGGCCTTAATTCATCCGTATCTCACATTTTTACACTACTTGCCTTGTAAACTGACACTGTTCGCTTTATGAGTGTTTATTATATACAGGATATCTTTGGTGATTCTAACCGTGCATGACCAGGTCTAAACTAGGTACACTGTATCCATTAGATCCTGAGATTTAGAGGACACAATCAAGGCTTCAGAGATTACAACAATCACGAAGAGAGTGCAATACAAGACATATGGCTGCAAACAACCACCAAGAGAGAACCTTGAAGGAGCTGGCTGCCCCTGATGTTGGCCACCAGCCATTTTGCATCCAAGTGCCTCAGATATAAGAAGGCACAGCCACCTATGAATTGAAGTCTAGTTTGATACATTTGCTGCCCAAATTTCACGGACTAGCAGGAGAGGATCCGCACAAACACTTGATGGAGTTCCATGTAGTCTACTCTACCATGCAGCCAATAGATGTGTCTGAAGACTTTGTGAAGATGAAGGCATTTCCATTCTCACTGTGTGACGTGGCCAAGGACTGGCTTTACTTGCAGCCAACACCAATCACTACCTGGAATGACATGAAGAGGAGATTCTTAGAGAAGTTCTTCCCTGCCTCCAGAACTACAGCAATCAGAAAAGAAATAAGTGGGATCAGGCAACTGCAAGGAGAAACTTTGTATGAGTATTGGGAGAGGTTTAGCAGACTTTGTGCAACCTGTCCGAATCACCAAATCAATGAGCAGCTATTGATCCAGTATTTTTATGAAGGTTTACTTCCTATGAAGAGGAGCATGATTGATACGGCTAGTGGAGGAGTTTTTATGGACAAGACCCCTGCAGCTGCAAGGTATTTGATTTCCAATATAGCAGAGAACTCACAGCAGTTCAGTTCTAGGAGTGTGACCAGACCTGTGCATGAAACAACAACTACCACTGTGGCTACGGTTGAAAATTAGAGGCTGGAAAATAAGCTTACAGAGTTAACTTCATTGGTGAGGCAACTAGCAATGGGACAGGCAGTGCCACAGACGCCATAGACATGTGGTATATGTTCAGGTGATCATTACACGGATGCTTGTCCTCAGCTGCAAGAGACATCCAGTGCACCATCCCATGTGGTGGCAGGTATACATCCTCCGTACCACCACCAGCAGCAGTATAATCCATTTGCACCTACATATAATTCAAGGTGGAGGAATCATCCTAACCTACGATATGGTCCAGGCCTAACACAACATCAACAGAGGTATAATTACCAACAGCAATAGCCTGTGTAGCATCTAGTCCACCAGCGAACACATCCACCATAGCTAGCATAGCCACAACTGAAATATAATCCTCCTCGTCTCAGACAGCAAGCTCCACAGTAGCCACCTGTGCAACAATCTAATTCTGGCCCTTCTCTAGAAGAATTGATGAACCAGATGGCTACATAGAGTCTACAATTCCAGTATTAGAATGTTTCAGCCACTATACAGCATTTGTAGACCCAGATTGGGCAATTAGCTACCTCAATGAACAATCTACAGCAGCAAGGGTCTGGAGCGTTACCTTCTCAACCTATGGTGAATCCTAAAGTTAATGTTAGTGCTATCACTATGAGAAGTAGCAAAGAGCTGGATAACAGCCTAGTGCAGGTCAAACCAGCTCAGTCTAGTGCAGATGTCACAGAGAAGTTTGTGCAGCAGCAGCAAATCTCTCTTCCATTTCCATCCAGAGCTTCTACAACAAAGAAAGTGGAGTATAATCAAGAGTTGTTGGATACTTTCAAAAAGGTGGAGATAAATATATCACTGTTGGATGCTGTTGTTAGCAATCTACACTAGCAAGTATACTAGCATTGCAGCAAGTGATAAGTAAATTTAAGATCCAAATATCGTCTCCACAGGGAATTTAGGTTCAAGTACCACTTCACAGAATTATAACCATTTGAGTCATACAAATTTTGGAATGAGATTTGTATCATATAACAACACTAAACCAAAGCAATTAAAGGTAAAGAACTTGCAGACAAACAGAGTATAAAATTGTGATGAAATGAAATAGCAATGAAGGATAGTTAGGAATTTATTTCACAAGAATATCAATATCAATCCAATTAAATCCTCTGAACATTCAAGCAATTGAATAATTGACAATCAATTCACATATACCTAGCCAAAGGTTAATTCCTTAACTCATTGACCCTAACAATCCATTAAACCTCCCTAATCCCTTAGGTGAGATTCAATTTCAGGTTGCATTAAGAATTAGAACTATAAGATTGCAGAATTAGGTCTCCTTATCCCTAAGAAATCCCTAAACACTGGTTGCCAATTCAGATCGGAGCAAACAATCCAATTCCCATTGGTAAAGATTCCTCTTGATTAATCAAATGAATTTCTATTCAAAGATTGCATGAAAAGCAGAATTAACAACTCAATTAATTCAAGAACTTAAAGTTCAGAAGATAAAGTCGAATCAATACATCAATTCGAGTTCCATAAACCCCTAACTATGGGAAATTAAGCACACATTGCAACAAAAACAGAGAAATTAGAAGAAGAAGAATGCATAGCAGCCATGGCCACGAACTCCAATCCAATCCCTCTTCTTGGAGCTTCAAGCTTCGACCCCAATCTTCTCTCCATTCTCTCTCAGCGACAATCTAACTAACAAAACAGAAAATGAGCAAAAGATCTCAGTTTTCGCGCTTCAATCATGTATATATAGAAACCTCAGTTCTGCGCGTTGTCACTTTTCTTCACAAGAGTAACCACGCAGAAGCTTTATGTAGTGCGCGTGTTCACTTTCAAGAGCAAGAGTAACCATGCGCAACTTGCAGAGTTGAAGGCTTCTCTGGAACATTCATTTTTATTCATAATCGTGGCAACGCAGGAGGTCAAAGGGCTGCGCGTGATCACTTTCGTGAGTAATAGTAATCACGCGCAAGCTGTCCTGATACAAGTGCCTCTGGAACGCTCACTTTCGTTGGCGAAAGTGACAACGCGCAGCTCATCAGGAATGGAGTCTTCTCTGGAACGCTCACTTTCGTTGGCGAAAGTGATAACGCACACTGGCAACGATCACTCTTGTAACTAAAAGTGATTACGCACAGGCTCCTCTTCTCATTTAGGCTTTGGAATGATCACTTTCACTAACAATAGTGATCACGCCACTCGCATCCCATAATTCTTGTATTTTGGAGTCCAACATTGCCATTCTTCCTCTTCCTTTCCATTGATAATCCATTTCCATGACTTTTGCTCAGATTATTCCTTCAAAAACAAGATAAATTCCTTAAGAACTAAGCATAAATTCTACAAATGCGAAAATAACTACAAATTGAAATAAAACTTTCAATCATTCTCTTTTTCTGAGTTTTCCTGCTTTCTTCATATATTTTCCTTATTAAATGAGCTAGAATTATGCTAAAATATCAGTAAAAATATGGATTCATCAGATGCCATTAAACAAATTCCTAGGTATGCAAAATTTTTGAAGGAGCTTTGTACATACAAGAGGAATTTGAAGAAGAGAGCAGTCCAAACAGTCTCATCCCCATCTCAGTCCAGTTTTCCATAGAAATGTAATGATCTAAGCACATTCTTCATACCGTGCACTATTGGAGAAACAACCTTTACTAATGCCTTGCTGGACTTGGGAGCTTCCATTAATGTCATGCCATCAGCAGTGTATAAAATGCTACATTTGGGAGACTTGAAGCCAACCAATGTGATCATTGAATTGGCAAACTGTAGCACAACTCAGCCTTTGGGAGTGCTTGAAGATGTGTTGGTAAAAGTCAACCAGTTAATTTTTCCAACTGACTTCTGTATTCTTGATATGTAGAATGAGAATTCTACATTGATTCTAGGGAGGCCATTTTTAATAACTGCGAGGACCAAGATTAATGTTCATACAGGCACATTGTCTATAGAGTTTGAAGATGACGCATTCACTTCAATATTTTTGATGCCATGAGACATCCAGCTGAGAGTCATTCTATGATTTCTGACCATTCTATTTTTCTAGTTGATATTGATGTTATAGGTTCTGATGTTGCTGTAGATGTAGATTTGGAATCATACTTCAATTTTTCTCAGTTTTCAGATTTAGACTTTGATGCTTTACCAGGCTGCACCTGTGATAGTGGCATATGTTCCATTTGTGCTAAGATTGATACTACCATATCTTCTGTTGTTTTACCTTCCATTACATATGCAGGTCTAGATTCTGTTATATCTATGGCTGTTGCAACCCCACAGCCTCTATTATCATTTGTTCAGCAGCCGCCCTTATTAGAGTTGAGTCCTCTGCCAAACCATCTTAAATATGCCTATCTGGATGCAGAGCAGAGGTTCTCATTGATTATTTCTAGCAACCTTCTAGAAGACCAAGAAGAGAAGCTGCTGCATGTCCTAAAGGTGCACAGGAAGGCCTGGTTTGACCTTGACTGACATTCCTAGAATTAGTCCAGTTATATGTATGCACAGGATTCACTTAGAGGATGAGTTTAAACCAGTGAGACAACTCCAAAGAAGACTCAATCCTACCATTCTTGATGTAGCATAGAAGGAGGTGACCAAGCTACTGATGGCTGAGATCATCTACCCCATTTCTGATAGTACATGGGTTTCACTTGTTCAAGTGGTGTTCAAGAAGTCTGGGATTACTGTTGTGCAGAACCAGGAGAATGAGATGGTTCCCACCAAAGTTTCCAACAAATGGAGAGTATATATTGATTATAGGCGACTCAACCAGGCTCCTAAGGACCAACACAATACCACTTTCACTTGTCCTTTTGACACTTTTGCTTATAAAAGGATGCCATTTGGCCTATGCAATGCACCTGCTACTTTTGAGAGGTGTATGCTAAGTGTATTCTCTGATTTAATTGAAAATTGCATGGAGGTGTTTATGGATGATTTTACTGTTTACAGTTCCTCATTGCATAGCTTGACCAGAGTTTTGGAAAGATGTGTTAAAACTAACCTTGTGCTTAATTATGAGAAATGCCACTTTATGGTAAGAGAAGGTGTAGTTTAAGGGCATCTTATTTCTAAGAGGGGAATACATGTTGATAAAGCAAAAATTGATGTTATTTCCTCTTTGTCTTACCCCGCTTCTCTGTGGGAGGTGCGTTCTTTCCTTGGACATGCAGGTTTTTACAGAAGATTTATTAGAGACTTCAGCACGATTGCTCTGCCATTGTCCAGTCTTTTACAGAAAGAAGTACCATTTTTATTCATTGATTCATGTAAGGAGGCATTTGAGGAGTTAAGGAGGAGACTCACTACAGCACCTATCATGCAACCACCAAATTGGAAGTTTCCCTTTGAGTTGATGTGTGACGCCTCTGACTTTGCACTTGGAGCTGTATTATCTCAGAGAGTTGGTAAATTTCCATATGTTATTACTTATGCCTCTAGAACTCTTGATGCAGCTCAGATAAATTATACGACCACTGAGAAGGAGCTACTGGCTATTGTATTTATATTAGATAAATTTTGTTCTTATCTGCTTGGCGCCAAAATACTGTCTTTACAGATCATGCTGCACTGAAATTCTTATTGAAGAAGCTGGATGCTAAACCCAGATTGATAAGATGGATGCTTCTTCTACAGGAGTTTGATATTGATATAAAAGATAGGAGTGGTGTGTTGAATCAGGTTGCTGATCACTTGAGTTGTATTGAAGGGACCATTGATCTTTTACCTATTCGTGACAATTTTCCTGATGATTATTTATTTGCTCTATATTCTATAGAATTTGTACCCTGATTTGCTGATATTGTAAATTATTTGGTTACTTCTATTGTACCTCATGATGCATCTAGATCCTAGGTTGATAAGCTTAAGAGTAATGCTATATATTATGTCTGAGATGATCCATATATGTGAAAATTTTGTAATGACCAGGTTATCCGTCGGTGTGTTCCTGACCATGAGTTTCAGGATATTCTGCATTTTTGTCATAGCACATCTGTAAGAGGCCATTTTGGACTGTAGAGGACAACCAGGAGAGTATTGGACAGCAGATTTTATTAGTCCACCATATTCAGCAATGCAACTAGGTTTTCTAAGAGCTGTGAGGTATGTCAGAAGGCAAGAGGGACTATCACTAGGAGGCATGAGATGCCTCAACAACCCATTATTTTCTGTGAGGTTTTTGATGTTTGGGACATTAATTTATGGGTCCTTTTCCTATTTTTGCTAGATATTCTTACACCTTACTTGCTCTTGATTATGTGTCCAGATGGGTGGAAGCAAAGACCACCAGAACTAGCGATTCTAAAGTTGTTTCAGATTTTCTCCGTACTCATATATTTTGCAGGTTCGATGTGCCTAAGGCTATCATCAGTGATTAGGGAAGTCACTTCTATAACAGGACCATAGCAGCATTGTTCCAAAAGTATGGGGTTACACATCGAGTTGCTACACCATATCATCCCCAAACTAATAGGCAAGCTGAGGTATTCAACAGAGAATCAAGCACCTGCTGCAGAAGTTGGTGCACCCTAACAGGAAAGACTGGAGTAAGTTTTTGGATGATGCTCTCTGGGCTCAGAGGATAGTTTACCAGACACCATTAGGCATGTCTCCATTTCGAGTGGTGTTTGGTAAAGCATGCCACCTTCCGGTGAAAATTGAGCATAGATCATATAGGGCTGTAAAGAGTTGTAACTTGACACTTGAGCAGGCTGGAATTGAATGGAAGCTCCAACTTCAGGAGCTTGATGAGATACGCTTGCAAGCCTATGAGAATTCTAGATTGTATAAAGAGAAATTTAGGAGATTTCATGACACAATTATTTTGAGGAAAAAGTTCTCTATAGGCCAGAAAGTGTTATTGTTCAACTCTCGGTTGAAATTGATTGCAGGTAAGCTTCGATCTAGATGGGATGGACCTTTTGTGATTACTCATGTTTTTCTTGGTGCAGTTGACATTTTGAATGAAGCTACTGGCAAGACTTTCAAAGTCAATGGTCATCAGCTGAAACTATTCCAGGAGAGCAAACCAGTGGAGTCGGCTTAGAGCATAGTTGATTTATCCTTAGTGGTGCCGACTTTGATAGAGGATATGTCTACATAGGAACTTGGGGCATTGTTTTCTTTGACTTTTGTTTCTTTTCCTTATACTTTTCTTTACCTTTTCTTGCATATGTTTTGCATTTTCTATTTCTTTTTCCCACATTGCGGACAATGTTTGATTCAAGTGTGGGGAGAGTATGCCTTAGGATATTTTTCATTGGATTCCTTTGATTTTAGATTTCATTTGTGTGAGCAAGTTTTTATTTGTCATTCTTAGTTGAGAGTTCCATAACATGATAGAATTGTTTCATGCATTTGAGTTTAGCTGGTTTTTCATGATAATTATATTTTGGATAAATGATTAGTAGAATAATTACCTTTGTAAGATTTGAGCTTATTGTCTTTCTTGTGTGATTCACTCATGTTTGTAAGTACTCCAGAACTTGACTTGACTCTTTTTGAATTTATTTTTTCACATGCACTGTTGATATGATTTAGGCCTTCTTTCACATTTTAGCTATTTAGCCAAATTGAATCACCTTGCATTTATTTCACTTGTTTACCCCTTTGAGCCTTATTAACCCTTTCTTGATGATTTTGTGGCTCATTATAAGCCATGTGACATGAAAAACCATGATTCACGTAACCTTGGAGATTAGATGAGCTTTGGAATTGTTTTGGGAGTTGGTTAAAAATAAGTGTAGGGGTATTATGTTATATTGTGCTTTGTTTGGAAATTTGGATGCATTATTAGTCACTAGAATAGTAGCTCAAAAAAAAAAAACAAAAACAAAAACAAAAAAAAGGAAAGAATTTTAGTATTGAATTTTAGATACCTTTCTACTTGTTTTTAACTCATTCCCCATTACTCTTCTTTCTCTTGGTTTTTAGCCTAGTCTACTTTCTTGTTATCCCACCTTTCCCTAGCCACATTACTTACCTAAAAGTCCTATTGATCTATTGATGCATATGTTTCAAATAGTGGAAATTAGAGACTCTTCAAGCCTATGGTTGTGCTTACTTTCATGATGTGCTTTGAGTGAAAATGAGTGATACACATACGTTTGAGAGAATTTTTGCCAATTGTGATCCATGATTTAGTTAGATTGAAGTTCTTCTTTACTTTTATGTTAGGACATACTTTTGATTGTTTTTTATTTTTTCATACTTTGATTGATGAATTCATTTTCTTTCTTGATTGTTTTTTTGTTTGGTTTTGTCTTGTTGTCTTTTCCTTTCTTTTGCTTGAGAGTGCAAAAGCTTAAGTGTGAGGGTATTTGATGATTCGTATTTTATACTCACATTTATAGCCTTGTGGCATCTTCCAAAATACCTTTTCTCTCTTTAATTATTGTATTTAGCATATTTTTGTATTTCTTGTATTAAATTAGAGTTTTCATAAATACTTGTCATCTTTACTTTATATTTCATATTTTTTTCTATTTTGACCTTTGTCCACTATTTCAGTCATAACTTTTTCTACAAACTCCCTTTCTAGATGATTCTTTTTGCAATGGATTCTTGACTTTTTGGGCTTCAATTTGGACATATGGATCATATTGTTTGGAGTTCAGAACTATTTTCTATTAATTTTTGAAGTTCAGTCTAAAAAATTACCTTTTATATTTAGGGTTTCTACTTATGGCTTTTATTTTATTTTTCGCAGAGGCCTTGGCCCATTTATTTTCATTTTCATTTAAGACCAGTATATAAAGGGCTCAAAAGGTTGATTTTGGACCCTTCTTCTTATCCTTTTAATAATTTTGTTTTTCTGTAAAGACACTTTCCTGTTTTTGAGAGTAAATTTGTTTCGTTCCATTCGCTTGCATCTCTTCGGATCCTACTGTGCTCTTAATTATTTGGTGTCGCAAATCATCTCATCTCAAGCGTGGATTGCTAGACGATTGAGCGCTCCAAGTTTATCTTTTTTACCTTCTCGCAATTCTTGATTAAGATTTGTCCATGCATAATTTGATTGAATTTAGTTTTTGTTCTTGAATGTAATCCTAGTTTGCCTCTGTGGTTCGTGGGTTTAATTCGTGTTAGTTTTAATTGTTCTTGTTTCAATTTTTGTTTTTAATTTTTGTTTTTCAATTTTTGTTCTCAATTATTTTTTTTAGATTTCTTTTAAAATTTTAAATTGAAATTGAAATTCAAATTGAAAGTCAAATTCTTTTTCAGATTTATTTTTAGATTTGTTTTTAAATTTTAAATTCAAATTCATTTTTCAAATTTATTTTTAGATTTATTTTCATTGTCTTGATCCGCTTTCATTTGAATTACTTTCATTTTTAGTTCATTGTTAAATCACAAACCTCCAAATTAATTACTGTTACATGCTTAAAATTGGAAATAGAATGAATTTATGTCCTTGTGAGATGACCTAGGTTTACTCCCTATATTGCATGCTTATTTGAGGAATCTAATTTTGTTTGAAACTATTATGACGTGGTTGTCAGCTATGTCAAGATGCTAGGGTAGACTTTTGGGACTACCAACAGAAAGTCAAAGTAGCCCCTCCCATCTCCACAACTATGGTGAAGGAGCTTTTCAAGCCCAAAAAGACTGCTAACCCAGGGTTATCACTACTAGTTGACTACAGGAAGGACACTCCACTAAGGATGAGAGAGCCGATGAGACAGATTGGCCTAGGGCAGGATGTCATCCATGCTGGCCAGAAGGCCTTCCTGACCCTGATGGACACAATGCTGCTGAACATTGTAAAGAAATTAGGGATGACCACTGCACAACTTTATGATACCCCACCTTCAGTGCTCCATGCCTTCGAGCAGCGATCCAGAATGATCTTCCACCTTTCACTTCCACTACCCTATGCAGAACTACTGCAGAGACTAGCACTTCTAGCTCTTCAGATGAAGAACCACCAGCAGCAGCGGAGGGTGCTGATGATGATGACGACTCTTCTTTTTCCAGCTCTGATGAAGATTTCATTAAGCTTTAGTTTCTTTCTCATTACATCTATTTTTCATTTACCTTCTTCCATTTCCCTGTATATATTATTAGTTACCATTTCCATGTAAATATCGTACATTACCACTTTCATCTTTACTGCTTCACTTTCATATTCCTACTTTTATTTTGAACAATTTAGAACACTTTCGCTTTTATATATATCATTCGTATTTAGCTTTCATATTTTCTTTTTATACTGAATTCTGTGTATATTTGTGCAGAAAATGCCCTCAGTCCCATCAAGAAGAGCATGAAATTGCCATTGATTTGTGAATTCATCTTCCGTGAAAGGGGATGATCTTTTTGCCTCTATTTCATGAGTATTTAGTTTAAATTCCTTGCACAGTAATAGCCAAAAACATACAAAAATATATTTTTCCTTTGTGCTTTTGTTTATAATTTAGTCCAATTTTGTAATTCTAATTTTATATTCTGATTACACTTCCCATTCAACTTAAAAATCATTCTCTGTTTTGTACATATTCACCATTCCTACCATACTAAATATATTTTCTTGTAAGGTAGACTATATTCACATTTGGTAAGTTATTATCACTTGTTACTATGGTAGAGAATTGGACCTTGAATTCTTTTTTCTGTGTGCAGTTTACGTGTATTTTTGCACTCATTTTCTAGAACTTGCCCTGTTTCTTACTTGAATATGCATTGTGCAATTTTTCATCTAGATGATTGAGGCCTTCTTTACACACATACACACACACACACCCTAGACCACCCTTGCACCTAATTTTCCTTGTTCCACATTTTTTTTTTGCCAAACTTAGTCTGTAAAATTATTTTCTTACCTTAAGAGAGGTATTTCTTTTGAGTTGCATCAAGAGTGAATACAAGTAACTAAGTTTGGGGTGCTAATATTCACTGTAGTTCCTTGAGGACAAGCAAACTCTTAAGTTTGGGGTGGTGAACATTATGTACATGTCAAAAATGCGTGAATTAAAAAAAAGAATGATTGTCAAAGTCCAAAAAAAATAATGAAAATAAATGATGATGAATGAAAGAGAAAGAAAAAGAAAAAATTCAGCAAGTTATTGTGATAGAAAAAGAACTTCCACATAAGGAAAAATAATGAAAAATATAGTGAAAGAGTGCTTGAACCCCATTTGATGCATCATTTAATGCATTCCACTCTAAGTCGTTATACTCACTCACTCAAAAGAATTCCCTTTTCTTGAAATACCCACTTGAGCTTTTATCATTCCTTGATCAAAATTGAACCTAACCCTACCCTATTTGTGGCTAATAAAGTCCTCTTGATAGGTAAGCCATTGTATCTAGGCAAAAGAGATTGACAATATAGGCAAGCATATGGTAGGGTGAGGCAAAATGCATGAATTGAGGGAAAATACTTAGCCTATAACACTAATGAGTGAATAGTGAAATACCATCTTGTGAGCTAGATAATTTCTTTGCATTATGTGGATTGCATGAAACCTTGTTGGATTTTCATTTCATTTCAGTTTAGTGGGACTTTGCATGAAATAATTGATATGAGTGTTGTTCCTGGATATGAGAACACCCTTAGTCTTCGGACTCCGGAATGGGTTGTAAGGCAGTCTTCGGTCTTCTTGTCTTGGAAGTATTCGGTCTGTCCGAGGTGTGATCAATTGAGGGTGAGGAGGGTACCTGCAAAGGCACTCCGATGGTAAAGTAAGTATTCGGTATTACGTAAGCGAGATTACTATATTTAGTAAGAATGACATCAGAATCCATAATGTACTGTGTACTTCCCTTTTTATAGCCACTGTTTTGGGCTGATGGTCTTGATTAAGTATAATCCTCGTTATTACTTCAGATTAGTGCATATTAATTATTTAATGCACGTGGTAAATGGTGACTATTCGGTACCGAGACCTGAGAATCTTAAGGAATATCTGGTTTGGAGGGTACTCGGTACCGAATACCTAAGGGGTACTCGGTACCGGGTACCCTAATAGGTACACTAGCCCTCGAAGCCTCAAAAATTGTAGAAATTTTGAAGAGGCTTATTATCCAGATTTCGGTCTCGGTGCAATGAGCGGGAAATATGATTTTGGCGGGAAATTGGGGATGCTTTTAGGGTTTTGCATTTACTGTTTACCAAGATCTGACAAGTTACTCTTTTGATAATCGTTGATCTATTGATGATCTTAACGGCTGAAGTTGGGCGTGACTCTTCATTTACCCGAAGCCCTTTGCTCTATAAAAGGGGAGTGTGGTCCCTGCTTGCTTCTACCTTTTGCTCTGTACTGAAGTGTTATAATTTTCTTGTGCACCAAGCTCTCTGTCTTTAAAACTGAGATCTTCTTTTCAAAGTAAACTTCTCTCAAGGTATAAATATTTTTATCCGAGATGGTGAACTCAATAGAATGGGAAGATTCACTATCAGATAGGGCCGATGACCGGGATAGGGCTGAGTCTGTTAGAGTTGTAGTGGACGAGGCCGAGGAGCCCATTAGGGCTGTAGGTGAATCTAATGAACCTGCCGAATCCTCTGCCTCCGCCGAAGGGATGGTACCCATCGTCAGTCCAATTAGGGAGAGGCCGACATGTCCACCATGTACAATTCCAGGATATGAATGGGTGGACGGAGAGGTGGTATCATACTTCTCCAATTACCAAAGGAATGCCGACCTGAAGCGGTTCTTAAGACTGAATAGGGTTTGCTTATTTGAAAACGAGGACCCTTTTCCCATGGAAGTCGAATGCTGCCGAGGGGATGGCACGCCGAATCCTGACCTAGTATGCCTAGGCGCCGAGTTCGGCTTGGAAAGGGGATTTTATGTTTATGATTGCATTTTCAAGGAGTTAGGAGTAGTTTTTCCTCTAGATGATTTTCAAATGGGGGTTTTACGTGTTTTAAACGTAGCCCCCACTCAACTTCATCCGAATGGGTGGGCAGCAATGCAAGCCTTTAGGATTCTTTGTAAATTCCATTATATAGAGCCAACCACAAACCTTTTTCTTCATTTTTTTAGTACACGTCCTTCGGACAAAGCTCGGTGGATTTCCTTGTTCCGCCAGCCCGATTTTCCTATTTTTAAACCTTACACTTCCTCCTTCAAAGGTTTTAAGACCGGGTTTTTTAAGGTCTTTATTCACCCCGAGGGGGGAAAAATTATTTTTACGACCGAGAAGGGACTCCTCTGTTCCCTTTTCATTGGACTCAGGTACCTCGTCGATATGACGTGGTGCCCGAGGATATGCTGACAGCCGAGGAGCTGTCAGCCCTTCAATATATAAAGACCCTTCCTCGGGAAATTCCTGCCCGAGGACTGATTTTGCTGCTCAAGTCCCCAAATCCTCGGATGGACTTGAATGGTAGGTAATTTTCCTAAGTACATTTTTCTAAGATATCTTGAATTGATTTGACTTTTCTTTTTTGATGCAGCTCTTATGGCACACCTCGGCTCCGGAATGGGATACCGTCAGGCTTTAAAGCAAAGAATGCCGGAGGGGATGACGGTTGATCAACATCGTCATCCCGAGGTGGATCGCTTGGCCGAGAGGGCCACTGCTCGATCTCCTCCCCGAGATCACAGTCAAGCTGAAGGGGACCTTCGAAAAAGAAAAAATAAGGGCAAGGCAAAGGAAGCTGAATCGAGGCCAAAGAAAAGGTGCACGTGCCCAACTCCGCCGGGGACCGGGAGAGACTTCTCGGGGGGTAACCATTCCTCCCGAGGTTATGTCCGAGAGGTTCTTCGCCGAAGGGGTGAATCCCTCCCGCCTACTCCCACCTCGTCTTCTTTCAGAATCAGGGAAGAAGATAGTAAATGAACAAGATAAGGGGGCGAGGTGGGATTGGTTCTGCGAGTTCTTCTCCCGAGCCGGGATCATGGCTCGATCTTTGGCGCTTGAGCCTATGCTTGAGCTCGAGAAGGTGAAAGAAGAATTGGCCAAGTGCCAAGAGGTACAGCTGAACCTCTCCGAGACCAACAAAGCACTGGAAACCGAAGTGGATCAGCTTAAAGAACATCTTCGTATCCGAGATACACGTGTTGAGGATATGGAGAACAAGCTGAAATCGCCGAGGCCGACAGAAGTCTAAGGGTCTGGAGTTAGCCGATGCCTTGGCGCGGGAGAGGAGGACTAAGGAGCGGTGTGAGGCCGAAATGAAGGCCTTGGAAATTAAAAGTAACGACCTGATCTATGCCGAGCATGAAGCAGGTTTTCTACCATGCTGTCCGGCAGGCTAGACAGTTCGGGGAAATTCCTTCAAGCTTCCAGTTTGATACAGCAAGGGATTTTTTCCAAGGAAAATTCCTTCGCTATGATGAGGTAGCCGATGACCTTGAGCCGGATCTCCTTGCTCCTCGCCAAGTGGAATCGGGTGAAGCCGAGGACACTGGTGCTCCTGAACCTTCTCTTCCCGCCGACGCCCCCGAAGAGTCCCTTAATATTGTTGATTAATAAATGTATTTTGCTTTTCTTTTGTTGTATTTCAATATCAATAAATGAAGAAGTATTCATGGAACTGTGTTTGACCTTTAATTTTCTGTAGTCGCTCGAAATACCTTATAAATTTGAATAACTTGGATAAATTAAATTCAACCTTGGCCGAGATGTAACTCGGGAGGGAATTGCTTCAAATAAATTGAATTCAACCTTAACCGAGATGTGACCCGGGAGGGAATAATTTGGATAAATTAAATTCAACCTTGGCCGAGATGTAACTCGGGAGGGAATCGCTTAAATAAATTGAATTCAACCTTAACCGAGATGTGACTCGGGAGGGAATAATTTGTATAAATTAAATTCAACCTTGGCCGAGATGTAACTCGGGAGGGAATCGCTTAAATAAATTGAATTCAACCTTAACCGAGATGTGACTCGGGAGGGAATAATTAAGTTCAACCTTGGCCGAGATGTAACTCGGGAGGGAATTGCTTTAAATAAATTGAATTCAACCTTAACCGAGATGTGACTCGGGAGGGAATAATTTGGATAAATTAAATTCAACCTTGGCCGAGATGTAACTCGGGAGGGAATCGCTTAAATAAATTGAATTCAACCTTAACCGAGATGTGATTCGGGAGGGAATAATTTGGATAAATTAAATTCAACCTTGGCCGAGATGTGACTCGGGAGGGAATAAATTTAACAGACTGACTAAATAGTTGCCTTGAACAGACAAATTTCATTAAAATAGTGCCTCATTAAAAACCTTCTTGGGAAAACCCCTTTTCACGTTTTTATAAGGGGAGAAAACCCAAGCGAGGAAAAGAGTGCACTTGAATTTACATTTACATTCATATAATCAACTGTAGTAACGTTTGAGATGAGAAATGTTCCATGTTCTCGGAATTGGATCTCCTTCCAATGTTTCCAAGCGGTATGATCCATTTTTCAAGTTTTCCCTTATTCTGAAGGGTCCGTCCCAGTTGGCCGAGAATTTACCATGTCTCTTATCTCGTCTGGCTTCTCCAGTTGCTCGCCAAACGAGGTCGCCTTGAATGAAATGCCTAGGCCGAATGCCCGAGTTAAATTTCTTTGTCATTATTCGTCTGCTTGCTTCGTTCATTATGGCTGCATGATCCCGGATTTCTTCGATGGTATCAAGGCTGATTGACAAAGCTTCCGAATTATCTTCTTCATTAAATTGCTGCCTTCTAAGGGATAGCTCGCCGATTTCGACAGGTACCATGGCCTCGGCACCATATGTTAGCCGAAATAGTGTTTCCTTAGTTGAGGATTGAGGGGTACACCGATATCCCCAAAGGATCTCAGGGTGTTTTTCAGCCCATTCACCTTTTGCTGAGCCTAGACGTCGTCTTAGTTCCCTGAGAATAACCTTGTTAGCGGCTTCGGCTTGGCCGTTAGCTTGGGGATGTTCGACTGACGCTAGTCGATGCTTGATATGTAACCCTTCTAGGAACTCGTTGAAGCGTCGATCAGTAAATTGGAGGCCATTATCGGTGACTATGGCATGGGGGATGCCGAAACGGGTGATGATATTTTTCCATGTGAACTTCTGAACATTATTGGCCGTTATAGTTGCAAGGGGCTCGGCTTCGATCCATTTAGTGAAGTAATCAATGGCAACGACTAAGAACTTACATTGCCCCTTTGCTATGGGGAAGGGTCCGAGCAGATCCATCCCCCAAATGGCAAAGGGCCAAGGTGTGACAACCGAATGGAGGTTTTCAGCTGGTTGATGAATCAAGGGACCATGTTGTTGGCAGGGTATGCATTTCTTCACAAATTGATCTGCATCTTGGAGGAGTGTCGGCCAATAATATCCGGCCCTAATAATCTTCAGAGCTATTGTTCGTCCGCCGGAATGTGTACTACATATTCCTTCATGTATTTCTTTTAATACATATTCGGCCTGATCCTTGCCGAGACATTTGAGTAAAGGGGTGGAGATTCCCCTTTTATATAGCTCTTGGCCAATCATGGTATACTTCGCAGATTGAGTTCTTATCTTTTTTGCCTTATCCGGGTCTGTAGGAAGCTCATTATCACTGAGATATTGGATGATATCTTTTCTCCAATCGGCCGGATTATCTATGAAAAAACATTCTTTCTTCAATATACTTGGCTCGGCTATTTCCTGCTGGATGATACTCTGAAGTTGTCCAGGCCGACGAGTGCTTGCTAGCTTAGCTAGTCGATCGGCCTCTTCATTAGAGGATCTCGGTGTGTGCTGGACTGCTATTTCATCAAAGGTTGCACGCAATTTCTGGTATTCCTGGAAGTAACATAGCAGTGTATTATCCTTGATTTGATAATTCCCTGAAATTTGGGAAGTTATCACCTGAGAGTCACTGAGGCAGGTTATTCTCTTAATCCCTATTTCTTGAGCCAAACGAAGTCCGGCCAGCAGTGCTTCATATTCAGCTTGATTGTTGGAGGTCTTGAAGCCGAAACGTAGCGATTGTTCCAAGGTGACCCCATTTGGTCCTTTTAGGACGATTCCGGCTCCACTTCCATGTTGGTTTGATGATCCATCTACGTATAAAGTCCATTGATCAGTACTCGTCTTTTGGTCCGGATGTAACTCATTAATGAATTCGACCAAATTTTGATTTTTGATAGCGCCCCTTGCTTCAAAACGTATGTCAAATTGGGATAGTTCAACCGCCCATGCCATCATTCTTCCTGCCAGCTCAGGTTTTCTCAGCATTTTACCGATTGGGCAATCGGTTCTGACGACAATTCGGTATCCTTGAAAGTAATGTCGAAGACGCCGAGATGTATGTACCAAGGCTAAGACTGCCTTCTCAATTATTTGATACCTAGTCTCTGCACCGAGTAGTGTACGACTGGTAAAATATAGGAGGATGGGGTCAGGAGTTTCTTGCATTAATACCGAGCTGATGGCCATTGGTGATACTGCGAGATAAACAATGATATCTTCTTGACTAATTGGTTTAGATAGGACTGGCGGTGTTGCTAGTATAGACTTGAAATGTTGGAAAGCCTTCTCGCATTCGTCGGTCCATTGGAATTTATGTGCCCTTTTTAGTAATGTAGTAAATGGACGAGCTATTTCGGCTAATTTAGGTAGAAACCGAGATAGGGCTGCCATTCGTCCTACTAATCTTTGGACTTCTTTGGTAGAGCTCGGGCTTTTCATACTTATTACGGCCTGACACTTGTCCGGATTGGCCTGGATTCCTCTTTCTGATAACATAAAGCCAAGGAACTTTCCCCCTGATACACCGAAAACACATTTTTCTGGATTAAACCTGAGGTTATACCTGCGTGCTTCGGCAAATACCTCGGCAAGGTGTGCTTGGTGTTCTTGTATGGTGGCGGATTTTATCACCATGTCATCAACATAAACTTCCATACATCTGCCAATCTGTTTACTGAATATTTTATCCATTAAGCGTTGGTATGTATCTCCAGCGTTTTTCAAACCGAACGGCATCACCTTATAGCAGTAATTCGCTGATTCCGTAATGAAGGCTGTTTTTTCTTCGTCTGGCCGATACATCCGAATTTGATTATATCTGGAGTACGCGTCCAGAAAGCTCAAGAATTTATTTCCTGCTGCTCCGTCAACCAATTTGTCAATGTTTGGTAAAGGATAGGCATCTTTTGGGCAAGCTTTATTTAAATCCGTGAAGTCCGTGCACATTCGCCATTTTCCATTTGCTTTCTTTATCATGACTACATTTGCTAGCCAGGTAGAGTACGTCACTTCTCGGATAAAATTTGCTTTCAATAATTTGCCGGTCTCCTCTTTAATTGCCTTGGCTCTTTCTCCCCCAACTTTTCTCTTCTTTTGTGCTATCGGGCGAGAATTTTTGTATACAGATAGGTGATGGCACATAAAACTTGGATTAATGCCTGGCATGTCGGCAGCGGTCCATGCAAAGAGTTCTTTATTTTTCCACAAAACTTCTTGAATGATATCTTGTTCAGGATCAGTTAAACCGGTTCTACTCGGGGGCCTTCATCGATCCTAGGATCAAGCTCTATATCTTTCATATCATTGTTGAGTTCAGGGGATACTATATTCACATCCCCCCGAGGTGTCGGTCTGACCCGAAGACTTGCAAAGTAACATTCTCGGGCGGTTTTTTGATCGGCATGAATAGTTACAATCTGACCTTGGTCTGATGGAAACTTCATAGCCAAATGTGGAGTCGAAACTATGGCCTTTAATTTGTTGAGAGAAGGGCGTCCGAGGAGTATGTTGTAGGAAGTGTTGGCTTCCACCACCAGGTAAGTTATTTTGATGCATTTCCCTTCTCGTTCAGACCCGAACAAAGTGTATAAGTCAATGCATCCTCGTGTTTCGACTCTCTCCCCTGCAAACCCAACCAGAGGTTCATGGTATTCTCTGAGTTCTTCCTCTGGTATGCCCATTTGTTGGAAAGTTTTCCAATACAAAATGTCGGCAGAACTACCTTGGTCTATCAATGTTTTCTTGACTGTACAATTATTAATATCTACACTTATGACCATTGGATCATCTTGTACAGGATCTACCCCTTGAAAATCCTGGTCAGTAAATGTGATTGGGGGGATGCGGACCCGACTACCTAAAGAGATGTGATTTACTGATCTCACATTTCTTAGGTGTCGTCTTCTAGCCGAGTTGGTGGCGCCTCCACCTGCAAAGCCACCGGCTATTGTGTTAATAATTCGGCGAGATTGGTTCTCTGGTTCGTATGGCCGCCTTTGAGGTTCTCTAGACCTACTTCTTTGTCTTTCATGTCTGGGACCTCGATGATTATCTCCTCTGGAAGGGGGATGGGCCACGAAATTATGAAGATGACTGGCTTTAATTAAATCCTCAATCCGATCTTTGAGTGCTGCACATTCTTCAGTATTATGACCCCTGTTTCGGTGATATTTACATACTTTCGTCTTGTCAGCTCTGGGAGGGGTATTTGCTCTTCTTGGCATGGTCATTATTTCTGTGCTAAGTGCTTGGTCTAGCACTTTTGCCCTGTTAGTATTTAAGGGAGTGTAACTTGTATACCGAGGTCCTCTGTTGACCCTGTCAATCACAAGTCCTTTTTCTTTTTCTTTATTTTTTAGGTTATTTCTTTCACTTTCTCTTCGGCTGGAGCCTTGATCAGTTCTCATCTGGCTTCGGTATTCGGCTAGTTCCTCCATCTGCATGTATTTGGTTGCCCGGACCCTGAGTTCATCTAAGTCCGACGGAGGCTTTTTGCAGATGCTATTAACGAAGGGTCCTGGCCTAAGGGCTGTGGAGAGGTGATGCATAGCCACAGCTGGCTCAAGATTTCGAATGGAGAGGGCAACTTTACCAAATCTGTCCATGAATGCCCTAAGAGTTTCTCCTCTTTCTTGACGAATATTCACCAATGCTATAGAGGTCAACTGATGTGGCCGACTTGTAGCAAATTGAAGCTTAAAGCGTGTGACAAGAGTTGTGAATGAGTCAACCGAAGAGGGGGGAAGTCGAGTGAACCAACTTAGTGCTGGTCCCCTGAGAGATGTCGGAAATAGTCTGCACATGAGTGCATCCTCGTCAGTGTAGAGACCAACTTGCGTCGAAAAAATGTCTACATGTTCTTCGGGATCAGTCGTGCCATCATACTTTTCTAACACTAGGCCTTTCTAGGCCTCGGGCAGTCTTGCCTCCATGATAGAGCTGATGAAGGGATTTCGGCCAGACCTGTCTGAGTCAGATACTGGTGGTGGGGCTTTTGTTTTTGTAGCTTGCAGAGCAGAGGAATCCCCTTGTTCTTGAGAAATCAGAGCTGTATGAGTTGGTATGTACGATCTGATCTCACTTCTCAGATTAGCATTTTCTCTCTTCAATGCTGATAACTCCAGTGCATCTCTCTCTCTGTTTCTGCAGCTCAGTTATTTCGGCTTTCATTTGCCTCATGACAGAAGAGAGGTCTTTCTGGCTCATCCTTTCTACTACCACTTCGGGTTGTTGGTTGGGGGTAGTATCACCGTCATACATTTCTCTCGTCCTGATAGGTCCTTCTTGTTGACTTCTTGTAAGCACCATAATATCTTTACTGTTGGTTGAATCGAGCCCCACGGTGGGCGCCAAAATGTTCCTGGATATGAGAACACCCTTAGTCTTCGGACTCCGGAATGGGTTGTAAGGCAGTCTTCGGTCTTCTTGTCTTGGAAGTATTCGGTCTGTCCGAGGTGTGATCAATTGAGGGTGAGGAGGGTACCTGCAAAGGCACTCTGATGGTAAAGTAAGTATTCGGTATTACGTAAGCGAGATTACTATATTTAGTAAGAATGACATCAGAATCCATAATGTACTGTGTACTTCCCTTTTTATAGCCACTGTTTTGGGCTGATGGGCCTGGATAACTTAGGCCTTGTTGACTATCCTCTTGATTAAGTATAATCCTCGTTATTACTTCAGATTAGTGCATATTAATTATTTAATGCACGTGGTAAATGGTGACTATTCGGTACCGAGACCTGAGAATCTTAAGGAATATCTGGTTTGGAGGGTACTCGGTACCGAATACCTAAGGGGTACTCGGTACCGGGTACCCTAATAGGTACAAGTGTGATTTGTTTGTTGAGTGGATCCCTGACTTTGGAAATATTGGAAGTGTTGATTAGAGTCTAATTTTGGAATGAAAATTTTTGAGAAATTTTTGAAGAAATCTAATCCTTTACATGCAATTTTCTTGAATTTTGATTTGCTTGAGGACAAGTAAAAGTTTAAGTTTGGGGTTGTGATGAATCCACATTTTATTAGATTTTTACTTGTCTTTTTGGTGTTCTTTAATAGAAAAAGTAGACTTAGGGAGTGTAAATAGCAGAGAAACATCATTTTAGTCAAATGTCATAGGTTTCTTAATTTTTGGTTAATTTACATTGATTTACATAGATATATCTTGCAATTTTGATCATTTGAATAATTATGCAGGAATTTTTAGGCTTATTTCATGGATTTCTAGTCTTTGAGAAATTTTGAGTTAAAAGTGACTACTTTAGATTTCATAGTGAACACCACAACAAGATAGATCAAGACAACAGACCAAAGTGATCACTCTGATTTCAATTTTCTTTCTACCTTTCTTTACTTCTTGCTATGATGGTAGTGATTTCTCCCTATTTTCATTTGATAGTTGTAAGACTTGTCCTTATGGAGGACTAAACTCTTTTCTAATCCATAGTAAGTTCCTTTAGATTCTTGAATTCCTGGGTTTTGAATGTTAATATTGTTCTTTTTCTTCCATGAATTTCTTCTTCTGAAACTCTGAAATTGAATTAATGTTTGAATGAGGGGAGCATTGCACAATGAACCTGATTTCTGAGTAAATATTTTGTTTGTGTACTTGTTCATGTGATTAGAAATTATATTAGGATTTTTTATTTTGTATAGATTTAAAATTCAAAATTCTGCATGCTTCTAAATTTTTAGTTACATGAAGTAATTGATTTTGATTTTTCATAGAAAAAATTGTGTATAATTTTAGTTTTGGTTTGTAGGTGTTGATTTAAGTAGCAAGGAATGAGACAAAGTGAGTGCAAATGTGTCTAAAAGAGTATTCACCATCTAAGTATTCACTTTGAGGAAGCAAAGTTGAGGCGTAGAAGCTATTTTTATAGAGTTCACCATTTAAGTGTTCACTTTAAGTGCTTAAAGTGAACACGCAATTTGTAACAACCAGTATTTTTAAAGTATTAATTAAAGAATTATACGATATTAAGTGTGATTAGAATAAATTTAGATGGAGTTTGAAATTTATTAAAAAAAGAAAAAAATTGAACAGTAATTTCGACAATGGACAATGATTTCGACGTGAACAGTAAGGCGGTGTGAACAGTACCTAATTTTATTTTTTTTTTGAGATTTTGCCTATAAATAGGGGGCCTTGCATGAAATCTTCATTCTTCACACTTCTCAAAAGTTCTAGAGTCCCCAAAGCCATATACTACCATTTTCTCTCATCTTAAACCTCTTAAACTTGGATTTCTCTTCAGATCTGGGATCGTACGTTCATTCTAAGCGATTCAAAGTAAGTTTCTCTGAGTTTGAATCTAGATTTATTGTTCATTTCTCTTCATCTTAAATTTCTTATAGGTATCTTATGGTTTTTAGGATAAACTTTGATTTTAGAGCAAAATCTTCAGTTAAATCTTTGAGAAATCCTTATCTTAAGGTAAGGGGGCTCTACTTTATCATTTTGTTATGTTTATTACTTGTATTCTCATAGATCTTGTCATATATGTGATTATATGTGGAATAATCCTTGTTTTATGAAAAATAATCAGTGAAAAGTGAGAATAATTGGTTGTTTATGTGATTTTATGATGAATATATGGTGAAATTATGTCATTATATTCAAATAGTGCATGACAAGGTATATTGAGCATGGTTGACATGATTTTGTGATATGAAATATACAAAGAGATGGATGCTTCATGTTTGAATATATTGTGGTTCATGTAAAAAAAACTTATGTGTATTGTGAATATGCTGTGGTTTGATGTATATAATGAATGGTATGTGGAAATATAATGAAAAATATGTGTGAACATGAGAAATGACATCTGTGAACATGTGAATATACTCAAAAGAGTATGAGATGGAAATGGGTATGATGCAAATAGTTACAGAGATACATAGAGGGTGGAAGATGGAGACAATATGAGATATCTTGGGAAAATGTACGGTGGTGAGTGACATTCGGAGTTGTGCATGGAATATTGTGTATGAATACACCACATGGCCGAACACTCGTTTCCTGACTTAACTCATGACCATTACCTTTGCTAAGTGGCTGTTTATTGCATGCGTTGTATCCATATTGGATTGGGTCATCCAACAACTATTTACATGGATGCGTAAGACCTTGGGATAGAGGTATCGATAACTATGGCTACAAGGCGCAGTAAGCGCTGATAAAAGAAAAAAAAATTATGAATCTATGGAATGTAATATGTGTTTATGTGTTGAGATGAAAACGTACTGTATGTGATACTGTGATATGCAATACCATGATCTTTTCTTTAATTGTAATAAGATGTATGTTATGATGAATATGTGTTATGTATGAGTGGTAGGTAGAGACTCACCCTTAAACAACATTTTCAGGAAACCAGGACGAGTAGTATTAAGCTCACAGTGCTTGGATGGATGAGAACTGCTATAGGACTTAGTTATTTTAATAATCATATCATTCACCACAGAAATATCATCAACTTAATTCAACTAATCTCAACATACCTCAATTATCATTAAATATTCATCCAACATAGAAAATCATCAACTTCACACAATCAATACAATGTGCCGGAGGTCGGACACCTCTGGACTCAACCCAATCATACAAGCTATCACTCACATTTCTCAATAATAATAACAGAGTCGTCTATCCTAATGTTTGGCATCATTCCAACTACTCCCAAACAATGTTTGCTTACTAAAAATGTAGTGTTCCTTCAAAAATAGTTTTATTTACAACCTTTATTACAAATTACATTTAGATAGTTATTAAAATAGTTACAGGTTTCTCATTTTAACTACACAAGAGAGGTTAGGGTTTGGGATTTACTCTTCCTTACCTTAGAATGGAGACCTACCACGAAATCAACATTAGAAACACCTCCGCACGGATTCTTGCCCTAAACACATGTAATAATTCATGAGAAACCAAGATAGATGAAGGAAAGGGTAAAACCCGAGAACCCTAATTCAATATACTTATCTCCAAACGTTCCAGATGTGAATCCAACCTTCAATCTAGGGCACAAACGGCTTAAGGGAAAATTTGATCGATGAAAAAGGCTAGGGATTGAGAAAACTGAATGAGATAATGAAGGGAAAGTGAGAAATGTGTTTTCCTTAACCCTCAACCCTTTAAATACTTCTTTGATCACGACACTCTCGCTACAGCGATGCCCCTTCTAACTATAGCAAAATTCTCAGAGAAAATTGCACTTTGGTTTCTGTGGAATCTTGCTACAATAAGATTGCACCAAAAAATGTACCCTTCACTGTCGCCCTCTTGCTACAGCTAGAATGCGACAGTTTTACAGTCTTTCTCCCAAGGCCTTCTCGCTACAGCGAGAGCACCTCAGTACTACACACTTAATCTATTCTCTATCAGCTTCATCCAACCCAAGTTCATACTCATATATATGTATACACACATACTCACCTTAATAATTAAAACATCATTACTAAATTTAGGGTGTTACAAGTGAAAGTTTAATTTCTAGAGCAGAAGTTATTACATAGAGAACGTTCATGCATTTTTGTTCTCATTAACTAAGGATTAACCACTGATATAGGCCCTACTATAATTATGGAATGAAAGAAAGGGGATGAGAAGATAGTTGTTGGTTTAAAGGCTATGCGCTTTAAATTGTTATGTCCCCAATTCTCAAAGTACTCCCAAATTTATTATAACTAAACTGCAAAGAGAAAAATAGTTTGTGTAATATAATTGATTGTTCACTAAGTTATATATAACTTCAAGAACGAACTAATAACTAAGTAATAAAGGTTTCTGTTAAATAATAAAGTTCAAAATTATATAAGGTGAGGTGACATGAGAGTTGCTATGAATGAAATAGGATCTTATTAGCCAATACTGCAAACACATAGGTTAAAGAAATCAGTTTTATTAAGACCGTGATATCAATTTTATTCATTTTGTTTAGTTTTCAAGCTGGGTTCTGCTTGCCTATTTTCAAAAGCTTTGTAAGAAATATAATAGACATGTTAAAATTCAAACTATATGTTATGTTGGTAAAAATTATGCTGATGGTATATGTGCTCCCCCACATGTTTGATGCCTTGAACTTTGCAGTTGGTGTTGTCCTTAGTCAGAAAGAGGAGAAACAACCCCATGTACCCTCATCTTTTCTCTGAGGGATGAAATTTTCAAAGGTGAAATTTTAGCTTCAGGGGAAGAATTGTCAAGCTTGTAATTTATTATTAGGTAATTTATAATATTTTGAACTTGCTAAATGTTAATTAAATGATTATTTGGTATTGGAATAGATTTAGATGAATTTTTTTTTAAAAAAAATGAACAGTGTCGATGAACAATGCAAAATGCATAAACAGTGTCGGCAAATTGTAATTCCAGCATGAACACTAAGGCGATGTGAACAGTAATTCCAGCATGAACAGTGCCGAACTTTTTGTTTCTATAAATGAGGGTCCTTGCACAATAAGATTCCAAGGTCATATATCACCATTTTCTCTCATACTAAACCTTCCTAAACTTAGATTTCTCTCCAGATCTATGATTTTGTATCTGTTCTAAGGCATTTGAGGTAAGTTCTCTAAGTTTGAAGTTAGATTCACCGTTCGTTTCTCTTCTCCTTTTCTTTCTCCTAGAAGTTCATGGTATTCGTGGGAGAGACTGTTCTAAAGCCAAATCTTCGGTGAATCTTGCATTAAAACAAGTAATATTTGGTAGATCTGGTGTGAATCACCGTTCTAAGGTAAGGAGAGCTTACTTTAGCCTATGAACTATATTTTGAACAGTTTGATATGCTATTAAAGAAAGGTTTGAGTTGGTTTTGTTAGATCTTTTTAATAAAAGCTGAGATATAAAGGAAATAATACTTGAAAGTTATTTTTCTAGGTTGTAACCGCTGATCACTGATTTAATAATACTGAGATTTGGCTGATTTATTATAAACTTGTCTTAGTTGAGTTGTTGAAATGATTTTAGCTGTTCTACATCATGCTATGAGATATGTCTTACATCATTATAGAGTCGAGTTACACGTTTAGGTGGGTAGACATGTAATGATAGAGCATGCTGAGCTGTGCTGTGCTATCTGAACCTAGATATCAGAATGGATCGCTCCTAGACCGGCTCGGTTCCTTCTAGACTACTTTGGCTGTAAAGCCAGTTGGAAACCGTTTTCATGTTGTGCATTAGATGGACTGAAAATGCATAGGGTTGCTGGTGTGAGTAATATTTTGCTCTCTATATATATGATTTTATTTTATTTTATTTTTGTAAGTTCACCATTGTATTTCTGTCTATGTTGTTGTGTGCACGTGTATTGCGATGATCATACAGTGGTACGTGAGCAAATGCAGTAGGTGCTGCATCTACTCCACAGGCTGAGGGGCTAGTAGAGAAGTGTTAGAAGACTACAGTTGAGTAATTTTGCATTTAAGTCCTTTTCTTTATATTTTGAGATCTGATATAGAGGGAGTGATTAATTTTTTTTTATGTATTTTGAGTATTATGAACTAAATGTAATATTATGTTGTTCTGTTGAATATTTGTCAGGTCCTGCTGAAGAATACAGAGACTCACCCCACAATGGGTGTTATAATAGTAAAAGAAAAATACTCTGTAAGTTCTATTAAGGTTTATGATTTATTTGATTATGTATTGATCATGTTGGTGTCAACCTTTTGATGTATTGATACCTTATGTACTTAGTTCTCTTATACATAAGTTCTCTTAGTCTTAGGTGTGGTAGATTTGTTCTTCAATACTTAGATTTACTTAACACTTGGGGCACAAAGACTAGTATCTTACAATATTTTGAATTGGTGTTTAATGCTAAGGGAAATTGAATGATAAAAGTATGTATACTTGTTATGTTTTACTTTGAATTAAGGACAGGTGTTGTACAAGAATATAAAGGAATGTTCGATGTCATGTGAAGATTTAAACCGCACTTTGTACAAGAATATAAAGGAATGTTCGATGTCATGTGAAGATTTGAACCACACTTTGCTTATTCATAGGACTACATGCATTCACTTAATAAAAGTATATCATGGATGCTATATATCTCATATAAAAGAAGCACATCCCATGATTGTATTACATGTCATTGAATGTTTATTAGACTTAGTTAGGAGCTTCACAAGTTTTACATTAAAAGTTGAAAATTATAAATTAGTTTTAAAAAAATTAAATTTTGCTTAAAGAGAAAAGTAATTTCAAAATGACTCTTAAAATTTAATTTGCAAATAAAAATTAATTTCTAGAAATAACCTATAAATGACTTCTAGAAGTTATTTTTAAATGATATAAACTTAATTTAAAAAATTATATTCTAAAAAATTTATAAATAAATTTTGAAATTTAATATTGTATTATATTAAAAATACTTTCAATAATTGAAAAAAAATACATGGTGCAAAATCTACTTAGCTTCTGAGAAATATCTAAGCAATTGACTATAATTAATACCATAAAACGTATATGCGTTTAACTAACTTACCCGTGTATTACACAATGGTTTTGATAACTCAATTCTGTTTTACTTCTTAGTTTATTAAAAGTACTGTATTTCTATCTATGTCCGAATTTGTATAGCTAAGCTCCATTAATGGGAGAATTCACTGGTGTCCGTAAAGATGTTAATTTAATGACATTATGATATCTGTAATTTGAATTATGTATAATTTTAGTTGTTTTATATTTTTAAAGTCAATTAGGTCCTTTTAAGCTTTTAATTTAAGAACTATTTTCTTTTACCTAAAACTCAAATTTTTATTTGCTATTCACAATCTTCATAAATTGAATCAATAAACTGATTTCTGCCAAAGTCACTTACCAAATCATTAAAATATATCCATAATAAACAATATTATCAAAACTTCCTCTCGTTAAACTCTAATATTATCTTATATAATCCTTCAAATTATTTATTTCTCGCCAAATTTCTTGATCATAAATTTTTAAAAGTATTTCATATCTAAAATCTATATCGTAAACCCTTGAATACTTAGATAAAACAATTAATTTAAAGTAAAAATTTAATAGATCTAATTTTTCATTTTATTTTTCTATATTAAAGAAACTTAATGTCATGATCATATAAAGGACAATATATGCAAACTAAGAAGGAACTACAGTAAAAAGAAAAAAAAAAAAGAAGAAAATAATGCATTGCAAATATTTGGTAGACCAATGTGACGCAAATGCAATCTAAATTAGCATAGTGAATTTCATGAGTTCTAACCTTGGAAAATATGTATTTTTGATTCGTGGAGGACTTCGGATCATAATACTTGAAAAAGAATACACAACTTAATTGATTAAAATCACAGTCCAAACTAGAAAGGTTTTATAAATACAATTAAGCATAAAATGTTTGTTTAGGCTACAAAATGTTGCTTAGTTTAGTGCTCTCTCAGGACTAAAACACCCAGAGATGAAAAACGATATCAGGTGAACAAATACACAATTCTTGGTCCTTTACTTCTGTATTAGATGGTAACTAACGGGTTTGATTAGATATCGAAATGCACATGACGATTTGGCAGGGAATTATTGTAAATTTGCTTTTGGTGAACAAATTAGTTCTTCAATGTGTAAACTGTAATCACTGACATCTAGCTTGGTTGACTTATCTGCCCACCATTCCCTTCTTTTCTTAGTGTAAATAAACGATGAACAAAAAAGATCATGAGTATTGACCAAAGTAGGTAGTTAGACCCGGTCGGAGCACGATGTAATCGTAGGGTTAATCTACGGAGTTAATCTAGGGTGAAGAAATAAACATTACATGCTAATGACATTATTTGGATAGAAATTCACGAATACGAACTGGCCTCTTTACTGCATTGGTGAAGCCCTGCGACGAAATGAAGAAGTCGAAGTGAACATTTCTGTTTAGGCAAAAGAGGATAAACAGAGAGAAAAATAACTACAAGACGCGCCCCAATTTTATTCTCTTCCCATAGAACCAATTATTATTATGTGAAGCAATAAGTAGCATTCGTAAATTTGTATCAGTGACATACAGGTTGAACACTGAACTTCAAATCTGATTTAAAAATATGTTGTATCGGCTGTTCAAACCAACCAGAAACCATTTTGATCTAGGGAAACCTTAAAACACCCCCAAATGGAAACCACCCAAAACAACAGAATCAGACCACTTTCAAAAATCAGTTGGTTTCCTTGGATGACCAAATATTTGTGACTTAATTTGGTCAAACATAAAGACTCAAGATTATTCCACACCATAAATTCAAAGAATAAACTGGCCCATATCTTAGTGAGAGCATATGAATCTCCATATAGCAGCTCTACAAACGGATGCATGCAATATTTGCATATTGCAATGAATAGCAAGAAAATTATTCAAGAAGTACAATCTGCTTGCACTTCACTATCAAAGTTAGACAAGATAATTAACTTATCAATGAATTAACAGCTATTAACTTAAATTTTTGCTCCATTGTGCCTAAAAGAAGTGAAACTACGTGCAATGGTTTTGCAAAAAGGTTTCTCTTAACATTTCCAATGCCCTTGAATGAGTGCCTTCAGGTCCGCAACAATGTATATTTATTAATTAAATGAAAAGATAAAAAAATTTGCATTTTCATTCATTACCAAAAGAGAAAAACAGTATACCTCATTAAATTTAAAAAGTAAAGGGTGTTGATCTTTATCCATTGTAGCTTCTTTCTGTAGAGATCTATCATTTAACTTTTTAAACCTGTCCTTGAAACAAAGAGAGATCAGCTGCAATAAACAATGACTTGGTAATGATACATAAAACATCAATCCTACCATACATCAAACAATAACCAAGTAGGACCACTATATACATCAATGAACACCATTAATCTTATTATACACAAGTCATTATAGTTTTTTTTTTTTTTTTCATTCTTTAATAGTAAAAGATGAGATCTTCACATTTTCTACAAAACATGGAATCTACTAGAAAACTAAGCTCAACTCATTCTATCCAAGCCTTGGAGTATTTTGACTTTATTCTATTCCTAACCAATGTGGGATATCTTAAGACACTCATCACGCCTAGGATTAGACATCTAGTGCGTGAAGTTTGCAAGACTTCATATGTTGCATGGATACAACACAAAACTCAGTCACGACACATACGGGGATACAACAAATTTTAAAATTTATAGGACACTACACAGCTATAATACAATACACAAATTTTAAAGCAAAAAAGAATTTTAATTTTAGCATGAGTGATTTTAAATATGATAAAATGATATCATTTCTATAATTATTATAGTATTCTCATCTTTGTTGATATAAAAGTTAAAAAAACTTAAAAATATATTTATATATATATAAGAAGTGTCTAACATAAATATGTATCTAACACTATATGGATACAACCACGGTTTCAATGTATCCATGCTTCCTTCACACACAAATCACTTTGAGAAAGAATCACCTGTCAAAGAAACTGGAGGAACTACTGGATAATTTTTTCATATTTTCCAAGTTTACTATTTTTGCACAGTTTGTTGGACTTGGACTTGGAACTGTTGTGAGATTTGCATTTAAATGCCATGCTTTATTATCAACCTGATTTTCAATGGTTTTCACATCAACTTCAGCAGCAAGATTGGTATTGGCTAATGAGATGCTTTTAGTTCCTGTCTCAATAACTTCATGCCCTCCATTTGATAAAGCCACAGGTTTGTCAATATTAACTTGTAAAATTTTATGCTTTTCAACCTGTAACATGTTAAATAGTGGACAGAAATACAAGTGAGAAAAAAAGGTGGACATCCCTACCCAATTACCATATTTTAAATCAATCAATTTGAAGGAAAAAGCTATTTCAGCAGTAAGCCATGATAACATCCAATCAGGCTAATACTGAACAAGAACAATATAGGGTTTTATGAGGGGGTCTGAATGCAATCCATTCAGCCACTAATTCCAATCCATCCACACATAAATCTAACCAACACATCCAATTATAAAAATAAAAATGAATGAATGAATTGAATTGGATCACCCTTTGTTATTGGATGGATCATAAACTGTCCAACTTAATTAGTAATTCTTTGGATTAACACTCCATAGTCTATATTAGTTGGGCATAGATTTCTAAAGAATGGGTCTAGACTCTACTGTGTGTGTGTGTATATATATATATATATATAAGAATGTGTGTATATATTAAACTATTATTTAAAAATATATATATATTATACATTAAACTTGATGAGTTGGATATTAAAATAGATAGGGCTTTCTCTCTAAAGGCCCAAAATAAAATCATTGAAGGCTTGTGCATAAATGCCCTAGAAGGGAGCTCAGACTTTTGGGGACTCTGAGATTTAGACCTTGGGTATTAAGATAGACAGCACTCGAGGAGATCAGAGTTACCCATTAAGGAAGAAGCCACCATTAAAACCCAAAAAGATTGATGCAAAAGTGGAGACTTTTTAAATAGGATCTGGGATCTACAAGAACAACATACTCCTAAGGCTTTGTTTGAGAGTTAGTTCTTGAGGACAAAGGGAGGGAAAGATGATAGCACCTTAGGCCCACTGAATCCTGAGGAGAAAAGATTGATTCTAGTGAGGGAAACAAGCTCAAAAGAATCCTAAAACATCCACCTGGCTGAGAGGATTTTGTTCATTGAGGGAAAGATTTTCAATAGTGATTTCTTTTAAATTTTCCATATTAGTTGTTATGAATTTTTTTATTTTGATGCTGTTTCGTCCCCAATGATTGGGTTTGTTATTTAGTTTTGTCAGTATTTGTTTTTCCCTTTGTACGCATGCACTACTATAAGAAAGAATAGAATGAATGAGAAGCCAAGAAGAATTATTCAGAAAATCTACTTCTCCCTTAATTTCTGGAGGTATCTTTCCTGGCCTCAAAAGCAGGAAATCATTATATTGTTAGTCACCCCTACCAAAAGAGAATACAGATTTGATGCTATTGGGATATTTAAGATGAGAGGGTAAGGTTTTATAAACCCTCAAAAATCCTCCTAACCTTTATGTTTTTAAGTTCCCCCAAATTGTAGGATTTTTAATTAACCCTTCCCCCTCCTTTCTCTCATCGCTTACTCCTAAAACCTTTTCCTTTCCTTTCCTATCCCTTCAAGCTCCCAAACAAAGCCTAAGGGTAGATATAAGGATTCCTTCCCCTTTCTGCTCAAACTTTTTATTGTTCTTATTTTTCTCATTATGTTTAGGTTTTGTAATGCAAGTATGAGTGAGTAGTTTTCTTATCTTAGGGTTTGGGAGTATCTCCACTTAATTAATGACAATGTAATGAATTTTCTATTAATCTTGATTTCTCAATTTAATTATTGGTACCCTTAATGCTTGTGAATTTGTTGGACCCCTTATTTACATGATATAAGATGTTAAGGAAAGGACTAAAGGTAAACCTTATCATTAGAAACTCTATGATTAAACTTAAGATTCTAGACCATGAAAGCTACATATCTTGAGGAATTATGAGTTACCATAACACTTAATGAGTTTAATTAGACAACATATTATGACAACAGTAGAAGTTAATATAATTAAATTCGTTATTGTATTTTGAAAGAAAATAATAATTACCATAGTGTAATTCACCTTCAAGATAAATCTAGAAATAATTTAGGATTTATTTTAATTAAGTCATCAATTCTAATTTGTAGTGAGACTAATCCCTAAAAGTTTGTTACAATTTGAATTAATCTATTTTTAATTAATTGTGATTATAAATATTTTGCCTTTTTCTATTTTCTCTTTAATTTGTTTAATGAATTGGTTGCATTTAGATATTTAAATTGTAATTATTCAGTACTTAATAATGCAGTTCTTGTGGATACGATAAGTCTATGTTACTTAACAATAATAGTGTACTTGCAGCTCTACTGGATATCCATCTATAAAAAATTGTTAATGGATGAGCTAGATTGTTGTTTTAGAGTTATGGCTGAACTGAATTTTTTAACATTTTTTTAATATATCATGAATAGATTAATGGTTTACTTTTATCCATCCATTATGATTCAAATTCAACATTTATCCAGTATATCCATTTGACACTCCTTGGTTTTACCAAGGTTTGCAAGCAATCATAGGAACGCAATCATAAAAATGATTAAGAGATTACTGCTATAATATTAAAACAATAAAACTAAACAATAGATGTACATAGGTTCATACAGCAAGATATATTTGACATTTGTATTTCATTTTCAATATTTCAAATTCAAACTTACAGGAAAATTTACCTATTAACCTGCACACAAAGCAATTATTATATTAAAACAGCAGTAAGAATACTAGAAGAGTACAATCAGTGGTCAGCAAAAATTAAATATTTCAAAAAATAAGAGGCTTTAGTATCCTTAAATGGAGAAGGAAGAGAAAAATATTTAACTAAGTAAAACATCAAGATTCATGATGTCTCACCTCATGCACCAAAACCTGCTTCATAGCTAAGGAAAGCATAAAATGGTTTGAGGTATAATCCTGGACAAATGTAGACAATAGAATAAATATTAAAATTTGGCTGAGATTCATATACTTCTATGATATAAGTATGATCAATGATCCAAATTCCAGACCTTGAAATTTATAAAGTCACTGATTGGAGGAACAAGTGACAGTGCCAACTCATCTGCCACTTCACTTTTCAGGGTACGAGGTAGCATAGTTGATTTCATAGTCTTATATGTTAATCTGTATGATATCATTGTGCTAACTAATTGAGCAAGATCATTATTCTCCATATCTGATAATAGCTGTAATGCCACCTAAAGAAGAAAGAAAAAGTCACCTTAGAAAACAGAAAAACCTACAGGGGTAACCCAGAGCTGAGTCAGGCTACAGCGACCAGTAAAAGCTTAATCTTAAGCTCAACTTAGCTATCAGGCTACTTAGTCATTGAAAAGAAACATCAAATTAATAATCAAAGCAAAAATTGAAGCTAAGTGGTCTTTATTACAGTAAGAAATTTAACAGAAAAACAAGGTAAACAAAAATACACAAGCAGAGCTGTAGATAAAAGTAGAATAAAGGCTTAAATGTTTAGTCCCTATAAATGACTAAATTTGTTTTTATTCCTCCAAAGAAACAATTATTAGTTTTGGTCCTCAAATTTTGAAGATTTTGAAAATAGTTCCTATCATTAATTTATGGTGATGTGGCATGTATCTAGAAATGTCATGTCAATGACTAAATCCAAGAGACTTCAGCAGTAGCGAGAGCCAGACTACAGTATTCTGCCTCTATGCTCGAGCGAGCAACAACAGATTGCTTCTTAGGTGGAGCGTCTATCAACTGGATCAGATGGCCAGTTAGCATCACAGTAAGCATGAACAAAATAGTGGGAATTCAAAAACTTTGGCTGTATTAACAAACCAAACTGAAGAGTGCCTTTAAGATAATGCACGATATGCTTGACGGCTTGCCAGTGTAGTTCCTTAGGAGCACTCATGAATTGACAGACTTTCTTAATAGAAAAGCTAATTTCAGGCCTTATAATAGTACCATGCTGCAGAGCAACGACAACTGAACAATACAGAGTAGGATCAAAGAAATCCTCAGTACCAGCTTTGGACACTTTACAGCCACCAACCATAGGTGGAGATAGCATAAGCCAGACAAGGTAATTCGAATAAGTGAGCTTAGCAGTGAACGTATGGGAAAACATCATTGGAACAGGTAATGGAACAGCTGGTGGTGTGGGCGGCATGGGAGGTGGTGGGCAAGTGCCATCTTTAGGTGAGGAAGAAATGAGAAAAACTAAGGATCGAAACTAACTTTTGATAGCATAAAAGAATGCAAGAAAGGAAGAAAGCAAGAGAAAAGGAAGCGAGAAGAAAAGAAACTCTGTTAAGAGTTTTTCCAATAATAACTAGTCTGTGAGATTAGTTCTAGCTTAAAACAGAATGCCAGAAAAGAGAAAAACAAATACAAAACTAATACAATTGAAATACAAAACTAATTCAACTGAGTTGTTGTTAGACACTGGCTAGGATAAATAAGAAAAACAATGAATCTTTTATTGATTGAACCCTAGGATTCTGACTAGAGATAACCAGAAATTAGGGAAAGAGAAACAAAATACAAAGATGGCTCTTCGAGAGGCCAATACTCTCCAACAACAGTGATCTCTCCGATACCCCCCACTGCTCTCCCTCCCATTATTTAAAAGTGCATTAATCAACATATTTCCATGCTAATATTCCTGCTACTATCCTAACTTCCCTAATTAACTTCCTATTATTACGGTTCTCACTCCTCCTACCTTATCTCTAACTAACTAATAAATCTTCCTTATCATTATCCCTTGCATCTCGCCTACCTTTCCTCTTATACACCCTGAATATAGGTGGTCTGCTATCAATTTGAAAATAATACTCAAGTAATTACAGGAAGAAAACAAGAAGATAAAATTGATTTGATAATGAAACTATATTCCTAACAGATAGAGTTAGTAGATCACCGGTCTTAGTGCTGGGGGGGACAGAATGTGCAACAATGGAGAAATTAAATCTTCAACAAAGGTACTAGCTGATAAGTGCCTTGCAATATGCGGTGGGATTTTATGGTGCCAGGTATTCAAAATGTCCATCTTTTCCATCATCATTGTACGATATCTGAACATTTTTATATGATACAGAATTAGAAAAATTTGTTTTTATTCTGAAGTTATGCTAGGCCTACTAGCTCAAGAACATATACCTTTGATATGACTTTGGCCACTCAATTTTGGGTTTCTGAACTTGAGATACTATTTGATGTACAGTAACAGCTATGAGGGGCAAATATACTGATGAAAGGAAAGATAGAGAAACGATGAGATTGAACCATTTTTCTTTGCAGTATTAAAATAGGAAAATTATCTTCCTACCATAAAGGGGATTTTGTTGTGTGTGAAATATATATCGATGCATTAGATCATAAACTCCAAGATTGTTGAAGCACTTGACCTTCAAACAGATTATAAACAAAATTGTCGATGATTCAAAGAATCAGTAAATGAATCCCAGAAAATTGTAGCATATAGCTTACAGTTTTCTGCATCAGTGGGTCATGATAATTGAGCTGCACAACATTTTCATGAATTCCATCCAGAATCAAGTCATTATCCCCACTGTACAGTAACATCACAATTTTACTGTGAACATCATATATTTGAACACAAGAGAGATAAATGAGTAAAACAGTATGCAGCCTACCGGTTCGACATTAGGGAGTACAAGGAGTCAAATTCAAAGGAGTTGCCTCTAAGAGATTTTCTTTCCATCTTTTTTGTTCTTTTCCTGTCGAAAATCTACAAGAATACAACTCAATGCAAACAATAGTAAATTTAAAGTAGTGCTTTTAGACAATTACTGGATACAAAGTAGACAAACTCAGAAGAGTTGCATATATTACCTCTTTCCAGATGTCTAGAACATTCATTGACATGTCCTTCTGACCAACAACTTGGGAACCAATATCAAACTGAGTACCAGTAAATCATATGAATATTATTAATCCAGCATCTAATAAACAAAAGAAATTCCCTTCACACACACAAAGAAAAACAAAAATCTACTCCTAATTTTAAAGTGAAGGTACACAAAGCCACAAAAATCATACAGACAAAAAATCTTCATGGATTGAACCTCATAATATAAAAGAAAATTACAGCTAAAAATGTTGTCGTGATGTCAATTATAGGTTTCTGATATATATTCCTTCCCTTTAACGTTGGAGATGATGCAAGGAGCTCTATGAAAAGCTAGCAAAATATTAGCAAATCCCCAACAGTTGATCAGCTAGATAGGAAGTGTTATGAGTAATACGTTTCAGTTGTAAACTAATCTCCAACTAAGTAGGTTTGTATTAGTTAGTTAGTTATCACACTTCACTAATATAAATATTGGTGCTATAGTATTTTGTATTCTGATCTTCTGCATTAATTCATTTCTGATTTCTTCTAGTTTCTCTCAATTTCTTTCATGTTCACAAACTTTAACATGGTATCAAAGAGTTATTGTCGATCTTAATACCAACTTCAATGGCTTCTAATGCACCTACCACGTTTTCTCTTATGATTTTCTACTATAACAAGGTCGACAAGACAAATTTTCTTGAATGGCTTCAGCAAGTGGATGCTGTAATTTGAGGTCACAAAATGTAAAATTTTGTGATTGATCCAAGAATTTGTGTTTATGATGGGCCTCAACAAAATGGGCCTCCATTGAAGACATACCATCAGAGGAAGGGTAAGATAGGAAGTAAAGGGGACTGTGAAGGAAGCAGTTATGCAGGATCATAACAAACTGCATGCATGGCAAGAGGAGAGAGGAATGAGAGATGTGAGAATCAGGATTATAGAATCAAACAGGCCCTTCTGTGAATATATGGGCTGGCTTGTGGATACAAGGGATCTATGCTTATAAGTCATAATTATTTTTACTAACTGGGTAAGCACACATTAGTTGGAAGCCTAACATTGTTAACTTAAAGCATCCCTCATGAGAATTATCTGTCCCATGTCTTTCTTTCACAAAGGATAAGATCAAACCAATTAGCTAGAGACTTCAATAATTGGAAATGTAAAATTCAAAAGTAATAGAATAAAAAAAGCCAAATTAAAAATTACAAATGTTTTCTTAAATAAGGTGGTTGTAGGGAATTTGATATTTCATACATACAGAAAATTCAGATTTTATAAATAATTGTCTTCATACTATTCTAGAAATTATGTAAATCTTGACAGACAGAAACAGGATAATCGTTCACTATAAGGTCAAATTAAAGAGCAATGCAATTCATTTTCCGAAAGAAACTAGGAGTTGTCAATCATTTGTATAAGAAATATGTACAACATAATCAACCTGTATGAATTCAAAAGTGATAGAAAGTTCCTTTGACATGCTGGTTTACGTTAATGTCTTACCACATTGAGGGTTTCTTTCTTCTTGGAAAGAAATTGAAGTGTGTTCAAGCATGATCGTATATCACATTCTGTAATGAAGGAGGGAGGAAATAAAGACAGCAAGAGAAGGATCAAATGACTGGAAACATGATTTGGAGAATGTAACATTGAGCAAAAATAAAAAACTTAAGATGAAAAAAGGTATCGACACACCACAAAATCAAGTATTAGATTTAGTATTGATCAAGCATTCAAGATGTGATAAAGATTAACCCAATATTTTGAACATGAGAGGAAGTTGTAGACCAGGAAGAGGTATGTCTATGGAGTAAACTTTTTTTCATTTTTTTTCCATCAACCTCAAGCCAAACACATACAAAAATGCAAGGGTAACACCATAATTTGTTAACAATGTAATTATTTGCACAACTTGTGCATTGTAAAATTTAAAAAGATAAGAAAAAATCACCTGTATATTCTGCTAGAGCAGTGAGTGCAACTGCACTAGCTTTCATCCCCTCCTTGTTACATATATATTTCAGCCTACAAAGATCATTTAAGTTTAAGAATGAATCTGTGAAACTAAATAAACACAGAAGATACACTACTAAACAATAATCGGGTGATCTATTATGTGCATGGTAGTTAAAACCTGATTTTGAAAGCCTTACCAATTTAAATGGGGGTGAAATTGTGGCTGAGTAAAATTGTTGTAAAATCCTGATTTAAATTGTAAAATCTCTCAAATTGTGGGATTTTACGATTTCACTTTGATTCTGAAAATTCCTCAAAAAGCCTCTTTTGTTGAACCCAAATATATAGTTAATGCCTCTTTCATATATTTTTTTATTGAACCTTAATGTCGTTGTCAACATTCAACAGTCCTCCCAAGGTTGTTAAAATCGAGTTTAAGTAAACTCGGGGAGTGTGATGAGAGAATATTTCTTGATTTGGTATTATTTTTTGTTTCATTGATATGTAAATTGATAACTAGGAATGTTGATATATAAATAGAGTAATTAGGGAAAAAATATTGAGATTGCGTAAATACAACAATTAGGATTGCAATATCAGGATTTCATTTATAGATTCTTGTACACTTGTATGAATTCAGACCTTTGGTTACAATGCAATACACAGAAAAATAATATTAAGTTTCTTAATTTTTAGTTGATATCAGAGCTCTCGATACTTGGGAGAGCTATGCTTGTGAACGCATAAACCCCATAGCTGTCTTTGTTATGACACTTGAACCCTAGGTTGCCATGAGTGAAACAACCCAATGTTTGGCACCTTAATCATACCATTTTTTGTTCTTAGTTCCTATACACTGTCATCCATCACCATCAGGCCCACTACCAAAGATTGCTCCAATTCGACGTGAAACAGTGCTACTGGAATCGCACCATTGAGATCGGCCATACCTTGAAGCGATGTACCGTAAACCTCGCCACACACCTCCACGCATTGCTATAGCGTCAAGCACACACACCACCTTCCTAAGCTTCATTCGCAACAGTACATTTACAGATAAGGTCATCTGCCCTCCCTGAGCCTATTTCTGGGCTTGGTTGCTATTTTTCAATGCCGTTTTATCACTGTTTGGAAGTCCCAATTTAGTGTCGTTAAGGAACACCCCTAGATGTATCTTTTCTTTTTTTGCTTTTTGTTTGGCCTAAGCAAATTGGGCCTCCGTTAAAGACATCAAAGAAAGAGAAATAACCATAAGATGGGGAATGTAAGCAAGGAGTCTGTTATGAGGGATTCTAACAAACTAAATAGTGGCATGAAGGGAATGGTGCAAAAGATGCAATAATCAGCCTAGTGGAAGGTAATATGAAAGGATGGATGGAGGAGGGGAAGGTAGGAAATATTTTAGGTAATTTGGGAGCGACTACTATCACGGGGTGGAGAGATATCCCTTTCTCAATAGCTTTCTTTGTTCTTCTTGTTATCAATGTTTGCTTCATGTGTAAATTGAGGATTAATTCGTGAGTCTATTAATCCAATTTTGCATTCAGTTTCTATCAAGTTGGTATCATAGCTCCTAGTCCTAGGAGCATTTGATGGTACCTACCAGAATGGAGAACTGGTTGGAGTGTAAAACATCAGTTGGAGGGAATGCAAGTTTTCATTCAAGAGGAGTTTCAGACACTGATGGATGAGATGATGAGGGTGATGACAGAAAGGTTTGAGGCGACTATGAGGTATGAGGGAGGTTAGGACAGAGACAGAAGGTGAAAACAGTAATCAAGATGCTAGGAGAAGGGAGAAATAGGTGAAGTGTGTAGAGGTGCCTTAATTCGCTAGAGATGACTTAAATGGATAGGTGTACAGGGCTGAGTGGTACTTTGAGATTAACAACATTCCCACAGCAGAAAAGATGGATACAGCAATTTGTCTAGAAGGGAAGGCACTAAAGTGGAATCAGTGGTGGGAACCACGAATCCAGAGGGATTAAGACAGAGGGGTCAGTTATCAAGTACAGAGAACAGTTGAGTTATTTTCTACTCTTTTTCGTTTTGCAGACGAGAATTTTATGATTGGGGCATTCCTAAATGGCTTGAAGGACGAGATCAAGGTAGAAGAAAGATTGAGGGATTTCGGGGATTTGAGCACAATGATGGAGCTGGCGCAGAAGGTTGAAGATAAAAATCGTTGTTGGGCCAATCGTATGGACCATCCTTTAAGGGAAGTACTGATTTCTATTAAGCAGAGTTGGAGCCCAAGAAACTAATAAGCAAAGTTGGACAGGTAGAGCTGAACCCGATTTTTCAATCAGGAAATAGACACCAACACATCCTAGTGCGAGTCGGGTCGAAACCCAAGGGACCAGTAACATCCCATGTGACTCTTCTGCAACGAGTTCGCATCGCAGAGGCTTAGGGTTCAAGAGGTTGAGGAAGAAAAAGGAAAATGAGAAGAGGCGGAGAGGACTATGTTTTCATTGTGACAAGAAATTTACAACAGGCCACAATTGTCACAACAAACAACTCCATGTGATGCTGCTGGGAGAGGAGGACAAGGACCATGGCAAAAAATTGATGTAGGAAGAAGTAGAAGTAATCCTCCAGCTAAATGCAAGCAATATTGCAAGGATGACTTCAAAAAACTCATTGAACTTATGGGGAACTATTTTGGGAAAAAAGGTTATTGTAATGGTGGATTTGAGGGTGTCTCATAAATTGTCCTTGGGACCGGTGGAGGAACTGAAAATTCCAATAGAGGCTACGAAGGGATATTTCATTGAAGTAGGAGATGGGCAAAGGTTGGGTAGCCAAGGTGTTTGTAAGGGAGTGATGTTAGAACTACCCATATTAAAGGTGGTTCAGGATTTCTTCTTGTTCAACTTGGTAAGGATAGATGTGATTCTGGGTCATGAGTAGCTCAAAAGTTTAGGTTAGTTCATTACTGATTTGAGACACCACTTAATTGAAGTACAAAAGGATGGGCAAGTTATTGAAATAAAGGGCGATGTAGGGTTGTCCTGAACAGTGGCTACATTAAAAGCTATAAGGAAGAAGTTGAGGAGTTATGAATATAGATTGTACTGAAATACCCACTCATATGTCAAAAGCAGCTCCAAAAGTTATGAAGGAACTATTAAGGGAGTTTGGTGAATTGTTCAAAGAAGAGACATCCCTTCCACCAAAGAGGGAATGTGACCATGTTACCTATATAGACATCCACATCAGCACAAGAAATTGAAAAGTTTGTAAAGGATATGTTGGCAATAGGATTGATCAGGCCATGTACCAGTCCATATACTAGTCTGTTGATTTTACTTAAAAAAAAAAAGACAGTAGCTGGCATTTTTGGATGGATTATCGTGCTCTCAACAGCATAACAGTTCCAAACAAATTTCCCATTCCAATTATCTACGAATTATTGGATGAGTTAAGTGGAGTGACAATTTTTCTAAGCTCGATCTTAAATTAGACTACCATCAAATACACGAGAGAGAATGATATTCCAAAAACGGCCTTCCGAACACATGAAGGGGACTACGAGTATGTCGTGATGCCATTCGGGTTAACACATACGCCTTCAACCTTTCAAGCCCTCATGAATCAGATTCTTAAAACATATTTACGTAAGTTTGTATTGGTGTTTTTTTATGATATTCTAGTATATAGTTCAGGTTACGCTTCACATATTGATCATCTGAGCATAGTTCTTCAGTTATTGAGAAGTCAAGAGTTGGGATAAGAAGTGTAGTTTTGGGGAAAAAAAGTTGAGAGTTTTGAGCATGTGATTTCCGCTTTTAGAATTTTTGCTGATCCAGCAAAGGTGTTTGTAATGAAAAAATGGCCTGTACCCAAGGATATTAGAAATTTGAGGGGCTTTATGGGCTTGACAGGTATTATCGCCATTTTTAAGTAATTATAGGGTTATTGCTAAACCTCTAACGCAATTATTAAAGAAAAACACTTTCAATTGGTTAGAGGAGGCACAAACAGCTTCCAAGCAACTGAAGTTGGAAATGGAGATTTTGCCAACCTTAGCAATGCCAAAATTTGATCTGCCGTTTGTGGTGGATGTGTCAAGATATGAAATTGGAGAAGTTTTAATGCAACAAGGTCGACCTTTGGCTTTTATTAGTCAAGCCCTATTGAACAGAAATAAAGTGAAATCAGTATATGAGCGTGAATTGATGGCAAATGTGTTTGCTGTGCAAAAATGGTGCCAATATTTGCTGGTTAATCATTTTATTATTAGGACTGACCAAAGGAGTCTGATGTTTCTATTGGAACAACGGGTATTGGCGGGGAGCAGCTGAAATGGATAACCAAGTTAATGGGTTTTGAAATTTTGGGAGATGAGCTATTAAAGGGAATTATGCAGCAGGTAGTATTAAATCCAAGTTCCCACCCAAATTATTCAGTTTCTCAAGGCTTTGTGGTATAAATAGCGGTTGGCAGTTGGTACCGTCCAAAAATTCTGCTAGAATTCCACTTTTGTTGACAGAATTCCACACGTCATCTTGGTGTGGACATTTTGGGGTTACTAGAAACTACAAGAGGTTGGCAATGGTTGTGCACAGTGGGGCGACACCGGTGGTGGTGAGAAGCCGGTCAAAAAAGCACGCTGGAAAGTTGCTGGCGGTGTGAACAGTGGTGGCCAGAAAACTCACTGGCGATTGAACAGTGCGGCCAGAAAAGTTGCCAGCGGTGTGAATAGTAGTGGCCAGAAAATATCAGAAACCAAAGACATGATTTTTGAAAAATAATTACACCTATGAGCAAGTGGATCACAAGAAAGGACGAATTAAGGTTTCCTCCTTGTTAGGCTCTTGATACCATGTTAAGATGAGAGAATACGAGAAGGCATGAGAAGAATTTTGTGTGTTTCGACTACACCACAGGATGTATATTCATATTAATAATAGTAAGTAATCATAACTACAAAATTAAGGACAAATATACAGTTACCTAATTACATGGGTATTATTTCTCTAAATGACATATTCACATATATTTAACAGTTTAGTCACATACAGTGAAGATCTTTAGACACTGGTGAGGAGAGTAGATTACATGAATTTTAGTATGGTAAAAAGGTGTTAGGAAGATCCAAAAAAACCTTAGACGAAACTATTCAAAGAGTTTGGTTCCCACCTCATGGACCACCACCACCTACTGCCCTCCTGACCGCTGTTTGCCTCGTTGTAAGGCTCATTATATTCAAGACCTCCTTTGTTGATTGTGACCCTTTGCTACCAAGATGCAAACATTTAAGACATTGTTCCTTCAACCTCTAGGTGATATCTATTGTGACATACGATTTTTTTTTCTGCCATGGCTGAACAAAATAACACTCATCCTATTGGCTCCCTTAGGCCCATTGACCTTTGCATATTGTAGAGATCATACTGTCTTGATGGTTAGAACTACCTACAATGGGCTCAATGAACCTTCTCTTGAATGAAGTGAACAATCCAATTCAATATGCTTTGTCCTTTCATGAAACACTAGATTCAATGTAATGTAAATGACAGCTTGATTGTCACACCAAAGTTTCATAGAACTAGTGTTGGCAAATCCTATCTCCTCCAACATTTGCTTACCCGCAAAATAATTAGAACCATAGAGTAATCAAGTATGTCAACTATTACAATATAAATTAAGTAGACAAATAATTATAGTGATCAAGCGTTAGAACCATTACGTAATCAAGCATTCTAGATATGTATGAACTATGTAAAGCTAATCATCACCTGTTTACCACACGACTAACAGTTGGTTGGACAAACATATGAACCCTGTCAAAGAACAAAAAGTTTGTATTCAAGAAATCAAATTATATACAAATTAAGATCTATAAAATTGATGGAAACAGAAAAACTGGAATAAGGGATAGGGGATCAAAGTTGTCGATAAAGAAAACTCTGGTATCTGCAAGAGGAAAATCTATTAAATAATATCTAGAAAAGAAAAACCATCATTATCTACACATAGCAGTACTATAACAGACAAAAGAAAAACTTTACTGACAAGCAGTCCCCTAAATCATGTATCCTCAATTAACAAGGTAGCCAAAGGACAAAGACAATCGTTAGGCAGCACTAAATTTCTAGCATCTTGTGGCAAGGAGCACCAAAATAGCATCAAGCCAAGTGATGTAAGGAACTAAGATTTGAACAAAAAATGGGAATAAAAGAATGAAATAAAGACAAATAACTAATATGAAACACAAGATTACCATATAATTAAGTTTTTATGCACCAAAACAAATACAAAATAATAGATTTTCAAGATAAAGTACAATAGAAGTTCACACGCATTAAATTCACACTTAACTAAAACACCATGTGGCAACTCTATAATTCAGAACAATAAACTTCCCACTATTATAACAAATTACCTAAAATAGATGACAAAATCCAATGAAAATTACAGCGGGAATATTATGCAATCAAAAAACCATAATGATTGCCCCATCTTTCTCTTGCAAAATTAAATATAATTCACTAATTGTTTAAATCAATATCACTTATTTTCTCATGCAATTGCTTTGCGTCTTGATGAGAAGATCTTTCTTCTCTGGAAACAGCAAGCTGAAACTATAATCAAAGCACACAGATTGCATCGATTTATTGTTAATCCACAAATTCTTGCTCAATTTCTTACTAAAGAATATCAAGATTGTGACAATATCAGTGAAGGCCATCTGCAGTACGAGCAACAAGATCAACTATAGTGCTCTTGGCTTCTTTCATCTCTGTGTAAGGCTATTCTTAGTCATGCAGTTGGTTGCACTCACTCATGGCTTGCATATACATATATGATATTCTTGCTGCGTGATATGTTGAATTAGTATTAACTATTTTAATAATAATAATAAAATGTATAGTAAGGGTGTCACACAAGACACTCCAGAGGGAGGCATCAATTTCCTTCTAGCGGATCTGGTCTTTGGTGGGAATATCCTTGGCCTGTTTGAGTAGATGGTCATGGCAACCTTGACATTGAAACCATAATTTGACAGCTGCTGTCCATGAGCACTCCGCACTAATTTATCACAGGGAATCAAGGGAACTGAGGTGAAGCTGACAGCAGTGGAGGTGTTAGAGCTAGCACCTGGGGCAGATATGGTCAAACAGAGTTGCCAACAAGGTCATCAAAGCAGTGGGCAGCTGGCAAAATAGCACATGCACGTGGACAGTGCAGCACATGGACGTCAGACACAGAAATGAAAGTGGCACATGCAACAGAGGGACAAAAGGCTTTGAAGGTGGGCAGCGTTGACGAAATCTGAGGCAACTAGTGGTGGCTAGGTGGCAGTTGACAAGGTCTGGAAAGAGCAGTGGATGAAGCACACTACTGTGGTGCTTCAGTGTTAGGGCACCAAAGAGAAGAAACATCACTGTAAAAAGAACTACTGATACCATATAGATCTCAAAATTTTATCTATTGCTGACCACACAAGTATGTATATATAACCGTACAGAATATTACATAGAGAATGTGATGCTAAATCCAATGGCTAACATCAAGGAATTAGTAAATTACTTGCGTAACATCAATCCTAGTATGTGTTTTACATGTTACTAAGTGCTAGATATCAACATAGGACTACAATATTGATGTCATATGTTAGCTATCTGAATTAGTAACTTACTTGGCCACCTGACGTAATGGTCTTAAGGCAGGTGCATACAGGTCATTGCAAATGCAAATCACCTACATTGACAAACAAATATTATCATCACCACAAATGATTTGTCTAGTGAACATTGAGGATATGAACATCAAAACATCCAAAACTCACAGGTCTTGACAGTGATGCTGTTTTCCAACCCTTTTTCAACGACTTCCTTTCCAGTTGTCCTTTGCCCAAACTTTGCTTCCCTGCATCAGACATCCTTTTGACAGAAATCTGCAAGATTTAGTTTGAATAGAGCTTTATGGTTTCCCCAAAACAAACTTGCTTTTATGTTCCTTTCCTTATTAGTGGCAGACATACCACCATAATTTTCTTGGCTTAGAAAAAATTAAGGTTTTTTATGTTAATGAAAGGGTAACTAGTCAATTACCAGTGAAACAAAACACTAGGAACTTCACTCCTCTCAGAACCAAGGAAAATTCATGAAAAATATGCAGTTCTATAGTAAAATGTATACTTAAAAAATAAAAAATCAAGATAGTTATGCTTTCAGAGCCTAACATACAACTCTACCCTCTAAAAAGTGCATTAATATTAAATCTACTTTACAAAACAATAGAACCAGAAAACTACATTCAGTTACATACAAATCATATCAAGCCTATCATAACGTGTCTGGTAAGATAACATATCTTCCAGCATTTTAGATGAATGCATGAATAGTGAACACAACCAATAAATGAATTAGTGGAACCACAATAAAAATCAAGGTACAAACTGTGATGAAATTGAGACCTTTGACCATGTGAAAACAACCCATTATATGACTATAATTTGAAAGGTCTGCTTAGACAATTCGCTTTAGAAGACAGACCAACCATGTCAACTGTAGTAAAATATTCTGATTTCCTTCCTATTTTTCTCTTTTAAAGGATTGTAAGATAGGAAGAAAAGAATGTAAGAGAATGTAGAGAAAGAAAGCAAACTCTCTTAGGAGTTTGTCGAAGAATTCATTAACCACCTTGGGACTGTTACAGAAATGTATATAATGATACAAAACTGAAAGCTAACAGTTTAACAGAATCTGTAACTAACTATTATAACAGAAAAACTGATGCAAAGTTTTAATACAACAGAGTTGTAAACTCTAATATCCCCCTGTAAGATCAAGTTGGCAGAAAGTCTGTCAACAGAGTGGAAAATAGGGTTGTGAGCTAGACTAACAGTGCTTTGATTGTCACAAAAGAGGACAAGAGGAGCATGAAAGACTTGAAGTTCAAAGAGGAGAGACTGAATCCAAGAGACTAATAAAACTGGTCTAGTATAGTAAGAGAAAGAAAGAGAAAAATATCTGCATTATTCACAAGAATTCCTCTGGTCAACGTGACCCCGAGGCAGAAACTGTACGTGTATAGCATACTCCTAGAGACCCCGAATACTCTCCCAACCCAATTGCTAAACCCAACCTGTTCCCTGCCTTCCCTCCTCTTCCTTTTATATCCCTTATTCTATTAATGACCATTCCTAACTACATTAGTTAGTTCCGTTCTAGTCTCCTACCTTATTCTTATACTGCCTCATATACACTTTCTTTAATATTGGTCTGCTATCAAAGACTTTTGTTGTGGCGAGGGCTAAGCTACGGTATTCCACCTCTGTACTAGATTGAGCAACAACAAATTGCTTTTTAGACCAGCATAGAACGCCTGTCATCCGAATCCGAGACCCAGACAGCATCATAGTAAGCATTAACAAAATAGTGAGAGGCGAAAAAAATTGGCTGGAGAAATAAACCAAAATGAATAGTGCCTTTAAGGTATCACAACATGCATTTAACGGCCTGCCAGTGTGGTTCCTTAGGAGCACTCATGAACTGACACACTTTATTGACAGAGAAGCTAATTTCAGGTCTTGTAATAGTAGCATATTGTAGGGCACCAACAACAGAACGATATAGAGTAGGATCAGAAAAGTTTTCAGCACCAGTTCTGGTCAATTCACATCCACCAACCCTAGGGGAATAGATAGCATTTGCCTCAGCCATATTAGTCTTAGTCAATAAATCGCGAATATATTCAGATTGAGAGAGAAGAGAGTTATTGGAGTGATAAGTGACCTCAATTCCCAGAAAATAGTCAAGATCACCTAAGTCATTAAGAGAAAAACTCCAAATTTAGCTTGAAAACAAGAGCGAATGAAAGTAGAATTGTTACCAGTACCAATGATATCATCAACATAAATCAGCATGAAAACCATAGTAGAGGCATCTTTAAAGATAAAGAGAGAGGGATAGCACTTGCTGGACTGGAAACCATGGAGAAGAGTGCTTCTTAGTTTGTCAAACCAAGCCCGTGGGAAATGTTTGAGGCCATAAAAGGCCTTGCAGAGTTTGCAGACTAGAGTTTTATTTGTAACCTCAAAACCAGAGAGCTGAGTCATATAGACTTCTTCTTTAAGAATGCCATTGACGAAAATATTGTTGACATCCAAATGTTGAAGTTGCCAATGATTTGTTACAGCAAGAGTGAGCAGGATGCGAACTATGACAGGCTCAATGATAGGGGAAAAGGTTTCGTTGTAGTTATAGCCCAATCTCTAAAGAAATCCCTTTGCAACAAGTCGAACCTTATACTTGTTGATGGTGTCATCAGAATTTTCTTTGACCCGAAAAATCCACTTGCAGCCAGCCAATGGGTGTTTTGGAAGGAAGCAAATCAACAAGTTCCCAAGTATCATTTCTTATGAGAGCATCATATTCAACCTGCATTGCTGCACGCCAAGTAGAGTTAGCTAGAGCATCATAATAGATTTGGGTTCAGCAAGAGTAAGAAGTAGAGTGGACTAGATTCTAAGTTGAACGATCCTAGATTTAGCCCAGGTAGTCCTTGGGTGAATGTTATCCGCCCTTACTAATGAGACAAGAGGATGCGGAAGAATGGGATGCGGCAAAGGATGAGAATCAGAAGGATGACGTAGAAGGTGCAGGTGGAGGAGTAGATGAATCTAAGATATTGAAAGGGTTGGTGGTATGAGTGGAGCTGATAGGAGTGGGTGAGGATTCTGTGGGGAAAAGAGTGGTGAAGGGAAGACGGTGCTCATTGAAAATGACATTTTTGGAGACATAGATACAGCCATCGGTAGAGAGACACTTGTAGCCCTTGTAAGACATAGTAGCTGAGAAAAACACATTATTGAGAGTGGGGCTGAAGCTTGTTAGAATTGTAGGGACGCAGCAAGGGAAAACAAGAGCAATTGAAAACCTTGAGAAACTTGTAATCAGGAAGCTTGGGAAATAATTTTGGAAAGGAACCTCGCCTTGTATGGCAGTGGAGGGCAGCCGATTGATCAGGTATACACTAGAGATTACTACATAATCCTAGAAGGTCATTGGTAAAGAGGCTTGAGATAACAAAATCAGAGACATTTCAATGATGCCTCTATGTTTGTGTTCCACTACACCATTCTGATGATGGGTATGAGGACAAATAAAGCGATGAATGATCCCTGAATCAGCAAGCTGTTGGGTAAAAGGGCAAAATTCACCACCCCAATCAGACTGAACAGCTTTGATGGGCAGGATAAACTGTGTCTAATCCAAACTCTGAAACTGTTTGAACAAATGAAGGGCTTCTGACTTTGATTTCAAGAGGTACGGCCAAGTAAAGCGAGTGTAGGCATCAACAAACGTAATATAATACCTGTAACTACATTTTGAAACACAGGGAACTATGCCCTAAAGATCAATATATATCAAATCAAAGGGTGTAGAGTAAACAGATGTAGAGGGAAAGGATGGCAGTTTATGGGATTTACCAAGACAACAATGAAAGCATAAAGTAAAATCAGATTTATTAATGGAAGAAATATTACACAATTTGAGAACATTTTTAAGGACTTATGACCATACTTGTGACAGATTTGGCATTGAATATCAGCATAACGGCCACGAGCACCTCCTCGTCCACCACGGGTAAAAGAACGACTACCATTGCGGCTGGGAGCAGGATGAGACAAATTACCATAACCAGAACCAGAGAATGAACCTGAGGAGGCATGTGTAAGAAGAGCATGCCCTGCAGAATCTTGGGAGGAAGACTGGGTACCTTCAGCGACATGCACACTGCCCAGGGTGTCAAGGCGGGATTCATAGGCTAGAAGTAGGGAAGAAATGTCATCAAGAGTGTGAGTATAGATTTTTGAACCAAGAACCGTGACTACAGTGTCATATTCATCAGGCAATCCATCAAGAATGATATCAATGTGTTCACTTAGTGAGACAGAATCTCCAATGGATAACAGAGAATCAAGTAAAGTCTGAATATGAAGGAGATAAACGGTAATGGGTCGATTATTAAGGGAAATTGTATGAAGCTCAGCACGGATTTGCTTCTTCTTTGCACGAGCAGCAGCAAGAAAATGCTCATGCAGTTTGTCCCAAACATGCCATGACGTGGAGCACTGTATCAACCGGGGAAGAACAGGTTCAGAGATGGTGGACTAAAGCCATGACAGGAGGAACTGATCTTGTTGCTCCCATAACTGAAATTCAGGTGAAATTGTGTGGGAATCCCAAACTTGGTCAAAACAAATTTCGGAGGACTTTGTGGAGCAAGAATGTAGTTGAGACCATGGCCTTTGATGACTGGTTGAACTTGTGATCGCCAGGAAGATAATTGAATCAGGGAGTTTTGCAGTGACAGTGTGGGAAAAAGTCGTTGGAGTAGGCAGCACAGCCTTTGGTGTTGGTGGCGGGGGAGGCAGTGGACAATTGCAATCAGTGTTATCATTGGCTGCTGAAGGCATAACAAACCAGGTGGATCAGAACTAAGCTCTTGATACCATAAAGGATTGTAAGATAGGAAGAAAAGAATGTAAGAGAAAGAAACAAACTCTATTAGGAGTTTGTCATAGAATTCATTAACCACCTTGGGACTATTACAGAGATGTATATAATAATACAAAACTGAAAGCTAACAGTTTAACAGAATCTGTAACTAACTATTATAACAGAAAAATTGATACAAAGTTTTAATACAACAAAGTTGTAAACTCTAATATCTTTCGTTATTTATGTAATTAGCATAATTGGGTATGATTGACACCCATGATTTTAGTATAGAATTAATTACCGTAGCTGTATAAATGGGCACCATTGTACACTATAAAATTAATGAGAAATATTCATTCAACATTCTGTTCGGTATCAAATTTACAACTTCAACTATGACTGACCATCTTTAGAAGAACCTCCACTGCACCCTTGCCATCACCAAGAGCCCCATCAATTTCATCCACCACCTGAAAAGAAAAGGCATCAGATAATCATTTTTTCTGCATGCAAGAATAGTAAGATACAAAACGAAAATACTTAAAGGAAGAAAAAATACCAAACACTTTGGCCTTGAATCAGACAAGACAGAGTTCATCTGAACCACATCAAGAATTTTAGCCTCAATTCTTGATGCAGAACGATCATCACTTGCATTAACCTACAAAATTTAAAAGTCTCATTTTTTATAAGATGAAATTATAAAAGAAGGAGGGGGGGATTAGATAGAGAAGAAAAGAGAGAATAAGCTAATGAGTAATCTCAAATTGATATTGGTGTTGTGATGTGAAACAAAAGACAAGCACTGCAAACTAACCTGTTTATAATAACACAAGACATCTAGACCCCTGATTGAAATATAATGATGGAAGCCATGCCTGAGATATCATCTAAAGATATGTTAATAATATGAGAATGTTTTCTAGATATTCAAACATTTCCCTTCAACTCCACCTATGGCCCCATAGTGGAAAAGATTTCTAAAAACCGTCTACAGTGATTTGATTGCTTGCAGAGAAGATTTGGAGGCCAACAATGAAGAAAGTGAATGACATGACTTTTAGTCCAGTAAAAAGGGGTAGAGGGAGACTCAAAAGAAGCTTAGAAGAAGTTATTAAAAGGAACCTTTTCATTAATAATATTTATGAAAATTTGGTTTTTGACCTACCTCAATGGTGTCTGTGTGATCCATGTAGCCAAACTCACCTAATGGAATAAAAAATTATGTTGTATTCAAACATTTCCCTTCAAGCTAAAGCTTACAAAGCTTTAGGCTTGATATAATTAAAAAATTAAATGAAAATAAACTAAAGTATAACCAGTGGAAATCAAAAACAACTAGGACTTTGAGACAAGATGTTAGAACTGGTTCAATATAGATGGAAAAACAAAACCACAGATTGTATTTATTCACAAGAATGCCCCCTGATCAAGGTGACCAAGAAACAGACAAAGATGTTAACATTGTTTACAAGGTATTTGAGAGACCCTGGACTCTCCCCAACCTTACAATGATCATCCTCCCTGTTCCTTCTATCCTATCATATTTCCTTCTATGTACAATCTCTTACTAACCACCTCCACTAATTTAGTTAGTTAGGTTCTGACCCCCTACCCCTGTTTTAATTCTTTTAACATATACTTGCTTTATTAATGATTTGCTATCACAAGACTAGAGCATACGGGAGTGGAGACAAGGCCATGCAATGACAAAATCAGAAATGAGGTCTGAATAATTCATGTTGAACTGAATAGTACATAGTGATATATAACATGTTACAAGATACAGAAAAGGAAATAACAATACTCGTAATTATGGAATAATTTCATGGAAATGAAGAATAATACCCTGGACAAAATCCATTTATTGAAGGAATTTCAAATATTATACTCCGAATTACTTTACACTCTATTTACAGCATTTACAACTCAACAAAGGCCAAATTGCATCTGGTATAAAGACAGGGAAGGTGTGAGGCATAGCCAACATAAATCACCACCAAAATGATAATAAGTGGGATATGTCAGAACTTGTATGATTGACGTATGCAAAAGGACAACATGACAGAGACATTCCAACTCTCTTCCCCTCAATTCCATGCTAGCATTGCAAAAGAACCATGAAATAGCCAAAACAAAGACAGAGTAGAGATATACACTACAAAGAACACAAAGAAATGGCCCAAACATGCCAAACCTGACAGAGAGAGAAAACACATCATCTTTGTAATTACAGTAATTAGGTATCTGTGTATTCTATATTAATGATTTCTATTATAAATACATGCTCCGAGTAGTCTAGACCAAACTTTGACCAAGTCAAGAGGAGTCACTCTCAGATCCAAAAAGGTATAGAAGACTTGTTAGAAAATTAAACTATCTAACTGTTACTTGTCCAAACATCTCCTATGAAGTTAGTGTAGTGAGTCAGTTTCTTAACTCTCCTTCTGATGCACATTTGGATGCAGTATTCACATCCTGAAATATGTTGAAGGAGAGCAGGAGAGCTTTAAGAACAGGTCTCTTGTATGAAGACGATCAACATACTCAGGTTTTGGGGTATTCAGATGCAGTTTAGGTAGGATCACCGAGTGATAGGAGGTCTACTTCTGGCTATTTCATCCTTATTAGTGATAATAAGATTTCCTAGAAAAGCAAGAAGCAAAGTGTGGTTGCAAGGTCTAGTACAGAAGCAAAGTATTAAGTCATGACTTTAGCCACTTGTGAATTAATTTGGCTTAAGCAATTGCTCAAAGAATTGAAATTTAAAAAAGTTAGACAAATGACACTTATTTACAATAACTAGGCAGCTCTGCATATTGACTCCAATCTGTTTTCTGATGAGAGGCCTAAACATATTGAGATAGATCATAGACTATCATTTTATTAGAGAGAAGATCTTATCAAGAGATACCACTACTAGCTTTATAAATTCTCGTAATGAACTGGAAAATATATAAGCAAGTCATTAAGAAGTCCTCAAATTAGTTATATATGTGACAAGCTTAGTGCATACGATTTATATGCTCTAGCTTGAGGGGGAGTGGTGGAATCATGAAATTTATAGTAATATTGTAAATAGGAAAATTAGTATCTTTGTAACTACAGTAATTAAGTTATTGTACATTTTGTATTAATGATTCATATTATAAATGCATACTCTGCTATGTAGTCTAGACACACAGATTTATCTTGTCTCTCATTCTTCTTTGTCAACAAAGGACAGCAAGAAAGAATCCCTTCTACCAAATAAATACATAATTTATGGTCCATTGATAGAGTAGTACTAAAAATTGGGGTAAAAGATGATTACAACCCAGGATTGAATTTTTTCTCAAAAAGACTCTTCCATGCAAAGCTAGAACACATAAAGACGATCCCCACTAGTTCAGCACAATTCAAGAGGCACCGATCCTCTTCCCCACTACATATTGGTCCAATACATTTTATGATCCACCAGCCACCTTCACTCTAACCAAATCAATTGGGCCCATTATTAGCAGGCCCATTTTCTATTTACATTATTACCATGATACATGAAATTAGATTTAACATAATTCATAAAATCCAACAACAAAGTTAGGCAACCAAATGATATTAAATGCATAAAACACAAGAAAAAATTAAACTTAATTATTTATTAAATAAAAAGTAGAAAAGGCTACTGCTTGAAGATGATTCTACAAGTAAAAATAACCCAAAAAATACCTCCACCACATCATATCCACAGTGCCTAGCAGCTACATGTGCAATTGTTGTTTTACCAAGACCTGGTGGTCCACACAGGAGAAGTATCTGTAATCATTACAAAATGTCAGTTAACAATTGGATTCAACACTCAATATCCAACAACAGGATTGATAAAACATTTATATATTTCAAATGGCTGCAACTCATGCCATGTATAAACAACAGAAGCATAGTGCAACTGCATGATTAGAAGGATCAGAAGAATAATATTCTGGACAATACATTAATATATTTGTTGTGTTATTAAAATGATTCAAATATTAAAAGTCTAAAAAGTGAAAGTCCATTGACAAATACTCTAGAGAGAGAAAAAGAAAGAAAGCTGCAGCATGTGGCACTTTATGCTCCGAATTATAGAATATATTTGGAGGGAAGGATAAGTATTTTTATCTAGAAACTATCAAATTATCAGAAAACACAAATGAAAAATTCTCAGGTGTAAGCTGAAAGAATAGAGCTGTTTCCAGATTATAAATAATAATGAAGACTTTTATGTTTCAACCAAAAACATGATTATATTTCAAGAAAAAGAAACTGTTTTTTAAAAATAATCAATTAAAAGAAATTGAGTCAATAACATGATTGGTACACACCCAACAATTGTGTGCATGTTTGTGCACGCATGTGTAAAGAAGGCCAAGAACACTACAGAAATAGCAAAATGTGTTAATAATAATAACTCGAATAGATAATCCCAAATACTAATACATATTATAATCCCATCTGGAAAACTGTTAAATTGTTAATTATGCTCACAAATCTGACAAAAATGATATCCAGTCTTTACAAAATTGACACAAGTAATAGAACAATTCTACCAAGTTGACACTATTGCATATTCCCAAAAATGACAAATGCATGTATAGCTCTGTAAGAATGATCATTTGGCCCCAAAGCATATTAACTAGACCACTTTCATGAGGAATATGCAATCAAGCAAATCATATAAATACCTTTTCTTCTGGTGGACTAATATTCCTTGTCTTTGCATCCCATGCATCTTGAATACTCTTTGAACTACCACTCTCATCCATACTTCTAGAATTTGTATACCTTCCCCCACTACTCCATTTGGATCCTCCATTCATCCTTTGAAACTTTGAATTCAAAGATTTCTGATTGTGGACAATAGAAGAATGCCATTTCAAGGCGGTCAAAACGTTATCAGATGTGCTTCGAATTTCAGATCCAAACACAATAGAATCCCATTGTTTCAACCACAAGAGTACCTGTCCTAGACATGAATCAAATCAACCAATCAACACAAGCCAAGCCAAGAAATCCAAAGGATATTTCACAGCTATAAAAGCTTTAATCCATGACTTTCAGCTAGATGCTATGGCAAATATGTACCTCGCGATTTGTTTGTTCATCACTGAGAAGCTCAGTAAACAATTTCGGAGCATACTTATCTACCCAAAGTTGCGTATGGACCATTTGTGTTTCAGGAATATCTAGAACACTTTGGCCTTCAGAGCTCACTTCCAAGGCCTTCAGCATGAAAAGAACATGAATAAGTAATCAAAAACATCACAAGTCAAGCTTGATAACAAATTTTACTTGTCTTCTGAGTAACAACCAACCACAACACAAAAACATGGAAATTTTCATTCAAATTTTAGGCACACAAAACTTGGAAAACACAGTCTTAAGTCCAAACCTTGGCGAAAGCCTCTTGCTCCAACCTTTCTAGTATAACACTAATTGGTTCTGAACTATGCTCTGCCAGCAAACAAAAATCCAAGTCACTCATTTATCCCATTTATATCCATAAGCTCGGTATCAAGAAAATAGAATAAATTAATGTGTGGAAGTGGCATTTTAGAGGAAAGAAATAGAAAAAAAAAATCATTTTTAATTGGATAATTTAAAAATAATAATAATAAATTAGAATAAATTAATATACAGAAAATGTTAACCCCAGCTCTCGGGACTAAGTTCAAGCAATTAAAAATAGTAAAATTCTATTGTGAAAAATAACATTTAATAAACTTTTATATTTTCAATGTAATAAATGTACAGTACTACTTTTGGATACTTAAACTGAGTACTAAGACTAAGTTATCAAAACCCATGTTATACTTCTTGATTAAAAAGCAGAACAGTGATCTTCACTTTTCTTTCCCTCCAAAACCCTTTGGTCCAACATGTCCTGAGAAACTGAAGTTCCGAAAAAGAAAATAATGAATTGGCTTCAAATGTGAAAAAAATGCTACCAGCAGAATATCCTTTGCAATCGAGCTTCGTGACGTGCTCCTCTCCTTGGAACCGATTGAGCTTCGCATAAACCCTGTCACCGTTGGGGGCAGTAACCGGCATACACTCCCCGTCGATCTCAGAGGCGAACCTCGACAGCGTCTTCTCCTTCAAAAATTTCGTTTCATGTTCCACCAGAACCGGTGGAGGAGAGTACCGTAGCCAATCCTCAACCGTAACCCTAACCTTCGCTCTTTCCTCCTCTTCTGAATCGGAACTCGATCGCGATCGCTTGTGGCCGTCGGTTTTGGTTTCCAAAGGAATAGCGAGATCTGATTGTTGTGGGTCGAAGTCGGGGAAGTGAGGATTTGATTCGAGCAATTCGAGTTCTTGGTCTTCGGGGAAGTGAGAATTTGACTCGAGCAATTCGAGTTCTTCGGGGACAGGAATGTCCATGTCCGTATCCATATCCATGTCCAAACGATTAGTGTTCGGTGGTAGTGAGAGTGTGCGTGAGAGATAAAGGTTTCAAATGAAGAGCCTCGGGAGGATTGAAACATGCAGGTTAAATAGCGGCAACTCCACTTGTTTCGCCGGGAAATGGGAGACGTGTGACGACATTGCCAATGATATGGGCTTAGAGGCTTGTGGGCCGTTAATTAAGTAGGGAATGAGATTAACGAAAAGGGAAAAGAAACCAAACTTTTTTTAATTTCTAATTTTCATTTAAAGGAGCCAAAATAAAAATATAAATAAATTACAAATAAAAAGTAATTGATACTTGCCCCGGTTCGCTAAATCTGAGAAGGAAATTAGTGTGCAGGTCTTTTTAGCTAAGATGGGTCATACGGAGGTTGAGGACCTTATTTCTCAAATTCTTTGTTTTGTTTTCTTGCCAATCCATTAAAAAAAAAAATATTATTAATCTATTAATCTTACTATTCATAAATCATATCACAAAGCAATACTAATTTTTTAATAAATAAAAGAAGATAATCAATCATACAATCAATCAAGTCTTATAATGTATTTTATCTATATTTTTTTTTATAAAGTAATTAATTAATCATCCACTTCTTTTTAGATTCAAAATTGAAAATTCTATGTATGTGGTTCAAATAGAACCATAAGTAAAGGCATCCTTTTTGGGGAACTTTTAGTGTATTATTTTTATTATGATTACTTCTAGTAACAATTAACACTTATACTAATCATGTAATACTTAAGCACTAGTTAGAATAATTTAGCATTTTTTTCTTACCGTGAATAAAATAACTAGTCCTAGTCCCTTACGGATGCTTGGGTACCTTATTACCCGTTATTGATAGTTACATTAACCAATTACTTTTTGCCCATGCCTAAGCCTTAGCATATTCAACCATTTTTATGGTACAATCAATTCACAATCAATATAGACAAGTTTTAACCAACATTTAGTCTATCCAGTACATTCAAATATGTCCCTTTTTCAAGAGAACAACTTATCACTATAGACATGGCTACTTTATTTTTTTCTAAATTTTATATACCAACTTATAAATTTCATTAAATTAATCAATATAAATCCAAAAATCATGAAACCACCAAGGTTTTATTTCTTTAAATGCCAATTTTCACAAAAAGAAATGCACACCTAAATCAAAGACTCAAAGAATAACATGAAACTCAATTCCTCTTCGTTATTCACAAAATATCATTTTCAAAAACTAGTTTATTAAGAAAATTCATAACTAATTCATTATAACTCCAAAAATTATGAAATCAATAAAATTGTGTTCTTATAAGTGTCTATTATCATGTAAAAATATTAACACAGTCCATGACCTTACAAATTTTATTTAAAGTCTTTTTTTTTTTTTTTGCAGGTTTCAGGTTGTCATGTTTCATTAAGAGATTCTTAGAAAAATCATATCTTGTTCATTTTAAATTAAAAAACTATGAAATTTATGAGGTTGTTCTTTGTGTATCTACTTTTACAAAAAAAATAACTTTTTAGACCTAAGGCTAGATTACTATGCATAAAAGAAACTATCTCTACAGATCACATGAAATCACTTTTCACATACAATTAGTTAGATGGAAGTGATTACTTCCACCTTGGCCCTTGGAGGAAGCTTATTGGAGTGATTACTTTGGGTGCTAGAAGTACTTTCACCTAATTTTCTCTCAAGATCTCAAATCTAATGGATTATTGTCCAAATATTATTGTACAATTATTCTACTTTGCAAAATTGCAAAAAATAATTATAAAATCCATGCACATAGAACCCAAATTAAGATAATTGAAATTAATGATATAATTAAAATTTTTATGGTATTTACATTTTCTAACTCCATTTTTTCATTAAAAATCTATTAAAAAGATAAGTAAAATATTGACAAAATGTAGATTCATCACCAGGTAAGGGCAAGGCTCGCTTAAGTGAGGATTAGCTCGCTGAAGCGAGAGCGCGCGGGCTTGGAGAGGTATTTAAGGAACCCCAAAACAAAGAAATATTCATTTCTCACTAAACAACCTTCCTCTCTTATTTTGTCTATGTTCTCTCACCTTTTTCCCTTGGAGAAAACCTTCTCAAGGCCAAACATCTTTCCAATTCAAATGGAAATCCCTGTTTAGTGCAGATTTAGGTGAGCTCTTGGAACCTCGTTTTCCAACTCTACTTCTTATTTCTTGGGTTTCTCTTATCTAAAGTTTCTATTTCCTAATGGTGAGGAGATCTGAGCCCTCGAGTGTTATTTCTTTCTTGGAACTCATGTGAAGTCTGATTTAAGGAAACCTAGTTCCAAGTAAAGGGAGCTTGCCTAGACTAGCCTTATTTATTTACTAGACGCTGAGATATTTATATGTATAATTTCGTTTTAGCTGAAAATGAGTTAGTGTATAAATAAACCTTAGGATAGAACCTAGAGCAAGTATGGCTGAGTGGATTGATTGTTGTTGATGGATGTAATGAGCTTGATGTGTGTATGATGAGATTTTCTATTGCTTTGTGACTGGTATGAAATTGTTCATATTTGAGATAGTTGTTGAATTGTTGTAGCATAATGTGCTGAGACTAGTTGATAAATGTTGTGAAATAACATGTTAAAATGCTTACCATATGGCTCAGTTGCATTTGTGTGAAATGTCGCCATACTGGGGCCAAGTCACGTATTTAAAGGGGCATAGGCATGTAAGAGTAGGAAACATGCCTAGTTGAGGGCGTAGGCATGTAATGATTGGGAAATATGCCAAGTTAAGTTGTGCTTTATCAGGGTCCAGGTACCAGAATGGGTCGCTCATACATCGGAAGATTGTAGGTTCCTTCTAGATTTACTAAGGTGGTGATGCAGTTAGAGTTGAGTTGTTGTTGTTTGCATTAAATAAGTTGATAACGAGTTGTATTGCTGTGTTATGTGTTGAGAATTGTTGCAAGAATAAGTTGTACAAATATTTATGTTCGTATTCTGATATATATATATATATATATATATATATATTATATTTGATTTTTATTTCGTAAACTCACCTCGCATATTGTCCGTGTTGAGGTATGTGTTGCAATGATTGTACAGTGGTATAGGTGCTATATCTACTTCTCATGCTAGAAAAATTGTAGCTTTAATTATTTTGTTAGTCTAGGTCTTAGTGACAGGTCTAGACTATTTAGCTACAAATTTCAAGAATGTAATTGTCATTTATAAATTTGTATTTTAAGCTACACGTGGAGCATCTGTTGTAAATATACATGCCTATATAAAATTATTGGACTTGTATGGAAATATCGTTGGGACCTTATTATAATCCTTGAAAGATTAAAGTTTAATTTTTTGGAAGATATTTCCTTATTGCACTATATAGGTATATTATCTTGCAAATAAATTTATACTATAGTAGCGATGAGTGATGTCAATTGTAACACCTAGTATTTTTAAATATTAATTAAAAATTATTTGATATTAAGTGTGATTGGAATAGATTTAGATGGAGTTTAAAATTATTAAAAAAAAGTGAACAGTAAGTCGGTCATGAACAGTTATTCCAACATGAACAGTGATTATGGCGTAAATAGTAAGGCGGTGTAAACAATGATTTTGACGTGAATAGTATCAATTTTTTTTTCTAGATTTTGCCTATGCATAGAGGGCCTTGCATGAAATTTTCATTCTTCACACTTTTCAAAGGTTCTAGAGAGACCAAGGCCATTGATAAATCCATATTTTACTACATTTTTAGTATAGTTTTTGGTAAAGTACCAAATAAACTTGAAAATACCATAAAAATTGCATTAATATTCATAATTGTGTAAATAGTTTAGAATTTTAGATTTTATTCCAATTTTAGACAATTTGACTTAAAAAGACTTAATTTTTGTGCAAAAGCTTGAGCTGAGACTTTGAACTTGATATTGAAGTGGACAAAGTAAAAAAATTAAGCTTAAGGAGCAATAATCAAATGATAAGTGATGGGCGTAACCACTTTGAGTGCATAAAGTTAACACTTTGAAGAAGAAAATCTATGAAGATCAAGTGAGTAGCAACTTTAAGTGTTGAAAGTGAACACTCTAGCAGCAGAAATCCTGAAAAGTCTTGCGCATGGACACTCTGGTCACTGAAAGTAGCCACTCAAGTTGCACATGTACACTCTGCCTACTAAAAGTAGCCATGCACAAGCCTTACTTACACAGAACGCATGCACATGGACACTTTTACTCCTGAATGTGTCCACCAAAAATAATAGAATTTTGAAAATCACTTTTAAGTATCAACTTTGGATGATTTAAGTTCTTACCTCAGCTATAGAAGCTTCTAGAATACCTTTCATGTTATAATTCTCAGAGATTAAAGTGTACAAGTGAAAAAGGCAAGAAAAACATTATAAATAGAAGTTAAGGGTTCAGATTTGAGGACTTTTTTTTTTTATCATTTTGTCATTTTTTCACTTTGTAACTATTTTAACTTCCAAGGGAAGTCAGAAAGAGAGATTATTGGGAGCGACTTTCATGCTTCATTACTAGAGGAACTAGGGTAAAGATTGGGTATTGGAAGATGTTCTTCTACTCTTTGTCTTCTTTTTCTTTTGCTTTTCCTTCTTCCATTGTAATGTTGTTCTAAACATTTTTGGTTAGGGATCTATGGATCTGATTTGATATTGTGATGTAATTTTTGATCTGGACTTTGAGATTTTAATTCAATTAAGTATGTGATTCTGTTCTTAATACAGTTGTGAACTAATCCTTCATTCAATTAAACTTAGAGGAATTTTTATCAATGAAAATTGAGTTTATTTCTCAAATCTGAATCATATGCCTAGGTTATTGAGATCTTAGTAATAAGTATCATAATCTTGTAATCCTATAATTTCCAGAATTTAATGCAATATTTGATTGAATTTCACCTAAGGAATTAGGGAGGTTTAAGTAGATATTAGGATCAATGAGGCAAGGAATTGTCTTTTGGTTAAAGAAGTGAAATTGATTATCAATCAATTAAAATTCTTAAGAGTTCAAAACATTATTACATTGCAATAGAAAATCTAGTGAAGTGATTCCTAACTACTTTTCATATAGCATTCTTAATACAAAATTTGTATTCTATTTTTACAACAAGTTTATTACCTTTTATTGTTTTTATTTCTTACTTTTACATGTTACAAACCTCTCAAATGAATTATTTTGCTAACTAATTGTTAAATTGTGAAGTGGTAATTGAAATAAGATCCTTATGGATGATCCTTGGGACGCATATTAATTTTCAAAATTTTGTTACTTGTTACAACTACTTAGTACACTTGCTAGTTAGTAATTTTACACAAAGAATATTGTATTTTGAATTTGTAACAACCATATACTACTATTTTCTCTCATATTAAACCTATTAAATTTAGACATCTCTTCAAATCACTTATTAATCTATCATTCACATAACATAAATACATCTAGTTCAGGTAATTCACATCTAACAACTCATAGTAGCAAATAATTATTTCATATTCTAGTATATCTATAATACAACACAGACATGTTAGTCTCATACCCCAGTCTATTCTGGATGAATTGCTCTGATACCAAAATTGTAACGTCTTATATTTCTTTTCTTAATATATGATAAATTTTTATAAAAATTTAAATGGTAAAGTAAATTTTCTTTCAAAAACTCTCTAATGAAAAAGAAACAATGAAATAATATAAGGTTCATAGAGTAAAATTTCATTAATTCATAAATACTTTAGAAAAACAAAGATTCTAAAATTTTCATTAGCAATATAAAGAAACAATAGTTTTACAACTGTTTCAAAAGAATGCTATAGAACTGAAAATATCTATTACATAACTCAAAATACTAAGTCCTATAGCAATTCTCATCCATCAATGCACTATGAGCCTGGTACTATTCGTCTTGGTTTCTTGAAAATGTTGTGTAAGGGTGAGTCTCTACCCTACCACTTATATATAACACATATTCATCATAAAACACATCTTATCATGATTAAAGAAAACATTATGGTATTACATATCACAGTGTCTTATAAAGCAAGTTCTCATCTCAATACATAAACACATATTATATTCCATAGATTCACAATTTCTTTTTCTTTTTATCTACTCTTACCACGCCCTGTGGCCATAGTTATTCGATGCCTCTATTATGAGGTCTTACACATCCATGTAAATAGTAGCCAGATGGCCCAATGCAATACGGATACAACACATGCAATAGATAGCCCCTTAGCAAAGGTAACAGTCAAGAGTCAAGTCAGGAAAGGAGTGTGTGTCCATCTGGTGCATTTGTACACAATATTCTGTGCACAACTTCGAATGTCACTTACTATCCTGCATTTCTCCAAGATATCTCATATCGTCTCCATCTTCCACTCCCTAGTGTATCTTTGTAACTATTTACATTATATCATTTTCCATCTCATACTCTTTTGAGTATATTCACATGTTCACATATGCCATTTCTCATGTTCACACATATTTTTCATTATATTTCCACAACTTTTCATCATATACATCAAACCATGGCATATTCACAATACACATCATTTTTATATGAACCACAATATATTCAAACATGAAACATCTATCTCTTTGCATATTTCATATCACAAAATCATAAAATCATAAAATCATATCAACCATCTTCAATAAACCTTAGCATGCACTATTTGAACATAATAACACATTTTCACCATGTATTCATCATAAAATTACATAAATAACCAATTATTCTCACTTTTCACCGATTATCTTTCATACAACAAGGATTATTCCACATATAATCACATATATGTCAAGATCTATAAGAATACAAGTAATAAACATAACAAAATGATAAAGTAGAGTCCCCTTACCTCAAAACAAAGCTTTTACAAAGATTTAATCGAAGATTTAACTCTAGAACATAGTTTTTCCTAAGAACACCATGAAAATGTATAATAAAAAGAAAAAGAAGATAAACAAATGGTAAATCTAACTTCAAACTTAGAGAAACTTACTTGAAATCCTTTAGAATGGACGTATAATCACATATCTGAAGAGAAATATAAGTTTAGGAGGGTTTATATGAGAGAAAATAGTGAGATATAGCTTTAGAACCTTTGAAAACCGTGGATAGGAGTGAAGAAATGAAAATTTCGTGTGAAACCTCCTTTTTATAGAAATTTTTAAAAATTTACTATTTACCGTCGAAAACACTGTTTACCAACTTATTGTTTACGCTGGAAATACTGTGCACATATACTGTACGTGTACATGACCTCGGCCATGATGTCGGGATGATGTCACTGATGACATCATGGGTCATTGTGCATTAGCAGTTTTACTGTTCATTGACACTGTTTATTTTTTTAAAAATCTTTTTAAATATAAATTCTATCTAAATCTATTCCAATTATACTTTAATAAACCTCATTTTATTTAAATCAAAGTGCAAGATGTTACAAGTTTCCTGAGAAATTATTTTCCTAGAGATTTAAAGAAACAGAAGGCTAGAGAGTTCCTTTAGTTGAAACAAGGAAACATGTCTCTAGGTGAATATGCTGCTAAATTTCATGAATTGATGAAATACTAGCCTCATTATCAACATGATGATGGAGAGGAAGATATATGTGCTCAATTTGAGCATGGGCTAAGGCTAGATATTCAAGCTGCCGTTAGTGTATTCCAACTAATAGATTTACCCACTATAGTGAGTAAATGTCGAATATTTGAAGCCAATACTAAGGGTAAGACAATGGATACCAAAATTAGTGGTCCTGTGAGGCAAGACCGAAGGCTTTCAAGATTTTCTAAAGGACCGTACTCTAGTCCAAATCAATCTCAAGTGAAGGGGATTGTATCTCAAGAAGATAGTAGTAATGGTTCTAGTTCTTTCAGAAGGCCACTAAAATGTTTCAAGTGTGGTGGACCTCATATAAAAAGATATTGTCCTCAACTTCCACCAACATGTGACATTTGTGGGAAAATAGGATGCTCTGCAAGTGTCTAATGGTCTGCTTCACAAAAGAGTGGAAGCATGAGTGTGGTACAAAGACCTGAATTTAGAGCAAGCACTAGAACAAAGTCAAATGTGAAAGGCAAAGTTTTTGCTATGAGTGGAGCCAAGGCTTAAAAATTAGATGAGCTTATTAGAGGTAAATGTATCATAAAAGACCAACTTTTAGATGTGTTGTTTGATTCTGGAGCTACTCATTCCTTTATTTTTGTGGATTGTATGAGATGACTAGAATTACGTGTATCTGAATTGTCTTGTGATGTCATTGTAATTACTTCTACGGGTAAGCCCGTAGCAACTTCTTCTGTGTGTTTAGGTTGTCCTATGATGGTACATGGTAGGAGTTTTAGTATAGATTTGATTTGTTTACCTCTTTTCCAACTTGATGTAATTTTGGGAATGTATTGGTTGTCATCCAACCATGTTCTATTGGACTGTAAAAAGAAAGTTTTGATTTTTGGTACTAAAGTATCAGAAAGTGCTAGACTTTTAAGTCTAGATCCATTGGGAAATATAATGAGTGCTAAGGCTTTCATGGTTCTATTTTCAATTGAGATTGAAAAGGAAATGAAGCATAAGTATATCCCAGTGGTGAGAGATTTTTTAGAAGTTTTTCTTGATGATGTTACTGAATTGCCACAAAAAAGAGAGATTGAGTTTACTATTGATCTCATTCTGGGAGCAAATCTTATTTCTGTTGTACCATATAGGATGTCACCAGTGGGGTTGGCTGAGGTAAAGAAACAGGTAGAAGAATTGTTGCAGAAAAGGTTTATAAGGCCAAGTGTGTCATCTTGGGGAGCACCTGTTCTTTTGGTGAAAAAGAAAGATGAGAGCATGAGGATGTGTGTTGATTATAAGCAGTTGAATAAGGTAACAATAAAGAACAAGTATCTTATTCCTCAAATTGATGACTTGATGGATCAGTTACGAAATGCTTCTATATTTTTGAAGATTGATTTGCGATCTGGTTATCATCAGATTAGAGTCAAGAGTGAGGAAATCCCTAAGACAGCGTTTAGAACCCGTTATGGCCACTATAAGTATTTAGTTATGCCATTTGGTGTGACTAATGCTCCTGCAGTATTCATGGACTACATGAATAGAATTTTTCATGAGTTTTTGGATAAATTTGTTGTAGTATTTATAAATGATATTCTGATTTATTCCAAGACTCATGAAGAACATGCAGAATACTTGAGAATTATTTTGCAGATCCTAAGAGAAAGACAATTGTATGCAAAATTCTCTAAGTGTGAATTTTAGCTACCACAAATCTAGCTTTTGGGACATATGGTTTCGAAAGATGGCATTATGGTGGATCCAGTAAAGGTGGAGGCAATGGCTCAATGGCCAAGGCCTACTAATCCAATAGAAATTCACAATTTTTTTGGGACTAGCTGGCTATTATAAGAAATTCATTGAAAATTTTTCTAAAATAGCTGTTGCTTTGATGAAGTTAACAAGAAAGGAAAAGGAGTTTATGTGGAGTGAAGAGTGTGAAGCTAGTTTCCAAAAGCTAAAAGAAAAGTTAACATCTGCCATTGTCTTAGTTTTGCCTAATCCAGAATAGAAGTTTGATGTGTATTGTGATGTGTCTAGGCAAGGGTTTGGTTGTGTCTTAATGCAGGATGGAAGGGTAGTTGCTTATGCTTTGAGGCAGTTGCGTCCTCATGAAGTTAATTATCCTACTCATGACCTAGAATTAGCCGCGGTGGTTTTTGCTCTTAAAATATGGAGACATTATCTATTCAGGGTGAGAGTTGAGGTGTTTAGTGATCACAAGAGTTTAAAGTACTTGTTTGATCAGAAAGAGCTAAATATGAGACAAAGAAGGTGGATGGAATTTCTGAAGGATTATGATTTTACATTGTCTTACCATCCTGGGAAGGAAAATGTGGTTGTTGATGCTTTAGGTAGGAAGTCCTTGCATATGGCAAGTATGATGGTGAAAGAATTAGAGTTGATTGAGAAGTTCTAGGATATGAACTTGGCAATAGAGGTACAACCCCAAAGTCTTTATCTTGGGACTTTGATAATCAACAATAATTTCTTGGTTAGGGTTTGTGATGCCCAACAAGAAGATGTGTTTTTGCAGGAAATGATGAGGCAGAGGGGGTGAAGGAAAGGATTTGGAGTTCCATTATGATGCAAATTGATTGATTAAGTTCAAGAACCATGTGTGTATTCCTTCCAATAATAAGCTTAAGCAGATGATACTTGAGGAAGCTCATAAAAGCATAATGAGTTTTCATCCTAGTGCGACAAAAATGTATCAAGACCTCCATAAGAATTTTTTGTGGAATAGAATGAAGAAGGATGTGGCTGCGTATGTAGCAAAGTGTTTAACTTGTCAAAAGGAGAAGGTAGAACATCAACATTCCTAGGATGTTGCAGCCATTGGAGATTCATGAGTGGAAGTGGAATAGTATTTCTATGGATTTTGTGTCTGGTTTGCTAAGAACAAGAGCAATCATGATACAATTTGGGTGATAGTAGATAGATTGACCAAAATAGCTCATTTTCTTTCCATTAATATGAAGTACAAGTTCGACAAGCTAGCAGATATGTATGTGAGAGAGATAGTCAGATTGCATGAAGTGCCAACTAGTGTTGTGTTAAACAAAGATTCAAGGTTTATATCAAGATTTTGGAAGAGTTTGCAGAAAGCCTTGGGTACTAAGTTAAAACTTAGTTTAACATCATCCACAAACTGATGGTCAGACTGAAAGAATAATACAGTCCTTGAAGGATTTGTTGAGAGCTTGTGTGATGGAACAACAAGAAACTTGGGAGGAATGTCTACCATTGGTGGAATTCACATATAATAACAGTTATCATGCAAGCATTGGAATGGCTCCATTTGAGGCTCTGTATGGAAGAAAGTGTAAAATCCCTTTGTGTTGGTATGAAACTAGAGAGGCAATCCTATATGCGCCAGATATGGTTCAGAAGCAACATGAGCAAATCAAATTGATCAGAGAAAAGATAAAAATAGCACAAGTTAGGCAAAAGAGTTATTATGATAAGAGGAGAAAACCTTTGGAGTTTCAGGTGTGTGATCATGTGTTTTTGAAAGTTTCACCTGTGACTGGAGTTGGAAGAGCTCTAAAATCCAAGAAGTTATCTCCTAAGTTTATTGAGCCATTTGAAGTGCTAAGTAAAGTTGGTCCTGTTGCTTATGAAATTGCTTTGCCTCCAAACCTTTCAAACTTGAATCCTGTATTTCATGTATCTCAGCTTAGAAAGTATATTCCTGACCCTACTCATGTGATAAAACTTGATCATGTTTAAGTGAGAGAGAATTTGTCATATGATATACAACAGGTGAAAATTGTTAATCACCGTGTTAAGAAAATAAAGGGTAAGGATATTTCACTAGTTAAAGTAATATGGAATACTAGTGACTAGGGATATGCCACGTGGGAAACCGAGAATAAAATGAGAGAATTATATCCTGATCTTTTTGTAACTTAACAAATTTCAAAGAGGAAATTCCTTAAATGAGGGGAGAATTGTAACATTCTGTATTTTGATTTAAATAAAATGAGATTTATTAAAGTATAATTAGAATAGATTTGAATAGAATTTATATTTAAAAAAATTTAAAAAATAAATTAAAAAAATGAATATTGTCATATGAATAGTGTCAATGAATAGTAAAATTGCATATGAACAGTAAAATCACGTATGTATAGTAACTGCTGATGTCATCAGTGACATCATCTTGACGTCATGGCTGACGTTATACAATCCATGTACCATACGTGTGAACAATATTTTCAGTGTGAATAGTGCCTGCGAACAGTGTTTCTAGAGTGAACAGTAAGGCGGTGGACAATGTTTCCAGTGGTGAACAGTAAATTTAAAAACTTTTCTATAAAAAGGGGGTTTCACATGAAATTTTCATTTCTTCACTCTTATCCAAGGTTCTCAAAGGTTCTAAGGCTATATCTCACCATTTTCTCTCATACTAAACCCTTATAAACTGAGATTTCTCTTCAGATCTGTGATTATACATCCGTTCTAAAGGATTTCAAGTAAGTTTCTCTAAGTTTGAAGTTAGATTTACCATTTGTTTCTCTTCTTCTTGTTTTTCTTATAGATGTTCATGGTGTTCTTAGGAAAAACTATGTTCTAGAGTTAAATTTTTGGTTAAATCTTTGTATAAGCTCTGTTTTGAGGTAAGGGGGCTCTACTTTATCATTTTGTTATGTTTATTACTTGTATTCTCATAGATCTTGTCATATATGTGATTATATGTGGAATAATCCTTGTTTTATGAAAGATAATCAGTGAAAAGTGAGAATAATTGGTTGTTTATATGATTTTATGATGAATACATGGTGAAAATGTGTTATTATGTTCAAATAGTGCATGATAAGGTATATTAAGGATGTTTGATATGCTTTTATGATTTTGTGATATGAAATATACAAAAAGATGGATGCTTCATGTTTGAATATATTGTGGTTTATGTAAAAATGATTTGTATTGTGAATATGCCATGGTTTATTGTATATGATGAAAAGTATATGGAAATATAATGAAAAATATGTGTGAACATGAGAAATGGCATATGTGAATGATGAATCCAAATTTTTGCTAATATTTTAGTGTAATTCTAACCCATTTTAGCATTTGCGAGATTTCTACTTAGAAATTAAGAATTTAATCTTGTTTTTGTAGGAATAATCTGAGTAAGGTTCATAAAAATGGAAAATCAATGAAAAGGAAGAAGAAGAGTAGCAATTCTGGAATCATAGCACAAGAATTATGGAATGCAAACTAGGCGTGATCACTATTACTAGTGCAAGTGATCACTCAAGGCATCAAAGAGGAATACACACTGGGCATTAACACTCTTGCTGGTGAAAGTGAGTGTTCCAGAGAAGCCTCAGACATAGCGAGCTCTGCGTTACCACTTTTGCCAGTGAAAGTGGATGTTCCAGAGAAGACTAAAATTCAGCAAGCTCTGCATAACCACTTTTACCAGTGAAAGTGGATGTTCCAGAGAGATCTCAGCTTGGCAAGTTGTGCGTGGTCACTTTTACTAATAAAAGTGAACACGCACAACCACTAGACCTCTTGCGTTGCAACTCTTATCATCGAAAGTGATAGTTCTAGTTTCCAGAAACTATATAAGCCTCTGCGTGGTCACTCTTATGAAGCAAAGTGACAACTCCCAGAGTCAGAAATTCTATAAATTACAGAAAAAGCTTGGATTTTGGGATCCTTTGTTCATTTTTCATTTTCACTTAGTTCTTGGGTGTGGGGAGAGTCTGAAAGAGAGAGTAGGGACGAACACTGAGCTTCAACCTAGAGGAATTGGATTAAAGATTTGTTAAAGATGCTTCTTCTGCGTTCTTCCTCTTATTCTCTTTCTTTTTCTTTCTCTGCTGCAATGGCTGTGTAATTTCTTCATAGTTAGGGATTGTAGATCCAAAACGAACATGTTGAATTGATTCTAGATTTGGATTTCAAGTTTTGGAATGGATTGAGTGGTTGATTTTGCACTTTACGTAGTAATTGAATGAAAATTTGATTAACTAATTTCAGAGGAACTCTTGTTAATGGAAATTGAATTTGTTCTTATGATTTGAACTAATCACCAAGATTATAGCTTTCTTAGGGATAAGAGAACTTGATCTTGCAATCCTCTGGTTTCTCACACTTAAAGCAACATTGAATTGAATCAGATCTAAGGAATTAGAGTGATTTAATTGAATGTTAGGTTCACTAAGTTAAGAAATTAACCTCTGAATAATACAACGTAAAACTGATTGTCATTCTTTCCAATTACTTGTATGTTCAAAACTTTATTGATTCAATAATTGAGTTTTGGTGAAGCAATTCCTTAGCTATGGTTTCTACCTCTGTTTTCTCACATTTGCTTGTTCATTGTTCTGTTTTTCTTCTGATTTCAATATTTGTCAATTCTAATTCCAAACACTCTTTGAAATTCGTGAAGCTCAACTAATTGTGGCCTTGTGAAGTGGTAATTGAATACTTTTATTCCCTGAGATCGATACTTGAGACTCTAACACAGTTCTATCATTTTTATAACTTGCTACATCAACACTAGTACACTTGCTAGTCAAATTAACTTCTCTTGTGAAGTGTGACAATGAACATGTGAATATACTTGAAAGAGTATGAGATGAAAAAGGATATGATGTAAATAGTTATAGAGATACATTGAAGGAGTAGAAGATAGAGACGATATGGGATATCATGGGGAAAAGCAAGATGGTGAGTGACATTCAGGATTGTGCACGAAATATTGTGTACGAATGCACCACATGGTCACACACTTATTTCCCAACTTGACTCCTAACTATTACCTTTACTAAGGGGCTGTCTATTGCATGCGTTGTATCCGTATTGCATTGGGCCATCCGATGACTATTTACATGGATGTGTAAGACTTCGAGATAGTGGCATCGGATAATTGTTGCCACAGGGCACGGTAAGTGTGGTAAAAGAAAAAGAAATTGTGAATTTGTATATGTGTTTATGTGTTGAGATGAGAACTTACTTTATATGATACTGTTATGTGTAATACCATGATGTTTTCTTTAATCGTGATAAGATATGTTTTATGATGAATATATGTTATGTGTGAGTGATAATATAGAGACTCACCCTTACGCAACAATTTTAAGAAACCAGGACGAGTAGTACCAGGCTCACAGTGCATGGATAGATGAGAACTGCTATAGGGCTTAGTTATTTTGAGTTATGTAATGGATATTTTCAATTCTATAGCATTATTTTGAAACAACTGCAAAACTACTATTTCTTTTTGTTGCTGAGAATCTTTGTTTTTTTTTTCCAAAGTACTTATGAATTAATAAAATTTTACTCTATGAACCTTAGATCATTTCATTATTTCTTTCTCATTAGAGAGTTTTTGAAAAAAAATTTACTTTACCATTTAAATTTTTATGAAAATTTATCATATATTGAGGAAAGAAATATAAGACGTTGCACTTCATGTTTGAATATATTGTGGTTCATGTAAAAAAAATGATGTGTATTATGAATATGCCATGGTTTGATGATATAATGAAAAGTATGTGGAAATGTAATGAAAAATATATGTAAACATGAGAAATGGAATATGTGAACATGGGAATATACTAGAAAAGAGTACGAGATGAAAATGGAAATGATGTAAATAGTTACATAGATATACTGAGGGGTGGAAGATGAAGACGATATGGAATATCTTAGAGAAATACATGATGGTGAGTGACATTCAGGGTTATGCATGGAATATTGTGTATGCATGCACCACATGGCCGCGAACTCGTTTCTCAACTTGACTCCTTACCACATTACCTTTGCAAAAGGGCTGTCTATTGCATGCATTGTATCCATATTATATTAGGCCATCCAACAACTATTTACATAGATGTGTAAGACCTTGGGATAAAGGCATCAAATAACTGTGGCGACAGGGCGCGGTGAGTGCGGATAATAAAAAAAATTGTGAATTTATGAAATATAATATGTGTTTATGTGTTGAGATGATAACTTGTGAGACGTCCTTATTCCCAATATTTCAATCTCCATTATCTTATACTTCTTATAAAATGCCCAAGTTCTTTTTTCTTTATAACGTATATAAGAGTAAATTATGTCTAAAGCATCAACTAATATTTTTACACAAAAGCATTAATATCATATAATGACATTATATTAAAGTGCTCAATAGGTTACAAACCTTCTAAGTTTCTTCTTGCCATTCAATTAATTACATTATAAAAGAAATGAAGATCTATGTAGTGATCCTTAAACACACTTCACTACACATATAAGCTACTCCCTAGACATCTCGTCCCCTACTCCTCTAGCCCACATGAAGGAAAGTTATTTTGCACCCATAACATTGTTAAAGATACAAAACAAAGAAAACAGGTGAGTACAAACATTCATAAACAATAATACAAGGCAATACATATGCTTAAATGAACAAAACATCATTCAGGCATCAATAATATCAAGTATCCCCATACCTGTGCTTAAGTGAACAAAACAATATTCAAGCATCAAACCACAATCATTCAATATCTTTTGTTTGTGAATTCTCTATGGAGTAATTAATTAATTATCTAACATTTTAATTTCAAGTTGAGATTGGAGTTCTGTGTCTACAATTCGGCTAGTGTTATAGGTAAATCTTTTCCCTTTACCAAAGATAGAATATAAGTGCACAATTCTCATTTTATGATCACTACCAACAACCCACACTCAAACCAATCTTGGTATGTGCTAGTGTCTGTCAGGATAGGCTAGCAAAGTTCCCATTGCCTACGACACAAGTTAGCTAGACTTAGTCCCCTATAAGTCTTGGGCACTCTTCTATCCCCTATGGTAAGACCAACACTAGTTGCTCCTCGCTTGTATCGTGGTGTATTCAACCTCTTTCACAATCATAAACACAAATAATATCATAGCCATTAATTGTCCAACAGGTACATTATAACATCTCTATTTCAAGAGAACAATCAATTACATGGACATGGATAACAATCAAAATTTTTCAGATTTCATGAACTAACTTGTAAAATTCATAACTAATTCGATACAAGTTCAAACATCATGAAATCACCAAGGTTTTCTTCCTTCAAATGTCTACTATAACAGAAAATTATAGTCAAAATACAAAAGCTTCCAAAGAATAAATCAAGGCTCGATTTACCTTTGCTGTTCTCAGATCATTTCAGTAAACAACCAACATATTGAAAATTTTGTTATAAATTTGATTATTATCCAAAACACATGAGAATAGTGAGATTATTCTCCTTAACATGTATATTTCCATCTAAAAATACATCCAAAATCAAACAATTCCCAGACATTAATTCGTACTTTAATTTCTCAGTACAAGTCACAAAATTGCACAATTTAACAACATATTGGAAAAATTCATCATCAAAACTCATGAAATTAGTGGCATTCTTTCACTTTGGTTATCTAGTTTTATAGAAAAGTATAATTAAAAATTTATAGCTTCTAGATTCTAAAATAAGTCCTAAACATTTTCTATCACTCGCAATAATATACTTCTCAGAATCAATCAAATAGAAAAGTCATAACTATTTTATTTTAAGTCCAAAATTCATCAAACTAGTGAGGATATTTCCCTTATAGTCTCTATTTTCATACAACAATAATAATAAAATAACGCCACTCATACATATTAAAACAAAAATAGGTTTCTCAGTAGCATGCACAAAATGTTACTATCCTACAACAACATATTGAGAATATTTTCCTTATGAAGTTTAATTTTGTAAAAATATATAAAGAAAATAATATCATGCATGAAATTTAAGAAGAATAGAATTTATTGTAAGCTATTCTCAAGAAATTATTCACACACATCATAATATTCAAAAATTCATATCTATTTTGTTTCAAATCCAAATCAAATGAAACCAGTGAGTAAAGTTCCATTAATAAGTTTATTTCTATACAAAAATAGAGATAAAATAACACCACACAAAGATATTACAATGACATTGAATCAAGGTACACTGCTCCCAGAATACTATTTTCACGTAGCAGAAACTTAGAAAAATCATAAATAATTCAATTTAAATCTAAAAAAGTAAAACTAGTGGGAAAAGTTTCAAACTTTAACCATCCACATGAATAAAATACTAACAAAAATTTTTCCAAAGGTTTTCTCATATGTTACATTATTTACAGTTTAGCCTTTTACTTTATCTTAATTGGAAAAAGGTCCTTTTCTCAATTTTTGGTAATTCTTAGGTAGTTCAAAACGATTCTAATGAGTTTATGGGTCTTGAATCATGTCTCCATAAATTCTAAAATATTCTCTTGGTTCTACCACACATGTGGTTAAGTGTCTTGCACTTTTAAGGTATATTTTGGTCCAAAATCCTAGTCCATCATCATGTCATGGTTCCAAATATGTTCAAGGTTCCATAGGTCCTCCTCATAGTCATTTTCTAATTTTAGTCCATTTCTTATTAAAGTTTCATATGAAAATCTTCAATAATGTCCCAAAAATACTTTTTAACTCCATTATAATCCAAACCAAAGAGAAAATCATATATCTTACTTGATTATCCTCAAATCAAATCACACAACATAGATCAAAGAGAAAAATTTCAGAATACACACTTAGAAACAAATTTTATAGAAAACCCATAGTTATTTCATGACAGAAAATATGCAATTTCGTAGAAAATTTCCAAAGTCTATCTAATCAATTCCAAAGCATAAACCTATATGAATATATCATGGATTCATGAAAATAACACATAGCAAACAAAATCATTAACAAAATTCTATTAAAGTATTATTTTACAGTTAATTTTGATTTTTCTGCAAAACTTCCTGGTTTTTGCTTTTTTAGTAGTTTTCTTGTGTATTCTTTTTTCAATCAATTTTTCTTTCATATGTATACTAAGGCCACAAAATTTCCATCATATAAAAAGGATTAAAGGCTCCCCTTTGACTCAAATTTATTTAGCAAAGTATTGTCACGACCCCTTTTTATAAAGGACCGAGAACATTATTTCTACACCACATACTTATTTAAAAATAGGTAAATAATAGAGAATATAAGTATAAAAATTCACTTCTCATTCAAAGTAAAAATGAAGTTCCTTACAACAAATATCCAACAGATCAACATAATATTACATTTAGTTTATAATATTCAAAATACCAAAAAAAATTATAATACGTGACTCCCTCGACATGAGGTCTCATATATAAAGAAAAAGGACTTTGATGCATTATTACTCAACTCCAGCTTCTAACTTTTCTTCACTGGCCCCTCGGCTGTGAAGTAGATGCAACACTGCTACATCCGCTCACGTACCACCGTACGATCATCGCGATACACACGCACACAACGACATAGAAAGAAATGCAAGGGTGAGCTTACCAAACATAAAATAAAATTATATATATATAGAGCAAAATATTTCTCACAAAGAATAACCCCATGCATTTCCAGCCCATCTAATGCACGGCATGAAAACGGTTTCCAATGGTTTCACGACCTAATTAATCCGGAAGGAACCGAGCGGTCAGGAGCGACCCATTCAGATCTGGATCCAGACAAAGACAAAGACAATGACTCGGCATGAACTTACCGTTACATGTCTACCCACCTAAACATGTAACTCGGCTCTATAATGATGCAAAACATATATCTCAGCATGATGCACACCACCAAAATTATTTTAACAGCTCAACTACGGCAAGTTTATAATAGATCGACCAAAATCTCGGCATTTTAAACTAATTACAACGATTCTGACTTAGAAAATAGCTTTTATTCAATAGATCTAACAAAATCATATCAAAATATCTTGAAATAGCATATTAAACTGTTCAAAACATAGTTCATAGGTTAAAGTAAACTCCCCTTACCTCAGAAAGATGATTCACACTAGATCTACCGAATATTACTTGATTATAACAAAAATTCACCGAAGATTCAGCTTTAGAACGGAGTTTCTCCTAAGAACACCATGAATTTCTATAAGAAAGAGAAGGAGAAGAGAAACGAACGGTAAATCTAGCTTCAAACTTAAAGAAACTTACTTCCAATACTTCAGAATAGATGTAGAATCTCAGATCTGGCGAGAAATCTAAGTTTAGGAAGGTTTAGTATGAGAGAAATGGTGGTTTTCGGCCTTAAAACCTTTGAAAACCTTGGATAGAGGTGAAGAAATGAAAATTTCGTGTGAAGCCCCCTTTTTATAGAAAATTTTCGAAATTTACTGTTCACGCCGAAATTCTTATTCCTTCTTGGGAAAACACTGTTCACCACCTTACTGTTCATGCCGGAAAATACTGTTCAGGGTACTATTCATGCCGGAAAACACTGTACACGCATTGTACATACGCGGTTATCACTGTTCATACGCGGTTTGTACTGTACACTGTGACGTCACCGATGACGTCAGTTGTCACTGTACATACGCGGTTTGTACTGTTCATACACGGTTTGTACGCGGTTTGCACTGTTCATTGCACTGTTCATACGCGGTTGCACTGTTCATTGTACTGTACATACGCGGTTGCACTGTTCATTGCACTGTTCATACGCGGTTGCACTGTTCATTGCACTGTTCATTACACTGTTCATACGGTACTGTTCACTTTTTTTTTTTTTTTTTATAATAATAATTTCAAACTCCATCTAAATATATTCCAATATCAAATAATCCTTCAATTAACATTGAACAAGTATAAAATATTATAGATTACTCAATAATAAATTAGAAGCCTGACAATTCTCCCCCCGAAAATAAATTTTCGTCCTCGAAAATTTCATTCCCCAAAGAAAAGATGAGGGTACAACTCTCTCATTCTTTCTTCTAACTCCCATGTGGCATCACCAGTTATTTGGTCCCAAACAACCTTTACTAACCGAATAGACTTACCTCTAAGTTTCTTAACTCTAGTTTCCTCGATACGAGCAGCTGGGACCTCCACAGACAAGTCATCTCGTAACTCCACAACATTAGGCTCAATTACATGAGACAAATCTGGAACATACTTCTTTAACTGCGACACATGGAAAACATTATGTATTCCAGACAACTGAGGTGGTAACGCTAATTCATAGGCTACTGGTCCTCGACGATGTAATATCTGATACGGTCCTATGAACTTAGGTGTTAACTTCTTTGCTCTTAAGGCTCGCCCCACACCTGTAGTGCGTGATACTCTTAAGAATACATGATCACCAACCTCAAATTCTAGGGATCTTCTGCGTCGGTCAGCATAAGATTTCTGTCGACTTTGGGTAGCTCTTAGTTTTTCTCTAATAAGTTCAACTTTCTCCTTAGTCTCTTGCAGCATTTCAGGTCCAACCATCAAATGTACTCCATCTTGGAACCAACAGATAGGGGTTCTACACCTTCTACCATACAGAGCTTCAAATGGTGCCATATCTATACTCGAATGATAGCTATTATTATAAGTGAATTCTACCAAAGGAAGCATATCCTCCCAATTACTCCTCTCGTTCTACAATGCAAGTCCGCAATAAGTCTTCTAAGGTTTGAATAGTACGCTCGGATTGACCATCTGTTTGCGGATGGTATGCGTAACTCAACCTCAACTGTGTGCCCATAGATTCTTGGAAACTCTGCCAAAACTGGGAAGTGAATCGAGGATCCCTATCAGAGATAATACTAGAAGGTACTCCATGCAACCTGACAATCTCTCTAATGTACAATTCTGCTAATTTCTCCAAGCTAAAGGTCATGTTAATTGGCAAGAAATGTGCACTCTTGGTTAGCCTATCAACTATGACCCACACTGCATCATGATTCCTAACTGTTCTAGGTAGATGGGACACAAAGTCCATAGTCACATGGTCCCACTTCCACTCTGGAATTTCCATCGTTTGTAACTCTCCTGGAGGGCTTTGGTGCTCCGCTTTTGCCTTTTGACAAGTCAAGCAGGCTTTAACAAACTCAGCTATCTCTCGCTTCATGCCTGGCCACCAAAACATCTACTTTAAATCTTGATACATCTTGGTAACACCAGGATGAATGTTGAGACTACCCTTATGTCCTTCTTCTAGAGTTGCTTTCTTTAATTCAGTATCTCTAGGGACACAAACTCGACCTTGACATCTGAGAATACCATCAACACCTTTACTGAAACCCTTTGTCTTATCTGTCCCTAAGAGAAATACAATCCGACATAACATTGGATCCCACAATTGTTTATCTTTAATTTCCTGTAAGAAATTATTAGTCACCACAATTCGGCTACAACTAATCTTTTCGGGTGATAAGTCCACATGTATGTTCAGGTCTCGGAATTGTTCTACCAAAAGGGTTTCACTGACTCTTAGGGAGAATGCCTGAACCACATTCCTACTTAATGCATCGGCCACCACGTTAGCTTTTCCTGGATGGTATTGGAGCTGAAAATCATAATCCTTAAGGAATTCCACCCAACGTCTCTGCCTCATATTTAACTCTCGCTGATCAAATAAATACTTCAGACTCTTATGATCACTATATACATCGAACTGAGCTCCATAAAGATAGTGTCGCCACACCTTCAGAGCAAAGACTACAGCAGCTAACTCAAGGTCATGAATCGGGTAATTTCGCTCATGAGTTCGTAATTGACGAGATGCATAAGCTACCACTCTCTTATCTTGCATCAACACACATCCCAATCCCTGATGAGAAGCATCACAGTACACCTCAAACGGTCAACTAGTATCAGGGAGAATCAACACCGGCGAAGAAGTTAGTCTCTGTTTTAACTCATTAAAGCTTTGCTCACATTCCTCGATCCACACAAAGGGTTGATCACGGCGAGTTAACCGTGTTAATGGTGCAGCTATCTTCGCGAATCTCTCTATAAATCTCCGGTAGTAACCTGCTAGGCCCACAAAACTACGAATCTCTCGAGGCTGTCTTCGGCCTTTCCCACCGCAACACCGCTTCAACTTTGGAAGGATCAACTGCAATTCCTTTAGCTGAAATAACATGACCAAGGAACTTCACTTCCTCTAGCCAAAACTCACACTTAGACAGTTTAGCATACAAGCTGTTTTTCCCTTAAAACATTAAGTACAGTTCTCAAATGCTCTTCATGTTCCTCGACGAACTAGAATAAATTAAAATATCATCAATAAAGACTACCACAAATCGATCCGAGAAAAGGTCTAAAGATCCGATTCATGTAGTCCATAAACACAAATGGAGCATTTGTAACTCCAAAAGGCATCACTATATACTCATAATGACCATATCTAGTGCGAAAAGCAGTCTTAGGAATATCTTCATCCTTCACTCGGATCGATGGTACCGGACTTCAAATCAATTTTAGAGAATACCTTAGCACCTCTCACTGGTCCATCAAATCATCGATTCGCGGCAATGGGTACTTGTTCTTAATTGTCAACTTATTCAACTTGCGATAATCCACACATAATCTAGAACTTCCGTCTTTCTTTTTCACCAAGAGAATCGGGCTCCCAAGGCGATACACTTGGTCTAATCATCTGTTTACGCATTAGATCCTCGATCTGCTCCTTAAGCTCAATTAACTCTTTTGGCGCCATTCTATACGGTACTACGGACATCGGCTCGGCTCCGGGAATCAAATCTATAGCAAACTCTACCTCTCTACGTGGAGATATTCCAGGAATATCCTGCGGGAAAATCTCGGGGAATTCTCGTACTCATCGGTATTGGTGAAGGCTTTGCTCCACTTCTGCATTCATAACTCCCAACAAAACAAAACAAGATACTCCCTCAGCTAAGGATGTTTCTACTTGGCGAGTAGAAATCAATTCTACACAATCTTGCTGCTCAGGAAAGATTAAACACCTCCGGCCACAATCAATTAGCACACGATTGGCAGTTAGCCAATCCATACCCAAGATTACATCTAACCCTGACATCGGGATACAAATAAGATTTACTTTGTATCTTCGTCCCTCAATTGCTATGGGACACCTAACACAAACCGTCGAAGTCTTAATTGAACTTAAAGTAGGTGTCGATACTACTAAGTCACATCCTAGATCGCCCACCGGTAATCCTAAGTTTCTCACACAATTGTCCGCAATAAAAGAGTGTGTGGCTCCAGAATCAAACAACACAGAGAGAAGTACTTGCCACAGCCTCCATGGCGTGAGCCATTTGGTTCACGTCAACAGGAGGAGGAGGGTTTGCAACAGATTTTCTCGGTCTAGCCATCCTAATATATAGACTAGCTTAAATTACTAACGTTTAACATATTCAGCAATACCACCACATAGCTATATTCACAGATTCAGCTTACAGTGATATATTCATATTTAGTATATCATAAAAATTTAATCAATTTAGTACTCAGCATAACAACATATCAACATTCACATAGCATAGCAAACACACTCATTTCAGCAATCATTTACAGCTTAGCTTAACAGTCTCTTATTCACACAGTACGACTCACCTATAGCTCACCCAAGTATCATATACCAAGTTTCCTACATCAATCATGTCTGAGAACTGAGGTGATCAAGCTCGTTCCCTCACAACTTGATGAATAGAAATTATGATATATGATTCACAGCTAAAACTTATATGTCTAATATGCACAACTGACGCCTAACAACCTCACCCCGTAGGTTCACCTAGACCATGCTCTGATACCACTAAAAATGTCACGACCCCTTTTTATAAAGGACCGAGAACATTATTTCTACACCACATACTTATTTAAAAATAGGTAAATAATAGAGAATATAAGTATAAAAATTCACTTCTCATTCAAAGTAAAAATGAAGTTCCTTACAACAAATATCCAACAGATCAACATAATATTACATTTAGTTTATAATATTCAAAATACCAAAAAAAATTATAATACGTGACTCCTCGACATGAGGTCTCATATATAAAGAAAAAGGACTTTGATGCATTATTACTCAACTCCAGCTTCTAACTTTTCTTCACTGGCCCCTCGGCTGTGAAGTAGATGCAACACTGCTACATCTGCTCACGTACCACCGTACGATCATCGCGATACACACGCACACAACGACATAGAAAGAAATGCAAGGGTGAGCTTACCAAACATAAAATAAAATTATATATATATAGAGCAAAATATTTCTCACAAAGAATAACCCCATGCATTTCCAGCCCATCTAATGCACGACATGAAAACGGTTTCCAAGCGGTTTCACGGCCTAATTAATCCGAGAAGGAACCGAGCGGTCAGGAGCGACCCATTCCGTATACGGATCCAGACAAAGACAAAGACAATGACTCGGCATGAACTTACCGTTACATGTCTACCCACCTAAACATGTAACTCGGCTCTATAATGATGCAAAACATATATCTCAGCATGATGCACACCACCAAAATTATTTTAACAAATTTCAACTACGGCAAGTTTATAATAGATCAGCCAAAATCTCAGCATTTTAAACTAATTACAACGATTCTGACTTAGAAAATAGCTTTTATTCAATAGATCTAACAAAATCATATCAAAATATCTTGAAATAGCATATTAAACCGTTCAAAACATAGTTCATAGGTTAAAGTAAACTCCCTTACCTCGTAAAGATGATTCACACTAGATCTACCGAATATTACTTGATTATAACAAAAATTCACCGAAGATTCAGCTTTAGAACGGAGTTTCTCCTAAGAACACCATGAATTTCTATAAGAAAGAGAAGGAGAAGAGAAACGAACGGTAAATCTAGCTTCAAACTTAAAGAAACTTACTTCCAATACTTCAGAATAGATGTAGAATCTCAGATCTGGCGAGAAATCTAAGTTTAGGAAGGTTTAGTATGAGAGAAATGGTGGTTTTCGGCCTTAAAACCTTTGAAAACCTTGGATAGAGGTGAAGAAATGAAAATTTCGTGTGAAGCCCCCTTTTTATAGAAAATTTTCGAAATTTACTGTTCACGCCGAAATTTACTGTTCACTACCGGAAAACACTGTTCACCACCTTACTGTTCATGCCGGAAAATACTGTTCAGGGTACTATTCATGCCGGAAAACACTGTACACGCATTGTACATACGCGGTTATCACTGTTCATACGCGGTTTGTACTGTACACTGTGACGTCACCGATGACGTCAGTTGTCACTGTACATACGCGGTTTGTACTGTTCATACACGGTTTGTACGCGGTTTGCACTGTTCATTGCACTGTTCATACGCGGTTGCACTGTTCATTGTACTGTACATACGCGGTTGCACTGTTCATTACTGCTTGTTCATACGCGGTTGCACTGCTTCATTGCATTACCTTCATTACACTCGTTCATACGATGCATGTTCACTTTTTTTTTTTTTTTTTTTATAATAATAATTTCAAACTCCATCTAAATATATTCCAATATCAAATAATCCTTCAATTAACATTGAACAAGTATAAAATATTATAGATTACTCAATAATAAATTAGAAGCCTGACAAGTATTCCCTTAATTTATGAAATAGTACTCCCCTTATTTGATTTTTGGTTGATCTTAACTTGATCTTTGGGAAGTCCTCTTCTCTTACTCTTTTTCTCCTCTTGAAAGTGATCTTTCACCTCCTTTGGACTCCTCTTCCACGTGATCAAGGTCTCCATCAAGAAAGTTGATTTCTTTGTGGATTTTGTGGATTTTATTGTCTACTTTAGGACTTTTATGGTAAGTTGATGGATAATTCAACTTGGTGGGGGTTGAAGAGATGAATGTGAGACTGATTGTAGAAGTGTTTGGAGGTTGCTAAAAGTTTCTAAGTTTGGAAACTCTTTCTCTCTTGCATGGTTGCTCCATTTCTTATGTGAAATGACACTTTACTTTGAATGGTTTCTAAAATTTTGTCTTGGCTGCATGGTTGTGGGTGGCTTGTGACTAAATAGAAGAGTCTTGGACAAGTATTTTCGCTTTACAAGGTGGCCTCCTTATTGATGACTCATATTTTGTTCTCACATTTTTAGTCTTATTTCATCCTTTAAATGTCTTTTCATTCCCTTATTTCTTCCATTAGTGTGTTTTTGCATTTCTCACATTAATTAGGAACTTTTGTAAATAGTCATTTTTTTTAGTTTCATGTTTTCTATTTTGACCTTTGTTCACTAATCTAGTCATAACATTTTCTGTAGATATTGATGATGGTCGATTTGTTGAGTTGTTTAAAAGATTTGTCGTAAATCCTTATCAAAATTTAAACAAATTAATGTAGTACTAGGGTTACCCTAGATTGTCTCCCGTGAACATTGGCTATTAATCTTCATTAAACATGTTGAAGGCATTAATTGAACAAACAATTAAAATGGGGGGTTTTGTGGTTTCAAATCAATATAAAGAACAATGAGCAAACAAGTTTAATTAATTCAAACAATAGAAAACAGCAATCCTTAGTTCATCCACAAAGATTCTATCCTCATTCCACTCAAGATTTAACATTCATCATTTCTCTCATGAATTAGGTTAATTTAACAAGCAAAAATTAACCTTATTATCCTAATGAAATTACGCAATTTGCTAGGCTCTAATCTCTCATCCCAAAGTTACGCAACCTTAGAATTAAACCTAGGATAAAGCAATCCCTAGTTTAGAATCTCCTTAAAACGAAATTAGGGTTAATTGAACAATACCCCCCTCATTCACCATTAATTCAATTCAAGAGACAAGGAAGAAGTAATTCATTAGAAGAAAGAAATTATATTATCATTAAAATCAAGGAACTCAAGAACCATGCAAATATACTAAGGATTACACAAAATTTAGCTCTCCATGGAAATAAGGGTCAAAAACGCAGTTGGGAAATGCAGAAAACTCATTAACATTAATGTAAAAGCAAGAGAAATGAGAATCCAAACCCTAGGTTGAACCCTTGGCTGTCACCCAAGGTTGCCCTAAGCTCTGAAAAATATCCTAAATTGAGTAAAGAAGAGAAAAGGTTCAAAAAGTGTAAGAACTCCCTGCCCTAATTTGGTAAAAATCTATTTATACTAAAGCTGGCGCCGCCCAAAGTAGTTACTTTCATTCTTTTATAGTAGACACGGGCAACATCAGTTGGATTTTTCCTCTCTAGAGTGATTACTATGAATATTCATAATAACCACGCACAGCACTGGGACATTTTGGACTCTCTGGAGTTGTCACTATGAATTTTGATAGCAACTACGCGCAGCACCTTCAATTCTGCATGCTCTAGAGTGACTACTATGAATATTCATAGTAATCACGCGCAAGTTTAGTGGATTCTGGGCTGCTGTAGTTGTCACTTTAAGCTTTGAAAGTGATTACTTTGGTCTCTTTGCTGGAAATGGCTTGCTGTAGTTGTCACTATCAATTTTGAAAGTAGTTACTTTCACCTGAAATTTCTCAAAATCCAATAATTCTTCAAAATAAGCTTGGGAATTCCTGCCACATTATTCAAATGATCAAAACATGTAAAATAAACTATCTAAATCAATGTAAATTAACCAAAAACTAAGAAACCTATATTATTTAGCCTATTTGGAATATTCATCTTATTTTCACTATCTAAGTCTATTCTTTTCTATAAAAGGTAATAAATGATGTATAAAAATTTAGTAAAATGTGGATTCATCAGATATCCTTTTTGGCTGATTCTTTTTGCATTGGATTCCTTACTTCTGGGGCTTCAATTTAGATATATGGATTGTGTTGTATGGAGTTCAGAGCTATTTTCTATGAATTTTAGGAGTTCAATTTTTTAGCTTGACTTTTGTATTGATTTTGTATTGCTTTTGTTTTTGCGGTTTTATTGTATTTATTTTTGGTCCAGCCTTAGCCCATTTATTTATTCCTTTTGGACTACTATTTATAGAGGTCAAGGGCTGATATGTGTCACGACCCCTTTTTTATAAGGAACCGAGAATATTGTTTCTACACCACATACTTATTTAAAATAGGTAAATAATAGAGAATATAAGTATAAAATTCACTTCTCATTCAAAGTAAAATAAAGTTCCTTACAACAAATATCCAACATAACAACATAATATTACATTTAGTTTATAATATTCAAAATACCCAAAATTATACTACATAGCTGTCACGACCCCTTTTTGTAAGGGACCGAGAACATTGTTTCTACACCACATACTTATTTAAAATAGGTAAATAGCAGAGAATATAAGTATAAAAAAAATTCACTTCTCATTCAAAGTAAAAATGAAGTTCCTTACAACAAATATCCAACAGATCAACATAATATTACATTTAGTTTATAATATTCAAAATACCAAAAAAAAATTATAATACGTAACTCCCTCGACATGAGGTCTCATATATAAAGAAAAAGGACTTTGATGCATTATTACTCAACTCCAGCTTCTAACTTTTCTTCACTGGCCTCTCAGCCTGTGAAGTAGATGCAACACCTGCTACATCTGCTCACGTACCACCGTACGATCATCGCAGTACACACGCACACAACGACATAGAAAGAAATGCAAGGGGTGAGCTTACCAAACATAAAATAAAATTATATATATATAGAGCAAAATATTTTTTACAGCAATAACCCCATGCATTTCCAGCCCATCTAATGCACAGCATGAAAACGGCTTCCAACTGGTTTCACAGCCTAAGTAATCCAGAAGGAACCGAGCCGGTCCGGGAGCGACCCATTCGTATCTGGATCCAGACAAAGACAAAGACAAAGGCTCAAAGCATGAACTTACCGTTACATGTCTACCCACCTAAACATGTAACTCGGCTCTATAATGATGCAAAACATATATCTCAAAGCATGATGCACGCCACCAAAATTATTTTAACAGCTCAACTACGGCAAGTTTATAATAAATCACCAAAATCTCAGGCATTTTAAACTAATTAACAACGATTCTGACTTAGAAAATAGCTTTTATTCAATAGATCTAACAAAATCATATCAAAATATCTTGAAATAGCATATTAAACCGTTCAAAACATAGTTCATAGGTTAAAGTAAACTCCCCTTACCTCAGAAAGATGATTCACACTAGATCTACCGAATATTACTTGATTATAACAAAAATTCACCGAAGATTCAGCTTTAGAACGGAGTTTCTCCTAAGAACACCATGAATTTCTATAAGAAAGAGAAGGAGAAGAGAAACGAACGGTAAATCTAGCTTCAAACTTAAAGAAACTTACTTCCAATCCTTCAGAATATATGTAGAATCTCAGATCTGGCGAGAAATCTAAGTTTAGGAAGGTTTAGTATGAGAGAAATGGTAGTTTACGGCCTTAGAACCTTTGAGAACCTTGGATAGAGGTGAAGAAATGAAAATTTCGTGTGAAGCCCCCTTTTTATAGAAAATTTTTGAAATTTACTGTTCATGCCGGAATTTACTGTTCATCGCAGAAACAACATTCATCGCCTTCTTGTTCATGCCGGAAAATACTGTTCAGGGCACTATTCACGCGGAAAACACTGTACACGCGTATTGTACACGCACTGTACGCGTATGTGACGTCACCGATGACGTCAGCAGTCACTGTACATACGCGGTTGGTACTGTTCATACACAGTTTGTACGCGGTTTGCACTGTTCATACGCGGTTTGCACTGTTCACACGGTACTGTTCACTTTTTTTTTTTTAAAAAAAAAATAATTTCAACTCCATCTAAATATATTCCAATACCAAATAATCCTTCAATTAACATTGAACAAGTATAAAATATTATAGATTACTCAATAATAAATTAGAAGCCTGACAATTCTCCCCCCGAAAATAAATTTTCGTCCCCGAAAATTTCATTCCCCAGAGAAAAGATGAGGATACAACTCTCTCATTCTTTATTCTAACTCCCATGTGGCATCACCAGTTATTTGGTCCCAAACAACCTTTACTAACCGAATAGACTTACCTCTAAGTTTCTTAACTCTAGTTTCCTCGATACGAGTAGCTGGGACCTCCACAGACAAGTCATCTCGTAACTCCACAACATCAGGCTCAATTACATGAGACAAATCTGGAACATACTTCTTTAGCTGCGACACATGGAAAACATTATGTATTCCAGACAACTGAGGTGGTAACGCTAATTCATAGGCTACTGGTCCTCGACGATGTAATATCTGATACGGTCCTATGAACTTAGGTGTTAACTTCTTGGCTCTTAAGGCTCGCCCCACACCTGTAGTGCGTGATACTCTTAAGAATACATGATCACCAACCTCAAATTCTAGGGATCTTCTGCGTCGGTCAGCATAAGATTTCTGTCGACTTTGGGTAGCTCTTAGCTTTTCTCTAATAAGTTCAACTTTCTCCTTAGTCTCTTGCAGCATTTCAGGTCCAACCATCAAATGTACTCCATCTTGGAACCAACAGATAGGGGTTCTACACCTTCTACCATATAGAGCTTCAAATGGTGCCATATCTATACTCGAATGATAGCTATTATTATAAGTGAATTCTACTAAAGGAAGCATATCCTCCCAATTACTCCTCTGCTCTACAATGCAAGTCCGCAATAAGTCTTCTAAGGTCTGAATAGTACGCTCAGATTGACCATCTGTTTGCGGATGGTATGCAGAACTCAACCTCAACTGTGTGCCCATAGATTCTTGGAAACTCTGCCAAAACTGGGAAGTGAACCGAGGATCCCTATCAGAGATAATACTAGAAGGTACTCCATGCAACCTTACAATCTCTCTAATGTACAATTCTGCTAATTTCTCCAAGCTAAAGGTCATGTTAATTGGCAAGAAATGTGCACTCTTGGTTAGCCTATCAACTATGACCCATACTGCATCATGATTCCTAACTGTTCTAGGTAGATGGGACACAAAGTCCATAGTCACATGGTCCCACTTCCACTCTGGAATTTCCATCGTTTGTAACTCTCCTGGAGGGCTTTGGTGCTCCGCTTTTGCCTTTTGACAAGTCAAGCGAGGCTTTAACAAACTCAGCTATCTCTCGCTTCATGCCCGGCCACCAAAACATCTCGCTTTAAATCTTGATACATCTTGCTAACACCAGGGATGAATGTTGAGACTACCCTTATGTCCTTCTTCTAGAATTGCTCTCTTTAATTCAGTATCTCTAGGGACACAAACTCGACCTTGACATCCGAGAATACCATCAACACCTTTCTTGAAACCCTTTGTCTTATCTGTCCCTAAGAGAAATACAATCCGACATAACATTGGATCCCACAATTGTTTATCTTTAATTTCCTGTAAGAAATTATTAGTCACCATAATTCGGCTACAACTAATCTTTTCGGGTGATAAGTCCACATGTATGTTCAGGTCTCGGAATTGTTCTACCAAAAGGGTTTCACTGACTCTTAGGGAGAATGCCTGAACCACATTCCTACTTAATGCATCGGCCACCACGTTAGCTTTTCCTGGATGGTATTGGAGCTGAAAATCATAATCCTTAAGGAATTCCACCCAACGTCTCTGCCTCATATTTAACTCTCGCTGATCAAATAAATACTTCAGACTCTTATGATCACTATATACATCAAACTGAGCTCCACAAAGATAGTGTCGCCACACCTTCAGAGCAAAGACTACAGCAACTAACTCAAGGTCATGAATCGGGTAATTTCGCTCATGAGTTCGCAATTGACGAGATGCATAAGCTACCACTCTCTTATCTTGCATCAACACACACTCCAATCCCTGATGAGAAGCATCACAGTACACCTCAAACGGTCGACTAGTATCAGGGAGAATCAACACCGGCGAAGAAGTTAGTCTCTGTTTTAACTCATTAAAGCTTTGCTCACATTCCTCAGTCCACACAAAGGGTTGATCACGGCGAGTTAACCGTGTTAATGGTGCAGCTATCTTCGCGAATCCCTCTATAAATCTCCGGTAGTAACCTGCTAGGCCCACAAAACTACGAATCTCTGAGGCTGTCTTCGGCCTTTCCCACTGCAACACCGCTTCAACTTTGGAAGGATCAACTGCATTCCTTTAGCTGAAATAACATGACCAAGGAACCTCACTTCCTCTAGCCAAAACTCACACTTAGACAGTTTAGCATACAACTGTTTTTCCCTTAAAACATTAAGTACAGTCCTCAAATGCTCTTCATGTTCCTCTGACGAATTAGAATAAATTAAAATATCATCAATAAAGACTACCACAAATCGATCCAGGAAAGGTCTAAAGATCCGATTCATGTAGTCCATAAACACAGCTGGAGCATTTGTAACTCCAAAAGGCATCACTATATACTCATAATGACCATATCTAGTGCGAAAAGCAGTCTTAGGAATATCTTCATCCTTCACTCGGATCTGATGGTACCCAGACTTCAAATCAATTTTAGAGAATACCTTAGCACCTCTCAGCTGGTCCATCAAATCATCGATTCGCGGCAATGGGTACTTGTTCTTAATTGTCAACTTATTCAACTTACGATAATCCACACATAATCTAGAACTTCCGTCCTTCTTTTTCACCAAGAGAATCGGGCTCCCCAAGGTGATACACTTGGTCTAATCATCTGTTTACGCATTAGATCCTCGATCTGCTCCTTAAGCTCAATTAACTCTTTTGGCGCCATTCTATACGGTACTACGGCATTAATCGGCTCAGCTCTAGGAATCAAATCTATAGCAAACTCTACCTCTCTACGTGGAGGTATTCCAGAATATCCTCTGGAAAAATCTCGGGGAATTCTCGTACTATCGGTATTGGTAGAAGGCTTTGCTCCACTTCGCATTCATAACTCCCAACAAAACAAAACAAGATACTCCTCAGCTAAGGATGTTTCTACTTGGCTAGTAGAAATCAATTCTACACAATCTTGCTGCTCGGGAAAGATTAAACACCTCGGCCACAATCAATTAGCACACGATTGGCAGTTAGCCAATCCATACCCAGGATTACATCTAACCCTGACATCGGGATACAAATAAGATTTACTTTGTATCTTCGTCCCTCAATTGCTATGGGACACCTAACACAAACCGTCGAAGTCTTAATTGAACTTAAAGTAGGTGTCGATACTACTAAGTCACATCCTAGATCGCCCACCGGTAATCCTAAGTTTCTCACACAATTGTCCGCAATAAAAGAGTGTGTGGCTCCAGAATCAAATAATACAGAAAGAAAAGTACCTGCCACTACCGCTGTTCCTTGAACAAGATCTGTCGCCTGGGCTGCCTCTGATGCAGAAGTAGTGAATACACGTCCCTCCGCTCTCGATCTGGTTGTTGTTAGAGCCCTAGTTGCTTTAGGCCTAATAGCGTGCAAGGCGCTAGCAGAAGACGAAACTGCCCTACTAGGCGTAGGACAGTCCCTTGCAAGGTGCCCCTAGGCTGAAATGTAGAAGTAGCAGTCCCTACTGGCACCGGGGCTGATGCTGCCGATCCTCTTGACTGATATGATCGAGACTGCTGTTGGCGTAGCGACCGACTGTAGGGGCCCTTCTTAGCGCCCTTACCTCCATTACTATAACTGCTAGCAGCTCTACTAGATGGAGCCTTCCCAACTCCCCCAACATCCTCCGCATTAAGACTCTCTATAATGGTGGCTTGATCCACCAAGTCAGCAAACTCCGTGATCCTGAGTGGGATCAAAATCCTCTTTATGTCAGTTCTCAGCCCGTCTGAAAACCTCTGACATCTCCACTCCTCTGAAGTCGGGTGAGAATAAAATCTGTAGAGCCACTCAAACTGTATTGCATACTCATAGACTGATGAGTTTCCTTGCACCAAGTTTAGAAACTCTCGTTCTTTGGCAGCACGAACATGAGAAGGGAAAAACTTTCCCAGAAAACTACTTCTAAATACAGCCCAAGTAATGACTTCACCTCGGGCCTCTAGCATAGTACGAGCTCCGTGCCACCACATCTCTGCATCCCCTATCAGCATATACGTGGCATATATCACCTTTCTCTCCTCGGCGCAACCCATGGTTAGGAAGATCTTCTCAATCTCCCTGATCCAGAGTTCGGCGACATCCGGTCCATCCACTCTGTGAATTGAGGAGGATCATTCTTTACGAACTCGACAACCCATGGTATTCGGGAAGAGGTGCACTGAGGCGATGGCCGCTGCTGTCGTGCCGGCGGCTTGATTTGCGGCTTCTGGCGTCGCTGAATCATATCTAGACTACGCCTAACGGTGGCTGCCATGGCCTCCATGGCATGAGCCATTTGGTTCACATCAGCAGGAGGAGGATTTGCAGCAGATCTTCTTGGTCTAGCCATCCTAATATATAGACTAGCTTAAATTACTAACGTTTAACATATTCACAATACCACCACATAGCTATATTCACAGATTCAGCTTACGGTGATATATTCATATTTAGTATATCATAAAAATTTAATCAATTTAGTACTCGGCATAACAACATATCAACATTCACATAGCATAGCAAACACACTCATTTCGGCAATCATTTACAAACTTAGCTTAACAGTCTCTTATTCACACAAGACGACTCACCTATAGCTCACCCAAGTATCATATACCAAGTTTCCTACATCAATCATGTCTGAGAATCGAGGTGATCAAGCTCGTTCCCTCACAACTTGATGGATAGAAATCATGATATATGATTCACAGCTAAAACTCACATGTTTAATATGCACAACTGACGCCTAACAACCTCACCCTGTAGGTTTACCTAGACCATGCTCTGATACCACTAAAATGTCACGACCCCTTTTTATAAGGGACCGAGAACATTGTTTCTACACCACATACTTATTTAAAATAGGTAAATAGCAGAGAATATAAGTATAAAAAAAATTCACTTCTCATTCAAAGTAAAAATGAAGTTCCTTACAACAAATATCCAACAGATCAACATAATATTACATTTAGTTTATAATATTCAAAATACCAAAAAAAAATTATAATATGTAACTCCCTCAACATGAGGTCTCATATATAAAGAAAAAGGACTTTGATGCATTATTACTTAACTCCAGCTTCTAACTTTTCTTCACTGGCCCCTCAGCCTGTGAAGTAGATGCAACACCTGCTACATCTGCTCACGTACCACCGTACGATCATCGCAGTACACACGCACACAACGACATAGAAAGAAATGCAAGGGGTGAGCTTACCAAACATAAAATAAAATTATATATATATAGAGCAAAATATTTTTCACAGCAATAACCCCATGCATTTCCAGCCCATCTAATGCACAGCATGAAAACGGCTTCCAACTGGTTTCACAGCCTAAGTAATCCAGAAGGAACCGAGCCGGTCCGGGAGCGACCCATTCGGTATCCGGATCCAGACAAAGACAAAGACAAAGACTCAGCATGAACTTACCGTTACATGTCTACCCACCTAAACATGTAACTCGGCTCTATAATGATGCAAAACATATATCTCAGCATGTCTACCCACCAAAATTATTTTAACAGCTCAACTAAGGCAAGTTTATAATAGATCAGCCAAAATCTCAACATTTTAAATCAATTTACAGCATTACAGCTTTGAAAATAGCTTTTATTCAATAGATCTAACAAAATTTTATCAAAACATCTTGAAATAGCATATTAAACCGTTCAAAACATTGTTCATAGGTTAAAGTAAACTCCTCTTACCTCAGAAAGATGATTCACACTAGATCTACCGAATATTACCTGTTTTAATGCAAGATTCACCGAATATTCGGCTTTAGAACGGAGTTTCTCCTAAGAATACCATGAACTTCTATGAGAAAGAGAAGGAGAAGAGAAACGAACGGTAAATCTAGCTTAGAACTTAAAGAAACTTACTTCAAATCCTTCAGAATAGACGTAGAATCTCAGATCTGGCGAGAAATTTAAGTTTATGAGGTTTAGTATGAGAAAAAATTGTGATTTACGGCCTTAGAACCTTTGAGAACCTTGGATAGGGGTGAAGAAATGAAAATTTCATGTGAAGCCCCCTTTTTATAGAAATTTTTTGAAATTTACTGTTCACCGCCTGAAACACTGTTCACGCCGGAAAACACTGTTCAGGGCACTATTCACGCCGGAAAATACTGTGCATGCGTATTGTACACGCACTGTACGCATATGTAACATCAGCCATGACATCATGATGATGTCACTGATGACGTCAGCAGTAACTGTACATACGCAGTTTTTACTGTTCGTACACGGTTTGTACTGTTCATATGCGGTTTGCACTGTTCATTGGCACTGTTCATACAGTACTGTTCACTTTTTTTTTTCTTTTTTTTTATAATTTCAAACTCCATCTAAATATAGTCCAATACCAAATAATTCTTCAATTAACATTTAACAAGTATAAAATATTATAGATTACTCAATAATAAATTAGAAGCCTGACAATATGGAAGCACACTTTGTTTATTTTTTTTGTTTTTCAGTTTTGTAAACTTTCCCGCTTCCAAGAAACCTCTCATTTTTTTCCCATTCTCTCATTCTCTTGCACCTTTTAGAATTCCATTGCACTTGCTCTACATTTTATGGTTGAAAGACGTTTAGAATTATGCAATTTTGAGTTGTTTTCTTTCACATTTCGCTTTCAATTGTGTTACCAAGTTCTGGATTGCACTTGCTCAAACAAGAATTGGAAGATCGATTGACTGCTTCGAGTTTGTTTTTTGATCTTACATTTTGCGATTGCATAGGAAGTATAATTCGATTGAGTTGTGCCTCCTTTTCTTGATTATATAACAAACAATTGAGTAGTTAATTTGTTGTGCATAAGAGATTTAAGCAAGTTCGGTATAATCAATTCACGTTTGTGTTTGCATTCTGGATCTTGGGTTTTTTTTTTCGGTTTTCATTCTCAGTTTCTAATCTCATTTTCGGTTTGATTGTAATTGATTTTACTTGCACCGTAATTTATGTTTCATTGTTAATTCAATTTGTATTGTTGTTCACGATTTAATTCTCTGCAATTTTTCTTTGAATTAATCACAAAACTTCCCCCTAAACATACAACCTTTTCTGCATAATTGATATTGAAACAATGTGCATTTGTATCCTTGTGAGAAATGACCTAGGTTGCTCCCTAAATTGTATGTTTGTTTGAGGAATCTAACTTAGTTTTGATACCATTACGACGTGGATGTCACTTATAACTTCCCATCTACGTTCAAATTGCTCCCAAATTTTCAAAGCATAGTTAGCAATTTTCCAAATCACAATGTCATGTTTTATGACTTTGTACTTGTCCAATTTGATTCTAATTCTTTGGTTTGCTGAGTCTAGTTTCTTTCCTCTTAATTCCTTCAATTATTAGTTTCTTTGGAAAGGGTTTGGTCATGATTTAATGAGGAAATTTTGCACCGGATAATGTATTGACTTGAGTCAATATTCCTTCATCATTTCTTGAAAGTTTAGATGACTCAAGTTCTTCTCTTATTGGCTCTTTCTCTCTCTCCTTTAGCCCCTCACGGTTACTTCCTCTTGTAACAAGTGTGGAGATTTAATTTGGGCTCCAATTGAAGCTTCTCTTATAAGCCTACACATGGCCATCTTTCCTAATGCCAAAATTGCTCTCCATCATGATTCTTGTCTTTAGACAAATCCCCTGGTTACTTTCTAATTCTTTTAGTTACTTTAGAGTGTATCTTTTAGTCCTATTTGGCTAAGGTAGTCACGGTTCCTAAGTTCAAAATTGGATGGATATTGAATCTTTCACCTTATTCAAAATCTTAATCATGAAACCTTGACTTGCCTTTCTTTCTTATTGGCTACTGCATTCCAGCTTCTTCCATACTTCATTTACTGGTCAATTGGCTCTCTTTCAAGCCAAGAAAATACGCAAATTGAATTGGGTTAGGTAGGTTACAAATTTTGCAAGTTTTTTTTGGCACAAAATGGGCTATTTTTCACATCATATTTGGACTGTTATGAAGGAATTTGGTTTGAATTTTGTGCTTGGATTTTTGGCTTGATTATTAAACTTTTATAACCTAATTTGGTCCAATAACTTACCATAAAAATTTCAGAATCTATGTCATTCATTTGATTGTCCAAAAAGGGCGTCCATTCTAAGTGTTTTTAGGGGTATTTTTGTTTTTTGAGTCAATTTTTTTAAAAATATTTTTAGTTATTTCTAAACCTCTTATAATTCATATAAAACTATTCTATATATTCTAAAATTGTTAAATAAAACTTTTGAATATTTATATCCTTTTTGTATTACCCGATTCTTTAATAATCAGACTCTTTTTGGTAAATTTTGTTAAAGAAAATATTAGTTCTAAAGTCTATATACTCTACTTGTATATTATTCAATAAGATTGATATAATTCAACAATCATTTATAAAGTGAAGAAAATTTATGGTGTTACAACTTGCTTTATGTGACACTATGATATGCAATACCATGATGTTTCTTTAATTGTAATAAGATGTGTGTTATGATGAATATGTGTTATGTATGAGTGGTAGGGTAGAGACTCACCTTTATACAACATTTTTAAGAAAACAGGACGAGTAGTACTCAGCTCACAGTGCATGGATGGATGAGAACTGCTATAGGACTTAGTTATTTTGAGTAATGGATGGATGAGAACTGCTATAGGACTTAGTTATTTTGAGTAATGTAATAAATACTTATATTTCTATAGCATTCTTTTAGAACTGTTGTAAAACTACTATTTCTTTTGTTGCAGATGAAAATTTTAGAATCTTTATTTTCTATAGTACTTATGAATCAATAAAATTTTTATATTATGGTTTATATTATTTTGACACTTCTTTCTTACTTACAAGAATGTTCAAAGGAATTCATTTTATTTTCTTGATTCTTTTATGAAAATATTATGTATTTGAGAAAAGGAAAAATAAGGCGTTACTTCAATGATCCTTTATAAAAAGGGGTTGTGATAATAATGAAATGAGATAACATAAATTGAAATTTAATAATTATATTATAACAAAACAATTAAGGAAATATCGGTACTAAATTTTTATTTATATATAAGAAGTATAATAATTTACAAATTATTAATCAAAAAGTTATAGGACTTAGAATAATAATTACACAACCAAAATAAACTAAGTCCTAAAAGCAGTCATATCCCATATCCAAAATACTAAGGATCTAGATTTAGTCGTCGTTGCCATGCCAGCTCTCTATCTCATCTAGGCCTTTCGGAGTCAAATCTTCGTCCTTTCCGAGATAGAGGTCGCCAGAATCAGCCACGACCTCAACACTCGTGATTCACTCAAAAGCTACCCTGGTCGGTCTTCCAAAGAGATCACAATCAAGAGAGTTACACAGATAGCTCATATCTACTAGAGTCGTAATTGTACCTCTAACAATACAAATACAGAGAGTGTGATGGATCCTATTGTTCACAAGAAAAATCTAGAAGAGCACTATAATCCAGGTCCATTTCCAAAGTGTAACCGTGGCTAGGTACATTATCATAGTCTACGATAAACTTAAAATAACAAAACCTCTTATATTCACAAAAAACATAATTTATTCAATGGATAAAATAATCTACTAATCTAATCTACCTTTAGGGTGTTGTCATCCTTGCTCCCTAAAATGTTTAGTAAGGATGATCAGCATCTACCTTATCAGTAAACATAACATAATCTCATTACAACATACTTATAGTCATGGAATAAAAGAAATATAATCATATTAATCAGAAAACAATATAATAGAAATTCTCACACAATTATGTATATATATTCCATCACACTCCGTTACATTTCTCTCTTTTAAATACGCACTTCCAGGACACTATGATCACAAACATTCGATGCCTCTAACACTAATTGAGATCTTACATAACTAGGTAAATAGTTGTTAGTTAGCCCATGCATACGGATACAATGTATACAATAACAAGCCCTTTAGTAAAAGTTTTGTCAGGAGTGTAGTCAGAAAACGAGTGTGAGACAATATGATGCATTCGCTCTCTAAAAACATGTGTACATATACGCAAATATCGCTCACCACTCTACGCTTCCCCCAGATTTCCCATCGTCTCTAGACTCTATACCCTAAATGTATCTCTGTAACTATTAACACTAGATCTATTTAGCACTTCATACTCATCTCATATTCCCTTTTCATATCATTCTCATTATCCAGCTAAAGATTGTGCTAATAAAGCACTTTTAGACTAAGTTTGCAACATAATTTATTTCCAGAATGTAGTATCATGCCAAATTAGCCAAACATTCATTAACAACATTCACACACTTTCAAACTGAAATATCACCATCTCTCACAATAATCCCAGACTAAGCATTATTCTTTCATATTTCACAAAATATAATATAATATCTCAAATTGACAAATACAATGTCACATCTATATTACCATACATACATCATCAATCTTTCTTCACAATCAAATGTTACTCAATCATAATATCATATTTTATCATAACATCACTTAACTAGATTCTCATCACATATCTCATATGAATACAATATAATCACTCAAACCAACCAAATACATATATCATTAGCTTGCTATTACAAAATAACCTTAATCAAACATATACTTCCATACAACGATAATACTCCTATGAGCACAAAATATTCGATATTTTCTAAGGATAAAATAAAGCTCTCTGTACCTCGAGATGAAGATTTAGATAGAGGTTGATTAACACTATCGTTCAAAAATAGAAAATTTTCCTATATATAATAAGATACCCTTGAGAAATTGAAAATGAAGAGACATGATTAGAGAATATAGAATAAAACTTAGAGAGACTTACTTGGAGTTGCTTAGCTTAGACGTCCAAGTTTGAATTCGAGCAATAATTAAAGTTTGAAGGAGGTTTCTTGAAGAAAAGGAAATGGGAGTTCAAAGAGAGTTGAGAGAAAACATAGAAATGAAATATAATGAAATTTTCATGCTGGAAATCTCTTAAATACCCCTCAAATATTGCGTGCTTTTGCTTGAACGTGATTATCCTCGCTTGGGCGAGAAAACCAGAAAGTGGTTTCTCAAACTTTTTCTCATATTCTCGCTTGAGTGAGGGTTGTTCTCGCCTGAGTAAGAAGACGTCCAGAGAGTTGGTCATTTTTCCCTTTGAGTACTCGCCTGGGTAAGATCTTTGTATATCAAGGTAGCTTCGTAGTACATATAAATTTTCACCTTCATGTCTAATTAAAAGGGTCCTAGGCTAACAAGTCTCATGTTGAAAGCCAATCCCTACAAGGGCTCTTTCTATGTGAATAATTTTCCATAAAAGTCTTGCACATGTTGGAAATTTTGGCTTCTATGGTGTTACTTGGTTAGGCTAATTGTACTTACTTGGTTTGCTTCCAACTTTATAGTTATTCAAGTCTAGTTTCTTCCCTTTCATATTCTAATTGGCTTGAAATTTACTTATTGGCTAAGTCTTCTTCATAGAGTTTTGATAAACTTAAACTCTTTTCCTATTGGTTCTTTTTCATTTAGCTTCTTCCTCATTCTAATTAGCTATAATTGGTTTCTATTTAATGCATAAGAGATTAGGGCAACCATTTCTAATTTATGTGATTAAAATCTTTGTTTGAATTTTCTAGTTGACTTTTGCGCTTGCTTCTTGAACATCCATAACCCTATTTGATCCAATAAGTTGCCAAAGTTTCAAATTATTTTGAAGTCAAGATCATACTCAAAATGGACCAACATTATTGGTCTATCCTAGGGTTATTTTGATCATTTTTGGCCAATTTTGTAACTTATATGTAATTTCATTTTTTGTTTGCTCTCAACTAAAATAAATATTTGTATTGGATAATTAGTCTTTGTTTAAAATTAGGTTTCATTACACTTGTATTGCCTAACTTTCCTTAAATTGACTTATTTTTGGGTAAAATTCACTAAGTGTGTTTCAATTTCTAATTTTTCATCTAATGTCTAACTCTAATTTAATTAGATTGATATTATTTCTAAATGATTAGAAATAATGAAATTTTGGGGTGTAACTTTGTGTCTTCCCTTATTTTTTTTTGGAGAATTTATTGTATCATTATGTGTTGTGTAGTTTGTGAATTTTTCTTTCTAAATTATTATAGGATGAAATCTTGATTAAACTTCATGCAATACTTTTGCAACTGAATTTGATTCAAATTTTCTGGTAATTTGGAAAATATGAATCTTATTCTTAATGTATCAATTGACTTAGGTCATTTGAATGATTGTATCATTAATCAAAATGAACATATTGGTTTGTGCTAATTTGGAGTAATTCTACCACATCATTTTAGATATGTTAAGGCGGTCAGTTGTGTTGGAAACATAACATAATTGCTTTCTAATGATAACTTTAAAGAGCAATTAATGTAACATCCTTATTTTTTCTTCCTTCATGCTCATGTGTGTAGTGTAACTTTTTCTTTTTCAAAGGTAATTCAATGTGTTTACAAAAATTTATGATTTTGGTTAAAGAAGTTGTGAGATAAAAGTATTTTTTTTCATTAAATAATTCTTTTTAATGCACGTTTGATATTTAAGAAAGAGCGAATTTTACAATACTTCAAATTATTTAAAAATCCCTTAATTGTATTTAATTTGTAAACATAATGCACACTTATGAATGTGGTGTTGTGATGGAAGTATTGGTTGATAAATCCACATTTTACTAGTATTTTAGTTTAATTTTTAGTAGCTATTAAGTGGTTAAGTGATCAATAAAACTGAAAATCTCATAAAAAATGCAATTATGTTTAAAGTCCTTTAAATAGGTGTTTTAGATTTTATCCTAGTTTTTATATAATACTATTGATTAGATTGAATTTTGTGCAAAAAATTTGAATAGGAGGTTATGAAGATGATGTAATGCCCTGAATTTTGTAATATTGTTTAAGTATTAAAGTATATATATATATATATATATATTTATGTGTGGATTGCCCTATCAGGCGTGTTAATTGACATGAGGATGATGTGTATATATGTGTAATGATGTGGACATGTATGAATATGATTGTAAGAAGTCCGTATAGCATGGTTGGAATGTAATGTGAATTGTGATTGGACTAGAATAGATTGAGTATATGTACATATATATATATATATATGTGTGTGTGTGTGTGTGTGTGTGTGTATACAGGCTAAGTGTGGATACTGCTGCAGGGCATTCTTGCTATAGCGAGAGGGCCCTGGGCGTGACGTATGAAACAATGTCATTCTCGTTGTAGCAAGAAAGCACTGGGAGAGAAGGGTGAAACTGTTGCTTTCTAGCTGTAGCGAGAGTCCCTTGCTGTAGCAACAAAGCGACAGTTTGGGGTGCATTTCTGGGTGCAATCTTCTTGCTGTAGCGAGATTCTATAGAAACCAGAATGCAATTCTTTCTGAGATTTTCGCCATAGCGAGAGACGGTGTCGCTGCAGCAAGGTCTGAATATCTCATTGCAGCAAGAATATCTCATTGTAGGGAGAGTGTCACAACCAGAAAAGGGATTAAAGAGAGTTTAGGGTTAAGGGTTCATTTCTCATACCTCCCTTTAAAATTTCTTCGATTCTCTCAATCCCAAGACTTATTTCACTGATTAAATTGCCTCCAAAGCTGTTCGTGAGCTAGATTGAGGTTGGATTTGTGTTAGGAATGCTTGGAGGTGAGTTTTAATGGTTAGGGTTTCAATTTTCATCCCTCTTCTCTGTTTTCTGGGTTCTCTTTGGGTTCTCATGGAGTTTTCCATGTGTTTAGAGACAAAATTTGTGTGGAGCGTTCTTTTCATTGTAGAATCTTGTGTGGGTCTTCAATTCGAGGTAAAGGGGGACTCTACCCTATCTTATCGTGTTTGATTTCCATTTATTCTGTTAAATATTGCAATGCGGCTGAGAGGGTAGGAAATGTGTGTTTTGATGGAAATTATTATATGTTTGAATGCAATGTGATGTGTGATGAGATAGTTGAATCATTGTGGGTGATTGGGTATTAGGAAATGCCATTTGATTGGTGATTTGATAATGTAAATGAATATGGGCCTGTGTGCTGTGTGTCATGAATGAGTATGGGCCTGAGTGCCGCATAATGTGAATGGATGTAGGCTTGAGTGCCATATGCAAATATAAGTATTGTGTGCAATTGAAATGTGTGTGAATGGGGCATGATAAATGCTGTTATAATGATGCTATGAATGGTTCAGCGATACATTGGAGGTGTGGGAAGATGGGGATAGTAAGAAAGGACTGAAACTGTCACCTTTTCGCTGTAGCGAGAGATGTCTCATTGTAGCGAGAATGCAACAATTTGGGGTGCAATTCTGGGTGCAGTCTCGCTATAGCGAGAGTGTGACCAGAAAAGGATTTAAAGGGGGGTTAAGGTTCGGGGAGAGTTATTTCTCCCTCTCCCTTCAAAATTCCTTTGATCCTCTCGTTCCCAAAGCTCTATTCCACTAATTAATTGCCTCCAAAGCTGTTCGGGAGCTTGATTGAAGGTTGAATCCGTGTGGGGAAGGAGGTAAGTTTTAATGGTTAGGGTTCCTTTTCTCATCCCCTTTTCTCTATTTTCGTGGGTTCTCATGGAGTTTCTCCATGTGTTTAGGATGAAATCTGTGAGGGGGAGCACTTCTTAGTGGATTTAGCATGTGGGTCTTCAATCCAAGGTAAGGGGGGACTCTATCCTACTCTTTTGTGCAAGAATTGTTGTTGTTTTGCTTAATATTGTGTTGTGGCTGAGTTAATGGGTAGAAAATTGCTGAGAAATGTAATGTGGGTCAAGTGCCGTGATGTGTGAACAATTATGTGTGTTGAACCGAAATTGATTGATTGTATGTAAATGTTGTGTAATAGAATGAAGGCATGTATGCTGAGTGTTATGAATGGGTATGGGCACTTGTGCTTTGTATTTGAATGAATATTGTGAAAATGTGGGCCCAAGGGCCGTGTAATATAAACGATAATTGTAGGCTATGTGTCGTGTGCTGTGTGCAAGCATAATTACTGCATGCGTGAATGGAATATATGTGATTGGGCGTATTAGCGCCATTGTAATGTGCTGTGAATGGTTCAGCGATACACTGGAAAAGTGGGAGATGAGGACGGTAGAAATACCTTGGGGAAGAGGGAGTGGTGGTGACACTGACTGCGGAACGGGTGCATCATGGGCCACACACTCTCTTCCTGACTAGACCTCTGACCACTATCTTTGCTGAGTGACCCGTGACTGCCCACTTGATATCCATGAGGTGGGAGTAACCGACGACCATTGATGGTGTAAATATGTGATCACATTGCTATAGTGAGTGTGGCTATTGTGCATATGCACGAGTTTGTGTGTTGTGCTTGTGAATGTGAAATGCTGCTTGTGATTGTATTTGCTTAATGTATTGGTAATGTGCTGGAGGTAAGACTCTATGCTGATTATGTGCTTTTGGGTAATGTAGAGTACTCACCCTTACATTCGTTTTTCAGGTAATCAAGACGATCAGCATCGGACTCAGTGAAGGGACAGATGGACTGCTATAGGACTTAGTTTTTATTTTAAAATTTGTTGTAACTAAAATAGTCTTGTAGCAATCATTTGATATTAATTTGTAACTCTTCCTTTATTTTGAAGTATTTTATGAAAATTGGTTATTTGAATTTGTGAAATTCTTATTAAATTGAAATTAAATTTAAGGTGTTACATAGGTAGCCTCTTCATTATTGATTTCATCAAAGGGGGGACTCTACCCTATCTCTTTGTATCTTTAATCTGATTGTATTGATAGATAATGTAATGTGGTTAAGATAGAATGTAGAGATTGGCATGTTTTGATAGAAGCTTCTTGATTGAGCATGATGAAATCAATATTGAACATGTGTGTGATGAAATGGTTTGACTATGGTAGGTTTTTAGGAAAATTTGACGTTTGAGTGTGATGTAATTAAATGTGGGCCTATGTGTTATGTGTGAAAGTGAATATTGTGATGTGATTGAGAATGTGGGTGAAATGTGTGTAGACATGCCATTGTTTGATGCTGAATAATATAAATGGTTGGGAATGTGTGTGAATGGCATGTTGAGTGCAATTGCAATGATGTTTGGAATGTTGAAAAACTATGAATGGTTTAGCAATACATTGGGAGTGTGGAAGATGGGAGCAGTAGAAATACCTTGGGGAAGAGAGGGTGGTGATGACACCAACAGTGAGCGTGGGTGCACCATAAGCCACACACTCTTCTCTTGACTCGGCCTCTGACTAACACCTTTGCTTGGGGGGCTTAGTACTGCACACGTTCTATCCATGGAATGAGAGCTATCCAGCGACCATCCATGGTATAAAACTAAGTAAGTCCCTGAGGCTGAGGGCATCTGAAATCTGTGATCATAGTGCCACAGTAAGCGTGCCTACATGCAGTGAGTGCATGTGTGTATGGATTATATGATGGTGCAGTGAGCGTACCTGTGAATGAATGAGAATGAAATATTGAAATTATTACTTTATGTTTGTTGATGAATGATTTGAATTGTGTTGGAAATGTGCGGAAGCATGCATGGTGAGTCTCTGTACTTGCTTGTGTTTGATAGTGTAGAGTACTCACCCTTACATTTATTTTTTAGGTGACCGAGAGGGTTAGTACCTGGCTCAATGAACGGGAGGAATGAAACTGCTATAGGACTTAGAAAACTATTTGTGAAAATTTGATGTATTTAATTTGGTCCTGTAGCACTTATTTGATGTAAACTTATAACTCTCCCTTATTTTGGAAGTACTTTACTGAACCATGGACTGGAAATCCCTTTTAATGACAATTTTATTATTCCCTTTTATTGCAAAATTATGTTATTTGGAAATTAAATTAAGGTGTTATAATAAGCATGCGCGTTAACACTTCAAGCATTCAAAGTTAACACGTGCAAGCTTAAATCCTAAGAGAAGCATGCGCCTTAGCACTTCAAACGCTCAAAGTTAACACGTGCATCATAGATAGCTAGACGTTGCCATTTTCAGCATATAAAGTGTTCACTTCAGAGAGGTTTCGGCTAGAGGAAGGATGCACGTGTACACTTTAAGCGCTCAAAGTGTTAACGTGCATGACCAAATGATGAAAAACCACTCCAAGTGTTCACTCTAAGTGTTTAAAGTGCTCACCTCATATTAGGAAGATTCAAGAAGACCTTCTACATGTACATTTTAACCATTTGAAGTGTACACGTTAGGGATAAGTCATCTTAATCTTGTAATTCTTTGGTTTCTAATTTCTAATGCAACACTTAATTGAATTACACTTATGGGATTTGGGTGATTCAGTTGAATGTAAGGGTCATTGATTTAAGGAATTAACCTTTGACTAATAATTTGTGAAACTGATTGTCAACCAAATCAAATACTTGAATGTTTAGAATGTTATTGAGTTAATACTGAAATTTTGGTTGTTAGGCCTGTAATTTATTATTGAGTAATCTATAATATTTTATAGTTGTTAAATATTAATTGAAAGATTATTTGGTATTGGAATAAATTTAGATAGAGTTTGGAAAAAAAAGTGAAAAGTAATCTCAGTGTGAACAGTAACTCTGACATGAACAGTAAGGCAGTGTGAATAGTAACTTTGGTGTGAACAGTGTCAAAAATTTTTCCAAAAATTTGCTTATAAATAGGGGTTCTTGATTCACTTTTAGTATTATCTCTGATAGAAATCCTCGATTCACTTCTCAGTTTTGGCAGGATTTTCAGGAAGCTATGGGCACGTAGTTGAGGTTAGGTTCTGCATATCATTCGCAAACAGATGGTCAATCTGAGCATATTATTCAAACCATAGAAGAGTTATTGTGGAGCAGAGGGGTAATTGGAAGGATATGATTCCTTTGGTAGAATTCACTTATAATAATAGCTACCATTCGAGTATAAGCATGACAACATTTGAGGCTCTGTATGGCATGTTTGGTCTAGATGAAGTTCCCTCCTTCTTATACCCCTCTTTCCACTTAGGCTTTTCAAAATTTGAGGTACTCTTTCTTACACTTTTTCTTTTTAGTTGTTGTTCCACTTTCATGGCATGGTGAACTAGGTCTTCCATCTCTACATAATTTTGAAGCTCAACAACATGCTTTATGTCTCCATTCAGCCCATCAAGAAACCTAGCCATGGTAACCTCTCTTTCCTCCTCAACAATGGCTCGGATCATAGCTATTTTTAACTTCTTATAATATTCATCCACCCTCCTACTGCCTTGGGTAAGCCTTTGCAACCTATTAAGCAATTCTCTATGGTAATGGGATGGCACATACCTCCTTCTCAAAATTCTTTTCAACTCCTCCCAAATCTCCAACATAGGCTCTCTATATCTTCTTCTTTCCTTTTGAAATTGATCCCACTGTACCAAGGCATAATCAGTGAATTCTAAGGTAGCTAACTTAATCTTTCTCTCCTCACTTAGGGTACGGAATGAAAATATTTGTTTAACTTTCATCTCCCACTCCATATAGGTTTCAGGATCACTTTTCGTCCTAAAAGGTGGTAAATTCACTCTAACTTCCCCATTTCTATCCACCTTAGGTTCCTCTTCATTTTCTCTCATTCTTCTCCTTCCCTATCTCTCATCTCTTTTTCTATCTCCATTTTGTTTCTCCTTTCCATTTTGGTTTTGATTTTCTAGATTATCAAGCCTGTCATAAATCTCCTCTATATGCTCCCTCAATATTTGATTCATCCTTTGAGTTAAGGCATCTAGTAGCAACCTATGTTCTTTAGGAGGTGATTCCTCTCTTTCAGCCATACTTCTAATTTTATAATAAAATAAGGTCCTCACCAAAGTGTTTCCCTGTAAGTGTTTCACATAGGAGGCTTTTAAGCAAATGTATCTCTCTTGCCTTTTTCCACTTTGCCTCTAGCTTAAGGTTCTTACAAGAATCAATAATTAATTATAAAAAATTTATAAAGTTGCAACAATCTAGAAACTTATCAAACCAAAATCAGCACCAAGATAAGTAGCAAAGAACAATTTTACTACCAACAAGCAATGAAAGACAAGTACGAATTTTATGAATAACAAGAAAGAAACACAACAAAATCAAGAACAATAACACTGTGAACAAAGGGCAAAATAACAAATAGGAAACAAATATTTTAAGAAAATTGACCAAATACAAGCACAAAGTGATTTAAGTTAGCCAAAACTTAGAAACCTATTAGGTCTAAAATTAAGAAACTTAAAGTACCTAATGTCTACTATCAGATCTTTCTCCACTCAAGTTCAAACACATCCAACAATTTTTTTTAACATCTTCAAAGTTTCTTGAACTATTTTTTTTAACACATTCAGAATTCCTCTAACAATTTTTTTTTATTTTAACACATTCAGAATTCCTTTGACAATTTTTTTTCTTTTAATTTTTAACAGCCTTTATCACTTCAAAACTTAAGTATTAAATTATTTTTGTATTTTTTTTATAGTTTACTTCACTCATAATGCCAACATACAAATACAACTCATGATATATAGAACACCTACTTGGTCGCTAAGTGAAGCATTAAAGTAAATGTTGTTCACAATTCTAAACACTAGCAAGTGTACTAGGAATTGCAGCAAGTAATGAGTACTTTTTAAGATCAGAATATCGTCTTCACAGGGAATTAGGAAATCAATTATCACTTCACAGAACAATAACCATTTGAGCCATATGAAATTGAAAGATTATAACATTCAGAAATCAAGAGCAGGAACAATTAAAAGATAAGAAACTTGCAGTAAAAACAGAGTATGAAAGTTATGATGAAATGAGATAGGAATAAAGAATAGTTAGGAATTTATTTCACAAGAATGACAATATCAATTCAATCATGCCTCTAAATATTCAAGTAATTGGTTAATTGTCAATCAGTTTCTCTTATTAATAGCCAAAGTTTAATTCCTTAAATCATTGACCCTAACAAGCAACTAAACCCCCTAATCCCTTAGGTGAAGTTCACTTTCATAGAATTACAGAATTAGGTCTCCTTATCCCTAAGAAATCCCCAATTCTGATTGCAGCAAATCCCACTTCCATTGGTAAATGTTCCTCTTTGATTTACCATACGAATTTCCATTCACAGATTGCAATAACAGTAGAATTAACAATTCAATTAATCCTAGAACTCAAATTTTAGAAGCAAAAATTGAATTAATACATTAATTCAAGTTCCATAAACTCCCAATTATGGAGAATTAAGCAAACATTGTAACAGAGAAAGAGAAAGAAGGAGAAGAAGAGAAGAATTGCAGAGAAGCCATCTCCACGAGCTCCAATCCAATGCCTTTTCTTGGAGCTTCGAAATTCGACCTTAATCCTCTCTCTCTCACTCTCTCTCAATGAGAATCTAACAGGGAAAAAAAAATAAAAAGACCCAAAGACCCCGAGTTCTAAGCTTAAAGCAAGTATTTATAGAAATCTCGATTTTGTGCATTATCACTCATGATGATAAGGGTGGCCACGCAGAAGCTCATGTAGTTTCTGGAAACTGGAACTATCACTTTCGCTGGTAAAAGTTACAACGCATGAGGTTGTGTGGTTGCACGTGATCGCTTTCGAGAGCAAGAGTGACGACACACAACTTGCCTTGATTCACTCCTCTCTAGAACTTGTCTTCTCTGGAACACTCACTTTTGCCAGCAAGAGCATTAACGCAGAGCTTGTTCTTCTGAGTAACTCTCTGAAACACTCACTTTCCCTGGTAAGAGTGACCACGCTCAGACTCTTTTCTTCTTTTAAGCTTTGGAACGATCACTTTTACTGGGAAAAGTGTTAACGCCTAGTGTGTATTCCTCTTTGATGTCTGGAGTGATCACTTTCACTGACAATAGTGATCACGCCTAGCTTGCATTCCATTGTTCTTGTGTTTTGGAGTCTATAATTGCTATTATTCCTCTTCCTTTCCATTGATCTTCTATTTCCATGACTTTTGCTCAGATTATTCCCACAGAAACAAGATTAATTTCTTAAGATCTAAGCAGAAATTCCACAAATGCTAAAATAACTACATATTAAAAGAAAACTTTCAATCATTCTATTTTTCTGAATTCTTCTGCTTTTCTTATATATTTCCCTTATCAAATGGGTTAGAAATACACTAAAATATTAGTAAAAGTATGGATTCATCAGTAAACACCTCATGAGTGCAATTTGGTACCTATAATTCAGCCCCTTCCACAAGTGCAACTCTCTTTCTCCTTGCTTCAATTGCTGCACAAAATCAAACAAACCACACACCAACCATAAGTATTTCCAAATTCAATTCCAAACTAGCCCTAGTTAACAAGCTTTGATACTAAATGATGAGGTTTACCCTAAGCCTCTTGAATTTTGGACCTAACTAGGACTATGGCGTAACTTGAGTTACAGACCTCAAAAAAAATTATTTCAAAAACGATAGGAAAGTTCATGTCGTGAACTATGATTTTAGCTCAAGAATCACTTAATTTGGATTTGTAAATCATAAGATATGAAATAAAGTTATTTTGAGTACAAATTGGGGTTTGTTTGGAAAATAATGCTATGAACCCTAAAATTCAGAATTGTGGAAAACCGAAATTCATACCTTGTAAACTGAAAAAGAGGAAGGAAATATGATGGAGAGGGTGCCACAAACAATGATGTTTGATAAGCTAACGAGATCACTACAAGAATGGATGAATTCTTGATAAGATCAAAGATTGTAAGGAAGAACCCTAGCAGAACACAATACTCACTTTAATATGATTTCAATCATGTATATTCTCTAATGATTTCCAAGTGTTTTAGTACAGTTCAGTTTAGTCCACATGGACTTGACATATAAAAAACAAAAACTAATCCCTCTAACACAAACATGATGTATATGTTCCAGTGGTTAAGTAAACATATAACATCTTAAAGTGCATGGGTTCAAATCTCATAGTAGACAAAAATGCATAATCATATGTTTTTACACAAAGTACCAAAATAAATAAAAGTCGAAGCCTCTTTTGATCTAGCTCTTATCATGGTTCCTCCTAAGCCTTGTAATGGATTTTAGGCTTCTTATGGTAGTTGGGCTTAGGCTTGGGCTTGACTCCTGATGTCCATATCACATTTTTAACACTTTTCTCTTCATTCACTCTTTCTTTATTTTTATCTCTCTCTTAATAATAAAACCTCTTATTTCTTAATCTCTTTTAGTGTTTACAAGTATTTCGTTCATTTGAATGTGGACTATTTGGTTAACACAATATATAAACTTAAGTTTCAACAGGAAAATAATTGATTTAGGTTTGTAATTTAAAACTTATAAAGAAAGAAATTTTGAATTTTAAACATGCAAACTTGAGTTTAAACATAACAATAAATCAATTTGGTTTGTAATAAAAACTGAGGAGGGAAAAAAATTTCAAGGTTTACTTTTACAATTTGAAAGAAGTACTTTAGAAAGCAGTTATAAAAATGCACTCTATGAAATTGCATTTTTGGTTTGTATCCAGTTTGCATAGCAGTGTTTGTCAGAGTGGTTTGAATCGCTCTTTAAAACGATGCAAAATTGCTCTCTAATGTCTTTTTTGTTGTAGAGTTCCTTGTTGAGGTAAGATTTTTAAACTTCCTCCATAAGAAAGGTTGTAAATTTTATTAACAGCCACTATATATGCCTTTTCAACCGTCTAAATGCATTCTTTTACATCCAATAATTATATTTTTGGATTTTTACGAGGAAGTCCTTTGAAATGCACCCTTATTTGCTCAAAATGGACATCAGATCTTCTAGTTACAATGAAAATGGTAAAACCTTCTCTAGTTTTGCATCATATGCAAGTATCTCAATGTATTTCTTACAAAAATAATTTACAATAGTTTATTAGATGCCCTAATTTGACGTTTGCCCTAACTAATCATATATAAGTGCTCTTAATTTGATGTTTTCTGCACTAACACATAAAAAAAACAATTTTTTTGCTCTCTATGTTGAAAAACTGAAAAATTTCTTTTCATAATCTACATGAAAATAGCTTTCTAATACATTTTTTATGTTGAATTTGACCTCTATTTGGATAGCTCACGATATGAAAAACACAAGTGATGCAAAGTTTGTGAAACTTACGTGAATAGAAACAAAGATCAATTTTTTGTGTCCATGATCAAAAATGGATTTTTAAAATTAATTTTAATCTTTAGGATCTTAGCTTTCCAATAAAATTTGCAAATCATGATTTGGTCATTATTTCAATACTTTACATTTGATTTCACAAACACTATGCAATATGAAAATTTTCTAATTTTATTTTTGCATGATTGCACTTATGTTTTAAATTCTTTTTTCAAATAGTAGCTTTTGGCCAACAAATCATGAAACTCCAAATTCCAACACCATAAGACCCAAAAAAAAAAAAGAGTTTGCAGATCTACCTAAGTTACAAAGGTATGAGAGAGGAGGTATTTCAAGTAAAAAGTAAGAAACATAATAACTTAAAAAAGGTTATCCCTTAAGCTTGAGGTCTAGAACACATGTATTAGGAGACGTGTGGTGCTTGATTGTATTGTGATGTTTGTGAGTCTCTACGTGAGACTATTTTACGCTTTTGAAGTATGTTTGTAAGTGTATCTTGATAGTGATAATTCTAAACCTTTGGTTGATAATTATTTTAGACTTGATTTTTGAATAGATGTTGTCTTCTGAATTTTAAAGTGGGCACCATTTATATATTTGAGCCCTTTTGATAGTTGAAATGTAAGACTCCTCACTTGGGCCTACAATATACAACATACAAATATTTCACAAAAAATTAACACTTCTTGTGCTTCTACTTGATTTTGTGAAAGAGTTAAAATGCATAACGTAAGACTAATTTACTTTGCCTTTTGTTTCATATTTCCATCAATTTTTAGGTTCTCAACATTCATAGATAAAACTTAGTCATGACAAGCACAATAACATTTTTCAAACTAAACCCTTCCAAAGGAAATCATAGTATAAATAGTTCATACAATCTAATACTTTGAATGAGGTCTATTATAAAAAGTCATCATCACAGGAATTAGAAGATAAATACAATAGTAAACATAACAGTAATGTTACGACACTCCATTGTGCCCACAGTGTAATATGGAATTATAACAAGTGTTTTTTTGTCTTTAGCTTATAAGTCCTTGGATAAGGTGAGATTATTTTTTTAGCAACACACACATATACAACTTGCTATATACAACTTTCTCAACTTGGTCTACGCATACCATTATCATTATCTAGAATTTAGAGATTTATTACTCATTACAAATATCAAGTGTCATGCGGTCACATCATGCAAACTTTGTTCATTATAGACCTAATAGATAAGAATATATATAAAAATACATATCATGTTCTTATTACTAATAATTGCTTATGAGATTCTATTTATTTACACATTCAGAACTTAAAAAATCATAGTAGTAGGAAATACCACATGAATAATATAGTCATACTAAATATTGACATAACCATGCAAGCAAATTCAAATCTCTTCACCTATTTATGAGTAATTAATAATATGAGATTCAACATGTGACTACCAATTTCCTCAAGACAATAGAACACTCAGTATATGACTACCAACCCAATGAGTTTAAACACAATACTTGCAAGCACTCAAAGAGAACAAATTTTCTTGCCTATTCAATTTCATCCATTATAAAAAATAAAAGATAAATAATAGCATAAACCTAGTCATGTTAAAGAAATCCTACATTGTCAAGAGTGAATGAAAATTATCCATGAAGCTTAAAGACATAATCACAACCATCAGAGTTACAAAAAAAATAACATTACACTCAGTCACTAAAAGCAAAATAGAAATTATCCAATCCTCTACCACACCGTTGACAAAGTTTAGAAGCAGCAGAACAACTAAAAACACACTAAACAACAAGTTAAGTCTATTATAAGGGGTCCTCCTCCATCACCTTGATATCTGAGTGGTACTCCTCCTTAATCTAAACTCCTGAATTTGAAGGGTCAGATTGGTCTTTGGCTATTTTACAACTTTGAGGGATAGATACAAATTTCCTAGCAGTAGTCTTAAAATGGGGCCCATGAGTTCACTAAATAACTGAATCTTGGACTAGAAATTTCTAGGTCCAAGGATATATAAAGGTACATCATCAGAAAAGTCAAGGTAAAAAATGGGTTGTCCTTTTTGGTAGATGGATATGGGTAAAAGAATATTAATAATAAAAAGGGATGGAGAAAACAATAGTATTAAGTTAGGGACAATAGTGGTTTAAGAAAGTTAAACTGCAACCATTCACTATGCCAAAAAGGAGTTGTGAGAGCGGTTCCTTTTTAAATTAGAGAGCGTTTATAACTACTCTAAAATCTCGCGCTATTCAATGTATTAGTTTAAGAGAGCGGTTATTTAAACCGCTATCAAATTTTAAGATTAGAGAGCAGTTTCACGCGGAACCTGTAACATCCTCATTTTTGCTAAACGATTAATTTATTAATATAGTTTTAAGTTAAAGTATAGTATTTGATTTTTTAGAAAAAATTGGGATAGAATTAACATGAGATGCTTTAGAAAATATTGTTAGGTATATTTTTAATAAATTTTTGGTAATTTTTAATTTTAAAATTTTTAAGTTTCAAAAAGTGTCAATTTGTATTGGTTAAAATTGCTGTATAAAGCTAAAAAAAAATAATAACATTTTATTTTAAAAATAATAATAATAATAATTATGAAATATTTATATTTATTTATAAATATTATTTGGAATATAAAAATAATTTTTTTGTAATTAATGAGCATTTTTGAATTTTCTAGTTAATTTTAAGTAAATTAGTTATATACTCAAGCAGAAATTGCGTGTAAAAATTTTGGACACTAACTAAAGGATCAATAGTGTCAAAAATTATTTTATAATTATGATTAATATATTTCATGATTATTTTTAAATTTTGGAATTTTTATCTAATTATTTCAATTAATTACTAAAGAATTAGTGAAAATTCTAATATTATATTATTATTTTTACTATTTAAGATAAGATCAATTCATCCAATTCATTTTCTTCTCTCTTAGCTGTCGTAGAGTGTTCTTCTTCTCCTTCCAAAAGCTTTGAAACTTCTTTGGCTCTAATCTTTTTATTTTTCAAGTAAGTTCATTAAATTTTTTTAATATTCCATCTATTTTCATCATTTTGAACACTTTGAACCGATTAATTTTTTTTTTATTTTCTCCCTCTTTTTGGGTGCTGGAACAGTGGCATGAGGGTGATATTTTGTCCAAAATTTTTGTTTCTAAATTATGTTTTAATTAGCTTAATCCTTTTATGTTTTATAATAAATAATTTTGGTAATTTTGTTTTGTTAAAAATGTATTTGCGGGTTCAAAACCCTTGGTCTAGAGGTGTTGTCCCAAGAGTGTTATGAGGAGAAATAATTGTTTTTAATCACCTTTAGGCTTATAGTATTCCATTTACATCATAAAAAAATAATTGTAAGACACGTAAGCTATTTTTGCGAAGATTAGAAAATGATAGTTTCAACTCACTAGTAGAGGGTTGGGTGATTAATGCCTCTTAACATTGATCATGATTATGTGTGATTATTTGGTTAGGATCGTGATTTGAGAAGTAGTGGAAAGAAGTCGTTGGTGAGAAAAAAATTGGTATACACTTTAAGGTAAGGGGAGATATATCTATTTTCAAGGGTATAGTAGAAAAATGTTAGGAGATGGGTGTTTTATTCCTTACTATGTATGTATAAATTATTTGAAAGAATTTATAATTATTTCCATACTTAGTGTACAATTGTTTGATATTCCTTTTTGATATTGATTTTATGTGTGATGATGCTTCTAAGATAATTGTTTGTTGAATTTAGTATAAATAATTGATTGCCTAAAATAGTTGAGGAATGAACTATCATTCATGTGGAGTGAGCATATAGAAGGTATGTTGAAAGTTGAAAAGAATTGGAGAATTGTGAAATAAAGATGAAAAAAAATGAAAAAAAATTTGGGAAAAAAATTTGATGAGTTTTGGAAAAGTGTTTTAGAAATTGATAAATGGAATTGTGGTTAATTTTCTTCTTCAGAAAATGATTTTTTTTAAAAAAATCTTCTTTAATTTCAAGTGGTTTGATCAAAATTTATTTAATAATTTTTATATATTTAAAGTATATCTATATACATATTTAAATAATTTAAAGTATTTTAATTTATTTTAAAGTATTATTTTAAATGAGTATTTTGAAATGTGGTGATAATTGGAAAAAGGTATTTGAGAGCCATTGAAATAGTTAGAAAGTTCTGAAATGTGGTGGTGGTGAGTCTTTGCTTAAAATTAGAAGTGTATTGAAATTTTCTGCCTGTTTTGCAAAGAGAAGAAAATTTGGAAATATCTGAATTATAGAGGAAACTCTGCCGGATTATTGGTGAAATTTTGAAACATATGTTGATTAAAAATAAATGTTTAATACCTAATTAAAAGACTGAAATTAGGTTCATGCATCATAAGCATGTAATGATGATGGTGTTGGATGGGAAGTTTACGAAATCTAGGGGAGACTCCAGATTAGTCTTGGGGATAGTCGGGTGTGATTGAGCCAGACAAAGGCCAGGGCTCGCAACCCTGTGCTGTCAGTTCTCACTACAAAACTGGACTATCCTGACAGAATCCGATGGATTTTTAGAATCAGTTGAGCTATATCTTTGAAACTATCTAATGAGATGGTTATGACCAAGAATAGTTAGTGGCAGTGAACTCCTGATCCTTCCCAGAAAGAAAGAAAGAGAAAAAGAAAAAGAAAATGGTTTGGGCCCATATGCATGTGTCAGTATAGCAACTAACTAGGTGATGCACAGAATCATACATGGCATGTACATTGTGTGTTGAGTTGTTTCTATTTGCTATAATGATTGTAAATATCTTGACGTGTTTTCTACTGTACTTTGGTTGAAATGGGTTTGTCTCACCCTTTTAGTTGCTGTTTGTGTTGTATATGAATATGATTAGTAGATGAGGACACAACTGGCCTGACCACCGTACCAGTTCAGCGTCACAGTCAGATATGATCCTGAAGGAAGATGGGCACATGATTGGGAGCGAAAACAGTTCACCCATACGGGCATTATTACCTTTTTGTTAGATAGAAATGGGCCAGGCCAACGGGCATACCCCATCCCCATCAAGGTACCCATGGGATTCACTTTTCCATTTCCTCCTGGAGTACAATTTAGGAGACCCTATGTCCCTCCTCCTATCCCTGTACTATCGCCCCTAAAATTACTCCCAAATTTCCTTAGATCTTTAGGGCCTTATGTACCACATGTTGTACGACCTAATATAGCAAACCTACCTCTACCCAGACACATCTCCATCTCATCCACTTCAAATTTGACTTCCTCTAGTTCTTCTGACTCTCTGAATTCCTCTCACTGCTCAAACACCCCTACTGCTACTAGAAAGAAGAGGACTTATTCTCAGGCTGGACTTCCTCCTAGTTTTGACTCCTCTGAGCAGGAACCTAGTGGAAAAGGAGAGTAGGCTAGGGTCGAGTAAAGTATAACTTGTACATATATGTATGTATAATTACTAGTGACTAAGAGAACGTATAAATAGAAATCCTTAACTGTTGTTAACTTTTGGAGGAAATGGTATTTTTTATAATCATGGGTCTAGGGGGAAAGCTTAAAGCTTATGAGGTCAATTTTTGTTGTCGTTGTCTCTGATATCGTGACCCCACTTTATTTTGTATGTAAATCAGCTATGTGTATATGTTTATATGACTGGATGACTGTATATTTTGACAGATGATATGTATATATGTATTTGGATAACTGATGCAGATGATGTATTTAGTTTCTATTAATGTGAACAGATGTAAACTTATACATGTGGCTTTCTTACTGCTTGGATTATGTTAATATTATATTCATATTGATGGCATAATAAGTAGTAAGGGTGTCACGGAACCACTCTCCAAAGCATGAATGTTAAGATTGGAGAGCGGTTCAACGTGGAATCGCTCTCCAAAGTATGGGTGTAAATTGTAAATTTGAAATTTATTTCTTTGTGAGTTTTCTAGATATATTGCAAACTAAAATTAATTTATTATTATGTTTAAATTTTAAGTTATAGGTCTGACATTCAAAATTTCTTCATTTTTATCACAAACCAAAATTAAATCTTGAGTTTATACGGTGTGTTTACCAAATAATTCACATCTGCATGAACCAAACACATGTAAGCAGAGAAAAAGAGAACAAATTAGTAGGATGATTCACCTTTTACAAATTAGTAGACTTGCATCCTAGACTACACAAAATTCTGCATACTTTGATGAAGATTGGCAACAAATCTTTATGCAAATCTCTTTTCATCAAATTGGCACTTGCTACAACGAGAATCCACTTGCTACAATGAAAACGTCACTACAGCACACACTTAGCCTATATTTCAAACAATTCCAGCCCAAAAACAAGTCCACATCATATTTCAACTCATCACACAGTCAAATATAAATTCAAACATCAATTCATATATTTATATTAATAATTAAGCAATATTACAAAGTTCGGGGCATTACACCCAGAAAAACCAACAACATCAACCCTAGTATGCCCACTAAGGGAAAAAATTTTAATGACCATGTCAACCCTTTCAAGGTTTATTCTGGGCTCAAATAAGGCAATGAAGTCTAGATTAATGATCGTAACATTGATAAGTCTAGAGAATGTTTTAATCCCAGCCCCTTACAATTCCAAAAGAGGCAATTCATGAATTAGTATGCTAATTTGAAACATCCTTAGTATGTTAGGTAACTCCTACAATATTCTCAACAAAGTTGCTGTTATCAGGCTAATACTGCCCCTTATCATCAATACTATCTAAGTCCATATTAGAAGTTAAGTCTGGAGGTTTATCACTAGGGCCTAGATAAGGTAAATGTTGCTGATTCTAAAGAGCCTCAGGGTTTAGGCCAATGAGGTCTTGAATATTATGACCTAAGTTCTTATTCTTCTAGAGCATATGTTGGTAGGTGATCATTGCTGAAACAATTTCTTTGGTTTCTTGCCTAAAGTCCTTATCCTAAGTACCCTAAGTTTCCTGAATATTATCATTAATGCTATCCTTGCCTAGATGGTTAAAGCTTTCTTTGGTATTAATCACATGAGCCACCCTAGGGGTGTATCTACGTTTATTCTTTTGCTTTGCACTTTTCTTGGTAGAATTACTAGATTTAATATGGTTCCCAGGCTTATTAGCTTTCTTGTTGGGAAGTTGATCCCTAGATACTGGGTCTTTATCAAGAATAGAAACTACAACCTTAAGGGAACTATCTTCTACTTCCTGGTGAGGGTCCTAGTAGGAACTGCCTAATATACCAAATCTAGATCCCATGGAAACCTTTTTAGGCTTCCCATTCTTAGTGGGAAGCCCATTGTACTGGGAGGAACTGAGTTTTTTTTCCTAAATTGCTTTTTAACTAAAATCCAGGGTCCAAAAAGGTCTCCCTTAGATTCTGTCCTATTCTCAAGAAAATCCACAGCCATGTCCTTTTCTAGAGTGGAATAATCCCCTTCCTGCCCCTCATTGCCCACTTTATTATTCTGATTGGTAGATTCTAAATCCTTTTTCAACTGATTACACTTATGAATCTCAACACACTGTTCTTGTCTATGCCTATATTTGCCACACTGAAAACAGATCAAGTGCAACCCTTCATATTCAACCTTAAACTCATGTCCAAGTGCTTTAAATGCAAGAACTAGTTTCCTCCTAAAGTTAATTTCTATGCATATTGTCACACTTCTAAGGAGAACATGATTTAACTAGCAAGTGTATTAGTGTTGATGTAGCAAGTTCTAAAAAATGATAGAACTATGTTCGAGTCCCAAGTATCGATCTCAGGGAATAAAAGTATTCAATTACCACTTCACAAGGCCACAATTTGTTGAGCTTAACGAATTTCAAAGAGTGTTTGGAATTAAAATTGACAAATATTGAAATCAGAAGAAAAATAGAACAATGAACAAGAAATTGTGAGAAAACAGAGGTAGAAATCATAGCTAGGGAGTTGCTTCACCAAAACTCCAATGTTAAATCAATAAAGTTCTGAACTTGCAAGTAATTGGAAAGAATGACAATCAGTTTCATGTTGTATTATTCAGAGGTTAATTCCTTGACTCAGTGAACCTAACATTCAATTAAATCACTCTAATTCCTTAGATCTGATTCAATTCAATATTGCTTTAAGTGTGAGAAACAAGAGGATTGCAAGATCAAGTTCTCTTATCCCTAAGAAGGCTATAATCTTGGTGATTGGTTCAGATCTGAAGAACAAATTCAATTTCCATTGACAAGAGTTCCTCTGAAATTAGTTAATCAAATTTCCATTCAATTACTACGTAAAGTGCAGAATCAACTACTCAATCCATTCAAAAACTTGAAATCCAGATCCAGAATCAATTCAACAAGTTCGTTTTGGATCTACAATCCCTAACTATGAAGAAATTACACAGCCATTGCAGCAGAGAAAGAAAAAGAAAATGAAGAAGAGGAAGAACGTAGAAGAAGCATCTTCAACTGATCTTCAATTAGATTCCTCTAGGTTGAAGCTTGGTGTTCGTCCCCACTCTCTCTCTCAGACTCTCTCCACACCCAAGAACTAGGTGAAAATGAATAATGAACAAAAGATCCTAAAATCTGAGCATTTATGCAATTTATAGATTTTCCCGCCTCTGTGCCTTATCACTTTCATTCACAAGAGTAGCCACGCAGAGGCTTCTATGGTGTTCTGGAAGACTGGAATGATCACTTTCATTCATAAGAGTGGCAACCCTGAAGGTCGAGTTGTGCGCATGTTCACTTTCATGAGTAAAAGTGGTCACGCGCATGTTGCCTTGGTACTTTCTCTCTGGAACATCCACTTTCGCCAGCAAGAGTAACCACGCACTACTCGCTATGTGTGAAGCTCTTCTGGAATGCTCACTTTCGCCAGCAAGAGTGGTTATGCACAACTTTGCAAAATTTGAAGTCCTTTGGAACGCTCACTTTCGCCAGCGAAAATGATAACGCACAATGTGTTTTTCTGAGAAACTCTCTAGAACACTCACTTTCACTGTCAATAGTGATCACGTCCAGACTTTATTTCTCATTTAAGCTTTGGATCACTCACTTTCACCAGAAATAGTGATCACACCCAGCTCAAAACTCCATAAACTTTGTTCTCTAAGTCCAGACTTGCTACTTTTCTTCTATCTTTTCATTAATCTTCTATCTTCATGAACTTTGCTCAGAATTTTCTACAAAAACATGCTTGAATTATTAATTTCTACAAAGAAAATTCACAAATGCTAAAATAACTATGTTATTTAAGGAAGTCCTTCAATCATTCTATTTTTATTAGTTTTTCTGCTTTTTCCAACATATTTCCCTTATCAAATGATTAAAACTATAGTAAAATACTAATAAAAATATGGATTCATCATGTATTCTAGCAAATTTCCCTCTAGACAAACAAGAAGTATAGGGATCTACCTTTAGCATAGAATCCATGCACCAACCTGTCAGAGGAATTTATTGTTATACAACTCCATCGGTAAATCAAGAATACGAACCCACACAACTACTTTCCTAAGATTATAATCCTTTGTCCTAAAGAAGGGTCTCCATTTCTAAACAAGAAGGTAGTGATCCAGTATCATTCAAGTCCCTTCGAACAAGGCAAACATGTAATCATCTATACTTTCAAATTAAACTAGGAAGAGTTCATTATTCAGATCCAAAATGGTTAGGGATCCGTTTCTACCCCAAATAACATTTAGTTTCTGGTTAAGATAGTTATAGCTCACATATTTACCAAGAAGTTTTACTATCAAGGTAAACCTCCAAGGGGTACACCACCCCTTATACTCTTTGAGAGGGATGTTGAGGTTTGAACATAGATTTTGCCTATTATCATCTAGATCTACATTTTCATCAGGTTCAAAGGTGATATTAAAGTCTTCTAAGACTATTTTATGTATTTCCTCATCATTCAAGACTAAATTTGTGTCCTTAAACCCTATTACCATATCCTTGTATGAACAAGAATCAGAAAGAGAGGGATTAGAAAACACATGGTTCAACTGCTGGATTACCATTCGGAGATCTTCATGCATGCAATCATTTATCCTTTCCAGAAATACCTCTAAGTCGATCTACACCTTTACGATCTTTCAAATCTACCTCCTTTGTAAATCTCTTCTCCCTTTCGTTCCTCTTCATTTGATGATGCTCTTTAAGACTCAAGTGAATACATAGGCCACCACAATCTCTGCACTCCCTTCTCCACTCTTGATTTCTTCCAGGAAGGTCTACTGAGAACGCTAGGATGAGACTCCTATCGGTGCTTTCTTAGTCTTGAAAACACGGTGCCTTGCTTGAAACACTTATCCATGCACGAAAACTAAGTCTCAGCCAAAAGTAAAGTTTTTGCTGGGTCCCGATCAAAAATATTAAATGCTATTTTAAACATAAATTTCTAATATCAATCTTAAGTATATTTATTTTAAAATATATTATAAAATATGTTAGTGTAATTGTAATTTTATATTTTATTACTATTTCATCCTAAAAATGTAAATAAAAAGATTAGTCTTCAATAAATAGCTTTCATAAATAAGTGATGCAAAAGGTTCAAATCAAAGAAACATTTAAGCATGGAGTGATGTTTTTTTTAAATACGAAAAAGTTAAATATCTGTGATATCTATATAACTTGTAAGAATTTTTAATTAATCAAACAATTAATTAAATTTAATGTTAAATGGTTGAAATAATTGTTTAAAAAATTATCTATTATGAATTTTTATAAATATTTCTGCATAAAATTTTAATAAATTAAGTAATCAATTAAATTAAATCAAATAAAATAATTTATATGTTTAAGTTAAGAAAATAATTTTCCATGAGATATGCCAAAAAATTACTCTATGTCGTTCCTAGGTAATATAACACTTGTCTGAACATAATAACAGATGACTTATAATAACCTTTTAAAAAATTTAAAAATAAATTGATATTTTCATTAAAGATTATAATAAATATGTTTTATTTAATATTTATAGAAAACATTATTGAGAGGGGTGTCATAACATTACTGAAATTTGAATTGGAAATTGAGAAAAAATAGGAGATGTGGCAGGATATGAATCAAAATATGCAAAACACTATTAATAGGCTCCGTAGCTTTCTTTCCGGGGTTACAAACATTGGAGCTATCTAAACCTTCCCCTCAAATCGACCATTTCTTTTCTACTCTTACCAAAATTTTCTCTCTTGTTCATTATTCTGCCCCTCTCTTCATTCTGCATTGAGACACATTGTGGTTTATGGTTATTGAAGATGGGGCAACAATCTTTGATCTACAGCTTTGTGGCTCGTGGGACTGTGATTCTTGCAGAGTACACTGAGTTCTCCGGAAACTTCACCTCCATTGCCTCTCAATGCCTCCAAAAGCTTCCTTCTTCCAATAACAGATTCACCTACAATTGTGATGGCCACACTTTCAATTACCTCGCTGAAAATGGCTTCAGTATGACATGCATATTTCCATTGTGCATCTTATTTTATTTTCATTTGATTTGGGATGTCACTTTCTATTTATGATTCTTGATGTGCTTTGAATGAAAATGGTGGCATTGCATTTGCATAAATCAAATTTGATTTATAATAATATTTGATTTATTTTGGGAACTGTAGCGTACTGCGTGGTGGCAGTGGAATCGGCGGGTAGACAGATTCCGATTGCATGTCTGGAGCGTATGAAGGATGAATTCAGCAAGAAGTACGGAGGAGGCAAAGCTGCAACGGCTTCGGCTCGCAGCCTAAACAGAGAATTCGGGTACCATTTTCTTTCCTGTTTATTACGATTGATACAATTTAATTAACGTAAATAAAATTATTATTTACGAAAATCTGCAGGCCTAAATTGAAACAGCAGATGCAATATTGTGTTGACCATCCTGAAGAGATCAGCAAGCTTGCCAAAGTGAAGGCTCAAGTTTCTGAAGTTAAGGGTGTTATGATGGAAAACATTGAGAAGGCAAGAAAGAGCTTTTTCAAATCAAATTACTTGTTCTCTAACACATTTACTGTTATCTTTCATCATTTATATATATTATGATATTTATTTTGCTATGTTATCAATTAATTACAAATTTTCTTAAATATTAAAATAATTATCATAAAAGTAACTGATTTTTAATTACGTGATAATCTATTATTATATAGGAGAGTATTTAAAAAGTGTATTTTAATAAAATTTATATATTTTATAGGTTATAATATTTCATTTTCTTGTAGGTTCTTGACCGTGGAGAAAAAATTGAGATGCTAGTGGATAAGACTGACAACCTTCGCTCACAGGTACTTAACATGAAAGAAATAATTTTCATTTTCTTTAGTCTTTTTTGGGATGGAATGATCCAACTCTGTTTAGTAAATAATTAGCCATATTTGAGTCACTGTTGCAGGCACAAGACTTTAGAACACAGGGCACAAAGGTGAAAAGGAAGATGTGGGTTCAGAATATGAAGATCAAATTGATAGTTTTCGGTATCGCCATAGCATTAATTTTGATCATGTTTATGTCTATATGTCGTGGCTTCAGCTGCTTATATTAGGTTTTAATTTTCTTTTTCTTTTATTTTATCAATATTGCGAGATTCCATTTGCTAAATTTGTACCTATTCTTGATTTCAGTAACCATTTTTTAGTTGATTATATGATTCAATTGTGGGAAGGCTATTATGCAGTATATTTGACAAATCATTTTAAATGCAAAATTAAATATCACACGTTATGTTATATTAATTTTTATAATTTCACTTCAATAAAATAATTTTGTTATACAATACATGTAATAAGTTATTTTAAAATTACCTCTAACTTAATATATCTAAATATAAAGCATATTTTATATAATTAAAATAATATACATGTAATAAGTTATTTTAAAATTACCTCTAACTTAATATATCTAAATATAAAGCATATTTTATATAATTAAAATAATATACTATGTCCAATTCATGTGAACCGACACCAAGTTAGTCAAAGTTCACAAAAAAGCTAATTATGATTTTGTGAATGTTCGATGGCCTTTTGTGAAATAAAAATTCTCGTTTGTTTGTAAACAGGAGTCTTGTGATTTACTATCAATGCCGAGACATTTGTTTTAAAATTTATTGACAATATACGGAGCTTGTCTCTTGTTTGTCAAAATTCAGAAACAATGAGAAAGTAAGAAGGTTCGGTTTTTGTTTAAAAAATATTTATATGAGAAAAAAATAAGAAAATAAAATAATTTATTATAAATTTAAATCATTTATCCATCTCATATTTAAGAGAAATTTTTTGATTCTAAAAATTTAAAAAGTATAAATTGATTTTAATTTTTTAGAATTATTTTTTAATTTTTTTAATAAGTACTTAAAAAATTTAACTGAACCATGCATTGGGACCTTGTCGAACTTATTTTCCCTTTAATTCTAGAATCAAATTCATTTACTACCTTTTATTAATTGATAATAATTTTATCCTTTTATTGAATAATAACTCAATGCATTGTGATTTTTAAAATAATTAAGTAGAAATGCAAATGTATTTTGAAAGTTGTCACGACCCATTTCACAAAGAATCAATAACATTCCGCATTTTTTTTCTTAATTCATTTATAAGATAGTACATACATAAGTCAAAGAATATAAATTTTTCATAAATTAAACTTCAACGTCCAAATTAACAAAATAACAAAACTCCAAGAGCATTTTTATATAGTACTAAAAATTTATATAAATTTATACATTTTCACCCAATCTATCTATATATATATATATATATATATATTCACAGCAAAATCAAAACATATCGTAGTATTAATTAAGCATTTTTAAACGAATTAAACAGCTTACGCATTAATAAGACTGTTCAACATTCTCAGCACATATATAAGTATTTCAACATATCACGTCTCATTACAACATTGTAAATATCCATTGAGTAACAAAGAAATCCACTCAATAATAACACTCTAGGTTCTAACTAGGGTCTAACCATACAAAGGCTTACTTTCGGCTAAAACAAGACTAAATTCGTAATAACTCAACATTTACTAAATAAATAAGCCAACTTAGATAAGCTCCTGTTACCTGGAATAATTTTTTTCTTAGATTAAACTTTACGTGGGTCCCCAATGAAGAAAACAACGCTCGTAGGTTTAGATTTTTCTCACTATCAAGAATTTGAGATTTTAGAAAAGAGAAACCCAAGAAATCAAACCCAGAGTTAAAGATTAAGGTCTCGAGATTTCACCTAGATCCACACTAAACAATGGTTCCTATTTGGATTGGGAAGAAATTCGGCCTTGAGAAGGTTTCTCTAAGGTAATTTAGTGAGAGAACAGAGAGAAAATGAGAGAGGAAAGTTGTCGGTGAAAAATGAATATTTCTAGGCGCTGAGACTCCTTAAATACCGCCAAGTCTGCGCTCTAAATTGAGCAAGCTAATTCTTTCTTGAGCGAGCTCTTTTCTCGCCTGGGAGATCTTACCCTTGCTTAGGCGAGAAAATCAGACAGTAGAACCTCTCAGCCTCCTCAATGTTCTGTCTATGTCTGGATCAAACACAAGAGTAGTGTTGTTTTTATTTTTCCCAAGCATATAACACTAAGAAAAACTGAACACAGGAGAAACACTAAAAGAAAATGATGAAAATACAGAACAATATAGTGCAGAAAATTTACTAGCAGAATATCCTATGAAAAATTAAGAAAGAAACTTAACATCTAAACATGTAACTACACAAAATACAATGACACAGAAATTATACAAAACTGGATAACAAAAGTGTACAGGAAAACTAGCAGAAAATGTAATACGAAATTCAATGTATAAAAATAAAATTTTCAAAAAGAAAACAGAGAACAAATAACTCAATCTAGTTGTCTCATTGCTACTAATAATATTGAAAACAAAGATCCCCGATAATGGCATCAAAAACTTGTTACTTTTATTTTGATAGAGATACTAACTAGCAAGTGAACTAGATAGTTGTGGCAAGTAATAAAATTTAAAATTCAATATAAGTCCCAAGTATCGTCCACAAGAATCTTATTTCAATTACCACTTCACAATTTAACAATTAGTTGAGCAAAACAATTCATTTGAGAGGTTTGTAACATATAAAAGTAAGAAATAAAAACAATAAAAGATAATAAACTTGTTGTAAAAACAAAATACGAATTTTGTATTAAGAATGCTATATGGAAAATAGTTATGAATCACTTCACCAGATTTTCAATTGCAATGTAATCATGTTCTGAACTCTTGAGAATTTTAATTGATTGATAATCAATTTCACTTCTTTAACCAAAGGACTATTCTTTGCCTCATTAATCCTAATTCCTAATTAAATCTCCCTAATCCCTTAGGTAAAATTTAATCAAATACTGCATTAAGGTCTGAAAATTATAGGATTACTAGATCATGATACTTATTCCTAAGATCTCAATAACCTAGGCATATGATTTAGATATGAGAAATAAACTCAATTCCATTGATGAAAATTCCTCTAAATACAATTGAATGAAGGATTAGTTCACAACTGCATTAAGAACAGAATCACATACTCAATTCAATTAAAATCTCAAGATTTAATCCATAATTACATCACAACATCAAATCTGGATCCATAGATCCCTAACCAAAAAAGTTTAGAACAACATTACAATGGAGAAATGAGAAGTAAGAGAAGAAGAAGAGAAGAAGTAGAAAAACATCTTCCAACACCCACTTCACTCTGATTCCTCTAGAAATGAAACTTGAAAGTCGCTCCAAATCTTTCTCTCTGACTTCCCTTGGAAGTTAAAACAGTTACAAAGTGAAAAATAACAAAAATGAACCAAAAGTCCATTTTCTGAACCTCTAACTTCTATTTATAAGGTTTTTCCTGCCTTTTTTTTTTCTACACATTAATCTCTGAGAATTCTAGCATCCAAGGTCTTCTAGAAGCTTCTAAAACTGAATAAAAAACTCAAATCATCCAAAGTTAATACTTAGAAGAGATATTTAAAATTATGTTACTTTTGCGTAGACACTTTAAGTGGTTGAAGTGTCTACGTGCAAGTGTTCAACATAGGAAGATCCTCACGCGTAGCTACTCTGAGTACTTAAAGTGGCTACACGCTGACTGCGTAGCTACTCTGGGTACCTGAAGTGGCTACGCGCTCAATTGCGTAGCTACTCTGGGTACTTGAAGTAGCTACGCGCACTGTGCAATTCTGAATTAGCGTTGGGCATAGCTACTCTGAATGCTTGAAGTGGCTACACGCATTGCGTAGCTACACTGGACACTTGAAGTGGCTACGTGCTCAATTGCATAGCTACTCTGAACACTTGAAGTAGCTACTCTCTTGATCTTCACGAATTTTCTTCTTCAAAGTGTTCATTCTATGTACTCAGAGTGATTACACCCTACATATATCACTTGATTCTTAAGTTTTTAAGCTCAATTCCTCTACTTTCTTCACTTCAATCTTCAACTCAAATTCTCAGCTCAAGCTTCTGCATAAGGATTAAGTCATTTTTAAGTCAAATTGTTCAGGATTGGACTAAAAATCTAAAAATCAAAACTATTTACACAATTATGAATATTAATGCAATTTTTATGATATTTTCAAGTTTACTTAGCACTTTACTACTTATTTATTAACAAAATTATACTAAAAATTATAATAAAACATGGATTTATCAGGTCACACACTCTTCTCCTGACTAGACCTTTGACCACTATCTTTGCTGAGTGAACCGTGACTGCCCATGCGGTATCCGTGAAGCAGTGGTGACCAGCGACCATTCATGGTGTGAGTCTGTGATCACAGTGCCACAATGAGCGTAGTTAGGTGTGGTAAGGGCATGTGTGTAAATTGTTATGATGCCGTGAGTGCATCAATTATGAACTGGAATGAAATGCTTAAAATATTGCTTGTATTTTGTAACACCTTATATTTCTTTCCTCAACATACGATAAATTTTCATAAAAATTTAAATGGTAAAATAAATTTTTCTTTCAAAAATTCTCTATAAGAAAGAGACATTGAAATGATATAAGTTTCATTAAGTAAAATTTCATTAATTCATAAGTACTTTAGAAAAACAAAGATTCTAAAGTTTTCATCAGCAACAAAAAGAAATAGTAGTTTTACAACTGTTTCAAAAGAATGCTATAGAACTGAAAATATTCATTACATAACTCAAAATAACTAAGTCTTGTAGCAGTTCTCATCCTTCCATGCATTGTGAGCTGGGTACTATTCATCCTGGTTTCCTGAAAATGTTGTGTAAGGGTGAGTCTCTACCCTACCACTCATACATCACACATATTTATCACAAAACACATCTTATCATGATTAAAGAAAACATCATGGCATTACATATCACAGTGTCATATAAATCATGCTTTCATCTTAACACATGATATTCCACAGATTCACAATTTCTTTTACTTTTATCCGCGCTTACCGCGCCTTATGGCCACAGTTATCCGATGTCTCTATCCTGAGGTCTTACACATCTATGTAAATAGTCATCGGATGGCCCAATGCAATATGGATACAACGCATGCAATAGACGACCCCTTAGCAAAGGTAATGTCAAGAGTCAAGTCGAGAAACGAGTGTGTGCCCATGTGGTGCATTCGAACACAATATTTCGTGCACAATCCCGAATGTCACTCACCACTGTACATTTTCCCAAGATATCCCATATCGTCTCCATCTTCTACTCCCCAGTGTATCTCTGTAACTATTTACATCATATCTTTTTTCATTTCATACTTTTTCGAGCATATTCACATGTTCATATATACCATTTATCATGTTCACACATATTTTTTTTTTCATTATGTTTTCACATACTTTTCATCATATCCATCAAACCATGGCATATTCACAATACACATCATTTTAACATGAAACACAATATATTCAAACATGAAACATCCACCTCTTTATGTATTTCATATCACAAAATCATAAAAATCATATCAACCATCCTCAATATAGCTTATTATGCCCTATTTGAACATAATATCACATTTTCACCATGTATTCATCATAAAATCATATAAACAGCCAATTATTCTCACTTTTCACCGATTATTTCTCATAAAACAAGGATTATTCCACATATAATCACATACATAACAAGATATATGAGAATACAAGTAATAAACATAATGAAATGATAAAGTAGAGCCCCCTTACCTCAAAACAGAGCTTTTACAAAGATTTAACCAAAGATTTAACTCTAGAACGGAGGTTTTCCTAAGAACATCATTAACATCTATAAGAAAAAGAAGAAGAAGAGAAACAAACGATAAATCTAACTTCAAACTTAGAGAAACTTACTTGAAATCCTTTAGAACGGACGTAGAATCACAGATCTGAAGAGAAATCTAAGTTTAAGAGGTTTAGTATGAGAGAAAATGGCGAGATATAGCCTTGGAACCTTTGAGAATCTTGGATAGGAGTGAAGAAATGAAAATTTCGTCTGAAACCCCCTTTTTATAGAAAATTTTCAAAAGTTACTGTTCATCGCCAGAAATACTGTTCACTGCCTTACTGTTCACGCCGGAAACAATGTTTGCAGTCACTGCTCACGCCAGAAATACTGTGCACACATACTGTACGCAGATGTGTCGTCAGCCATGATGTCATGATGATGTTATCGTCACTGTATATACGTGGTTTACTGTTTATACGCGGTTTACTATTCTCTGACACTATTCATAGGCAGTTTTACTATTCATTTTTTTTTTAAATATAAATTCTATCCAAATCTATTCCAATTATACTTTAACAGACCTCATTTTATTTAAATCAAAGTACAGGATGTTACATATTTACCTAGACTTGAGAAAATATGCTAGAAAATCTATAGATATGCATGATGAGACTGTAACGCCCCGAATTTTGTCATATAGTTGATTATTAATATAAGTGTTTGCATTGAATTTTCTTTGTAGTGTATTTATATTTGTAGATGATTGAGACTGGACTGAATTTTGGCTAAGTGTCCTGGTGTAGAGTGTTCTCACTGTAGTGAGAGATGTCTCGCTGCAGCGAGAGAGCACTGGGAGGGAAGGATGAAATTGTCGCTGTAGCGAGAGGTCTCTCGTTGTAGTGACAAAGCCATAGTTTGAGATGCATTTTTGGGTGCAGTCTCGCTGTAACGAGATTTTGCAGAAACCAGAATGTAATTTTATCTGAGTTTTTCGTTGTAGCGAGGGAAGGTGATGCTATAGCGAGGTCCCTTCGCTATAGTGAGAGTGTCGCAACCAGAGAGGATTTAAAAGGGGTTAGGGTTTGAGAAAGGTTATTTTCTCACCTTCCCTTCAGAATTTCTTTGATTCTCTCGACCCACAACCCTATTTCACTGATTAAATTGCCACCAAAGCCATTTGGAAGCTAGATTGAAGGTTGGATTCGTGTTGGGAATGCTTAAAGGTGAGTTTTAATGGTTAGGGTTTTGGTTTTTCACTCCCCTTCCCTGTTTTCGTGATTTCCCTAGGTTCTCATGGAATTCTTCCGTGTATTTAGGACGAAATCCGTGTGGGGAGCACTTCCTTGGGTCGATTTACGTGTGGGTCTTTATTCGAAGTAAGGGGGACTCTATCTTGTCTCATTTACTTAAAAATCTGTTTAATTGCTATGTTTTTGTAATGTGATTGAGATAGAGAGTAAGAATGAGTGTGTTTATGGAAATTATTGTGTGTTTAAATGTAATGTGAGTTGATTGTGATTGGGTTGACATACCTTTGATTGAAATGTGTGTGATTATATCTTTGATTAATAATTAAATATGTAAGTAGTTGGAAATGGGTATAAATGGAATGATGAATGTAGCTAAATGTGGAAAATGTAGTGTAACAGAATAGGGGCATATGTGTTAAGTGTTGTAAATGAAAATGGGCCTCTCTAGCATATAATATGATTTGAATGTGGGCCTGAGCGCCGTGTAATACGAATGAATATGGGCTTAAGCGCTGTGCGATGTAAATGAATATAGGCTATGTGCCGTGTATTGTGAATGAACATGGGCTATGTAAACTATGTAAAGTGGATGCCTAAAAGTAGGAAAAATAGATAAATAAATAGTAGAAAATAAAAAAAATTTAGAAAGCAAGCAATTTTTGAAAATTTGGGCAATGACAACCAACATAGTGGGTTGCAATGAAAAGGAAATTTTTTTCTACCCCAAATGCATATGTAATAATGTCAATTCTAAGTTTCCTAGCCAAAGTTATGCCCATTTTAAATTTTCAAAATTTTCTCTTTGCCACTTACTTGTATATTTTTTTTTACTAGTCTTTTTTGCAGATCTGACAACTCTACTATCCAAAAGACACTAAAAGAAATGTGGACACAAAAATTCAACTCAAAATTCAATCTCTAACTATTTTATTTGATTTTTCTAAAATTGGGTAAATAGTAAGTGAATAGTAACCTACACTACCGACGCAACGCAAACGAAAATGAAGCAAATGCAAAGACGCCAAGACTCAAAGACACCAAGATGCAAACAAACAATGTAGGAAATTAAATAAAGCTGTTAGCGCATGCAAGAAAATTAAAACAAAATGACTTGTATCTCCGACAACGGCGCCATTTTGACAACTATGTCATAATGGTTTTAAACAAAACTAGGTTCCTCAAACAAGCATGCAATATAGGAAATAAACCTAGATCATCTCACAAGGATGCAAATTCATTCTATTTCCAATTTTAAACATGCAACGATGACTAATTTGGAGGTTTGTGATTTAACGATGAATTAAAAATGAAAGTAATTCAAATGAAAGTGGATCAAGACAATGAAAACGAATCTAAAAATAAATTTGAAAAAGAATTTAAAAAAAAATCTAGATAAAATAATTGAAAACAAAAATTGAAAAAGAAATTTGAAAACAAAATTTGACAAACAAAAATTGAAAACAAAAATTAAAAATAAAAATTGAAACAAGAACAATTAAAACTAATATGAATTAAAGCCACGAACTACAGACGTAAACTAGGATTACTATACCAAATTTATCCAAAACTCAAATGCAATAGAAAACGATCGATATTACATTCAAGAACAAAAATTAAATTCAATCAAATTATGCATGCACAAATCTTAATCAAGAATTGCGAGAAGGTAAAAAGACAAACTCGGAGCACTCAATCTATCTAGCAATCCACGCTTGAGAAGAGATAATTTGCGACACCAAATAATTAAGAACACAGTAGGATTCGAAGAGACGTAAGCGAATAGAACAAAACAAATTTACTCTAAAAAATGGGAAAGTGTCTTTACAGAAAAATGAAATTATTAAAAGGAAAAGAAGAAGGGTCCAAAATCAACCTTTTGACCCCTATATATATTGGTTTTAAATGAAAATGAAAATAAATGGGCTAAGCCCTCTGCGAAAAATAAAATAAAAGCCCTAAATAGAAACCTTAAATATAAAAGGTAAATTTTACGTCTGAACTTCAAAAATTAATAGAAAATAGCTCTGAGCTCCAAACAGCATGATCTATATATCCAAATTGAAGCTCAGAAAGTTAAGAATCTATTGCAAAAAGAATAATCCAAAAAGGAGGTCTGCAGAAAAAGTTATGACCGAGATAGTGGACAAAGGTCAAAATAGAAAAAATACGAAATATAAAGTAAAGATGACAAGTATTCATGAAAACTCTCATTTAATGCAAGAGATGCAAAAATATGCTAAATATAATAATTAAAGAGAGAAAAGGTATTTTGGAAGATGCCATAAGGCTATAAATGTGAGTATAAAATACGAATCATCAAATACTGCCACACTTAAGCTTTTGCACTCCCAAGCAAAAGAAAGAAAAAGACAACAAGATAAAACCAAACAAAGCAAAAGTTTTCAATGGATCCTAAAGTGAAAGTATGTCCTAACATAAAAGTAAAGAAGAACTTCAATCTAACTAAATCATGGATCACAATTGGCAAAAATTCTCTCAAAGGTATGTGTATCACTCATTCTCTCAAGTGTATAGGTTAACATTTTCACTCAAAGCACATCATGAAAGTAAGCACAACCACAGGCTTGAAGAGTCTCTAATTTCCACTATTTGAAACACATGCATTAACAGATCAATAGGACTTTTAGGTAAGTAATGTGGCTAGGGAAAGGTGGGATAAAAAGAAAGTGGACAAGGCTAAAAGCCAAGAGAAAGAAGAGTAATGGGGAATGAGTTAAAAACACGTAGAAAGGTATCTAAAATTCAATACTACAATTCTCTCTTTTTTTTTTCATTTTTTTAAGCTACTATTCCAGTGACTAATAATGCATCCAAATTTCCAAACAAAGCACAATATAACATAATACCCCCACACTTATTTTTAACCAACTCTCAAGATAATTCCAAAGCTCATCTAATCTCCAAGGTTAGGTGAATCATGGTTTTTTAGGTCACATGGCTTGTAATGAGCTACAAAATCATCAAGAAAGGGTTAATAAGGCTCAAAGGGGTAAACAAGTGAAATAAATGCAAGGTGAGTCAATTTGGCTAAGTAGCTAAAATGTGAAAGAAGGCCTAAATAATATCAACAGTGCATGTGAACAAATAATCTCAAAAAGAGTCAAGTCAAGTTCTGGAGTACTTACAAACATGAGTGAATCACACAAGAAAGACAATAAGCTCAAATCTTACTAAGGTAATTATTCTACCAATCATTGATCCAAAATCTAATTATCATGAAAAACTAGCTAAACTCAAATGCATGAAACAATTCTATCATGTTATGGAAATCTCAACTAAGAATGACAAATAAAAAGTTGCTTACACAAATGAAATCTAAAATCAAAGGAATCTAATGAAAAATATGCTAAGGCATACTTCCCCCACACTTGAATTAAACATTGTCTGCAATGTGGGAAAAAGAAATAGAAAATGCAAAACATATGCAAGAAATCCAAAAAAAGTAGAAAATGCAAAACATATTCAAGAAAAGGTAAAGGAAAGTATAAGGAAAAGAAACAAAAGTCAAAGAAAACAATGCTCCAAGTGCCTATGTAGACACATCCTCTATCAAAGTCGGCTCCACTAAGGATAAATTAACTATGTTCTAAGCTGACTCCACTGGTTTGCTCTCCTGGAATAGTTTTAGCTGATGACCATTGACTTTAAAAGTCCTGTGAGTAGCTTAATCTTGAATCTTAACTACACCATGGGAAAAACATGAGTAATCACAAAAGGTCCATCCCATCTAGATCGAAGCTCACCTGCAATCAATTTCAACTGAGAGTTGAACAATAACACTTTCTGGCCTACAAAGAACTCTTTCATGTCTGAAGTTAGAGCTTCCTTTCAATTCCAGCCTGCTCAAGTGTCAAGTTGCAACTCTTTACAGCCCAAGATGATCTATGCTCAATTTCCACTGGAAGGTGGCATGCTTTATATTGTAACAATTCTTAACTCTAGCAAGTGAACTAGGAATTGCAGCAAGTAATGAGTAAAATTAAGATCTAAGTATCATCTCACAGGAAATTAGGAAATCAATTACCACTTCTCAGATTGAAAACTAGTTGAGTCATATGAAATTGGAAGGTTTGTAATAATAAAGCAATAAACCAAAGCAATACAAAGAAATTAATTTGCAGTAAAACAGAAATACGACTGTGATGTTGAGATTAGAAATGGATGAATGATAGTTAGGAATTTACTTCCCAAGAATGTCAGTATCAATTCAATTATGCCTCTGAATATTCAAGCAATTGGTTAATTGACAATCAGTTTCTCTTATTAATAGTCAAAGTTTAATCCCTTAAATCATTGACCCTAATGATCAACTGAAGCTCCCTAATCCCTTAGGTGAAATTTAATTTCAAGTTGCATTAAGAATTACAACTAAAGATCACATAATTAAGTTTCTTTATCCCTAAGAGTCACAATTCTGGTTGCTAATTCATATCAGAGAAGCAAAGCCAATTCCCATTGGTAAAGGTTCCTTTTTGATTAATCAAATGAATTCCCATTCAGAGATTACGTAAAGTGCAGAATTAATAACTCAATTAATCCAAAAACTCAAATTTCAGAACAAGAATCAAATCAATACATCAATTTGAGGTCCATAAACTCCTAACTACAAAGAATTATGCAGACATTGTGACAGAGAAAGAGAAAGAAGGAGAAGAAGAGAAGAAACTCAGGAAAGCTATCTCCACATGCTCCAGTCCAATCCCTCTTCTTGAAGCTTCAAAGTTCAACCCCAATCTTCTCTCTCACTCTCTCTCAACGAGAATCTAACAGAAAAAAATGGAAAATGAACAAAAGACCTTGAGTTCTAAGCTTAATCAGGTATTTATAGAAATTCCCAATTGTGTGTGTTGTCACTTTTCTCCATAAGAGTGGCTACGCAGAGGCTCATGTGATTCTGGAAGTCTGGAACTATCACTTTCACTGCTAAGAGTTACAACGCAGAAGGTCGAGTGGTTGTGCGTTAACACTTTTATGAGTAAAAGTGGCCACGCACAACTTGCCAAGTTGAGAACTCTCTGGAACATCCATTTTCAATGATAAAAGTATTTACGCAGAATACTTTAAAATTTTGCCTTCTCTGAAACGCTCACTTTTGCTGATAAAAGTGGTTACGCAGAGCTTGCTGAATCTGAGGCTTCTCTGAAACACTCATTTTCAATGATAAAAGTGGTTATGCTCAGGCTTCACTTCTCTTTTGAGCGTGATCATGCCCAGCCTGCATTCCATTGTTCTTGTGTTTTGGAGTCCAGAATTGCTATTATTCCCCTTCCTTTCCATTTATCTTCCATTTTCATGAACCTTACTCAAATTATTCCTACAAAAACAAGATTAAATTCTTAATTTCTAAGCATAAATTTCACAAATGTTAAACTAACTACATAATAAATGAAAACCTTCAACCATTATATTTTTCTAAGTTTTTCTATTGTTTCTAACATGTTTTCCTTATTAAATGGGTTAGAATTACACTAAAATATTAGTCAAACTATGGATTCATCACTACTCCAAACTTAAATTTTTGCTTGTCCTCAAGCAAATCAAACTAAACCAAGGGTAATTCTTCCATTCTTCAAAATCACTTCATAAACTGCTTATCTCAGAATTTTCAATTTCCAATTCTGTGTTTTCAGCAAAATTTTCAATCAAGTTATTCATCCAATTACTCATCATGATAAACACATTGCATTAATCAAACTTTAGGTAAGAATTGTTGTCTAAGTTCATATATATCAGCAAAGTTCTTGTGAGCAACATTAAAAAGCATGATCACGCCTCACTAGAATTGTTTTCCTCATAACTCGACAGTGTTTAGGCTACTGTTTTCTCTCAAAATCATAGATTTTACTACACTCTACTATAGACTTGCATATATTCTCACTCTCCTCTATAAAAATGTAACAAATCACATATCAAGAGGATTTTTTAGGCTTTGAGGTTAAGGGACAGGTAAGTGTTCAATCACTTTGGGAAATAATGTAGGTTGTGCCAAATAGAAAAATGCAATTCAAGTAGATGAGATTCAGAATTAGCATGAGATTGCATTCTTTTATCTTCCATACAACTTTTCTAAATTTAGTATGAGATGAGATTCAAGTAAATGAGCCAAACAGCTTTTTCTAAATTTTGTAATCAATTCATGCCTTTATGCACGAATTTCTTTTCTATTTTTCACATTTCCTATTTCTTCTTTTTCATACTTTGCTTTTTCATTTTTCTTTTCAAATACTCAGAACTCAAAGCTTTTTGTTGTTTCTTTTCTTTCCAAATGACTCATATTTTGCTGTTACCCGACCCCAAACTTAAAATTTTTCTTGTCCTCAAGCAAATCATACATCAACATAACATGCCACCCTAAACTTAATTCTTAAAATCATCCTTGGTTAAACTCAATTTGTCTTTTTCTGATTTGGATAGGTTTCTTGGTTTTTCATTAGGGCTTATATTGAAGTTTACCAAAATAAAAGTTAAAGGCTCACAAGGGTGAACTAAGATTCTCAGCATAAGGGAGGTTTATTGAGGTTCTAAGCATGAACGAAGAAGGCCTCCATCATATATGTGAACTGTACAATTTACAAATTCCAGCAAGAAACAGTGCAAGTTCTTAGAGGTGCAACAAACTATGAATTTAATCAACACAACAAGAAATGCACGAAGTTCAAGTCTCACCAAGGTTTTTAGGTGAACATGTTAGTCAATGAACTCACAAGAGCGCAACTACTCTACCCATTTGAAGTAGCTATGCACATTATATTTCATTTACATGGTTCCAGCCTGTTCACTTTCCCCATTTAAAGTTTCTACCTAGTCTGCATAGCTACTTAAAGTGCTAAGAGTGATAATGCAGAACCTCAAAACCCTAGCCCTAAAATTTGATTTTCCTACTTATCATTGGGTACATTTGTGTTGATTATCTGTAATACCATTACTTACGAGTAGGATTACATCATTATTGCACTCCAATTCCAGGTAATTCTCCCTCTAATTTTGAATTTTCTGATTAGGGTTCTTGAAGGGGATGAATTGGGGAAAATTTGGGAATTTGAATTGAGGGTAAATTCTGTGAAATTGTTGATTCGAATAGGTAATTGAAGGGTGAGAGAGTTGATTCCATGCTAAAATTGTCATTTTTAATTGAGATTCGACACTAAATTAGGATTCTTCCACATGAACATGATGTTGTGTTTGGTATTTGAACATAGGGCTTATTCTCTACGAATTTAACTGTGATTGGACTGCATAGTGATGTTAGAAATTGTGTACATGTACTTTGCATAATTCTAAAATAATTTTTGATAATTTTCTGTGCAAAAAAGGTTTTCATAGTGAATTTAGAGGGTGCTAATGTAAATTTTGGTTGCTGTGATAGATTGATTATGATGTTCTGAATTACTAGTTACTATATTGCACTTCACTGCTCTGAAATTCACATGTTTTTTACCATTGAAATCTGATTGGCATATGGCCTGATCATAGTGCATTAAATTACCACACTGCACATGATTGATTAAAATTTAAGTTGAGTCTGAATGTTATTTTGCACTTTGTATTGCTGAAATTTGATGATTTGTCCTTGATTGATGATTTGTTGATGATGCATACAGTCTTAGGACAACATTTTCTTTGTAATTTAAGTTAGAAGAAGTGCTTAGTTTGCTGAAATATTTGCTACAATTTTGACAAATCCTGAAACTCATTCTTTCCATACTTAATTTGTGATTTCAGCTGAGAGATGGCAAGCTCACCTAGAGGAAATTTTAGATCAAGGAGGTGCAGATTTACAGGTGCCTCATTATCAAGGGCTGTACCTAATCATGATCCTAGATTTAAAAGCAAAGCTCATAAGAACTATTTCAAGGCAAATATTTCAAGTAGGAAGATAGTTCATGATAGGAACCTTGAGCTAGCTGAAAGTGATCATCTTGAATTTGTGGAGAAAATTTAGAGAGAGAAAGGACTAAGGGAGAGCAATTACCTTACCACTACATCATGGTTAGGGGTGTAGATGTGGATTTCTCTGCTATGAACATCAATAGAGTTCTGCAAATTTTTGTTAAGAAGGAAATTAGGCAGCAAGACTTCTCTAATTTTGGAAGGTAAATGGGCATGACCAAGAAGCAGCTGTATGAATCTAAGGTGGAGAACACCAAATGCTTGAGAGCAGTACCTTCAACAACCTCCCTCTCTTTAACACTTGTTTCAACATTCCTCTAGGAATTTTTCAGAAATGGATGAAGAAGATGAAGATGAGGAGGACAGTTCAAAAGAGGAAGATGCAGAAGATTAGCTTAGGATTTTATTTTTATTTCTATTTTCTTTAAATTTATTATTGTATAATTCTAGTAATTAGGACTTTTATTTTCTGCAATTTTTAGTTAGTTACTTTTGAGTTGTTAAAGACAATTTGGTTCATTTTTAGTTGTAACGAATTACAGTTTTATTTGCTTTAAAATTCTGCAGTTTTATTTGGCTTATTTTTCTGATTAATTGATGGAAATTGTGATGTTTTGTGCATACCATACTTTTATAACTCAAAACTGAAGCACATTGGGTTTTGACACTTGCACAGCTGCCATGAAATGGGGGTGAATTATGTACCTCTTATTTCATGAGTTTCGCTTCACTATCACTGAAAATAATCCTAGAAAAATACAAAAAATATTAGATTAGATCATGAACTAACTTTTATGAATGCACTGTATTTGATTGCATTTATGTAAAATCTGATTTTCTTTTAATTTCATAACTTGTTTTTCCCATTCTCACATGATTATCACACTTGTAATTTTTAAAAGGAGGTAGTCTTGCCATTTTGTGCACATAATTCTGAAAAAAAGTGGATTGTGAGCTTAATTGATTGACATTATCACTTAAAATTCCTTGGTGAGATTTAAGCCTCATGCATAAGCATTTTTCTTGTGTGAAATTAATCTCATTTGTTGCTGCACCTCTAGAACTTGCTTTGTTTCTTGATTGAATATGTAATTTGCAGATCTCACATATATGATGGAGGCCTTCTTTGGTCATGCTTAATTAGCCTAAATAAACCTCCCTTTATGTTGAGAATCCTAGTTCACCCCTCTTGTGCCTTTAACCTTTTTCTTTGAAAAACCTTAATTTAAGCCTTGTTGAAAAACCATGAATTCTATCCAAATTAGAAAGAGGTAATTTGAGTTTAATCAAAGATGAATTTTTTAAACTATGTTTGGGGTGGCTGCTTGTTTTGCATTGTTTGAGGACAAGCAAAGTTCTAAGTTTGGGGTGGCCAGTAGCAAAGCTCTAAGTTATTTGAAAAGAAAAATGAAAAGTGAAGTGTTAAAAATTGTGAAAAACATAAAAGAATTGAAAAAAAAAAGAAATTCTCTATATAATTGATGCAATGATAGTTCTTTAAATGCTGCAAAAATTCTGTAAATTCTGTCCATATTTGGATGAATGAGAAAGATGAGGTAACCTCACTTTAGGTTTTGAACATTCATCTACTTGAATTGCATCTTTTCTGTTTGGAATTAACCACATTGTTTTCGTAATTGATTGAATACTTACCTGTCCTTTAACCTCAATTTCACATGAAAAGTCCTCTTAATATGTGACTTGCTGTATATTTGCAGAGGATATTGAAAATATTTGCAAGCCTATGGTAGAGTGTGGTAAAAATGATGATTTTGAGAGCAAACATTAAGCCTAAACACTGCTGAGTGATGAGGAAAACACTACTTATGAGCTGTGAATAATATTTTTCAATTTTGCTCACATGAAACTTTGCTGAATTACTTGAACTCAGATGACCAGTTTTTGTTGGATATGTGGTTGAATAAGTGTAATTGTCATGATGATTGAATTAATTAATAACTTGATTAAGAATGAGAAATCAGAAAATATAGAACTGGAAAATAGAAAATGTTTGAAAAAAGTCAGTTTTGTTGCTTGATTTCAATTAGTGGATGAATTTTTTCCCTTTATGTGATTTGATTTGCTTGAGGACAAGCAAAATTCTAAGTTTGGGGTGGTGATAAATCCACATTTAACTATATTTTTAGCCTAGTTTTTGTTAGTAAATAAAGAGTTAAATAGTAAATAAACTTGAAAATATCATAAAAATTGCATTAATATTCATAATTGTATAAATAGTTTAGAATCTTAGCTATTTGGTCCAATTCTGAACAATTTGACTTAAAATGACTTAATTCTTGTGTAGAAGCTTGAGTTGAAGATTGAAGTGAAGAAAGTAGAGGAATTGAGCTTAAAAGATGAAGAATCAAGTGTTATGTGTTGGGCATAGCCACTTTGAGTGCATAGAGTTAACACTTTAAAGAAGAAAATCCATGAAGACCAAGAGCATAGCCACTTCAAGTGTTAAGAGTTGTTATGCCCAAGGCCAATTCAAAATTGCACAGTGCGCGTAGCTACTTCATGTGCTCAGAGTAGCTACGCAATTGAGTGCGTAGCCACTTCAAGTGCTCAGAGTAGCTACGCAGTAAACGCGTAGACACTCTAAGTGCTGAGAGTAGTTACGCAAAGTTGCGCGTAGACACTTTAAGTGTTGAGAGTGTCTACGCAAAATAATAGAATTTTGAAAAACACTTCCAATTGTCAACTTTGGATGATTTGAGTATCTATTTCAGTTGTAGAAGCTTCTAGAAGACCTTTCGTGCTATAATCCTCAGAGATTAAAGTGTGGAAGTGGAAGAGGTGGGAAAACATTATAAATAGAAGTTAAGAGTTCAGAATTGAAATTCTTTTGCCATTTTTTGTTTTCTTTTCATTTTTACACCTTAAGAGAGTTAGAGGGAGAGATTGGGGGGGACTTCCAAGCTCTGGACCATGAGGAATCAGGCTGAGGATTGGATTTATGAAGAAATTCTGCAGCTCCTCTTCTTCTACTCTTTCTCTCTTTTTTTCTTTTAGGAACATGTTCTAATTTCTTTTTGTTAGGGATCCATGGATCCAAATTTGATATTGTAATGTAATTTTGGATTTGGACCTTGAGGTTTTGATTGAATTGAGTATGTGATTCTGTTCTTAATGTAGTTATGAACTAATCCTTCATTCAATTGAACCTAGAGGAATCTTCATCAATGAAAATTCAGTTTATTTCTCATATCTGAATCATATGCCTAGGTTATTAAGATCTTAGAAATAAGTATCATAATCTAGTAATCCTATAATTTTCAGAACTTAATACAATATTTGATTGAATTTCATCGAAGGAATTAGGGAGGTTTAATTCGGTATTAGGATATATGGGGCAAGGAATTATCCTTTGGTTAAAGAAGTGAAATTGATTATCAATCAATTAGAATTCTTAAGAGTCCAGAACATTATTACATTGTAATAGAAAATCTGGTGAAGTGATTCCTAACAAATTTCCATATAGCATTTTAATACAAAATTCAATTTCTAGTTTTGCTTTATTTTTTAGATTTTTGCACTTTATTGTTTTTGTTTGTTAAATTATTCAAAACATTCCAAATTCGTTTGGCTCAACTAGTTATTGATTTGTGAAGTGGTAATTGATAGACCTAATCCTAAGGACGATACTTGGGACTCACATTGATTTTCAAATTTTATTACTTACTACAACTGCCTAGTACACTTGCTAGTTAGTTCTCCAATTGTGTGACAATTGTTGTAATCTTTGAAGCCTTGACCTTGTCCTCTCAATCTTAGGATCTAATGGATATAGTGTACCTGGTCTAGACCTGGTCATGCACAGTTAGAATCACCAAAAACATCCTGCACTTAATAAACACTCACAAAGTGAACAATGTCAGTTTACAGAGCAAGTACTGTAAAAATGTGAGATATGGATGAAATGAGGCCTTGATAAATCTCTTTTTGGTTTAAGAAAACACCACAAAAATTTTCAGAATTTTTTTGAAATGCACAACTGTGTAAATTGGATGCCTAAAAGCAAGAAAAATAGATAAATAAATAGCAAAAAATAAAAAAATTTCAGAAAGCAAACAATTTTTGGAAATCTGGGTAACAACAATTGGCTAGTGGGTGCAATGAATAGGAAATTTTTTTCTACCCCAAATGCAAATGCAATAATGGCAATTCTAAGTTTCTTAGCCAAAGTTATGCCTGTTTTAAGTTTTCAAAATTTTCTCTTTGCCACTCACTTGTATTTTTTTTTTCTACTACTCTTTTTGCAAATCCAACAACTCTACTATCCAAAAGACACTAAAAGAAATGTGGAAACAAAAATTCAACTCAAAATTCAATCTCTAACTATTTTATTTGATTTTTCAAAAATTGCATAGATAGTAAGTGAATAGTAACCTACACTGGCGACGCAACACAAACGAAAATGAAGCAAACACAAAAATGCCAAGACTCAAAGACGCAAATGAACAACATAGAAAATTAAATAGAGCTGTTAGCACATGCAATAAAATTAAAACAAAATGACTTGTATCCCCAACAACGGCGCCATTTTGACAACCACGTCGTAATGGTTTCAAACAAAACTAAATTCCTTAAACAAGCATGCAATATAGGGAGTAAACCTAGGTTATCTTACAAAGACACAAATTCATTCTATTTCCAATTTTAAACATGCAACAATGATTAATTTGGGGGTTTGTGATTTAACGATGAATTAAAAATGAAAGTAATTCAAATGAAAGCAGATCAAGGCAATGAAAACGAATCCAAAAATAAATTTGAAAATAAACTTGAAAATGAATTTGAATTTAAAATTTGAAAACAAATCTAAAAATAAATCTGAAAACGAATTTGAATTTAGAATTTGAAAAGAAATCTAAAAATAAATCTGAAAATGAATTTGAATTTAAAATTTGAAAAGAAATCTAAAAGCAAATATGAAAACGAATTTGAATTTAAAATTTGAAAACAAATCTAAAAAAAATTGAAAACAAAAATTAAAAAATGAAAATTGAAAATGAAAAATAAAACGAAAATTGAAACAAGAACAATTAAAACTAATACAAATTAAACCCACGAACCACAAATGAAAAATAGGATTACTATACCGAATTTAGCCAAAACTCAAATGCAATAGAAAACAATCGATCGATATTACATTCAAGAACAAAAATCAAGTTCAATCAATTTATGCATGCACAAATCTTAATCAAGAATTGTGAGAAGGTAAAAAGACAAACTTAGAGCGCTCAATCGATCTAGCAATCCACGCTTGAGACGAGATGATTCGGGACACCAAATAATTAAGAACACAATAGAATTCAAAGAGACATAAGCGAATGGAACAAAACAAATTTACTCTAAAAAATGGGAAGGTGTCTTTATAGAAAAACAAAATTATTAAAAGGAAAAGAAGAAGGGTCCAAAATTAACCTTTTGACCCCTATATATATTGGTCTTAAATGAAAATGAAAATAAATGGGCCAAGGCCTCTGCAAAAAAAAAAAAAAAGCCCTACATAGAAACCCTAAATATAAAAGGTAAATTTTAAGTCTGAACTTCAAAAATTAATAGAAAATAGCTCCGAGCTCCAAACAACATGATCTATATGTCCAAATTGAAGCCTAAAAAGTCAAGAATCCATTTCAAAAAGAATCATCCAAAAAGGAGGTCTACAGAAAAAAAGTTATGATCGAAATAGTGGACAAAGGTTAAAATAGAAAAAAATATGAAATATAAAGTAAAGATGACAAGTATTCATGAAAACTCTAATTTAATGCAAGAAATGCAAAAACATGATAAATACAATAATTAAAGAGAGAAAAGGTATTTTGGAAGATGCCATAAGGCTATAAATGTGAGTATAAACATTGTGTCGTGTATTGTGAATGAACGTGGGCTATGTGGCATGTGCAAGCATAAACATTGTGTGTGTGACTGAAATGTGTGTGAATGAGGCATGTTAAACGTCATTGTAATGAAGCTGTGAATGATTTAGCGATACACTGGAGGTGTGGAAGATGAGGACAGTAGAAATACCTTGGAGAAGAGAGAGTGGTGGTGACACCAATAGTGAGTGTGGGTGCACCACGGGTCACATACTCTCCTCCTGACTAGACCTCTGACCACTACCTTTGTTGAGAGACCCTTGACTGTACATGTGGTGTCCGTGAGGTGGGGTGACCAGTGACCATTCATTGTGTGAAACTGTGATCACAGTGCCACAATGAACGTGGCTAAGTGCGGTAAGTGCACGTGTGTGAAATATTGGTGCAATGAGTGCATCAGTTGTGTTTTAAATTTGAATAGATGATGAATGATGATTGTAACTAAGATTGAGATACTTGTCTTGTGAATGCATGATTTAAATATATTAGTAAATGTGTGGTGTTTGAGGTGAGTCTCTATTTTTGTGTGTGTGTCAGATAGCGTGGAGTACTCACCCTTACATCCATTTTTCAGGTAATTAAAATGATTAGCACCGGACTCAGTGAAGGGTTGGATGGAACTGCTATAGGGCTTAGAATGTTATTTTGAGATTATTGTATTAGAAATGGTTCGGTAGCAGTTACTTGATATAAACATTTCAAAATATTTTATGAAACTTTTATTATTCTGAATTTGCAAAATTATTATTTATTTGAAATTAAATTTAAGGTGTTACAATCTTGGTATCAGAGCAGTTCATCCAAACGGACTGGGGTGATGGGCTGAAGTGTTGATTGTTTTGTTTGCCTGAATTATAAATGTGTTATTGATCTGATGTGCTAGAATGTTTCTGCTGAATTATTGTAGCAATAAATTGAACATGGCTGGAAGAGGTAGAGGTAGAGGAGCTAGAGGCTCCAATGACCTCATGGAACGCATGGCTCAAATTCTGCAGGCCATGGTACACAACCATGGCGGAGAGCCGGCTGAGTACCGAGGATTGTCTGCCTTCACTAGGCACGACCCTCCAAAGTTTGAGGGAGGATTCAACCCTGAGGGAGCTCAGAGGTAGTTGGTAGATGTTGAGAAGGTTCTCAATGCAATAGGGTGCCGTGAGGAGCACAAGGTGAGCTATGTCAGCTACTTGCTGTATGGGGAGGTAGATGACTGGTGGAGGTTTGCCAGTCAAACATTGCCACAAGAGTGTGGCTACATTCAGTGGGAGACCTTCAAGGCAATTCTTTTAGGGAATTACTTTCTCGAGATCTGAGGAAGCAAAAAGCTCGTGAATTCCTTGAACTGAAGCAAGGAAGCATGACAGTGTTGGAATATGCAACAAAGTTCTAAGAGCTGATGAAGTACTGGCCTCACTAACAACATGGGGATGGTAAGGAGGACTTGTGTGCTCAGTTTGAGCACGGGCTGAGGCCAGACATCTGAGCTGCAGTCAGAGTGTTCTAGTTGACAGACTTGCTCACTCTGGTGAGCAAGAGTAGAATCTTTGAAGCTAACTCAAGGGGGAAGACAGTGGACACTACAGGAGTTGGGCCAGTGAGGCAAGATAGAAGACCCCCTAGATTCTCGAAAGGGCAGTATTCGGGTTCTAGTCATTCACATTTCAGAGGGACTTCATCTCAAGAGAGAAGCAGTGGTGTTGGTTCTAATCTTTCAGAGGACCACTTAAATGCTTCAGGTGTGGAGGACCACACATGGTGAAGGACTACCCATAGCCATGGACTACTTATAATAATTGTGGGAAGTCGGGGCACACTGCCAATATGTGTTGGGCCGCTAAAACGCCTCTAGAAGCAGTATCGACCATACTTCTATCCATTGGCATGAGTCCTTCATAAAAATACTGAATGAGAAGTTGAACACTAATCTGATGAATTCCATCACAATTAGAACATTGAAACTCATCTTTAAAACCTATTATTTCTAGAAAATCATCTAACAAATGTTCATGCACATTATCAACCAATGAATGAATGATGTCTATATGGAAAACAGAATGCTCTTCCGGTGGATATCTCATGGCCTCAAACAGATTAAAATGCATTTTACTATCTCCAAATTCCATGGATAATGTACCAAAATATACATCAATCTTGGTCTTAGCAGGTTTCAAAAATGGCCTACCTAAGATCAATGTTGGTTGATTAGCATGGGAATCATCCTCCATATTTATCACATAGAAATCAGCAGGAAAAATAAGCTCATTTACCCTTACCAACACATCTTCTAAAACTCCCTCTGGATGTATTGTGCTTTGGTTGGCAAGTTGGATGACCACTCCCGTTGGTTTGAGCTCACCAATGATAATGAATGGTAAATGAATTTTGGCATGACATTTATGGAAGCTCCTAAATCCAACATAGCTTGACTGATCTCCTTGTTTCCTATGACGCATGGAATGGTGAAAGTTACTGGATCCTTGCATTTAGGAGGAATGCTTGACTGGATGATGGCAGAAACATTTCTGCCCATGCTCACCTTCTCATTTCCCTTCAGCCTCCTTCTATGAGTACACAATTCCTTGAGAAACTTGGCATACTTTAGAATTTGTTTGATGGCTTCTAGGAGTGGAATGTTGACTTCCACTTTTTTGAATGTGCCATAATCTCCTTGTCCAATTCCGCTTTTTCTTGTTTCTTTTTTTGTGTCACTCTGTTATCTAATTTTGCTCCTGCAGCTGGTTGGTTCTGCACTACACTTTTTCATTTCTACAGAATTGAATTTTTCTGGTTGGTCTGTAGAATCTGGTTCGTTATTTTTCTCTGCAACATCAGGAACTTTCAGTTGCTTGCCACTTCTCAAAGTGATAGACTCATTCTCTTGGGATTGCTCACGGATATGGAGGGAAGGCTGCCAGAACCTTGAGACTTCAACTCATTTACTGTTGTTGCCAATTGACTAATCTGTGTTTGCAAATTCTAGATGCTGGCTTCTGTTTTTTGCTGGAACTGGACACTACTGGTTGCCATCTGCTTCACCAATTCTACCAAGCTTGGTTCTGACCTACTGTCTTGTGGTTGATCTAGTTTAGCTTGTGGGTATTGCTGTCTCACGTTTGGTCCTGTAGCATTATACTTAAATTGGTTAGAAATATTGCCATACCTCAAATTTGGGTGGTCTCTCTAGCCAGGATTATATGTGTTGGAAAATGGATCATAATTCCTCTGCTGGTTCTGTTGTTGTTGGTACGGCCTCCCAAGAAAAATTCCTGCAACAGTTCAGTATTTTCTTTCAACTGTGGACATTGCTCTGTTTGATGTCCTGGTATGTAACAAATTCCACAAATGTTTGCTGCTGGTTGTTGAGGCCGCTAACTAAGTGCTAATTGCCTCACCAAAGTTGTCAACTCATCTATTCTATTCTATTCTATTCTCCATCCTCTGTTGGTTTGTATTAGAGGTTTGCAATTCATTCACTTCTCTTGTTGACACTATGGCTGGGTACCAAACTGTTGAGCATTTGCAGCCATGTTTGCAATTAATTCACGAGCTGCAGTGGGGGTTTTATCTACTAAAGCGCCTCCAGAAGCAGCATCGACCATACTTTTATCCATTGGCATGAGTCCTTCATAAAAATACTGAATGAGAAGCTGGTCACTAATCTGATGGTGTGGATAGCTGGCACATAATTTCTTGAACCTCTCCCAATACTCATGCAAGGTCTCGCCCAAAATCTGCCTTATGCCACAAATTTCCTTTTTGATTGAGGCAGCTCTTAAGGCAGGGAAGAATTTTTCCAGAAATGTCCTCTTCACGTCTTGCCAGCTCGTGATGGAACTTGGATGGAAGTAGAACTATGCGGTTTCATGGTTGAACACACCATATGGAATTCCTTCAAGTGCTTGTGAAGGTCCTCTCCAGCCAAGCCATGAAACTTAGGTAGCAGATGTATTAATCTGGATTTTAGCTCGAAGTCTGCATCCAAATTCGGATACTGAATTGCCAAAGCTTGATAGTTGACATCTGGTGCTGCGAATTCCTTCAAGGTCCTGTCCATGCTTCCTAAAGAATCAGAATCAATAGCAAAATTGTTAGCAAAATTATTCTCAAATGAACATTTCTTAGCTTTTCTAAAAGCCCTTTTTAATTCAGGATCAAATTCAACTAAGCCAGGACTTTGATTAGATCTGGTCATGCACTAACAACAAACATGCAACAACAAATGGGGAATAAGCACACAAAAGGTCAAATTGAAGTCCACTTGTTTTATACCCTAAGGTTGAACTATAAAAATTGGAAACTCAAATTGAAACCATTAATCAGCCTCAGGTCTATTGCCAATGCATAGATCTCGTTGAGCTATATGAAATGCATATATAACACTGATTAGAATGAAAAATTAACAAGAATTGAAAACTCTAATCTAAGAATTTAGAAGAACTATGATCATTCTATCACTGGATTCCAAGAAGATGCATCAGCCAACAAATTAGTGATTAACATTAAATTTGAATGAAACCTCAATTCAAATTAAGCATTCATATGAAAACTTTCATGCATTCAATTAACACATAATCGCTCAAAGTTCAAAAACCTCTAGGAGCTAATCGATTTGTATTAATTTAATTAACCAATGCCATTAATTTTAGATCTCAAACCTGAAAATATAATTCACTTTCCTTCAAAAATTGATTACATGCATCAAGCAAATAATATGCAATCAAACAGATGCACAAATATCAATCCAAATGAATAACTTCAATTCAAAATCATAATTAGTAAAAAGGAAAGAAGGAAGAGATGAAACTGGATTTGTTGTTGAATGAATTATGAAACTGATCCTTAAGAATGTCGTAGCCCTTTTTCAATCCTTGGATTAGATGAAAGTCTAAGCCTCCATTAATGGAGGAAAATGAAAGGTAAAAACATGAGAGAAGAGAAAAGGCAAAGAAGAAGAGACAAAAACCCTAAAACTTATATTTTCCTAAAGAAAAACAACCTACCTTTTTTCAACCTCTACCCTAATTTAAATACAGGCCTTTTAAGGGTCAAAACATAAAAATAATTAATATTTATTCAATTACATTAATCCTCTACTCAATAGCTGTCTCTGGAATCCTTATTTGTTCAAGTTTAAATTTTAGAGGGAAAGTTATGCTTGTAATTGCTGCCCAGTATCCATGCTGAATCTAAGAAGATATTGTGTTGTATTTTTGGCCATGAAGATCTGTCTGATTTGATTTCTGATATGAAAAGAAATTGTAGCCCTAGATGTTAGCTTCAAAACGCAACTAGAATGGGCTTAAACGGATATCTATGGACTGAGATATGACCCAAATACTGTACCAAGGTCAAAAACTGCCTCATCATAAGCTTCTTATCATCATAATTGATTTCTGACCTTTGCATAGGAATTGTGCGCCTTTCTCTTAGCTATCCTAAAAATCAAGAATCATAATGAAATGAGCTGTACAGCTTAAGATGTGGCCTAGAAACCAAAACAGTATCAAAATTTGTCTAATGCTGATAAAATTAAATAAAGCCCAAATAAAATTAGGCACAAAAGATTATTAATGAACTAGGAATGAGAGGAAATAAGATTGTAAAAATTTCAATTGATCAAATTCTCCCACACTTAGCTCTTGCATGTCCTCATGTAAGACACAATCAAGCAAATAAAAATATGTAGCCTAAAAATTATAGAATAATCAAAATAAATAAATTCTCCAATGAATCTTTGAAAGTGCTGAACTTAGGGACACAATATCAAATAAAGCATCAAGAGTTCTACAACAATCAAACATCCATCTTCCAACCTCTCAAAAAATGCAAGTCAAGCAATATCATTCAAAGTGTATAGATCAAGCATGAAAGATCTCACAAGATGGTGTATATAACTCAACTCTCAAGTGTATGGTTCAAAGTATTTCACTCAACTCACCTCAAAAGACAATGTATTACCATAAGCTTGTTAATCTTCTACTTCTCCACTACTTACAATCATATGCAAACATAAATCAAGCGGACTTTATTCAATGGTTGTAATGGGGCTAAGGTAAGGGTAGGGAAATATGATGATAAGATAAATACAACCAAAGAGAATAGGAATAACATTGGTCCTTAGACAAATCAAGCCATGACAGACATTTACTCTCCTTGGACTTCCTTTTCCCTTTATCAAAATTTCCCATTTTCTTTGTAAATTTTTATTATTATTATTATTATTCTTCTTTTTTTTTTTCTTCTTCTTGCATTCTTTCCGAACCCCCACACTTGAAATGCAATAACATTAATGAAACCAATGCATTCCTTATTCCCTAAGGTTAGGTATAACATGATTTTCCACTTAAAGCTTATAATGTGCTAGAAGCTAAAGAATGGTCAATAAGGCTCAAAGGGGCTAAACAAAGGGCAAAATGCAAGGTGAGCTATATGGCTTAGTAGGTAAAAATTTGAAAGAAATGAAAATTATAGCCTCAAAGAAGAATCAAAACAAGTTCTAGAATGACAAAATCTAAGACAAAAAGTACACAAGAAAGAAAAGAATGGCATGAATTTCAACCATCTAAAAATAAGGCTCAAAAGCTCACAAAGGTAAAGTCTAACATACTCAATCATACAAATCAAAATCAATCACCCAATTCACATATATCAAGAGGAAGAAGCAAAAATGAAATCATGTAGGAACTCTATCCTCCTTAATGACTAATGCCTTAACTTAACAACTTCCAATTCAACAAAGGAGAACAAAACAAAAACAATGCTAAATAATAAAATAAAAAATATTTATTTCTTTATTATCAACAACCTAACACTTTAATTGTACATTGTCCTCAATGTAATGTATAATGGAAATGTAAGTAAAATGTAGTAAGGAAAGGAAAAGGGGAACTCCCTAATCAAGCATAAGTGGCCGCTAGCAGGTAGACCCCTTCAATGGTCCCCAAGGGTATGTCCTCATGAAATGACTTCAAGCGGTGGCCATTCACTGTGAGTACTTTATCTGTTCCAGGCTCCAAAATCTACACAGCACCATAAGGAAAAATCTTAGTCACGATATAAGGACCAAGCCACCTAGAACGAAGCTTACCAAAGAAAAACTTGAGGCGAGAATTGTAGAGGAGCACTTTCTGTCCAATGGAGAACTTCTTCCGTATTAACATCTTATCATGAATGAGTTTTGTCTTCTCCTTGTACATGCGGGGAGTTCTCATATGCCTCTAATCAGATTTCTTCCAACTCTTGAAGCTAGAATTTTCTGTGTAGTTTAGCTTGGCTAAAATCAAAGTTGCAGTTCTTGACTGCCCAATAAGCTTTGTGCTAAATCTCTACCAGAAGGTGGCATGCTTTGCTAAAGACAATCCTATACGAAGACATCCCTAAAGGAGTCTTATAGGCAATACGGTAGGCCCATAATGCATCTGCTAGCCTCTTGCTCCAATCTTTCCTGTTTGGTTGAACTGTTTTCTCCAAAATCTGCTTCAACTCCCTATTTGATACCTCTACCTGTCTATTAGTCTGCGGATGGTATGGAGTTGAGACCTTATAGGTGACACCATATTTCTTCAGCAGGGTTGCCATGTTCCTGTTATAAAAATGACTCCACTGATCACTGATGATTGCCCTGGGCACTCCGACCCTGCAAAAAATATGTGATATGACAAAATCTATAACAACATGAGAATCATCAGTCTGAGTGGCCTTGGCCTCCAACCACTTTGATACATAATTAACAACTAGCAAAATATAAACAAAACTAAAAGAGACAGGAAATGGACCCATAAAATCAATACCCTAAATGTCAAATATCTCACAAAATAGCAAAGGTTGTTGAGGCATCTCATTCCTGCGGGAAATAGTACATGTCTTCTGACACTTTTCACAATTTTTACAATAAGTATAGGAATCACGAAACAATGTGGGCCAGTAAAAACCTGCATATAAGACTTTCCTAGCAGTGCGCTGTGGTCCAAAGTGACCACCACAAGCGAGAGTAAGACAAAAATGCAAAATGGATGGAATCTCAAACTCATGCACACAACGCCTAATAATCTGATCACTACACATGCGCCATAAATAAGGATCATTCCATACATAATATTTAGCCTCACTCTTAAGTTTATCTATCTGATGCTTTTTAAAGTAAACAAGCAACTCAGAAGCAACTAGATAGTTAACCAAATCAGCATACCATGGATCCTTACCCTTCACTTCTAAAAGCTGCTCATCTGGGAAGGTCTCACGGATTGGTAAAGTCTCCAAAGTCTATGGAATCATACTAAGGTGGTCTGCTACTAGGTTCTCAACTCCACTCTTGTCTCTAATCTCTATGTCAAACTCCTGCAACAGTAACATCCACCTGATGAGCCTAGGTTTTGCATTCGGCTTCTTTAGTAGGAGCTTCAAGGCTGCATGATCAGAAAAAACAGTTACTTTAGTTCCTAACAAATAAGCACGAAATTTATCTAGTGCAAAAATGGCTAAAAGCTCCTTCTCCGTGGTGGTGTAATTGGCCTGTGCAGAGTTTAAGGTCTGAGATGCATATGTTATGACCTAAGGAACCTTCCCGACCTTCTAAGAAAGAACAGCTCCAACCGCAAAGTTTGATGCATCACACATGAGCTCAAATGAGTACTCCCAATTCGGTGGTTGAAGAACAGGAGCAAAAAGCAGATGCCGCTTCAACTGGTCAAAAGCTCTCCTACAGTATCATCAAACTAAAAGTCTATGTCCTTTTGTAGTAGCTTGGAAAGTGGAAGGGCAATTTTGCGGAAGTCCTTGATAAATCGCTTGTAAAAACCTTCATGTCCAAGAAAAGAACCCACTTCTCGCACGTATATGGGGTAAGGTAAAGAGGCAATAACATCAATCTTAGACCTATCAATAGCAATACCTTCACTAGAAATAACGTGTCCTAAGACTACACATTGCTTAACCATACAATGACATTTTTCAAAATTCAAAATAAGGTGAGCCTCAACACATCTATGCAGTACCTTAGCAAGACTATCCGAGCATGCATCAAATGAAGTGCCATAAACCATAAAAATCATCCATGAAGACTTCCAAGTAGTTCTCTAGACAGAGAAGATACTTACCATGCACCTCTGAAATGTACTTGGAGTATTGCATAAGCCAAAGGGCATCCTCTGGTGTGCAAATGTGCCAAATGGACAGGTGAAAGTTGTCTTCTCCTGATCTTCAGTTGCTATATGTAACGCTTCGATTTTCGTAAATTAGCTAATAGTTCTTGAATCGTAATTACTTGCTAGTTTTGACTTGCTAGTATTGGAATAATTAGATAGATGCTGATTTTTATTTTTATAAGAATATTGATTTATTTCTGAGTTCGGCATTTAAGGGTAACTGTCTAAAATACCTCTAAGAGTTTTATCCGAAAAGTCAATTTTTGTCTTATTTAAATAATTATCAAATCATAATTAGCTGCCTCGAAAAATGTGAGATTTAGTAATCATTGCACTAGATTCTTAATCATTTCTTAGCCGTTAAAATTGTCGAACGGAATCTCACGAAATCTAGTAATCATTACTTCTAAGATTTCCAAATCTAGCATCGGCTACTAGATTTTCATGCAACGAAACCTTGTCCCCAAATTTGCAAACATCGTGATTACCTGAATCTTCCGAAATCTAGTATCGGCCACTAGAATTTCATGTAAGAAGATTTTGTCTCCTGATTTGCAAACATAATCATTTTGGAACATTCTTTTCTTGTTTTCCAAAATGACGACACCATGATTACTTTAATCAATTACTTTTCTTGAATTTAGCACCACATCAAATGTCTCGTCCACATGGCAACCTAGTCATGTCGCGTTCTTTTTTGGCCAATCAAATTTCATGCAAATGCTGCCCAAAATCTTGTCTTTGGAACTTTATGCCAAATTTTGGGAATTTTGGATATCCAAACCGTGTGCATGCAGCCCTATTCCATGCATTTTGCTTGCCAAAATGTACTAACTTTGCTTGCAAGCTTCCCTAAAAATTCACTATTCCTACATAAAAATCCGTAACACCCTTTTCTTGCACCATTTGTACCAATTTCACTTCAATTTTGCACTAATTAGGCCATGTGTAGTTTTTAAACTTTAGAACCTTGCCAAGTAAGCCAAACCGTAAGTGTAGTGGCAATTGGCCAATTGATGATGTGCGTTTTTGTGTTTAAAAGATTTTGTTGCAAATCCTCATCAAAATTTAAACAATTTAATGTAGTACTAGGGTTACCCTAGATTGTCTCCCGTGAAAATTGGCTATTAATCTTCATTAAAAATGTTGAAGGCATTAATTGAACAAGTAATTAAAATGGGGGATCTCGTGGTTTCAAATCAATATAAAGAACAATGGGCGAACGGGTTTAATTAATTCAATCAATAGAAAACAACAATCCTTAGTTCATCCACAAAGATTCTATCCTCATTCCACTCAAGATTTAACATTCATCCTTTCTCCCATGAATTAGGTTAATTTAACAAGCAAAAATCAACCTTATTGTCCTAACAAAATTACGCAATTTGCTAGGCTCTAATCTCTCATCCCAAAGTTACGCAACCTTAGAATTAAACCTAGGATTAAGCAATCCCTAGTTTAGAATCTCCTTAAAACAAAATTAGGGTTAATTGAGAAATACCCCCCTTATTCACCATTAATTCAATTCAAGAGACAAGGAAGAAGTAATTCATGAAAAGAAAGAAATTATATTATCATTAAAATCAAGGAATTCAAGAAATCATGCGAATTTACTAAGGATTACACAAAATTTAGCCCTCCATGGAAATGGGGGTCAAAAACGCAGTTGGGAAATGCAGAAAACTCATTAACATTAATGTAAAAGCAAAAGAAATGAGAAACCAAACCCTAGGTTGGACCCTTGGCTGTCACCCAAGGTTTCCCTAGCTCTGGAAAATATCCTAAATTCAGTAAAGAAGAGAAAAGGTTCAAAAAGTGTAAGAACTTTCTCTCTTAATTTGGTAAAAATCTATTTATACTAAAGCTGACGCCGCCTAAAGTAGTTACTTTCATTCTTCCATAGTAGACACGCGCAGCATCAGTTGGATTTTTCCTCTCTGGAGTGATTACTATGAGTATTCATAGTAACCATGTGCAGCACTGGGACATTTTGGACTCTCTGGAGTTGTCACTATGAATTTTGATAGTAACTACGCGCAGCACCTTCAATTCTGCATGCTCTGGAGTGACTACTATGAATATTCATAGTAACCACGCGCAGGTTTAGTGGATTCTATGCTGCTATAGTTGTCACTTTAAGCTTTGAAAGTGATCACTTTGGTCCCTTTGCTGGAAATGGCTTGCTGTAGTTGTTACTATCAATTTTGAAAGTAGTTACTTTCACCTCAAATTCCTCAAAATCCAATAATTCTTCAAAATAAGCTTGGGGATCCTGCCACATTATTCAAATGATTAAAACATGTAAAATAAACTATCTAAATCAATGTAAATTAACCAAAAACTAAGAAACCTATATTATTTAACCTATTTGGAATATTCATCTTATTTTCACCATTTAAGTCTATTCTTTTCTATAAAAAGTAATAAATGATATATAAAAATTTAGTAAAATGTGGATTCATCACAACCCCAAACTTAAACTTTTGCTTGTCCTCAAGCAACCCAAAATTCAAAGACTAAAGTAAAAAGGGTTGGAATTGTCCAAAAAAAATTTTCTCAAAATTTTTCTATTCCAATCTTTCAACTCTAATATACACTTTCTCCATTTCAAAATCATGGAGTCATTCAACAAAGAAAGCACACTCATATCAATCAATTTATGCAAAGTCTCATACAAGTGAAACAAAAATTCAACAAGGTTCATCATACTTCACACAATGTAAAGAAATTATCTACCCTACCATATGCTTGCCCATATTCTCAATCTCCTTTGCCTTAATACAATGATTTACCTATCAAAAGGACTTGGTTGGTCACAAATAGGGATAGGTAAGGTTTAATTTGATCAAGGAGGGTCAAAAGCTCAAGTGGGTTTTCAAGATAAAGGAATCCTCTTGAGTGAGTGAATACAACAATTAGAATGAAATGCATCAAATGAGGTAGTCTAAGAGGTTCAAGCATTTTTCACCTTGTTTTTTAGCATTTTTCATTATGTGAAGATCTCTTCAATCTCTTAGACCTTGCTTCATTTTATTTTCTTTCCTTTTTCATTCTTCTCTTTATGATTTCTTGGACTTTGGCAACCACTCTTTTTCTTCAAATTTTAATTAAATTTTTTTTAACATGTAATAATAACATGTATGATGTCCACCACCCCAAACTTGAGAGGTTGCTTGTCCTCAAGCAACTACCATAAAAATCAACACCCCAATCTTATTATTTGCATACACTTTTGATGTTACTCAAAAGAAATACATTCTTGATGGGAGAAAAAAAATTTTTTGAAAAATTAAGTTTGGAAAAATAAGGGGATGTAATGCAATAAGATGCAAAGGTGGGAAACTGGTGAGTGGGTGTGTGTGTAAAGGAGGCCTCAATCATCTAGATAAAAATTGCATAATGCATATTAAATTAAGAAACAGGGCAAGTTCTAGAGAATAGATGCAAAATTACATGGAGCATACACACAGAAAGGAAATTAGGGGCTCAATTCTCTATCATGGTAAAAATGGTGATAATTACTTAACATCATGTGAGAATAATTCACCTTGCAAGAAAAGATATTCAGCATGGCATGGAGAGAAAATTATTTACAAAAGTATAATGTATTCATGAATTGAATGAAAATTGCAATAAGAGTCTAAGATTGGAATTACAAAATTGGGTTTAATGAAAAAGAAAAAGAACAAAGATATATTTTTGTATTTTAATGTATAATTGTGCAGGAAAAAATGAGGTTAAGAGTGTATGAAATAGAGGCAAAGAACTTCACTCCCTTTCATGAATGATAGTGCCTCAACTCATGTGCAAAAAATGATGCTCCTCTTGATGGAACTGAGGGCATTCTCTGCACAAAGAGACAATAAATTCAGCACCAGCAGAACAAAATAACTCAAACTCAGATAATATATATATATATATAGCATGAAAGAGTTAAGTTGTTGTTCAGAGTAGAAGCAGTAAAGGGAAGTTAAAGGCAGGGAAAATAAATGAAAAAGTGTACTAATTACAGAGAAATTAGTTGGAAAGATATGTACAATGAAATAGAAGGTTAAATAAATAACAGAAATAAAAATTTAAAGCTATATTGCATCCTCCTCAGAGTTAGAGGAGAGATCATCATCATCAGCTGCATCAGTGTTGGTGTCCTCATCATCCTGCCCCTCAGCTGCTGCAACTGGGTCTGGTACTGGCTCACCCTCAGAGCTGCTATCTTCCTCTTCCTCCTCATCTTCTGCTGTAAGTGTGAAAGGTGGAAGATCATTCTAAACTGCTGCTCGAAGATAAGGAGCTAGGAAGGTGGGGGCATAGTAGATTTGGTCAGCAGTCATCCCCATCTTCTTCCCCATGTTGAGTAACATGGTCTCTGTGAGGGTCAGAGCAGCCTTCTGACCAGCATGTATAGCATCTTGTCGCAGAGCTATTTCCTTCAACTGGTCCTTCATTTTAGAAGGAAGGCTTTTCTTCCTTGCAGCTTGGGGAGGTATCTCTGGGGCTGAGCTCTTCTTAGCTTTAAACAGCTCCTTCACCATAGCTGTGGTGATGCAGGGAGCTGCTCTGATTTTCTGCTGATACTCCCCAAAGTCAACTCCAGCATCCTGGCAGAGCATAGTAATGATGGAGGGAAAACCCATAGAATCCTTCTTCCTAGCTAGGATCTCCATGATAGCATTGCTGATAACATCGCCAACATGGATGGGCATCCCTGTCATGATGGCATAAACTAGCTCTGCCCTCTTCACTGCCAAGGTAGATGAGTGACTACTATGAATATTCATAGTAACCACGCGCAGGTTTAGTGGATTCTAGGCTGCTGTAGTTGTCACTTTAAGCTTTGAAAGTGATCACTTTGGTCCCTTTGCTGGAAATGGCTTGCTGTAGTTGTTACTATCAATTTTGAAAGTAGTTACTTTCACCTCAAATTCCTCAAAATCCAATAATTCTTCTAAATAAGCTTGGGGATTCCTGCCACATTATTCAAATGATCAAAACATGTAAAATAAACTATCTAAATCAATGTAAATTAACCAAAAACTAAGAAACCTACATTATTTAGCCTATTTGGAATATTCATCTTATTTTCACTATTTAAGTCTATTCTTTTCTATAAAAAGTAATAAATGATGTATAAAAATTTAGTAAAATGTGGATTCATCACCAATCTAAACTTAAACCCTCCATATAAATTGGCAAACTAAACCATTTACTCACTTTACTACCCAAAATTCGAAAACTCTCTGTCATTCTCTCCACTTGCTTTCTCATTTCTCATTCTCCACTCTCCAAACCTCTCACACTCTCTCTAACTCTCTCAAGAAAACCGAGAGGCTCCAGCCCACAAACCTCACAAATTCCTCATCCAAACCATCCAAACACACCACCTTTACCTTACTACCATCTTCCTTCACCTTTCCTCCAATTTTCATGTGGAAGGAGCTCATTTTGGAGGAGAAATTTGAAGATCCTTGTTGCTGTTTTTTTGGTCCAGCAAGCTCCCTTTGGAGATCCACCATTTCCAGCCCTTTCTCCCACCATTTCACGCCCAAAACTCAAAGGCAAGGGCGAGTTCTCACCTTTATGCCTTTCATTCATTTTTCCTTGGTTGAAATTGTGTAAAATCTTGGAAAGATCTCATTTTTATGTTCAATAATTTTGAACAAGTCCATTGTACCATTTGCATGTTGAGTTCCACTTGATTTCTTCACTTTTATTGCCTCTAAGTTTGCTGTTTTATGTGTGAATGAGGTAATCCCCTTGAAAGATTGCATTTTTGACAATTGCATGTTGTTTCCTCCTTGTACATGTCTCAATTTTACACTTATTTTGCTGGATTTCTTGTTCAAATGATGATCTACCCTTGTAGCCATGGAAACATGAGCTTTGATGACAATTCCCTTCATTTGCATGTTGAATTTTCACCTTGTAAATCACTTCCCTTCTTTTAGAAAGTTGAGTTTTTGACCTTTGCATGTGGAATTCTTCCTTTGTATGAAATTTTGAGCTTGAAATGTGTTGGAAATCCCTTGTGCATGTATCGGTTTTGAGGTTGCCTTGCTAAATCTCTTGAATAAATGATAATCTACCCTTTAAGACCTTAGAACCGTGAGCTTGTATGTCTTGGACATCTTGTTACTGAGCTTAATTTTATAAAAAGAGTTTCTTTCATGATTCTAAGAGTTTGAATGCTAAATTGGCCTTGTGTTGTCTCGGTTTTGTCCTTATAATTATAAACATCTTTTGAAAATAAAAGTTATGCACTTGGATGATGAAACCTTGCGTTTGCATGTTGATTTTTCCCTATTTTGCTTATTTTGAGCTTGACAAAAAATGAGTTTTAAAATGCTGGACAGTTTTGATTATTATGAGGAAAAATGTTGAAATTTATATATTTTGAAACCTTAGAATATTTGGAAAGGATTGGTATGATTCATTGGAATTAATTTCATAAAAAGAAAAAGGGGAAATTGCTTGGATGTGTAACATCCCCAATTTTGATTTGTGTACTTAGGGTTGTCTGAGTTTAGTTAACTTTCATTAGTACTACTATTATTATATTGATTGAATTTTGTACATTTTTTTGATAATTTTGTGGATCAGTTGATTTTATGAATGTTCTCTTTTAATGATGATTATTTGAATTGCTAGGGTCTCTACTGCATAATAAATTTTTATGTGCATGTGTTATATGATCATATAACTCTAGGTTAGTGAAATCAACTCCTGGGGCAAAAATGTCTTCTGGTCAAATAGGTGGACCCATTTTATTTCATGATCATATTACTCTTCTGATTCATTATAATTAGTTGTAATATTCCCTTAAACCCAAGAGAGTTACACGTGGGGCTGCCTACCTCCTTAACCATTAAGTAACATTCCTTACCATTAAATGTCTATTTGACCTTAGTTGATGAGTACACCTGAACCTTTACGTTTTCCATAACACCCTACACACTAAGCTAGTCAGTTAATGAGAACCACCACTTTTGCCCTAGATTCCACGTGCAAAACAAGGAACCCAAGAGACACCCTGTAAACCTTCATTCTTTTAAGATGGTGGCCGAATTTCATTTAATGCACAAGAGAGAGAGAGAGAATAGGTTTTGATAGCTCAGATTCTAACCCCAAATTAACTACACTTAATGTAAAATTTCATTATTCCAAATTACTCAAATTAAATGCAGCCGCCACCTCTTGAACCGTTGCACTTTGATTGACCATCATTTGAAAAATTTCCATTTATGGTACAACCAAAAAATAGGACTTCAATTCTTTCCTCGAGTATAGACTTTCCATATTCCTGTACATTTAATTAGGATTTTATCCAATATACCTCTCTTAATTAGGGCAGTCAATTTTCATTTAATGCCTGAGATAGGAAAGAGAAAGAAACCGGCCATAATGACCTAGATTTTGAGCCTAAATAATTGCACTTAATACAATTATCAATTCCCTAATTACTCTAATTAGGTGTAGCCGTTTGTCTCTTCCTAAACCGTTACATGTTAGATTGCAATCAATTAAAAATCCCTCATTTATGGTGTAGCTGAGGGTGGAGTTTTATTCCTTTCCTTAATTATGAACCTTTTAGGTTCTCGCGCACATTTAATTAAGATAGGTCATTAATCATAAATTAGCAAGAATCTTGTAGTCAATTATGGAGGATACCCTTGCCTTTCCATTTACTTGAAGAAACCCTTTATTTCCTCATTTAACCGCCACTAAACTCACTTAATTACCCACCTACATTAAATACCATAGGGAAGTGAAAAGGCGCCTGCTTGATTCCCTCCACATTGATCCAAACAGTTGCCGGCATTTAGTGGGCATGCCAATCAGTCTAGGACGTTCCACCTGGAGCAATTAATTCCCCAGAACCGTGCCTGACATCAACCATATATATTCCTTCCTTAATTACCTTACATTTATGGCCAAACCCTATGGAGATTTGTGTGAACGCATGGCCAAAAGTGGCGCCACCCTCCATCAGAAAATTTAAGTAGCCACCTTGCATTAATTGCATGGCATTACCGAAACTGATCAATCATTCACATTTTTTTTCTCCTAATAACCATGTTTTAATTGCTTATAAACTGAGGGGCCTCACCTGCCTCAATTAAACCACCATTTAAGCCATTTAATTACCTCTTAACCATATATCACGAGAAAAACAAAGGAAAACCTACTCCACTTCCTTCTGGAGTTGACCTTGTAACATCCTGTGCTTTGTGTCATGCCTATAGTATATCATTGAGAAATATTTGTAGTACTTTGTGAGCAAAAAGAAACCATGTATGTATAGTAGCCCCTGATGTCAACAGTGATATCACGTTGATGTCATCGGTGACATCATGCTGATGTCATCAGTGACATCACGCTAATGTCATTAGCAACATCATACTAACATCATCGCTTATGTCATCGACGATCTCACACTGACATCATCGCTTATGTCATTGGTGATCTCACACTAACATCATCGCTTACATCATTAGTGACATCACACTGACATCATCGCTTGCATCATGATGACATCATCGCTTACATCACGTTGACGCTGACATCATCGCTTGCATCATGCTGACATCATCACTTACATCACATTGACGCTGACATCTTCAAAAATTTTCTATAAATAGGGGGCTTCACATGAAATTTTTCATTCCTATCCAGTTCCAAGGCTATATCTCGCCATTTTCTCTCATACTAAACCTCCTAATCTTAGATTTCTCTTCAGATCTGTGATTCTACGTCCGTTCTAAAGGATTTCAAGTAAGTTTCTCTAAGTTTAAAGTTAGATTTACCGTTCGTTTCTCTTCTTCTTTTTTTTCTTATAGATGTTCATGGTGTTTTTAGGAAAAACTTCATTCTAGAGTTAAATCTTCGGTTAAATCTTTGTAAAATCTCTATTTTGAGGTAAGGGGGCTCTACTTTATCATTTTGTTATGTTTATTACTTATATTCTCATAGATCTTGTCATGTGTGTGATTATATATGAAATAATCCTTGTTTTATGAAAAATAATCGGTGAAAAGTGAGAATAATTGGCTGTTTATGTGATTTTATGATGAATACATGGTGGAAATGAGATATTACGTTCAAATAGGACATGATAAGATATATTGAGGATGGTTGATATGATTCTATGATTTTGTGATATGAAATATACAAAGAGATGGATGTTTTATGTTTGAATATATTGTGTTTCATGTAAAAATGATGTGTATTGTTAATATGTCATGGTTTGATGTATATGATGAAAAGTATATGGAAATATAATGAAAAATATGTGTGAACATGATAAATGGCATCTGTGAACATGTGAATATGCTCGAAAGAGTATGAAATGGAAAAGAATATGATGTAAATAGTTCCAGCGATACATTGGGGAGTGGAAGATGGAGACGATATGGGATATCTTGGAGAAATGTAAGGTGGTGAGTGACATTCGGGATTGTGCACGGAATATTGTGTTCAAATGCACCACATGGCCACACACTCGTTTCCTGACTTGACTCTTGACCATTACCTTTGCTAAGGGGCTGTCTATTGCATACGTTGTATCCATATTGCATTGGGCCATCTGGCGACTATTTACATGGAAGTGTAAGACCTCGGGATAGAGGCATCGGATAACTGTGGCCACAGGGCGTGGTAAGCGCAGATAAAAGAAAGTAAAAGAAATTGTGAAATTGTGGAATATAATACATGTTGAGATGAGAACATGCTTTATATGACTTTGTGATATGTAATGCCATGATGTTTTCTTTAATTGTGATAAGATGTGTTTTGTGTTGAATATGTGTGATGTGTGAGTGGTAGGGTAGAGACTCATCCTTACACAACATTTTCAAGAAATCTGGACGAATAGTACTAGACTCACAGTGCATGGATGGATGAGAACTGCTATAGGACTTAGTTATTTTGATTTATGTAATGTATATTTTTAGTTCTATAGCATTCTTTTGAAACAGTTGTAAAACTACTATTTCTTTTTGTTACTGATGAAAACTTTAGAATCTTTGTTTTTCTAAAGTACTTATGAATTAATGAAATTTTACTCTATGAAACTTATATCATTTCAATGTCTCTTTCTCATTAGAGAGTTTTTGAAAGAAAAAATTATTTTACCATTTAAATATTTATGAAAATTTATCATATATTAAGGAAAGAAATATAAGGTATTACAAACCTAGCTGCTAGCTTGCACTTAATGAACAACCAAAAACTTAGCAACATTTATTCTGGAAATTATGCCCCATTAGTCGCATGCAATTATTTCCTGTTTTATGGTACTAGTCACACGCTCAAGGCAAAGAGAAAGGTTCCACCTTGTCTCAAGGAGTCCAAGAGGTATCACCTTTTCACTAGCCACTCAAAAGAACATCATCCTTTCAATTTGTAGGACACGAAGGGTTTGAGCCTATTTCCCTCCACAAACAAACCCTAGCCGCCAACGTGCATTAATTACCCACTCTTACCTAGGTCAAAACCCCATTCGGTTACTCCATCATGATGAATGGCGTGTGGAGACATGTGGATCACCAATGGCTTGCTTCTTTTGCACTCTGTGCATTGAATGCTCTTGACAAGGTGCATCACCTACACCTGGACACCATGAGACGTGACTATTCAAGTGAGAAGGCGAAAGGGTATGCACTTCACCTAACCTAGCCCTAAAACCCTTCTTGTGCAAGTCACTGCCATCCTTTGGGAGACGAATGGGCAAAAGCCTTAAGCCACACTGTATAAGGACCCCTTCTAATCCTCACACGCCCTTTTTCCCTTATTTTCAAAAACACTCTCAACCTCACCATTTCTTTTCTCTCTTGACACCTTCTCACCCTCACACAAAACCTCTACGCCCTTTTCTCTCGTGGACAACACACTTCATCACCAACCACTCAAGGAGGCGACAAAACACCAAGGACTCAAGTCGTGATCAAGATCCTGCTAGTACCAAGGCCAAGCCTTCCACTCTATATCTCTTTCTCAAACCAAACAAGGTTAGGGGAGTTCTTGATTGTGTGTGAATGAATATGTTTGCTAACATGTGCATGATCGAATGTGATGAATATTCTTCCTTCCTATTTTCATTTCCAATGAGATTAAAAGTTGCATGCAAATGACTTTCTCTTCATATTCTAACTTCTCTGTTTGAACACTACAAAAAAAAAAAATGGCATGTGGTAACTTGAATGGGTGTGGGTAAGTGAGATTACTATTTGCATGTCAATGATATTGAAAACCTTACACGATTCTTTCTTGTTTGCCCTCACTACTAAATTAAGTTGGTAACTTTGGTGAATATCCGATTGCATGTTGAAATAACTCTATGAATCCTTGTGTTTTTTCAATTTTCATCGACTACCCTCCTTCCTTTTTGTTTTAGCTGAAAAATTACTCACCTTTTTCTCTCGGTTTGATTTTGTATGACCAAGGAACCCTTTTTCTTAACCATGAAAGAATTATCCTACCACCTAATCACTAGTTTACGAAAAATTTGTGGTAGAAATGAGTTGCACGTGTGATTAAACTTGCGGTTATTTCCATGATTCTTTGATGATTATTTTGTTTGCGAAGGTACATTTTGACTATGATATTTCAACAAAATTTTTATAACTATCTCTGTCTTCTCTCTTTTTCTTATTTTATTCTTAGACTGTAGACGAATGGTTCTTCTTTTCCTTGAATGTGATAGCTCTTATGAGCGTGGATTTGGTTATGTGGTTTGTGACCTTTGAGAATAAAATGCGTGCTCCAAAATTGGTAAAGTAAGGATGCGGTTACAAAACTTTTATGTGCATGATAAGGAGGATGGAGAGTCAAGGTCACAGTTTAGCACAGCTGAGGGATGTGAGTGTTCAGGTTTGAGGGAAGGACCTTAAGGGTAGTGGAGGGGGGTTGCCCCAATGGTGTGGAATAGCTCACCGCAGCCGGGACACGTTGCCATCAAAACCTCCACTAATCCTGACGCGAGCAAGGATTACCAAGGATCGTGGAAGGACTCGTTCCTGAGGGACCAAAATGGTTAAATGGGAGAATATTCCTGATGGATTACATACAAGGTGTGCTTGTAGGGAATGAGGGTCTCTGATCACCTTGACTGAAGGAATGGTGGGAACAAACTGAGAAAGTAGTGATGTTTTAGGCGTTAAGGTTTAAATTATGTTACGTTGAATCTCTGTGACTCTGTCTGCATTTTGTAATTGTTTATTGAGCATTTTGTTATGACTGTGTGTGTATTAAGATGTAACTTCGCAAGTGCTTGATATTACTCTGATTTTCTTACTTACTCAATATCTAATGACTGATTGTATTGGAGCTCACCCTTTCTGTTCGGGTTTTATTGTTGTGTGTTTGTATATATTGCATGACTGTATGACAGATGCACCCCCAGCGAGGATTCCTTTCTGTCAGAGTTTTATTTGTAGTTATTATTTTTTTAATTACGCCATGGATGAATACTGCTCATAGGACTTAGGTTATTTGGCTTTGAATTTTGTTTTACCTTGAACATTTTGGTTGGATGGTTTATATATATACTTTTCTTTCACCAACATACTCTTTATTATATTTCCATAAATTTTTATCTCTAACGGTATCGTCATTTTAAAGTCATCCTGCGAATAATTGGAGTAATTAACATAAATGACTTGTATGTAAATAAAATTATAAAATTTATGATGAGTGAGCTCAATGCAAGTACATTGTTATAATCGTTACCTTTTTGTTAATTTGAGTTATTCTGATAAATTAAATATTTAAGTTGGAGTGTGAATACTATTTGATTGAGTTCTCTCACTCGTCTAATTTAGGTGTGCCAAATTGTAGAGTCTTGAGTCATATTATGAGTATATGGGGTTTTGGTAGAAATTAGGTGTTACAGGATGTTCTCGGTTTTGGCGTTTAAAGTATTGCAAAAAATTAGAAAATATCTTGTATGCCATGACTTGATTTGATTGAACCATGCTGAAATTACTTGTTTGTGAGGTTGATGGTTGCTTGTAAATTTTGCATGATTGACCTTGGATGAAAATTAGTACAAGACTTGAATTTACTTGATTTTGATGTGAAAATTCATGAAATTTACGTGAGTGAATTGCTGGAAAAATGTGAATGATGTGTGGTATATACTATTCATCCTTGATAATTGTGTTTGGAAAACTTTGCGGTATGTTTGAAGTGATGCTTGGCTGAAAACTTGGATTGCTTACTATCCATTATGAATCATGCTATGGAATTACTATTTGAGAGCATCACATGCATCATTTGCATTTCACTCAAAGAATTGATGAATTATATTAAGGTGCAGCGAAAATGATTATATAATATTGTGATCTGATGATCTAGTGCCTTTGAGGGCTGTTTGATGGAAATTGACCATGAATATGATTGGAATTATTACAAGTGCTATGATCTAATTGTTTTGTGAGTGGTTGAGTATTGAGAATGAAAAATCAGCAAGTGACAATGCAAGAAAATAGTGAAAAACCGAGAGGTAATACTCTTGGACAATTGTGAATTAACTTGTTTAATTGATGGTTTACAGAGGAATTAAGTTTGATGATTTGTTCTTTCATGGAGAGAAAAACCGAGAGGAAGAAATCAAGAGAGCAAGAGTTTGAGTGGAATGATTTATGGTTTAGAAAGTGTTAGAGATTGATGGAAATAAATGTAAAGGTTAGGATGTACTTGAGTGGTGATTTTACAAAGATTGAGGAATGGGATTGTGCTAAATTGAAAGAGAGATTAGACTTGAAATGTGAAAGAAAGAGTAAATTGAGAAAAAGGAAATGAATAATGAAGGCTTGAATGATTTGCCTAAGTTGTGGTCCAAAATATTATGTGCTACACTAAAAATTATCCATGAGTGTGAAATTATAAAATCATGAGACTATGAAATTATGATGAGAAATCTATGTTATGCTCTGAGTTCCTGAAATGTATCATCTTGAAATTATTATGAACTCAGTGAGATTTATTGTAAAACTCATGGAATCTATCCATGCTAAGGCATGTGACTCATGGAGATTATCTATCCATGTTGCTAAGTCTATGATGACTTCTAGCTCTATGCTATATGCTATGATTCTAAGTCCATGGTGACTTCTATTATTACTGTGCAATAGCCCCAAGTGGCTGAATGAGATGAGTTGAGAAAACAATCATAAGAAAACTGAAAATGCTACTTCATGCATCATATTATCTTGTGAAACAACTTGATGGCATTACAGAGGCACAACTATGGGTGTTGGAAGTTCGGTCCAAAGTAGACCTTCTGGGGGTGGCAAAAGAGGGAACATCCGACCTAAGTGGCACATGGCAGCTGAGCTCCCTGTAGCCGGGTCGTGACCCACTTGCAAGACCTTAGCCAAACCTAACATGAACTCCATAACACTAGGGTCGTCAAGGTCCATTCTTGAACGTGCTGGATGGCACTACACATCGGCTGATATGCTATTATTCTGTTTCTATCTATGATATCACTGTGCAGAGTAGGGAATGGAGTCCTCCGATCGCCATACGACTTGAATCTATCTATCTATCTCTATGATAAAAGCTGGGTAAGTCACCAGGCATAGAGGAATGGGATCCCCATGCATCATTTGCATGCTATTAACACATGAGTAACTTTATGGGTGAGATCGAAACCTGCATTCATGCATCATGTGCATTATTATTAGGGATGATTGACTGCTTGTGAGATTGGCCATGATTGTGATTATATTTATCACCCTATTATATGATTGAACCTTTGATGATGCTAAATGTGGATTGTTAGATTGAATTGTGACTGTGATGCCGCCTTCCTTGGGGTATGGCTCATGATTGATGTTTGTGTTTAGAGAACTCACCCCTTTGTTTGTGTTGTCTTGTATTGTTCTTCTTTTATTTATATAGATGGACAGGAACAAGGTGAAGGTGTGGATCCTTCCTTCTAAGGAGGATATGTGGGTGTTTAACTCCACAGCTCAGCGGATTCGCACGAGTGATTCATGGATTGGAGAGTGGAGGTTCATGGATCACCTAGTATACTGTCGACACCCCTATTGAGATTGTCTTTTCTGTCCCTCCTGGTGACACTCAATTACCTTGTCCGCTTCCCTGACATTTTCTGAGGAGTCTGATCCCATTGAGGATTACTCGCCTTATGATTGATGTTGTTTATTTATTTATGTCTTAGAGGAACTGCTCTTAGGAAGTCTGACTTATTTATGTTATGTTTGCTTGTATTTGGATTATGCTGACCGTTCTGTTGAATTAAGTACTTGACTATTCCGCTGAATTGAAGTTTAATATATTTGTGGTATTTTCAGATATTGAGTTGTGTTTATCTTATATTATTATACTATTGCAATTGAGTTATGGACTGATGAGATGAGAAAGTTATATGCATGTTAACTCTCTCAGAGAAAGAGAAACTATACTTGTAAGTTGTATGGAAAAAAAATATTACCAGATTTTGGTGTTTTCTGAACTATCATGTTATAAAGTTGGTATTAGTATTTTAGTGAATTTAGGTCGCTATATAAAGTGGTATCAGAGCAGTTCGGTCTAATTGGCCTTGGGCATGGCCTTACTGCCCAACTTCTATGTTAATCTCTGAATTGTTTGGAAACCCTTATGGTTTGTGTGGTAATATGTTGTGACTTTGTTATCGTATCAGTAATTTTCAGAATTAATGTGCTTGCTTGTATTTCAGAAAGCTATGACTAAACGAACTATGGATGAGGCTGTAGATGCCTTGCTAGGAAGAGTAGTGGACATTCTGGAGAGATAGAATGAGCCAGCTCCTAATTGTGGTCTGTCTGAGTTCTGCAAGAACAAACCTTCCCAATTTCGTGGGGAGTTTGATCCTGATGGTGCTCAATTGTGGATAGAATAGTTGAAGAAGATCTTTGAAGCTATGGTTTGTACTAAGGAGGAGAAGGTAACCTATGCTGCCTTCATGCTCATAGGAGAGGCTGAGTATTGGTGGCGAATTACTCACCAGCAATTGGATGCTGAAGGAGCCATCGGGGATTGGCCAACTTTTCGTCGCCGATTTCTTGAGAAGTATTTTCTAGAATATCTCAGGAGGAGGAGAGAACAAGAATTCTTAACCCTGACTCAAGGGAAAATGAGTATTAGAGAATATGCAGCAAAGTTTGATAAGCTATCGAAGTATTGCCCATATTTTGCACAAGCTGATGATAGATCCCAATGCTCTAAGTTTGAAAGTGGACTTTGCCCTGACTTCAAACAAGCGATCAATTGCCAACAAGTGCGTCATTTTCCAACGTTGGTGGATAGATGTCGTATCTATGAGGATGATACCAAGAGTCGTCAGGCCTTGTGGAAGAACTCTGGTTCTCAACGTCCTGCAAGTAGTTTGGGTTCTAAAGGCAAAGGAATCCAAGAAAGGTGTAAGCCTTACTTTAATCTGATGCGTAGCTTCAGGAGTGAGCCTACTAGAAGTCTTGGATCTAGTAGTGGAAGTGCGAATAGACTTACCTTGATGTACTTCAATTGTGGAGGTCCCCATCTCAGAATGAAGTGTCGTCAACGACCTTCCGTGTGTCCTAAATGTCAAAGGACTGGACATCTTGGCCATTTTTGCAGACAACCTGCCAATCATCCTGCTAGTGAAAGTCGTGGTAACCCAAGCAAAAATCAAAGGAATGGGAATAGGCAAAGCGAGGTGAGAAATCAGAACCCCAATAATGTTTCTCGAGTTTCTAAAGTGAATTTGGGTCGCTACACTATATGGATATGGAAATAACTCAAAGAACCATCAAGGAAACAGTAGTGTCATTGACTTGCTAATCTCTCCAGCATCTGATCAATGAAGGGCAATGGAAAATGGTCCTTCTTGGTAGCTTGGTTCAGCCTCCTATAGTCTATGCAGCCTCTTCAGCTATTCTGCACTCTTGTAGGAACCAACTCCTCCTTTGAGTTCTTCACCACTATTATTCTAGTCTTCTTTGGAAGCACTTGCATCGGCCTCACCCACTTGCTATCTGAAATCGAATAAATTATTCCAGCAACTAAAAGCTTGTTGACTTCTTTCTTGACTACCTCTAAAATCAAAGGATTCAGCCGCCTCTGGGGTTGCCTCACTGGTTTCACTCCCTCCTCTAACTGAATTCTGTGCATGGATGTAGAGGGGCTAATCCTAGGTATGTCTGCCAATGTCCAGCTTATAGCCTTCATGTTTTGCTTCAAGATGTTCAGCAGCTTCTCTTCTTGTTCTGGTAGCAAATCCTTGGCTATGATGACTGGTAACTTCTCATTTGGTGCTAGAAATGCATACTTCAAATTTCCTCGAAGAGGCTTCAGCTCCAAGATGGGTGGCTCTAGGATAGAAAGTGCTAATCTTGAAGTTGCTTCTGATGGTTTAATTTCAGCACCTATAATCTGTGAATGATTCTGCATGGGAGTTAAATCAGGATCAAAAACAGAATCTGGAAATTCAGAATTAAAAATAGGAAAAGCAAAAACAGAGATAGCAACATTTTCAGAAACAGCAGAAATAGAATTTTCAGAAACAACATTTTCTGAAACGGAAAATAGTAGGAACAGAAAATTCAGAAATAGAAACAGTATTTTCAGCAACATAACATTTTCTAGAATTTGAATCATGTAAGCACGCATCAATCTCAGCATAATTCTCATGAATTCTATCATAATTAAAACATTGAAACTCATCTTTAAAACCTATTATTTCTGGAAAATCATCTAACAGATGTTCATGCACATTATCAACCAATGAATCAATGATGTCTATATGAAAAACAGAATGCTCTTCCGGTGGGTATCTCATGGCCTCAAACAGATTAAAATGCACTTTACTATCTCCAAATTCCATGGATAATGTACCAAAATGTACATCAATCTTGGTCTTAGGAGTTTTCAAAAATGGCCTACCTAAGATCAATGTTGGTTGATTAGCATAGGAATCATCCTCCATATTTAGCACATAAAAATCAATAGGAAAAATAAGCTCATTTACCTTTACCAACACATCTTCTAAAACTCCCTCTGGATGTGTTGTGCTTCGGTTGGCAAGTAGGATGACCACTCATGTTGGTTTGAGCTCACCAATGCAGAATGATTGGTAAATGGATTTCGGCATGACATTTATGGAAGCTCCTAGATCCAACATAGCTTGACTGATCTTCTTGTTTCCTATGATGCATGGAATGGTCAAAGTTCCTGGATCCTTGCATTTAGGAGGAATGCTTCACTAGATGATGGAAGAAACATTTCTTCCCATGCTCACCTTCTTATTTCCCTTCAGCCTCCTTCAGTGAGTACATAAATCCTTAAGAAACTTGGCATACTTCGGAATCTATTTGATGGCTTCTAGGAGTGGAATGTTGACTTCCACTTTTTTAAATGTGTCCATAATCTCCTTGTCCAATTCTGCTTCTTCTTGTTTCTTTTTTTGAGTCACTCTGTTAGGGAAAGGTAGTGGAATAACTTGTTCAGATTGTTTGCCGCTCCTGCAGCTAGTTGGTTCTACATTACCCTTTTTCGCTTCTGCAGAATTGAATTTTTCTGGTTGGTCTGCAGAATCTGGTTCGTTATTTTCTCTGCAGCATCAGGAACTCTCAGTTGTTTGCCACTCCTCAAAGTGATAGAACTCACATTTTTGGGATTGCTCACGGATATGGAAGGAAGGCTGCCAGAACCTTGAGACTTCAGCTCATTTACTGTTGTTGCTAACTGACCAATCTGTGTTTGCAAATTCTGGATGTTGGCTTCTGTTCTTTGCTGGAACTAGACACTGTTGGTTGCCATCTGCTTCACCAATTCTGCCAAGCTTGGTTCTAACCTACTGTGTTATGGTTGATCTAGTTTAGCTTGTAGGTATTGCTGTCTCATGTTTGGTCTTACAGAATTATACTTAAATTGGTTAGAAATATTGCCATACCTTAAATTCGGGTGGTCTCTCTAGCCAAGATTATATATGTTGGAAACGGATCATAATTCCTCTGCTGGTTCTGTTGTTGTTGGTACGGCCTCCCAAGAAAAATTCCTGCAACAGTTTAGCATTTTCTTTTAGCTGTGGACATTGCTTTGTTTGATGTCCCGGTATGTAGCAAATTCCACAAATGTTTGCTGCTGGTTGTTAAGTGCTAATTGCCTTACCAAAGTTGACAACTCATCTATTATTCTATTCTCCATCCTCTGTTGGTTTGTATCAGAGGTTTGCACTTCATTCACTTCTCTTGTTGACACTATGGCTCCGGTACCAAACTGTTGAGCATTTGCAGCCATGTTTACAATTAATTCACGAGCTGCAGTGGGGGTTTTATCCACTAAAGCGCCTCCAGAAGCAGCATCGACCATACTTCTATCCATTGGCATGACTCCTTCATAAAAATGCTGAATGAGAAGTTGGTCACTAATCTGATGGTGTGGACAGCTGACATATAATTTCTTGAACCTCTCCCAATACTCATGCAAGGTCTCGCCCGAAATCTGCCTTATGCCACAAATTTCTTTTTTGATTGAAGCAGCTCTTAAGGCAGGGAAGAATTTTTCTAGAAACGTCCTCTTCATGTCTTGCCAGCTCATGATGGAACATGGATGCAAGTAGAATCATGTGGTTTCATGGTTGAACACACCACATGGAATTCCTTCAGTGCTTGTGAAGGTCCTCTCCAGCCAAGCCATGAAACTTAGGCAGCAGATGTATTAATTTGGATTTTAGCTCAAAGTCTGCATCCAAATTCGGATACTGAATTGCCAAAGCTTGATAGTTGACATCTGGTGCTGCGAGTTCCTTCAAGGTCCTGTCCATGCTTCCTAAAGAATTAGAATCAATAGCAAAATTGTTAGTAGAATTATTCTCAAATGAACCTTTCTTAGCTTTTCTAATTTTTCTAAAAGCCCTTTTTAATTCAGGATCAAATTTAACTAAGCCAGGACTTTGATTAGATCTGGTCATGCACTAACAAAAAACATGCAACAATAAATGGGGAATAAGCACACAAAAGGTCAAATTGAAGTCCACTTGTTTTATACCCTAAGGTTGAACTATAAAAATCTGAAACTCAAATTGAAACCACCAACCGGCCTCCGGTCAGTTGCCAATGCATAGATCTCGTTAAGCTATATGAAATGCATATATAACACTGATTAAAATGAAAAATTAACAAGAATTGAAAACTCTAATCCAAGAATTTAGAAGAACTATGATCATTCTATCACTGGATTTCAAGAAGATGCATTAGCCAATAAATTAGTGACTAACATTAAATTCGAATGAAACCTCAATTCAAATTAAGCATTCACATGAAAACCTTCTTGCATTCAATTAACACACAATCACTCAAAGTTCAGAAACCTCTAGAACCTAATCGATTTGTATTAATTTAATTCACCAATGTCATTAATCTTATATCTTAAACCTGAAAATCTAATTCACTTTCCTTCAAAAATTGATTACATACATCAACTAAATAATATGCAATCAAACAGATGCACAAATATCAATCCAAACGAATAACTTCAATTCAAAATCATAATTAGCAAAAAGGAAAGAGGGAAGAGATGAAACTAGATTTGTTGTTGAATGAATTATGAAACCGATCCTCAAGAATGGCACAGCCCCTTTTCAATCCTTGGATTAGATGAAAGTCTAAGCCTTCATTAATGGAGGAAAACGAAAGGTAAAAACGTGAGAGAAGAGAAGAGACAAAAACCCTAAAACTTGTATTTTCCTAAAGAAAAACAACCTACCTTTTTTCAACCTCTGCCCTAATTTTAATACAGGCCTTTTAAGGGTCAAAACTTAAAAACTGATTAATAATTATTCAATTACATTAATCCTCTACTCAATAGTTGTCTCTGGAATCCTTATTTGTTCAAGTTTGAATTTTGGAGGGAAAGTTATGCTTGTAATTGCTACCCAGTATCCATGCTTAATCCAAGAAGATTTTGTGTTGTATTTTTGGCCATGAAGATCTATCCAATTTGATTTTTTATATGAAGAGAAATTGTAGCCTTGGATGTCAGATTAAAACGTAACTGGAATGGGCTTAAACGGACATCTGTGGACTGAGATATGGCTCAAATACTGCACCAAGGTTAGAAACTGTGAGTGCAGCATTCTGACTTTTTCCAGGCCCAGTTTCAGCTTCTTATCATCAAAATTGGTTTCTACCCCATAAGAATTGTGCGCCTTTCTCTTAGCTTTCCTACAAATCAAGAATCATAATGAAATGAGCTCTACAACTTAACATATGGCCTAGAAACCAAAATAGTATCAGAATTTGCCTAATGCTGGAAAAATTAAATAAAGCCCAAATAAAATTCAAACATCATAAAGTGATCTAATTCAAACCAATTAGGCACAAAAAAGGATTAACGAACTAGGAATGAGAGGAAATAAGATTGTAAAAATTTCAATTGATGTACTTTATGTGCTTGTAGGGAATGAGGATCTCCGATCACCTTGACTGGATCAATGTTGGGAAATTGAGGGAGTAGTGATTGCATGAGCGACACACATTTTATCGATGTTTCTTCTGGCCTTATTGTTTTCATTTAAATTGATTGTATGAAATTTTAATGTGAACTCTGAGATAAGTGTTTCCTTGAAAGTCTGATCCCTTACTTCTTCCTTTTGTTTAATTTGATTATTGGTTAACCTTTGTGTTGGACTCACCCTTTCTGCTGTGTTTCTCTGTGGGTTGTATTTTCTGGTATGTTCTACATGATTGCGTGACAAATAGATCCACAGCAGGCAATGATTTGGGGAGAAGATTCCTGAGGGAAGAAAACATGGACTTACGATCCAGCAACTCGTCACTTAGTGTACCAAGGGACGATCTCGCTAAACCTGGGACCCATTGCTAAGGATGGTTAGAAACCCTATTGGAGTGACTACCTCTTTGCCAAAATATTTTTTTACCTCTGCCATCTAAGAAAAGCATCATCATCCACCCATCTTCTCCATCTTCACCAAACCAAATGCCACCCCCTGAACCTTCTATGACCCTTGACAAAGGTAAAGCCCCTGTGAGCCTTGAACCCTTTCCTACTTCTTGCCTTGACTCTTCTTCTGCACCCGAGTGAAAAGATATTGGAGTCGTTGAGCCTTTCATTTGACTTGCACCTCGCTGTTCATTAAGAACCCCTGCATCTTCTTCTGGTGAAGCCGGAACCTCTACACGACGCTCTTCACCACCACCTCCACTCACTTCTCGTTCACCATACCTACTATTGGTTTGATTGATAGCGACCCAGATGACTTGTTGCCCTCTCCCCACCCTCAACCATCGAATGACTTGCTTAACTCTGATGGAATGGAATCAGATCCCAGTGAAGATTCTCTTCCATTAGAACTCTATGTATAGGTTATTTTGTATATTCATGGCTTGACACTGCTCCTAGGACTTTGTTTTTGTCCATTTTGAGATACTACACTTTAAGGAGTTTTATTTTGCTGCTGTATTTACCTTGGATAATTTGGTTTGGCGGATTCGTTCATTCTTTTCTTATACAATTTCCCATTTATACTTCTTAATTCAGTTTTAAAGTTATGCTACATCAATATACATATTTTACTGTTTGATATGAAGCTATATTATGAATGTTTAGAACGGAGAGTGAATTTGATGAGTATTCATCGAAAGAATGAAATGGTTTGACACTTTATGATGATGTATCCCCACGGTCTAATTGTGTGTGATAATAGATTGAAATTATGGTGTCAAATTGTACAGGCGAATAATTTTGTTATGATATCTCTTGAAATGTGCCAATGATTAAATGATGAGATCTGAAAGTTTGAAGATGATTCCCTTATGATGATACTCGAAAATAATGAATGAATCTGCTATGATGATAATTGGAATGATTTTATGTACACGTATATGTTGGTGCATTGCTTTATAGAGATTTCTATTTTGACTTAGTGAGACAGAGCCTTAGTGAAAATTAGGCGTTATAAAATAGTTAGAAACTGAAAAATGGCAAAAAATGAATAAAAAATTCCCTAAATCTAAACTCATAACTACAATTTATAATTTTTTCCACCTTTTTTCACTTCTACACTTTAATCATTGAGAGTTTAAACGTGGAAGGCCTTTTAGAAGCTTCTATGGGTAAAGTAGGAACTCAAATCGTCCAAAGTTGATACTTAAAAGTAGTTTCCAGAATTCTGTTATTTTTCCATAAACAGTTCTGGTAGACATTGTAACTACTGTTAGCTAATTTAAAATGTTGAAATTTGGCTGAAATATTATGAATTGTTTAGTTGAGCTATTGAGAATATGATTTTGTATGTACTGCATCATACTGAGATATATGTCTTGCGTCAATTTAGAACCGAGTTACACGTTTAGGTGGGTGGATATGTAACGATAGAGCATGCTGAGCTATGTTTTGCTGTGATATCTGGATCTAGATGCCGGAATGGGTTGCTCCCGAATCAGCTCGGTTCCTTCTGGATTAGTTAGGCTGTGAAACCAGTGGGAATCGTTTTCATGTTGTGCATTAGATAGGCTGGGAATGCATGGGGCTATTGTTATGAGTAATATTTTACTCTCTCTCTCTCTCTCTCTATATATATATATATATATATATAATTTTATTTTTGTAAGCTTACCCTTGCATTTGTGTCTATGCTGTTGTATGCATGTGTATTGCGATGATCGTATGATGGTATGTGAGCTGATGTTTTAGGTGTTGCATCTATTTCACAAGCTGAGGGGATAGTGGAGAAGTGTTAGATAGCTGGAGTCAAGTGATTTTGCATTAAAGTCCTTTTCCTTATATTTTGAGATCTTATATAGAGAGAGTTATGTAGTAAAACTTTTGTGTATTTGAGTATTATAAATTAGATGTAATATTATGTTATTTTGTTGGATATTTGTTGTAAGGAACTTCGTTTATTTTGAATGAAGAGCGAATTTTATACTTATATTCTCCATTATTTATTTATCTCAAATAAGTAAATGGTGTAGAAATAATGTTCTCAGTTTCTTATAGAAAGAGCTTGTAACATCAACCAATTCAAATTCTTGAATGTTCAGCACATGATTCAGATAATACTGAAATTTTGGTGAAGTAATTCTAACTCTAATTCATTAATACTTTTCTAAATACAAAATTTGTGGTTCTACTTTACTACAAGTTTGGATTTTTCTATACTTGTTATTTCTAATTCCTACATAATACAAACTCTCCAATCAATTGTATGACTCAACTTTGATTTTAAAAATTTTATAACTTAGGACAACCATACTAGTACACAGGCTAGTGAGTTTACTTTGAGTGCATACTCTGTGAAAGTAACAACTTGCTTAGTTGCTTTCTATTTTTTTGTTAATCAAGCCTAATTTCTCTCTCACACATCAGCTTCAATTATTGATTAGTTTTAAAAGGGTTTAGTCTTAATTCAACAAGACTAATTGGCTAGGGATAAATCGTTGACCAAGTATAATTAATTATGGCATGTTTAAGAGTTGTCAGTTCCAAACATATAAATATAATACAAAAGAGTAAACACAATCAAGAAAAGAAACATGGGATTATCATTAATCACAAAGATCTCATAAAGTCATGCAAAGAATTCACCATAGCTTTAGCTATGCATTTACCTAGACGTAATATAAAAGAAAACTCAGACAATACTAAACAAATCCATAGTTATTCAAAATATAAATGCAAATTAAAGGAGTCTCTAGTAAAGAAGAGATGAAGAAAGCTCTTGATCCCAAGACACGCACTATGCTAGAAAGGAGATGTGAGAGTGATTCCATTTTAAATTAAAGAGCATTTAGAACTACTCTAAAATCTCGTGCTATCCAATATATTGCATTTAAGAGAGTGATTAAACAACCGTTCTTAAATGTTAAGATTAAAAAAGCAGTTTCATGTGGAGCTCTCATAAAGTGGATGTCACTTGGAGAGTAGTTCATATAACTACTCTCCAAAGTATAGGTGTAAACTTTGAATTTAAAATTTAAAATTTATTTCTTTGTGAGTTATCTTTTACAAACTAAAATTATTTTATTGTTACGTTTAAATTTTAGTTTTTAGGTCTCACATTCGAAATTTCTTCATTTTTATCATAAATCAAAATTGAATCTTACGCTTATACGTTGTGTTAATCAAACAATTCACATCTGCATGAACCAAACATAAGTAAGTAGAGAAAAAGAGAACAAATTAGTAGGATAATTCACCGTTCATAGAGAGAAAAAGAAAGAAAGAGAGAATGGATGATTCACCGTTAATAAAGAGAAAAAGAAATAAAGAGAAAATGAATAGAACTGTGAAAAAGGTACCTATAAATGTGAAAAAAAAACTAATTTGTTAGCGCAGGGAAGATGAATAAAACCTACAAACATGAAAGTGACCAAAGATACCAACTTTGTTAACACAAAAAGGATGAAAAAACTTACATAGGTAAAAGAGACCAACTTTGTTAGCAAAACAAAGAGATTCATGAGTTGAGCGTGCTTCATTTATAAGAGTTAAAGACTTTGGAGAGCAGTTCTCTGTAACTACTCTCCAAGAGTGACTTTAGAGAGCAGTTCTTTATTAACCGCTCTCCAATGTGTGACTTCAAAGAGTGGTTAATAGAGAATCGCTCTCAGAAGTGTAGATCTGAGAGTCTTTCAACATTAATCACTCTCTAAAGTATACTTTAGAGAGCAATTAATAGAAAACTGCTCCCAGAAGTATAGATCTGAAAGTAGTTCAATGCTAACCATTCTCTAAATGTATTGTTACAAAGTGGTTCAATACTAATCGCTTTCTAAATGTATTGTTACAAAGTGGTTTATACTAACCTCTATCTAAGTTAGCATTGTATAAGCTCGTTTCTAGTGTAGTGACGCTTTCAAAGCTTCAATAGTCATCAGCGACTAGCCAATACCAAAATTGAAGATTTGAAAAGATGAGAGGTGTGAAAAGATGTCAAGATATGAAAGAGATGCCTAAGTCAAAACCCTAAAATTTCTTCAGAGTTGGACTTCTCACAAATAAGCACGATCGTGCAAGGACATAAGCACCTTTGTGCATGTTGGCAAAAAATGCATCCAAAAAACCCAATTATATCCTTTAATGTTAAACTACATAATTTACATAAACTCTCCTTTTTACACATCAATGAGAGCTCATCCAATTGCAAGGAAAGGTCTGCCCAAGATTAATGGTACGTTTGCATCTACCTCCATGTCCAATATGACAAAATCTGCAGGAAAAATAAATTTGTTAACCTTAACCAACAAATCCTCTACAACTCCATATGGATAAGTATATGATCTATCAGCTAATTGCAATGTAATGTTGGTTGGTTTCACTTCTTCTATCCCCAATTTCTTCATAATGGCTAATGGCATCAAATTAATGCTTGCCCCCAAGTCAAACAATGCTTTTCCCATAGTACAATTTCCTATTTCACAAGGTATGCTAAAGGATCCTGGGTCTTTTAATTTTTGAGGAAGTTTTCTTCTAAGAATAGCACTGCACTCCTCTGTCAAGGGTACAGTCTTATCATGTTCTAACTTCCTTTTCTTGGAGAGTAGTTCCTTCATGAATTTGGCATAAGATGGCGTTTGCTCCAAAGCTTCAGCAAATGGGATGTTAATTTGCAGCTTTTTGAACACGTTTAGAAACCTCTCAAACTGCTCCTCTTGCTTAGGATTTTGCACTCTTTGAGGATAAGGCAGTCTCTTATATTTTTCTGGATCAATTGGCCTATAAGTGTCCTCAAATAATTGCTTCTTTGTCTTTCTTTCAGGACTTTTATGAACTTCTTCATTCTTTTCTGAATGTTCTCTCTTTAGTAGCTTGAAGTTTCCTTGCTGCAATTCTTCTTTTAAATCTCTTTCCTCTGCTGCATTTTCTACTTGCTTTTATGCTGCAACATTATTCAGTTTCTTTTCAGCTGGTTTTGGACTGGCTACAACAGCTCCACTTCTTGTAACTATAGCTTGACATTGTTCCTTTGGATTCACCATTGTGTTGCTTGAAAATCTTCCTTCATCTCTGCTTGTTAATTGTTCAGCCAGCTGTCCAATTTGAGTTTCTAACTTCTTCATAGAAGCTTCTTGATTCTTGATGTTGGATTGAGTGACTTTCATGAATTGTAACATTGTTTCCTCAATCTCGTTCATTCTTTCACTCATTTGTCTAGCTGAATGCTAACTCCTTTGAGGTTGAGTAGAAGAATTTCCTTGAAAGTACTGCTGTTGTTGGTGATTTCCTGCATTTGAAAATGGAAGAGATGTATTAGTGCTTTTCATTGTAGAATTCTGAGGATTCCATTTATAAAATTGTTGATTCCTATTATTAGAATACTGAAATCCAGGAGGAAATGATTGTTGAGGATAAGATTATTGCTGTCATTGATAATTCCCCATATAATTGACTTGCTCTTGTGGTTCAGGTGTAGGTATATCACATGAACCATTAGCATGATTCCCTGCACAAAAATCGCATGTCAACTAACTTGTTACCACATTTCCAGTCTGCAAATTATTAATTTGCTGAGTCAAAGCTACTATTTGATCAGAAAATAATTGGTTCTGCAACTGATTCTGTGCAAGCAAAGTTTCTATCATCTTTGCTTCATATTCATTGCCTCTTCTTGTATTCCTCAAGTTGGAATTCTGATACATGGATGAAGCCATCATCTCAATGATTCTTTGGGCTTCTTCCAAGGATTTCATGCTCAAAGATCCTCCTTCAGCTACATCAATCATAGTTCTAGTTACTACATTCATTCTATTATAAAAAGTTTCTAGTTGCATCCATTCTGGAATACAATGATGTGGACATCTTTTCAGCAACTCTTTATATCTTTCCTATGCTTCATAAAGTGATTCTCCTTCTTGCTGCACAAAAGATGTTATTTTTCCTCTCAGCTTAGCAGCTTTTAAGGGAGGAAAATCTTTTGTTAGAAATTTATTCACAAGTTCAATCCATGTGGTGATACTTCCCTGAGGCTGTGCTTGTAACCAACATTTGGCTTTTTCTCTTAAAGAAAATGGAAATAGCCTCAGTCTTATAGCATCTTCACTTACTCCATTCATCCTTATAGTATCATACAATTGCAGAGAATTAGAAATATGCAGATTAGGATCATCAGAAATTCCACCATAAAATTGGTCCTGCTGCACTAGGTGAAGTAAGGCTAGTTTTATCTCAAAATGATTGGCTTGAATGGTTGGTCTAACAATTGAAGAATTATAGCCTTGCATATCTAGAATTGCATAATCTCCTAGTGTTCTCATTCTCTGTTGTTCTGCCATTTCAACTTTTGGAGTTGGTTGTCTAAAAGGTGAATGTTTCCTCTTTGCAAAAAGAGTGACTTGAAATTCTGGAGAATGTATAACCTCTAGATCACTGTCACTTCCTAAAGATCTCTCTGCACTAGTCTCTTTTCTTAATCTCTTAAGAGTTTTATCAATGTCAGGATCAAAGACAAGAGTAGATTTATTTTGTTTTTGCCACGCATATACAACTAAACACAGATATAGTATAATGAAAATAGAAAACTGCACATATAATGTAATATTTGCAGAAAATTTAAAGAAACAAATGCTTAATCTAGTTATTTTCCTGTTACTAATGATATTGAAACAAATTATTCCCCAGCAACGGCGCCAAAAACTTGTTACTTTTACAACTGTTGTTGCACTGAAAGTAAACTGACTAGCAAGTGTACTAGTGTTGTTGTAGCAAGTTATAAGAAAATCTTAGAATAAAAATGAGTTCCAAGTATCGTCCTTAGGGAATAAAGTTCTCAATTACCACTTCACAAGATCACAATTAGTTGAGCTTTACAAATTTCAGATGAATTTGGTATGAATGTATCAAAAATGAAATTAGAAAGTAAAACAGAACAGTTAGCATAAAAGTATATAGTAAATAGATGTAGAAAGAGTAGCTAGGAAATTGTTTCACCAAAACTTCAACATTGAATCACTAAAGTTCTGAACTTTTAAGCATTTAGATGGAATGACAATCAGTTTCACATTATATTAATCAAAGGACAATCCCTTATCTTAATGAATCTAGCATCTAATCAAATCACTCTAATCCCTTAGATCTAATCCAATCAAATGATGCATTAAGTTTGAGAATCCAAAAGATTGCAAGATTAAGATATCTTATCCCTAAGAAACCAATAACCTTGGCAATTAATTCAGATCTGAGAAACAAATTCAATTTCCATTGATAAGAGTTCCTCTATGATTAGTTGATTAAATTTCTATTCAATCACTACTTTAACAGCAGAATCAATCACTCAATCCAATCCAAAACTCAAAGTTCAAATTCAAAATCAATTCAACATTTCTATTTTAGATTCACAGTTCCTAACCACAGAGAGTTTAAGCAAACATTACAAAAAGAGAAGAGAAGAGAAGAGAAGAAGAGAATGAACAAAGAAGAAACATCTTCAAGCCAATCTCCAATCTGATCCCTCAAGAAATGAAGCTTGGTGTTCGTCCTCAATCTTCCTCTCTGACTCTCTCAAAAACAAATGGAAAATGAACCAAAAATTAATCTAAAATCAATCTCCTAAAATTCCTGAGCTAACTGTCTTTTATAGAATTCCTGCTCTACTGGCGTGATCACTTTTGCCAAAAATAGTAATCACACAGAGGCTAATTCTTCATTTTCACTTGCGCGTGTTCACTTTTGTTAAAAATAATAGCCAGGCAGAAGCTTCCCTTACTAATGTCATGCGCATGTTCACTTTTGTTGAAAATATTGAACACGCAGAGGTTACCTTCTTGCGTGTGTTCACTTTTGTGGATAATAATGAACACGCGCAGCAACTCTTCTTAGAGGATTCTCTGGAACGCTCACTTTTTCCAGAAAAAGTGATTACGCAGAAGTTCTTCTCATTGGAACCTCTCTACAACGATCACTTTTGTCAGCAAAAGTGATTATGCAGAAACTCTTCTTCATTTTATGGTTCTGGAGTGATCACTTTCACCAGCGAAAGTGATCACTCAGAGGCTGTTCTTCAATTATCAACTTCTTTCCTCCAATTTTTGCTATTTTTCTTCTATTTTCCTTTGATCATCCAATCCTCATGAACTTAGCTCAGAATTTCCTACAAAAGCATACTTGAATTGTCACATTTTACATAGAAAATCAATGAATTTTAAAATAACTATGTTTAAAGTGACTTGCAACATTTTATTATTTTTTTAAGGGTTTTCTACTATTTCTAGCATGTTTTCTTTATTAATTGCACTAAAAACTATTGTAAAATACTAGTAAAATATGGATTCATTAATAGTGCAGCAGAACATCTGATGTAACATCCAGAATTTTGTAATGATATTTTGTATATTAAAATAAATTGTGGATTTCTATTTGAATGTGTATTTGATGTATATATTTGTGTGAATATATGTGTGTAAATACATGTCGATGGATACATATTTGTTCATTATGGTTGACAAGTAAATGTGGACTTGTGACTGGATTGAAAAATAGGCTAAGTGTGGATTGCAGGGGCATTCTCGCTGTAGCGAGAAGGCCATAGGCGAAGGGCGTGCATTTGTTGTGTTCTCACTGCAGCGAGAGTCTCCTTGCTATAGCGAAAGGGCAACAGAGGAGGGTGCATTTTTGGGTGCAGTCTCGCTATAGCGAAATGGTCTTACAGTAGCAAGATTCTACAAAAATCAGAGTGTAGAATTGTTTGAGATTTTTGCTGCAATGAGAAGGGGTCTCGCTGCAGTGAGAGTGTCGCGAACATAGGGTATTTGAGGGGGTTAGAGTTTAGGAAATTCATTTCTCACTTCTTCCTTCGAGCCTTCTCTTTATTCTCTTGATTCCTAACTCATTCTTACTAATCAAATTGCTTCTAAAGCCGTTTATGAGCTAGATTGAAGGTTGGAATCATGTTTGACATGTTTGAAAGTAAGTTTTGATGGCTAGAGTTTTGGTTTTCATCTCTTTATTTCATTTTCTTGGTTTCTCATGGAGTTTTCCATGTGTTTAGGATGAAAATCCGTGTGGGAAGCTATTCTATCGTTGGTTTGTGTTGTGGGTCTTCAATCCAAGGTAAGGGGGACTCTACCCTATCTCTTTGGGTTGAATTTTGTTTATAATGTTAGATGATGAAATGTGGTTGAGATAGAATGTAAAAAAATGTGTGTTTTGATAGAAATTTCATATGAAGCATAATATGGTAGTTGTTGGATGATGTGTGTGAGGGAATGATTTAACTATGATTGGAGTGTAATGGGAATTTTATGTGGAATGCAGTGTGATTAATATTGTGTATGATGTGTGGTGAAATTGTTGATTATAATGTGGTTGAAATGTATGGACGTGCTATTTGATGAAAATGAATGCCATGATGTGAATGGGACTGTGAATAAATATGTGTGGAAATGGCATGAAAATATGAGTGTGATTGTGATTGTGAATTGATTGGAAACTATGAATTGTTCAGCGATATACTGGGGGTGCGAAAGATGGAGGCGGTAGAGAGGGTTGTGGTGACACCAATAGTGAGCGTAAGTGCACCACAAGCCACACACTCTCCTCCTGACTCAGCCTCTAACTAACACCTATGCTTGGGACTCAGTATCGCACGCGTTGTATCCATGAAGCGGGGGGCTATACGGCGACCATCCATGGTGTGAAACTAAGTAAGTCTCTCTGGTTGAGGGCTTCAGGAATCTGTGATTATAGTGTCACAATAAGCGTGGCTACGTGTAGTGAGCGAACGTGTGTATAGATTGTTTAATGGTGTAGTGAGCACGCCTGTTTGTGAATTGGAGTGAAATGTTGAAAAGTAGTATTTGTATTATTTGATGCATGACTTGAACTTTGTTAGTAGATGTGTGAAATGTGTAAGGTGAGTCTCTGTACTTATGTGCGATAGTGTAAAGTATTCACCTTTACATTTATTTTTTAGGTAACTAAGACGATCAGCACTAGGCTCAGTAAAGGGATGGATGAAACTGCTATAGGACTTAAAAAATTTATTTTTGAAAATGATGTATTTAGATTAGTCCTGTAGCAATGAGTTGATTCAAAATTTATAATCCATCTTGATTTTGAAATACTTTATTGAACTATGTATTGGAAACCCTTTTAATGAATTTTATTATTCTCTTTTTTGTGAAATTTATTTATTTAGAAATTAAATTAAGGTGTTACATCTAACTATTCCTAATTGCTTTCACGACACATATTTCAAAAGAAAAAAAATACACAATATATGAAAAATGATCATTTTTTACGTGAGCATGAATGTAGAAATGGGAGTCACATCTCTATGAATGTTATGTTAGTAGCTCATGGAAGAGAAGAGAGTGTGACAACTAGGGTTTTTCCAAAAGATTTCTTGAGTCTAAGCATCTCATACTTTATTTATAAGTATGTAGAGGCGGTTAACCCTAACTCTATTACATATTAAAACTAGGCTCATTCTTAATGAGTCTGACCTAGTAAGAAACTATTTTAGTTCAATGGAAATTTTACTTTTCTAGCAGGTTTATTTTATGTTTATGACCCTATAGGTATTTCTTATATTTAGTTATTAATATTTAAATATAAATATCTAAGTTCTTAGTGCATAACCAACAATTTTTGCCCTAGTGCTCTCATTTCTCTCATCCTTCCTTTTTTTTTTAGTGCCTAAGGAAAGTCAACTAAATCCATCGCTTACTTGTAAACCCTCTTGACAAACGTCTCCTAAACCTCATAACGAGGCTTTGCCTCCCCTTTTTTTCTTTGCTTAGTGCTTTCTACATTAGACTTTGTCTTAGTCCCCACATTCTTCTCTTTCTATCTTTTTTCTTAAGCGGCTAAGGAAAGTCTATAAAACTCATTTTTCATTGGTGGAAATGCCTTCTAGGCTGAGAAATGAGGCTTTGACTCTCCCTTTTGTAACACCCTAATTTTCATTTGCATATTCTAGCTTTCAAAATGGAAGAGTTTTCTTGAAAAAAGAAAAGAAAAGAAAAACAATCCTAAAAAATAAAAAAAGAAGAGAATATTCCTTTTGGCCCAAAAGAATGTTCCTTTTAGTTTAAGCAAATTTTTTTGCTCAAGCAAGAATTTGCAAGTTTTAAAAGGTATTTAAGAGATTTTGACTGTACAACTTGCATTATAATCTAAGGAACTCTCACTTACTCCTTTCTCTATTCTCCCAGTTTCTTTACTCAGAGAAACCCTTCTCAAGCTCCAAACTTCTTTGAATCCAAGCCCGGATTTCCTTTGCTCTCAACCCCAAGTAAGTTCTTTGAAGCTCAATCTTTCAATCTCGTTCTATTTTTCCTCTCTTAAAGTGTTCTACCTTGTGATATATAGGAAGAACTTGGTCTTTGGACAATCTCTTCCTCAAAACCCTTTCTAAAATTGTCTCATTGAGGTAAAGAAAGCTCTATCCCATCATTATAACATACTAGTTATTTTCTACTCTTGAGAGCATGATGGTGTATTTTCCTTGTTGTGACTGAATATTTTAATGAGATTTTAAATGTTGCAAAGAGTTGACGTATTTTTTATTATTCTCTTTATAATATGAAATATAATTTGTTTAAAAATACAATTTGGGCTAAGTCCAGAGGTGTCCAACCTCTGGAAAATTGGTTGATTAATTAATTTTATATGAATGGCATATTAGTGTGATTATGTATCTTGATTTGGAAGTTGAGTATGATTAAAAATGATGAAATTATTTTATGATGAGAATGTGATGAAAGAAAAGATATTATGGATAAAAAGTGATTAAGGAATTAGTGTGAATGGTTACAGAGATACACTAAGGATATGGAATATGAGGCCGATAGTGGTAATCTAGGAAAAATATAGGGTGGTGAATGACATTCGCCTAAGTGCACATAATCTATATGAGACTGAATGCTTCACATGGCCTCACACTCATTTCCTGACTAACACATCTACCTATACCTATGCTAAGGGGCTCTAAATTGTAAATGTTATATTTATGTACAAGGGCTAACTGGTGACTGTTCACCTATCTGTGTAAGACCTCATGAAATGCTGGAAGCAACTAATAACTGTGATCACAGTGCACAAGGATATGCTTATTTGAGAGAGAAACTTATTACTTAGGTGACTCAAGTATGTGTGCTTTGATTTGTTGATATAATTATTATTTGGTTGGTATTATGATATTGAAAATTACATATGTTTTTAGTGATGAGGAAGGAACTCATCCTTACTAATATTTTTAGGAAACGAGGATGATAAACCCTCAAAGACTCATTAGGTTGTCTGAATTGATAATTAGTAGTAGACTTAATTATGTGTTTAGGGAGTAGCAGGGGCTCTGCCATTGTAAATTTGTTATAAATAGTAATGATGGCTCTGGTGTTGTATTTTCTTTGGAAATGACTATAGGGTATAATGTGCATTTTGAGTACCCTAGTAGTGGTAGGATCCACCACATCCTTTGTTTGTACATATACAGAGGTTTGGTCAGGACACCAGATACAGTGAACTATGTTTATACATTCTTGGATCATGACTACCATGGAAGACCAACCCGATTTACCTCAGAACGGGTGACTGGCACTGAAGTTGTGGTTGATACCAGAGATCTTGGAGAAGATGAAGAGTTGACACCTCATTATTTTGGATTGGTGTGATCTGCTTATTAGAACTTAGTATATTTTGATTTTATAAATTTGTAAATTAAGTCCTAATGTATTTTAAAAAACAATTTATAAATATTAAACTTTGGTATGTAATGAAATTCAGCTGCGTACCTTATTTCCTTATTGATTCCTATGTAATGATGATTATTAAAGTTATAAATTATATTTTGTTATTTATAAAATCTTTGAAATTTTCATGAATAAACTTATTGACAGGAAAGTTTTATTTTATTTTCTTTACCTCATCACAAATTTTATATAATTCTAATGGAGAAATTAAAAGCGTTACACTTTCTCTCCACCTGGTACCTTTTTTCTTGTTTCTGTCTTAATCCTCTCATTTTCCTCGTTCTCTCTTTTTCCTAATGCACAAGGAACGTCGATAAAATATATCCCTTGCCGGCAAAGCTTCTCACAAATGTCTCTTGAGCCTCAAAACTAAGCCTCACGCACTTTTCTGAACAGTTCTTCTAATAGGCGCAATATTCCAACTTTGCATGGTTCTTTTTGAATTCTTCATTTGTTTCTTTGCCGAAAATGTGCTTAGCATATAGAATGTGTAAAAAGGTATTTTTGTCTTTACCAAAGAAGTATAATCTAGTAATTTTTAAAATAGAGATCTATTTTGTTGGTCAACAAATACTTTTGGTTGATTTTGTACAAACCATCAATAAGAGCTTCTTCTTGTTCCTTCTATTTATGCTATTGGTTTATATACACTCTCTTATAGCAGTTAATTGTATATTTAGCATCAAACTTTTAACAAACTAATCGAATAATTATATAAAATTCATTCTACTACTCTTAGTAATTTTTCATATATCAAAATTTTATCAAACACTTTATCTTTAACGTAAATTGTCTTTTGCCTCTAATAAAAACAAAGTTAGAAAAGTAAATTAAAACTTTACTTAAACTTAGAGAATAGAAAGTAGATATTAATCATCAATAAAGATGACAGAGACCGTTTCCAAAAATTTTAAATTTTTTGAAAATTAAAATAAAAAATTAAAAAGACTAAAACTAAAATTTGCTAGAATTAAAAACATATGTTTCATTAGTAACTATCTCATGTATTACGTTAATATTTTTAATTTAAGTAAAACATAAATTTGAAATTAAATTTAGAAAGTACTTAATATAAATTATTTAAATTTATAAAATAATGATAATTAACTTAAATAAAATCTTAAATAATGCAAATATTTAAAATATGAAAAATTAATAAAAAAATTAAATAATGTGATTTGAATAAAAAAGGTTTTTGATCCCTTTCATGATTAATAGAATCAAGTCGAACAAACAAAAAGAACCAATTTGGTGGATGCATAAAAGTTAGAAGATAAAAAAAGATTTAGAAAATCAAATGTTTAATTAATTATTAAAAAACATAGAGTAAAATGCCATTTTCATCCTCTAAGTTTAATTTATGTTTAGTAATTTTTTTTTAATTTAGTTATGTCTGACTTCAATTCCATAACTTTTTTCGATTCAGTTTAAAAGTTCCTTTTCTTTTTTTGGTCAAAATTTTTTGTCTCAACCTAAATGAATATTTTGTAAAGAACAATGTTTTGAACTAAGTGTCCGTTTTGATGATCTTAAAAAAGTAGATTAATTTTAAAAACTAACCAAGTATAATTGATTATTGTGATAACCGATTATATTAAATAAATTGTGCTTGGATATGTTAGATGAAAAATAATTTATTGTGCTTTTATCCTTCTAAGGTTTTTGATCCCTTTCATGATTAATAGAACTCAAGTCTAATCCATGCTTGCGATTCCTGAACGTTGTTGACCTCTGATAATTTTGCACACGGTTGGGTTCTAACATTGAACATCTTGTTAAATAGATAAACCATATACATCTGAACACAATAATCTATTGCTTTGATTGTATAAAACCATTCCTTTTTCTAAAGATCAAATTTATTAAAAAATAGAATATAAAGTGATGTGCAATAATTAGTTTGTATTTAAAATAATCAACTCTGAATGATAAATTTAAAAACTAACCAGGAAATAAAATGATAGCTTTTAATCGTAAAACCAAAATTTTACTTATCCTATATAAGTTATTTATTTTGTAATAAAAAAATCAAAGATTATAAGTAACAGTTTTTTCTTTTTTTATTCTATCTTCCAACTAAGTGTTCATGTCAAACAATCTTTCAACGTTAAGGCATGCATTATGAGTCTTTATGTTATAAACATATCATTTATATCATGATTATTTATTTTAATAAATCGAGTAGTTTTAATTTTATTTTTTTATAAATAATATAATGACGTCTTTCAAATAGTAAATATAACTTTGCATACTATCAAGTTATGAACTTGGACTAGCACAAGTATGGATTGAATTAAATTTAATAGATCATGACATAAGATGTCTATCCTTATATAGTTTGCACATCATGGATAATGATATATTGAATTAACTCATCATAGTTTACATGAGTTAAAAAGTCACTTAATCTTTTACAGGATAATTGAAAAATTAAAAGTTAAACAGAGAATATAAAATATAAAATATTCATTTTTAAAAAGCTTCTTCAGTATCAAGTAAACAAAATTGAACCTTACTTTATAAGGTGTTTCATGCTTTACATTGAATTTAGTGCAGCCAATCCTATTCTTAATACACTGAAAAATAAGATTAGTCACTGATTTTTCTCACACTCGCTGTATCAACTAGAGGTAACATCCATGGCAACCAAGTGGCGAGCTATTATCTTCCTACGACTAATGACTTTACAATACATTTACAATAATTGCGTTTGGATAATACAAGTGTCTTAACGCCGTGGATAAGAAATTTTCTGCAACGATAAACATTGGTAAAAATATTGGTTATATATATATATATATATATATATATATATATATACTTTGTATTGCGTTTTTATCCATTCTGTCAAATATACACAACTGGGGAGCTTTAGGCAGTATAGCAGACAGAATTCTCTCAGAAAAATGTATCACGTATTAGTCGTGCTAAAACCCGAGAAGATAATCTGCTAAGAACCTCAGGAAGCACCTTAACAGAAATGCCCGGTAACACTGGGAGAAGCTCTTGGATAATCTGAGGAATATTCAGTGCCTATGGCCAACCACAAACAGATAGATAGATAAATGTGTTGAACCTTTTAGCTGAAAAAATTAAACATGCAATTTTTTGTACAAAAGTAAAACGCATGCGTGATGACATTCAACAGTTAATTCTTCATTACCTGACCAGATGTCCTTGATAGTGAACTTCCTGCAGTCAAGAACTCCACCACCTTCTGGACATTATTCAATATAACTTCATCTTCTTCAGTTACGGTGGGTATAAGAGCCGCAGGTTTAAAGGGTCCCACAGTAGGTACCATACTGAAAACAGGGGTTGCATTCTGAATTCCTAGTAAGGACATTATTCTTACCAGTTGTTCCCTCGTTACTGCATCAATGCCCTTAACAATCTGCTTTCCACCAGCAATAAGGTGAGTCAAATATTTAGAAACCATAAACTCCACAAATGCACAGAAGTGAGGAAGTAGCATTTATTCAAACTTCAGTGACTTCATATATTTCTCGTACACAGCATTATTTCTCATTAAGCCCTATAGTATACTAGACTCGTCTGAAAAACAAGACATGAAAAGAAACCAAAGCATAAATTAAATGAAAACATTATATGGTTTTGAGAGAGAAAAAAAAAAAAACTTGAGACTGTCAAGGTAAGGAGTATTGACAATCCAGGACGACTCTTGTGGACAATCTGTGTATGTTGGTGTTTTCAAATGACAGCAGAGCATGGGGGCACTGCCTCGAGCAAAATAACCTTGGCACCATGATAGCTTAGCAGCAACTGTAAGAACTTGCAGTCATTCCGTTGCTATAACAGTTGACACAAACTCTTTTGATCCCTGAATACTGTAAACTGTCTTCCCAATAGGTAAGGACACCAATACTGAATAGCCAAGGTATCCAAGGTAGTTAAAATCCCACGATTTTGGAAGTCTCACCGATTTAAATCGTGGATAAAATCCTAGTTGAGTAAAATCTTTGTAAAATTCCGATTTGAATCATAAAATCCCTCAAATTGTTAGATTTCACGATTTCACTTCGATTTTGAAAATTTTCCGCAAAGTCTATTTTGTTGAACCTTATCGTAACTGATGCCTCTTTCATATATCTCCTTTTTATGGAATCTAATTTGCCTCTAGCAGCTTTGAACCCTAACATTGTTGTCAACATTCAACAGTCCTCCTAGTGCGTGCAACCTGGTCTGCAACTAAATCTATTGTTATTGTTCTTGCATCTTTTCTGTTATGGTCTATTTTTTGTTCATGTAAATGCATTACATTCTTATGGAATAAATTATGATTTGTGAGTGCTACGTTGTTTAAGTACTTTTATTGATTTGAAGCTTTTTTCTCTTAATTTATGATATTTTATATGAATAATATGAATTTATATCATATATATGAATTTTATAAAATTTTACGATTCAATTTACGATTTTACGATTTACGATTTTCACTCTCCTTTACGATTTAAAGTAAAATCCCGATTTTAACTACCTTGAAGGTATCGCCATCAGCTCTTTCTCATAGGCAGACTTAGACAGGTTGTTCACTTAAAGCCTTGCTCAAGAAAGTTATAGGACGCTTGCCCTGTGTCAGGATCACCCCTATTCCTTGGCCTGATGCGTCACATTTATAGAAAAGAATATTTGCTAAATATGTTGTGTCTAATGCAGCCTACACAGTATAAATTTATAGAGTTAAATGCAATTAATTTTTACTTAATAATCAGGAATCAATCATCCTAATTTCCTAGAATATGTAACTATTAATTTTCTACAAATCTGTAACGGCTAATGACTAATTACATTCTAACAACATTCAATGCTAAAAGGTTGAAAGAAATATGGGTGGATCCTTCCATGCACAATTGTGCCAAATTCACTTGGATTTCAGCACTCATCTCCATCACACAAAAACAAACTTCTGCATGAGATATCCATCCAGTTGGGTCTTCACCATCAATCATGAGTAGCTCTACTTTCTTCACTGACTGGTAGAATTCATCAAGAGCATCTCCTTGTAACCTTTTTGACCTTGACCCATCAGCCGTTGATTGTTTCTCCCCTATAGATTTCTCTGGGCTTTTGGTAAGTAATGCTATTAGTCTCACCTAATTCTCCTATGTGTGTAAGCACATCGCCTCCATCACTGATTTCAATCCAACAATTTCTCCTTCAATCACTGCCATTCTACCCTCCATGATATCTACGTTGTTTCCTTGCGTTCCCTTCTTAGGTGGCATTCAGCTTGAAAGTTATCCAGCAGGTCGGACCAGTTTGTTACAAATTAAATCCAACACTGAATAAATTAAGAAGAAAAATGAAAAAGATGTGAAGGAATATACTCAGTTTGTGTTATTGTACGGTTAAAATATCAGTAGGAGTACAATCGCTCCTGCCTAGAGCCTTGCTCCTATACAGAGCTACTGCTATTTATTCATAACTAAGCAAAAGATATTCCTTGATGCCTTCTCACTACAGCCGCCCCTCCCTATAAGGAAAGATGCATCACATCTTAACTAACTCTTGCTACTGCCTTCTCTCTCTGCCAGTTCATCACTCAATCCTTACTTTCTCCTATTTCTCCTCCTATAAACCCTCCAGATTGTGGGCCTCTTATATGGTTGCAGGATCATAATTTCTTCCTGACTATTTTGGGCCACAACACATTTCACCAAAAAAACAAAATGAAAAATTTAGAAAAACATATTTTGAAAGCAACCTCATAGGAAGAGCTTATTATAAAAATTTAAAACATGTTTGGAGCATAATAGCAAATAAAGTCATTATTCATTTTTTTTTTATTTTTTGTTGCAGTTCTTGACTCTTTTATGAGTTCAGGTAGGCATAATAGACACCTATGAATTAGTTTGTGTTAGCTAAAGTGACAACTTTTGAATTTTATCACTAAAACTAAATATAACAGCATTAGCATTCCCAGGATTAAGAGAATGTCTTTACAATTTCTTGAAACATATTTGGAACCGCCACCCTTGTATCAGATTTAACAAAGCAAGCAAAAAATTTGCTTAGTCAAATTAAATATCTTGAAAATTTTACATATTTAGTGTATTTAATTGTAATTATATTTTTGGTCCCTATAAAAGTAGCACCCTTTGAAATAAGTCCATAGAAAGAAATTTGTTAAGATTTAGTCCTGATATTTTCAAAATATAAAGATTTAGTGTGTTCTGTCAACTGTGCTCTGTAAAGTGCAAAGTTAAATAACAAAAATTCAGCTTATCACTATCATCATTATTTTCCATATTTTGTTATCTAAACATTAATATTTACAAAAAGTCCCTAAAAAATTAACATTATTTTTCCCTTGGTCCTTCCCTCTTTCCCTTTCTTCAACCTATGAAGTCCCCAACTAAAAACCCTAACTCCCCTAACTACATAGAATCATCCCTTCAAATTGGGGAAGTAGCAGAAGCACTCCAAATTGAAACAATTGTCCATTTGGGCACTTCACATTATTCACAAACTTGATTAGTTTCTGGCATATGCTGGGATTGGGTTATCAAAAAAATAGAAGTTATGTTGATGCCAAGAGTGCTGGTGTTGTCCATTTCAATGGCAGGGCCAAGCCATGGCTAGAAATAGCTTTTCCACAACTAAGGTCATTGTGGACAAGGTATGTTAACTTCTCTAATAAGTTCATCAAGATCTATCACATTAGGGCATCATAGCTTATATCTTGAGAAAACATGCATTATTGATAAGTTGAAGAATTGGTATTTGGCATTTGCATCCAAGGGAAAAAGAAAACGAGAGTTCTTCCGAGTTCCAACCATTCGGCCTTGACAACAAAGAGCAAAATGATATGCCATGATGCTCCTTTCATGCTTTGATCTTTCTTTCCTTTCAACTCTCTTTCTTCAGTTGAAATTCTCATATTCTTTTTCCTTCAATCCATATTGTAACTACGAGTAATTGTAGATCATATACAATATATATTGAAACAACATTTTTTTCAAGGAAAACAAACCTGTGAGCTCAAGGTTTTTAACAATAAGCTTTTGTAAGAATGAGGAACATTCCATCTCTCCTTCAGCTCTCCTTCTTTTACAAGAAAATTCTATCTCCCTCCACTCACAATCAAAACCCCATCCCTCACACTTGAAAATCCATCTCTCACACTGGAAAATCACACCCTTTCTTTTGCTTAAGATCCCTCTCTCACCTCCAACCCCCTAAAGAATAAACTACTTCAAAAGAACCAAAACAGCCACTTAGACCACCGAAGTTGTTCTCTTCCTCAAAAGCCCATTCTGAGTTAAACAAAACCACTGGCTTTGGATAAAAGGCATCGCTCATTCACAGAGGATGAACAATTTGGGTGAAGGATGGGTGTGGAAGCATCATGGTTCTATTCAATTACTTCAAGGAAAATGGAATTTCTATGATTAGGGTTCGGGAAGCATTGATGAAGAATTGTGATGTGGAGGAAGAATGCTCAAAAGAACTGAAAGAGAAGAAAAGGTTGAAGGACTTCTTTGCAAATATTAATATTTTTAGGAACTTGGTGTAAAATTTTGCTTTCGAGTAATTAAATATAAAAAAGAACTATGACGGGGCAATGATGAGCTAGATTTCTGTTATCTAACTCGTCACTTAACAGAGCACAATTCATGGTAGGGACTAAATCTTTACATTTTGAAAATGTTAAGAACTAAATCCTAACAAAATTATTTTAAGGACTCATCTCAAAGAGTGTTACTTTTACAAGGATCAAAAACATAATTAAGTCAATATATCAACTATCAATTCATACCCCATACACATACAATATTATAGGGTTCTCCACTTAGATAAAATGTTCCATACTAGAAGACCATAAGAAGTTTGCTAAACTCAACAACAATTTGGTATGTGAAAGGAAAGCTGATCTGCTTATGTTCTCATGCTGCCAAGGGAGTTAAAGAACCTATCAACAATCAAACCAGGTTTCCTTGTTTCAATATTTTTCCTATTTGTAGTGGAGAACTAGTGGTGCAGGTTGGGGTTTCGTTCAGTGTAAATTAAGTAGCAATTAGGAGCCTGTGCTAAAATTGTCACCAGATGTCCAGAAATTTTAAATTGAAATGGTTAATACTACAAGAGTATATGTAAATTTATACTAACACCTACATTATTTTACACATTAAGCTTTCAATAATGTAACATCATATGAATAAAGTATCAAATATCTGAAGCAATCAGATACAAGACATAATTTTAAAGATAATACGAAATTGTTGAAGCAAAAGTGGTAATAATACTATTCTCAGTCAATTTATGAAATTTCATTATTGACCCATAACTACTGAAATACCATTTCATATTAAGTATAAAAGCTTCTTTCTTTTTTGTTTTGATAAACAAAAAAATTATTAAGAAACATAGCAGAGATGCAAATACAAGATAATAAGTCCTCAAAACCTATACCAAGAATGAAGGAAAAAACCAAAAACATCATTAATGCACCCCTGTAGTTTCTGTCTTGCAGAGTCCAATTCACTTGATAATATGCGAAGTTAAATATCATAAGACAGTAAGTGAATTGAATGTCAAGGATTCTTTCAGCAATTTCAACAAATAGCTGGTTTGGACCCACATAGAATGATCACCACCAGTTTCAAAGGGGAGATAATTTTACTTTCACCAATTATTGAAATTTAAGATACAAAACTGAGAACGCTTATAAGGATCACGTAAATGCCTTTGTTCTTGACAGAGATATAATTCCACTGGGATATATAGAATAAACTCATCTATCTCTTTCTCACATAGTTAGTAGATAAACATATTGACAGGCTGAATTAAAAAACTACAGATTCATAGTTTAATATGTGCTCATAGGATCATGTTGAAGAGAAAAATCAATACTTTGTTCTGGAAAGAGTAGAATTGTTATGTTCTTTTGCATCTAGAAAGATTCAATAAATCAGATAGGAAGTTGTATTTAAAAACATGAAAATTATCATAACTATGGTTTTCAATGTTTCTAGAAAGTACCTCGTCTAAAAGAAATTCTCGGAAAAAATTCCCCCTATCAGACACCAAAAATGTTAAAGCTGCCCTTGTTTGCACCGGCTGCTGTGGTTGAGGCATAACAGACTGGAATCCCAGCAAGAGATATTCTGACTGACTTCTTGTAAGAATACCAAGCTCAGCCATATTCCCATTCAGATTCTCTCCACCACCACTTTTGGCAGCAGTAATAAAATTCTCGAAAGCTTGCATGACATCAATAAATCTTTCAGCATCAAAAACTCCAGACTTCCCATATATAGTGTAACGTAGAGCATCCCTCAGCCGAGGAGATTCATCCGTGAGGAGTCTCTATGAGTGAATGTGATGAATAGCAACTTAGACTACTCAAAAGAATGATAAGAGTGCATTGTAATAGCAGAAGCCAGTCACCAGTGTGGTAATGCAAAATCATAGTGGTTCAGTGTTCAAAGCAATTAATCAGACAGTCAAAATCTATTCTTTTGGGTCAAGCAAAAGCAACTCAAAACTTGTTAGGGATAATGGTTGTAGAAAATTTCAATGAAGAGTTTGATGTATTCCACAAAATTGGAAGTCTAAGACTAACTATGTCCAAAATTCAAAAGTCGTTTTTCCCCTCACAAATTCTGTCCAAAATTGTTTTTCCTACCTTGTAACACTTCAAATTTAAACAATGTTCACCCTTTATTTCCAGACACTGAACAGTGAACAGAAAAGTTTCCATCCAATCCAAATTCCATTGACCTTATTTATTCTCCATTGAATGAGACAATCTAACCATCATAGCACAACAAAATCCAGATGATTATGCCTTTTATGCAGTTCTTGATTATGTTCATTGAAATCAAAACGAATGGCTAATCTTATCTTCTTTGAGTAAAACTCAATTTTCAAGCAATACACACAGTTTAATTATACACAAAATTTAACACTAACATGTGCCAACTAGTAAAGAATACAGGCCAACATATAAACAATGAAACATGTTAAAAAACTTCCGGACTTTATACCTGTGCAATATATGGATAGGCCTCATCTACGATGGCAAAATCAGGATTTCCTACTAAGGCTATCCCTTCCAGAACCCCAATAGCCCTAATTATAAGGGCAAAGTACGGGGGTATCCTAAAAGGATAATCAAAGGTAATTTGAGCCAAATCTGATGCCAGCTCCTGAAAATTGATGTTCTTGGCCCCTCCACCTTCTAAAGCCTGATCAAAAACCTTGGCAAGAACTGGCAAGATAGGCTCCAAATTGACGCCATCTGGAATGAAATCGAGTTTGACAAAGTCTTTCACTATGGCTGGATAATCACGATGGATGAGGTGAGCAATTGCTTCAATCATTCCATACTTTTGATCATCAGTCAGTTTTGTAACAAGCCCTGGGTGCAACATAAGACTCCCATCATTTATCATGATGATCAGGATCTTGAAACAAAACTATTTAAACAAAGCAATATAGTGTGTTTGGAAACCTAATAAAATGACGTTAAACCATGGTTGAATGTGAAAAATATAACTTGTAGTGTTAGAATGGATCCCTGTTTGAGTGCATTTGGCGCAAATCCTAACATGCCAATAGTTGATCATGATATCAGGACCATTGTGAAGAACAATATCCAGCCACAGATACAAATAAAGCACACTTGTCTAATTGTTTAAAGATGGGCACAAATGACATGCAAAAAATTTTACATAATTCCGATTCCCGAATAGCTACATATTCATGTAAAAGGAGGAAAAAGCTAGGGTTAACAGAAAAAAAAATGCAAAATCAATTTCCCATAAAATAATTTGTATTGATGATCCATGACAAGAGTTAAATTGAATCATTAACTAACAAAAGCAATTTTATTTAATATTTAGTGTATGGTAAAAAAACATATAATTCTCAATATTCCCATCTTTGATATTTACTGAATATGAGATGCTTTCAGCTTCTTCTTTTTTTCGGTTGAAGAGCTAGCAGCTTTAATTAAATATTCATACATTAAATTTCATAATTAGAATAAATTTATAATTTACCATATATTTTATCAATGAATAAGAAGATATTATGCCTTATCCCATACAAAGAATCTTTCAAGATTTAATCACATGTAAATAGCTATTTGATATATTATTCTAAATTTTATCAGATTAATAGTTCAATTAGTTCAACTACATACTCTGCATTCACTATCTGGTCTGGTCTCTTTTTTAAAATCTAGCAGATATTTCCTGTTTCTTTGGGTAGAAAGAAACAAGTGGATATTTTCATTTCAGGATAAAAAATGGAAAATTAGGAAACCATGGGAATAAATGGTTCTATAAAGAAATCCTTCTTGTAGTTATATATAAAGAAAATAATTAATTTCCTAGAATAATTCAATTACCAACGAATATTCAGATTCAGGACAGTAAAAAGACACATTTATGTCTCTGAATCATGAGAAAAAATATCTACAAATATACAATATTTCACTACCCACTATAGAAAAATGAAACTTACCAAAGTCAAGTATGGCAAGTTTTCCATCAGGAGTGCGGATCAAATTCCCCGGGTGGGGATCAGCATGAAAAAAGCCAGTGTCAAGAAGCTGAAAAAAAATTAAGAGAAATAAACATAAAAATACTTTAGTTTATTATATGTCAATATTTTCTTGGAAAACAATAGTGTCTACCAGACTTTGGAATGATCATAATGAATACCACAAACACATGGACCAAAATTTCAATATACCATAACGTGTTTCATTAAACAATACAGGGGTTTATTAAATATGTAAAGATTTCAGTAACCAATCTAATGACAGGAAAAACACTGGGATATTTATTAAATATGCAATGACTGCATTAAGAAATTATTAGCTGAAAACTCCCTGATTCTAAAGGGTAATACCAGCTGAAAGCTCTAAAACTACCTGTTTTAGATAGCAGATGACTCCAACATTAACCAGTTCTCCAACATCGCTTTCTTTGCTCTGTGACAGCTTCTCTCCTTCAATCCATTCTGTCGTAAGAACCCTCCTTGATGTATATTTATTGTAGGTTCTTGGTATGACAACCTGAAACTAAAACTGTGAGAAGATGAAAGAAAATTCTCTTCATGACCATTCTTAATTATTAGGGTACAATTTTAAAAGATAATAAACAAAGTTCTGACAAGTAACTTGTTACATCAAATGTCATCAAAAACTATTTGCAGATACTGATTCAAAGGTTAAAAGATTTAACACAAACAATTATTTAAAAGCTAAATATCTTACAATAAATTTGTAACTTCATGGCCAGAAAATCTAACCTATTATTTTTGTTAAACATGTGTAAATATGTTAATTAGGGAAATCAGTATCTTTGTAATTATGGTAATTAGATAATTGTATATTTTATAATTATTTTTAATATTATTATAATCAACATAAATATTCAACCTGTTGTGTAGTTGAAACATAACACACAAACCCATCAATGCTCTTTTGTTTTTTCTTTCTCTTTAGTAAGATACTTGGACCTGACTTACTCTCAAAAGTTAGCTCATAAGAAGAGGACTACCCTAGCCCTTATAAGGAGTATTCTCACTCTATTCTTAACCAATGTGGGACATCTTAACACTCTTAACATGGTATCTGGAGTCTAATAAACGGGTAACCTTAAATCCTTGCATACCTGATGGGCAGCCCATTGGTGAAAAACATTTTCTTTAAATTGTGCTTCAATTCCAGATTCCAGTCTTCCCTCTACCAGTGTCACTGTTCATCGCTGCTGCCATTGTTCCGGCCATTTTTTCAAGCAATCGACAACACCATCAATACCATCCCATCCCTAGAGACCCCATCACGAACGAAGCCCTCACACTCTTGCAAGCGCCATCACCACATTGTGTGCCTTCTTTCCCCAGCCACTGTCGCTGCTGCACGTCTGACCACCAACTCATTTGCCGCCTTGATCTGCCCTCAGTTCTTTGTGTCAACCCTCCTACAGGTGTTTTTGTATCTTTTTTATTTTGCTGCAGGTTTTCTCTCTTCTCGTTGTGACCCATGGTGAGTTTTGCTCCTCCGAAAGCTAATGCACCCATTTTCACCAGTTATGTCATTGTCTCACTCTCTACAGAGAAGCTAGACGGCTGCAACTATGATTCTTGGGACTTCGACATCAAACTTTAGCTCAAAGGCCAATGCTTGACATCAAGAATATCTTTCTTCATGGTGATCTCAATAAGGAAGTTTACGTGGAGCATCTTCCTGGATTTGTTGCTTAGGAGGAGGGAGTTCTTAGGATTAGTTTGTCATTTACCAAAATCTTTATATGGCCTTAACAATCTCCAAGGGCATGCTTTGGTAGATTCAGTAATACTGTCCAAGAGTTTGGAATGTCTTAGAGTGAAGTTGATCATTCAATTTTTTATCCACATTCAGCCATATGATGCATTTATTTGATTGTTTATGTTGACAACATTGTTATTACTAGCAGTGATCATGGTAGTTAAAATCGAGAGTTGAATCGTACGATTTTAGGATTTGGGTCAGCCAAACGATGCAGATTGGAGCAAAAATCGGGAGAGTAAAATCGCATTGAAATCGCGATTTGTATCGTAAAATCGGTTAAATCCTGATTCTATTTCAATTTCAATAAATGCGGGTCAGATGCAGATTTTGACCCAAAACTTTTATAACCCGAACCCAACCCAATTTTAAAACCCGAGCCCAACCCAATTTTTTATTTAGGCGCGAAAGAAACCCCACTATATTACATCCCTCTTTTTTTTCAGTGAACCCTAGAGCGATAACCTTCTTCTTCCTCGCGATCCATCATTTTTTCTCTGCAATCTCTCTGGTTTTATCTGCCAGTCTGCGCCATTTCTACTTGTTTGCTATTTTCTTCTCATATTTCTCTGTTTTCATCATGGAACCCTAAACTAACAAGGGACAAGCTGACAACGACTTGCTAGTTTTTTCTTCCTCCTCTGTTTTTTTTCATCTTGTCCGAGAATGGCATCAAACATGGCTGGTGGTCAAACCGCAGGTGGTGGCGTTTCTAGGTCACTCCCAACTGCAACCAACAGCTCCACTGCTATGGGCTCTTCAAGCGTGTCTCAAAGGTCGGTTCCCCGAAATGCCCTTGGAAACAAGGGTGATGTGGGATGGAAGTATGGATTTTCAGTTCAAGGAACTGTGAAGGTTCAATGCAAATTCTGCCAAAAGGTATTCAATGGAGGGATTTATCGCCTAAAACACCAATTGGCTAAAACAAATCAAAATGTTGAAACTTGCAAATCTGTTCCTGCTGATGTGAATAAAGAGATGATGGAGATTATTACTTCCTTTATGAGAAAAGCAGCTAACAGAAATGGCTCTTTGGAAACTGGTGAAAAGAGAAAAGTCATTGAAAGTGCTGAAATTGAGAGTGCTGGGATCGGACAGTTTTGCAAAAAAAGGGGTGTAGGTTCACGGGCCACAATAAACAGCATATTCAAGAAGGGTATAAGAGAAGATGCATGTCAAGCAATTGCAAGATTTTTCTACAACAATGCCATGGCTTTCAATGTGGCAAGAAGTGAAGAATTTCCTGCCATGTGTGAATTAATTGCACAACATGGTCCAGGATTTAAGCCACCCTCTTATCATGAGATTAGAGTGAAGTATTTGAAGCAAGAAGTGAAGATGACAATGGAAGTTATTGAAGAACATAAGGCTGTTTGGAAGAGTGTTGGCTGCACAATAATGACAGATGGGTGGACTGACAAAAAGAGAAGAACCATTCTGAATTTCTTAGTGAACAGCCCGAAAGGTACAGTGTTTTTGAAGTCAATTGACGCTTCGCACATCACCAAAACAACTGATAAAGTATTTAAGATGCTTGATGAAGTTGTGGAAGAGGTTGGTGAGGAAAACGTAGTGCAAATTGTAACTGATAATGCAGCAAATTATAAAGCTGCTGGAGAGATGTTAATGGAAAAAAGAAAGAATTTATACTGGACTCCTTGTGCTGCACACTGCATTGATTTAATGCTTGAAGATTTTGAGAAAAAAATACCCATCCATGAGGAAACAATTCCAAAGGGCAGAAAAATCACAACTTATATTTATTCAAGGACTTCTCTCATTTCATTATTACAACGCTTCACAAAAGGAAAAGATTTGGTGAGACCAGGTATCACTCGATTTGCCACTTCATATTTAACTTTGGGATGCCTGCATGAGAACAAAGGAGCTCTTTTAAGAATGTTCTCGTGTGACAAATGGAAGTCCAGTAAGTTTTCTAGGACAAGAGAGGGAAATTTGGTAGAGGAAGTTGTTTTGGACAATGGGTTTTGGAAGAATGTTCTAATTTTTTAAAGGGTGCATATCCTTTAATTAAAGTCCTTCGTTTGGTTGATTCAGATGAAAAGCCAGCCATGGGCTTTATTTATGAGGCAATGGACCAAGCTAAAGAGGCTATCAATATAGCTTTCAATGGTGACAAGAAGAGGTAATTGATTATCTATCAAATTTAGTTAAAACTAAAATTTAGTAGTCTTTTATTCATTTTTAAAAAATTAACCTATTTTATTTATTTTTTAGTTACATGCCTCTATGGAATATCATTGATAATAGATGGGACAAACAACTTCATAGGCCTTTACATGCTGCTGGCTATTTTCTCAACCCTCAGTTACATTATAGTCCTGAATTTAAAGTTGATCTTGAAGTTAAACGAGGACTGTATGATTGTATGGCAAGGATAGTGCCGATATTGAGGAACAGGCCAAAATTGATATCAAATTGATGATTTCAAGAAACAACAAATGTTTTTCGGTAATCCCTTAGCTAGAGCAACACTTCAGAAAAAGAACCCAACTGATTGGTGGGAGTCATATGGAGATGAACATCCAGACCTTCAAAAGTTTGCCATTCGTGTATTAAGTTTAACATGTAGTTCCTCTGGATGTGAACGTAATTGGAGTGCATTTAAGATGGTAAGATTTTTAGTGAAGTTTTCAATTATCTACATTCTACAAGCCTATATATTGCTTATATATATTTTAATGTGTTTAGGTCTATACCAAGAGGAGAAATTGTTTGAAGCAAAAGACAATGAATGATGTTGTCTTTGTTATGGCTAATTCAAAATTAGTAAAAAAGAAGCAACTTAGGAGAGCTTGTGACTTAGACCTTGATGATGTTTCATCTGATGACGAGTGGATTGCAAAAAATGATGTTGGAGATATTGAAGGGTTGGATTTGGATGCACACAATTTGAACTTGGATGGAGATGAGAACTTAGCCCAAAACCAAGATAGAAACAATGTTGTTGAGAATGATGTTGATATGCTAAATTTGGATAATGAAGTTGATGGAGATGAAGACGAATACCATATGGTGGATCTTTATGATTTTAATGTGGCACAATTGTTAAATTAGACATCTTAGAATATTACTAGTTAGTAGTTCTTATGCTATTTTGGCTTTTGTGCTTTGTAATTTACCAAAAACATGGTGATTTGGATATTTTGGGTTGTTAATTTGTTACATTATGGATTATGCTTGATAACTTTCTTATGGAATATGGATTATTTGAGTACTTTTAGTGATTTAATATATATTTTTTAATTTCAGCTATTTTATATGCAGAATATAAACTTATATTCATGTATATATAATTTTTGTAAAATCTTACGATTCGATTTACGATTTTACAATTTACGATTTTTACTTCCCTTAACGATTTGAAGTAAAATCCCGATTTTAACTACCTTGGTAGTGATCACCATGGCATTACACAATTGAAGAACCACCATTTTTAGAAAAAAAATCTTGCTTGATTTTGATAATTCTTGAGAATAGAGGCGGCACAATCCAATAATGGTATTATAATATGATATTGTAATCTCTCAGAGAAAATATGCATTGGATATCTTAGAAGAAACAAGTTTGACAGGTGTCAAATTTGTGCATAATGTTGTGGCTCCTAATTCAAAACTTCTACCAAGTCAAGGGAAGCCTCTTTTGTATCTAGAGAGATAAAGGAGATTGGTGGGAAAGCTGAACTATCTCTTTGTTTGTTGTCTAGACATCTCTTTTGCTATCAATTTTGTAAGTCAATTCCTTAATTCTTCTCGTGAAGGACATTGGGATGCATTGATTCACATCTTAAAGTATATCACAGGAACTCTAGAAAAAGGCCTCTTGTATGAGGACAAGGGTCAGCCTCAAATTGTAGAGTATTTTGTTGCTTGTTATGCAGAGGCAAGGTTATCAAAATTGAGAGTTAAGGTTGGAGCAAAAGGAAGGTCTTGGATTGTAGGATTGGTGGATCGTAACACAACTCATATGAGTCAACTAAAATGCAAAATTATATTTAAATACATATCTATATGAATAAAAAGTAATTCCTTTAGAACTACTTATAAAAATGTTTAATGTAGTCCTTCTTCTCTTATCAATCCATCCATCCATCATAATGGTGCATCCCATTTTCTTCCAAAAAGTTATATGTTCCTCCAAAGTTTGCTTAGTAAAATCAACCTTTTGCTTCAAATATTTCACTCTAATTTCATGGTAGGAAGGTGGTTGATTTCCTTGACCATGTCTAGCAACCAACTCAAGTATCTTCTTATATTCTTTACATTTTGCCACATTAAAAGGAATAACATTGTTGTAGAAAAATGAAGCAATTCCTTGGCATGCTTCCTCTCTTAAGCTCTTCTTAGAAATGTTGTTTATGGTAGTTTGACTAGTCAACCCTCTTTTGAAAACTTTTGTAGGAGTTTCCTCTTCCCTTTTTCTTCTTTCACTTATTACTTGTTCATCATCATCAGCAGCAACACTTGCTCTTCTTTCATATTCCTTTGACTTCTTTATCAAACTTTCTTACAATGAGGATACAATTGCCCACAATCCACGTCCTTCCAAACATCATTACTAACAGATGTAAAAGCTCAAGCATCCTTTTGGGTTCCAGCCAAATGGTGCTTCAACCCATAATTTCCTCCATCAATATTTGCACTTAATATTTCTTATACTCCCATCAATTGAAATGCCATGTTTCCACCCCACATCATCCCTATTTCCACGAGTGTTTCTCAGCATTTTCACACTGCCACCAGCCCCATTCAAATTACCAACCCCATTACTGCTCCCAACAGCACTATTGTGACCACTTGCCATTGTAGCCAAAAACAGAGCACACAGCACCAAGAAAGGGATGAAAACAGCACACAATGACAGGGACAGGGACATAAAATTTTCTGTTTTTGACAAAATAAAAACAGTGACCCTAAATCGTACACAGTAATTTTCACAGCAACAGAAAAGTGAAGAAATGAGAAGGAAGAAAACCCATGTGCAGCAGTGCAGCAACCCGACCCATGGCTTTTCCAGACAGAAACCGGCAACGAATATGAGGAGAAGAAGGTTGGAGAGTGTTGAATGTGAGGGGGAAATAGAGGCAGAGAGGATCGAAGCTTGCTGGCACGTCGCTCCAACGATTCATTGCTCTAGCGGGACGATCTGTTCTGCTCCAAGCAGATCTGCGATTCATAATGGTTTGCAACTCACTCAAGGGCTTGCATCGCATTGAATTGAGTGCTCCAACAAGTTGATCACATCTTTTACAACACTAATAGGAGGTCAACTTCTGGCTATTGCATTCTGATTGAAGGTAATTTAATTTCTTGAAAGAGTAAGAAGCAAAATGTGATTTCTCTTTCTAGTGCAAAAACAGAATATTGAGTTATAGTCTCAGCCATGTGTTAACTTATCTGGCTAAAACAACTTCTTAAAGACTGAGATTTGGGGAGGTCGCACAAGTGACACTTATTTGTAAATTGTAATAACCAAGCAGATTTGCATATTGCCTCACCTCGAATCCACAAAAGAATAAAATATATTGGGATAGATTATCCAAAGTCATCACGGCAAACTGTCAATCCAAATGATCAACTAACATATGTACTCACCAAGTCTTTAAGAGGTCCCCTTGTGAAGTTCATATGTGACAAGCTTGATACATATGATTTATATGTTTCAGCTTAATAGGAAGTATTAAATATGTGTAAATATGTTAATTAGGGAAATTAGGTAACCATATATTCTGTAATTATGTTGTAATCATTTGTGATATTATTATTATCAATATAAATATTCAATCTGTTGTGTAGTTGAAACACATGGATTCCATCAATGCTCTTTCGGTTTTTTTTTTTTTTGGCTCAACAATTTTCAATCTGATGTCCAAACATATACTCATTAGACTAGACCTATCCAACCAGTGCCTTGGCCATTAGTAGATATGGATCCTTCATAAAAAGCATTGTAATCCCATCATGATTTTTCTCAGCCTTGTTTCTTTGCTTTTAATTTTTCTCCCATTAAACAAAACACCACTTCATTTAGAATGCAGATACATATTTCTACCTTTAATAAAGTACAAATCCACCAATCATTATTCTATGATGCATTCATGTAGCTAGTCACATTCAACATTCATAACTCGTGCAAACATGCTACAGAAAAAATGGCAAATAAATAACCGTTCACCCTATCAAACATTCATAGACACCATAAAATTGCTTTGTCATATGTTGTTGTCAGTTAATGACACACCTAGACCTAGACATAATCAAATGACTCAAATCAGCAGCAAAAAGTTTTACAAGAGGCAATCTTGAGAAGTTAAGATTTTGAATAACTTCTTGTGTTCTTAGGTCTCATTGTGAGAGACAACAGATTCAATTTTTTTCTCTAGTGTAAGAAGCTTAACAAGAACTTTAGATATTTAGAATATTCAGTCATTAAGTCAAATTATTCTTATTAAAGGTCATCGATCTAAACTAGGTAGATATTTTTATTCTCCCTGTTCTGAGCTTCAGTAGACGTTGCTTGGGTATGTCAGATAATTACATGAAATCCCTCTGGAATGCAGCAGGTTACATAGCAAGCAAGCTGATCCAGTGCATTAAGATGTGTGCTGTAATGCAAAAACCCAGCAAAGAGAATGGTAGCTCTTCTTACCACAACCATCATAGGAATCACCATATATTGAAATTGAATGAAAACAAACATACTTTGTACATGATTAAAAGTAGTAAGCAAAAGAAAAAAATAAAAAATTAACAGACTCGCCTGGGGTAGGTCTTTCCTCATCATTTCAGCAAAACGATTTCCATTTTCACCTTCATTCACATAGTCTAACTCCTCAAAAAATCGAGCAGCCCACTCATCAACCAACCCAACCACATCTATGGAGACCTGTAAAATGTTGGGAAGAATGCAGTTGGGTTCAGAAGATGACATTTATAATGTACAATTCATTTAGTATCACCAATTTATCGCAAAAATCACTTAAAATTTTATTACATAAATAACAGACATGACTTTAAGTCTCTGTTCACAAATATTTAACTTGCCTGAGGAAATTTTCGAAGAGCCAAACCCAATTTTCTAATAATGAATAAATCAATTGTAACTGTTTCAAGAACAAACGGCCTTTGCACTTTAACAGCCACCAAATCTCCATTTTCCTTTAGACGGCCCTTATATACCTGTCCAAGAGATGCTGCATGGGGTATCACAGAAAGATAAATATATGTTGATTAATTAACTTGAAAAATCAGCTCCAAGGGACTGTACTTTTCAACAACAAAAGTAATATATGATATATCTAACTGGTTGTTTGGAGAGCTACCAGCAGCAATGGGAGAAGAAGATAGTTCCGAATAGATGTTTTGCCATTGCTGACCAAGCTCCTCCTCAATTAGGGCCATAGCCATATCATCTGGAAATGAAGGAACCTTCACGTTTTATGGTATTCCCCCACACCCCCATCAAGAACAAAAGAACTTCAGCACAAGGAATAACTTACAATATCAGAATAACAATGTAATTGTGTGACTGCTAATAATTTTCAATATTTACAGCACTATCTAACTAAATAAGCTAACCGAAGTAATGCTGTAAGTTATTTCAGAAATTAGAACATAGATATTTAAATAAGCAAACAGTTCAACTGTGTCATTTTCTAAAATGATGAATTCATATTTTTGGTGTTATGCTGCTCAAATTGACTATATAAAAAAAATCACATTTGTCTAACAAATCAAATTGTTAATTTTTTTTTTCTCTGCCTCACTATTCTTCCAATGCCAAGCTATCCGATTCATTTGTTAATTGTTAACTATTAGATTTATTTTAAAATGGAAAGAATGGCACATGCAGAAGAGAAAATACAAGAGAAGGGAGAAGGAGCAACAGGCTTACTTTATCACAAAGCTTCTGCAGCTCCGTCATTGCTACAGGTGACAGTATATCAGGCCGAATGCTCAATGCTTGGCCGAGTTTTATGTACGCTGGACCCAAAGATGTCACAATTTCACGTAACTCAATGGCCCTAGCAACTTCATTCTGGTTATCGAAAAAGGACAACAGATAACCACAATGTAACCTCAAAATTGCATTAGAAACAATGGATATGAAATATAAAAGAAACTGGTACTATTTATATATACATAACACAAACTAAGGTCATAAGCTCTTTTACTGAATAGAATACTTTTATCGAAAACTTCTTACATATAGTTTTTCTTTCCTTTTCTCAGTTTCCTATTATCCTTTTTGGATTTCTTACAATAAAACTTCTATTAAAAAAAAAACAGCAAATTAATACACAAGCCTGCTAGATTTAGGGCCAGTTTGTTCATATTCTCTTAAAATAAAAATTGATTTTAATAAAAAATATTTTAAAGATTTATAATTGTACTGGATAAGACAAATACTACTCGGTCATTATATTAAAACAAGGAATCTGAATACCCTTTCGACATGAAAACAAACACTGACACACTAAATAAGATTAAGACAGATAATCATTAATTATATACCTAAACAAGAAAGGCTTGATACAGGCTGAGCCACGAGGCCCATTAGCCCATAATACTGCCTATAAAAAGAAAGTAAGAGATAAAGGTAAAAAGGTGACTTTCAAAATTCTCAATAGCATTTATTACCTAAATTGACACATGACTTTATCATCGGAGTACCTTTTGCAGATACACTCCTCCTACGTTAGACAGAGAAAGGCCAGTAATACAAGGACGTCACCTTATTCTACAGAGAAAGATTATTAAGAAGATAAGTGTATCCTAAGCAGGAACATTTTGGCCCACCGTGGGGCTCGAATTGTTTCAGCCCTCAGTAAACATGGTACAGACTAGGTGTCAGCAGAAAGTACAGAGTCAGCAAGGGGGAGTCTCTCGTCGGCAGGAGGATGCTACACCTAATCCACCAATACCCGAAGTTCTAGTCGAAGGGGAAGGAGATGAAAGCCTTTTTTTGGTAGTAAGACAGCTTAAGGCTGAAATGTTGGAAATACAAAGAATGAGAGAAAAAGACGCTCTCGAGTTGTCGGCTTTGAGAAAGGAGAATGTCAACTTAAGGGAAGAAATCAAGACCTACATACCCTCTCAAACTACCCCTTTGTCCAGGAGCAGGGAGAGTCCTCGGCCCTGCAGGAAAGGCCAAACACATCAGCAAACGCTTAGGACCCCTATTGAACAAGACAGTACTTCAAGCCAAAGTCCTTTCATTCAACCAAGTCTGAAAACTAAGTTACCTGAGAACTGGAAAGACTTAACATTGGAGAAGTATGACGAAATCTCCGACCTTGAGGAACATTTGGATATTTTTACAACTTACGTTAGCTTGTACACAGACAACGATGCTTTATTATGTCGAATATTCCCCACTTTGCTCCGTAGTCTGGCCCTTAACTGGTTTACCAGATTACTCCCCTCATCAATTTGAAACACTTCGCACATGCTTTAATTTGCAGTTTGCTACAAGTCATCCTCATCCATTGACGTCATTGGCATTAGTTAATATCCGACAAGAGAAGAAAGAGACACTTAGAGCGTTCATGAAACTTTTCGGCAAAATGGCCCTCTCCATCCATAACTTGGAGCCGGCAATCGCTATGCACCATCTTACAACAACTCTAAGGCCGGGACTTTTTGTCAACAGTATATGTAAAAAGTCACCTGTGGACTTAGACAAACTAAGAAGTTGGGCAACGAAATACATGCAAATGAAGGAACTGACCGAGTATTGAGGCCAAGTTCAAATGAAAATGGGGTTACACCAAATAGAGGCCAACAGGAATGAACCATTTAAAAATAGGCAAGAAAACAGAGACAGAAGAGGGGGAGCTGAGCAACTCCCAAGAGGAACTTAGTATACCTCATGCACTACTTTGAATACCAATCGGTCTAGAGTACTCGAACAAGCATTGGCAACTGAGATATTGACTATTCAAGGCACTCGAATACTCCCCCTCGGGCAGATAAGCCAAAATCATGCTGTTACCAAAGAAATAGGGGCCATACAACCGAGGAATGTACAACTTTTAAAGACCACATCGAGGACTTGTTTAAAGTTGGTCATTTGCAGGGATTCATACAAGCTGAGAGGGGCAGGAATGTTCAATCTGAGCCCTCAAGAAGATATGAAGATAGGAGAAATGAAAGGCAGCGTAGTAGATCAAGGGAGCCACCTATCAGGCGTCATGATGAGCGAGAAAAGTATCCTCGCCGAATCATCAATACTATAGCCGGAGGATTTGTTGGGGGAGGACCTACCAACTTGGCCAGAAAAAGACATTTAAGGCATGTTCAGTCAATAAATCATATATCACTAGGAAGCGAGATCCGAATCCCTCCTATCACATTTATAGACAAGGGACTTTTAGGGAGTGGATCCAGTGCAAGATGACCGAATGGTCATAAGCGTTGACATTCTTAATTGCTAGTACAAAAGACCCTAATTGATTAAGGGAGCTCGAATGATATCCTTTACTAGAACACTTTCAAATAGCTTGGAATACCGGAAGAAGAGTTGAAGGAGTACAATGAACCACTAGTCGATTTCTCTGGAGAACGAGTGGAAACTCGAGCTGCATTGATTTATACACCCTGTTCGGATCAGAACATGAAGGAAAATTTATTAAGGTAACTTACCTAGTGGTACACACAAGTACTTCATATAATAAACTACTCGGTCGGCCGTCTCTTAATAAATTAAAGATCATAGTGTTCACTTCTCATTTAGCTATGAAGTTTCCATCTGAAAAAGGTCGAATTGTTACTGTTCATGCTGACCAAAAAACGGCCAGAAAATGCTACTTTGCAAGTTTGCGTCTACAATCCCTCCCTAGACATAGACGAGATGTCAACATCGTATCTCCTCGGATAGAAGTAAAGTTGGACTTGGAACTTGACCCAAGGATAGACGAAAGAATTCAGATTGAACCTAATGAAGACAAAAAACCTTTCCAATTAGGGAAAAAATCCGAGCAGGTTACGTATCTTGGAATCGACCTGTCCGTAAATGAAAAGCAAGTTCTGTAAAGGAAGTACAACGACTGACCTGCCGAATAGCTGCACTTGCCAAATTCTTGCCTACAATGGCAGAAAGACCTCGGCCTTTTATCGAACTCCTCAAAAAATCACAAAAATTCACTTGAACCAAAAAATTTGAAGCAGCCTTTGCTCAATACAAAAGCACATTGGCAGCCCCTCCCAATCTAATAAAGCCAATACCAGGACAGGACATAATTGTCTATTTAACTGTATCTGACAAGGCCATCAGCTCGATTTTATTGCATGAAACACCCGAGCAGACACCAGTATATTTCATCAGTCGAACGCTTCAAGATGCCGAAACCCGATACCAGTTAATGAAGAAAGCAATATTGGCATTAGCCCACACAGTTTGACGATTGAGGCATTATTTTCAGAATCATCGGATACTGGTATGTACTAATTGACCAGTTGCCAAAATTTTACAAAAACTGGAGTTAGCAGAACGTTTAATGACATGGGCAGTGGAGCTATCCCAATTTGACATCCGATTTGAGAACCAAGGACCCCTCAAAGCCCAAGTGCTTGTTGATTTTGTTAATGAGTTAACTACTTAAAAGTAGATCGATACCGATATGTGGAAGCTATACGTGGATTGGTCATCAAATCTTAAGGGCTATGGAGCAGGAATTATTTTGGAGGATCCGAAAGCGGTAATACTCGAGCAATCCATACGATTCAGATTTAGGGCATCCAGTAATCAATCTGAATACAAAGCACTACTAGCCAATCTCAGACTTCCAAAAGAAATTGGGGTCAGACACATCACATGCTAGAGCGACTTAAAGGTTGTGGTCGAACAGATTAATGGTACCTACCAAGTTAAAGACCCGGTCATATTGCAATACGACCAAGAGTTTAAACGAATAAAAGACGAGTTTGATGAAGTATGGGTTCAGTATACACCGAGATCCCTAAATAAGCAAGCTAAGATAGACTTGCAAAGTTGGTAAGTCAAAGGAAGACCGGTCAGTTACAAAGCCTGATTCAGCAAGAAGTCAATTTCCCTAGCATACACGGACTAGAGTGTACGGAATTGAGAATACATCGCAGAACTGGGTGACAGATATTATTCAATATCTTAACACTAATAAAATACCAGAAGATTTGGAGCAAGCAAGATAATTAAGAAAAAGAGCAGCAAAGTTTACCCTTGTTGGTCAAGAGCTGTATAAAAGAGGAATCTCCACTGCTTTGCTGAAATGCCTTGATAAAGAACAACCTGACTATGTGACGAGGGAACTCCATGAAGGAATTTGTAATACCCATTCAGGAGGAAGAACAATGGCAACAAAGGTATTGAGTGCCAGATACTTTTGGCCGACCTTATCCAAAGATTGTGAACTCTTTGTCAAAAAATGCATCCCTTATCAAAAGCATGGTCCACATATATACTAGCATGCCGAAAACTTTCATCCCGTTCACTCTACTTGACCTTTTGCAATATGGGGAATGGACCTGCTAGGTCCTTTTTCTCTAACTAAAGGACAATGTAAATTTCTGCTAGTCATCGTTGATTATTATACCAAATGGATGGAAGCCAAACCACTTGCCACCATCACGGCAAATAAGGTCCAGAAATTCACTTGGACAAATATTATTACACGATTCGTTGTTCCACATGTCCTAATCACCGCTAACAGTCTACAATTCGCTGATCGACACTTCAATGAATTTCTGGAGGGGTTGTACATCAAACATCGAGTCATCTCTGTCGAGCAACCCCAGACTAATGGGCAGGTCGAGGCAGCAAATTAAGTCATCTTACATGAACTTAAGGTTGAAAAGAATCCCTCTCAAGTACTCCTACTCGGTTAAGGTTGAAAAGAATCACTCCCAAGTACTCACACTCGGTTAAGGTTGAAAAGAATCCTTGAATATCAATACTCAGTTAAGAATGGATTAAACTATTAAAAGTTGAAAATGAATTCAAACTACATATTCGTTCAAGGATGAGTGAATTCCCTCCTGAGTGCCCTACTCGGTCTCGGTTGAATTACTAACATATTAACTACGACGAACACAACTATCACGATTTACTTGACAGTTATAAACAAATAAATGAATGTACAAAATTTTAAAAACGAACATGATTGAAAGAAAATGAGCTTATATTAAGAGGCACAAAATGGCCGTCAAGGTAGTACAAGGCCCTTAATTACAAATAGAAAATTAAATTATTGACCCCCTCCAGCTGCATCTTGAGGTTGGGTTCCTTCAGCAGCTTCATTTCTTCCTTGGTTGCTTGAGTTTGACAAGGGACAAAGGCGTCAGCTTCAACATCGTTGGCTACTTTGTCATAACAAAGGAAATTCCCTTGAAAGAAATCCCTTCTTAGATCGAGCTGAAGAGCAGGAGGCAATTGACAAAACTGCATTGCCTACCGGACAGCATGTTGAAAGCCGGCCTAATGCTCAATGATAATGTTGCGGTGACATTCAGCTACAAAAGCCTTCATATCTGCATCAGCCTTTTTTTTTGTTATGCCTTTCCCTTGCCATGGCGTCGGCCAACTCCAAACCTTTGGCCTTAGTAGCCTTCTTGGCAGCCCGAACACGATCCTCCGCAGATCAAGCACGATCTTCTGCAATCCGAGCCCTATCCTTGGCAGCCCAGACTCGGTCGTCCATAATTTTCAGATGCTCCTTCAACTGACCCACCTCATGCTCCAGAGCTTGATTAGTATCGGCCAAGTTAGACCAAACTTCTTCACTTTGCGCCAAAGCATTCTCGGTGTTGGCCAGTTGCTCCTAAGTTTTCTCGAAGTCAGCAATGGGCTCCAAGGCCAAATTCCAAGCCATAACCATGGCTTGGGTTTGGTACTCGCAAACCCATCCCATTTTGATTTCTTGTCATGACTATCGAGGAGGGCCCTACCTTCTTCAGACAGCAGATCTGGAGAAATCAACCGTGTTGGCCGAACACCTTTGTCAAAAAAGTTTCCGGTTATTGATAGTGGAGGGACAACAAATTTTAAAGTACTACTCGATGTAGAAGCAGTTTTTTGAAAGAATTCGGTGCGCGGTTATTTTTTTTTTTTTTCGGTCTGCGTCTTTTTCCTTGCCTAGGTCTTTTCTCTTCCTTTGGGCACCTTCAGGGACCAAAACATTGGCAAGAGGAGGACAAGCGCTGTCAAGATCAGGTACTCAAGTCTACTTGAGGATGGCGGTGCTCCTCAACCATTGTACCCTCTGGGATAACTTGTTTAAGCGCTTGTCGGTAGGTCACGCCAGCTCCCCTTTGCACCATTATGCCTACACTGAGAACAAGAAGTCAAATCAATATAACATGATCAATAAAATCATTATCATAGAAACGAAGCATACCCCCCATATCAAACCGAGGCTGAGGAGAAGCTCTTGAGGTAGAGACTTCAAATAATTCAAAGCCAACACCTCTTCGGCAAACAGCATCTCTTTAGGATATACGTCATACCAACGAGGTACCCGAGTCCAATGAAAAGGAAAAAAGGGTTTACCTTCATTATCATAAAAGAATTTCTTGCCTACAAGAGGATTTACCTTTACCTTAAAATATCCGGTCTTAAACGATGAAGTATATGGTTTAAACAATGGCAATTCGGCTTGCCTTATTAACGAAACCCACCTAGCCTTATCGGAAGGACGTGTACAAAAGAAATGAAGGAAAAGACCTACACTAGGCTCTATATAATGAAATTTACGTAATATACGAAACGCCCGCATCGCCACCCACTCATTCGGATGCAGCTGAGTTGGCGCAACGTCTAACAAGCAGAGTACTCCCATTTGAAAATCATCAAAGGGTAAAACTACACCTAATTCTCTAAACATAAATTTATATACAAAGAAGGTACCGGCTAGCCCAACATCTTCACCAAAAAATACAAGTTTTGGATCTCCCGACCCATCCTATTGGCAAACCTTAACGTGAATAGGATAGGGATCCTCATCCCCCCACAAACCTATCTTATATAAATCTACAAAGTTTTGGAGGCGCTCCTTATAACTAAAATGAGAGATATAGGCCGAAACCTCCCCATCCACCCATTCATATCTTGGAATTGAACAAGGAGGAAAGGTGGGTCTCTCTCTAACAAGGCTTATGTTAGGAAGGGATTTGTCAGAGTCGAAATCAGAGTCTACATTTTCTGCAGTCGTTTCTTGCGTATCATCACCCACGTTCCTTGAAATATTAGCACCGCCAGATGTTTCAATACCTAACCGAGTAGACATTTCCTCCACCCTCTCAGTCCCCTCAGTACGATTAAATACATTCCTAGAACTACTCGGCCCCGAACCCTCAGACAGAGAATCTTTGCACTCTATTGACTAATCCATACAAAAAGAGGACGTCGAAAGAAGCTAGCGTACCTTAATAAGAAAAGAGAGAGGAAAAACACTTCAACAAATTAACAAAGGTATACTCTTTGGTGCGGACAAAAAGATGTACATAATACCTAGACCACCACCACCTTTTTATAAGGCATACCTTTGGGCAAATGAAGGGTCATACCCCTTCTTCAACCGTCAGATCTCTGTCAAGATTAACGGTTCAAGGCGCATAACCTTTTGCTTTGGAAGCACGAATCACGAAGAAACCCTAGTTTACAAAAAACCCTAATCTATGATAACCCTAAAAAATCTAGCCTCTAACAAACGACTAACTCAACCCTTTTTACGTATTCAGTTGTCCGAATACCTTTCGGTCTGACAAACAACGTTTAAACATATATCAGGACATACCCCTTGGCCTGTATGTGGTAATAGGATCTAAATTTCAAAATCTAAAGCCCTTAAGTTGTACCTCCTCGGGCTTGGGAGGGTAGTGTACTGGATAAGACAGATACTACTCGGTCATTATATTAAAACAAGGAATCCCAATACTCTTTCGGCGTGAAAACAAACACTGACAGACTAAACAAGATTAAGACAAAGAATCACTAATTATTTACCTAAACAAGAAAGGCTTTATACAGGGCTGAGCCACAAGGCCCATTAGCCCATAATACTGCATATAAAAAGAAAATAAGAGGTACAGGTAAAAAGTTGACTTTTAAATATTTAGTAAACCTACACCTGACTTTATCATCGGAGTACCTTTTGCAGGTACATCCTCTACAAAAGACAGAGAAAGGCTAGTGATAGAAGGACGTCACTTTATTCTACAGAGGAAGATTATTGAGAAGATAAGTGTATCTTAAGCAGGAACAATAATAATTATATAAATTCTTCAAAAAACTTAAAAAATTAATTGCTTTCTTTAGAAGCTAAGAATAGTTGATTGCGGAGGCAGAAAAAAGCTCTAAACAACCATATCATATATATTGTTTTTTTAGCTTAAACAAAATAGAGCTTTATTATCAGAACTCTTCCAAAGCAATGGAGCGCTAAAAAAAACAGAATGGAGGCGAAAACACATCCACACGGCCACACACACCGACAACAACAACAACCATCTCAAGAATACAAGTAAGCTATTCAGTCCCACGGGACATCGGAGAATTACCTCTTTAACCTTCTTGTTAACCACATCCCAGGTAATATGCGAAAGAAAACCTCCAGCAACAGATAACAACTGCACAATGCGTGTCGCAACGGCGCGTGGACGTTTTCCCCAATACGCAGAAATGCTGGCAGGATCATAGACCAAAGGCAAAAATTCACTACTCTCATCTACCTACACCATTACAAAACACCAATCTCTATTACGGTCCTCATCTAGCTATTTCCCCCACTGAAAACTAACAAATACACTGAATAATAATAATAATAATAATAATAATAATAATAATAATAATAATAATAATAATAATAATAACGATGATGATGATGAAGGTTTACGTATATTTTTATGCGTTTTTATTAAACTGATCTGTTAAATTTAAACAAATTTTTATTTAAAAAATATATTTATTAAATTAAAGTTATAAAGTGTAATTAATATTTTTTAATAATTTGATAATTATTAATTACATAAATATAACTAGCTGTGCTTTTTTTCTTTTTAATACCTAAAAATATGAATTTTTTTTCAAAACCTTATAAAAATTTTCTACCATTTGAATTCTTAAAAAATACAAAAAGAATCTTGTATTTTTGTCTCAAGTAACGAAAAAATCACCGTATATTGTAAAATGTAAGGCTTAAAAGTGAATAACATTATTAAAGGAATATAATAATTATATTTAAAAAAAAAACATTTAAGCCTAATAAATATTCTTCATGCTTCTTAAATGAAACTCACATTAAAAATAAAATATCTTGCGAAATTCACAGCAACGTAAAAAAAAAAAATATTAATTCAGGAAAGTTTCAATTGGACACCTCAACAAGACGAAGTTGAACATCATCCTCAGCGAAGAGCGAATCCCTTAAATTCTGCCCTCGAAGACCTCTCATGAGTGTCGCTAACTGTTCGTCCTCTTCCATTTGCGCCCTCACTCTCTTAATCTCCTTTGAAACATCTCCAATTTTCTGTCATCCGAAACAAAAACAAGAAACGATTGAATTCCGCACTACGAAACCGGATTTGCCAAAATCAGGATCGGAGAAGTTACCGCGGAGACGCCGTTGACGGCTCTGCTAGACGAAGACCTTGATTGTGAACCGTTGACGTTTTTCGCGGGAGAAGGTTCGGAATCGGCGGAGACGGCAAAAACGCGGATGGAGCGGCGGCGGAGAGGAAGGAGGTTGCGGCGGCGTGGGGAGGGAGAGGAGCGAGAAAAGGGACCGATTCCGCAGTAGACGAGCTGTGATGCTGCGTCCATGGCGGAACCGTGTCTCTTCTACTGAGTTGTAGAGAGAGAAAGTTGAGGGAGTGGTGGTTGTGGTGCGAAGTGTGAAATGCAGCAAATGTTTGTGGTGCGAGTTGTGAAGTGCTTGTGGTGGGAAGTGTGTAAGTGCCTGTGCAAGGAGCCAACGTGGAAAGCTATTTTTTGAATTTTTATTTATATAAGGGCCACGTAATTCGCTTTCGATAATTTTTTTTTTATATAGAAATTTTCATGCTTTTTCATTTTTCGTTGCCTTTTTTTAAAAAAACTAACAACATTAAATTTTTATATTCATTAAAGTTATATAACAACATAAATATAAATATAATATTTTTATAATTTTATTTAAATATAATGACATTATAAAAGATATTTATACTATAATTCAATCATAAATTATCATATTAATCATAATTAATTTTATAATAGTTAATATAAGAATTATACTTATAAATATTTAATTTATATAATATATCTAATTAAAAATGATATAATAAAATAATTTTTTAAATTTATATGAATTAATTTTATTATATATTAAAAACAAAAATTATATTTTATTTTTATAAATATATTTATTATATTAATTTATTTTAATATATTTCTGTATAGATTAAATAATTTATTACATTAAATTAAATTTTTATTATATTTAAACATAATATCATAATATATATTAAAATATATTTTTATTCGATATAAATTAATGATTTAATGATTAAAAACTTTACTTTTAAGTTAAAGCTATAATTTGTTCTACGTTAGTGATACTTGTTGGCGTAGCAGCGGCCTCACGTGTTGTGTGATGATGCTGTTGTTCCCTCCCAATCCCATTGTGGCCACGCATTACAATTGTCTTGAGGCGTCAAGGGTATCGATGACGTGTCAACATTTCGTGTCGCAAAGAAGAAGGGACGGTCCAACACCGTCTATGTCAAGCCGTATAAAATTTCTTTTGATTTGGTTGTCTTATTTATTTATTTAATATAAATTTAAGAAGAAATTTTTAAATTAAAATAATAAAAAAATAATTTTTTGTTGAGACTTTTTTTCTATCACATTAATGATAGTTTTATCTTTATTATAAACAAAATTATTTTTTTTAATTAATTAATTTTATCTAAAAAAGATAAAATTTTTATAATATGACATATAGATAGTTTCGTACAAACATTGGACAAAAGAAAAAAATTTAAAAATTAAGTAGCATAAGACCCAATTAAATTAGGTTGGTGGTGGAAAGAAGGAGAAAAGGAAATAGATTGTATTATGTAAAATATATAAAGTTATGAGAACAAGAATAATGAAATAATAAATAAGGTTGACAATGGAAAAAGAGAAAAAAAGAATTGAGTTGTGTTATGTGGAATATTTTATGAAAATAATGAAATAATAAATCAAGTTTGTGATGGGAAGAGAAAGAAAAAAAATTGAATTGTATTATGTAAAAATGTAAAGTTACGAGAGTAAAACTAATTAAACAATAAATAATATTAATATTAAAAAGAGAAAAAGAAATGGGTTGTAGAGATTTACGAAAATAAGAATAATAAAATAATAAATAATGTAAGCAATGAGAAGAGAAAAAAAAAAGACGAAAAAGTGTGTTGTGTGGAACAAATCATCTGACGGTCATGTGTCATATGAAGATGATGTAATTTTTAAATTTTCTTATTTTCTTTTATGATTGGTCAAAACTAGTTACACTTGTTAAGTTACAAGATTTTCATCTCCTTTTAAGACAAAATTGATTAATTCAAAATAAAAAATAATAATTTTGTCTAGAATGAAAATGAAACTACTGTTGATATGGAAGAAAAAAGCTTCAAGTGGGAAAATTATTTTTTTATTTTAATTTAAGAATTTCTTTTTAAATTTGTATTAAATAAATAAATAAGCCTTGATTAATATAAACTCTAAAATAAGAAAAACTAAAAAATTAATATATTTTTATAGTAAAATTTTAAAAGTATAAGCAATATTTTTATAAAAAAATTATTTTTATTAGTTATTTATTCTCAAGTTTAAGGATTAAAATTAATATCCTCCTTTCTTTACTAAACATAAAAATTAAATACCTAAATTGATTTAAAAATTATGACACTTTAGTTAATTAGATAAAAATAAAGAGAAAATTTTGATTTTGTTTACTTAATAAGAAAAAAAAATAAGGTAAAAGAATATAATTAAGTTAAATAATTTTTTCATTCTTTTAATAGAGTGGTCAATAAGTTGCTAAATGAATATTATCAATAATAAATAAACTAAAACACAACAAAAAAAATCTATAAGAAAATTAAAACATTATTTTTTTAACTATAACGACTAATTTGTTAATAAGTATTAATTATAGAAATTAAATATATTTTTTAATTAATTGTACTTTTTAAAAAGAAAAATGAATATTAAATTTGATTGAGAGAAGACTTATATTATAATTTGATCATGTCTTTAAAAAATAGTTTTTAATAAACAAGTTTACTTTATTTTATATTTTTATCTTACTTTTAAAGAAATTATTAAATTATTTGTAGCTATTTTAGTCATTTTATTTTAAAAATTTATACAAATTATTGGTAAAAGCAATAATTTGTATTTTTTAAAATAAATTATTTTAATTTATAATTAAATACATGAATATGAATAAAAGAAATAATATTTTATAAAAAAAAAATTTTTTAAATTTATTATAGGTATTAATTTATTCATCAATTGGATCGTTTGAGTTACCGTATTATTAGTTTAGGTTTTATCTTTTTACAAGAACCAGTTAAGAACTTTATATGACTTGAACATAGAATTGCTAGCTATTACATACAAACTTAGAATGACATAGGATATTAGATTTTGAAAGGTAGATTGTAGTTTAAATTTTGAAGATGCTAGTACACTATATTTTAATAGTGACTCTACTAGACACAAACATGCTTCAATTATTGAAACTACTAAAGACTTTCTAAACAAAACTTGAGATGTTGGGATCAATCATTCTTATTAAAAAGGAAATCAATGTATGCCAAGATGGGTGTTACAATCCAAGAATCTAGAAATTTTTTTCAAGTCACCCTTAAGTTATCTTTTACAAATAATATAATTGATGCTATTTCATTTACCTTTCCCTGTTGATATTATTTAGTAACTTGTTTTTGTCTTCATTTTTTTTCACTAGACGAGAATATTTGTTGGTTAATCAATATAAATGCTATAATTTGTCCCTTAGGAACATCTAATAAAGCTAGAAAGATATTAAAAAAATATAATTTAAAATATACATTTAATTTTATAATTAACACTTGCTTATATATTAATTCATAATCAAAGAAATTTAAAATTAGTCCATATATAAGTATTTTATTATATTTTAGTTTTTGTCATTTGTTCGGAAGACAAATGTACCCATCAAGAAGTAATAAAGGGTTTTGAAATAAGTTTTCAAAATATTGTCCCACAAAGATTGATTTCTAATTATTAAGAATTTCTTAATTTAATTGTTTGAGCTTAAAAGATGTGAAATTAAGTAAGAACTATAATTTAATTATATAATTAAATATGAATAAAAGCAAATAACACAACACACGTCTTGGTTGAACTTATAGGAGAGGAACCTAATGCATATAAGTTTCTCATTCGATCCTTTATGTTATTTTTCCATTTAACTCTAAATTTGATTTCCTTGTGATCACCAATCATTCATACAAATACTATTAATATTCAATAATCATGCAATACTAATATTCTTTTCTCTAAATTAATATCTCAAATGATCATGCAAGACATTAATTAAAGAAAGCATAAAGTACATATGAACTTATTAATTTAATAATGTAGCGACCCAAATTCACTATAACACTAATACCAACTTTATAACATGATAATTTAGAAAACACCAAAATCTGGTAACATTTTTTTTTTTTTTACAGTTTACAAGTATAGTTCCCTTTATCTAAGAGAGTTAACATGCATATAACTTTTCGTTCCAACATATCATAATTTAATCTCAATAGCATGACAGAATAAAATCACCATAACTTATCATCAGGAAATGCCTCAAAGTAGTTTAAACATTGTTTGTAGAAACGTCAAGTGCATAATTCAAACAGAACGATCAACATAGTTCAAATACAACATAACTGAAATAGACCAAGCTTCCTAAGAGCAGTTCCACTAAAATACAAATAAGTAAACAACATCAATCGAGTAGCTAGTAATCCTCAATGGGATCAGACTTATCAGATGATGTCAGGGAAGTAGAACTAAAAACAGCAGTCGTGTCATGACCTCCACCATCCTCCTCTATCCTTCCAGTTGTACGAGGGGGTGAACAAGCAGCAATTGGTGGAACTAAAGTAGATGGGTATGCAGGGTGCATATAAGATGGCATGGTAGTGTACCTAATGGAGGATTCCACCACATGGACATCCCTCTCCATTGGCACAGGTGGAGAAGTAGAAGTCATGAAAGGGAATGGCACAGGTGCAGGGGTTGGTCTAGTAGTTGGTGTACGGGGGTCCACAGACATAGGTGTAGGAGAAGTAAATAAAGCAAGGTAAGGTAACTGAGTGTCACCAGGAGGAACAGAAAAGACAATCTCAATGGATGTGTCAGCGACGTACTGAGTGATCCATGAGCCTCCATTATCAAATCCATGAATCACTCGAGCGAACCTACGGAAGACACTTTGCTGAACTGCGGAGTCAAACACCCACATATCCTCCTCAGAAGGAAGGATCCACACCTTCACCATGTTCCTGTCCATCTATATAAATAAAAGAAAAGCAATACAAGACAATACAAACAAAGGGGTAAGTTCTTTAAACACAAACATCAATCATAGCCATACCCCAAGGAAGGCAGCATTATAGACACAATTCAAAACAACTATCGACATTCAGCATCATCAAAAGTCAAATCAAATAATAGGATGATAAGTATAATCATAACCATTGCCAATTTCACAAGCATTCAATCATCCCTAATAGTAATGCATATGATGCATGAATGCAGGTTTCGATCTCACCCATATAGTCACTCATGTGTTCATAGCATGCAAATGATGCATGGAGATCTCATTCCTCTATGACTGGTGACTTGCCCAGCTTTTAGCATAGAGATAGATAGATAGATTCAAGTCGTATGGCGATCGGAGGACTTCATTCCCTACTCTGCACAGTGATAATCATAGATAGAAAATAGAATAATAGCACATCATTGATGTGTAGTGCCATTCGACACGTTCAGGAATGAACCTCGACGACCCTAGTGTTATGGAGTTCACGTCAGGTTTGGCTAAGGTCTTGCAAGCGGGATAATTATCCTTTTAGGAACTCAGAGCATATCATAGATTTCTCATCATAATTTCATAATCTCATGGTTTTATAAATTCACACTCATGGATAATTTTAGTGCAACATATAATATATTGGACCATGGCTTAGGCAATTCATTCAACCCTTCATAATTCATTTCCTCTTTCTCAATTCACTTTTTCTTTCACATTTCAAGTCCAATCTCTCTTTGAATTTAGCACAATCCCATTCCTCAATCCTTGTAAACTCTCCTTTCAAGTTCATCCTAACCTTTACGTTTATTTCCATCAATCTCTAACACCTCCTAAACCATAAATCATTCCACTCAAACTCTTGCTCTCTTGATTTCTTCCTCTCGATTTTTCTCTCCATGAAAGAACAAATCATCAAACTTAATTCCTCTCTAAATCATCAATTAAACAAGTTAATTCACAATAATCCAAGGGTATTATTACCTCTCGATTTTTCACTCTTTATTAGGGAAGATAAATCAAACTTAGGTTCTTTCTATTCCACCAACTTCATCAACTTAATTCACAAATATTCAAAGTCCTATCCTCTTGATTTTTCACATTTTTCTTGCATTGTCACTTGCTGATTTTTCGTTCTCAATGCTCAACCACTCACAAAACAATTAGATCATAGCACTTCTAATAATCCCAATCATATTCATGGTCCATTTCCATCAAACAGCCCTCAAAGGCTCTAGATTATCAACATTGCAATATCTGCACATTGTTATAATTCATCAATTCTTTCATAAGGTATGCAAATAATGCATGTGATGCTCTCAAATAGTAATTTCATAGCATTATTCATAATGAATAGTAAGCAATCTAAATTTTCATCCAAGCACCATTTCAAACGTACCTCAAGGTTCTCCAAACACAAATATCAAGAATGAATATTACATATCTCATATCATTCACATTTTCCAGCAATTCACTCAAGTAAATTTCATGAATTTCCACGTCCAAAATCAAGTAAATTCAAGTCTTGTACTAATTTTCATCCAAGGTCAATCATGCAAAATTTACAAGTAACCATCAACCTTTCAAACAAGTAATTTCAGCATGGTTCAATCAAATCAAGTCATGGCAAAACTCTTTCAATTTCATCTTTGCTTCCTTACACAAGACAAGGCATACTAAATATTTTCCAAGTTTTTTTGCAACGCTTTAAATGCCAAAACCGAGACCATGCAAACTAATTTTCACCTTTTCCTTTATAAAATTTTCTCTCATTACTCATACCAATCTTTTCCAAATATTCCAAGGTTTGAAACACATAAATTTCAACCTTTTTCCCCATAATACTCAAAATTGTCCAGCCTTCAAAATCTCATTTTTTTGTCTAGTCCATAATGAGCAAAATAGAGAAAAATCAACATGTAAACACAAGGTTTCATCATCCAAGTGTAGGACTTTAATTTTCAGCAATAGATTATGTTCAAAAAGGTCAAATCGAGGCAACACAAGGTGGTTTTTAACACTCAACCATTTGATTTTTCCAAATACCTTGAAAATAACTTGTTTCAAAATAACCAAGCTTTTAGAACAATAAATCTAACACATGCAAGGGTAGGAGATCAACATTCAAGTGTCAAAATCTAAACTTTTTCCAAGGATTCCTTCATGCAAGGCAAAACCAAGACTTAAAAAGTGAAGAAAGTAAGTTACAAAGTTAAAATTCAACATGCAAGTGGAAAAGGGCAACATGCAAGCTCACGGATTATGGCCTCAAGGGTGGATCATTATAAAATTAAGAATTCCAATCATCAAAGGCAAAGCCGAGACATGTACAAGGGATTTCCAACACATTTCAAGCTCAAAATTGTGTACAAAGGAAGAATTCCACATGCAAGTGTCAAAAACTCAAACTTTCTAAAAGATTTCTTCATGCAAAGCAAAATCGAGACATGTATAAAGGAGAAATTTACATGCACGTGGCAAACTTCCAAGTTTTGAGAGAAATCAACACATCCAAGCACAAAATTGAGAATATAGAAGTGATAGAAGTGGAGAGCAAGATGTAAACTTAACATGCAAAGGGTACAATCAACTTGTCCAGAATTTTTGAAGATAAAAATGAAATCTTTTCAAGGTTTTTCACAAGTTTAACCAAGGGAAAGTAAACAAAAGGTAGAAAGGTGAGAACCCCTCCTTGCCTTTGAATTTTAGGCGTGAAATGGTGGGAGAAAGAGCTGGAATTTGTGGATCTCCAAAGGAAGTTTGCTGGACCAAAAAAATAGCAACAAAGATCTTCGAGTTTCTCCTCCAAAATGAGCTCCTTCCACATGAAAATTGAAGGAAAGGTGGAGGAAGATGTTGGTGATGGAGAGGTGAAGTGTTTGAGTGATTTGGATGAAGAATTTGTGGTATTTGAGGGGCTGGAGCCTCTCGGTTTCTTTGAGAGAACTTGAGAGAGTTTGAGTGTCACGGCCCCTTTTATAAGGAACCGAGAACATTGTTTCTACATTACATACTTATTTAAGATAAATAAATAATAGAGAATATAAGTATAAAATTCACTTCTCATTCAAAATAAAGCAAAGTTTCTTATAACAAATATCCAATAAAACAACATAATATTACATTTAGTTCATAATATTCAAAATACCTAAAATTATACTACGTAGCTCCCTCTACATGAGGTCTCAAAATATAAGGAAAAAGGACTTTAATGCAATATTACTCGACTCCAGCTTTTAACATTTCTTCACTGGCCCCTTAGCCTGTGAAGTAGATGCAACACCTGCTACATCTGCTCATGTACCACCGTACGATCATTGCAGTACACACGCACACAACGACATAGAAAGAAATGCAAGGGTGAGCTTACTAAAAAAATAAAATAAAATCATATATATAGAGCAAAATATTTCTCACAGTAATAGACCCATGCATTTCCAGCCCGTCTAATGCACAGTATGAAAACGATTTCTAACTGGTTTCATAGCCTAAGTAATCTAGAAGGAACCGATCGGATCTGGGAGCGACCCATTTCGGTGTCTGAATTTAGACAGCACAGCAGCTCAGCATGAACTTACCGTTACACGTGTACCAACCTAAACATGTAGCTCAGCTCTATAATGATGCAAAACATATATCTCAGCATGATGTACACTGCCAAAATTATTTTAACAGCTCAGCTAAGGCAAGTTTATAATAGATCAGCCAAAATCTCAACATTTTAAATCAATTAACAACAGTTATAGCTTAGAAAAATAGCTTTTATTCAATAGATCTAACAAAATCATATCAAAACATCTTGAAATAGCATATTAAACTGTTCAAAACGTAGTTCATAGGTTAAAGTAAGCTCTCCTTACCTCAGAATGATGATTCACACTAGATCTACCGAATATTACTTGTTTTATAACAAGATTCACCGAAGATTCAGCTTTAGAATGGAGTTTCTCCTAAGAATACCATGAAGTTCTATGAGAAAGAGAAGGAGAAGAGAAACGAACGGTAAATCTAGCTTCAAACTTAAAGAAACTTACTTCAAATCCTTCAGAATAGACGTAGAATTTCAGATCTGGCAAGAAATCTAAGTTTAGAAGGGTTTAGTATGAGAGAAAATGGTGGTATTTGGCCTTAGAACCTTTGAGAACCTTGGATAGGGGTGAAGAAATGAAAATTTTGTGTGAAGCTCCCTTTTTATAGAAAATTTTTGAAATTTACTGTTCATCGCTGAAAACACTGTTCACTGCCTTATTGTTCATGCCAGAAACACTGTGCACGCGTACTATACACGCACTATACGCGTATGTGACGTCAGTCATGATGATGTCACTGATGACATCAGCAGTCACTGTACATACGCAGTTTTTACTGTTCATACACGGTTCGTACGCTTCATAGGCAGTTTTACTGTTCATTAACACTGTTCATATGGTACTGTTCACTTTTTTTTTTTTATATAAATTTTCAAACTCCATCTAAATCTATTCTAATACCAAATAATCCTTCAATTGACATTTAACAAATATAAAATATTATAGATTATTCAATAATAAATCACAAGCCTGACATTGAGACTTTCAGAGAATGAGAATGAAGAAGAACAAGTGAGAGAGAATGAGAAGTGATTTTTGGATTTTGGGTAGCAAAAGGAACAAAATGATTAAAATGGCTTACTTGGCAAGGCTTCCAAGTTTTAAAAACTGCACATGGTTCAATTTGGGTAAAGTTTGAGTGAACTTGGTGAAAAATTGGATAAGGAGGGGTGTTACGATTTTTAGTATAGGAATAGTGAATTTTTAGGGAAACTTGCAAGCAAAGTTAGTATATTTGGCAAGCAAAAATGCATGGAATAATTTAGAGCTGCATGCAAACGGTTTTGGTGGAGCAATTTCCAAAAATCAGCACAGAACTCCAAGGTTAAGATTTTGGGCAGCAAATGCATGTAATCTGATTGGTCGGAAAAGAAAGCAACATGACTAGGTTGACATGTGGATGAGACATTTGATGTGGTGCTAAATTCAAGAAAAGGCAATTAATTAAAGTAATCATGATGTTGGCATTTTGGAAGACAAGAAAAGAATTTTCCAAAATGATTATGTTTGCAAATCGGGAGACAAAATCTTCTTGCATGAAATTCTAGTGGCCGATACTAGATTTTGGAAGATTCGGGTAATCATGATGTTTGCAAACTAGGTGACAAGGTTTCGTTGCATGAAAATCTAGTGGCCGATACTAGATTTGGAAATCTTAGAAGTAATGATTACTAGATTTCATGAGATTCGGCTAAGAAATGATTAAAAATCTAATGCAATGATTACTAAATCTCATGTTTTTCAAGGCGAATAATTATGATTTGACAATTATTTAAATAAGACAAAAGTTGACTTTTTGGATAAAACTCTTAAGGGTATTTTAGACAGTACAACTGAACATAATCAGAGAAATTCTTGGACGATATTGAAATCAAATATATTGCATGCGGTTACCCTAAATTGCCGAACTCAGAAATAAATCAATATTCTATAAAAAAAAAAAATAGAAATCAGCATCTTATTTAATTATTCCGACACTAACAAGTCAAAATCAGCAATTAATTAAAATTCAAGAGCTAATAGCTAACTAACAAAAATAGGGCATTACAAATAACAATCAGAATAGAAAGATTGGTTTGGTCCACCTAATCCTTTGTCTCGTTGTATCCTATAGATTCATTAACTAACTAAGATATGGTCACTTGACGATATAATTAATTAGGATTATAATTATGCACAATAAGATAAAAGATAATCATGAACGAAAACCAAATATAAATTCTAACTTCAAAATTCCACAAATTCATGAATAATAGTTCTCACAGCCCTAGCTATGAACTTAATTACTCATGCTAAAGAGAATAGTCACTTGTGTAACACCTTAAATTTAATTTCTAAAATAAATAAATTTTTGCAATAAGTGGAAATAAATAAAAATTTTCATTCAATTAGCTCCTAACACAGAGTTTCAGTAAAGTCTTTCAAAATAAGGATGGATTACAATTTGAATCAAGTAATTGCTATAGGACTTAATTAATACATTTCAATTCTAAAAATAAATATTTTAAGCCCTATAGGAGTATTAACCATCCCTTCACTGAGTCCGTTGCTAATTGTCTTGGTCACCTGAATAATAAATGTAAGGGTGAGTACTCTACACTATCACACACATAAACAAGCATAGAGTCTCACCTTGCCCATTCCACATATTTTCTAAAATGTTTTAAATCATGCATCAATAAGTATAAGGCATTAATTCCATCATTTCATTCTCAATCACAAACAGGTGTACTCATTGCACGCTAGTCACGCTCACTATGGTACTGTGATCACAGATTTCTGATGCCGTCAACCTCAGGGACTTACTTTGTTCACACCATGGATGGTCGTCGGATAGCCCTTGCCTCACGGATACAGTGTGCGTAGTCATGGACCCCTTGGCAAAGGTGTTAGGCAGAGGCCGAGTCAGGAGAAGAGTGTGTGGCCTGTGGTACACCCACGCTCACTGCTGGTGTCACCACCACCCTATCTTCCCCAAGGTATTTCTACCACCGCAATCTTCGACAACCTCAGTGTATTGCTGAACCATTCATAGTTTTCTAACATATTCAAACATATCCACATTTGCATTCAACATGCCATTCACACATATTCACCTATTTCACATTATTCGACATCAATTAATGGCACGTCTACACATTTCAATCGCATTGGAATCAACCATTTCATCACACATCACACTCAATATCAATCACATTATACTTGAACACATAATATTTTCCATCGCAATCCATACTAATCAATTCATTCCATCATACACACTATTCAACATCTATCACACTATATTCTACACAATCTTTCTATCGTAATCTCACTACAATCAAATTAATTCCATTAAAACACACATCTTCCTATTTTTTAATCATTCACATTACTACACATAGCAAAGTTATGGATTTCAGACACAATGAGATAAGGTAGAGTCCCCCCTTACCTTAAATGAAGACCCAACTCAAAATCTACAATGAAAGTGCTCCCCACACAAACTTTCATCCTAAATATAGGGAAAACCCTCTGGAAAATAGAGAAATTAAAGAAAGGGGATGAAAACTCGAAAACCCTAACTCACAAACTTACCTCCAAAGCCCCAAACTTGATTTCAGCCTTCAATCTAGCTTCATAACAGCTTTGGAGGCAATTTAAACGGTGAAATATGGTTTTGAGTCGAGAGAAACAGAGAGATTTCAAAGAGAGGCCAATGAGAAATGAATTTCACAAATCCTAAACCCTTCAAATACCCTTTTGGTCTCGATGTTCTCGCTACAGCAAAAATATAAGAGGAAACTGCACTCTGGTTTCTGTAGAATCTTGCTATAGCGAGACACTCTCCCTACAGCGAGACTGCACTCAGAAATACACCCTTCTCTGTTGCCTTCTCGCTACAACGACAATACAATAGAATCGCTCCTTTCTTCCATGACCCTCTCGCTACAGCGAGAATACCACAGACTCATGCTCTACGCTCAGGGCCTTCTCGCTACAGCGAGAATGCCTCTACAACACACACTTAGCCTATTCTTCAATCAACAAAACCAATCACAAGTCAAATATCCTCATCCAATTCACATATATTCTCACACATGTATTCACATCATCACACAGTCAAATATATCCACATCATCATATTTACATCCAACTCATCACACAATCAAATGCATATTCAAACATCAATTTAGACACACACAAATACATATATATATTAATAATTAAAAAACATTACAAAATTTGGGGCATTATAGCTTGAAGCTCCAAATCCCACAAAGAGTATGCCAATGATTCTGTGCAAGAGAGACGAGATGAAAGGTGTATTGAAGAGCAAAAGATAAGATGTTAAACTTGGTGCCTGAGGTATCTCTTTAATAAGGTTTGAAAACCCTAAAAGTTCTTCATAATTGGGCTCGAAACACTCACGTGCTTGCTAACTGCTGTGAAGCCCTAGTTTTCCATTAGTTTAGGCCCAAAACTCAGCTAAAATCCACTTGTAGCCTCTTTATACTAAACTGCATAATTAATATCAAAATCAATGTAAAACTCAAACAAAATAAAGGCCAAACATAAATTTATGTACTGTAAAAGAAAGTCTAATTACAAACTTATCAACTCTCCCATACTTATCTTTTTGCTTGTCCTTAAGCAAAGTGTGGGTTAAGAGTATAACAGAATAATTTAAAACATAATACCACAACAAGAAACCCGAAATAAATGGGATAAAAAGATCAATGAGAGTAATATCACTGAGCATAAGCAATCAAAAGGATTCCCAAATAGAGTCTTATATTCTCATACTTTCTACTTAAACAACAAACTAAGAGACTCTACTTTCCTCTCTCACTAAGGAACAAAATGAGATATCACTCAATTCCTCCAAAGAAAAGTGTACTATCATAAGCTTGACTATAAGCCAACTCTCCACTAAATAAATTAAATGCAAATAATAATCATGAGGTCTTTTTTAGGTTGTAATGTGGCCAGAGGGTTATAATAATTGAGGTGAGATAAATGAAAGGTAAGGATATACAAAGGGGTAATAAATCATAAAAATTACAAACATCTCCTAAGTTTATAAATGAAGCTCTTGGAGTAATTTTTATATTTTATATACAATCAATATCTTTACTCATCTCTACTTTCATTCACGTATAACTGATAAATCCATATTTTACCAATATTTTACCTTAGTTTTAATACATTTGATAAAGAAAACATGCTAGAAAAAGCTAAAAAACTCATAAAAATAATAAAATGTTTAAAGTCTTTCCTAAATACCTAGTTGTTGAGATTTTATAAATTTTCTATGTAAAAAGTAATGATTTAATCATATTTTTGTAGGAAATTCTGAGCTAAGTTCATAAGATTAGAAGATGAAGGGAAAGATAGAAGAAAAGTAGCAAAAATTGGAAGCAAAGAACAAGGTCTGATGAAGCAAAAGCTGGGCGTGATCACTTTTCCTGACAAAAGTGATTGTTCTAGAGCCTAACATTACTATGCCAAAAATGAGCTCTTGCAGCACAATCCTAGATAGCGGTTAGTGAAAACCACTTTGTATCAGAAATAAAGAGAGTAGTTAATGCTCAACCGCTCTCCAATTTAACCCTTTGAGAGCGGTTGCATACAAATTGCTCTCTAGTGTACAATTTAGAGAGCGGTTGTAAAGGAACCGCTCTCTAAATCACTTATCAGAGTGGTTCAAATTTAACCGCTCTCTTAAACTAGCTTGGAGAGCGGTCATTTAGTAACCACTCTCATAAGTTCCATTTTTCAGAGAGCGGTTGACATGTGGAACCGCGCTCATAAAGATTACAGAGCAGTTCTTTGGTTTAATCGCTTTTAAAAGATTATATTAGAGAGTGGTTAACGACTTAACCGCTCTCTAAAGTGTAATTTGAAAATAAACCCTAACCCCCAAATCTGGTCATCACTGTCCTTGCGCCTACTCTGTATTTCCAAATTTCTGTGTTTGCTGAGGATTTTGCTTTGGAGAACACCACCATTGACTGCGCATTGCCACTGAGAAGGTATTTTCTTCATCATTTCTGTCTTTATCGCTTTCGTTTAGCATTTTGGTCCTCTGTGTTGACTGGACGCCATTTTATTTTTAGGTTAATAGTTACATAAACGTCTTCTCTGCCATTTTTGGTTCTGTGTGTTTGTTTACCATTTTGGTTCTCTACAACATAACCGCGACCCAACGTTATTTCAAAGTTAGTGGATTGTTAATTTTTTTTGTTAATTTTTAGGTAATTTGTTAATTTTCGTTTTCTGTAATTTTTAGTTAGTAAAATTTGTGTTTTAGTTAGGACGAGAACTGGCCCAAAATATAATTAATTAATAAAGAGTACAGGAGAAGACAATGAGATAGAAAATTGATATTTACAATTAAATCAATGTCAACAAAATGAGATAATTTGATTTTGGAATAGGAGTAGAAGTGGTCTACTGAATAAATTAACCTGGGCTTACGTAATTTTATAATGCAGTTTAGTGGTCTTACATAATTTTAGTGGTGTAGTGCAAAAAACATTATCATATTTAGTTGTCTTACATAATTTTATAATGCAGTTTAGACCTCGAATAAGTTCATCAAACCTGGCCTCAAATTGCATACTAGACTTGGAATATAGGAAGTGAAATCCCATGCTTAGTTTGAGTGATGAAATAAGATTGTTCCTTTTTTTAATGTTATGGCTTATGGAATGTTCTGAATGTATGATTATTGTTGATGTTATATTGTTAGAAATTATGTAATGTTTTGAATGCATGATTATTGTTGAACTTATGTTGTTAGAAATTATGGTTTGAAATCTAAAATTGAGTGAAACCTTAGTTTCCCGTTTGAGGTTCAAAATAATGATTGAATAAATCATTATTTTCAATCTTAAATTGTCCAAGTTGGACAGTTTGTTAACAAAGTTAGTCATTCAGTGGTTAGCAAATGCTATTTTATAATGTTTTATTTAATTCTTAACAAAAGTTTGGTACAATACATTTGTCATTGTCTCTTGGTGCGTGCTTGATTGAGGTAAATCTTCTTATTTCAAGTTGTGTACTAAGAGACTAATGCGAAATGCTGCCAAAATTTTGTCAAGTATAAAATAACACATTTATGCAACAATTGTTAATTAAGGTATGAAAAACTTTGTTTTCAAATGGGATAGGGCCCTACCATATGAGACTTAATAAGACATTCACATTTGGTTTATCATAACCGTAGTTAGAGCAAATATGGACCGAAGTTGGATGGTTGCTGATCGTTTGAGTGAAGAATATGAAGATGGAGTGAATGAGTTTATTAGATTTGTGATTAAGCATGCAACTGATGTCAACCTTATTCCATGCCCTTGTTGGTGTTGTTTGAATATGATGCAAGTAAATGCAGAAGAATTGGAAGAACATCTAATGTGCAATGGGATTGATGAAAAAGTACCTGTTGGACAAAGCACGGTGAGATACAAGGTGGAAGTACATCACATCACATGGGATCAAGTCTCTATTTCTCAGAGACAGTAAAAACAAGTGAGAGTGATAATGTTGAAGACATTCCAAATGTTGTTGAAGAAGATCTTAGAGATTGTCCAAAGATGTTTGAGAGGCTAAAAGATGATGCAGAAAAACCATTGTACAATAGATGCAGAAAATTCACGAGTTTAAGTTCTGTGTTAAAGCTTTATAACCTGAAAGCAATGACTGGATGGACTGATAAAATCTTCACAAAGTTACTAACTTTATTAAATGAGATGCTACCAGAGGATATGTGCTACCTACGAGAACATATGATGCTAAACAAGTACTTGCTTCCATTGGATTGACCCGTGAGAAGATACATGCTTGTCTTAATGATTGCATTTTGTTTCGAAAAGAGTATGCATCACTAAGCCAATGTCGAAAGTGTAATGAGTCACATTACATAAAGAACAAATCTACACCTGCAAAGGTCATGTGGTATTTTTCAGTAATTCTGAGATTAAGATGCTTATTTCGCACTGCAGAAAATGCAAAGCAGATAACTTGGCATGCTGAAGGCAGAATTAGAGATGAAAAGCTTAGGCATCCAGTGGATTCTCCTCAGTGGAAAAAAATTAATGATGAATATGAGGACTTTGCAGCAGAAACAAGAAATATATGCTTTGCTTTAGCAACCGATGGAATGAACCCTCATGGCATGCAAAGTAGTACCCATAGTACTTGGCCTGTGATTTTATTAATATATAACTTGCCTCCATGGTATTGCATGAAGCAGAAATATATGATGCTTTCTTTGTTAATCTCTGGTCCTAAACAACCTGGAAATGACATTGATGTCTACTTGTCTCCTCTAATTGAAGATTTGAAGTGGTTGTGGGAAAACGACATTGAAGTATATGATGGGTTTAGAGATGAATGCTTCACACTTAAGGCAATGTTGTATGGTACAATTAATGATTTTCCTGCTTATGGAAATCTTTCTGGTTATAGCATAAAGGGTCAATGTGCATGTCCAATATGTTTCAAAAATACAAATTATATCAGACTTGAACACTGTCACAAGAATGTTTTCATGGGGCATCGTAGGTGGTTGCCATGAAATTATCCTTTTAGAAAAATGAAGAAAGCCTTTAATGGAAGTTGTGATGAACGACAATGTCCATATTCAAAAAGTGGAAAACAAATTTTTGAAGAGGTTAAAGATATCAAAACAACTTTTGGGAAACCATTTGCCAAAGACATTTCAAGTAGAGGTTGGAAGAAGATGTTAATTTTCTTTGAGTTACCCTATTAGAAATCGTTACACGTAAGACACTTTGTTGATGTTATACATGTTGAGAAAAATGTATGTGAAAGTGTTGTCGGTACATTATTGAACATTGAAGGGGAAAAAAAGGATGGTATCAATGCAAGGCTTGACTCGGTAAAGATGGGAATCAGATCTGATTTGGCACTAGTGAAGAAGGGAAAACGCACATTTTTACCACCAACAGCATACACCATTTCCAGACATGAGAAACGTGCATTTTGTGAGGCTCTTTATTCAGTTAAGGTTCCTGAGGGGTATTCATCTAACATCAAAAGTCTTGTTTCATTGAAGGACCTCAAGTTAAAAGGGTTGAAGTCTCATGATTGTCACATCTTAATATGGAGAATTTGATTCCTTGCGCTATACGGTCTATTTTACCAAAAAAAGTCCACGTTGCAATAACCAAGCTGTGTTTTTTCTTCAAGGCAATGTGTAGCAAAGTTATTGATCCTGCAAAATTACCAGCATTGTAAAACCACATCTCTGAGACTTTATGTGACCTTGAAATGTATTTTTTACCTTCGTTCTTTGATATCATGGTTCATTTGACCATTCACTTGGTTGAAGAGACAAAATTGTGTGGTCCCGCATATATGCGATGGATGTATCCCGTTGAACGATATATAAAGATTTTAAAAGGGTATGTAAAAAATAGAAGTCGACCAGAGGGGTGCATTGCTGAGCGATATTTAGTTGAAGAAGCAGTTGAATTTTGTAATGAGTACATGTCAAATGTAGAATCAATTGGTCTTCCAAAATACCGTCACACAGGAAAGATGGATGGAAAAGGTAGCATTGGTTGTCAACAAATTGAGGTTCCAAGAGTACAATGGGACCAAGCACACTTATATGTCTTCCATAACACCCCTAAAATTAAACCTTCTATAATAATGCACAAAGAAATATTGAAGGGTGCAAATCCAAATAGAGGTGAGAATTGGATTACAAAAGAACAGAACCAGAGATTCATTCCATGGCTACAAGAGTATGTTTACGAGCACGTGTTTGAGAATAACAATTCTGCTACAGAGAAGATTCAGTGGTTATCAAAAGGTCCTTATGTTGATGCATTTTCATATACTTCTTACTTGGTGAATGGGTTTATCTTTTATACAAAAGAGCATGACGAACAGAGTACTATGCAAAATAGTGGAGTGACACTTGTTGCTGAATCACTTTATATATCGACTGCAAAGGATAGAAACCCCATATATGCCAACATGTCATACTTTGGGGTAATTAAACATATATGGGAATTGGATTACACAAAGTTTTGAGTAGCAGTGTTTGGATGTAGGTGGATTGACAACAATAGTGGGGTTCACATTGACGATTTAGGATTTATAAGAGTCAATTTTAAAAGGGTGGGATGTCAAAATGACTCATTTATCCTTGCAGCACAGGCACAACAAGTCTTCTATATCCCTGATCCTATTGACAAGTCATGGAGTATTGTGTTGTTGTCTAATAAGCTTAATTCTTTAACCAATGGTGAACTAATGGATGAAGAAGTTAATGTGGAGGACGAAACTTTAGGAGGTGTACAACAAATGTCAATGAGGGATATAATAATAGATGATGGAGACCTTTATGCAAGACATGATCATGAAGAGGGTATTTGGTTAAATCCATCATTTCATTCCATTAAAGGGCACAGGAAACTTATTAAGCTCCCTAAGAAAAGAAAAAGGTTAATACACATTTCGATTTAAACATAATTTTATGTGTCTTTATTATTTTACATGTTCACTTCTGCTCTCCAATTTATACTAACATAAATCTATTATGCAGAGATGACATCTTCTAATAACATTGAAGGAGGTTCTCCTTCTAAGACCCAACAATTGAAGAGGAAGAACACTCGAGGAATAACAAAATTGAAGGCAATTAGCAAGGCAAGGAGTTAGGACAAAAGTTACAGGTATGGGTTGAATTCACCAATGCTTTTATGTGTTTTTTAATCGCATATTAGTAATTTCAATAAGTGTCATCACTTTATTTAAATTTTGCAGGTTGGATGGAATGGTAAAGGGCAACCCATTGACCCTAATCGATCTAAATTCTCGCATTTTATTGGATTTGTAACTAGAAGTACAATGCCAATTAGTATATGTGATTGGACAAATGTGCCTACTAATTTGAAGGACCATATCTGGGAGCAAGTAGAGGTAAACTACAATTCTTTCTCTAAGTGTAGTATTATTAATAAATCATGTTGGATAAAACTGATTTACTTATTTGGCTTTCATTGTAGGAAACCTTTGAAGTGCAAGAAATGCACAAAGTCTTTGTACTTGTATTAGCTGGATGGGAACTTCGTGCATTTCGTACACAGATGAGGAAGCATGTCTTTGATAAAGAGGTAATTGTCTCCCCCACCCTCCTGAGAAGTATCAGAGATTCATTACTGTCACTGATCACTAGAACAAGTTTGTAAAGCAAAGCTACACAGAAGAGTTTAAGGTAATATAAATACACTTTTATTATATATTTCTATTATCTGTGTTTGACTTGGTAATCTCTGCTGATATGTTTTTGTTTTCATTTTGAATAACAATATTTAGAAAGAAAGTGAGGCCAATGCTGCTAGGGTAAAAGGAATGTCGTATAGATATAGATGGTCATCTAAGGGATATGCTCAGTTGGAGCAGGAATTGGTACTATCTCTACTATTTTGATATATGCATTTATTAGGTTATAGTCTTATGTAATCAAATGTTGAAGAGTTATAATTAATTAATATTCATTTTTTTGTAGATTGCTACCTTTGGGTCTTATGTGACCTCTGTACCTCGACATGTCTTATGGAAGGCTGCTAGGGTTAATAAGCAAGGTGGTTTTGATGATGAAGGAGTTCAAAAAATGGTTGCTAAATTTGTAAATATAAATAACAACATAATTTTGAAAATACCTTTTATATACTCATCATAATTTTGTTTCTTTCGTTATAGGAAACCCTTTCACAGGTGGGTATGGAGGCTGAGTCTGAATTAATGGCCAGAAATGACATATTGGGTAAAGCTCTTGGTGTAAGAACATCCTGGTTGTGTAAGAGCTGCAGGTTTTGGAGTTACCTAAAAGGCTGCATTCGGCTCAACAACTTCACATCCACACCCATCATCTACGGAGTGGCAGAACATGAAGCATTGGGTAGCGCATCTGACAAGTGTTGTGGCACAGTTGACTAGGGGTCAAGGACTGCCCCCTTTCATGTCTGGTCAAATGCCTTTCAACCTTGCTGCCACTCCACCACCATTTATGCCTAGTTCCATGCCACCACAAATGGGTATTCCCCCTCAAATGCAACAAGTGATGGAGGGAGGTCACCATCTGCAGCCAGAACTGCCATGTAACAGCCAAATAGGCAGTTGTACACCACTTACATCTATAGAAATTCTAGAGGTACAATTCAACAACAGCAATTTAGTTACTTTTAAATTTATTGTTAATAACGTACGATTAATTTGTTATTTCTAACCTTTAATAATGTATGTATTATAGGGTGATCACGACTGCATGCTATATTTGAGCACCCCATATCGCGTGGTTGCCAGAGGGAGAGTTTCGAGAACAGTGGTTGGGGACTCCTTACACAATACTGCTCTTCCTCCTCAGCATTGTAAGGTCTCAATAGAGATAGTGCAAAGACAGGAAGAAGAGACTACATTGCCTGTTCCTAATGAAGAAGCAAACCTCAATTGCCTGAGGATGCAATTGGAACTTATGTTGCCTGGCCATTGTTCCTAATCACTTTACGACCCAAGTTACGTAACCATAATTTTCTTTGTAGCATTCTGATGTATGCATTTAATTTTTCATTTCATTACACAAACTTTTTGATGTTATTTCAGGTTGCCCCATCATCTAGTAGAGGGTTAGGGAAAGGGACAGGTCACACAAAGGAATCCATTGCTGGTCCAAGCAATAAAGGTGTTATTTCTAATTCGTTTGACCTTCCTGAGTTAGCACATGCTCAAGGTGCTACGTGCTTCGATATGATGAAGCTCTATATAAGAAGTGATCAAGCCATTGACAATGTAAGTATTCATATGACAAGTCAGCTTTGGGGAAAAGAATTTACTGACATTGTTGGAAAAGAAAACATACAAGAGGTCATATGTCGCCATTGGTTGAGCGGCTCCAACATCAACCTTTACATTATGTAATTTTTTAATTTATACCAATTGTATAAATATCTTTCTCCTATACAAAACTTGATGTTAACTACCTTATTTAATGGAATTTCATTCATCTTTTCAACTACAAGATATTTGTGTGAAGCTTACTTGGAAGGGACCAATACGGCAAGTAAGTTTTCATTTATATCTCCCTATGAAATGGATGCAAACCTCAATCAGACCCCACATCAACATATAGCTGACATGCTAAAGCATCAGATGGGTGAAGATCACTTGGTATTCGTACCTTACAATATTGAGTAAGTCAATCTTATGACTATGCATATAAGTTTTATAATTTTCATTATCATATTTAATTATTGTAATCTTAAACATTTGGTAGGTAACATTGGATCCTAGTTGCTATCAACACCTCTGATGAGACAATGTATTATATGGATCCCTGCACAAATAGTTAAAGACTAGACCACATATGCAAAACGTATTTAATAAGTAAGTATACATGATTTTACCTGTTAGCTGGTCTATCATATATGAATGTGTTTTCATTTAATTGTAAATTTTTTCTTTCATTTTATTGTTAGTGCTCTTGTCACATATTGAGTTGAGAAAAAAGTGCAGCCCTCTAGGACAAAGATGCATCAAACAAATTGGGTCACTATACAGGTCTCAATATCATTTGAGAAAAAACTCTTTTAACTTATTTTATAACACTGCATAATTTACACTCAATATTGTCCATTTATTAATCATGCTTTTTATGTTTTTTTCCTCCACGTACAGTGTCCTAAGCAATCAAATAATGATTACTGTGTATATTATATGTGTCTCTTGATTAGAGATGCTTTGCACCATGGACAGACTATAATCCCATTTAATGTAAGAGGAGTGCATATCCAAAATTATGTTATATCACTATGTGTTTATTAGGATAGTGTCTGCCCATTTGAATTATATCTAATATAACTAAGATTTGTATTTTATTTTGTTTTTAGTATTTTCCAGAGTTCCAATTACCAACCTTTCCTAACAACAGAATTCATCAAGTTCAAAGGGAGTGGTGTGCATATATGTACCATAGATATTTGAAGAACACATTAAGCACAATTGATTCTTAGTACTTGTACAGATTCATCATTTATTATGTATTCATGTTCTGATACTTTGGAATGATATATTCGTATGTTGCAAAATTTATTTGATTTCTGATTAATATATGTATATAATTGTATCTGTGATGTGGTTGGTTTATCTTTGTTGTTATCAAAGGTTGTTGTAAACTATTTGTAATATTTTTGCAAAAATTTGGATAATGATATTCTGTGATAAAACCTGGCGAAATAATTTTAAATTTAAGAGAGCGGTTCAATAAGAACCACTCTCAATATTACATTTTAGAAAGGGATTAAAGAAAAACCGCTAAAAAAACCACACTTTAGAGAGCGGGTCATGAGACAACTGCTTTAACAGTTAGACTTTAGAGAGTGGTTCGTAAAAAACCGTTCTCAGATACTTACTTTGGAGCGTGGTTAGTTGGAACTGCTCTCAGAAAGCTTGACATTAGAGAGTGGTTGGCTGAGGAATCGCTCTCTTTTCTTGAACTTATAGAGCGGTTAGGCGGGGAACCGCTCTCCAATCTAATCAATTCTTAGAGCGGTTTGGCACTAACCGCTTTCTAAAGTGCCATTTAGAGAGTAGTTGAGGGGGAACCGCTCTCCAAGGTTTAACATATAAGAGCAGTTATTTGAACCACTCTCTAAGGGTTAACATATGAGAGCGGTTATTTAACCGCTCTAATAAATGCAAGCACATTGGATAGCACAGGATTTTATAGCACCAATAACTGCTCTCTTAAAGCCAGCGAAACTGCTCTTAGATCTCATTTTTGGCGTAATGCATGGAAGGATGACCTGTGCGTTATTACTATTGCTGATGATAGTGATTGTTCCAAAGAGCTTTCAAGCATAGTAAGGTGCGCCTGATCACTTTATGCAGCTTCTCTTCTCCTACTCTTTCTTTCTCTTTTTCTTTTAGGAACATGTTCTTATTTTTTTTTGTTAGGGATCCATGGATCCAGATTTGATATTGTGATGTAATTTTGGATCTGGACCTTGAGGTTTTAATTGAATTGAGTATATGATTTTGTTCTTAATGCATTTGTGAACTAATCCTTCATTCAATTGAATTTTGAGGATTCTTTATTAATAGAAATTAAGTTTATTTCTCATATATGAATCATAGGAATAAGTATTATTATCTATTAATCCTATAATTTTCAAAACTTAATACAATATTTGGTTGAATTTCACCAAAGAAATTAGGGAGGTTGAATTACATATTAGGATTAATGAAGCAAGGAATTTTCCTTTGGTTAAAGAAGTGAAATTGATTATCAATTAATTAGAATTCTTAAGAGTCCAGAACATGATTACATTGCAATTGAAAATATGGTGAAATGATTCCTAACTATTTTTCACATAGCATTTTAATACAAAATTTGTATTTCTATTTTGCTGTATTTTTTAGTTTTCTACACTTTATTGTTTTTGTTTGTTAAATGATTCAAAACACTCTAAATTCGTTTGGCTCAATTAGTTATTGATTTGTGAAGTGGTAATTGATAGAGCTAATCCCTGAGGATGATACTTGAGACTCATATTGATTTTCAAATTTTATTACTTGCTACAACTACCTAGTACACTTGCTAGTTACTTCTCTAATTTTTGTGATAATGAGAAAGTATAGAAATTGTATAATTATAATATATACATTGTAACATATTGGTCGATATTGTTATGGTATATATGTTGTAAGACATCAATGAGTGTAATTAGGTCACATGTATTGTGACATATTGATTAATATGGTATAATACATGTATCATAACATACAGATTAGTGTGAAATGTAACACCTTAATTTAATTTCCAAATAATAAATTTCACAAAAATAAGGATATTAAAATTTTTCAGTTAAATAAAATTCTCATCACATGGTTTCACAAAATGTTTCAAAATGGAGGAAAGGGTTACAAGTTTACATCAAATAACTACTCTATGACTGGTGACTTGCCAAGCTTTTACCATAGAGTCTTACAGATAGATAGATAGATAGATTCAAGTAGTAAGGCGATCAGAGGACTTCATTCCCTGCATTTAGATTGGCACAGTAGAATAGAATAAAAGCAACATTTATCTTTAGTAGAACACCACTGGTGTTTGGCCCAAGATGGGTCTCTTTGGGAATGGACCTCAACGACCATAGAATGTGTAGTCCTTGTCAGGTTTGGCTAAGGTTTGCAGTGGGTCATGACCCAGCCACAGAGACGCATCACTATTGCCATTTAGGTCGACTGTTCCCCTTTTTGCCACCCCTAGTAGATCTACTCGGGACCGAACCTATAACACATCCAAGCTGTGCTGCGGTAATGCCTTCAAGTCGTTCAAAGAAATAGTATGATGCATGAAATAGTATATTTTTAGTTTTCTTTTATAGTTTTCTCATTTCGTGTAGCTACTTTGAGGCTAAGGCATAGTAGAATAGAAGCCATCACAGGGCTTAGTAGCATGGATAGATTCCATGAGTTTCACATAGTGGCATGGATAGATTCCGTGAGTTTCATGTAGCAACATGGATAAATTCCATGAGTTTCATAGTAGCAGCATAGATAGATTCCATGAGTTTCATAGTAACATGGATAGATTCCATGAGTTTCATAGTAGTGGGCATGGATAGATTCCATGAGTTTCATTTAGTAGCATAGATGGATAGATTCCATGAGTTTCATTTAGTAGCATAGATGGATAGATTCCATGAGTTTTCATAGCAATTTCAATGAGTTCATAGTAGTTCAAAGTAATATATTTTAAGGAAATCATAGCTTAGAATAGATCTTTCATCATAGATTCATAGTTTCATAAATTCATACTCATGGACATTTTAGTGCAACATTTAGACGTTTACATCATGGCTTAGTCAAATCATATAGTTCATCATTCCTCTGAGCAATCCATCCCCTCATTAGTCATATCCTCCTTTTCGCTTCATTCTATTCCCTTCAAATTTACAAGTCTAATCATTGTAATTTAGTCCAACCTCATCATTCAATCCATACAATTCTGCCATCCAAATTCATCCTAATTATTCTATCTATTTTCATCAACCTCTAGCACCTTCTAAACCATCAAATAATCAAATTAAATTCTAACTCACTTGATTCTTTCCTCTCGGTTTTTCTTTCTCTACTAGGGAATTTTAATCAAACTTAAACTCCTTCTAAACCATCAATTAGTCAAATTGATTCACAAGCACCCAAGGTTATTACTTCTCAATTTCTCGCTCTCCATTAGAGATTTCAATCAATCTTAGGGTCCTTTTAAACCATCAAATTTATGAATAAATTTTCAAGCACACAAAGTTCTTTTCTCTCAGTTTTTCTCTCCATAAAAGAACAAATCATCAAACTTAATTCCTCTCTAAACCATCAATTAAACAAGTTAATTCACAATAGTCCAAGGGTATTACCTCTCGGTTTTCCCTCTTTTCTTGTATTGTCACTTGCTGATTTTTCATTTCCAATACTCAACCACTCATAAAACAATTAGATCATAGCATTTCTAATAATCCCAATGATATTCATGGTCCATTTCCATCAAACAGCCCTCAAGGGCACTAGATCATCAAGATCACAACATTATATAATCATTTTTGCTGCACCTTAATATAATTCATCAATTCTTTTAGAGTGAAATGCAAATGATGCATGTGATGCTCTCAAATAGTAATTCCATAGCATGATTCATAATGGATAGTAAGCAATCCAAGTTTTCAGCCAAGCATCACTTCAAACATACCTCAAAGTTTTCCAAACACAATTATCAAGGATGAATAGTATATACCTCACATCATTCACATTTTTCTAACAACTCACTCAAATAAATTTCATGAATTTCCACATCAAAATCAAGTAAATTCAAGTCTTATAATAATTTTCATCCAAGGTCACTCATGCAAAATTTACAAGCAACCATCAACCTCTCAAACAAGTAATTTCAGCATGGTTCAATCAAATCAAGTCATAGCAATACACTTTCAATTTCATTTTTGCTTCCTTACACAGGACAAGGCATACAAAATATTTTTTTATTTTTTTACAACACTTTAAATGCCAAAACCAAGACCATCCAAGCAATTTCCCCTTTTTCTTTTTATGCAATTAATTCCAATGAATCATACCAATCTGTTGTTACAATTCTAAACACTAGCAAGTGCACTAGGAATTATAGCGAGTAATGAGTAATTTTTAAGATCAGAATATCGTCTCCATAGGGAATTAGGAAATCAATTATCACATCACAGAACAATCACCATTTGAGCCATACGAATTTGGAAGATTTGTCATTCAAAAGTCAAGAACAAACACAATTAAAAGGTAAAAAAACTTGTAGCAAAAACGGAGTATGAAAGCTGTGATGAAATGAGATAGGAATGAAGAATAGTTAGGAGTTTACTTCACAAGAATGTCAATATTGATTCAATTATACTTCTGAATATTCAAGCAATTGGTTAATTGATAATCAGTTTCACATATAACTAGTCAAAGGTTAATCCCTTAACTCATTGACCCTAACAATCCACTAAACCTCCCTAATCCCTTAGATGAAGTTTAATTTCATGTTGCATTAAGACTTAGAACTGTAGGATTGCAGAATTAAGTGTACTTATCCCTAAGAAACACCTAATTCTGGTTGTTAATTCAGATCAGAGAATCAAATCCAATTCCTATTAGCAAACGTTCCTCTTTGATTAATCAAATGAATTCTCATTCAAAGATTACGTAAAATGCAGAATTAATAACTCAATTAATCCAAAAACTCAAATTTCAGAAGCAGGAATCAAATCAATACATCAATTCGAGGTTCATAAACTCCTAACTATAAAGAATTACACAAACATTGTGACAGAGAAAGAGAAAGAATGAGAAGAAGAGAAGAAACTCAGAAAAGCCATAGCCATGAGCTCCAGTCCAATCCCTCTTCTTGAAGCTTCGAAGTTCAACCCCAATCCTCTCTCTCACTCTCTCTCAACAAGAATCTAACAAAAAAAAATAGAAAATGAACAAAAGACCCCAAGTTCTGAGCTTAAAACATGTATTTATAAAAATTCTGATTCTGCGCGTTATCACTCTTGTTGATAAGAGTGGCCACGCAGAAGCTCATGTGGTTTCTGGAAACTGGAACTATCACTTTTGCTGCTAAGAGTTGCAACGCAGAAGGTCGAGATGTTGTGTGTGATCACTTGTATGAGTAAAAGTGGTCACACACAACTTGCCAAGTTGAGGACTTTCTGGAACATCCACTTTCAATGATAAATGTGGCTACGCAAAATACTCTAAAATTTTTGCCTTTTCTGGAACATTCACTTTCGTTGATTAAAGTGGTTACGCAGAGCCTACTGAGTTTGAGACTTCTCTAGAACACTCACTTTTGTTGGTAAAAGTGATTACGCCCAGACTTTACTTCTTCCTTGAGCTCTGGACTGATCACTTTCATTGACAATAGTGGTCACTCCCAGCCTGCATTCCATTGTTCTTGTGTTTTGGAGTCCAGAACTGCTATACTTCCTCTTCCTTTCCATTGGTATTTCATTTCCATGAACCTTGCTTAAATTATTCCTAATAAAACAAGCATAAATTTCACAAATATTAAGCTAACTACATAATAAAAGAAAACCTTCAATCATTCTATTTTTCTAGTTTTTCTGCTATTTCTTACATGTTTTCCTTATCAAATGGGTTAGAATTACACTAAAATATGAGTCAAGATATGGATTCATCACAATCCTTTCCAAATATTCCAAGGTTTCAAAATATATAAATTTCAACATTTTTTTGTCATAATAATCAAAACTGTCCAGCCTTTTAAAACTCATTTTCTGTCAAGTCCAAAATAAACAAAATAGGGAAAAATCAACATGCAAACACAAGGTTCCATCATCCAAGTGCAAAACTTTTATTTTCAAAAGATGTTCATAATTATAAGGACAAAACCGAGACAACACAAGGCCAATTTAGCATTCAAACTCTTAGAATCATGAAAGAAACTCTTTTTATAAAATCAAGCTTGGTAACAAAATGTCGAAGACATACAAGCTCACAGTTCTAAGGTCTCAAAGGGTAGATTATCATTTATTCAAGAGATTTAGCAAGGCAACCTCAAAACTGAGACATGCACAAGGGATTTCCAACACATTTCAAGCTCAAAATTTTGTATAAAGGAAGAATACTACATGCAAGGGTCAAAAACTCAAACTTTCTAAAATATTTCTTCATGCAATACAAAAACTGAGACTTTAGAAATGAGGGAAGTGATTTACAAGGTGAAAACTCAACATGCAAATGAAGGGAATTGTCATCCAAGCTCATGGTTCCATGGCTACAATGGTAGATCAACATTTAAACAAGAAATCCAGCAAAATAAGTGTAAAACTGAGACATGCACAAGGAGGAAACAACATGCAATTGTAAAAAATGCAAGCTTTCAAGGGGATTACCTCATTCAGACATAAAACCGCAAACTTAGAGGCAATAAAAGTGAAGAAATCAAGTGGAACACAACATGCAAATGGTACGATGAACTTGTTCAAAATTATTGAAGATAAAAATGAAATCTTTCCAAGATTTTACACAATTTCAACCAAGGGAAAATGAATGAAAGGCATAAAGGTGAGAACTCCCCCTTGCCTTTGAGCTTTGGGCGTGAAACTGAAGAAGAAAGGGCTGGAAATGGTGGATCTCCAAAGGAAGCTTGTTGGACCGAAAAACAGCAACAAAGATCTTCAAGTTCCTCCTCCAAAGTGAGTTCCTTCCACATGAAAATTGGAGGGATGGTGTAGGAAGATGGTAGTGAGGTAAAGGTGGTGTGTTTGGATGGTCTGGATGAGGAATTTGTGAGATTTGTGGGTTGGAATTTGGTTTTTGGATGTCGCAAGTATACTTAGGAATTTGGAACCTCTCGGTTTCTTTGAGAGAGTTTGAGAAAGTTAGAGACTTTGAGAGGATAAGAAATGGTGGAGTAAAGTGAGAGAAAAAAGAGAGAAAGGTTTCAGTTTTTGAGTTGCAAAATGAGCAAATGGAATAATTAAATCAATTTATATTGAGGTTTTAAGCTTTGAGTGACTTATTGTCACTAAGCACCTCATGATTGGCTTACTTGGCAAGGCTTCCAAGTTTAAAACTGCACATGGTTCCATTTGGGTAAAACTTGGAGTGAAATTGGTGAAAATTGGTTAAGAAAGGGTGCCACGGTTTTTAGTGTACGAATAGTGAATTTTAGAGAAACTTGCAAACAAAGTTAGTACATTTTAGTGAGCAAAATGCATGGAATAATTTAGGGCTGCATGCACACATTTTTGGTGGGGCAATTCCAAAAATCGGCACAAAACTCCAAGGTTAATATTTTGGGCAGCAAATGCATGTAATTTGATTGGCCATAAAGAATGAGACATGACTAGGTTGACATGTGGACGAGACATTTGATGTGGTCTTAAATTCAAGAAAGACAATTAATTAAGATAATTATGGTGTCGATATTTTGGAAGACAAGAAAAGAAAGTTCCAAAATGATTATGTCTGCAAATCGGGGGACAAAATCTTCTTGCATGTAATTCTAGTGGCTAGTACTAGATTTCAAAAGATTCGAGTAATTATGATGTTTGTAATTTAGGGAACAAGAATAATTTGCATGAAAATCTAGTGGTCGATACTAGATTTGTAATGATTTGGAGTAATCATGGTGTTTGCAATTTAGGGGACAAGAATATTTTATAATAATTACAAAATCTATATAATGATTACAAAATCTTTTTGCAGTGATTATAAAATCTTTTGAAATAAATATAAAATCTTTTGAAGTGAATGAACTTGTTAATTTAATAACAATTATAAGAGAAAGATTGGTTTGATCCACCTAATCCTTTGTCTCGTTTTACCCTATAGATCTATTAATTAACTGAGGTACAATCGCCTGATGATATAATTAATTAGGATTAAGAAAGAAGCACAATAGGATAAAATTTAATCACAAAATGGAAATCAAATTTAGATTCAAACATCAAAATTCCATAAGTTCATGAACAATAGTTTCCATAGCCCTAGCTATGGACTTAGTTACTCATGCAAAAGAAAAGAACTAAAATAATCATAAACAAAGACATAATCAAAAGAAATAGCAAACTAGAGTATGAGATGTGTTCCTAGTCTTCAAGTATGATCGCTTGAAGCTCTAAGTCTCGCTAAGCATGTGCCAAAGATCCTATGCAAGAGAGACGATATGAGAAGTGTATCAGAAAGCCAAAGACTAGATGTCAAAAAATGGTCCTTTACGATGCCTAAGATGTCCTTTTAATAAGGTTTGAAAATCCTAAAGACTCTTGATAATTGGGCTTCTCGCAGATGAGCACAGTCATGCAAGGCCTTAAGCACGACCGTGCATGGGCTCGAAGCATCCATGTGCTTGTTGAAAGCGTCTGAGCATGCTGACTGCTGCGAAGCTCTAATCTTCTATCAATTTGGGCCCAAAACACACCCTAAGTATACTTGCGACATCTTTATACCAAACTGCATAATTAATATATAAATTAGTTTGAGCACCAAATAAAATAAAGGTCAAATATGAATATATGGACTGTAAAATAGGGTCTAATTATAGAATTATCAAATATCCATCAAGAAAACAATAAAATGCATGTCTAACTAGCCTTTCCAACATTTGATGAGCAAAGGGCAATGGGAAATGATCCTTTCTAGTTGCATCCTTTAATTTCCTATAATCAATACACATATGCCGGCCCGTGACAGTTCTAGTAGGTATTAATTCATTCTTCTCATTAGGCACAACTGTCATTTCTCCTTTCTTAGGGACAACTTGAACTGGACTAACCAATTGGCTGTCAAAAATTGGGTAGATAATCCCTGCATCCAGTAAATTCATCACTTCTTTTCTTACCACATCTTTCATGGCTGGATTTAATCTTCTTTGTGGCTAAACTACTAGTTTGTAGTTGTCTTCAAATAGAATTATATGCTTGCAAAAAGCTGGATTGATCCCCTTTAAATCTAAAATATGCCAGCCAATTGCTGACTTGTGTGCTCTTAGAATTCTTAACAATTTCTCTTCTTCCTCTCCCTTGACATCATTGATGGCTCATATTTTGTTCTCACATTTATAATCTTAGTGCATCCTTTACATGTCTTTTCATTCCCTTATTTCTTCCATTTAGTGTGTTTTTTCATTTTGCACTTTAATTAGGAATTTCTTGTAAATACTCATGTTTTGCTTTTTTTACCTTTGTTCACTAATTTGGCCATAACTTTTTCTATAGATATCCTTTTTTGATGATTCTTTTTGCATTGGATTCCTTACTTCTGGGGCTTCAATTTGGATATTTGGATAGTGCTATTTGGAGTTCCAAGCTATTTTCTATGATTTTTAGAAGTTTAGACTTTCAGTTTAACTTTTTTTATTGATTTTGTTTTGTTTGTATTTTTCCGGTTTTGTTGAATTTATTTTTGGCCCAGCCTTGGTCCATTTATCCTATTCTTTTAGGACTAGTATTTATAGAGGCCAGGGGCTGATTTGGAAGCACCTTTAATTCATTTTTTCAGTTTTGTAGAACTTTCCCGCTTCCAATAAACTCTCATTTTTTTAACCCATTCGTCTTCTTCTCTTGCACCTTTTCACTTCAAATTTGTGTTCCTCTGCACTTACATTTGAAAGGCGTTTAAGTTTCTACAAATTTAAGATGTTTTCTTCTACGTTTCTCACTCAGTTGCATTGCCAAAGTCTGGATCGCATGTGTACAATACGTTTGTGATTGCTTCGAGTTTGTTTTCTAACCTTACATATTTACGATTGTATAGAAAGGATGATTGGATTGAATTGTGCCTCTTGTTCTTGATCGTATAACAAGCAATTGATTAATTGATTGTTGTGCAGAAGAGATTTAAATGAATTCAATTTAATGACTTACGTTTGTGTTTTGTGTGTTATGGATCTTTGATTGTGTTTGATCATTCTCGGTTTTGGTTTACTTGCAATTTAATTCTCTATAATTCAATCACAAAACTCCCCCAAGCATGAAACTCTTTTCTGCATAATTGATATTGAAACAATGTGCATTTTCATCCTTGTGAGAGATGACCTATGTTGCTCCCTAAACTGCATATTTTTATGAGGAATCTAGTTACTTTTGGTACCACTACGACATGGATATCAAAATTGGCGCCGTTGCCGGGGATGCATTTTGTATTATTTTGATTCAATGGTGCATTGTGTTTTCTGCATTCTGTGTTTGAAAAATTTTGTGTTCAATAAAAAGAAGAAAAAGAAATATGCTGTGTAGATTCAATTGTTTTATAGTCTGTGTGTTGTATTATATTATGTATTGTACATTGTGTTGATCTGTGTTCTGTGAATTGTGTTGATTGCATTTGATTTGGTTGTTTTGTTTTATCATCTATGTTTTGTAGTCTGTGTGTTGTATTGTATTCTGTGTTCTGTTGAGTTAATAGTTGCATGTGTTTGTGTATTGCATAATGTATATGTGTTGTGGTTTAATTTATGTTTGAGTGTGTGATTAAGTCTAATAAATTTATGATATCATATTGTGTATGTTGTATTGCATTGCATGCTGAAAACAAAAATTTGAAAACAGAGTAGTAGTGGAAATCATTTTTCCCTTACTGATTGCACTATTTATGCACTATTCATTCGGTATTGAAAAATTCTAAAAAAATAGTTAGAGGTCGAACTTTGACTTGAATTTTTGTGTCTAGATTACATTTAGTGTCTATTAGTGTGTAGAGTTGGTAGATCTGAAAAAGCATTTTAGAAATAAAGATACACTTTGGTAGTGAAGAAAAATTTTATGAAACTTAAAAGTGTTATAACTTTTGCTAGGAATGTCAGAATTTAACCCACCACACATAACTTTGGGGTAGAAAAATATTTCCTATCCATTATAACCCACTTTACTGGTTGAGGCCGCCCTAATTTTCAAAAATTGCATGTTTTCTAAAAGTTTTTATTTTTTTAGCATTTATTGACCTATTTTTCTTGATTTTGGGCTTCTAGTTTCCATACCAAATCAATTCAAAAAATTATGAAAATTTTTGTGGTGTTATATTATAGCATATAGAGACTTATCAATGTCTTACTTCAATCATATCTTGCATTTTGATGGTACTTGCTTTGTTAACTAATTCTGTCCACTCAAGAATTGTGTGTTGTTTATTGTGATTCTAACCTTGCATGACCAGATCTAATCCAGGCATATTGCATTCATTTGACCCTGATATTGAGAGGATGAGATTGAGGCTTTTGAAATTGAAGAACGAGCACAACACTACTCATAGTCAGTTTACTTCAGAGTCAAGCAACATGGCAAACAACTAAGAGAGGACCTTGAAGGAGCTTGTTGCCCCTGATGTTAGCCACCAACCATTGTGCATTCAGATACCACAATTACAAGACGGAGTAGCAAGTTATAAACTGAAGTATGGTCTTATTCATTTACTTCCTAAATTTCATGGTCTTGCAGGAGAGGATCCACATAAGCACTTAATGGAGTTTCATATAGTTTATTCTACCATGCAGCCAGTGGATGTGCCTGAGGATTTTGTGAAGATGAAGGCATTCCCATTCTCATTATGTGATATGGCCAAGGATTGGCTGTACTTGTAGCCAACACCAATTTCTACATGGAGCAACATGAAGAGGAGATTCTTGGAGAAATTTTTCCCTGCATCCAGAACAGCAGCAATAATGAAAGAAATTAATGGCATTAGACAGCTGCTAGGAGAGAGTTTATATGAGTACTGGGAGAGGTTTAACAAATTGTGTTCGACTTGCCCAAATCATCAGATAAATGAGCAGATATTGATTTAATACTTTTATGAAGGTTGATGCCTATGAAGCACAGCGTGATTGATGCACCCAGTAGAGGTACCTTGATGGATAAAACTCCAGCAGCTGTAAGATATTTAATCTCCAACATGGCATAAAACTCTCAGCAATTTAGTTCTAGAAACTTGACCACCAAAGTTGTACATCAAGCAACCACAAGCAGTGTTGCTATAGTTAATAACCAAAGGCTGGAAAACAAGCTTACAGAATTAACTTCCTTAGTGAGGCAATTGGCCATGGGCCAGGCAGTTCCACAGATCCAGCAAACATGTGGTATTTGTGCAGGTGACCATTATACAGATTCTTATCTTCAGCTGCAGGAGACAGCTCAATCTTTTCATATTGTGGCAGGCATACACCCTCCTTATCAGGGCCACCAGCAGTAGCCTCAACAACAATATAATCCTTGCTCCCCTACATATAATCCAGGGTGGAGAAATCATCCCAATTTGAGGTATGGTCCACCAGCACCACAACCACAGCAGCAGAAGTATGCTTATCCATAGCACCCTGCACATCCTTCATACCACCAACCAATACACCAACTTGTGCAGCAGCAACAATAGTAGCCAAAGTACTTACCCCCTCCCTTAAGATAGCAGCAGCCTACACGGCAAAATCAAGCTCAGCAACAGCCCCCTCCACAACCTAGCAGTGGACCTTCCTTAGAGGAGTTGATGAGTCAGATGGCCACTCAAAGTTTGCAGTTTCAGCAGAATATTTCAGCCACCATTCAGGATTTACAAACCCAAATTTGGCAGCTGGCAACCTTAGTTAATAATTTACAGCAGCATGGGTCTAGAGCACTTCCTTCTCAGCTTATAGTTAATCCAAAAGGTAATGTGAGTGCTATTACTTTGACAAGTGGCAAAGAACTGACCAATTGTCCACTGTAGGCCAGTGAAGGTAGTGGAAGTGAAAGGGAATCTGAGATAATTCTGTGCAGTAGCAGCAGATTCCCCTTCCTTGCCCATCTAGAGTTCCTTCATCCAAGAAAGTAGAAATAGACCAAGAGTTGCTGGATGCCTTCAAGAAGGTGGAGATTAATTTTCCTTTGCTGGATGCCATTAAACAAATTCCTCGTTGTGGAAAATTCTTGAAGGAGTTATGTACTTATAAGAGGAACTTGAAGAAGAGGAAAGTCTAGACAGTTTCATCCTTGTCCTAGTCTAGCCTTCCACAGAAATGTGGTGATCCAGGAACTTTCTCCATTCCCCGCACAATTGGAGAGTCCTCTTTTGCTAGTGCTTTGCTGATTTTGGGAGCTTTTATCAATGTTATGCCATCTGCTGTATATGAAATGTTACATTTGGGGGACTTGAAACCAACCAACGTCATTATTTAGTTGGCAAACCGAAGAACAACTCAGCCCTTGGGAGTTCTTGAAGACGTGTTGGTAAAAGTTAATCAATTGATTTTTTTGGCTGATTTTTACATTCTTGATATGCAGGATGAGAACTCAACTTTGATTCTGTGTAGACCATTCTTGATGACTGCGAAGACCGAGATTAATGTCCATACATGCACACTGTCCATGGATTTTGGAGATGACATAGTTCACTTCAATATATGTGATGCCACGAGACATCCAGCTGAGAGCCATTCTATGCTTTCTGAGTGTTCTGATTTTTTTGTTTTTCTAGTTGATGTATTGGATAGAAATACTATTTTTGATTCTGATGTTGATGTTGATTTTGATTCTGATATTGTTATTGATGTTGTTGATGTAGATGTAGATGTAGATTTAGATTTGTCTCAGTTTTCAGATTTAGATTTAGACTTAGATTTAGATGTTTTACCAGGCTGCACCTGTGATAGTGGCATTTGTTCCATTTGTGCTGAGATTAATACTACTATATCTTCTGTTGTTTTACCTTCCATTGTAGGTGCAGATCCAGATTCTGTGATACCCATGGTTATTGCAGCCCCACAACCTCCATTATCAAGTATTTAGCAGCCACCTTCATTGGAGTTGAGCCCTCTACCGAAGCACCTTAAATATGCTTATCTGGATGCAAAGCAGAGGTTCCTAGTGATTATATCTAGCAGCCTTCTGGAGGACCAGGAAGAGAAGTTGCTGCAAGTCCTAAAGGTGCACAAGAAAGCCATCGGTTGGACATTGAATGACATTCCTAGAATTAGTCCAGCTCTATGTATGCCCAAGATTCACTTGGAGGATGAGTCTAGGCCAGTGAGACAGCTCCAAAGAAGACTCAATCCTACCATTCTGGATGTAGTGAAGAAGGAGGTGACCAAGCTACTGATGGCTGGAATCATCTACCCCATTTCTGACAGTACATGGGTTTCACTTCTCCAAGTAGTGCTTGAGAAGTCTGGGATTACTATTGTGCAGAACCAAGATAATGAGATGGTTCCTACCCGACCCAACCAGGCTATAGGTGACTATAGGCTAACAAATGAAGAGTGTGTATTGACTATAGGCGACTCAACTAGCCTACTAGAAAGGACCACTTCACTCTCCCATTCATTGATCAGGTCATTGAGAGGTTGGCAGGTAAATCCCGTAATTATTGTTTTCTGGATGGTTTTTCTAGTTACATGCAGATTCATATTGCTCCGGAGGATCAACATAAGACCACTTTCACTTGTCCTTTTAGCAGTTTTTCCTATAAAAAAATTCCATTCAGCCTATGCAATGTACCTACTATTTTTCAGAGGTGTATGTTGAGTGTCTTTTCTGATTTAATTGATAATTGCATTGAGGTGTTTATGGATGATTTTACTATTTATGGTTCTTTATTTGATTCATGTCTACATAGCTTAACTAGGGTGTTAGAAAGATGTATTGAAACTAACCTTGTGCTTAATTATGAGAAATGCCACTTTATGGTAAAGGAAGGTGTAGTTTTAGGACATCTTATTTCTTGATAAGGCAAAAATTGATGTTATTTCCTCTCTATCTTACCCCGCATCTATGCAGGAGGTGCATTCTTTCGTTAGACATGCAAGTCGCTATAGGCGATTTATCAGAGACTTCAGTACCATTGCTCTGCCACTCTCTAGTCTTATGCAGAAGGACGTATCATTCTTATTCATTGATTCGTTTAAGGAGGCATTTGAGGAGTTAAGGAGGAGACTTACCACAGCACCTATCATGCAGCCACCAAATTGGGAGCTCCCTTTTGAGTTGATGTGTGACGCCTCTGACTTTGCACTAGGAGCTATATTACCTCAGAGAGTTGGTAAATTTTTGCACGTGATTGCTTATGCCTCTAGAACTCTTGATGCAGCTCAGATAAATTATACCACCACTGAGAAGGAGTTGTTGGCTATTGTATTTGCATTAGATAAATTCTGTTCTTATCTAATGAGCTCCAAAATAACTGTCTTTACAGATCATGTTGCACTGAAATTCCTATTGAAGAAGCCAGATGTGAAACCTAGATTGATTAGATGGATGCTTCTTCTGCAGGAGTTTGATATTGAGATAAAAGACAGGAGTGGTGTGTTGAATCAGGTTACTGATCACTTGAGTCGTATTGAAGGGACTGTTGACCCTTTACCTATCCTTGATAGCTTTCCTGATGATTATTTATTTGCTCTGAACTCTATAGATTCTGTACCCTTGTTTGATGATATTATGAATTATTTGGTTATTTTTCTTGTACCTCCTGATGCATCTAGATCTTAGATTGATAAATTGAAAAGTAATGCTAAATATTATGTCTAGGATGATCCTTATCTGTGAAAGTTTTGTAATGACCAGGTTATCCGTCGATGTGTTCTTGACCATGAATTTAGGACATTTTGCATTTTTTGTCATGGCACATCTGTAGAAGGCCATTTTGGATGGCAAAGGACAGCCCGGAGAGTATTATACAACGGATTCTATTGGCCTACCATATTTAGAGATGCAGCCAGATTTTCTGAGAGCCATGAGATATGTCAGAAGGCGGGAGGGACTATTACCAAGAGACATAAGATACCTTAGAAGCCCATTATTTTCTGTGAGATCTTTGATGTTTGGGGCATCAATTTTATGGATCCTTTTTCTATTTCTACTGGATATTCTTACATATTGCTTGCTGTTGATTATGTGTCCAGATGGATGGAGGCAAAGGCCACAAGAACTAATGATTCTAAAGTTATTTTGGAATTTCTTCATACTCATATATTTTGTAGGTTCAGTGTGCCTAAGGCTGTCATCAGTGACCAGGGAAGTCACTTCTATAACAGGACCATTGCAACATTTTTCTAGAAGTATGGGGTTACACACAAAGTTGCTACACCATATCATCCCCAAACTAATGGGCAAGCTGAGGTATTTAACAGGGAAGTCAAGCACCTGTTGCAAAAGTTAGTACACTCGAACAGGAAAGACTAGAGTAAGTTCCTGGATGATTCTCTCTGGGCTCAGAGGACAACTTATCAGACACCATTAGGCATGTCTCCATTTCGAGTGGTGTTTGGTAAAGCATGCCACCTTCCAGTGGAAATTGAGCATCGATCATATTGGGCTGTGATGAGTTGTAACTTGACACTTGAGCAGGCTGGGATTGAAAGGAAGCTCCAACTTTAGGAGCTTGATGAAATACGCCTGCATGCCTATGAGAATTCTAGATTGTATAAAGAGAAAGTTAGGAGATTTCATGATACATATATTCTGAGGAAATAGTTCTCTGTAGGCCAGAAAGTGTTATTGTTTAACTCTCGATTGAAATTGATTGCAGGTAAGCTTCGATCTAGATGGGATGGACCTTTTGTGATTACTCATGTTTTTTTCCCATGGTGCAGTTGAGATTCAAGATGAAGCTACAGGTAGGACTTTTAAAGTCAATAGTCATCAGTTGAAACTAGTCCAGGAGAGCAGACTAGTGGAGCCGGCTCAAAACATAGTTGATCTATCCTTAGTAGAGCCTACTTTGATGGAGGATGTGTCTACATAGGCACTCGGAGTTTGGAGCATTGTTTTCTTTGACCTTTGTTTCTTTTCCTTATACTTTCCTTTACTTTTTCATGTATATTTTGCACTTTTTTCTTGGACTGTTTGCATGTTTTGCATTTTCTATTTCTTTTTCCCACATTGCGGACAATGTTTGGTATAAGTGTGGGGGGGGGGGGGAGGGAGCATTCCTTATCATATTTTTCATTGGATCCCTTTGCTTTTAGATTTCATTTATGTGAGCAACTTTTCATTTGCCATTCTTAGTTGGAAGTTTCATAACTTGATAGATGTGTTTCTTGCATTTTGAGTTTAGCTAGTTTTTCATGATGATTAGGTTATGGATCATTGATTGGTAGAATGTATGCCTTAGTGAGATTTGAGTTTATCTTCTTTCTTGTATGATTCACTCATGTTTGTAAGTATTCTAGAATTTGATTTGACTCTTTTTTATGTTATTTGTTCACATGCACTTTTGATATGATTTAGGCCTTCTTTTGATTTTAGCCACTTGGCCAAATTGACTTTCCTTGCATGTATTCCATTTGTTTTCCCCTTTGAGCCTTATTGACCTTTTTCTTGATGATTTTGCAGCTCATTCCAAGCCATGTAACTTGAAAAACCATGATGTGCCCAACCTTTGGGAATAGATGAGCTTTGTTATTGTATTGGGAATTGGTTAAAAACAAGTGTGGGGGTGTTTGTATACATTGCTTTATTCATAAAATTTTGAGAAGATTTTGATGCTTTGTAAGTTGATAGGAAAGTGGATTATATAGAAGCAGTGCAGTAACTACGAAAATTTAAAAAAAAAAGTCCTTTTGATTTGTTTGTTGCTATTTAAATAGTTGTGATTTGTGTTGCTGTTTTTCTTTTACTTGTTTTTAATCCATTCCCCATTGCTCTTCTTTTCTCTTTGGTTTTTAGCTTTGTACACTTTCTTTTATCTTACCTTTACCTTAGCCACATCACAAGCTTAATAAAAGTCCTATTGATCTTTGGTGCATGTGTTTTAAATGGTAGAAATTAGAGACTTTTCAAGCCTATGGTAATGCTTACTTTCATGATGTGCTTTAAGTGAAATTTCTTACCTAGACACTTGAGAGAATGAGTGATACACATCCTTGTGAGAATTTTAACACTTGTGATCCATAAATTGATTAGATTGAAACTCTTCTTCACTTTTAATGTTCAGTGCACATTCTTGATTATTTTGATTCTTCCATACTTTGATTGCTGGACTGATTTTTTCTTGCTCACATTACTTACACTTTAGGATCCATTGAAAAATTTTGCTTTGTGTTCATTCCTTTCCTTTCCTTTTCTTTTGCTTGGGATTGCAAAAGCTTAAGTGTGGGGGTATTTGATGGCTCATATTTTGTTCCCACATTTATAGTCTTAATGCCTTATTTACATGTTTTTTCATTCCCTCATTTCTTTCATTTAGTGTGTTTTTGTATTTTGCACTTTAATTAGGAATTTCTTGTAAATACTCATGTTTTGTTTTTCTAACTTTTGTTCACTAATTTGGCCATAACTTTTTCTGTAGATATCCTTTTGGCTGATTCTTTTTGCATTTGATTCCTTACTTCCAAGGCTTCAATTTGGACATTTGGATCTTGCTGTTTGGAGTTTGGAGCTATTTTCTATGATTTTTAGAAGTTTAGACTTTTAGTTTAACTTTTTGTATTGATTTTGTTTTGTCTTTCTTTTTTCAGTTTTGTTAAATTCATTTTTGGCCCAACCTTGGCCCATTTATCTTATTCTTTTAGGACTAGTATTTATATAGGACAGGGGCTGATTTGGAAGCACTTTTAATTCATCTTTTCATTTTTTCATTTTTTCATTTTTTCATTTTTGTAGAACTTTCCCGCTTCCAATAAACTCTCATTTTTTTTACCTATTCGTCTTCTTCTCTTGCACCTTTTGACTTCAAATTTGTGTTCCTCTGCATTTACATCTGAAAGGCCTTTAAGTTTCTACAAATTCAAGACGTTTTCTACTACGTTTCTCACTCAATTGCGTTGCCAAAGTCTGGATTGCATCTGTTTAATACATTTGTGATTGCTCCGAGTTTGTTTTTCGACCTTACATATTTACGATTGCATAGAAAGGATGATTCGATTAAATTGTGCCTCTTTTTCTTGGTGTTAAAATGAATGAAAAAGGAAGCAAAAACGCTAGTTTAGTGGTGGCTGGACAAAATTTTTGAAACAACGATATCTCGAATTATAGAACTCTAATTGAGGTGATTCTAGAACGAGCTAAAAGTTCTTGTTCTGAACTTCAATTTAGGGTAAAAAATACTCCATTTGGGCGAGTAGAATGAGAGTTATGACTACAAGAAATTATGGGCAAAACTAAATTTTTTGGATTTTTGGTTGAACGAATGGTGGAAGGAAAGAATCACTCTTTCCAAGGAAGGCAACACACAAAGGGAAGTGAAAGTCCTTTGATACAGCCAAGGTGTTGTTAAATCACTCAAGAACTTAGGAGAATCACTCTAAGATCAAAAAGATAAACTCTAATGTTTCTGAATCAAACTTAACTTGTTTTATTGATAAAAATGATTTAGCTTATATAGAAGCTTTCCATCAGAATTACAAAGGTTTTCAATAAAGGAAAATAAATTCCACTTAAGCTAGTAATGATCCACTAACTTAGGGAGTAAAAACTACTTAATAACTGATTGTAACTGAAATTGTGGCAACCAAAAATCACCTAAAAGCCACTAGATATGCACCTTCTTGGTCCCCCAAGGGCTGATGCCTAAGTTGCCAATTGGTCCCTTATTACAACTTGAAATCACACTAAACTAACGCCCATTAGTTGATTAACCCCAAAACATAATTTGGTCAACCAACTTTACAAAGGATTGGGCCATTATTTAAAACAAACTAAACACTTAAAAACTAAAGCAAAGTGGCGTATTAGTCCTCCTCCATTTAGGCCATGATGCAATTCATAACCTTGGTCTTTTCTCCTTGAAACTTGTGCTTGTATTCAGTTAATATGGACAACACTTGTTGAAGAGCTTCCTTTGTTTTCCTTGCTCTAGCCCTTGTCATAGGTCCTCAAAGTCCTTCAAGTGGATCCTTGCCCTTGCTCATGGTCATGTCCTCATCACTTTTGAACATCAATTAAAGCTCTCCCTGTAGCTAGGAATATTCTACCCAAGATTAAAGGAATGTCGACATCCACTTCCATGTCCAATATTACAAAATTTGTAGGGAAAATAAATTTATGAATCTTAACTAGCAAATCCTCTACAATACCATAAGGATATGTGTATGATCTGTCTGCAAGTTGCAAAGTTATGCTAGTAGGCTTGACTTCCTCTATTCTAAGTCTTTTCATGATAGCAAGAGGCATGAAATTAATGCTGGCCCCATGATCACGTAGAGCTTTCCACAAGGTATAATTTCCAATGGAACATGGAATGCTAAAAGAACCTAGATCCTCTAATTTTTGAGAGAGCTTTCTTTGTAAAATAGAACTGCATTCTTCAGTCAAAGGGACTGTTTTATCATTCTCAAGTCTCCTTGTAACACCCCAAATTTTGTATTAATATTTTAATTACTATATATGTATATATATATATATATGAGAATTTCCATGTGTTTGTATGATTAATTATTGATGATGATGTGTATTGTTGGGTGGTGTAAATGCGTGAGATGAATATGGATGCGTATGAGTGTGTTTGAATATGTTTAGGACTGGATTGAAAAATTGGCTAAGTGTTTGGTACAAGGTGTTCTTGCTGCAGCGAGAGGTGTCTCGCTGTAGCAAGAGGGCCTTGAAAGGAAGGCGTGAAACTGTCGCCTTCTCGCTGTAGCGACAAAGCGACAGTTTAGGATGCATTTTTGGATGCAGTCTTACTACAGAGAGACAATCTCGTTGTACCGAGATTCTACAGAAACTAGGGTGCGGTTTGTCTTGAGTTTTTTGCTGTAGCGACAAGGGTGTCACCGTAGCGAGCATGTCACAATCTGAGGGTTATTTGAAAGGTTTAGGGTTCAGAAAATTTATTTACTATCCCTCCCTTTGAAATCCTCTCAGTTCTCTCCACTCCTAACCCCGTTCTTATCAATTAAATTGCTTCCAAAGCCGTTTGGAAGCTAGATTGAAGGTTGAAATCAAGTTTGAGACGCTTGGAGGGATGAAAATCTGTGTGGGGAGCTATTCTATCGCTGATTTTATGGTGGGTCTCCATTTTAAGGTAAGGGAGAGTAAATCTTAAACCCTAAACTCTCTTAATAGTTTAAATTAAGTAATCGGTGACTATTTTGATAACTTTCTAAATGTAATTTGTAATAGGGATGCAAGTGAAACTGTTATCAAAGGAATACTATATTTTCAATAAGCAAAAGTTGTTTAAGGGTAGTTGGAATGACGTCAAACCTTAGGATAGGCAACTCTATTGTTATTATTGGGAAACGTGAATGATGGATTGTACGACTGGGCTGAGTCTGGAGGTGTCCGACCTTCGGCACATTGTATTTATTGTGTGATATGTGATTGGTGTGATGATTTTCTGTGTTGGATGAATATTGAATGATGATTGTGGTATGTTGGCACTGGTTGAACCAGGTTAAAATGAAAGATGTTAGAGTATTGTGAATGTTGAGATTGATTGATGATGTATTTATGTTGTTTAATGGTTGAAGTATGCCAAATGAGTGAACCTAGGATATAATGCAAGTTTTTGACTGTTCTTAAATAAAGAAAAGGTTTTCTATGTGATGTGTGATGTAATCACAGTGTCACAGTGAGCGTGGCTAAGTGCATTAAGCGCATGTGTGAATGAATTGAATGAAATGTTGAACAAGTGTTCATAATACGGGAGTCAGACTAGACAAATGGATGTGATTGCAGTATAAGTATTGTGGTATGACCAATGACAGTACTTATAATAAATGTATTGTAATGCACCAAGCTACGTGGGTAAGACTCGTGTAATATGACATGTGTCCTATGAAAAGGGTGTGGAAAAAAGTGTGAAACGTGGTGGTGAGTTTAGATAGCTACAGTGATACAACTGGGGGTATAAAGTGTGGAGAAGATTTGAAAAATCTTGGGAAAATGAGGGTGGTAAATGCTAATGGGGATAGTGAATAACGATTTGCTGAAAATAAAAGCATTCACAGGCCACACACTTATTTCCTAATGAGACTCCTGACTATACCTTTCCTAGAAGGGGCTGGGTCGGCACGCGTGTATCTGTGTTGTTGTGGCTAACCGGCGGCTATCTAAACTGTGAAGTGCTCAACGGATCCCAGGGGCATTGAATGTGAAAAGGTGATGTGTATGAATTGGTATAGAAATTGTACAGTCATAATATATGCATTGTAACACGTCGGTTGGTGTTGTTACAATATATGTGTTGTAATACATCAACGGGTGCGATTAGGACACATGCGTTGTGACATATTGATTGACGTGGTATAATACATGTAGTATGGCATGCAGATCAATAGAAAGATGTATGATATGAAGTTGTGAGTATGATTGATTGTTTGTTCTGTGCGTGCTTCTTGGCAATGGTAACTTGAATAATTGAGCTTTATTGTTGATTTAATCCGTGTCGGATGATATTCTTAGTATTGTACATGCATGTGAGTATTTACTTATGTCAAACTAGAGATTTAGTGGGGTGGGAGATACTCACCCTTACTAATATTTTTCAGGTAATGGATGTGAAGAGATAAAGATGTTTGGCTCGTCCTAGGATCATAATCCGAGGGTGATGGAAGGAATACTGCTCTGTAGGAATTAAAATAGTTTGAGAAATTGTATTGTTTTATTAAATTACAATTTGGGTTGACCAAAATTTGTAAATGATCTTAATGTTAGGTTTCAGAATTTAAATCCTTGAACAGATTTTTGGTTGTAAAGAATATTTTGGAAATGTTCTTAGTGGAAATTAAAAATTTATATGTATTTAAAATGAACTGAATGGTTTGTTAGAAGTAGAGTTGAGTTTTATTTGATTATTGTAAAGTTTTGAAGTTTTTACCCTTGGAAGCTTGACTTTTTTCGAAGTCTTATGAAATTTTCATAAGAAGATAACATAAAATTCTATCCTTATTCTATTATCAATTCCATGAATAGAAATGAATTTATTTTTATTAGCCATGAAAATTTGTTTACTGTTAAAAGGAAATTTAAGGTGTTACACTCCTCTTCTTAGATAATAGCTCCTTCATAAATTTTGCATAGGAAGACATCTGCTCAAGTGTTTCAGCAAAAGGAATATTTATTTAAAGTTTCTTGAAGACATCTAGAAACCTTTCAAACTGTTTTTCTTGCTTTGGATTGGGCATTTTTTTAGGATAATGGAGTTTCTTGTATTTTTTTTCATCAATGGGCTGATTTGCTTCTTCAAGTATTTGTCGCTTTGTCTTTCTCACAGCCCTTGGAGACTTTTTTTTTTTTTCTGAATTTTCTCTTTTCAGCAAAGTGAATTTTCCTTCATCTAAATTAGATTTTAATTTTTCCTTTGCAGCAGAATTATTCAACCCCCTTTCAGGTAGTTTGGGACTTTCCACAACAGCCCCACTCTTAGTCACTAAGCTTAGCATTGTTCTTTTGGGTTGACAACTGTATTGCTAGGAAATCTTCCCTTATCTTTTCTAGATAGTTGTTCAACCAGCTGTCCAATTTGAGTTTCAAGCTTTTCATGGAAGATTCTTGATTCTTGAAGCTTGTTTGGGTCACTTTCATAAATTGCAGCATGGTTTCCTCCATTTTATTCAACCTTTCAATCATAGGTTTGGAAAACTTTTGATTTCCTTGAGGTTGAGTGGCTGGATTCCTTTGAGAATAAGATTGTTCTGCTGCTGGACCTGCATTAGAAAAAGGCATAGCAAAGTTAGAATTCTTGGCAGCAAAATCTTGAGTATTCCACTAGAGTATTGCTGGTTTATGCTATTAGGATACTGAAAACTAGGTGGGAATAAAGGTTGTTGTCTCTGAAAATTTCCCATGTAATTAAGTTGCTCTTGTAGTTCAATTGTAGATGCATTACATACACCATTGGCATGATTTCCTCCACAAAAATACAAGTAAGTTGAATGTTCTGGATTAGAGCAACCTGTAAGTTGCTTATTTCTTGAGTTAGTGCAGCAATTTGCTCTGAAAACATTTCGCTTTACAGCTGGTTTTGTGCAAGGAAAGTCAAGAATTTTGGCTTCATATCCTGCACTCCTTGTAGGGTGTCTAGAATTAGAATTTTGGTACATAGATGAAACCATCATCTCTATAATTTGCTGAGCTTCCTCTAATGATTTAGTATTCAATGATCCTCCTACAGCTGCGTCAATCATAGTTCTAGTGACTGGACTCATTCCATTATAGAAAGTTTCTAGCTGCATTTGTAACACCCCAAAATTCGTCAACTAAGCTAGTGACTCTTAGATCTAGTTTGGTTTCTATTTATGGTTTGCTAGTATCAGAATAATTAACTAGATGCTAAAAATTCTATTTTTATTCTTTGAAGAGAATATTAACTTGACCTCTAGGTTCTGCATTTTAGAGTAACTGCATGCAATACACTTGGCTTCAATATCATCCAAAATTATAGTGATTAATTTCAATTGTACTACCCAAAAATACCCTTGAGAATCTTGTTCAAAAAGCTAATTTTGCCCTATTTAAATTATTGAAAAATCATAATTACACATGAGATTTTGTAATCATTACACTAGATTTTAATAATTTCTTAGCCATCGTAATCATTACGCAGAATCTCACAATATCTAGTAATCATTACTTTAAAGATTTCCAAATCTAGTATCACCCACTAGATTTTCATGAAAAATATTCTTGTCCCCTAAATTACAAACATCATAATTACCCGAATGTTCCAAATCTAATATCGGCCACTAGAATTACATGCAAGAAATTCCTGTCTCCCGATTTGCAGACATAATCATTTTGGAATATTCTTGTCTTGTCTTCCAAAATGCCGACACCATGATTACCTTAAATAATTGTCTTTCTTGAAATTAGCACCATGTCAAATGTCTCGTCCACATGTCACCCTAGTCATGTCACATTCCATTCCGGCCAATCAAAATTCAAGCAAGTGCTGCCCAAAATCTTTTCTTTAGAATTTTGTGCAGATTTTTGGGAATTGTATCACCCAAAACTATGTGCATGCAATCCATAAGCCATTCCATGCATTTTGCTTGCTAAAAGTGTGTAGGTTTTGCTTGCAAGTTTCCCTAAAATTTACTATTCTAATTTGAGAACCGTGACCATCCTTTCTTGTACAATTTTTACCCATTTCACTTCAATCTTTTCGTTTTGAACCATGTGCAATTTTGGGAACTTCCAAAACTTATCCAACAAGCCCAAACCGTGAGTGCCAAATTTAACGCCTTATATTTCTTTCCTCAATATATGATAAATTTTCATAAAAATTTACATGGTAAAGTAAATTTTCTTTCAAAAACTCTCTAATGAGAAAGAAATAATGAAATGATATAAGGTTCATAGAGTAAAATTTCATTGATTCATAAGTACTTTAGAAAAACAAAGATCCTAAAATTTACATCAGCAACAAAAAGAAATAGTAGTTTTACAATAGTTTCAAAAGAATGCTATAGAACTGAAAATATGCATTACATAGCTCAAAGTAACTAAGTCTTATAGCAGTTCTCATCCATCTATGCACTGTGAGCCTGGTACTATTCGTCGTGGTTTCCTGAAAATGTTGTGTAAGGGTGAGTCTCTACCCTACTACTCATACATAACACATATTCATCATGAACCACATTTTATCACGATTAAAGAAAACATCATGGTGATGAATCCATATTTTGACTAATATTTTAATATAGTTTTAACCCAGTTCATTAGGAAAATATGTTAGAAAAAGCAGAAAAACTCATAAAAATATAATGATTGAAAATTTTCTTTAAATTCATAGTTGTATTAGAAGTTGTGAGTTTTCTATGTAGAATTTAAGAAATTTAATCTTGTTTTTGTAGGAATAATCTGAGCAAGGTTCATGGAAATAAAAGATCAATGGAAAGGAAGAGGAAAAGTAGCAATTCTGGACTCAAAACACAAGAATTATGGAATGCAAGATGGGCGTGATCACTATTATTAGTGAAAGTGATCATTCCATAGCTTAAATGAGAAGTGGAGTCTGGGCGTAGTCACTCTTACTAGCGAAAGTGAGTGTTCCAGAGAAGACTTAATATTAGCAAGAAGCGCGTAAGCACTTTTGCTGGCAAAAGTGGATGTTCCAGAAAGTCCTCAGTTTGGCAAGTTGTGCGTGGTCACTCTTGCTCTCGATAGTAATCACACACACTTCTCGACCTTTTGCGTTACCACTCTTATTAACAAAAGTGATCATTCCAGTCCTTCAGAAACCAATTAAGCCTTTGCGTAGCCACTCTTATAGAGCATAGTGATAATGCCCAAAGGCAGGAATTCTATAAATACCAGAAAAAGCTCGAATTTTGGGATCTTTTGCTCATTTTTCATTTTCACTTCATTTTATTCATTTAGAGAGAGTCAGAGAGAGGATTGGGGACGAACATCAACCTCTAAGAAGAGGAATCAGATTGGGGATTGTTGAAGATTATGCTTCTGCATTCTTCTCCTTCTTCTTCTTTCTCTTTCTTTGTTGCAATGTTTGCTTAATTCTTTGTAGTTAGGAGTTTATGGATCTTGAATTAATGTATTGATTTGATTCTTGCTTCTGAACTTTGAGTTCTTGGATTAATTGAGTTGTTAATTCTATTTTCTACGTGATTTTTGAATGAAAATTCAATTGATTAATAATAGAGGAACTTTTACCAATGGAAATTAAAATTGATTCTCATATCTGAATTAACTACTAGAATTGGGGATTTCTTAGGGATAAGCAAACTTAATTCTGCAGTCCTATGGTTTTGATTCTTAATGCAACTTGAAATTGAACTTCACCTAAGGGATTAGGGTGATTTATTTGATTGTTAGGGTCAATGAGTTAAGGGATTAACCTTTGACTATTAATATGTGAAACTGATTGTCAATTAACCAAGTACTTGAATGTTCAGAGGCATAGTTGAATTGATATTGATATTCTGGTGAAATAAATTCCTAACTATCATTCATTCATTTCTAATCTCAACATCAAATTTGTACTCTAGCTTTACTGCAAATTTCTTACCTTTTAATTGTTCTTATTTCTTACTTTCTGTATGTTACAACTCTTCCAAATTTGTATAGCTCAACTAGTTATTGTTCTATGAAGTGATAATTGAATTCCTAATTCCCTGTGGAGATGATACTTGGATCTTAAATTTACTCATTAGTTGCTGCAATTCCTAGTGCACTTGCTAATGTTTAGAATTGTACAACATATAACATCACATATCACAGTGTCATATAAAGTATGTTCTCATCTCAACACATATTATATTCCACAGATTCACAATTTCTTTTTCTTTCTCTATCCTAAGGTCTTACACATCCATGTAAATAGTCGCCGGATGGCTGATAAATCCATATTTTACCATTTTTTAGCATAGTTTTTGGTTAATAAGTAGGAAAATAGTTCTAAAATAAACTTGAAAAGATCACAAAAAATAAAATAATTAGTATAAATTGTTATTTTGTTGAAATATTAAAAATTGTTTAGATTTTTGTAGGAGTTCATGCAAAAAGATGGAAAGTTGTTGAAAGTGCTTAAAGGAAGGATTAAAAGCTGAAATTGAAGAAGAATAGTCAAAGAATCAAGGTTGAAGAAATCCTAAGAGCTGGGTGTTATAACTCCAAGTGATTGGCGTTTGAACATGGAAAGAACAAAATACAGCACTGGGTCTGCGTGGCTACTCTGAGTGATGCGCATTAACACTCTAGTAACTGAACTTGGATAACTGTCATTGCATTGAAACGCACATCACCTGGCGCTTTGGCGTGCAACAGAGAGTGGAACCGCATAGCAGATGGCGTAGCAACGCAGAGCTAAGCACAAAGAAGAAGCATTCATGGAAGTGTTGTGCGTTGAAATGCACATCACTTGAAGCTTTAGCGCGCAAGAGCGTATTGCAACTTCTAGTGTAGGCATGGCAACATGAAACTGAGCATCCATGTAAAGCCTAGACTGGAACTTTGCAGGTGACAATGCACATCAGTTGAAGCCTTGGCACTAAGAGTGTGGGAACGCAGATCACATGCAGCCAAGGCGCGCAACTGCGAGCCTTCACTCCAGCCACTGCGCGTTTTGGTACAGAATTCTGCAACTTTATAACTTCTTCTTCTTGCCAATTCTGGATGTTTGAAGCTTCTATATCACTTTTAGAAGATTCCAGAACACTTGGGGATAACTAACTATCAAAATTTCAAGGGTTAAGTCGAATAATTAGAGGAACTCTATAAATAGGAATTAGAAACTTAGAAAAAGGGGCTTTTTGTCATTTTTGGTTTTTGGTATTCATTTTGTAACCGTTTTAACTTCCAAGGGAAGTCAGAGGGAGAAGAGAGGAGCGACTTTTGTTCTTCTTTGCTAGAGGAATTTGAGGGAAGGCAAAGTCATGGAGATGGCTCTCTGCTTTTCATCTTCTTTTCTTCTTACTTCTCTTGATTTCATTGTAATGTGTTTCTAACTCTTTTTGTTAGGGATTTATGGATCTAGAATTGATATATTGATTTTGTTTTGACTCTGAACTTTAAGTATTTGATTTGATTGAGGGATTAATTCTGTGTTTAATTGATCTTTGAATGGAAATTCAATTGATTAATCAAAGAGTAACCTTCACTAATGGAAATTGGGTTTGTTGCTTGGATCTGAATTAATCACCAAAACTATTGATTTTCTTAGGGATAAGTGGTCTTAGTTTTGCAATCTTTTGGTTCTAATTTGTAATGCAATATTAAACTAAATTTGGCCTAAGGAATTAGGGAGATTTGGTTGAATATTAGAACCAATGAGTTGAGGAATCAATCTTTGGTTATTGTAAAGAGAAACTGATTATCAATCAATCAACTGCTTGAATGTTCAGAGGCAGAATTGAATTGATATTGATATTCTAGTGAAAAAAATTCCTAACTTTCCTCCATTCGTAATTCATTCTAATAGTACAAGTTAACATTCTATTTTTAACAATTTCTCATTTCTTTAATTTTGAATTTTACTTTCTTGCATATTGAAATCTGTTCAATGAATTGTTTGGTGCAAATGGTTATTATCTTGTGAATTGGTGATTAAAAATAAGATCCTAGAGGACGATACTTGGGTCTCAATCTGATTTTCACATTTTATAACTTGCTACAACTACCTAGTACACTTGCTAGTAATGAATTACACCATATAAGTACTACGATAGAAAATGTGTATCAAGTTTTTGGCACCGTTGCCGGGGATCTTAATTTTTAACATCATTAGTAACTAGAGGATAACTAGATTGTACCACCTACTTTCTGTTTTAATTCAGTTCTATTTGATAGTTCAATTTCGTATTAAGTTTTGGTAGTGATTTTACATATATTAGTTGTTATTATTTTAATTTTTGTAATACTACATTGTTGTTCTGTTTTTAAATAAACAGAAGTTATCTTTTAGCTCTTGAAGAATATTTTGATTGTAATTTATCTGCACTTCATTGCTCTGTGTTCTAATCAAAGTTCAAGTATTAGTGTTTGTGTTTAGTTTTCCTTGTGTTATATGCGTGGGAAAAATAAAGACAAATCTGTTCTTGTATTTGATCCGGACATAGATAGAACTTTGAGAAGGATAAGGAACGAATTAAGGGCAGAGAACTCGGCTAAAAAGAAGCAGAATTTGCAGTTTACACCTTCTTCACCAAACTCACCAGAGAAGATTGGAAAAATTCTAATTGGAAAAATTCTAACTCTGCTATCCCATTTTCAAATGCAGGTCCAGCAGCACAACAACCTTTTTTCCAAGGGAATCAAGCCAACCAACTTAAAAAAAATCAGAGGTTTTGTAAACCACTGAATGAAAGGTTGAACGAAATGTAAGAAACCATGCTGCAATTCATGAAAGTAACAAAAACAAGCTTCAAGAATCAAGAATCTTCCATGAAGAAGCTTGAAACATAGATTAGACTAGCTAAGCAACTGTCCACAGAGAAGATGGGAGATTCCTTTGCAACACAATTATAAATCCAAAAGAACAATGCCAAGCTGTGATGACTAGGAGTGGAACTGTTGTGGGTAGCCCAAAACCAACTGAAAAGAGAGAGAAAACCAAGGAAGAGGAGAAGATCAAATCTGATCTACAGGAAGGGAACTTCACCCTATTGAAAAGAGAAAATTCAGAAGTGGATACCCTCCCTAAAACTGTGAGAAGAACGAAGAGGCAAATTTTAGAAGATTCAATCAAACCTCTAGATGAAGAGAGGTGTAAGCGACTGCCTTATCCACAAAGAGTCACCAACCCTAAGCAAGAAAGGTAGTATGAGAGATTTCTAGATGTCTTCAAGAAGCTCCAAATTAATATACCATTTGCTGAAGCATTAGAACAAATGCCTTCATATGCAAAATTCATGAAGGAGTTGTTGTCCAAGAAGAGAAAGTTAGAAAATGACAAGACAGTCCCTTTGATTGAAGAATGCAGTGCTATTTTGTAGAGAAAGCTGTCTCAAAAATTAAAAGACCCAGGCTCATTCGGCATTCCATGCTCTATTGGAAATTGTACAATAGGAAAAGCTTTGTGTGATCTTGGGGCAAGCATCAACCTTATGCCTCTTGCCATTATGAAAAGACTTGGAATAGAGGAAGTCAAGCCAAGAAGCATCACTCTACAACTTGCAGACAGATCATATACTTATCCATATGGTATTGTAGAGGATTTATTGGTTAAAATTGACAAGTTTATTTTTCCTTCAGATTTTGTGATTTTAGACATGGAAGTGGATGCCGATATTCCTCTAATATTTGGCAAACCCTTCTTAGCTATAGGGAGAGCTTTGATTGATGTGCAAAAAGGGGAATTAATGCTTAGAGTGCAGGATGAAAAGGTTACCTTTAATGTTTTTGAAGCACTAAAACATCCTAGTGATGATAGTACTTGCATGAGAGTTGATATTTTAGAATCTATTTCATTTTTTCAATTAATTGATAATGCTGATGAATTTTCTATGTTAAGGGAAATTATAGTTGTAGGAAATTCACAAGCTGCTGTAAAAAGAGAAGAAAAATTCATGGAATATGTGCAGCAACTTGAAACACTGCCTATCATCCCTTTATCCAAAAATTCAGCAATAGAGGAGCTAAAAAAAGAAGAAGAAGAAGAGAAAGTGGAGAAACTTGAGCTGAAGCAATTGCCATCTCACTTGAGGTACTCTTTTCTGGATCAAAGGCATCAATATCCAGTGATTATAAGCAATAATCTCAAGGGAGATGAAGAAGAAAAGCTGTTGAGAGGTTTAAGGAATCACAAATCTGCAATTGGATGGCACATTTCAGATTTGAAAGGTATTAACCCATTATTTTGTAGACATAGAATTCTGTTTGAGGACAACTACAAGCCAGCAGTACAGCCACAAAGAAGGTTGAATACAGCCATGAAGGAAGTGGTTAGAAAAGAGGTAATGAAGCTGTTAGATGCAGGGATAATCTACCCAATTTTGGATAGTCAATGGGTCAGCCCAGTTCAAGTTGTTCCTAAGAAAGGAGGAATAACTGTAGTGGCAAATAAAAAGAATGAATTAATATCCACTAGAACTGTCACGGGCTGGTGCATGTGCATTGATTATAGAAAGCTTAATGATGCAACAAGGAGGGATCATTTTCCCTTACCATTTGCTGATCAAATGTTAGAAAGATTGGCTGGACATGCATTTTATTGCTTCCTTGAAGGATATTCAGGCTATAATCAAATAGCAGTGGACCCTATGAATCAAGAGAAGACTGCCTTCATATGTCTATTTGGAGTATTTGCATATAGAAGGATGTCATTTGGATTGTGCAATGCTCTAGCCACTTTGCAAAGGTGCATGTTATCCATTTTTTCAGATTTAGTAGAAAAGACCATTGAGGTCTTCATGGATGATTTTTCTGTGTTTGGCAATTCTTTTGATGACTGTCTATCTAATTTGTCCATTGTTTTGCAGATATGTCAAGATACAAACCTTGTGCTGAATTGGGAGAAGTGTTATTTTATGGTCCAAGAGGGAATAGTCCTTGGCCATAGAATTCCTGAAAAAGGAATTGAGGTGGACCAAGCCAAAATTGAAGTCATTAGTAAACTACCTCCACCAATTAATGTTAAGGGAATTAGGAGTTTCTTAGGCCATGCAGGTTTTTATAGGAGGTTTATAAAAGACTTTTCAAAAATAGCAAAACCTCTTAGTGATTTACTTGTCAAGGAAACTGAATTTGTGTTTAATGAAGCATGTTTGCATGCATTTTCTGTTTTAAAAGAGAAACTCATTTCTGCACCTATTCTAGCCAAACCTAATTGGAATTTACCATTTGAATTAATATGTGATGCTAGTGATAGTGCAGTAAGAGCTGTTCTAAGGCAGAGAAAAGACAAGAAATTGCATGTGATTTATTATTTTAGCAAAGTTTTAAATTTTGCACAAGTAAATTATACAACTACTGAAAATGAACTCCTTGCCATTGTGTTTGCCTTTGACAAATTCAGATAATACTTGATAGGATCAAAAGTAATAGTATATACTGACCATTTTGCACTTAAATATTTGTTGTCAAAGTAGGATGCCAAACCAAGATTGCTGAGATGGATTCTGCTGCTGCAAGAGTTTGAGCTGGAAATTAGAGATAAAAAAAGCAAGGAAAATAGAGTAGCTGATCATCTGTCTAGACCGCCATTGGATAATTTGAACTCTAATGCTTTGGACACCAATGAAGAATTTCCAGATGAGAAGTTATTTGTGGTGGAAGAGTCACCTTGGTTCGCTGATTTAGCAAATTTTAAGGCCACTCAGCTGATTCCAGAAAGTTTAACTGGCAACAAAGAAAGAAATTTCTGCATGACAGCAAATTTTATATATGGGAAGACCCTTACTTGTTCAAAATAGGGGTAGATAGTTTGCTGAGAAGGTGTATACCACAAGGAGAACAAGCTGAAATTCTGTGGCATTGTCATAACTCAGAATATGGAGGCCTCCATGGTAGCTCAAGGACTGCTGCAAAAGTCTTGCAAGTAGGATTTTTCTGGCCAACACTGTTTAAAGATGCCAAGAATTATGTTGAAAGCTGTGACAAGTGTCAAAGGACAGGCAATATCTCTAGAAAGTATGAAGTGCCCTTGAACAATATTTTAGAAGTTGAGATGTTTGATGTTTGGAGAATTGATTTCATGGGACCATTTCCCACGTCCTTTTCTCATGAATATATATACTTGTGGCAGTAGACTATGTGTCTAAATGGGTGAAAGCCATCCCATCAAGATCCAATGATGCTAAAGTGGTGATATCCTTTATCAAGAGAAACATATTCACTAGGTTTGGAGTACCTAGATTTTTACTAAGTGATGGAGGTACTCATTTTTGCAGAAAATATCTTGATTTAGTCTTTGCAAAATATGGAGTGAGACACAAGATTGCTAAACCTTATCATCCACAAACAAGTGGACAAGTGGAAGCTTAAAATCAAGAAATTAAACAAATCTTAGAGAAGGTGGTGAATCAATCAAGAAAGGATTGGTCCAAGAAGCTAGATGACTGTCTATGGGCATATAGAACAACCTCTAAGATTCCAATTGGTATGTCACCTTACCAATTAGTCTATGGAAAGGCATGTCACTTACCTATGGCATTGGAACATAAGGCTTATTGGGCTACAAAGTGGCTGAATTTTGATTTGGCAAAGGCTGGAGAGAAGAGAATTTTGCAGTTACATGAATTAGAAGAATTCAGACAGCAAACCTATGAAAATGCCAAGATATACAAGGAGCAAACCAAAAGGATCCATGATAAATTCATCTTGAAAAGGGAACTCAGATCTAGACAACAAGTTTTGTTGTTCAATTCAAGACTGAAATTATTTCCTGGGAAACTCAGATCAAGGTAGTCTGGACCCTTCCTCATTAAAAAAGTATCAGCTCATGGTGCAGTCTTGGTGGCAAATCCTAATACAGGGAGAGAGTTCAAAGTCAATGGTCAAAGGTTGAAAATTTATCATGGAGAGGCATTCTCAAAGGAAATTTCATGCATCAAAGTGGTTTCTCTTGAATGAGAAACATCAAACGTCAAGCTAGTGACGTTAAAATAGTGCTTGTGAGAGGCAACTCACGTTTCTAAAACCTGAACTCTTATTGATTGTAGTTTAGATGTTGAATTTCTAGTTAATTTTGAGTCATAGTAGTATATTTTGTTGAATTAGGTAGAAATTAATATTCTGAAATTTAATTTTTGATAAGGAAGTGTGGTGAAAATTGATTGATTGTTTGCTGTGATTCAGAGAAAAATCAGATGGTGAACTTAAGTTTTAAGATGGGTCATGATCAAGGAATTTCAATTGCAGAAAAAATTACAGTTCTTAAGCTAATATGGAGGGAATAATCATGAGAGATAAGACTTCAAGTGAGTAGAGTAGAAACGCAGGGACCTTATGATCTGCACGTTGAAACTTTAAACACTTGAAGCCAAAACGTGCAGACCAATAAAGAAGCATCTGAAGCAGTGAGTTGTGCGTTTTCACTCTAAACAACTAAAGCTTCAACGCACAGTTGCGCGCTGACACGCTAAATGGATAGAGCCAAAATGCAGAAGCTCTAAATAAAGAGTTGAAGAGGAGCAGTTGCGCGTCTGCACTATACTCACATGACGCCTTGGCACGCAAAACCGTGCCTTCACTTTAAGTGAATAAAGCCAAGAAATGTTTAGAATGCCTTACACAAAGCAGCTGCGCGCCTTAACGCCAACTGGGTGAAGTTACCACGCGCAGTTGTGCGGCTTTACCCTAACTATTTGAAGGCAACACGCACACAGGTCAGACCTTTAAACCTTAATTTCCTTCATTTTAAGTAAACACGTGAGTTGCACGAGGTTTTAAGTTGAAACGCAGAACGAGTGAAGTAACCACGCCTAGGGTATTTTTGAATTAAATCTTCTTCGTGAATACTTTCTCTATTTAAAGCCTTCACGCGTTCAGAGTTCTCACTTAAAACTCCTAGAGCCAAAGCGCGCTGTGCAAAACCCTAACTGCCTAGATACTTTCATAAAAAATAAGCAACTTTCTGCTTGTTTTGAATTGAATCTGAGACTTCATTCTACCACATTATCACTATCGAGTAAGTCTGTATCAGTTCTGCACTCCAATTTCAAGTAATTTTCCTCAATTTATGAATTTAAATTTTAGGGTTCTTCTGAATTTGATTTGGGGATAATTTGGGGATTGTGATTTGGGCATGAATTATGCTTAATTGATGATTGGAACATAAAATTAAGGTGTGATTAAGTCGAATACATTCCAGAACTGTAATTTTTAATGAAAATTTGAATCTACATTATGAATTTTCATTTTATTCCTTTGCTGAGTATGTGCAGAAATATAGCTATGAATATTTTGGGAATATTGTTGAAAAATTTGTGCAATGTAGCATTGAGAATGCTGCAAAACATGTTATGTGAAATGCTGAATTAATTTTCCTCAGTTTAATATCCAGAAAAAGAATTCAAATTGAATCTTATGAGTACTAATGTGCTTTTTAGTAATGAAAATTGTTTGTCAAGACATTCTAGATTATTATTCTGATAAATTGCAGTGAATTGTTCTGAATTTTATTTTTTATCATGGAACTTTGATCCTGAAGTTGTTGTCATATTACTCTACATTTAGCACATTGAACATGGAAATTAAGAGTTAAGCTGAACCTAAAAACTTTGGACATAGCTAGATACTGAAATTATAACTTGCTGATGGTTCACATAAGCTTTAAGATAGCATACTCTCTGTGTTTGGAGTTAGAAAAAGTGCTACACCTGTTGAATTAATTTCTGGACACTTGGTTAAATTCTGAACTAATTCTTTCTTGGTTTAAAATTGTGATAGGTACTAAAAATGGCAAGCACACTAAGGGGAACTCCTAGGACAAAAAAAGGCAGATTTTCAGAAGGTCCTTCTTCAAGCACAATCACTGACCAAGATCCTAGATTCAGAGGCATCCCACAAGAAAACTATTTCAAGGCTAATATTCTGAAAAGAAAAATAGTGCATGACAGAAACTTTGAACTAAAGGAGGATGAACATCCTGAATTCTCTGACCAAATCAAGAAGAGAGGATGGGAATTATTTGTATCAGTTGCTGGCAAGGGATTTAGAGAGCTGACACAAGAATTCTATGCTAATACTTTGAGGACTAAGGGAGAACATTTACCTTCCAATTCCACTTTTGTTAGGGGCAAAGTGATCAATTTCTCAGCTAAGAACATCAACAGAGTATTACAGATCACAGCTGAGAGGGAAGAAGGGCAGAAAGACTTCTCTGATTTCTGACAGAGAAGGACAAGGATTATACAGAAATTCTGCACAGGATAGGTAGTCCGGGGACAACTTGGGAAATGAAAGCAAGAGATAAGGCCAAAAACATCTCCACACCCAAGAATATCCCAACTAGAAATCTGCTGCCCTTCACAAAAGTGTGGAGTATTTTTATTTTGAGTTCCTTTATGCCTGTAATTCACAGCTCCACTATTGCCATCAAGAGAGCAGAATTGATCTTTACAATAGTGGATGACTTCTCTGTGGATGTTGGGAAGGTGATTAACAGCAGCATCAAGGCAATTTTAAAATCAAAGGCTGATTCTTTAGCTTTTCCAGACGTGTTAGCTTTGTTGTGGAAGGATGCTGGAGTGGATTTTGCATATTTCAGAGAACAACTTAAGGCCACTCCTCCTATAACAACTGCTATGATCAAGGAAATATACACCAACAACCCTGTCATTGCTGCCTCACCTCTTCCAACTAAATTCAAAAAGGAATCACCTCTGAAAATGAAGTCTCAGCTGCAGAGAATTCTGGACAGGCAAGTGTCCTCGGTTGCAAGGCAGGATGCTCTTCCTGAAAGTCATAAATCCGGACTTCTTTTGATGGACACTATGATGATGAACATAGGAAAGAAGCTAGGAATGACAAAGGAGCAGTTGTATGAGTCTGAAGTTCAAAATGTGCCATGTCTAAGGGCCACTACATTTAACAATCTTCCATTGTTCACTCCTAGTATGCACACTCCTCTAAGAGAAAATGAAGAAGAAGAAGGGGAAACCAGTTCAAAGGAAGAAGAGGAAGAAGAAGCATAGATTAGGAGTTATTTTGCTTTATGTTACAGCTGTAAAAGTTTTAGTGCTTAGGACAATTTATAATTTGTATAATTTAGTTAGCACTTTTGAATGTTGAGAACATTTAAACCATTTTCAGTTGTAATGCATTCTATTGTTAATTACTTTAAAATTTATGCAGTATTCACTTCATGAAATTCCTTTAAACTGATGATGATATGAATTTTGTTTGAGCAGAACACTTAACATTTGCACACAGCACTCACACTTGGACTGCACACTTGCACAAGCTTTCATAGAAGGGGGGTGAAAGTCTATACCTCTACTTCATGATTTTAAGCTGAAAACACTTCCTGAAAAATACAAAAATAATTGAAAAAGAATCATTGAACTGCATCTTTTGAAATAATCGAATATAGTGAGATTCTGTGAATTCTGAATTTCAAATTCTTTTAAGTTGTTTTTCCCATTCTCACATGATTGTCACACTTATCAATTTCAAATTAAGGTAGTCTTGCCATTCTGTGCATTCAATTCTAAAAAAGTAGATTGTGAGCTTAATTGTTTTAATATTTCACTTTAATTCCTTGGTGAGACTTAAGCCTCATGCATAACATTTCTTGATGTGTGAAATGAATATCATATTTTGCTGCACCTCTAGAACTTGCATTGTTCTTGATTGAATTTATAATATGTTAAAGTCACATATATGATGGAGGCCTTCCTTGTGTATGCTTAGAGCCTAAATAAACCTCTCTTGTGCTGAAAATCCTAGTTCACCCTTTTGAGCCTTTAACCTGTCTTTTGGTAAACTCCAATTCAAGCCTTACTGAAAAACCATGACATCTTTCCAAATAAGAAAGAGGCAATTTAAGTTTAACCAAAAATGATTTTCAGAATTAAGTTTGGGGTGGCATGTTGTGATATTGTATGACATTGCTTGAGGACAAGCAAAGTTTTAAGTTTGGGGTGGGTAACAGCAAAGTATGAGTCATTTGAAAAGAATGATTGAATGAAAAAGCAAAGTATTGAAAATAAGAAATAGGAAAAGTGAAAAACAGAAAAGAAATTCATGCATAAATGCATAAACTGATATATGAAAAGCACTTGAAATATTTCAAAAATGCTGTGCAGAATTGAATGGAAGAAAATCTCATGCTAAATTCTGAATATCATCTACTTGAATTGCATCTTTTCTATTTGGGATAACCTGAATTATTTCCCAAATTGATTGAACACCTACCTATTCTTTAACCTCAATTTCACCTGAAAAGTCCTCTTGATATGTGTTTTGTTACATTTTTTTTAGAGGAGATTGAGAATTTATGCAAGCCTATGGTAGAGTGTAGTAAAAATGATGATTTTGAGAGCAAATACTGAGCCTAAACACTAATTGAGTGATGAGGGAAACACTACTTGTGAGCTGTGAACATATTTTTTAATTTTGCTCATATGAAACTTTGCTGAATTACATGAATTCAAATGGCATGTTTTTATTGATTAAGTGGTTAAAACAGTGTAATGATCATGTTGATCAATGGATGAATAACTTGACTGTTGTTTGCTATCTAACACTAGCAAGTGCACTAGGAATTACAGCAACTAATGAGTAAATTTAAGATCCAAGTATCGTCTCCACAGGGAATTAGATTTCAAGTATCAATTCACAGAATTATAACCATTTGAGCCATATGAAATTGGAAGGAGAAGTGTAACATGTAACAGCAGTAAACCAAAGCAATTAAAAGTAAAGCACTTGCAGAAAAATAGATTATAAGATGTGTAATGAAATGAGACAAGAATGAAGAATAGTTAGGAATTTACTTCACAAGAATGTCAATATTAATTCAATTATGCCTCTGAACATTCAAGAACTTGGTTAATTAACAATCAATTTCGCATATTAATAGCCAAAGGTTAATCCCTTAAGTCATTGACCCTAACAAGCAACTAAACCACCCTAATCCCTTAGGTGAAGTTCAATTTCATGTTGCATTAAGAATTAGAACCTTAAGATTGCAGAATTAGGTCTCCTTATCCCTAAGAAATCCCCAAATTCTGATTGTAGTTCAGATCAGAGAATCAAGTCCAATTCCCATTGGTAAATGTTCCTCTAAGGTTAATCAAATGAATTCCCATTCAAAGATTATGTAAAATACAGAGTTAAAAACTCAATTAATCCAAATACTTGAATTTCATAAGCATGAATCAAATCAATACATCAATTCGAGTTCCGTAAACTCCTAACTACAATAAATTACACAGACATTGTGGCAGAGAAAGAGAAAGAAGGAGAAGAAGAAAAACTCAGAAAAGCCATAGCCACGAGCTCCAATCCAATCCCTCTTCTTGAAGCTTCGAGGTTCGACCCCACTCCTCTCTCTCACTCTTTGATAACGAGAATCTAACAAAAAAAATGGAAAATGAATGAAAGACCCTGAGATCTGAGCTCAAAACATGTATTTATAGAAATCCCGATTCTTGGCGTTATCACTCTTGCTGATAAGAGTGGCCACGCAGAAGGTCACGACGTTGTGCGTAATCACTTTTATGAGTAAAAGTGGTCATGCGCAACTTGCCAAGTTGAGGATTCTTTGGAACATCCACTTTCAATGATAAAAGTGGTTACGTAGAATACTCTGAAACTTCGCCTTTTCTGGAACACTCACTTTCACCAGTAAGAGTGACCACGCAGAGTAGACTAAAATTCTACCTTCTCTGGAACGCTCACTTTTGCTGATAAAAGTGGTTATGCCAGGCCTGCTGAGTCTAAAGCTTCTCTGGAATGTTCACCTTCAGTGATAAGAGTGGTAACGCAGAGCATCCTGATATTTTCACTCTCTGGATCGATCACTTTTGCTGGTAAGAGTGATAACACCCAGGCTTCACTTCTTCTTTGAGCTCTGGAGTGATCACTTTCACTAACAATAATGATCATGCCTAGTCTACATTTCCTTGCTCTTGTGTTTTGAAGTCCAAACTTGCTACTTTCCTTTTCCTTTCCATCAAGCCTCCATTTACATGACCCTTGCTCGAATTATTCCTTCAAAAACAAGATTAAAACTTAATTCCTAAGCAAAAATTCACAATTGCTAAGATAACTACAAATTGAAAGAAAACTTCATTTCATTCTCTTTTTCTAAGTTTTTCTGCTTTCTTCATATATTTTCCATATCAAATGAGTTAGAATTATGCTAAAATATCAGTAAAAATATGGATTCATCACCACCCTAAACTTGAATTTTTGCTTGTCCTGAAGCAAATCAAACTAAACCAAGGTAAGTTCTTCCATTTTCAAATTCAATTCACAAACTACTTATCTCAGATTTCTCCAATTTCTAATTCTGTGTTTTCTGCAAAATTTTCAATCAAAGTGTTCATCCAAATACTTGTCATGATATTCCTACTGCATAATCATCATTGAGTAAGAATTGCTATCTAAGTTCATATATTTCATCAAAATTCATGTGAGTACAATTAATCAATATGATCACGGCTCACTTGGAAGTGTTTCTCTCATCACTCAACAGTGTTTAGGTGTTATTTTCTCTCTGAATCATCAATTCAACTACACTTTACCATATGCTTGCCTAATTTCTCCATCTCCTCTGCTTAGTACAGTTAATCACACATCTAGAGGGCTTTTTGCAGGTTATAACAGGGCTTAGGTTAAGATAGATACTGAACAAAATAGGAAGCAAATGCAATTTCGAAAGATCAGAGGCATTTTGAGTGAATGACTTTAAAACTAGCCTGGTTTTGCCTTATTTCTCACTAACTTCATCAATTATGCAGCAAACAATTTGTTTTTGTGCAGCATATTTTTCATTTTGATTTTTCTTTTCTTGCTTTCATGGAATTTCTTTTTCTGCAGCATTTTGCTGTAATTCTTTTCTCTTGAACTCATATTTTTCTCTTTTTAGAATTTTCTGCAGCCAGTTTTGCTGCATAATTTCTTTAGTTTTCTGCAACACTTTTATTCTTACTTTCTGACATTTTGAACTCAAACTTAGATAGCTTGCTATTCCTCACCCCAAACTTAAAACATTGCTTGTCCTCAAGCAACACAATATGGATGCTACCCCAAACTTAGTTTTAAATTCATTCTTGATTAAACTCACTATGCCTCTGATTAATTGAATGGTAAAATTAGTTTTTCAGTAGGGCTTGTAATGAAGTTAATTCAAGAAAAGGAATATTAAGCTCAAAGGGGTAAACTAGGGCATTCAAGCATAAGGGAAGGCATTTAGGCTGACTAGGTATATCAAAACATGGCCTCCATCATGTGTGTGAAAACTGTAAACATGCATATTCAATTAAGAACAAAGGCAAGTTCTAGAGAATGCATCAAATTCTAATTAATCACACAAGAAAAAGAAGCATGCAGCTCAATTCTCACTCAGGTTGTGTAAATGACATGTTAATCAATGAACTCACATTTCTCTTTTCAGATTTATATGCACCTAGTGGCAAGACTGTCTCATTTTTGAAAATACAAGTGTAATCTCATGTTGAGAATGGGAAAAGCAACTTTAGAAAAAATTCAAACAGAATTCACAGAACTATCAAACATCTTGCAGTCAATTTGCAGAAAAACAACTCATATTCTATACTATTATCAGTAAGTTTTCAGTGTATTATGTAGCTAACACATGAATCAAGAGGTAAGGAATAAAAACCCCCTCCTTTTCATGGCAGTTTGTGCAGGTGTCATCATCCATCGTGTGTGAGTGATGTGTGATTGTGACATTTTCTGTACAAAACCAAAATTCCATCAATTGGCAAGTAAAAGGAAATTAATTGGAAAGCTAACGTAAATGCAAAACAGTTATGTGAAAATTAAACCAAATTGTACCAAATTGTGATTACAACCCAAAAAGTTTGAAATTACAGAAATTTACAAAACTCCTAATGACAGAAAATAAATTCCTAAACTAGTCATCTGCTGCATCCTCTGAGGTGTCTTCCTCCGATTCTTCTTCATCTTCTCCTTCTTCTTCCACCGCCTCTTCTTCTACTGGCTGTGGAATGTATGTTTTATAAATTGGTAAAACTTTAAACACAGAAGATCGTAAACACTAAGCATTTTCTGCCAAATCAGGTGTGTGATATATCTCCTCTTTAATCATTCCCAGCTTTTGTCCAATATTGAGCATCACACATTCCAACAGCATTGTTCCAACTTTGAGACTGTTGTGCAGCTCAGTTTGCCTTTCAGCAAGTTGATTTTGTTTCTCAGCCATCAGCTTCAATGCATCTCTCTTTAGCATTGGTTTCTCTTTTAATATTAGGAAGGAATTGGGGCTGCAAAAGTGCAGGAAGTGGTGGCATAAATTTCTTTTACCATAGATGCGGAGATAAGGGGTGCAGCTCTAATCTTTTCTTGATATTCCCCAAACTCTACTCCTGCATCTTCACAGAGTAGTGTGATGATTGAAGGGAAGGCCAAAGAATCCCTCTTGGTCTTCAAAATATTAAGGATGCAGTCACTTATTATCTCCCTCACATCAATGTACATATCCATAACTATTCCAAACAACAATTCAGTCGTCTTCATTGCCAAGGCAGCAAGTTCTTGGTGATTATACATTTTGGCTACTTGGCTTGATTCAACTTCCAAGTTGTACCTGGCCTGCCAATTTTCTCCAAAATCTGTACATAATTAATATCAGGACTCTTCTTGAATGAGGTGAAATCCAGTTGTGCAGGGTGTCTTTCAGCATTGATTTCTAACACCCTGTTGATATTAGCAGGACTGAAGTCTATCCTCATCCCTTTGACTATTGTACTGTACCTAGGGAATTTAGATCCCTTAAACCGTATAGCATTTGCATAAAATTCCTGAGTTATTTCCCTCCAACCCAGGCCAACTGCAGAACAGAAGAAATCTCATCCCATCTTCTGAATCCTTTCTCTGTATTTTAGATAATTGTCCCTAGCAATTTTGAACACTCTATCAGGGACAATTTTCCTCCTCAGGATATTGGCTTTAAAGAAGTTTTCATGCGAAATGCTCCTGAACCTTGGGTCATGTGTTGCAGAGGGTGAGGAGCTTGAAGGTGTAGCTGCCCTGGTCTGAGGTGGTGGAGAAGGTGAAGGTGCAACTGATCTTGTCTGAGGTCGTGGAGAAGGTGAAGGTGCAGCTGATCTTAGCTGAGGTGGGTCAGAAATTTCAATGGGTGAGGAGCTTGAGACACCATCAGTTCTGACCTTCTTTGCTGCTGGATTTTTCCTAGCTACTTCAGCTTGAAGATTTCTACTGGATCTTCTTCTTAGAGTGGTGGAAGCTCCAACTTACTTCTTCTTAGAAGATCCAACTGGTGTATTTAGCAAAGTTCTAACCATTTTTTTAGTTTTTGCAAATGAAGAAGCAATTGGACATTTTAATATTGTAGTATCCAGCTGTGATAGTATAGATTCTGTACTGAAGAAAATTCAATCAAACAGAATTTAATTCTCCTAACAATATAACATGCAGTCTATTGTCAAGATAAATCAACATATAACTACTGACACACAACTGCACACACTTAAGCATTCACAATCAAAGCATGTTAAATCCTCATATATAAATTCAGAGTAGGCACTCTCAAAACATATCAGGTTAACACAGAGGAATTATCCAGGTCTCATCCATTTTTTCAAAAATATTGCTGCAACTCACTTATTGTAATTTTCAAAATAATGTAGAAGTGATTCCATCACATCAGGTAATTTTAAATAGTCGTATTCAGAAATTTCCAATCAACCAATTCACACAATTCTATTTAAGTAAACTAAAATGCTGGAGAAATGTGGTACATATAGCATGCAATGCAGTTTCAATTATCCTAGCAGAAATGTCATAGTTGACAGGGAAAGACCAATTCAGAGTATTGTCCATTCCATTCTTGAAGCAAATAATATCAGAATAGTTTCCCAACACTAATCTCGACATTTTCCAAAACAATACATGTAGAACACAGCACAATAGATAATTTCAGACTTTCAAATTCAATATCTTTCAATCAAAACTCAAATTGAATCTTTTTAGGTCAAGTCAATTTCTGCAGAAGTTTGTTAATGTGAAAAGTGCAATGCAGAAGTGAATCTTCTCAGAAAACTCAAATTATAGCAAAACCTAATCTTAGTATTTTTCTATTCCCCAGATTGATTTAAATGGCTTAAAACATTCCTGGTTATCATTTTTCAACAGTTTCCCAAAATATTTAAACACATACAAAAACCCCAATCACAAATTTCAGAAATAAAGGAAATATACCTTGGTTGGAGATGCAGAAATGATGCTCGAATATGGAACAAGGAAGAAAAATCTTCTAAAGCGCAATGTAGATATTGAGGGTTAGAGAGCTCTCAGAGAGGGAAGGAATTTTTGGTTTAAAAGTGTATGTGTGTATTCACTCTTAGCAGTATTTATAGGCACGCTTAAGCACTGGCTACTTTTAAGAGTAAAAGTGACCTTTATATTATTAAAAGTCCTAGCGTTATCACTATTATTCATAAGAGTGAATGTTCCAGAGAGTGTATTTTTCAGAGTAAGGGACGCGTTATCACTATTACTGGGAAAAGCGATAACGTGCAGCTATGTTGCAACTTTTGTTAATAAAAGTAACAATGCACAGAGGTCCAGGTTATACTTACCTGTGTGTAGCCACTTTTGTCAATAAAAGAGAACGATCCAGAGAGCTAGTTTTCCTATCTGTCTCTGCGTGATCACTTTTATCAGTAAAAGTGATTGTTCCAGAGAAGCGTATTACCCTGATGCCTCTGCGTGATCACTTTTATCAGTAAAAGTGATTGTTCCAGCAGAGATCCTCAAAATACCTTCCTGCGTAGCTTCTTTCCTGCAATAAAGTGACTCATTTCATTAGTCAATTGTTTCTAAACCCTCAGTTAACTCACTTCTCACACTCTAATCCTTTCAATACACACTCTAAATATTAATTCTCAAGTCAAGTACCAAATTCACCTCAGCAAAGATATTCAGTAGAATCAAATTGCAGAACTTGCATAAATTTGTAAAACATGAGTATGCAAATTTCTAAATCTTAAAATACAGATTCCAAACATTGAATCTTAATTTAAGTATCCAAATGCACCTCAAAAAAATAGACTTAACAGTATTTTTGCAGAATATTTCAGAAAAGTAGAAAATTGCAAAACATTAATATGCAAAATTCTAAAAATATTACAGAAAGCTTAAAATGGGTTAGAAATGTGAGTTGCCTCACACAAGCGCTCTTTTAACGTCACTAGCTTGACGCCTATTGATCTTTGATTCTAAGAGATGATTTTTATGATAATGGCTCTTGCTCTATCTTGAAACGTTTCCCCTTTTTCTCACCAACTTGTAGCTCTTCATTTAATTCAGAACATGGATGAAATAAAAGTGGAGGAACTTCCAGCAGCTTGATATACTTAGCAAGCTTCCTTTCATGCTCTTTATTATCTTCATATCTAATTCCAGCAAGGATCTCTCTTAAAAGAGAATCATCATTTCGTTTTCCCTGCTTAGAATTCTGCAGTCCTTTTGGAAATGACAACTTTTTGCATTGAGCTTCATCTATTGGCTTGCAAGCATCTTCAAATAATTGCTTTTTGGTTCTTTTCTTAGGTTATGTCTTGCTGCAGTCCTTTGGTTTTTCTTTCTTTAAAATTGTTAACTGCTCTTCCTTGCAATCCTCTTGTTGCTTATCTTGAATCTTGTTTTTTTCATATATATCTAATGCTCTCTTTTCTTTAGCAGCTTTTGGACTTGAATTTTCTACCTCACTCCTTGTGAAAGCAGCTTGGCATTGCTCTATTGGGTTCATCATGGTATTGCTAGGCAATCTCTTATCATTCCTTTTCAATAATTGTTCTGAAATTTGTCCTATTTGTATCTCCATCTTCTTCAGTGATGCCTCTTGATTGTTGAAACTTGATTGAGTGAATTCCATGAATTGGAGAAAAGTTTCTTCAAGTTCATTTATTCTTTTTGAAAGAGTCTTTGAAGGCTGTTGTCCTATTTGAGATTGAGAATGTGATACTTGAAAATAGGGCTGTGAAATTTGAGGATTGGAGAATGGTGTTGTTGCAGCTGACATTTGTTGATTCCAATCATAATATGTCTGACTCATATTAGCTTGCCATTGATAATAATGAGGAAAGGTATATTCAGATCTTTGAAAATTTCCTCCAAAATTGATTTCTTCTTGAAATTCTGGTGCAGCCACATCATAGGTTTCATTCAAATCATTTTCACTGTAAAAATCACACACTAAGGGGTTAGTTTGGGCAACTTTAGCTTGAAAATTATTAATCAAAGCATTAAGAGTATCTGGTTCATAAGCTTCTGTTCTTTTAACTTGACTTTGATAAAAATTCTGATACATGCTAGTTGCCATCAAATAATAGAGCAACTTATTTTTCTAGTTTTTCCTTGCATACAAAAAGAAAGAAAACAAAAGTCAAATCAAATTTGTAACTAGGAAAAATGAAATATGAAATTATGCAGAAAATTACAAAACATAACATGCAGCAAATATAGAAAATTATGCAGAAAAATGAAAAAAAATTATGTAGAAAAATGCAAAAGAAAGAAACAACAATGCATTATGTAGAAAAAATAGACAATTATGCAAAAAAATGCAAAATAGAATCATATAGAATTCAATAGAAAATGATGCAAAAGTTATGCAAAAAACACTAAAACAGAACATGCAGAAAACATAGAAATTATGCAGAATGAAGTTTACAATTATGCAAAAAAATGAAAAATGAAATTATGTAGAAAATGCAAAAGAATGCAAAAACTTTATGCAGAAAACAGCAGAAATTATGCAGAAAACTACACAAGATGCAGAGAAATTATGCAGAAAAACTTGAAAGCAAAACAACAAAAATAAATGCTCAATCTAGCTACTTTTCTGCTACTAATGTTATTGAGATACGCAATTCCTTGGCAACGGCGCCAAATACTTGTTGTTTGCAATCTAACACTAGCAAGTGCACTAGGAATTGCAGCAACTAATGAGTAAATTTAAGATCCAAGTATTGTCTCCACAAGGAATTAGATTTCAAGTATCAATTCACAGAATTATAACCATTTGAGCGATACAAAATCGGAAGGAGAAATGTAACATGTAACAGCAGTAGACCAAAGCAATTAAAAGTAAAGGACTTGCAGAAAAACATATTATAAGATGTGTAATGAAATGAAATAGGAATGAGAAAAGTTAGGAATTTACTTCACAAGAATGTCAATATTAATTCAATTATACCTCTGAACATTCAAGAACTTGGTTAATTAACAATTAGTTTCGCATATTAATAGCCAAATGTTAATGCCTTAACTCATTGACCATAACAAGCAACTAAACCACCCTAATCCCTTAGGTGAAGTTCAATTTCATGTTGCATTAAGAATTAGAACCTTAAGATTGCAAAATTAGGTCTCCTTATCCCTAAGAAATCCCCAAATTCTAGTTGTTAGTTCAGATCAGAGAATCAAGTCCAATTCCCATTGGTAAATGTTCCTCTAAGGTTAATCAAATGAATTCCCATTCATTGATTATGTAAAATGCAGAATTAAAAACTCAATCCAAATATTCAAATTTCATAAGCAAGAATCAAATCAATACATCAATTCGAGTTCTATAAACTCCTAACTACAATAAATTACACAGACATTGTGGCAGAGAAAGAGAAAGAAGGAGAAGAAGAAGAAAAACTCAGAAAAGCCATAGCCACGAGCTCCAATCCAATCCCTCTTCTTGAAGCTTCGAGGTTCGACCCCACTCCTCTCTTTCACTCTTTCCCAACGAGAATCTAACAGAAAAAATAAAAAATAAATGAAAGACCCCGAGATCTGAGCTCAAAACATGTATTTATAGAAATGCTGATTCTTGGCGTTATCACTTTTACTGATAAGAGTGGCCACGCAGAATACTCTGAAACTTCGCCTTCTCTGGAACGCTCACTTTCGCCGGCAAGAGTGACCACGCAGAGTATACTGAAATTCTGTCTTCTCTGGAATGCTTACTTTTGCTGATAAAAGTAATTACGCCAGGCCTGCTGAGTCTGAAGCTTATCTGGAACGTTCACTTTCAGTGATAAGAGTGGTAACATAGAGCATCCTGATATTTTCACTCTCTGGAACGATCACTTTTGCTGGTAAGAGTGATAACGCCCAGGCTTCACTTCTTCTTTGAGCTCTGGAGTGATCACTTTCATGAACAATAGTGATCACGCCCAGTCTGCATTTCCTTGCTCTTATGTTTTAGAGTCCAAACTTGCTACTTTCCTCTTCCTTTCCATCAAGCCTCCATTTACATGACCCTTGCTCGAATTATTCCTTCAAAAACAATATTAAAAACTTAATTCCTAAGCAAAAATTCCATAATTGCTATGATAACTACAAATTGAAAGAAAACTTCAATTCATTCTCTTTTTCTAAGTTTTTATGCTTTCTTCATATATTTTCCTTATCAAATAAGTTAGAATTATGCTAAAATATCAGTAAAAGTATGGATTCATCATTGACATATATGAGAAATAAAAAAGATATAGAATTGGATATTAGAAATGTTAAAAAATCAGTTTGATGATTGAATTCTTGTCAATTGGATTTTTCCCTTTCCCTTGTGTTTGATTTGATTTGCTTGAGGACAAGCAAAATTCTAAGTTTGAGGTGGTGATAAATCCATATTTTACCATGTTTTTAGCATAGTTTTTGGTTAATAATTAGGAAAATAGTTCTAAAATAAACTTGAAAAGATCACAAAAAATAAAATAATTAGTATAAATTGTTGTTTTGTTGAAATATTAAAAATTGTTTAGATTTTTGTAGGAGTTCATGCAAAAAGATGGAAAGTTGTTGAAAGTGCTTAAAGGAAGGATTCAAAGCTGAAATTGAAGAAGAATAGTCAAAGAATCAAGCTTGAAGAAATCCTGAGAGCTGGGCATTACAACTCCAAGTGATTGATGTTTGAACATGGAAAGAACAAAATATAGCACTAGGTCTGCGTGGCTACTCTGAGTGATGCGCGTTAACACTCTAGTAATTGAACCTGGATAACTGCCATTGCATTGAAACGCATATCACCTGGCGCTTTGGCGCGCAACAGAGAGTGAAAACGCATAGCAGATGGCGTAGCAACACAGAGCTAAACACATAGAAGAAGCATTCATTGAAGTGTTGTGCATTGAAATGCACATCACTTGAAGCCTTAGCGAGCAAGAGCGCGTTGAAACTCATAGTGCAGGGCATGGCAATGCGAAACTGAGCATCCAAGTAAAGCCTAGACTGGAACTTTGTGCGTGACAACGCACAGCAGTTGAAGCCTTGGTGCGCACCTTCACTCCAGCCACTACGCATTTTGACGTATAATTCTGCAACTTTATAACTTATTCTTCTTGCCAATTCTGGATGTTTAAAGCTTCTATATCACTTTTAGAAAATTCCAGAATACCTGGGGATAACTAACTATCAGAATTTCAAGGGTTAAGTCGAAGAATTAGAGGAACTCTGTAAATAGGAATTAGAAACTTAGAAAAGAGGCTTTTTGTCATTTTTAGTTTTTGGTATTCATTTTGTAACTATTTTAACTTCCAAGAGAAGTCAGAGGGAGAAGAGAGGAGCGACTTTCGTTCTTCTTTGCTAGAGGAATCTGAAGGAAGGCAAAGTTATGGTGATGGCTCTCTGCTTTTCATCTTCTTTTCTTCTTGCTTCTCTCCATTTCATTGTAATGTGTTTCTAACTCTTTTTGTTAGGGATTTATGGATCTAGAATTGATATATTGATTTCGTTTTGACTACGAACTTTGATTATTTGATTTGATTGAGGGATTAATTCTGTGTTTAATTGATCTTTGAATGGAAATTCAATTGATTAATCAAAGAGTAACCTTCACTAATGGAAATTGGGTTTGTTGCTTGGATCTGAATTAATCACCAAAACTATTGATTTTTTTAGGGATAAGTGGTCTTAGTTTTGTAATCTTTTGGTTCTAATTTGTAATGCAATATTAAACTCAATTTGGCCTAAGGAATTAGGGAGATTTGGTTGAATATTAGGACCAATGAGTTGAGGAATCAATCTTTGGTTATTGTAAAGAGAAACTGATTGTCAATCAATCAACTGCTTGAATGTTCATAGCCATAACTGATTTGATATTGATGTTCTAGTGAAATAAATTCCTAACTTTCCTCCATTCATAATTCATTCTAATAGTACAAGTTAACATTTTGTTTTTAACAATTTCTCATTTCTTTAATTTTGAATTTTACTTTCTTGCATATTGAAATCTGTTCAATGAATTATTTAGTGCAAATGGTTATTATCTTGTGAATTGGTGATTAAAAATAGGATCCTAGAGGACGATACTTGGGACTCAACTTGATTTCCACATTTTATAACTTGCTACAACTACCTAGTACACTTGCTAGTAGTGAATTACACCATTTAAGTACTACGATAGAAAATGTGTATCAATGGCCCAATGCAATACGGATACAACGCATGCAATAGACAGCCCTTTAGCAAAGGTAATGGTCAAGAGTCAAGTCAAGAAACAAGTATGCAGCCATGTGGTGCATTCGTACACAATATTTCATGCACAATCCCGAATGTCACTCACCACCCTGCATTTCTCCAAGATATCCCATATCGTCTCCATCTTCCACTTCTCCAGTGTATCTCTGTAACTATTCACACATATCCTTTTCCCTCTCATAATCTTTCAAGTATATTCACATGTTCACATATGCCATTTTTCATGTTCACACATATTTTTTATTATATTTCTATATACTTTTCTTCATATACATCAAATTATGGTATATTCATAATACACATCATTTTTACATGAAACACAATATATTCAAACATGAAACATCCATCTCTTTGTATATTTCATATCACAAAATCATAAAATCATATTAATCATCCTTAATATACCTTATTATGCCCTATTTGAACATAATATCACATTTTCACCATGTATTCATCATAAAATCACATAAACAACCAATTATTCTCATTTTTCACTGATTATTTCTCATTAAACAAGGATTATTCCACAAATAATCACATACATGACAAGATCTATGAAAATAAAAGTAATAAACATAATAAAATGATAAAGTGAAGCCCCCTTTACCTCAAAACAGAGCTTTTACAAAGATTTAACTGAAGATTTTACTCTAGAACAGAGTTTTTTCCTAAAAAATCATGAACATCTATAATAATAAAAAGAAGAAGAAGAGAAACGAATGGTAAATCTAATTTCAAACTTAGAGAAACTTACTTGAAATCCTTTAGAACAGATATAGAATCACAGATTTGAACAAAAATCTAAGTTTATGAGGGTTTAATATGAGAAAAAATGGTGAGATATAGCCTTAGAACCTTGGATAGGAGTAAAGAAATGAAAATTTTGTGTGATATCCCTTTTTTATAGAAAATTTTCAAAATTTACTGTTCACCTCAGAATTACTGTTCACGCAGAAACACTGTGCATGCGTACTATATAGGGATTGTATCGTACTATACGCGTATGTGACATCAGCCATGACGTCATGTTGATGTCACTAATGACGTCATCGGTCACTGTACATAGGCAGTTTTACTGTTCATACGGAATTTTACTGTTCATCGACATTGTTCATAGACAGTTTTACTGTTCACATGTTTTTAAAATTTTTTATATGTATATAAATTCTATCCAAATCTATTTCAATTATACTTAACAAACCTCATTTTATTTAAATTAAAGTGTAGGATGTTACACCAAAATGCATTTGGCAATTAACACGTTGACTCTTCATATAAATTAATTTGTCAATTCTATTTGCCCATTTTGCTAATCAAAAACTGAGACCCTCTCTCTCTTTTCTCTCTCACTTTACTCTCTCGCTACTTATCCTCTCAACAACTCTCATTCTCTCAAAATCTCTCAAAGAAACTGAGAGGTTCCAGCCGCCAAAACCTCATCATTCTTCCATCCAACTATTGCAAACACTGCAGCATTCCTTCACCACCATATTCCTTCATCTTCCCATCAAATTTTTGTGTTGGAGAAGCTTGCCTTGGAGGAATGATTCAAGCTTTTTGGTGTTGTTTTCTTGGTCCAGCAAGGTTCCTTTGGAGATCCACAACTTCTAGCCCTTTTCTCCTTCATTTCACGTCTCAAACTCAAAGGCAAGGGGGAGTTCTCACTTTCTTGCTCTTAATTTGCTTTCCCTTGGCTGCACTTTTGATAAACTCTTGAAAAGATTATGTTTTTATCTTCAATGACTTTGGACAAGTTGAAATTACTCTTTGCATGTTGAGTTTTCTATCTTGTACTTCACTTTTATTGTCTCTTAATTCTTAGTTTTGTGCTTGAATGAGGTAATCTCTTTGGAAGCTTAAATTTTTAATAATTGCATGTTGATTTCTCCTTGTGCATGTCATGGAACCGTGAGCTTGCTTGACAAATTTCTCTATTTGCATGTTGATTTCAAGTCTTGCATGTTTTGGTTTTTCATCTCCTAAACTTAATCTTCATTTCAAACAAAAACAAAACAAAAAATCCTGCACTTGGATGATAAGATAAGGTGTTGCATGTTAAGTTCTTGCCTTGCATGTCTCGGATTTCCTATTCTTTAACCTTAATTCCTTCTTGAAACAAGTTTACCTTTTTTGGATCATGAAAGTCAATTGTTAGAGTGCTGAAAATATTTGTGAATGCCTCGGTCTTACCTTTCTAAGCATGAATCCTTCTTAGAAATAATGTTCTGCACTTGGATGATGAAGCTATGTGCTGGCATGTTGTTTTCTCCTATTTTGCATATCTCGGATTTGAATGAAAAGCAAACTTTGGTGTTGGAAAGATTTGAGTTCTGCAAAAATGGCTAGTATTTCCACACTTTAATGCTTTGAAACACTTGTAAAAAATTATGGAAGTTATGAAAATAAAATTATATGAAGTGATGTGCAAATTTCACTTGGCATATCTTGATTTTCACCATTTTGAAAGCATGTCCAAATCTGAATTTTACCTTGCATGCTTTGTTTTGCGTATGGAAGCTAAAATAAAAGTGTAAGTGTTTTACCTTGGGTGGATTTGATTGAACTCATGATGGGCTATGCTTGTATGAATAGATATTTGTTGCTTGTAAACTTGGATGATTGACTTGGACAAGAATAAATGAGTGGCTTGATTTTACCTTGCCATAGTATTAGAAATTGATGAAAGTTACTTGTGTGAATGTGCTGGAAAAATGTGAATGATGTGAAATTGAACACTATTCATCTTGGTAATTGCTATTAGAAAATCGTGAAGGAGCATGATGTGGTGCATGGTTGAAAATCTATGTTACTTGCTATTTGTTATGAACTATGTCGTGAGACCATTATTTTGCTAGCATCACATGCATCATTCGCATTTTACTATGAAAAACTTGATGATTTATACTAATGTGTGTCACCTTCTTAACAGAAGTAAATTTGACTAGCAAGTGTACTAGTGTTATTGTAGCAAGTTATAAAAAAAATGTTAGAACTGTGTCTGAGTCCCAAATATCATCCTCAGGGAATGGATTTCCAATTATTACTTCACAAGTCCACAATTAGTTGAGCCTAATGAATTTCAGATGAAGTTTGGAAGTAAAAATAAGAATTATTAAATGCAGAAGACAGAATAGAACAATGAACATGCAAATATGTGTTTAACAAATGTAGAAAACATAGTTAGGGACTTGTTTCACCAAAACTTCAGTGTTGATTCAATAAAGTTCTGAACTTGCAAGTGCTTAGATGGAATGACAATTAGTTTCACAATATATTAATCAAAGGTTAATTCCTTAACTTAATAAATCTAACATTCAATTCAATCATTCTAATTCCTTGGGGCATGGCCATTGAATGTTGTTTGTGTATGGAGAACTCATTCCCTTTGTTTATGTTGCCTTGTGTAGTTCTTTCTTCTATTTAGATAGATGGATAGGAACAAGGTGAAGGTATGGATCCTTCCTTCTGAGGTGGACATGTGGGTATTGGACTCCACAGCTCAGCAGAGCATCTTCCATGGAATTGCTCGAGTGATTCATGGATTGGAGAATGGAGACTCATGGATCACCCAGTATGCTACTGATACCCCCCATTGAGATTGTCTTTTTTGTTTCTCTTGGTGACACTCAGTTACTTCACCCTACCTTGTCTACTTGCCCATCTCCTATGTCAATTGATCACCGTACTCTTATTTCTAGGCCACTTCCCACACCTGTGCCTTTTCTTTCTCTGAACCCCCTTATGCCACCAGAGAGAGATGTCCATGTGGTAGAGTCCTCTATTAGGTACACCACTATGCCTTCCTATATACATCCTACTTACCCAGCTACCTTGTACCCACTGCTGATACCTGTTCACCTCCTCGCACTGCTGGACGAATGGAGGAGAACGGTGGAGTCTCTATCGTTGCTGCTTCTTCTAGTTTCGCTTCCCCTATTTCTTTAGAGGAGTCTGATCCCATTGAGGATTACTCTCCTTATGACTGATTTCATATTTGCTTATGTTTAGAGGAACTGCTCTTATAAAATCTGGTCTTATTATGTTATGGTTGTATTTGGATAATGTTATTTTACTTTAAGCTATGACTACTTCGTTAAACTAATGAACTAATATTTTAATATATTGAGGTATTTTTAGACTATGGGTTATACCCATTCTTATTCTATCATGCTATTGATATTGAAAGGTGTATGGATAATTATCTATGGAATTCATATGCACGTTAACTCTCTCTAAGAGAAAGGAAATTATACTTGTATTGGTTTTGCACAAGGCAAGTCTTAAGAATTTTAGCTTCATATCCTTCACTCCTTATAGAGTGTCTAGAATTAGAATTTTGGTACATAGATGAAGCTATCATCTCTATAATCTGTTAAGCTTCTTCCAATGATTTTGTATTCAATGATCCTCCCATAGTTGCATCAATCATAGTTCTAGTGGCTGGATTCATTCCATTATAGAAAGTTTCCAGCTGCATCCATTCTAGTATGCAATGGTGTGGACACTTCCTCAATAGCTCTTTATATCTTTCCCAAGCCTCATATAAAGATTCTCCTTCTTGCTGCACAAATGATGTAATCTCTCCTCTTAGTTTAGCAGCTTTAGATGGTGGAAAATACTTGGTAAGGAATTTATTGACAAGGTCTGCCCAAGTGGTGATGCTTCCTTGTGGTTGAGCTTGTAGGCAACATTGATGAACGAATTTGTTTGCATAAAGATTTATCAAAATCCTCATCAAAATATGCAGAATTTTTCATGTAGTCTAGGATGCAAGCCTAGGTTGTCTCCAATGACTTTGGTTGGAAATATGCATTAAACATGTTACAGACATTCAGTATAAAAGCAATTAAAAAGGGGGGGGTTTTGTGTGATTCCAGATTTAATGTAAAAGCAAGTGATGAAATTAATGAGTTCAATTAATGAAATGTAGCAATCCTTAGTTTGTTCATATAATTCTATCCCTATTCCTTTTAAGATCCAATACTTTTCCTCTTCTCCTGAATTAGACTAACTCAATAAGCGAGAATTAACCTTGAAACCCAATACGAATTTAAGCAAATTCAATGGACTCCAACTCCTTTTCCTAAGATTAAGCAACCTTAGAAATTAACTTAGAATTAAGCAACCCAAGTTAAGAATCTCATTAAAATGAATTAGGGTTAATTAAGTAATCTCCCCCTCATTCAACCATTAATTCAATTCAAAGAGCTAGGAAATATAAATTCATAAAGGAAAGGGAATTATATTAACATTCATACCTAAGAATTCAAGAATCCATAAACTCACTAAGGATTACAAGAAAGTTTAGCCCTCTATGAGGATGGGTCTTACAAATTTAAGATGAAAACAAAGGGAAATCAATGACATCAATGTAAAAATTAAAGGAAAGTGAAGAGTAATTGTAAATTAAACCCTAGGATTGGTCCTTGGTTGTCACCCAAGGATGACCTAAGCTCTGCAAGTGTTCCCCAAAATGGCAAAAGAATCTAAAAGTGTGTAAAAAATTGTGAACCTAACTCCCAAAAATCTATATATACTAAGTCTGACGCCACTTCATAGTGATCACTCTTGTTTACAAGAGTGAACACGCGCACCATTCCTCAGGTTTCTTCATTTCTGTAGTGATCATTCTTGTGTATAATAGTAGTTACTTTAGGTGCGCATAGTTACTCTCACTTATGAGGGTGAGCACGCAAAAAGTGTTCTAGTTTAGTCTTCACTGTGATCACTTTCACCTCTGAAAGTGGTTACATGCAAGGTCCTTTATGCTGGGGCTTTCTGGAGTGATCACTATCACTCACGAGAGTAATTACGCGCAGGCACTATGGTTCTCTTTAGCTCTAGAGTGATCACTGCTGCTTCTAAAAGTGGTTACTCTGGCCTATCCTTTAGAATTAGCTCCCTAGAGTGAATACTATAGAACTTGAGAGTGATTACTCTCAATTCATATTTTCCCAAAGGGTTAAAAATCCATGGAATTTGTTTAGAATTTCCTGCATAATTATTCAAATGCTCATAATTGTGAAATATATTCACAAAAATTAGTGTAAATAAGGTAAAAATTAAGAAAGTTATAATATTTGACCTAAATGAGATTTTTATACTATTTACAATCTTTAAGTCTATTTTTCCTATTAAAACTCTATAAAAAAACTAGACAAAATATATATAAATTGTGGATTCATCATAACCCCAAACTTAAATCTTTGCTTGTCCTCAAGCAAATCAAAACTTATGAAAATTGAAGGTAAAGGGTTGGATGTACAGTAAATTTCGAAAATTTCGTCGTGAACAGTAAATTCATGGTGTACAGTGCGCATGTACAGTAAATTCCGTCGTGAACAGTAAATTCCGAAAATTTTCTATAAAAAGGGGGTTTCACACGAAATTTCATTTCTTCACCTCTATCCAAGGTTCTCAAAGGTTCTAAGGCTGTAAACCACCATTTCTCTCATACTAAACCTTCCTAAACTTAGATTTCTCGCCAGATCTGAGATTCTACATCTATTCTGAAGGATTGGAAGTAAGTTTCTTTAAGTTTGAAGCTAGATTTACCGTTCGTTTCTCTTCTCCTTCTCTTTCTTATAGAAATTCATGGTGTTCTTAGGAGAAACTCCGTTCTAAAGCTGAATCTTCGGTGAATTTTGTTATAATCAAGTAATATTCGATAGATCTAGTGTGAATCATCTTTCTGAGGTAAGGGGAGTTTACTTTAACCTATAAACTATGTTTTGAACGGTTTAATATGTTATTTCAAGATATTTTGATATGATTTTGTTAGATCTATTGAATAAAAGCTATTTTCTAAGCTGTAACTGTTGTTAATTAGTTTAAAATGCTGAGATTTTGGCTGATCTATTATAAACTTGCCGTAGTTGAGCTGTTAAAATAATTTTTGGTGGCGTGCGTCATGCTGAGATATATGTTTTGCATCATTATAGAGCCGAGTTACATGTTTAGGTGGGTAGACATGTAACGGTAAGTTCATGCTGAGCTCATTGTCTTGTCTTTGTATGGATCCAGATACGGAATGGGTCGCTTAGGACCGCTCGGTTCCTTCTGGATTAATTAGGCTGTGAAACCAGTTGGAAGCCGTTTTCATGCTGTGCATTAGATGGGCTGGAAATGCATGGGGTTATTGCTGTGAAAAATATTTTGCTCTATATATATATAATTTTATTTTATGTTTGGTAAGCTCACCCTTGCATTTCTTTCTATGTCGTTGTGTGCGTGTGTACTGCGATGATCGTACGGTGGTACGTGAGCAGATGTAGCAGGTGTTGCATCTACTTCACAGGCTGAGGGGCCAGTGAAGAAAAGTTAGAAGCTGGAGTTGAGTAATAATGCATCAAAGTCCTTTTTCTTTATATATGAGACCTCATGTCGAGGGAGTCACGTATTATAATTTTTTTTGGTATTTTGAATATTATAAACTAAATGTAATATTATGTTGATCTGTTGGATATTTGTTGTAAGGAACTTCATTTTTACTTTGAATGAGAAGTGAATTTTTATACTTATATTCTCTGTTTATTTATCTATTTTAAATAAGTATGTGGTGTAGAAACAATGTTCTCGGTCCTTTATAAAAAGGGGTCGTGACAGCTTGCCTATATTCTCAATGAACCACCTATTATAAGGGCTTTGTTCGTCACAAATATGGTTAGATTAGGTTCAATTTCAATCAAGGAAGAACAAAAGTTCAAGTGGGTTTTTAAGAGGAGGGAATTCCTTTGAGTGAGTGAGTACAACAACTAGAATGGAATGCATTAAATGATGCAGTTTATGAGGTTCAAGCATTCTTTCACCATGTTTTTCATTATTTTATCTTATGTGGAGATTCTTTTTCTACCAATATTTTTCTTTTTCTTCCATTCATTCATTTTTGTGATTTATTGGACTTTGACAATCATTCTTTTCTTCAAATTCAAACATTTTGTTTTTGACATGTATAATGCTCACCACCCCAAACTTAAGAGCTTGCTTGTCCTCAAGCAACTACAATGATAATCGACATCTCAAACTTAGTGTCTTGCATTCACTCTTAATACAACTCAAAAGAAATACCTTTCTTAAGGTAAGGAAATTATTTTTACAGACTAAGTTTGGCAGAAGAAAGAATGTGGAACAAGGGAAATTAGGTGCAAGGTTGTGCTAGAGTGGGTAGGTGTGTGCAAAGGCCTCGATCATCTAGATAAAAAATTGCACAATGCATATTCCATTAAGAAACAGGGAAGTTCTAGAGGATAGATGCAAAAATACATGTAAAGTGCATACAAAAAAGAAATTTAAGGCCCAATTCTCTACTATGGTAAAAGGTGATAATTACTTAGCAATATATGAGTACAATTCACCTTACAAGAAAATATGTTTAGTATGGTAGGAATGGTAATTATTTACAAAATAGAGAATGATTGTGAGTTGAATGGGATGTGCAATCAGAATATAAAATTAGAATTACAAAACTGAACTGAATGAAAAATACAAAAAAAATAAAAATATTTTTGTATTTTATCTATGAACTATGCAGGAAAAATAGGCTAAGACAATGTGAAACAAAGGCAAAGAGATCACCCCTCTTTTCTTAATGATGGATTCACATTCAATCATCAAATTCATGCTCCTCTTGATGGGATTGAGGGCATTCTCTGCACAAAGATGCATAGTGGATTTAGCACAAAGTAGAATAATGGAAAGTGAATTGCAAGTAGTATATATGAAAGTGTCAAATGTTATTCATGGGGATAATAGAGGAAAATAAAGGGAGAGATGGTACTGAAAGCGGTAAAGTACGATAATTACAGGGAAAATAGTAGTTAATAAATACAGGGAAATGAAGTAGAAATGGCAGAAAAGTAAATGTTATAAGGGAAAGTGAAGCTAAATGAGATCTTCATCTGAGCTGGAGGATGAAAGGTTGTCATTGGCATCCTCATCGTGCTCTTCCTCTTCTGGATATCTGCATCTGCCATCTTTCTCAGCTGCAGGTGCAAGGGTGGTGGCTGTGAAAAGAGGTAGGTCCTGGTTAATAGCTGCTCTGAGGAAAGGTGCAGAGAATGTAGAAGCTTCATAAATCTGTTCTGAGGTCATGCCTAGCTTCTTTCCTGTATTAAGCATCATGGTTTCTAGGAGGTTTAGCATGGATTCTTGACTGGCATGCAGTGTGTCCTGTCTGAGTGCTAGTTGCTTGACTTGTACTCTCAATTCAAGGAGGGGTTCCTTTCTTATACTCAACAGGTAGGAAAAAACCTGGGTCAACAGTCTGTTTCTTGGCATTCAAGAGATCCTTCACCATGGCTGTAGAGATGGAAGAGGCTGCTCTAATTCTCTGCTGGTATTCACCTATGTCTACTCCAGCATCCTAGCAGAGCATGGTGATGATGGATGGGAAAGCAAGTGAGTACTCCTTAGTGCTTAAGATTCTTATGATGAAGTTACTAACAATGTCTCCCACATGGATGGGCATGCCAGTGAGGATGGCGTAGATAAGCTCAGCTCTTTTGACAGCTAATGTAGATGAATGGCGCATTGGCATGAAGGAACTCAAAAGGAAGATGCTCCACACCTTGGCTAATGAAAGGTGGTTTCTTGTGGTTAAATTCTTGGGTATGAGCTGCATGTCAAACTCCTAATTTTCCCCTGGTTTACAAATTGGTTAGAGTATTGGCTTGTAGTCTTTCTCTTCTAAAGAACTGAATGTGGAAAAATCAAGTTGCCCAGCCTGCCTCTTCACTGGGGGTATGTTTAGAATTCTCTGAATGTTGGATGGGGTAAAGTAAATTTTCACACCTCGCACCATGGTGTGTCTAAGGGGCAGCTGGTCTCCTTTCACCCTCATTGCATTAGCATTAGCATAAAAGTGCCCAATCTCAAATTTGATAGTAAATAAGTGCAAGGTGTTTTGGTAGACTAAAGCTGCACGTGTTCACAGTTGTTTATAAGAGTGATCACTACAGGGGTGCTCAATTTCAAAATTTAGCAGGAAGTGTTGCACGTTTTCACTCTCCTTCACCAGAGTAAACACGCATAACCATATTTCCAGAAAAGGGTTCTGCGTTTTCACTTTTGTAACTGAGAGTGAACACTCTAGAAAGCTTCACCCTGTTCGCTGTGCAGAAGTGCTTGGGCATGTTCACTATGACAAATAAGAGTGAACATGCGTATTTCTTGGGCTTACATGCAATGGAAGTAATCACTATCAACTATGAGAGTGCTCACTATAGAGAGTGAATATGCAGGTTAGAGCTGAAAGTGATTACCTTCAGGACGATCTTTTGTTTTCTTACCAAAGTGATTGGCTTAAGCCTTGAAAATATTTACCATCCTATTGCATCTAAACTTCCTTAACTTTGTGTAGTACTTAGCCCCCATAATATAATCTCACCCTGCAAAAATGAGAATCATGCAGAAAAACCATGTAAATTGATAAAGCAAAGTGCATAGAGTGATGCTTAAGTATCAATATAATGAAGTATAAGAATAGAAAGGCTTAAATGCAAGACCAACATTTATTGCAAAAAAATAATTAAAATTCCTAAGATCATTGTGAGTTGCCTCTCATGCAACGCTTCTTTAACGTCACTAGCTTGACGTATGAAGTGAATTACTCAGGCCATAGGCTGTAGGGGAGATTTGTGCATGGTAAGTGCAGTTCAATCTCCTCAACTTCTTCTAAGGTGGCTAAGTTTTGCAAGAATGGCTTCAAACGATACCCATTTATCATAAAGCTTTTGCTTGTGGAGTCACTTTGAATTTCCACTACACCATGAGGGAATACCTTTATGACTATGAAGGGTCCAATCCATCTTGATTTGAGCTTTTTGGGCATGAGTTTGAGGCGAGAATTGAACAAGAAGACCTTTTGACCAATGAAAAAGTCTTTCCTTGATATCATCCTATCATGTTACCTCTTGGTCCTTTCTTCATAAATTTTGGAGTTCTCGTAAGCCTCAAGACGTAACTTTTCTAACTCTTGCAGTTGCAATTTCCTCTGTTCTCCAGCTGAATCATAATGGATGTTACAAGTCTTCACTGCCCAATAAGCTTTGTGTTCCACCTCAATTGGAAGGTGGCAGGCTTTCCCATAGACCACCTTGTATGGTGACATTCCCAAGGGTGTCTTAAACGTAATTCTATGTGCCCACAAGGCATCATCAAGCCTGCAGCTCCAGTTTTTTCTATGAGGCTGTACGACTCTCTCAAGTATTTTCTTGATTTCCCTGTTAGAGAGCTCAGCCTACCCATTTGTCTGCGGGTGATAGGCATTGGAGACTTTGTGTACAACTCCATATTTCTTCAACAACAATTCCATTGCCCTATTGCAGAAGTGACTTCCTTGATCACTAATAATGGCTCTAGGGATTCCGAATCTGCAAAACAAGTTGCTACGGACAAACTCTGCAACAACTCTAGCATCATTAGTTCTTGTGCCTTTAGCTTTCACCCATTTTGAGACATAATCAACAGTAAGAAGTATATAAAGGAAGCCAAAAGAGGAAGGGAAGGGTCCCATAAAATCAATACCCCAGATATCAAAGATGTCACAATACAAGATGGGCTGTCAGGGCATCTCCTGTCTCCAGGTAATTACTCCTCCCGCTCTTTGGCATCTTTTATAGGTAGAATATGCTTGCCATGAATCCTTGAAAATTGAAGGCCAATATAGTCCTGCATCCAACACTTTTCTTGCTATCCTTTGGGCTCTTTGATGACCTCATACGGCTGAGGCGTGACAGAATTACAGTATGGACGAGATTTCTTCATCAGGCACGCACCCTTTAATAACTTAGTCACTGCAGAATTTTCACAAATAAGGGTCATCCCAAACTTAATATTTGGCATCACTCCTTATCTTATCCTTTTTAGCTTTTGGTGCACCTACTGGAAAAACCCCAGCAACAAGAAAATTAACAATATCAGCGTACCAGGGTGCCTATGAAGTGTACAACTCTAAGAGTTGTTCATCAGGAAAGTCATCTAAAATTGGAACAAGGTTAGGAACTCCCTCTATCCTGCTCAGGTGGTCAGCTACCAGATTTTGAGTTCCGCTTCTATCCTTGATCTCCAAATCAAACTTTTGAAGTAAGAACATCCATCTTATCAGCCTGAGCTTAGAATCTGTCTTTTTCAGCAAATACTTCAAGGTAGCATGATCAGTAAAAACCACAACTTTTGACCCTAAAAGATATGACCTAAACTTGTCCAATGCAAAGACTATGGCCAACAATTCTTTTTCAGTTGTGGTGTAATTACATTGTGCTAGACCCATGGTTCTAGAAGCATAATAAATTATATGAGGAAACTTACTAACCCGTTGTGTGAAGGCAGCCCCTACTGCAAAATTGGATGCATCACACATCAATTCAAATGGCTTGGTCCAATCTAGAGGTTGGATGATGGGTGTGGTGGTCAGGGCTTCTTTAAGCATATTAAATGTTTCCTTGCACTTTTCATCAAAATTGAACTCAGTCTCCTTTTGTAAAAGGTTGGATAGGGGAATGGCAACTTTAGAGAAGTTCTTAACGAATCTCCTGGAAAATCCTGCATGGCCAAGGAAAGCACGAACCTCTCGAACACAAAAAGGGTAAGGCAATTGTGCAATAACATCTAATTTTGTAGGATCTAGCTTAATTCCTTTTCAGATATGATATGGCCTAATACTACACCTTGCTCTACCATGAAATGACATTTTTCAAAATTTAGCACAAGATTAGTGTTAATACATCTTTTTAAAACTTCTTCTAAATTAAGCATGCAAGTAGAAAAAGATGGGCCATACACAGTGAAATCGTCCATAAAGACTTCTATGCAATGCTCCACTAAATCAGAAAAACATACTAAGCATGTATCTTTGAAATGTTCCTGGAGCATTGCACAGGCCAAACGACATTCTCCTATAGGCAAAAGTGCCAAAATAACATGTGAAAGTGGTTTTATCCTGGTCTTCACGTGCTATGCATATTTGAAAATAACCAGAAAAACCATAAAGGAAACAATAGTGAGACTTACCAACCCACCTTTTAAACATCTGATCAATGAAGGGTAATGGAAAATGATCCTTCCTGGTTGCTTGGATTAGTCTTTGGTAGTCTATGCAGACTTTCCAACTACTCTGAACTCCGGTGGATATTAGTTCATCTTTCTCATTCTTCACCACAGTGAGTCTAGATTTCTTTGGGACCACTTGGACCGGGCTGACCCAAGTGTTGTTTGAGATAGGGTAGATGATCCCAGCCTGAGTAACTTGGTGACCTCCTTCATCACCACATCCAAGATGATGGGATTCACCCTTCTCTGAGGCTGCCTCACTGGCTTAGCACCCTCCTCCAATAATATTCTGTACATGCACAGAGAGGGACTAATTCCAGGAATATCAGCAAGGGTCCAACCTATAGCTTTCCTGTGCCTCCTAATCACTTCTAGGAGTTCCTCTTTTTGATCAAGATTCAGCTTAGAGGATATTATTACTAGGAGCTTTTCATCTGCCTCTAGATAGGCATATTTCAGATGCTAAGGCAAGGATTTGAGCTTCAATGTTGGGAGTTGCTCCACAGATGGAAGTGATTTAGCACTCTTAGTAGAAGAAATTTCTATAACATTCAAATCAAAGGAGTCAGATTCAATGGTACTTGCTGAACTCAAAATATCACATTCTTCCCTTATTAATTTTTAACTTTCCTCAATATTAGAATTTGCAGAATTAACATTCAAAAAGTCAGAAATACAAGATATAATTGTTCATCTAACAAATCATCAAATAAATCAATTTGGAAGATATAATGCTCTTCAGATGGATGCTTCATAGCATCAAGTATGTTGAAGCGCACAATGCAGTCTCCAAACTCCATAGTAAGTGTCCCGGCATGCACATCAATTTTTGTTCTTGTGATCTTCAAGAACGGTCTTCCAAGAATAATCGGTGCAGCACCCTTCATTGACTCTCCCTCTTGCATATCCAAGATGTAGAAGTCAGTTGGAAAGATGAGATCATTCACTCTGACTAGCATATCTTCAACAATCCCAGTTGGGTTTGTTATGCTTCTGTTGGCTAACTGAATAACCACACCTGTAGGCTGCAGAGGGCCAAAAGACAATGAAGTAAAAATGGACAATGGCATGACATTTATAGATGCTCCTAAATCTAACATGGCATTCTCAATCCTATTATTACCAATGATGCATAGGATAGTGAATGTTCCTGGGTCCTTACATTTCTCAAGCATTGTGGACCTTTGTTTCTCAAAGAGTGCAGAAACATTTCTACTCTTATTTACCTTCTCATTACCTTTAAGACGCCTCCTGTGGGTACATAAGTCTTTCATGAACTTGGCGTACTTAGGTATTTTCTTGATTTCATCTAGTAGAGGTATGTTCACCTCTACCTTCCTAAAGGTCTCAAAAATCTCTTTTTTAGCCTCTTTAATCTTCTTGCTTGGCTGGATAACTCTCTGAGGAAATGGGAGAAGGATTGTCCTTTCAATATTGTCTGCCACCTTTGGTTTGGTAGATGTAGGTTCTAGTTGTTCTTGAACCTTTTCCTCTCCATTTAGATCAACTGTAGATGAAGCACAACTTGTGTTTTTTTTCTTTCTAGACATTGTGGGCTCTTGCATCACCTTTCTAGACCTTAGAGTGATTGCACTCACATTTTTAAGATTTGCTACAGTTTGTGCAGGGAGGTTTCCTGAACCTTGAGATTGCATCTGGTTCAAAGACGAGGCTAGCTGTCCTATTTGGTTCTCCAAAGTCTTAATACTAGCCTCGGTTCTTTGCTGGAAAGAGATGTTATTCATGGTCAATTGCTTCATGAGCTCCTCCAGTGATGGTTCATTTTTCTTTGGTGCACTTGGTTGTGAGGAAGATGGTTGGTGATGTTGCTAGGCTTGTTGTGGTTGATGTTGGGATGGATGAGATCTATTTAGGCCACCATGATGTCTTTAATATTGATTGCTGTGCTGCTGGTTCTGCTGTTGTGAACTGTTCCCCCATCGTAAATTTGGATGGTTCCTCTAGCCTGGGTTATATCTATTGGAAGATAGATCACAATTGGCCTGCTGCTGCGAATTTGAAAAAGGAAATTTATTTGCAGCATAGGCCTGAGGTTACCTTCTAGAGTGTCAGACTCTTGCAGTGTAGGACAGCTATCAGGTAATGGTTTGTAGCAAAGCAAATGCAACACAAAGTAGCTAGAATGGATTATGGACGAAGTAAAGGTGCAACAACACTCTTTTGCATGGATGCCAATTCATCAAGCTTATGCTCTAGCTTACTAGATTCAGCGACTTGTACTTCACTTACATTTCTGGTAACACAAGAGTTCTACCTTGTTGCAAATTGTTGTGAGTTGGCAGCCATATTCTTAATCAAATTCCGAGCTACAACTGGAGTTTTATCTACCAACATCTCTCTACTTGTAATGTCTATCATGCTTCGGTCTATAGGGTGCAGTCCCTCATAGAAGTATTGGATCAACAATTGATCATTAATTTGGTGGTGAGGGCAGCCTGCACATAGTCTCTTGAACTATTCCCAATATTCGTAGAGGGTTTCTCTTTCAAGTTTCCTTATACCACAAATTTCCTTCCTTATGGATGCAACTCTTGATGCTGGAAAACTTTTCTCCAGGAAAAGTCTCTTCAAGTTGTCCCAACTGGCAATAGATCCTAGAGGGAGATAGTAGATCCAATAAAATGTGGATTCATCACATGGCACAGAGGCCCATATTCATTTATAGTACATAACACACAAACCCATAATTCATTCATAATACTCAGCACATATGCCATTATTCCATTACACAACATATAAACAATTCATCTGGGTGCATTTACAACCATTCACATTATTCAATCATCACTCCTTAACAAGCTCACATACATTCTCAATCAAGGGTATATCAACTCCACGATCAATTCATATTTCACTCCAAACATACAATAATTTTCATCATATCTCACATTTTCTACTCTCTATCTCACCCACATTCAACATTTAAAGAAACAAACTCTAAATTTGATGACAACTATAAACCATGTCACCAAACTAAACAATCTTGAATTAGATTTCACACAATAAAAAAAATGAAATTATTAGGATACAAATAGGAATTGAAATAAGAAGAAAAATAATAAAAAGTGGAAATAGAATAGAGATGGAAAATGGCGCCATAATCGCAAGATTGAAAGCCAAGGAACGATCACCAGAAGAGTCTTGGCCTCTTGATAAGATCAAAGAAAATTGGCTCACTCAAGAACCTAGAGTCGCACGCTTTCATAAGTCTTTCAAATCTTTGAGCAAGTCTTTGAATTTGCAAGGCAGGAGTGCTCTCTCATCTTGATCCTCTTTCTTGAGACATTCTACAAAACAATAACAGTTAATGCAAAAAGAAAAGGTTCTCTCCACTCGTTAAGTGTTTTCACTCTGTAGATATTCATTTGTGTTTCACTCTAAATTGGCTCTTGTGTAAGGATTTCTCTCTTACCTTTTTCTCCTCAAGTGCTCTCAAGAATTCTTAAGGAAGTCAACCTCCAATCCACACAATCAACCAAAACCAAAAGACGATCACAAAAGAAAACTCTAAGATAAAACTAAGGAAGCCAACAAGACAATAGAAAAAAAAAGGACTAAATAAGAAATAAGCACACTCAAAAGTAGATTGCAAATAAGACAAAATTGGAGAACTTAAAGAAGGTTATGTAATGTTAAATAACAACTATTTTTTTTTGTATGGAATCAAGCAAAATAAATAGAAGATTGGAAGAAATATGTCAAAAACACACTTTTGTATGTTGCAATTTTTTTGTAGTATATATTTTCTCTCTCTCTCTTTTTCAATGGGCACTACGTTAACAGTGTGCGATGAATAGTACCTGATGAATCCATACTTTATAGATATTTTGTCTGGTTTTTTATAGAGTTTTAATAGGAAAAATAGACTTGGAGATTGTAAATAACATAAAAACCTCATTTAGATCAAATATTATAGCTTTCCTAATTTTTGTCTTATTTTCGCTAATTTTTGTGAATATATTTTGCAATTTTGATAATTTGAATAATTGTGCAGGAAATTCTAAACAAATTTCATGAATTTTTGGCTCTTGGGAAAAATATAAACTGAGAGTAATCACTCTCAGGTACATAGTAATCACTCCAGGGAGCTGATTCCAAGGGATTGATGAACGAGAGATTTTCGTTTCATTTTGGAAAAAGATTTATCATCAACCTTCATCAAAATATGCAAAAAATTTTGTAGTATCTAGGGTGCAAACCTAGGTTGTCTCCGATGACTTTAGTTTGTAACATACATTGAACATGTTGTAAACATTTACTATGAAAGCAATTAAAACAATGGTGTTTTGTGTGATTCCAATTTTAATGTAAAGGCAAGTGATGAAATTAATGAATCCAATCAATAAAATGTGTAATACTTAATTTGTTCATGTAATTCTATCCCTATCCCTCTCAAGATTCAATAATTTTCCTCTTCCTCTGAATTAAGGTAACTCAAAAAGCATGAATTAACCTTAAAGTCCCATATGAATTAAGCAATTTACATGGGCTCCAACCCTTTTACCTAAGATTACACAACCTTAGAAATTAACTTAGGATTAAGCAAACCAAGTTAAGAATTTCATTAAAATAAATTAGGGTTAATTAAGCAATGTCCCCCTCATTCAAACATTAATTCAATTCAAAGAGTTGGGGAATATAAATTCATGAAGGAAAAAGAATTATATTGACATTCATACCTAGAAATTCAAGAATCCATGAACTCACTAAGGATTACAAGAAGGTTTAGCTCTCCATGAGAATGGGTCTTACAAAATTAAGATGAAAGATAAAGGAATTCAATGACATCAATGCAAGAATTAAAGAAAAGTGAAGGGAAATTGTAAATCAAACCCTAAGATTGCCCTTGGTTGTCACCCAAGGATCCTAAGCTCTGCAAAATGCTCCCAAAGTGGCAAAAGAATCTAAAATTATGAAAAGATCTATACCCTTATTTCTAAAAATCTATATATATTAAGTCTGACATTGCCCGATAGTGATCACTCTGTAAACAGGAGTGTTTAGGCGCAACAACTTTAGATTTTTCCCTTTCTGGAATGATCACTCTCATTTTTGAGAATGATTATGCGTAGGTATTTTGAGTCTAGGCGTCACTGGAGTGATCACTCTCACTTTTGAGAGTGTTTTGCTTTGAGTCTGGGCATCTCTGGAGTGATCACTCTCACTTCTGAGAGTGTTTACGTGCAGGGACTTTGGGTCTGGAGCTTATAGAGTGATCACTGCTACTTTTGAAAATGGTTACTTTGGCCTATCCCTTGGAATCAGCTCCCTAGAGTGATCACTATGGTATCTGAGAGTGATTACTCTCAGTTCATATTTTTTCCAAGAGACAAAAATTTATGAAATTTGTCTAGAATTCCCTGCACAATTATTCAAATGATCAAAATTGCAAAATATATTCACAAAATTTAATGGAAATAAGACAAAAATTAAGAAAGCTATTTTTTTTTACCTAAATGAGATTTTAATGTTATTTACAATCTCTAAGTCTATTTTTTCTATTAAAACTTTATAAAAAACCAAACAAAATATCTATAAAGTGTGGATTCATCAGGGATATGCTAGAGTAACCACTTTCAGAAGCAGTAGTGATTACTCTAGAGCTAAAGAGAATCACAATGCTTGCGCATAAACACTCTCAGAAGTGAGAGTGATCACTCCAGAAAGCTCCAGAATCACAGTGCTTGCGCGTAAACACTCTTAGAAGTGAGAGTGATCACTCCAGAAAGCCCCAGAATCATAGAGCCTTGCACGTAATCACTCTAAAAAGTGAGAGTGATCACTCTACAAAGGGAAAAATCTGAAGTTGTTGCGCGTAATCACTTTTGTTTACAGAGTGATCACTATGAGGCCATGTCAAACTTAGTATATATAGATTTTTAGAAATTAGGGTACGAATCTTTTCACAATTTTAGATTCTTTTGCCACTTTGGGAGCATTTTGTAAAGCTTAGGATCCTTGGGTGACAACCAAGGTCAATCTTAGGGTTTGATTTACAATTTCTCTTCACTTTCCTTTAATTCTTATATTGATGTCATTGAATTCCTTTTTGCTTTCATCTTAAATTTGTAAGACCCATCCTCATGGAGGGCTAAACTTTCTTGTAATCCTTAGTGAGTTCATGGATTCTTGAATTCCTGAGTATGAATGTCAATATAATCCCCTTTCCTTTATGAATTTAGATTTTCCAACTCTTTAAATTGAATTAATGTTTGAATGAAGGGGGCATTGCTTAATTTACCCTAATTTGTTTTAATGAATTTTTTAACTTAGTTTGCTTAATCCTAAGTTAATTTTTAAGGTTGCGTAATATTAGGGAAAAGGGTTAGAGCCCATTTAAATTGCTTAATTCGTATGGGACTTTAAGGTTAATTCTTGCTTTTTGAGTTACCCTAATTCAGAGGAAGAGGAAAAGTATTGAATCTTGAGAGGGACAGGGATAGAATTATATGAACAAACTAAGGATTGCACATTTCATTGATTGGATTCATTAATTTCATCACTTGCCTTTACATTAAAATTGGAATCACTGATTAATCCAAATTTTTACTAGTATTTTACTATAGTTTTAACCAATTTAATAAGGAAAATATGTTAGGAAAAGCAAAAAAACTCATAAAAATATAATGATTGAAGATTTTCTTTAAATAATAGTTATTTTAGAATTTGTGAATTTTCTGTGTAAAATTTATGAATTTTATCATGTTTTTGTAGGAAAATATGAGCCAAGTGCATAAAGATGGAACATCAATGGAAAGATAGAGGAAAAGTGGCAATTCTGGACTCAAAGAACAAGATTAATGGAATGAAAGCTGGGCGTGATCACTATTGTTAGTGAAAGTGATCGTTCCAGAGCATAAATAAGGAATATAGTATGAGCGTGGTCACTCTTACCAGCGAAAGTGAGTGTTCCAAAGAGTCTCTCAGAAGAACACACTGTGATTATCACTATTGCTGGTGAAAGTGAGCAATCTAGAGGGCTTCAATCTCAGCAAGGTTCTACGTGATTACTCTTGCTGGCGAAAGTGGATGTTCCAGAGAGGAGTGTATCAAGGCAAGTTATACGTGGTCACTCTTGCTCTCAAAAGTGATCACGTGCACTCCTCGACCTCCTGCGTTGCTACTCTTGTCAATGAAAGTTAATGTTCCAGTCTTCCAGAAACTACATGAGCCTCTGCGTGGCCACTCTTATGAAGCAAAGTGACAACGCCCAGAGTCAGGAAAAATTATAAATTGCAGAAACGCTCCGATTTTTGGATCTTTTGTTCATTTTTCATTTTCACTTAGTTCCTGGGTGTGGAGAGAGTCTGAGAGAGAGATTAGGGATGAACACTGAGCTCAACCTAGAGGAATCAGATTGAAGATCGGTTGAAGATGCTTCTTCTGTGTTCTTTCTCTTCTTCTATTTCTTTTTCTTTCTCTGCTGCAATGGATGTGTAATTTCTTCATAGTTAGGGATTATAGATCCAAAACAAACATGTTGAATTGATTCTGGATCTGGATTTCAAGTTTTGGAATGGATTGAGTGGTTGATTCTGCACTTTACGTAGTAACTGAATGGAAATTTGATTGACTAATTTTAGAGCAACTCTTATCAATGGAAATTGAATTTGTTCTTCAGATTTGGACCAATCATCAAGATTATAGCCTTTTTAGGGATAAGAGAACTTGATCTTACAATCCTCTAGTTTCTCACACTTAAAGCAACATTTAATTGAATCAGATCTAAGGAATTAGAGTGATTTAATTGAATGTTAGGGTCACTGAGTTAAGGAATTAACCTCTGAATAATACAACGTGAAATTGATTGTCATTCTTTCCAATTACTTGTAAGTTCAGAACTTTATTGATTCAACATTGGAGTTTTGGTGAAGCAACTCCCTAGCTATGGTCTCTACCTCTATTTTCTCACATTTGCTTGTTCATTGTTTTGTTTTTCTTTTATTTGAATATTTTTCAATTCTAATTCCAAACACTCTTTGAAATTTGTGAAGCTCAACTAATTATGACCTTGTGAAGTGGTAATCGAATACTTTTATTCCCTAAGATCGATACTTGGGACTCTAACACAGTTCTATTATTTTTATAACTTGCTAAATCAACACTAGTACACTTGATAGTCAAATTAACTTCTCTTTAGAAGTGTGACAAGTTTTTGGCACCGTTGCCGAAGAATATTTGTTTTCAATATCATTAGTAATAAGAAAATAACTAGATTGAGCATTTCTTTTTGTTGATTTACTTCCAAATTTTTCTGCATATTGTCTAATTTTTCTGCATAATTTTTTTCTGCATTTTGTGTAGTTTTCTACATAAATTTTTTGTATTCTTTTGCATTTTCTGCATAATTTTGTTTTTCATTCTTCTGCATAATTTTAATTTTTACTCTGCATAAATTTTTGTGTTTTCTACTTATTCTGTTTTGTAGCTTTTCTGTATTCTTTTGCATTTTTCTGCATAATCTTGTTTTTCATTTTTCCTAGTACAAATTTGATTTGACTTTTGTTTTCTTTCTTTTTTTTATGCAAGAAAAAACTAGAAAAATAAGTTGCTCTATTGTTTGACAACAACCAGCATGTATTAGAATTTCCATCAAAGCCAAGTTGCAAGAATAGGAGCTTATGAAGCGTATGCTTTTGAAGCTTTAATTACTATTTTTTGAGTTGGAGTTGTCCAAACTAACCCCTTGGTTTGTGATTTTTACAGTGAAAACTATGTGAATGAAACCTATGATGTGGATGCACCAGACTTTCAAAAAGAAATCAATTATGGAGAAAATTTTCAAAGACCTGAATCTACCTTTCATCATATATATCAACATCAAGCTAACATGAGTCAGCCATATTATGATTGGAATCAAGAAATGCTTGCTGCAACAACACCATTTTCTAGTTGTCAATCTTCACAACCTTATTTTCAAATATCATATTCTCAACCTCAAGGAGGACTGCAGCCTTCACAGACTTTTCTGAAAAGAATGAATGAACTTGAAGAAACTTTGCTCCAATTACGCATTGTCACTTTGCCCAGCAATAGTGACAACGCGCTCTTCACTCATAAAACTCAACCTCTCTGGAATGCTCACGATGTTTAAAAAGAGTAACCACGCTGAATGCCTTTAATGTTGTAACGTTCACTCTTTATTTTAAAAGTAGTCACGTGCACATGCATGACTATAAATTTTACCTAAAGTGAACACACATACACACACATACTTCAACCTAAAAATTCCACTTCTCTATGCGCACTCTCTGACTCTTACTCTCTGCATAGTAATCCAGAAGCATATTCTTCTTTCTCACACTTGCATCTACATTTCTGAATCTCCTTCAAGGTACGCTTCTCCTTATTTCTGTGAATTTGTGGTTAGAATTTTTTGTGTTTAAAGGTTTTAGAAGATGTCGAATAGGGCAAATGGGGTAATGTTCTGAGTTACTTGATTTAATAATGGAATTGGAAAATAATGTGACTAAGTTTTCATTGTAGTTTATGCTTTTATTGAAAGATTCGAATCTGCATTGGGCCATTTATTTGAATAAATTTTTGCAAAAATTAAGTGACCTATATAGACTTCAGTAAAAATGTTTGAATTAAAATTGTTGAATATGATTACCTAAAAGTATCTACTCTTCTGAAATATAATTGAATGCTTGAAAAATGTCATGGTAATCATCTTTTCATTATTATGATAAAATAGCTTTTTGCTGAAGATCATTGGGCTGCAGAACTGTGTTTGAAACTTGGTTGAAACCTGAAAATAGCCCTCTGCGTTACCCTGTTTCTCTGAGATAGTGAATGCATTCTGAACTTGCCATTTAGGGACAAAAATTAAAAATATCTCTGAATTTGATTGCTCAATGTTGTGCATATGTAATGTTGCATCTATATATTAACATACCTTGACAACAGACTACGTGTTAAATTGTTAGAAAAATTAAATTTCTGTAACTTGGTCAATTGATTTTTCTTCATAGCAGCAATCTGTACTCTTGCTTCTGTGCATTGCAATTTAACCTGTTAAATTGATTGCTCATTGAAGCAAACTAAAAATGGCAAGAACATCAAACAATACTCCAGTTAGATTTTTAAGGGGAACCCCAAGGACCAAGAGGGGTAGACTAGTAGCAGCTTCATCCTCAAGACCTGTTGCTGAGTATGATCCAAGGTTTAGGAGCATAGCTCATGAGAACTTCCTCAGGGCTAACATTCTGAGAAGAAATTCAGAAAAGGGAGTGAGACTCTTTCTACTTAATGGCTAGCATAGGTTGGAGGGAAATCACACAAAAAGTTCTATGCCAATGCCATGAGGTTCAAGGGAGACCAAATACCCAAATACCAAACAATGGTCGAGGAGATAAGAGTTGATTTTTCTGCTAAAAACATCAGCAGGATGCTGAACATAAACACTAAAAAACAACATGGACAGTTGGAGTTTAGCATTTTTAAGAATAGTTCTGACAAATGTAACACCTTATATTTCTTTCCTTAATATACGATAAATTTTCATAAAAATTTAAATGGTAAAATAAATTTTTCTTTCAAAAATTCTCTAATAAGAACGAGACATTGAAATGATATAAGTTTCATTAAGTAAAATTTCATTAATTCATAAGTACTTTAGAAACACAAAGATTCTAAAGTTTTCATCAGCAACAAAAAGAAATAGTAGTTTTACAACTGTTTCAAAATAATGATATAGAACTGAAAATAACCATTACATAACTCAAAATAACTAAGTCCTATAGCAGTTCTCATCCTTCCATGCACTGTGAGCTGGGTACTATTCATCTTGGTTTCCTGAAAATGATGTGTAAGGGTGAGTCTCTACCCTACCACTCATACATCACACATATTTATCACAAAACACATCTTATCACGATTAAAGAAAACATCATGGCATTACATATCACAGTGTCATATAAATCATGTTTTCATCTCAACACATATGATATTCCACAGATTCACAATTTCTTTTACTTTTATCCGCGCTTACCGCGCCCTGTGGCCACAGTTATCCGATGCCTCTATCCTGAGGTCTTACACATCCATGTAAATAGTCACCGGATAACCCAATGCAATACGGATACAACGCATGCAATAGACGGCCCCTTAGCAAAGGTAATGGTCAGGAGTCAAGTCGGGAAACGAGTGTGTGGCCATGTGGTGCATTTGAACACAATATTCTGTGCATAATCGCAAATGTCACTCACCACCCTACATTTCCCTAAGATATCCCATATCTTCTCCTTCTTCCACTCCCCAGTGTATCTCTATAACTATTTACATTATATCCTTTTCCATTTCATACTCTTTCGAGCATATTCACATGTTCACATATGTCATTTATCATGTTCACACATTTTTTTTCATTATATTTGCATATACTTTTCATCATATCCATTAAACCATGGCATATTCACAATACACATCATTTTAACATGAAACACAATATATTCAAACATGAAACATCCATCTCTTTGTGTATTTCATATCACAAAATCATAAAAATCATATCAACCATCCTCAATATAGCTTATCATGCCCTATTTGAACATAATATCACATTTTCACCATGTATTCATCATAAAATCATATAAACAGCCAATTATTCTCACTTTTCACCGATTATTTCTCATAAAACAAGGATTATTCCACATATAATCATATACATGACAAGATCTATGAGAATACAAGTAATAAACATAACGAAATGATAAAGTAGAGCCCCATTACCTCAAAACAGAGCTTTTACAAAGATTTAACCAAAGATTTAACTCTAAAACGGAGGTTTTCCTAAGAACATCATTAACATCTATAAGAAAAAGAAGAAGAAGAGAAATAAACAGTAAATCTAACTTCAAACTTAGAGAAACTTACTTGAAATCCTTTAGAAAGGACGTAGAATCACAGATCTGAAGAGAAATCTAAGTTTAGGAGGTTTAGTATGAGAGAAAATGGCGAGATATAGCCTTGGAACCTTTGAGAACCTTGGATAGGAGTGAAGAAATGAAAATTTCGTCTAAAACTCTCTTTTTATAGAAAATTTTTGAAAGTTATTGTTCACCGCCGGAAACACTGTTCGCAGTCACTGCTCACCCCAGAAACACTGTGCACATGTACTGTACACATACTGTACGCGGATGTGACATCAGCCATGACGTCATGATGATGTCACTAATGACGTTATTGTCACTATATGTACACGGTTTACTGTTCATATGCAGTTTTACTGTTCATCGATACTGTTCATAGGTGGTTTTACTGTTCAATTTTTTTTAAAATATAAATTCTATCCAAATCTATTCCAATTATACTTTAACAGACCTCATTTTATTTAAATCAAAGTACAGGATGTTACAATAAGGATTGACAAGGACTATGTAGAAATTTTGCAGAGGATTGGAAGGCCAGGAACAACTTGGCAGCTGAACCAAGCCAAGAAGCCCAAGTGTATCACAACTAAGAATTTGCTGCCTTTAGCAAAAGTTTAGAGCACATTCATTCTGAATTCTTTTATGCCAGTCAAACACAGCTCAACACTGGCAGTAACAAGGGCAGAACTTCTTTTTGCCATTGTCAGTGACATATATATTGATGTAGGAGAGGTCATCAGTGAATGTATCCTAAATATTTTGAAAATAAAGAGAGATTCAATAGCCTTTCCTTCATTAATAACTTTACTTTGTGAGGATGCAGGGGTAGAGTTTGGAGACTATCAAGAGATGATCAAATCTATTCCCTCTATTTCTGTATTCATGGTGAAAGAGATCTATGCCATCACCTCCTGAACCTCAACAACCCCTATCCCCTCTCAATTCAAGAAAGATAAGCCAATGAAGATGAAAGACACTCTAAATCTGATGGCTGAAAGACAGAACCAGCTGGCTGAGAGATAGAACAAATTCCATAGCAGTGTCAAAGCTGGAATCATGCTGCTAGAGTGTGTTCTGTTGAATGTTGGTCAGAAAATGGGAATGACCAAGGATGAGATGTACCATACACCAGATTTGGCAGAAAATGCTCAGTGGCTGCGCTCTTTCAGTTTTCAAAGACTTGCCAATTTGTAAAACTCATTTTCCACAGCCAGCTGAAGTGGAGGAGGCAGAAGAAGAAGAAGAATCAAAGGAAGAAGAAACCTCAGATAAAATGGAAGCAGATGAATAGCTTAAGATTTATATTTTTTCTGTCATTTAGAATTGTTGTAAATTTTTGTAATTAAGTATCAAACTTTTGGGGTTGTAATTACAATTTGGTGCATTTTGGTTTAATTTTCACATTTCTGTTTTGAATATCTGCTAGTTTTCCAATTAATTGCCTTTTCACTTGCTAATTGATAAATTTTTGGTGTTTTGTGCAGCAACTGTCATAATTATACAGTACTTAAACACAATGGATGTTGACACCTGCACAAGCTGCCATGAAAGGGGGATTAATTCTTCACCTCTTGTTCATGTGTTAGCTTCACAATACACTGAAAATTTATCAGGAAAACACAAATATTAGTATAGATTTTGAACTGCTTTTTGTGAATTAATTGCATTTTAATTGACAATTCTGTGCACTCTGATTTAATTTTTCTTTTTAAGTTGTTTTTCCCATTCTCAAAATGAGATCACATCTGTAATTTTCAAAATAAGGTAGTCTTGCCACTGTGTGCATATAATTCTAAAAAAGTGAATTGCGAGCTTTATTGATTAACATGTTCACTTAAATATCCTTGGTGAGACTTGAACCTCATGCATTTCTTATTGTGTGTTGATTGATTTATATTTTGCTGCACCTCTAGAACTTGTATTGTTTCTTGATTAAAGCTGTAATATGTACAATTCACATATATGATGGAGGCCTTCTTTGTATATGCGTAGAGCCTAAACAAACCTCCCTTGTGCTGAAAATCCTAGTTTACCCTTTTTATGCTTTAACCTTTCTTTTGGTAAACTTCACTACAAGCCATACTGAAAAACCATAAGACCTATCCAAATAAGGAAGAGGCAATTTGAGTTTAACCAAAGATGATTTTCATAATCAAGTTTGGGGTGGCATGTTGTGATATTGTATGACATTGCTTGAGGACAAGCAAAGTTTTAAGTTTGGGGTGGGTAACAACAAAAGTATGAGTTACTTAAAAGAAAAGAAACAACAAAAGCTCTAGGTTCTGAGTTAATTGAAAAGAAAAATGAAAAGCAAAGTTTCAAAAGAAGAAATACAAAGTGTGAAAAATAGAAAAGAAATTCGTGCCTAATGCATAAATTGATACATGAAAAACAATTGAAATGTTGCAAAATATTGTTAAAATTCTCTAAACAATAGCAAGTACACTAGGAATTGCAGCAAGTAATGAGTAAATTTAAGATCAGAATATCGTCTCCACAGGGAATTAGGCATTCAATTACCAATTTACAGAACAATCACCATTTGAGCCATACGAATTTGGAAAGTATGCAACATATGAAAGCAATGAACCAGAATAATACAAAGACATTGTGATAGAGAAAGAGAAAGAAGGAGAAGAAGAGAAAAAACACAAAAAAGCCATAGCCACGAGCTCCAATCCAATCCCTCTTCTTGAAGCTTCAAGGTTCGACCCCAGTCTTCTCTCTCACTCTCTCCCAACGACAATCTAACAAAAAAAGAAAAAGAAATGAGCCAAAAATCCTGAGTTCTGAGCTTAAAACATGTATTTATACAAATCCCAATATTGTGCGTTATCACTCTTGCTGATAAGAGTGGCCACGTAGAAGATCATGTGGTTTCTAGAAATTGAAACTATCACTTTCACTGGTAAGAATTGCAACACAGGAGGTCGAGTGGTTGCACGTGATCACTTTCGAGAGTAAGAGTGACCACGTACAACTTGCCTTGATTCACTCCTCTCTAGAACATCCACTTTCACTGGCAAGAGTAGTAACGCAGAGCTGTCTGAAATTTTGCCTTATCTTGAACACTCACTTTTGCCAGCAAGAGTATCAATGCAGAGTTCGCTAAAATTCTGCCTCTCTAAAACACTCACTTTCGCCAACAGTGTTAACACAGAGCTTGTTCTTCTGAATAACTCTCTGGAACACTCACTTTCGCCAGCAAGAGTGACCACACCCAGACTTCACTTCTCCTTTAAGCTCTAGAGTGATCACTTTCACTGACAATAGTGGTCATGCCCAGCTTGCATTCCATAATTCTTGTGTTTTGAGTCCAGAATTTCTACTCTTCCTCTTCCTTTCTATTGATCTTCCATTTCTATGAACCTTGCTCAGATTATTCCTACAAAAACAAGATTAAATTTTTAATTTCTAAGCAGAAATCTCATAAATGCTAAAATAACTAAGTATTTAAAGAAAACCTTCAACCATTTTTTTTTTTCTGAGTTTTTCTACTTTTCTAACATATTTTCCTTGTCAAATGGGTTATAATTACACTAAAATATTAGTAAAAATATGAATTCATCACTACCCAAAACTTGAATTTTTGCTTGTCCTCAAGTAAATCAAACTAACCAAGGGTAACTCCTCCATTGTTCAAAATCAATTCACAACTACTTGTCTTAGAATTTTTCCAATTTCTAATTCTCTGATTCTGCAAATTTTCAATCAAGTGGTTCATCCAATTACACATCATGATAGTCACACTGTATTCATCAATTCTGGGCAAGAATTTTGCTATCTAAGTATATATATCAGCAAAGTTCATGTGAGTACAATTTATAAACATAATCACAGCTCACTTGGAAGTGTTTCTCTCATCACTCAGCTGTGTTTTGGTACTGTTTTCTCTCTAAATCATCAATTTCACTACGCTCTACCATATGCTTGCCCATATTCTCAATCTCCTCTGCTTAATAAATGTAATCACATATCCAGAGGACTTTTTCAGGTTATAACAAGGCTAAGGTTAAGGTATGTGTTGAACAAAATGGAAATAATACATGTAATTTTAAAAGATCAAAGGCATTTTGAGTGAATGATTTTTAAAATGAGCCTAGAACTACATTATTTCTCATTGATTCTCTCACTTATGCAGCAAACAAAATTATTTTCATGCAGCAGAATTTTCATTTTCTTTCTCTTCTTTTCTTGCTTTCATTCACTATCTTCTTTTCATTGAATTTCTTTTTTGTTTTCTGTAGCAGTTTGCTGTAAATCTTTCTCTTGAACTCATATGTTGCTCTTTTCACTGCTTTGCTGCATTTTTTCATTTTTCTGCAGCACAGTTCTGCTGCATATTTTCTTCATTTTTCTGCAGCACTTTTGTTCTTTCTTTCTAACTTTTTGAACTTAACACTTAGATAGCTTGCTATTTCCACCCCAAACTTAGAACATTGCTTGTTCTCAAGCAATTAAAATATGGATGCCACCCCAAACTTAGTTTTAAAACTCATTCTTGATTAAACTCTCTATGCCTCTTTTTATTTGAATGGTAAAATTGGTTTTTTAGCAAGGCTTATAATGAGGTAATTTCATGAAAAGGGATATTAAGCTCAAAGGGGTGAACTAAGACATTCAATCACAAAGGAAGGCATTTAGGCTGACTAGGCATAATTAAACACAGCCTCCATCATATATGCGATAACTGTAACTTGCATATTTAATCAAGAAACAAGGCAAGTTCTAGAGGGTGCAGCAAAATTATGATTAATCAGACATGCAATAAAAATATGCAACTCAAGTCTCACTAGAGGTTTATAAGTGAATGTGTAAATCAATGAACTCACAGTTCACTTTTCAAAATTATATGCACCTAATGACAAGACTACCTCATTTTGAAAATACAAGTGTGCTCTCATTTTGAGAATGGGAAAAACAACTTAAAAAGAATAAAATCAAACAGAATTCATAGAATTCACAGAATTATCAATTAGCTTCATTTGATTAACAACCAGTAGTTCAATATCTACTCTAGTATTTTGGTGTTTTTCATAAACAATTCAGTGTAATATGAAGCTAACACATGAACAAGAGGTAGAGAATGAAACCCTTTCATGGCAGCTTGTGCAAGTGTAAGCATCCATTGTGTGTGAGTTCTATGTGATTGTGATATTTTCTGCACAAAAACACCAAAATTCTATCAATCATTAGAAAATAAAGTAATTGAAATTTCAAAATTATAAAACTAAAGAAACTGAACTTCATTACAACTGAAAAGTGTTAAAATTGTTCTAGATAACTATTGCATTTACAAAAATAGAAATCCTAATTGTTAAAATTTACATAAACTGAAATTAAAAACAAGCAAAATTAAAAATCCTAAATCTGGTCTTCTGTTGCATCCTCATCCTCTGAAGTATCTTCCTCTTCTTCTTCCTCATCTTCCTCCTGCACTACTTCTTCAGCTGGCTGTGGAAAATGGGTTCTATAAATTGGCAGATCTGTAAACACAGAAGAGTGAAGACATTGGACATTTTCTGCCAATTCAGGAGTGTGGTACATGTCCTCTTTGGTCATTCCCATTTGACACTGCTATGGAGTTTAGTTTGTCTCTCAGCCATTAGCTTTAAGGAGTCCTTCATCATCATAGGCTTTTCCTTTCTGTATTGAGAAGGAATGGGAGTTGCAGAGGTGCAGGAAGTGGTGGCATAAATTTCTTTCACCATAGAGACAAAAATGGGAGGCATAAACCTAATCCTGTCTTGGTATTCTCCAACGTCCACACTTGCATCTTCACAGAGCAGTGTGATTATTGAGGGAAAAGCGAGTGAATCCCTCTTTGTCTTCAGGATATTCAGGATGCACTCGCTGATAATTTCCCTCACATCTATGTACATGTCCGTGACTATGGAAAAAAGCAACTCAGCCCTCTTCATTGCCAATGTTGAGTTGTGCTTTACTGGCATGAAGGAATTCAGTATAAACATGCTCCACACCTTGGCAAAAGGCAGTAAATTTTTAGTGACTATGCACTTGGGCTTCTTAGCCTGGTTCAGCTTCCAGGTTGTTCGTGGCCTTCCAATCTTTTCTAGAATTTGCATATAGTCAATGTCAGGACTGTTCTTGAATGCATTGAATTCCAGCTGTGCAGGCTGCGGTTCAGAATTTATGTTCAACACTCTGTTTATGTTTGCAGGAGTGAAGTCCACTCTCATCGCTTTCACCATTGTGTTGAACTTAGGAAATTTGTCTCCTTTAAACCTCACAGCATTGGTATAAAACTCCTGGGTTATTTCCCTCTTCTGAATTTCTTCCTTGTATTCTAGGTAATTGTTTCTAGCTATTCCAAAATCTCTGTCTGGGACAATCTTCCTCCTCAGAATATTTACCTTGAAGAAGTTTTCATGGGCAATACTTCTGAACCTTGGATCACAAACTTCAATTGGAGTTGAAGCTAATGCACCATCTGTTCTGGCCTTCTTTGATTTAGGAGTATTTCTAGAGGTTCCAGCTTGAATGTTCCTGTTGGATCTCCTTTTTGGAGTGTTACTGGAAGATCCAACTTGATTCTTCCTAGAGGAGCCAACTGGTGTGTTCAAAGAAGTTTTGACCATCTGTTAGATTTTGCAAAAAGGAAGTAATTTGACAGTTTAACTTTTTAACACATAATGGTTAAAGTATAAATTTCTGTACTGCAGAAAGTTTAATCAAGCAATTTTTCAGAAATTCAATTTTTCTAACACTATAATCATGCAGACTGCTGTTAAGATAATTCAACATACACACAAAAACATACAACTGCACAAGCTTAACCATTTATAGCCAAATCCTGTTAAATCCCAATATATAAATTTAGAGTGCACACTCTCAGAACATATCAGGTTAACGCAGAGGGATTATTATAGGTCTTAACCAAATTTCTACAAGACTCTGTAATTTCAACATAAGAGCTATTTTAGTAGAACAAGGTATGTCAATATTCAGATATAAAAACACAAATGCACATAATTGATTAACCACATTGAGAGAATTTTTAAATTGACCACCCTAATTTTGTAAATTCAGAATGCACACTTTCACAGAAATTTATGGTAATGCAGAAGAAGATTCACATGTCTTCAACCAATTTTCAACCAGATATGCACTCTAATCCTTTCCAGCATAATTTCTAATGCAATTTTATCACAGTCATGCATGCTAATTTCCAATTCAACCTTTTCAAAAAATTCTGTTGTTATCAACTTAGATTCTGCAAAGTTTTGGTTCAAATGTGTTGCAATGTAGTTTCAATTATCCCAATGAGAACAACATATCACAATTGATAGAGAAAACTTATTCATAGTGTTGTCTAGTTTATTATTAAACCAGATAATACCAGAACAGTTCCCCTAATTCTTATTTCTGACTATTCCCAAAACCTTAAGCACAGAATACAGTTCAGAACATAAATTCATACAATCATCTTTCAATCAGAACATTTTTATTGAAGTCTTTATAGATCACTGAACTTCTACAGAAATTTAATCAGAGAGTTGGCACAATGCATATTTTGATTTCCTAGAAAATAACCTCAGAACAGTGTCCCATTGTTCATTCGAGAATTTCTTCTCACTTAAAACCAGAAAACATTGCAGAATGTAACTCCAAACTCTCATCTTCATCATTTTTATTCAAAGCATTTTTTTTCTTTATTGAAAATGGATTCAAAATTAGAAGTACAAATTACTATTCTAAATTGAATTCAAGTCTATTATCAGAATATGTAATATATGTATATATACAACAGTACAGATGCACAGCCTTAAACAATTAGATTTAGAGAAATCCTAATTTGGAAGTTCAGATTGCATTCACTATTACAACAAAACAGGGTAGCAGAGAGCAAATTTTTTTTTTCAGGTTTCAACTAAGTTCTCAAACATGGTTTTTCAACCCAATCATTTTCAGCAAAAATGATTCAATCAAAGTAATGCAAATTTGAATCCTCTTTTAAAAAAATTTTAATGACAGAGAAACTTATTCAGTGTATTAGCCATGCTATTATTGAGTCAAATAACCTCAAAATAATTTCCTATTGCTCCCTTTTTCAGTTACCTTAAAACATTAACACAGAAAACCCTAATCCTCTATTTCAGAGAGAAGAGGATCATGTACCTGACAAAACGGATGCAGAAATATGGGGAAAAATCTTTTTGCTGCTTGGTTGATGTATGCAAGGATTGAAATCGCAGAGAACGTTTAGAGAGAAGAGGAATTTTTAGGTGTAAAGGTGTGTGTGTGTTCACTTTGTTTTATATTTATAGTCACGCTTGGGCACGTGACAATTCTAAACAGGAAAAGTGAACGTTACATCATTTAAGACACTCAGTGTGATTACTCTATATGATTAGAGTGAACGTTCCAGAGAGTTAAATTTTCTGGGTGAGGGGCGCGTTATCACTATTGCTGGACAAAGTGATAACGCGCAAGCAATGTTGCAACTTTTTTCACAAAAAGGAGTAACGCACATAAGAGAAATCAAACTTACCTGTGCGTAACCACTTTTGCCAGGCAAAGTGAGCATTCCAGAGAGTATGTTTTCTCATCTGCCTCGGCGTGATCACTCTCATCAGTGAGAGTGAGTGTCCTAGAGGAGCGTGTTTACCTTGATGCCTCTGCGTGATCACTTTTTTTTAGTAAAAGTGATTGTTCCATCAGAGATCCTCAAAATACATTCTCTACATAGCTTCTTTCCTGCAAAATAGTGACTCCTGTCATTAATCAGATGCCTCTAAAACTTCAATTAACTCACTTCTCACACTCTAATCCTTCAATTTACTTCTCTCAATCCTCAAATCTCTAATCAATTATGAGATTCAATTCAGAAAACTAGATGCAGCAACATATTTGCAGAATTTGCATAAAATTGTAAAACATGAATATGTAGAATTCTAAACCTTCAAATACACATTTACAACATAAACTCTCTAATCAATTATGATATCCACTTCAGAAAATCAGATGCAGTAGAACTGGTAGAAAATTATAAGACATGAATATGCAGAATACTAAATTGTAGAAACTGCAGAATTATGTAAATATCAATTGCAAACTTCTAAAACAATATAAAAAAGCTTAAAATGAATTAGAAATGTGAGTTGCCTTTCACAAAGCGCTTCTTTAACGTCACTAGCTTGACGTTAAATGTTCCTTAGTCAAGAGGAACCAATTTCATGCATGAGATATTCCTTGTAAACTCCTCTCCATGATAGATCTTCATCTCTAACTATTAAGCTTGAATTCTCTCTCTGTCTTTTGATCCTCAATAAAAATTGCTCCAAAGGGAGATGTTTCTTTGATCATAAAAGGTCCAGACCATCTTGATCTCAGTGTGCCTGGAAACAGTTTTAGCCTATAATTGAAAACAATACTTGCTGTCCAGGTCTGAATTCTCTCTGTAGAATGAACTTGTTATGAATTCTCTTGGTTCTTTCTTTGTACAACTTTGCATTCTCATAAGCTTACTGTCTCAATTCCTCCAATTCATGTAATTGTAGAATTCTCTTCTTTCCAGCACTTGGTATATCAAAGTTCAACCACTTTGTAGTTCAATAAGCTCTATGCTCCAACTCTAAAGATAAATGACATGCTTTTTCAAAGACTAATTGATATGGTGACATACCAATTGGAGTTTTAAAAGTAGTCCTGTATGCCCATAAGGAGTCATCCAGCTTCTTTGACCAGTCTTTTCTTAAACTACTCACTACTTTCTCCAAAATATGTTTGATTTCTCTGTTTGACACTTCCACTTGTCCACTTGTTTGTGGATGGTATGGAGTAGCAACCTTGTGCTTCAGACCATACTTCATTAATACTGCTTCAAGGTATTTGTTACAAAAGTGAGCACCTCCATCACTTATTAGAAATCTGGGACTCCAAACCTTGAAAAAATGTTCTTTTTTATAAAAGATATCACTACCTTGGCATCATTTGATCTTGTAGGAATGGCTTCCGCCCATTTGGAAACATAATCCACTGCCACTAAGATGTATTCATGCAAAAATGATGGGGGAAAAGGTCCCATGAAGTCAATCCCTCATACATCAAATAACTCTACTTCTAAAATGTTTGTCAATGGTAGCTCATGTCTTCTAGAGATGTTTCCTATTCTTTGACATTTATCATAGCTTTCAACATACTTCTTAGCATCCTTGAAGAGTGTAGGCCAAAAGAAACTTGCTTGCAAGACTTTTGCAGCAGTCCTTGAACTTGCATGGTGGCCTCTATATTCTGAATTGTGACAATGCCATAGAATCTCAGCTTGCTCACTTTGTGGAATGCACCTCCTAATTATACCATCTACACCAATCTTCAACAAATAAGGGTCTTCCCACACATAGAATTTGCTATCATGTAAGAACTTCTTCTTTTGTTGCCAAGTGAACCTCTTTGGGATGAATTGAGTTGCCTTAATATTTGCCATATCAGCAAACCAAGGCATGTCTTCCACTGTAAAAAGCCTTTCATCTGGAAACTCTTCATTAGTTTCCAATGAGTGAGGGGTCAGACTTTCCAATGGAAGTCTGGACAAGTGGTCAGCTACCCCATTTTCCTTTCATTTCTTATCTCTAATTTTCAGCTCAAACTCTTGCAGCAGCAAAATCCATCTCAACAATCTTGGCTTGGCATTGTGTTTTGACAACAAGTATTTAAGTGTAGAATGGTCATTATATACAATTACTTTTGAACCCATCAAATATGATATGAATTTATCAAAGGAAAACACAATAGCAAGGAGTTCTTTTTCTATGGTTGTGTAATTTACCTGTGCAGGATTTAAAACTTTGCTAGAATAATAAATGGCATGTATTTTCCTATCCTTTTTCTGTCCTAAAACTGCACCCACTACACTATCACTTGCATCACACATTAGTTCAAAAGGCAAATTCCAATCTGGTTTTGCAAGAATAGGTGAAGAAATCAGTTTTTCTTTCAAAACAGAAAATGCATGCAAACAAGCATCATTAAATATATAATTAGGATCTTTCACAAGTAGATCACTAAGAGGTTTTGCAATTTTAGAAAAGTCCTTGATAAACCTCCTATAAAAACCAGCATGTCCTAAAAAACTCCTAATTCCTTTAACATTGATTGGTGGAGGTAGTTTACTAATGACTTCTACTTTTGCTTGGTCCACCTCCATTCCTTTTTCTGAAATCTTATGACCAAGAACAATGCCTTCTTGTACCATAAAATGACATTTCTCCCAATTCAACAAAAGGTTAGTATCTTAGCATCTCTACAAAATAGTGGATAGATTAGCTAAACAATCATCAAATAAATCACCAAAAATAGAAAAATCATCCATAAACACTTCAATGATGTTTTCTACCAAATCAGAAAAAATAGAAAGCATACACCTTTGAAAGGTGGCAGAAGCATTGCATAATCCAAAAGGCATTCTTCTATATGCAAAGACTCCAAATGAACATGTAAAAGCAGTCTTTTCTTGGTCCAAAGGATCCACTGCTATTTGGTTGTATCCTGAATAACCATCAAGGAAACAATATAATGAATGCCCAGCAAGTCTTTCTAGCATTTGATCTGCAAATGGTAGTGGAAAATGGTCCTTTCTAGTTGCATCATTTAACTTCCTATAGTCAATACACATACACCAGCCAGTAACAGTCCTAGTAGGGGTGAGTTCATTCTTCTCATTAGGTACAACTATCATTCCTCGTTTCTTAGGGACTCACCCATTGGCTATCAGAAATTGGATAAATGATCCCTGCATCTAACAACTTCATAACCTCTTTCTTGACTACTTCTTTCATAGCTGTGTTGAATCTTCTTTGTGGCTGCACAACTGGCTTAAACTTTTCTTCAAATAAAATTTTGTACTTACAAAAAGAAGGATTTATACCTTTCAAATTTGCAATACTCCAACCAATTGTAGATTTGTGTTCTCTCAAGATCCTCAACAACTTTTCCTCTTGTTCTTCTTTGAGCTCATTATTGATGATGACTGGATTCTCATGGTTCTTATTAGAAAAGCATATCTCAAGTGGGATGGCAGCTGCTTAAGCTCTAGCTTCTGCTCTTTCTCTTCTTTGACTTCATTTTCCAATTACTCTTTAACTGAATTTTCTGTAGGATTTTGAATTGGCATGGCTTCTAGTTGCTGCTCAATTTCCATCATTTGTTTTATTTTACAAATATCAGAATTTGTATTTCCTGCAGCGATGGTTTCTCTCAACATAGAATTTTCATCAAATTCATTAATAGGATAATGTGTAATAAGAGAATACAATATATCTACTCTCATGCACGAATTATCTTCAGCTGGATATTTCAATGCTTTAAACACATTAAACACTACCTTTTCATCTTGAACTCAAAGCATAAGTTCTCTTTTCTGCACATCTATTAGAGCTCTCCCTGTTGTAAGGAATGGCCTTCCTAGGAACAAAGGAATATTAGCATCCACCTCCATGTCCAGAATTAAAAAATCTGCAGGAAAAATGAACTTATCAACTTTAACCAATAAATCTTCAACAACTCCATATGTATAAGTGTATGATCTATCAGCTAGCTGCAGTGTGATGTTGGTGGGTTTCACTTCTTCTATGCCTAGTTTCTTCATGATAGCTAAAGGCATCAAGTTTATGCTTGCTCCCAAGTCACACAATGCTCTTCCAACAGTGAACTGTCCTATTTCACATGGAATGCTGAATGATCCTAAATCTTTGAATATTTTAGGAAGCTTTCTCTTGAGAATGGCACTGCACTCCTCTGTCAAAGGTATTGTTTTGTCATGCTCTAGCTTCCTTTTTCTGGAAAGTAGTTCTTTGATAAATTTTGCATATGAAGGCATCTGGTCCAAGGCTTCTGCAAAAGGTATGTTAATATGTAATTTCTTAAAAACATTAAGAAACCTTTCAAATTGTTCTTCCTGTTTAGGATTTTGAACCCTTTGAAGATAAGGTAGCCTCTTGTATTTTTTTGGATCTATTGGCTTGCAAGCAACTTCAAAGAGTTATTTCTTTGTCTTCCTTTCAAAATTTGTAGGAGCTTCCACTTTTTCTTCTGATTGCTCTTTCTTTAATAGCTTAAATATTCCTTGTTGCAGATCTTGTTTGATACTCCTTTCTTCTGCTACATCTTTGACTTTCTTTTCTGCAGATTTTGGACTTGCAACCACAGCTCCACTCCTATGGCTTGACATTGCTCCTTAAGATTTATTATTGTGTTACTTGGAAATTTGCCCTCATCTCTGCTAGACAACTGTTCAGCTAACTGTCTAAGTTGGGTTTCCAGTTTCTTCATAGAAGCTTCTTGGTTCTTAAAGCTTGTTTGGGTCACCTTCATAAACTGCAGTATGGTTTCCTCCATCTCAGTCAACCTTTCATTCATAGGTTTGGAAAATTTCTGAGTTCCTTGAGGTTGAGTGGATGGATTCCTCTAAAAATAAGACTGTTGTGCTGCTGTACCTGTATTAGAAAAAGGTAAATTGGAGTTAGAACTCTTGGCAGCAGAATATTGATTATTCCAATTAGAATATTGTTGACTTCTATTATTCAAAAATTGAAATCCCGAAGGATATGAGGACTATTGTCTCTAAAAATTGTTCATATAATTCACTCGTTCCTGTGGTTCACTTGTAGATGCCTCACATGCACCATTTGCATGGTTTCCTCCACAGAAATCATAGCTTAGCTGACTGGTAGGCATACTCCTTGCTTGAAGGTTGCTGATTTGTTGAGTTAGGGCAACTATTTATTCTGAAAACATATGATTTTGTAGTTGATTCTGTGCAAGAAAGGTTTTCAAAATCTTAGCTTCATGACCAGAGTTTCTTCCTTGATTCCTTGAGTTTGAATTTTGGTGCGTTGAAGATGCCGTCATCTCAATAATCCTCTGAGCTTCTTCTAAAGATTTTGTATTTAAGGAACCTCCAGCATCAGCATCAACCATTGTTCTTGTTGATGTGTTTATTCCATTGTATAAAGTTTCCAATGGCATCCAATCTGGAATACAATGATGTGGACACCTTCTCAGTAATTCTTTATATTTTTCCTAAGCATCATACAAGGATTCTCCTTCTTGCTGCACAAAAGATGTAATTTCTCCTCTCAACTTAGCAGCTTTGGATGGAGCGAAGTACTTAGTTAGAAACTTATTCACAAGTTATGTCCAGGTTGTAATGCTTTCTTGTGGTTGAGCTTGCAACCAGCATTTGGCTCTATCTCTCAAGGAAAAAGGAAATAATCTCAGTCTGATGGCTTCTTCACTTACCCCATTCATTCTTATAGTATCACATAGCTGTAAAAAGTTTGAAATATGTAAGTTAGGGTCATCAGAATTTCCACCAGAAAACTGATCATGTTGGACTAAGTGTAATAAGGCAAGTTTAATCTCAAAATGATTTGCTTGGATAGTTGGCCTAATTATAGAAGAATTAAAACCTTGCATGTTAGGAATTGCATAGTCCCCTAATGTTCTAATTCTATTTTGCTCTGCCATCTCTATTTCTAGATTTGGTTGTCTCAAAGGTGTAGGTGTTCTTTTTACTCTAGGAGTGTTCTGAATTTCTAGAGAATAGACAACTTCTACTTCACTATTACTTCCGATAAATTTTTCTACTCTAGCCTCTTTTCTTAATCTTCTTAAGGTTATGTCTATGTCAAGATCAAATACCAGAATTGATTTATTCTTGTTTTTACAATGCAACAAAATTAGACTACAAATTAGTTTTTAGAAATTCACAACAGAAATTATGCAGAAAAATATCAGTAAAAACACTAGTAAGTGCACTAGGAATTACAGCAAGTAATGAGTAAATTTAAGATCAGAATATCATCTCCACAGGGAATTAGGAATTCAATTACCAATTCACAGAACAATCACCATTTGAGCCATATGAATTTGGAAAGTATGTAACATATGAAAGCAATGAACCAGAACAATACAAAGAATTGAACTTGTAGTAAAAATAGAATGTGAAAGCTGTGATGAAATGAGATAGAAATGAAGAATAGTTAGGAATTTACTTCACAAGAATGTCAATATTAATTCAATTATACTTCTGAATGTTCAAGCAATTGGTTAATTGACAATCAATTTCACATGTAACTAGTCAAAGGTTAATCCCTTGACTCATTGACCCTAACAATTCACTAATCCCCCCTAATCCCTTAGGTGAAGTTCAATTTCATGTTGCATTAAGACTTAGAACCGTAGGATTGCAGAATTAAGTGTACTTATCCCTAAGAAACCCCTAATACTGGTTGTTAATTCAGATCAGAGAATCAAATCCAATTTCCATTGACAAATGTTCCTCTTTGATTAATCAAATGAATTCTCATTCAAAGATCACATATAGTGCAGAATTAACAACTCAATTAATCCAAAAACTCAAAATTTAGAAGCAAGAATCAAATCAATACATCAATTCGAGTTCCATAAATTCCTAACTATGGAGAATTACACAGACATTGTGATAGAGAAAGAGAAAGAAGGAGAAGAAGAGAAAAAACTCAGAAAAGCCATAGCCACGAGCTCCAATCCAATCCCTCTTCTTGAAGCTTTAAGGTTCGACCCTATTCTTCTCTCTCACTCTCTCCCAATGGCAATCTAATAGAAAAAATGGAAAATGAGCCAAGGATCCCATGTTCTGAGCTTAAAACATGTATTTATAGAAATCCCAATTTTGTGCATTATCAATCTTGCTGATAAGAGTGGCCACGTAGAAACTCATGTGGTTTTTGGAAATTGAAACTATCACTTTCGCTAGTAAGAGTTGCAACGCAGGAGGTCAAGTGGTTGCGCATGGTCACTTTCGAGAGTAAGAGTTGTAACGCCTTATATTTTTTTCTCAATATACAATAAATTTTCATAAAAAGTTAAATAGTAGAGTAAATTTTTCTTTCAAAACTTTCTAAATAGAAACAGACATGGAAATGATGTAAGGTTCATAGAGTAAAATTTCATTAATTCATAAGTACTTTGGAAAAACAAAGATTCTAAAATTTTCAACAGTAACAAAAAATAAATAGTAGTTTTACAATGGTTTCAAAAGAATGCTATAGAACTGAAATTATCCATTACATAACTCAAAATAATTAAGTCCTATAGCAGTTCTCATCCATCCATGCACTGTGAGCCTAGTACTATTCGTCCTGGTTTCCTGAAAATGTTGTGTAAGGGTGAGTCTCTACCCTACCACTCATACATAACATATATTCATCACAAAATACATCTTATCACAATTAAAGAAAACATCATGGCATTACATATCACAAGGTCATATAAAGCATATTCTCATCTTAACACATATTATATTCCATAGATTCACAATTTATTTTATGTAAATAGTCGCCGTAGTTATCCCTGTGGCCATAGTTATCCGATGCCTCTATCCCGAGGTCTTACACATCTATGTAAATAGTCGCCGGATGGCCCAATGTAATTTTCGATACAACGCATGCAATAGACGACCCCTTAGCAAAGGTAATGGTCAAGAGTCAAGTTGAGAAATGAGTGTGTGGCCATGTGGTGCATTTGAACACAATATTCCGTGCACAATCCCGAATGTCACTCACCACCCTTCATTTCCCCAAGATATCCCATGTCGTCTCCATCTTCCACTCCCTAGTGTATCTCTGTAACTATTTACATCATATCCTTTTCCATTTCATACTTTTTTGAGTATATTCACATGTTCACACATGTCATTTATCATGTTCACACATATTTTTCATTATATTTCCACATACTTTTCATCATATACATCAAACCATGGCATATTCATATTACACATCATTTTTATATGAAATACAATATATTCAAACATGAAACATCCATCTTTTTGTATAGTTCGTATCATAAAATCATTAAAATTATATCAACCATCCTCAATATACCTTATCATGTCCTATTTGAAAATAATATCACATTTTCACCACGTACTCATCCTAAAATCACATAAACAGCCAATTATTCTCATTTTTCACCGATTATTTCTAATAAAACAAGGATTATTCCATATATAATCACATACATGACAAAATCTATGAGAATACAAGTAATAAACATAACAAAATGATAAAGTAGAGCCTCCCCTTACCTCAAAATAAAGCTTTTACAAAGATTTTAACTCTAGAACGGAGTTTTTCTTGAAATCTTTTAGAACGGACGTAGAATCACAGATATGAAGAAAAATCTAAGTTTAGGAGGTTTAGTACGGGTGAAAATGGTGAGATATAGCCTTAGAACCTTTGAGAACCTTGGATAGGAGTGAAGAAATGAAAATTTCGTCTGAAACCCCCTTTTTATAGAAAATTTTCGAAAGTTTTTGTTCACCGCCGGAAACATTGTTCACCGCCTTACTGTTCACGCCAAAAACACTATTCGCAGTCACTGTTCACGCCGGAAAACACTGTGCACATGGACTGTACGCGGATGTGACGTCAGCCATGACGTCATGATGATGTCATCATCACTGTTCATACGCGGTTTACTGTTCATTGGCGATTTTACTATTCACTAACACTATTCATAGTTAGTTTTACTATTCATCATTTTTTTTAAATATAAATTCTATCTAAATCTATTCCAATTATACTTTAACAAACCTAATTTTATTTAAATCAAAATGCAAGATGTTACAAAAGTGACCGCGCGCAACTTGCCTTGATTCACTCCTCTCTGGAACATCCACTTTCGCTGGCAAGAGTGGTAACGCAGAGCTGTCTGAAATTTTGCCTTCTCTGGAATACTCACTTTCACCAGCAAGAGTGTTAACGCAGAGTTTGTTGAAATTCTGACTCTCTAGAACACTCACTTTCGCCAACAAGAGTGTTAACGCAGAGCTTGTTCTTCTGAATAACTCTCTGGAACACTCACTTTCGCCAGCAAGAGTGACCACACCCAGACTTCACTTCTCCTTTAAGCTCTGGAGTGATCACTTTCACTGACAATAGTGATCACACCCAACTTGCATTCCATAATTCTTGTGTTAAATTTTTAATTTCTAAGCTGAAATCTTACAAATGCTAAAATAACTAAGTATTCAAAGAAAACCTTCAACCATTCTATTTTTCTGAGTTTTTCTGCTTTTCTAACATATTTTCCTTATCAAATGGGTTAGAATTACACTAAAATATTAGTAAAAATATGAATTCATTTTCCTTTTCTACCATAATTCTGCAGAATTTGTGAGTGTGTGTTATGTTTTTCTTGCCATAGTTTGCAACTTCTTTCTATTTTGCTGTTTAGTGTTGATGCTTCATTTTACTGGACATAGACACTAGTTTTGTACATAATTGTCATCTGAATTTTTTTGCATTTTTGCTGTTTCATCTAGCTTACTTCTTTTCATTCCTTATAGTTAGTTTCTGGTGCATGACCAGATCGAATCTTGGAGACTTGTATCAACTTGACCCAGAAATTGATAGGACATTTCATAGTAGCATTAGATTACATAGACATAACTCTGAATATTTTGAGGAACCTTCATCTCCTTCATCTATCTATTAATCACCTCATTCTTTAGAATCTGAATTTGAAAAATGGCTGAAAATGAACTAACATTAAAGGAACTGGCTACACCGAATGTGGCATATCAAACTTTATGCATACAGTATCCTGACATTGATGCTCCTTTTGTTCTAAAAATTGGACTAATACACATGTTGTCAAGATTTCATGGCCTTGTAGGTGAGGATCCGCACAAACACCTCAAGAAGTTCCATATTGTTTGTTCAACCATGAGGCCACAAGGTGTACTTGAGGAGCATGTCAAATTAAAAGCTTTCCCATTCTCTCTGATGGATGCAGCCAAGGATTGGCTCTATTATCTCCCTCCAGGGTCTATTGCTAGTTAGGACAACTTGAAGAGACTTTTCCTGGAGAAATTTTTACCAGCATCAAAAGCTACGTCCAAAAGGAAGGAAATTTGTGGGATAAGACAGCTTGAAAGAGAAACCCTTTATGAATATTGGGAAAGATTCAAGAGATTATGTGTCAGCTGCCCTCACCACCAAATTAGTGATCAATTATTGATCCAATACTTTTATGAGGGACTGCACCCTATAAATCAAAGCATGATAGACATTGCAAGTGGAGGGGCATTGGTTAACAAAACTCCAGCTGTAGCCCAGAATTTGATTGAGAATATGGCTGCCAACTCATAACAATTTAAAACAAGGCAAAATTCTTGTGTTACCAGTGATGAGCGGTTTCTTGTTGATAAATCCATATTTTTACTAGTATTTAACTATAGTTTTAATACATTTGATAAGGAAAATGTGATGGAAAAAGCAGAAAAAAATCATAAAAATAGAATGATTGAAGAATTTCTTTAAATACATAGTTAGTTTAGCATTTATGAATTTTCTGCGTAGAAATTAATAATTGAAGTGTGTTTTTGTAGAAAATTCTGAGCAAAGACCATGATGCTAGTAGATCAATAGAGAAATAGCAGAAAAGTAGCAAGTTTGGACTCAAAGAACATGGCTCATGGAGTTTAAGCTAGGTGTGGTTACTATTGCCAGTGAAAGTGAGTGATTCATAGCTTAAATGAGAAGTTGAGTGTTGGCGTGATCACTATTATCACTAAAAGTGAACGTTCCAGAGAGGTTCAATCTCAGCAGAGGTGTGCATTGTCACTCTCACCAACAAAAGTAAACGTTCCAGAGAAGAAAGAATTTCAGTGAGCTCTGCGTGGTCGCTCTTACTGGCAAAAGTGAACGTTCCAGAGAAGGCAAAATTTTAACAAGCTCTGCGTTACCACTCTTGCCAGCAAAAGTGGAAGTTCTAGAGAGGAGTGAAACAAGGCAAGTTGCGCGTGATCACTCTTGCTCTCGAAAGAGATCACGCGCACTCCTCGACCTCCTGCATTGCTACTCTTATCAACAAAAGTGAATGTTCCAGTCTTCCAGAAATAGAATAAGGCTCTGCGTGGTCACTTTTATGAAACAAAGTGACAACACAGAGATCAGGATTTCTATAAATACATGTCTTAAGCTCAGAACTCGAGATCTTTTGCTTATTTTCCATTTTTTCTGTTAGAGTCTCGTTGGTAGAGAGTAAGAGAGAGGAGTGCGGTCGAATTTTGAAGCTCCAAGAAGAGGCATTGGATTAGAGCTCGTGGAGATGGCTTCTCTACACTTCTTCTCTTCTTCTCCTTCTTTCTCTTCCTTTGTTTCAATGTTTGCTTAATTCTTTGTAGTTAGGAGTTTATGGAACTTGAATTGATGTATTGATTTGACTCTTGCTTCTGAATTCTGAGTTCTTGGATTAATTGAATTGTGAATTCTGCTGTTATTGCAATCTATGAATGGAATTTTGTATGATTCATCAAAGAGGAACAATTACCAATGGAAGTTGGATTTGATTCTCTGATCTGTAAATCAGAATTTGGGGATTTCTTAGGGATAAGGAGACCTAATTCTGCAATCTTAAGGTTCTAAGTCTTAATACAACTTGAAATTGAACTTCACCTAAGGGATTAGGGTGGTTTAGTTGCTTGTTAGGGTCAATGAGTTAAGGGATTAACCTTTGGCTATTGATATGTGAAACTGATTGTCAATTAACCAAGTTCTTGAATGTTCAGAGGTATAATTGAATCAATATTGACATTCTTGTGAAGTAAATTCCTAACTATTCTTTATTCTTATCTCATTTCATCACAAATCTTATACTCTATTTTTCAGTAAGTTCTTTACTTTTAATTGCTCTGGTTTACTGCTATTACATGTTACATATTTCCTTCCAAATTCGTATGGCTCAAATGGTTATAATTCTATGAATTGATACTTGAAATCTAAATTCCCTGTGGAGACGATATCTTGTTCTTAAAAATTACTCATTACTTGCTGCAATCCTAGTGCACTTGCTAGTGTTAGATTGTAAACAACAAGTTTTTGGCGCTGTTGCTGGGGAATTGTGTATCTCAATATCATTAGTAGTAGAAAGGTAGCTAGATTAAGTATTTATTTTTGTTGTTTTGCTTTCAAGTTTTTCTGCAAGATTTTTTTGCATACTTTTTACTATTTTATGCATAAAGTTTTTGCATTCTTTTGCATTTTATGCAAAATTTCATTTTTCATTTTTCTGCATAATTGTAATTTCTATTCTGCATAATTTCTACATGATTTTACAGTTCTACAGTTGCTAGACTTGAGTTTTTATATGCTTTTATTGATATTTTTCTACATAAATTCTGTTGTGCATTTCTAAATACTGATTGTAGTCTAATTTTGTTTCATTTTGACTTGCATATGCGTGGTAAAAACAAGAATAAATCAATTATGGTCTTTGATCTTGCAATAGACATAACCCTAAGAAGATTGAGAAAAAAGTCTAGAGCAGAAAAATTCATAGGAAGTGATAGTGATTTAGAAGTTGTCTATTCTCCAGAAATTCAGAATAATCCTAGAGTGAAAAGAACACCTACACCTTTGAGACAACCAAATCCAGAAATAGAGATGGCAGAGCAAAATAGAATTAGAACATTAGGGGACTATGTAATTCCTAACATGCAAGGTTTTAACTCTTCTATAATCAGGCCAACTATCCAAGCCAACCATTTTGAGATTAAACCTGCTTTATTACACTTAGTCCAATAGGATCAGTTTTCTGGTGGAAATTCTGATGATCCTAACTTACATATTTCAAATTTTTTGCATCTATGTGACACCATAAGAATGAATGGGGTTAGTGAAGAAGCCATTAGACTGAGACTATTTCCTTTTTCCTTGAGAGATAGACCTAAATGCTGGTTACAAGCTCAACCACAAGGAAGCATTACAACTTGGACAAAACTTGTGAATAAGTTTCTAACCCAGTACTTTCCTCCATCCAAAGCTGTTAAGCTGAGAGGAGAAATTACATCCTTTGTGCAGCAAGAAGGAGAATCATTGTATGAAGCTTGGGAAAGATACAAAGAATTGCTTAGAAGGTGTCCACATCATTGTATTCCAGATTGGATGCAATTGGAAACTTTTTATAATGGGATGAATGCAGCGACAAGAACAATGGTTGATGCTACTGCTGGAGGTTCATTAAATACAAAGTCTTTGGAAGAAGCTCAGAGGATTATTGAGATGATGGCATCTTCAATGTATCAGAATTCAAACTCAAGGAATCAAGGAAGAAACTCTGGTTATGAAGCTAAGGTTTTGGAAACTTTTCTTGCACAGAATCAGCTACAAAAGCCAATGTTTTTAGAACAAATAGGTGCCCTAACTCAACAAATCAGCAACCTTCAAACAGGGAGTATGCCTACCAGTCAGCTAAGCTGTGATTTTTGTGGAGGAAACCATGTAAATGGTGCATGTGAGGCATCTACAAGTGAACCACAGGGACAAGTGAATTATATGAACAAATTTCAGAGACAACAACCCTCATATCCCCCTAGATTTCAATTTTTGAATAATAGAAATTAGCAGTATTCTAATTGGAATAATCAATATTCTGCTGCCAAGAATTCTAACTCCAATTTACCTTTTTCTAATGCAGGTCCAGCAACACAACAGTCTTATTTTCATAGGAATCCATCCACTCAACCTCAAGGAACTCAGAAATTTTCCAAGCCTATGAATGAAAGGTTGACTAAGATGGAAGAAACCATGTTGCAATTCATGAAAGTGACCCAAACAAGCTTCAAGAACCAAGAAGCTTCTATGAAGAAACTGGAAACACAAATTGGATAGTTAGCTGAACAACTATCCAGCAGGGATGAAGGAAGATTTCCAAGCAATACAGTAATCAATCCTAAGGAGCAATGTCAAGCCATAATTACAAGGAGTGGAGCTGTGGTTGCAAGTCCTAAACTTGCAGAAAAGAAAATAAATGATACAGTAGAGAGGAAAATTGAACAAGATCTGCAACAAGGAAATTTTAAGCTATTAAAGAAAGATCATTCAGAAGAAAAAGAAGAAGTTCCTATGAATTCTAAGAGGAAAACCAAAAAGCAACTCTTTGAAGATGCTTGCAAGCCAATAGATCCAGAAAAATACAAGAGGCTGCCTTATCCTCAAAGGGTTCAAAATCCTAAACAGGAGGAACAATTTGAAAGGTTTATGAATGTATTTAAGAAATTACAGATTAACATTCCTTTTGTAGAAGCCTTGGAGCAGATGCCTTCATATGCAAGATTTATGAAAGAACTAGTTTCCAGAAAAAGAAAGCTAGAACATGACAAAGCAGTACCCTTGACAGAGGAGTGTAGTGCAATTCTCTAGAGAAAGCTTCCTAAAAAACTCAAAGACCCAGGATCATTTAGCATTCCATGTGAAATAGGATAGTGCACTGTGGGAAGAGCATTGTGTGACTTGGGAGCAAGCATAAACTTGATGCCTTTAGCTATCATGAAGAAATTAGGCATAGAAGAAGTGAAACCCACCAACATCACACTGCAGCTAGCTGATAGATCATACACTTATCCATATGGAGTTGTTGAAGATTTATTGGTTAAAGTTGATATGTTCAATTTTCGTGCATATTTTGTAATTCTGGACATGGAGGTGGATGCTAATATTCCTTTGATCCCAGGAAGGCCATTCCTTGCAACAGGGAGAGCTTTAATAGATGTGCAAAAAGGAGAACTTATGCTTCGAGTTCAAGATTAGAAGGTAGTATTTAATGTGTTTGAAGCTTTTCAATATCCAGTTGAAGATAATACATGCATGAAGGTAGATATACTGGATGCTTTTATTACACAACACTCTATTAACGAATTTGATGAAAATGTTGTGTTAAGGGAAATTATAGCTTCAGGAAATACAAATTCTGAGATTTGTAAAGCAGAACAAATGATGGAAATTGAGCAGCTATTAGAAGCCTTGCCAATTCAAAATCCTACAGAAAATTTAGTTAAAAAGGAACTAAAAAATGAAGTCAAAGAAGAGAAAAAGCAGAAGCTAGAGCTTAAGCAGCTATCATCTCACTTGAGGTATGCATTCCTGGATGAGAACCATGAGAATCTAGTCATCATCAACAATGAGCTCAAGGAAGAACAAGAGGAAAAACTGCTGCGAATCTTAAGAGAACACAAATCTGCAATTGGCTGGAATATTACAGATTTGAAAGGTATAAATCCTTCTTTTTGTAAGCACAAAATTTTATTTGAAGAGAATTTTAAACCAGTTGCGCAGCCACAAAGAAGATTAAACCCAGCCATGAAAGAAGTAGTCAAGAAAGAGGTTATGAAGTTGTTAGATGCAGGGATTATTTATCCAATTTCTAACAGCCAATGGGTGAGTCCAGTCCAAGTTGTCCCTAAGAAGGGAGGGATAACAGTTGTACCTAATAAGAAGAATGAACTCATCCCTACTAGGACTGTTATTGGCTGGTGCATGTGTATTGACTATAGGAAGTTAAATGATGCAACTAGAAAGGACCATTTTCCACTACCATTTGTAGATCAAATGCTAGAGAGACTTGCTGGACATTCATTCTATTGTTTCCTTGATGGTTATTCAGGATACAATCAAATAGCAGTGGATCCTTTGGATCAAGAGAAGACTGCATTTACATGTCCATTTGGAGTCTTTGCATATAGAAGAATGCCTTTTGGATTATGCAATGCTCTTGCCACCTTTCAAAGGTGTATGCTTGCTATTTTTTCTGATTTGGTAGAAAACATCATTGAACTATCACTGTTTTGCAGAGATGTCAAGATACTAACCTTGTTTTGAATTGGGAGAAATGTCATTTCATGGTCCAAGAAGGCATTGCTCTTGGCCATAAGATTTCAGAAAAAGGAATGGAGGTGGACCAAGCAAAAGTAGAAGTCATTAGTGAACTGCCTCCACCAATCAATGTTAAAGGAATTAGGAGTTTTTTAGGACATGCTGGTTTTTATAGGAGGTTTATCAAGGACTTTTCTAAAATTGCAAAACCTCTTAGTAATTTACTTGTAAAAGATGTTTAATTCATATTTGATGATGCTTGTTTGCATGCATTTTCTATTTTGAAAGAAAAATTGATTTATGCACCTATTCTTGCAAAACTATATTAGAATTTGCCTTTTGAACTAATGTGTGATGCAGGTGATAGTGTAGTGAGTGCTGTTTTAGGTCAGAAAAAGGATAGGAAATTGCATGTCATTTATTATTCTAGCAAAGTTTTAAATCTTGCACAAGTAAATTACACAACAACAGAAAAAGAACTCCTAGCTATTGTGTTTGCTTTTGACAAATTCAGATCATACTTAATGGGTTCAAAAGTAATTGTATATACTTACCATTCTACACTTAAATACTTGTTGTCAAAGTAGGATGCCAAGCCAAGATTGCTGAGATGGATTTTACTGTTGCAAGAATTTGAACTGGAAATTAGAGATAAGAAAGGAAAGGAAAACGGGGTAGCTGACCACTTGTCCAGACTTCCATTGGAAAGTCTGACCCCTAACTCATTGGAAATTAATGAAGAGTTTCCAGATGATAGGCTTCTTGCAGTAGAAGAGATGCCTTGGTTTCCTGACATTGCAAATTTTAAAGCTACTCAATTCATCCCAAAGAGGTTTACTTGGCAGCAAAAGAAGAAGTTCTTACATGACAATAAATTCTAAGTGTGGGAAGACCCATATTTGTTCAAAATTGGAGTGGATGGGTTACTTAGAAGGTGCATTCCACAAAGTGAGCAAACTGAGATACTATGGCATTGTCACAATTCAGAATATGGAGGCCACCATGCAAGTTCAAGGACTGCTGCAAAAGTCTTGCAAGCAGGTTTCTTTTGGCCTACACTTTTTAAGGATGCTAAGAAGTATGTTGAAAGATGTGATAAATGTCAAAGAACAGGCAGCATCTCTAGGAGGCATGATGTCAGGCTTCTAATTTATTATTGAGTAATCTATAATATTTTATACTTGTTCAATGTTAATTGAAGGATTATTTGGTATTGGAATATATTTAGATGGAGTTGAAATTATTTAAAAAAAAAAAAAAATGAACAGTACCGTGTGAACAGTGCAAACCGCGTGTGAACATTGCAAACCGCGTACAAACCGTGTATGAACAGTGCCAACCGCGTATGTACAGTGACTGCTGACGTCATCGGTGACGTCACATACGCGTACAGTGCGTGTACAGTACGCCTGTATAGTGTTTTCCGGCGTGAATAGTGCCCTGAACAGTATTTTCCGGCATGAACAGTAAGGCGGTGAACAGTGTTTCCGGCGATGAACAGTACATTCCGGCGTGAACAGTAAATTTCGAAAATTTTCTATAAAAAGGGGGCTTCACACGAAATTTTCATTTCTTCACCTCTATCCAAGGTTCTCAAAGGTTCTAAGGCCGTAAACTACCATTTCTCTCATACTAAACCTTCCTAAACTTAGATTTCTCGCCAGATCTGAGATTCTACATCTATTCTGAAGGATTGGAAGTAAGTTTCTTTAAGTTTGAAGCTAGATTTACCGTTCGTTTCTCTTCTCCTTCTCTTTCTTATAGAAATTCATGTTGTTCTTAGGAGAAACTCCGTTCTAAAGCTGAATCTTCGGTGAATTTTGTTATAATCAAGTAATATTCGGTAGATCTAGTGTGAATCATCTTTCTGAGGTAAGGGGAGTTTACTTTAACCTATGAACTATGTTTTGAACGGTTTAATATGCTATTTCAAGATATTTTGATATGATTTTGTTAGATCTATTGAATAAAAGCTATTTTCTAAGCTGTAACTGTTGTTAATTAGTTTAAAATGTTGAGATTTTGGCTGATCTATTATAAACTTGCCGTAGTTGAGCTGTTAAAATAATTTTGGTGGCGTGCATCATGCTGAGATATATGTTTTGCATCATTATAGAGCCGAGTTACATGTTTAGGTGGGTAGACATGTAACGGTAAGTTCATGCTTGAGTCTTTGTCTTGTCTGTCTGGATCCAGATACGGAATGGGTCGCTCCGGACCGGCTCGGTTCCTTACGGATTAATTAGGTCGTGAAACCAGTTGGAAGCCGTTTTCATGCTGTGCATTAGATGGGCTGGAAATGCATGGGGTTATTGCTGTGAGAAATATTTTGCTCTATATATATATAATTTTATTTTATGTTTGATAAGCTCACCCTTGCATTTCTTTCTATGTCGTTGTGTGCGTGTGTACTGCGATGATCGTACTGTGGTACGTGAGCAGATGTAGCAGGTGTTGCATCTACTTCACAGGCTGAAGAAAAGTTAGAAGCTGGAGTTGAGTAATAATGCATCAGAATCCTTTTTCTTTATATATGAGACCTCATGTCGAGGGAGTCACGTATTATAATTTTTTTTTGGTATTTTGAATATTATAAACTAAATGTAATATTATGTTGATCTGTTGGATATTTGTTGTAAGGAACTTCATTTTTACTTTGAATGAGAAGTGAATTTTTATACTTATATTCTCTATTATTTACCTATTTTTAAATAAGTATGTGGTGTAGAAATAATGTTCTCGGTCCTTTATAAAAAGGGGTCGTGACATTTTAGTGGTATCAGAGCATGGTCTAGGTAAACCTACAGGGTGAGGTTGTTAGGCGTCAGTTGTGCATATTAAACATGTGAGTTTTAGCTGTGAATCATATATCATGATTTCTATTCATCAAGTTGTGAGGGAACGAGCTTGATCACCTCGATTCTCAGACATGATTGATGTAGGAAACTTGGTATATGATACTTGGGTGAGCTATAGGTGAGTCGTACTGTGTGAATAAGAGACTGTTAAGCTAAATTTGTAAATGATTGCTGAAATGAGTGTGTTTGCTATGCTATGTGAATGTTGATATGTTGTTATACCGAGTACTAAATTGATTAAATTTTTTATGATATACTAAATATGAATATATCACCGTAAGCTGAATCTGTGAATATAGCTATGTGGTGGTATTCTTGAATGTGTTAAACGTTAGTAATTTAAGCTAGTCTATATATTAGGATGGCTAGACCAAGAAGATCTGCTGCAAATCCTCCTCCCGCTGATGTGAACCAAATGGCTCATGCCATGGAGGCCATGGCAGCCCACCGTTAGGCAGTAGTCTAGATATGATTCAGCGACGACAGCTGCAAATCAAGCCGGCCGCAGCACGAGCGGCAGCAGCCTACTGCCTGTTTGCACCTCTTCCCGAATACCATGGGTTGTCGAGTTCGAAAGAATGATCCTCCTCAATTCACAGGAGTGGATGGACCAGATCCGCCGAACTCGGATCGTGGAGATTGAGAAGATCTTCCTAACCATGGGTTGCGCCGAGGAGAGAAAGGTGATATATGCTACGTATATGCCGATAGGGGATGCAGAGATGTGGTGGCACGGAGCTCGTACTATGCTAGAGGCCCGAGGTGAAGTCATTACTTGGGCTGTATTTAGAAGTAGTTTTACGGGAAAGTTTTTCCCTTCTCATGTTCGTGCTGCCAAAGAACGAGAGTTTCTAAACTTGGTGCAAGGAAACTCATCGGTCTATGAGTATGCAATACTGAGTTTGAGCGGCTCTCAGATTTTATTCTCACCCGACTTCAGAGGAGTGGAGATGTCGAGGTTTTCGGACGGCCGAGAACCGACATAAAGAGGATTTTGATCCCACTCGGGATCACGGAGTTTGTTGACTTGGTGGATCAAGCCACCATTATAGAGAGTCTTAATGCAGAGGATGTTGGTGGAGTTCGGAAGGCTCTATCTAGTAGAGCCGCTAGCAGTTATGGTAATGGAGGTAAGGGCGCTAAGAAGGGTCCCTACGGTCGGTCGCTACACCAACAGCGGTCTCGATCATATCGATCAAGAGGATCGGCGGCATCGGCCCGGTGCCGGTAGGCTCGCTACTTCTACATTTCAGCCTAGGGGAGCAATTTCTTCTTCTCCTAGAGTCTCGGTGCCGCAGATTGTCGGATGTTTTAGGTGTGGTGGACCACACTATCCGAGCCGGTGCCTGACCGATGTAAGAGTTTGCTTCTCGTGCCGCCAGGCGGGGGCACCTTGCAAGGGACCGTCCTACGCCTAGTAGGGCGGTTTCGTCTTCGCTAGCGCCTTGCACGCTATTAGGCCTAAAGCAACTAGGGCTCCAACAACAACCAGATCGAGAGCGGAGGGACGTGTATTCACTACTTCTGCATCAGAGGCAGCCCAGGCGACAGATCTTGTTCAAGGAACAGCGGTAGTGGCAGGTACTTTTCTTTCTGTATTATTTGATTCTGGAGCCACACACTCTTTTATTGCGGACAATTGTGTGAGAAACTTAGGATTACCGGTGGGCGATCTAGGATGTGACTTAGTAGTATCGACACCTACTTTAAGTTCAATTAAGACTTCGACGGTTTGTGTTAGGTGTCCCATAGCAATTGAGGGACGAAGATACAAAGTAAATCTTATTTGTATCCCGATGTCGGGGTTAGATGTAATCCTGGGTATGGATTGGCTAACTGCCAATCGTGTGCTAATTGATTGTGGCCGGAGGTGTTTAATCTTTCCTGAGCAGCAAGATTGTGTAGAATTGATTTCTACTAGCCAAGTAGAAACATCCTTAGCTGAGGGAGTATCTTGTTTTGTTTTGTTGGGAGTTATGAATGCGAAGTGGAGCAAAGCCTTGATCAATACCAGTAGTACGAGAATTCCCTGAGATTTTTCCAGAGGATATTCCTGGAATACCTCCACGTAGAGAGGTAGAGTTTGCTATAGATTTGATTCCTGGAGCTGAGCCAGTGTCTGTAGTACCGTATAGAATGGCGCCAAAAGAGTTAATTGAGCTTAAGGAGCAGATCGAGGATCTAATGCGTAAACAGATGATTAGACCAAGTGTATCACCTTGGGGAGCCCCAGTTCTCTTGGTGAAAAAGAAGGACGGAAGTTCTAGATTATGTGTGGATTATCGTAAGTTGAATAAGTTGACAATTAAGAACAAGTACCCATTGCCGCGAATTGATGATTTGATGGACCAGCTGAGAGGTGCTAAGGTATTCTCTAAGATTGATTTGAAGTCAGGTACCATCGATCCGAGTGAAGGATGAAGATATTCCTAAGACTGCTTTTCGCACTAGATATGGTCATTATGAGTATATAGTGATGCCTTTTGGAGTTACAAATGCTCCAATTGTGTTTATGGACTACATGAATCGGATCTTTAGACCTTTCCTGGATCGATTTGTGGTAGTCTTTATTGATGATATTTTAATTTATTCTAATTCGTCAGAAGAACATGAAGAGCATTTGAGGACTGTACTTAATGTTTTAAGGGAAAAACAGTTGTATGCTAAACTGTCTAAGTGTGAGTTTTGGCTAGAGGAAGTGAAGTTCCTTGGTCATGTTATTTCAGCTAAAGGAATTGCAGTTGATCCTTCCAAAGTTGAAGCGGTGTTGCAATGGGAAAGGCCGAAGACGCATCGAGAGATTCGTAGTTTTGTGGGCCTAGCAGGTTACTACGGAGATTTATAGAGGGATTCGCGAAGATAGCTGCACCATTAACACGGTTAACTCGCCGTGATCAACCCTTTGTATGGACCGAGGAATGTGAGCAAAGCTTTAATGAGTTAAAACAGAGACTAACTTCTTCGCCGGTGTTGATTCTCCCTGATACTAGTCGACCGTTTGAGGTGTACTGTGATGCTTCTCATCAGGGATTGGGATGTGTGTTGATGCAAGATAAGAGAGTGGTAGCTTATGCATCTCGTCAATTACGAACTCATGAGCGAAATTACCCGATTCATGACCTTGAGTTAGCCGCTGTAGTCTTTGCTCTGAAGGTGTGGCGACACTATCTTTATGGAGCTCAGTTCGATGTATATAGTGATCATAAGAGTCTGAAGTATTTATTTGATCAGCGAGAGTTAAATATGAGGCAGAGACGTTGGGTAGAATTCCTTAAGGATTATGATTTTCAGCTCCAATACCATCCAGGAAAAGCTAACGTGGTGGCCGATGCATTAAGTAGGAATGTGGTTCAGGCATTCTCCCTAAAAGTCAGTGAAACCCTTTTGGTAGAACAATTCCGAGACCTGAACATACATGTGGACTTATCACCCGAAAAGATTAGTTGTAGCCGAATTGTGGTGACTAATAATTTCTTACAGGAAATTAAAGATAAACAATTGTGGGATCCAATGTTATGTCGGATTGTATTTCTCTTAGGGACAGATAAGACAAAGGGTTTCAGTAAAGGTGTTGATGGTATTCTCAGATGTCAAGGTCGAGTTTGTGTCCCTAGAGATACTGAATTAAAGAGAGCAATTCTAGAAGAAGGACATAAGGGTAGTCTCAACATTCATCCTGGTGTTACCAAGATGTATCAAGATTTAAAGCAGATGTTTTGGTGGCCAGGCATGAAGCGAGAGATAGCTGAGTTTGTTAAAGCCTGCTTGACTTGTCAAAAGGCAAAAGCGGAGCACCAAAGCCCTCCAGGAGAGTTACAAACGATGGAAATTCCAGTGGAAGTGGGACCATGTGACTATGGACTTTGTGTCCCATCTACCTAGAACAGTTAGGAATCATGATGCAGTGTGGGTCATAGTTGATAGGCTAACCAAGAGTGCACATTTCTTGCCAATTAACATGACCTTTAGCTTGGAGAAATTAGCAGAATTGTACATTAGAGAGATTGTCAGGTTGCATGGAGTACATTCTAGTATTATCTCGATAGGGATCCTCGATTCACTTCCCGGTTTGGCGAGTTTCCAAGAATCTATGGGCACACAGTTGAGGTTGAGTTCTGCATACCATCCGCAAACAGATGGTCAATCTGAGCGTACTATTCAGACCTTAGAAGACTTATTGCGGACTTGCATTGTAGAACAGAGGAGTAATTGGGAGGATATGCTTCCTTTGGTAGAATTCACTTATAATAATAACTATCATTCGAGTATAGATATGGCACCATTTGAAGCTCTATATGGTAGAAGGTGTAGAACCCCTATCTGTTGGTTCCAAGATGGAGTACATTTGATGGTTGGACCTGAAATGCTGCAAGAAACTAAGGAGAAAGTTGAACTTATTAGAGAAAAGCTAAGAGCTACCCAAAGTCGACAGAAATCTTATGCTGACCGACGCAGAAGATCCCTAGAATTTGAGGTTGGTGATCATATATTCTTAAGAGTATCACGCACTACAGGTGTAGGGCGAGCCTTAAGAGCCAAGAAGTTAACACCTAAGTTCATAGGACCGTATCAGATATTACATCGTCGAGGACCAGTAGCCTATGAATTAGCGTTACCACCTCAGTTGTCTGGAATACATAATGTTTTCCATGTGTCGCGACTAAAGAAGTATGTTCGATTTGTCTCATGTAATTGAGCCTGATGTTGTGGAGTTACGAGATGACTTGTCTGTGGGTCCCAGCTGCTCGTATCGAGGAAACTAGAGTTAAGAAACTTAGAGGTAAGTCTATTCGGTTAGTAAAGGTTGTTTGGGACCAAATAACTGGTGATGCCACATGGGAGTTAGAAGAAAGAATGAGAGAGTTGTATCCTCATCTTTTCTCTGGGGAATGAAATTTTCGAGGACGAAAATTTATTTTCGGGGGGAGAATTGTCAGGCTTCTAATTTATTATTGAGTAATCTATAATATTTTATACTTGTTCAATGTTAATTGAAGGATTATTTGGTATTGGAATATATTTAGATGGAGTTGAAATTATTTTTTTTTTTAAAAAAAAAAAAATGAACAGTACCATGTGAACAGTGCAAACCGCGTACAAACCGTGTATGAACAGTGCCAACCGCGTATGTACAGTGACTGCTGACGTCATCAGTGACGTCACATACGCGTACAGTGCGTGTACAGTACGCGTGTATAGTGTTTTCCGGCGTGAATAGTGCCCTGAACAGTATTTTCCGGCATGAACAGTAAGGCGGTGAACAGTGTTTCCGGCGATGAACAGTACATTCCGGCGTGAACAGTAAATTTCGAAAATTTTCTATAAAAAGGGGGCTTCACACGAAATTTTCATTTCTTCACCTCTATCCAAGGTTCTCAAATGTTCTAAGGCCGTAAACCACCATTTCTCTCATACTAAACCTTCCTAAACTTAGATTTCTCGCCAGATCTGAGATTCTACATCTATTCTGAAGGATTGGAAGTAAGTTTCTTTAAGTTTGAAGCTAGATTTACCGTTCGTTTCTCTTCTCCTTCTCTTTCTTATAGAAATTCATGGTGTTCTTAGGAGAAACTCCGTTCTAAAGTTGAATCTTCGGTGAATTTTGTTATAATCAAGTAATATTCGGTAGATCTAGTGTGAATCATCTTTCTGAGGTAAGGGGAGTTTACTTTAACCTATGAACTATGTTTTGAACGGTTTAATATGCTATTTCAAGATATTTTGATATGATTTTGTTAGATCTATTGAATAAAAGCTATTTTCTAAGTCAGAATCGTTGTTAATTAGTTTAAAATGCTGAGATTTTGGCTGATCTATTATAAACTTGCCGTAGTTGAGCTGTTAAAATAATTTTGGTGGCGTGCATCATGCTGAGATATATGTTTTGCATCATTATAGAGCCGAGTTACATGTTTAGGTGGGTAGACATGTAACGGTAAGTTCATCTTGAGAGCTGTTTGTCTTTGTCTTTGTCTGGATCCGAGATAGGAATGGGTCGCTCCGGGCCAGGCTCGGTTCCTTCTGGATTAATTAGGCTGTGAAACCAGTTGGAAGCCGTTTTCATGCTGTGCATTAGATGGGCTGGAAATACATGGGGTTATTGCTGTGAGAAATATTTTGCTCTATATATATATAATTTTATTTTATGTTTGATAAGCTCACCCTTACATTTCTTTCTATGTCGTTGTGTGCGTGTGTACTGCGATGATCGTACTGTGGTACGTGAGCAGATGTAGCAGGTGTTGCATCTACTTCACAGGCTGAGGGGCCAGTGAAGAAAAGTTAGAAGCTGGAGTTGAGTAATAATGCATCAGAATCCTTTTTCTTTATATATGAGACCTCATGTCGAGGGAGTCACGTATTATAATTTTTTTTTGGTATTTTGAATATTATAAACTAAATGTAATATTATGTTGATCTGTTGGATATTTGTTGTAAGGAACTTCATTTTTACTTTGAATGAGAAGTGAATTTTTATACTTATATTCTCTATTATTTACCTATTTTTAAATAAGTATGTGGTGTAGAAATAAAGTTCTCGGTCCTTTATAAAAAGGGGTCGTGACACATGAGCTACCATTGACAAATATTCTAGAAGTGGAATTATTTGATGTATGGGGAATTGACTTCGTGGGACCTTTTCCCCCATCATTTTCGCATGAATACATCTTAGTAGCAATGAATTATGTTTCTAAATGGGTAGAATCCATTTCCACAAGATCAAATGATGCCAAGGTAATGATATCCTTTATAAGAAAGAACATTTTTTCAAGGTTTAGAGTACCCAAATTTCTGATAAGTGATGGAGGTGCTCACTTTTGCAACAAATACCTTGAAGCAGTATTAATGAAGTATGGTGTGAAACGCAAGGTTGCTATTCCATATCACCCACAAACAAATGGACAAGTGGAAGTGTCAAACAGAGAAATCAAGCAAATTTTAGAGAAAGTAGTGAGTAGTTCAAGAAAAGACTGGTATAAGAAGCTGGATGACTCTCTATGGGCATATAGAACTGCTTTTAAAACTCCAATTAGTATGTCACCATATCAATTAGCCTTTGGAAAGGCCTGTCACCTACGTTTACAGTTGGAACATAGAGCTTATTGGACTACAAAATGGTTGAACTTTGATTTACCAAGTGCTGGAAAGAAGAGAATTCTGCAATTACATGAATTCGAGGAATTCAGACAGCAAGCTTATGAGAATGTAAAGTTGTATATAGAAAGAACCAAGAGAATTCATGACAAGTTCATTCTGCAGAGAGAGTTTAAACCTGGACAGCAAGTATTGTTGTTCAATTCTAGACTAAAATTGTTTCCAAGCAAACTGAGATCAAGATGGTCTGGACCTTTTGTAATAAAAGAAACATCTCCCTTTGGAGCAATTCTGATTGAGGATCAAAAGATAGGGAGAGAATTCAAGGTCAATGGCCAATGATTGAAGGTTTATCATGGAGAGGAGTTTACAATAAATATCTCATGTTTGAAACTGGTTCCTCTTGAATGAGGAACATTTAACGTCAAGCTAGTGATATTAAAGAAGCGCTTTGTGAGAGGCAACTCACATTTCTAACTTATTTTAAGCTTTTTGTATTGTTTAGGAATTTGCATTTCATATTCTGCAGTTTCTGCAATTTGTAATTCTGCATATTCATGTTTTATAATTCCCTGCAAGTTCTGCTGTATCTGATTTTCTAAAGTGAATCTGAGAGTTGATTAGAGATTTGATGCGGTGACTGTATATTTGATGGTTTTAAATTCTGCATAATCAGATTTTACAACTTTCTAAAAATTCTGCAAGTTGGTTCTGGTTTTTTTAATTGAATACCATAATTAATTAGAGATTTGAGGTTGTGAGAAGTAAATTGAAGGATTAGAGTGTGAGAAGTGAGTTAATTGAGGTTTTAGAAGCAATTGATTAATGAAAGGAGTCACTTTGCTGCAGGAAAGAAGCTACACAGAGAATGCATTTTGAGGATCTCTGTTGGAACAATTACTTTTATTGACAAAAGTGATCACGCAGAGGCATCAAAGTAAACACGACCCTCTAGAACACTCACTCTTACTGATGAGAGTGATCACGTTGAAGCAAATGGGAAAACATACTCTCTGGAACACTCACTTTCCCTGGCAAAAGTGGCTACGTACAGATAAATTTGATTTCTCTTATGTGCGTTACTCCTTTTTGTGAAAAAAGTTGCAAAATTGCTTGTGCGTTATCACTTTGCCCAGCAATAGTGATAACGCGATCCTCACCCAGTAAACTTAATCCTCTGGAACGCTTACTCTAATAAGATAAAGTAACCATGCTGAGTATCTTAAATGTATAACATTCACTTTTCTTGCTTAATGTTGTCACGTGCCCACGCGAGATTAGAAATATAAGTCCAAGTGAACACGCACATACCTTTGCACTAAAAAATTCTTCTTTTCTCTTAGCGTTCTGTGCGATTTCAAGCTTCCTGTTTGTCAACCTAGCAGTAGCAAGTGTTTCCCCCATATTTCTACATCTTCTTCATCAGGTACGCATCCCTTTTCTTTCTGAAATAGCGGATTAGGGTTTTCTGTGTTAATAATTTGGGGCAAATGAAAAAGGGAGTAATAGAAAATTATTTTGAGGTTATTTGACTCAATAATAGCATGAACAATACACTTAATGAGTCTCTCTGTCATTTAAAAATATTTTTTTTACAAGAAGATTCGAATCTGCTTTGCTTTGATTGAATTGTTTTCGCTGAAAATGATTGGGTTGAAAAACCATGTTGAGAAATTAGTTGAAAACTGGAAATATTGTTCTCTGCTACCCTATTTTGTTGTAATAGTATATGCATTCTGAATTTCCAAATTAGAAGTCCTCTGAATCTGATTGTTTAAGGTTGGGCAGTTGTATGTTCTGGTTTTAAAGTTAGAAGAAAATCTCAGATGAATAAGGGGACGTTCTTCTAATACTTTTTGATTCAATAATAGAATGAGCAAAATACTGAATAAGTGTTCACTATCATTTGTTATATTTCTTAAGGAAAATCGAACCTACATTGCACAATATTTGAATCAAATTTCTGCAGAATCCAATATGTCTAAATAGACTTTTCTATCTGTAGAACTGATATACCATTAATAGCTAAAATATTTTTCTGCTGAAATTACAGAGTTTGTTGAAGGATTGATTGATAACTTGAAATGCTTCTTCTGTGTTAACATGAAATACTCTGAGAGTGTGCACTCTGAACTTATAGATTGGGATTTAAAATGATTTGACTGTCAATGCTTAAGCTTGTGCAGTTATGTATTTGTATGTGTATGTTGAATTATCTTAACAGTAACCTGCATGATTATAGTGTTAGAAAAATTGAATTTTTGCAAGTTATTTGATTGAATTTTTTGCAGCATAGAAATATCATATGTGTTAAAATTTTAAATTTCCTTTTTGCAGAAACTGAAAAATGGTCAGAACATCTCTAAATACATCGTTGGACCTTTTAAGAAGAAGCAAGTTGGTTCTTCCACCACTCCAAGAAGAAGATCCAATAGAAATCTTCAAGCTGGATCAGATAGAAATACTCCAGCAGCAAATAGGGCCAGAACCGATGGTGTCTCAAGCTCCTCACTCATTGAAATTTCTGACCCACCTCAGCCAAGAACCACTGCACCTTCAACCTCCCCACCACCTCAGCCAAGAACAGATGCACCTTCAAGCTCCTCACCCACTGCAACACATGATCCAAGGTTCAGAAGCATTGCCCATGAAAACTTCTTCAAGGCAAATATTCTGATAAGGAAAATTGTCCCAGACAGAGCTTTTGAGATAGCTGGGGACAATTACCCAGAATATAAAGAAGAAATTTAGAAGAGGGATTGGGAATCCTTCTGTTCTTTGGCTGGAATGGGTTGGAGGGAAATAACCCAGGAGTTTTACACCAATGCTGTGAGGTTTAAAGGAGATAAATTTCCTAAGTTTAACACAATGGTGAAGGGGATGGGAGTCAACTTCACCCCTGCAAACATTAATAGAGTGTTGAACATAAATTCTGCACAGCAGGCTGGACAATTGGAATTCAATGTTTTTAAGAATAGTCCTGACAAGGACTATGTGGAAATTCTGCAAAGGATTGGGTGGCCTGGAACAACTTGGAAGCTGAACCAATCCAAGAAACCAAAATCAATTGTCACCAAACAGTTGCTGCCATTTGCCAAAGTGTGAAGCACTTTTATTCTAAACTCATTTATGACAGTCAAACATAGTTTGACATTGGCTGTGAAAAGGGCAGAACTTCTTTTTGCAATAGTGAATGATTTGTATATTGATGTGGGAAAGGTCATTAGTAAATGTATTTTGAATATTCTGAAAACCAAGAGAGATTCACTTGCCTTTCCTTCATTAATAACATTACTTTGTGAGGATGCAGGAGTTGAAGTTGGAGAGTACCAAGAAAGAATTTGGTTTGCACCTCCCAATAATGATGAAGGATTCCTTGAAGCTAATGGCTGAGAGACAGAACCAGTTAGTAGAGAAGCAGACTGAGCTGCACAGCAGTCTCAAGTCTAGGATTATGTTGTTGGAATGTGTTATGCTGAATATTGGTCAGAAACTGGGAATGACCAAAGATGAATTGTATCACACTGAAGATTTAGCAGAGAATGCTTAGTGCCTTCGTTCCTCAGTCTTCAAAGATCTACCAATCTACAAAACCCATTTTCCATAACCAGCTGAAGAGGTAATGGAGGAGGAGGAAGAAGAAGAATCCGAAGAAGAGGAGGAAGTCACCTCAGAGGAGGAAGATGCAACAGATGAATAGTTTAGGAATTTATTTTCTGTCATTAGGAATTTTGTAAATTTCTGTAGTTAAGTTTCAAACTTTTTGGGTTGTGATCGCTAGTGTCGCGCTCGGACAAATTAATAAAAATTGAATTGCATAAAAATTATGTAGTAAGAGGTGCAATCCAAGTCATCTCCCAACGATGATAATGTTATATGCTTATAAAATTAGAGGGGGTTTGATTTATAGAATAACACTAATTAGAATCAAAAGTTAACAAGAATTAAAAACTCTAATCCAAGAATTTAGAAGAAATACGACCACTCTATCATCGGATTCTAGGAAGATGCATCAACCAACAAATTAGTGATTAACATTAAATTCGAATGAAACCTCAATTCAAATTAAGCATTCACATGAGAACTCTCATGCATTCAATTAACACATAATTCGCTCAAAGTTCAGAAACCTCTAGAACCTAATCGATATGTGTTAATTTAATTTACCAATGCCATTAATCTTAGATCTCAAACCTGAAAATCTAATTCACACTCCTTCAAGAATTAATTACATACATCAACTGAATAATATATAATCAAACAACTGCAAAATTATCAATCCAAACGAAGAACTTCAATTTGAAATCATAATTAGCAAAAGGAGAAAGACGGAAGAGATGAAACCAAATTTGTTGTTGAATAAATTGCGAAACCGATCCTCAAGAGTGTCTCAATCCTTTTTCAATCCTTAGACTAGATGAAAGTCTAAGCCTCCATTAATGGAGGAAAACAAAAAGTAAAAACGGAAGAGAAAAAAAACAGAGAGAGAAGAGAGAAGAGGAGAGAAGCCAAAAACAACTTAAAATTCAAAAATTCCGTTCATCTCTTTGTTCCATTTTTTCGGCTATGAAAACGGCCTTCTTTTGGTTCGTGGCCTGAAGGACAATTGTAGCCTTGGATGTTAGCTTCAAAAGGCCACTAGAATGGGCTTAATCGGACATTTGTGGACTGAGATATGGCCCAAATACTGCACCTTGCTCAAGATCCAGGACTGCAGCGTTCTGACTTTTTCCAGGCCTAGTTTCAGCTTCTTATCATCAGAATTGGTTTCTGACCTCTCATAGCAATTGTGCACCTTTCTTTTAGCTTTCCTACAAATTAAGAATCAAAATGAAAGGATTTCTACAACTCAAGATATAGTCCAGAAACCAAAACAGTATCAGAATTTGCCAAATACTAAAAAAATTAAATAAAGCCCAAATAGAATTCAAACATCATAACATGATCTAGTTCAACCAATTAAGCACAAAAGAGGATTAATGAGCTGGGAATGAGAGAAAATAATGTTATAAAAATCCAATTGATCAGGTTGTAATTACAATTTGGTACAATTTGGTTTAATTTTCACATCTTTGTTTTGCATATATATTAGCTTTCCATTTAATTGCCAATTGATCAAATTTTGGTGTTTTGTGTAGAGAATGTCACAAACACATCACTCACACACAATGGATGATGACACTTGCACAAGCTGCCATGAAAGGGGGTTTCATTCTCTACCTCTTGTTCATGTGTTAGCTTCACATTACTCTGAAATTATTTCTGGAAAACACCAAAATATTAGAATAGATATTAAACTCCTAGTTATGAATCGAATGATGCTAATTGATAGTTCTGTGAATTATGTTTGAATTTTTTAAGTTGTTTTTCCCATTCTCAACATGAGATTACACTTGTATTTTAAAAAATGAGGCAGTCTTGTCACTAGGTGTATATAAATCTGAAAAGTGAAATGTGAGTTCATTGATTAATATGTCGCTTACACAACTTGAGTGAGACTTGAGCTGCATGTTTCTTTCTTATGTGTGATTGATCATATTTTGCTACATCCCCTAGAACTTGCCTTGTTTCTTGATTGAATATGCAATTTACAGTTTTCATATATATGATGAAGGCCATGTTTGATTATACCTAGTCAGCCCAAATGCCTTCATTTATGATTGAATGTCTTAGTTCACCCCTTTGAGCTTAATATCCCTTTTCTTAAAATTTACCTCATTATAAGTCTTGCTGAAAAACCAAATTTACCATTCAAAGGAAAAGAGGCACATTTTAATTGCTTGAAGACAAGCAATGTTCTAAGTTTGGGGTGGGGAATAGCAAGCTATCTAAGTTTGAGTTCAAAAAGTTAGAAAGAAAGAACAAAAGTGCTACAGAAAAATGAAAAATTTATGCAGCAAAGTTGTGAAAAGAGAAAAATGTGAGTTCAAAAGAAAAGAATTGCAGCAAAGTGCTGCAGAAAAAGAAAAATAATATCAACGAAAAAGATAGTGAATAAAAGCAAGAAAAGAAGAAAAGAGATGAAAATTCTGCTACACGAAAAATTTTGTTTGCTGCATAAGTGAGAGAATTAAGGAGAAATAATGTAGATCCAGGCTAGTTTTAAAACAAATTGTAACACCCCAAATTTTTCTCATTTCATAAATGATTTTGTAGTATGTTAACCTCATTTAATTAAAAGTAAGTAGTACAAAAAGACTTGAGAACTAGAATTTTTCCTTATTAAAATTTATCGAAACAAGTTCGATCAATAAATAATTGAGTAATTAAAAAAGAAATAAAAATTTTATTTAATATTTTAGAATATCTAAAATATTTTTATGAATTATAAAAGATTAGGAAGATCCAAAAATGGAAAATAAATAAAATTCTAAAATTTAACTAAAATGACCAAAATACTCCTAGAAACACCTAGAATGGAGGCCCATTTTGGACAAGAAAACCAAGGAGATAAATTATAAAATTTTTATGATAGATGGCCCATGTGTAGGGGTTATGGACGTGCAAGTTTGGAGCCAAAAGAGCAAGTATAGAAATTACCCAAAAATCACCCAAAAAGAGGCCTAAAAACCAAGTGTATATTAAAGAAAGTGGGCTAGGAATGGTAATAAGGAGCCATGTGACCCTTTAGAGCCATGTGAGACTAATCATGATTAAGGGATAAGGTTATTTGTGGTTTAATCCCAGATGAATGAGCATATTCTATAAGAACCAATGAAATTAATCCAAAAGAACAAGATAAGTATTCTAGAAAATAAGGCTAATAATGAATAATTTGTGGACTAATCCTTATCCAATGGATCTAATTGGACCATGACCATGGCCATTGGATTTGAACTAAATAAGTATCAAAAAGTAATTGGAATGGTTGAAATAGAACTAGGAAAGTTAAAATCTAACTAGAATTACAAATCTATCATGAAAGGGGCAATTTTGGATATTTACAAATGTGCACATGAGTAGGCTTGTAGAAAAAGCCAAAAAGGAACCAAAATTGAAAATCAAGACTTGTGTGAGAGAGGGTGGAACCATGAGATGCATGGGAGTGGGCCAACATGAAGAGATTTTTCTATATAAAGCCATGCATGAAGGAGAAAAAGACCCTTCATTCTAATTCTCATGCAACCAAAAGCTCTTTACTTATTCTTCATCTCTATTCTCTCTATACACATCCAAGTTCATCTCAAACACTTTACTTGAATCCTACAAGTTAGATCACCCAATACCCCACCATAAGGATCTTGAATCAAACCTTTAACCTCACCAAAAACACCAAGATACCCCACAAATCAACCAAGCCCCTAACTTTCTTTTTGTATAATATTTGGCACTTGAGGAAGTACGAGGCCAAGGAAGGAGATACTCACTTCCAAGAGGTGAAATAAAGCAGAAGGGAAGAGGAGAAGGATCACCCAAAATCAAGGCAAGATCAACCCAAAAACACCAAGTAAGGGGAGGGTACTTTTCATAATCAAGGGGAATACCTTGTTTAAATGGTTTTGAGTCAAGGGGAGCCTTAACCCTTTTGGTTGTGATTGAAGTTGTGTGTGTTGATGAACCCATGATTAAAATTTTGATTGAAATAAATAAATGCATGGAAATCACTAAGAACCACAAAGTGTTTGATGATGACTTTGCTTGTTATGTGGTTGGTTGTATGAAAATTGATAAATCCATATTTTACCATGTTTTTAGCATAGTTTTTGGTTAATAATTAGAAAAATAGTTCTAAAAATAACTTGAAAAGATCAAAAAAATAAAATAATTAGTATAAATTGTTGTTTTGTTGAAATATTAAAAATTGTTTAGATTTTTGTAGGAGTTCATGCAAAAGATGGAAAGTTGTTGAAAGTGCTTAAAGGAAGGAATAAAAGCTGAAATTAAAGAAGAAAAGTCAAAGAATCAAGCTTGAAGAAATCCTAAGAGCTGGGCGTTAAAACTCCAAGTGATTGGCGTTTGAACGTGGAAAGAAGAAAATATAGCATTGTGTCTGCGTGGCTACTCTGAGTGATGTGCGTTAACACTCTAGCAACTGTAACTGGATAACTGCCATTGCGTTGAAACGCATATCACTTGGAGCTTTGGCCCGCAACAGAGAGTGGCAACTCATAACAGGTGGCGTAGCAACGCAGAGCTGAACATATGGAAGAAGCGTTCACTGAAGTGTTGTGTGTTGAAACACACATCATCTGAAGCTTTGGCGCGCAAGAGTGCATTGCAACGCAGATCACTTGCAGCCAAGGCATGCAACCGCACGCCTTCACTCCAGTCACTGCGCGTTTTGGCATAAAACTTTGCAATTTTTATAACTTATTCTTCTCGCCAATTCTGGACGTTTGGAGCTTTTGTATCACTTTTAGAAGATTCCAGAACACCTGGGGATAACTAACTTTTAGAATTCCATGGGTTAAGTCAAAGAATTAGAGGAACTCTATAAATAGGAATTAGAAACTTAGAAAAGTAGCTTTTTGTAATTTTTTAGTTTTTGGTATTCAATTGTAACCATTTTAACTTCCAAGGGAAGTCAGAGGGAGAAGAGAGGAGCAACTTTTGTTCTTCTTTGCTAGAAGAATCTGGGGGAAGACAAAGTTATGGAGATGGCTCTCTGCTTTTCATCTTCTTTTCTTCTTGCTTCTCTTTATTTTATTGTAATATGTTTCTAACTCTTTTTGTTAGGGATTTATGGATCTAGAATTAATATATTGATTTCATTTTGACTATGAACTTTGAGTATTTGATTTGATTGAGGGATTAATTCTGTGTTTACTTGATCTTTGAATGGAAGTTCAATTGATTAATCAAAAAGTAACCTTCACTAATGGAAATTGGGTTTGTTGCTTGGATCTGAATTAATTCCCAAAACTATTGATTTTCTTAGGGATAAGTGGTCTCAATTTTGCAATCTTTTGGTTCTAATTCGTAATGCAATATTGAACTAAATTTGGCCTAAGGAATTAGGGAGATTTGGTTGAATATTAGGACCAATGAATTGAGGAATCAATCTTTGGTTATTCTAAAGAGAAACTGATTGTCAATCAATCAATTGCTTAAATGTTCAGAGGCACAACTGAATTGATATTGATATTCTAGTGAAATAAATTCCTAACTTTCCTCCATTCGTGATTCATTTGAATAGTACAAATTAACATTATATTTTTAACAATTTCTCATTTCTTTAATTCTGAAATTTACTTTCTTGCATATTGAAACTTGTTCAATGAATTGTTTGGTGCAAATGGTTATTTTCTTGTGAATTAGTGATTAAAAATAAGATCCTAGAGGACGATACTTGGGACTTAATCTGATTTTCACATTTTATAACTTGCTACAACTACCTAGTACACTTGCTAGTAGTGAATTACACCATTTAAGTACTATGATAGAAAATGTGTATCAAGTTTTTGGCGCCGTTGCTAGGGATCTTAGTTCTTAACATCATTAGTAACTAGAGAATAGTTAGATTGTACCATTTATTTTCTGTTTTTAATTTAGTTCTGTTTGATAGTTCAATTTCGTATTAAGTTTTGGTAGTGATTCTACATATATTAGTTGTTGTAATTTTAATTTCTGAAAACTGCATTGCTGTTCTGTTTTTAAATAAACAGAGGTTATCTCTTTTAGCTCTTGAAGAATATTTTGATTGTAGATTCTCTGCACTTCATTGCTATGTATTCTAATCAAAGCTCAAGTATTTAGTGTTTGTGTTTAGTTTTCCTTGTGTTATATGCGTGAGAAGAATAAAGACAAATTTGTTCTTGTATTTGATCCAGACATAGACAGAACTTTGAGAAGGATAAGGAATGATTTGAGAGCAGAGAACTTGGCTAAAAAGAACCAGAATTCGCAATTTACACCTTCTTTACCAAACTTAGCAGAAAAACAAGTCAATTCTCCAACTTCATCTGTAAATTCAGAAGCAAAGATAGCTGAACCACATAGACAAAGGACTTTAGGAGACTATGGAGTACCAAATATGCATGGATACAGTTCTTCTATTGTCAGACCAACCATTCAAGCCAACCATTTTGAGATTAAACCTGCCTTACTTCATTTAGTTCAACAAGATCAATTTTCTGGTTTAATTTCAGATGAACCTAACTTGCATATTTCTAATTTTCTGTAGTTATGTGATACTATAAGGATCAATGGAGTTAGCAAAGATGCAATCAGATTAAGATTGTTTCCATTTTCCTTGAGGGACAAGGCAAAATGTTGGCTCCAAGCCCAACCACAAGGGAGCATAACTACTTGGACAGATCTAGTCAATAAATTTTTCTCTAAATATTTTCCAGCTTCTAAGGCAGCAAAGCTAAGAGAAGAGATCACATCATTCATGCAGCAAGAGGGAGAAACTTTATATGAGGCATGGGAGCGATACAAGGAACTCCTGAGAAGATGTCCACATCATTGCATACCGGAATGGATACAACTTGAAACCTTCTATAATGGGATAAATCCAGCAACTAGAACCATGATAGATGTAGCTGCAGCAGGTTCTTTGATCACCAAATCACTAGAAGAAGCTCAAGGAATTATAGATATGATGGCTTCTTCCATGCATCAAAGCTGTAATTTGAGACAATTAACAAGGAGTAATGGCTATGAGGTAAAACTTCTTGAGACTTTTTTGACTCAAAATCAGCTGTAAAATCAATTGTTTTCTGAGCAAATAGCTGCACTCATCCAACAAATCAGCAACTTACAAGCTGCACTAACCCAGAATACTCCACTTGTGTGTGATTTTTGTGGAGGGAGTCATGTAAACAGAGCTTGTGATGGAAATAATTCTGAATCTCAAGAACAAGTCAATTATATGGGAAATTTTCATAGACAACAATCTTCATTTTCTCCTGGTTTTCAATTCTTTAACAATAGAAACCAGCAGCAACATAGTTGGAATAACCAAAATTCTAATTGGAGAAATTCTAACTCTGCTGTTCCATTTTCAAATGCAGGACTAGCAGCTCAACAACCTTATTTCCAAGGGAATCCAGCTAACCAACTTCAAAAAAATCAGAGGTTTTCTAAACCACTGAATGAAAGGCTGAACGAAATGGAAGAAACCATGCTGCAATTCATGAAAGTAACACAAACAAGCTTCAAGAATCAAGAATCTTCCACGAAGAAGTTGGAAACACAGATTGGACAGTTAGCTAAGCAACTGTTCAGCAGAGAAGATGGGAGATTTCCTAGCAAAACAGTTATAAATCCAAAAGAACAATGCCAAGCTATGATGACTAGGAGTGAAGCTGTTGTGGGTAGTCCAAAACCAGCCGAAAAGAGAGAGAAAACCAAAGAAGAGGAGAAGATTAAATCTGATCTGGAGGAAGGGAATTTCACCCTATTAAAAAGAGAAAATTCAGAAGTGGATACCTTCCCTAAAATTATGAGAAGAACAAAGAGGGATATTTTAGAAGATTCAAACAAGCCTCTAGATGAAGAGAAGTACAAGCGACTGCCTTATCAACAAAGAGTCACTAATCCTAAGCAAGAAAGGCAGTATGAGAGATTTCTAGACGTCTTTAAGAAGCTCCAAATTAATATACCATTTGCTAAAGCATTAGAAGAAATGCCTTCATATGCAAAATTCATGAAGGAGTTGCTGTCCAAGAAGAGAAAGTGAGAAAATGACAAGACAGTCCCTTTGACTGAAGAATGTAGTGCTATCTTGTAGAGAAAGTTGTCTCAAAAATTAAAATATCCAGGCTCATTCAGCATTCCATGCTCTATTGGAAATTGCACAATAGGAAAAGCTTTGTGTGATCTTGGGGCAAGCATCAACCTTATGCCTCTTGTCATCATGAAAAGACTTGGAATAGAGGAAGTCAAGCCAACAAGCATCACTCTAAAACTTGTGGACAGATCATTTACTTATCCATATGGTATTGTAGAGGATTTATTGGTAAAAATTGATAAGTTTATTTCCCTATAGATTTTGTCATTTTAGATATGGAGGTGGATGCCGATATTCTTTTAATATTGGGCAAACCTTTCTTAGCTACAGAGAGAGCTTTGATTAATGTGCAAAAAAGGGAATTAATGCTTAGAGTGCAGGATGAAAAGGTTACCTTTAATGTTTTTGAAGCACTCAAACATCATAGTGATGATAGCACATGAGAGTTGATATTTTAGAATCTATTTCATTTCCTCAATTAATTGATAATGCTGATGAATTTTCTATGTTAAGGGAAATTATAGTTGCAGGGAATTCACAAGCTGCTGTAAAAAGAGAAGAAAAATTCATGGAATATGAGCAGCAACTTGAAACACTGCCTATTATCGCTTTATCCAAAAATTCAGCAAGAGAGGAGCTAAAAAAAGAAGAGAAAGAAGAGAAAGTGGAGAAACTTGAGTTGAAGCAATTACCGTCTCACTTGAGGTATTCTTTTCTAGGTCAAAGACATCAATATCGAGTGATTATAAGCAATAATCTCAAGGAAGATGAAGAAGAAAAGTTGCTGAGAATTTTAAGGAATCACAAATATGCAATTGGATGACACATCTCAGATTTGAAAGGTATTAACCTATCCTTTTGTAGACATAGAATTCTGTTTGAGGACAACTACAAGCCAGTAGTACAGCCGCAAAAAAGGTTGAATCCAGTCATGAAGGAAGTGGTTAGAAAAGAGGTAATGAAGCTATTAGATGCAGGAATAATCTACCCAATTTTGGATAGTCAATGGGTTAGCCCAGTTCAAGTTGTTCCTAAGAAAGGAGGAATAACTGTAGTGGAAAATGAAAAGAATGAATTAATACCCACTAGAACTGTCACGGGCTGGCACATGTGCATTGATTATAGAAAGCTTAATGATGCCACAAGGAAGGATCATTTTCCCTTACTATTTGCTGATCAAATGTTAGAAAGATTGGCTGGACATGCATTTTACTGCTTCCTTGATGGATATTCAGGCTATAATAAAATAGTGGTGGACGCTATGGATCAAGAGAAGACTGCCTTCACATGTCCATTTGGAGTATTTGCATATAGAAGATGCCATTTGGATTGTGCAATGCTCCAGCCACATTCCAAAGATGCATGCTATCCATTTTTTCAGATTTAGTAGAAAAGACCATTGAGGTCTTCATGGATGATTTTTCTATGTTTGGCAATTCTTTTGATGATTGTTTATCTAATTTGTCCATTGTTTTGCAGAGATGTCAAGATACAAACCTTGTGCTGAATTGGGAAAAATGTCATTTTCTGGTCTAAGAGGGAATAGTTCTTGGCCATAGAATTTCTAAAAAAAGGAATTGAGGTGGACCAAGCAAAAATTGAAGTCATTAGTAAACTACCTCCACCAATTAATGTTAAAGGAATTAGGAGTTTCTTAGGCCATGCAGGTTTTTATAGGAGGTTTATAAAAGACTTTTCAAAAATAGCAAAACCTCTTAGTGATTTACTTGTCAAGGAAACTGAATTTGTGTTTGACTAATCATGTCTGCATGTATTTTTTGTTTTAAAAGAGAGACTCGTTTCTGCACCTATTCTAGCCAAACCTGATTGGAATTTACCATTTGAATTAATGTGTGATGCTAGTGATAGTGCAGTAGGAACTGTTCTAGGGCAGAGAAAAGACAAGAAATTACATGTAATCTATTATTCCAGCAAAGTCTTAAATCCTGCACAAGTGAATTATACAACTACTGAAAAGGTGTAACACCTAAATTACTACCGAGACCCTATCTTCTAGAAATATAATTTGAAGGCTTTCCGAAAGTGGTGTACCCAACCGCACATGAAAAAGGAATCATTCATTCGACATTAGTGTGAAAACAAACAACAAATTCACAATTTAATTCATAAATGAGTGTACATTATCTTTTTTTTTTTTCAAATTTGTTCTTCACCAAAATATGTATATTGAATTACGCTTTATTAGCATACTTGGAAGTTTTGTTATTGTTCTACATTTTCTCAAATTAATTTCTTTTATGAAAAGAAGAAGGTGAGCGCTCAACATTACATGCTTAGTGGAAATGAAATTCTGAAATCATAATGAGAAACATGTAATTGGAGAGAAAATATGATTATGTGCATATACGTCTCTAGCTCAAACAGTCCAAGGTAAAACCATCATGAAACAAGCAAAAAGAAGACCTCATAGTTTGGTATTTCAAAAGTAATTATAAACAGCCTCGAAAAAGAAAAGAAAGAAAATATAAAACTTAAGAGCGGTGTTCATCCATGACAAAAAAAATAAAATAACCATCTACATATAAAACTCTGGTGGAAAGGAATCCTCACTAGGCTCAGATTCCATTCCATTAGAATTAGGTGAAGCATCCACGGGTTGAGGGCGAGGAGAGGGTAGCAAGTCATCTGGGTTGCTGTCAATCCAACCGATGGTAGCGGGTGGTGATCTCGAGGTGGACGGCAGTGGCGGAGATGGGTGTCGGGTGGAAGGTCCAGCTTTGTCAGAAAGGGGTGCCTAAATGTCGAGAGGTTGGCGAGGAACTGGCATGACAGAAGGTGCAACCACCCCAATGTCTTTCCATTCAGGTGCAGGCGCAGGAGTAGGGCTAGGACAGGGGCTGGGTTCGGGGTCAAGGTCAATGATAGTCTTACCTTTATCCACAAAAGTCTTAAGACGTTTGGCAGGAGGTTTATGAGATGATGGGGAAGAGGGAGGTGTATGAATGATGATACTCCGTTCAGGTGGTAGGGGTACGGAGATTTCGGCAAAAATGTGGTCCATCCAGTTGGGCTTCCATTCGCCTTCAGTGAGAGGTCCCATGGACATGGAGACCATTCCCTGGTACATCAGGCAGCGCGTTGCTGGGTCGTAGATCCAACCCTCCTTTCCTCTCGAGTCCTCTCCCCAGAACCTCACTCGGAGTGGGTCCGTCTGCCATGCATTCATGCAACAGAACAACAACATCAAGACAAGACACAACACCAAAACAAAAACAAAAACAGAAAGGGTGAGTTCCAAGCAATTTCCAATTAGGAATCAGATCAGAGAAATAATTGAAATGAACTAATTGTATTAGGAAGTCAGAATTTTAGCAAATGCCTAATCTCAATTTAACATCTACTAAACAGTCAAGAAGCATATTTAGATTCACAGAAAAGTCATCAATAATGCAATTCACATGATGCAACTTAGAACATCACTACTTCCTCAATTTCTGTTATTCCTCCAGCCAAGGCGATCAGAGACCCTCATTCCCTACAAGCACACATTGACCACAATACTCCAGAGTTATTTCTCGGTATTACCAATTTTGGTTCCTTAGGAATGAGTTCTGCCACGATCCTCGGCAATGCTTGCCCGAGTTAGGATTAGTAGAGGTTTTGATGGCGACGTGTCCCGGCCGCGGTAAGCTATTCCGCGCCATTGGGGCAACCCTCCTCTACTACCCCCAAGGTTCTTCCTTTGAACCTGAACACTCACATTCCCCAGCGGTGCCAAACTGTGTCTTTGACTCTCCATCCTCCACACCACATGTGCAAACATCCACATAATAACTATGATAATGTGAAATCAAGGCACACTTAAAGGGGTTCACGCATGCAAAAGAGGGGTGTGCACATGCACTCGGGAAGACAAAGGAAAATAGGGGAAGATGGAGATGAATGCAACAACTTCCACGAGATATCCAAACACCTCAAAATACATCATCTACACAAATACTATGAAATTTTTTTTTATAAAATAATCGTAACCTAATCCCACATGCAAACTCATATTTTAAAGTTAGAAACCAACAACATCCATGGTTTATTATTCAAACAAATTTTTGTTTTTAACCAAAATAAGGTTCCTTGGTTCTTGGTCAAAACAAAAGAAATAGGTTGGGAGAAGAGATTGATTTTATGTTAAAGGATTTCAAAAAAATAAGATGGACAACAAGAGCCGAGAAGAGATGAAAGGTTGTATCACGAAAATCTACCATGCAAGAATAAAATCATTCAAGATCATCATTTCCATTCAATAATCAATACGAAGAAGCAAGGATCATGCAAGCTTTTTGGTATTAGCAACATGCAGACAATGTTTTCACTCATTCATACTCATTCAAGTTTCATCACATGATTATTATTATATCCCCTTTTTTTTTCTTATTATCGAACAAAGAAGTTAGGGGATGAAGAGAAAGGAGTTTGCATGCAACCTTTAACAATCAATGTAAACTAAAACAAGAGGAACAACACACATCAATTCACACACAAACAAGAACTCCCCAAACCTTGTTTGATTTAAGAACGAGAGGAAGAATGGAAAGCTTGGCCTTGACGTTGGCGAGAGCTCGCTCACAGCTTGAATCTTGAATGGCGGCACTACCATTTGGAAGGGAGGGGCAGAAGGTGTCGAAGGCTCCTCGGTGTTGGAAGTTCCTTGGGAGGTTAATGGTGGAAAATGTTGCTCACGGGAGGAAGAGAATAGAAGGTTTTGTGTGAATGTGAAAGATGTTGAGAGGAAGGGGAAGTGGCGAAATTGAGAGAGAGTTTTGGGAAAGAGGAGAGAAAAGGGTGCGTGGGAAAAGGGAAACTCTTTTATAGTATTAGTGTAAGGTTCGGGTCTTCTCATCTCTCAAAAGGGCTGGTGGTCACAAACTGCACAAGGGGAAGTTTTAGGGTTAGGTTAAGTGAAGTGGTACAACTTTTCGCCTCCTCTTTGGAACGGTCACGTCCCCTAGTGCGCTGGTGCAAGTGAGACGTCCCATTAAAGCATTAAATGCTCAGAGTGGGAAAAGAAGCAACGTTTAATGCTCCACATTTATCTAGCAATCAATCATTAGAGGAACTCAGCCGTGATTGGTGAGTTGGTTCTCGCGAGGCTATGCAATTAAGGCAAGGTGGCTGCATAATTTTTTTTTTCTGAGGGAGGGAAAAAGGTTTTGAACTTTCTACATTCTAGTCACATGAAGGGTTGCGGCTTCTAACCTACTTCATGGCAAGGGTGGCGCTTCCTCTTCCAAAAGTGGGCATGGGGGAAAGCCTCCATAATGAGTGATGAATGCCATTAATCATGAGACAAGAGCATGCAATTAATGAATAAGTAATTAAGGAAAGAATTAATGGTTGGCATGATTTTAGGGTTTTAATTACACCAGATAACAACTTTTCACGTTAAGTTGCCATTCTTCAATAGGCAGGCAGCGGTTTCAAGTTTCTAAGGGGGAGAAATAATTTTAAGCCCTCAACATTTCCTGCATATGAAACGTCGAGTCCTTTGGGTGGCTAGGGAAAGAGTGACGCCTCCTCCACTACCATGCAAGTGCAAGAGTCCCCACCAATAATTGTTACTACTAATAAATGGGGAAACATAACATAACTGCTGGGCACAGTTTTGAGGGGGATTAAATGTCCCAGGTGAAACGTTTTTGTGTTGCTTGGTTTGGCCAATTAAATGCTGGCCGCAGTTTGGTTTATTTGGGGAAGGAATGGGGCAGCTGTCTCTTCCTTTTCCCCCCTTTGGTAATTAATTCAGGTGAGAGGCACAATTAAATACCGAATTAAGGTGGAAAGTCAGCCCTCATGTGAAAACAGAATTTGACATTTAATGAGAAGAATGGAGTTTTAAATTTTGGCTGCACCAATTAAGAGGGAATATTCAAAAAGAATCATCATGAGTGGCGGTTATAACATTTATCACACAAAAATGGTAGTCTAGGGAAAGGAAAATGGCTGCATCTAATTAGGGTAACCAGGGAATTAATAATTTCATTAAATGCAAAGTTTCATGCTTTAAATCTAGGCCATTATGGCTGGTTTTTCTCTCTCCTGCATAAGCAAATAACGAAAATCTGATTGTCTTAATTAAAAGAGGGGTATTGAATAAAATCAGAAGGTGCATTAATGAATAGGGTAGCAATTATGTGTAAGTGCCGAGAATATGGAAAGTTTCCTTAACAAAGGTTATTGGGTTCTTGCTGATCTCAAATTAATCATAGTCAAATGCATGAGAATATGGAAAGTCTATTCTTCTAGAAGAGGATTGTAGCTTTAAATTTTTGGTTGCCCTATAAAAGGGAAGTTTTTAAATAAGGTCCAAATCAAAATATGGCAGTCCAAGAGGTGGCGGCTGCATTTATTTAGGGTAAGTAGGAATTATGGATTTTGCATTAAGTGCAGTCAATTTGGGTTAGAATCTAGGTTATCAAATTCGATTCTCTCCCTCCCCTAGACATGAATAACTTTTCGGTTTCTAGCACTAAATGAGGAAAGATTGAAACTTGCCTCTTGGATTCTTTGTAGTACACGTGAGTTCTAGGATACAAAGGATGGTGGCCCTCATTAATAGTCTAACTTAGTGTGCATGGTACCAGAATAATGGAAAATTTAAGTATACCCATTATTAGAACCTAGTGAACATCCAATATAAGTAAATAAAGTCGCACATGCAGTTCCACTTAAATTAAGAAAGCATATCAAAAATCAAATAATAAGAATTAAAAGAACTATCTATCATTAATAACAATCATCAAGGGAATAAAAGAAATGTGGTCCATTCATCTGTCTCAAAAGACTATCTTGCCTCAGATCAATCTCACTAACCTTGGGTTAAGTCAAGGTAACTTCATCACATAATCATATAGACATGCACATACACAATTAACTAAACATACCCTGGGAAAAATAATTATGCAAGCAGGGAACATAATATGTTTAAACAGTTGTAGCAAGAACTAAACTAGAGTACTAAAAATCAAATAAAAAAGTTACTAATTAATAATCAACACTCTCTGCTACACAGGCCGAAATTTGGGATGTTACAAAAGGAACTCCTTGCCATTGTGTTTGCCTTTGATAAATTCAGATCATACTTGATAGGATCAAAAGTAATAGTATATACCGACCATTCTGCACTTAAATATTTGTTGTCAAAGCAGGATGCCAAGCCAAGATTGCTGAGATAGATTCTACTACTGCAAGAGTTTGAGCTGGAAATTAGAGATAAAAAGGGCAAGAAAAATGGAGTAGCTGATCATTTGTCTAGACTGCCATTGGACAATTTGAACTCTAATTCTTTGGACATCAATGAAGAATTTCTAGATGAGAAATTATTTGTGGTGGAAGAATCACCTTGGTTTGCTGATTTAACAAATTTTAAGGCCACTCAGTTGATTCCAGCGAAGTTTAATTGGCAACAAAGAAAGAAATTTCTGAATAATAGTAAATTTTATGTATAGGAAGACCCTTATTTGTTCAAAATAGAGGTAGATGGTCTGTTGAGAAGGTGTATACCACAAGGAGAACAAGCTGAAATTCTTTGGCATTGTCATAACTCAGAATATGGAGGCCACCATGGTAGCTCAAGGACTGCTGCAAAAGTCTTGCAAGCAGGATTTTTTTTGCCAACATTGTTTAAAGATGCCAAGAATTATGTTGAAAGTTGTGACAAGTGTCAAAGGACAGGCAATATCTCTAGAAAGCATGAACTGTCCTTGAACAATATTTTAGAAGTGGAGATGTTTGATGTTTGGGGACTTAATTTTATGGGACCATTTCCTACATCCTTTTCTCATGAATATATACTTGTGGCAATAGACTATGTACCTAAATGGGTGGAAGCTATCCCAACAAGGTCCAATGATGCTAAAGTAGTGATATCTTTTATCAAAAGAAACATATTCACTAGGTTTGCAGTACCTAGATTCCTACTAAGTGATGGAGGTATTCATTTTTGTAACAAATATATTGATTCAGTTTTAGCAAAACATGGAGTGAGACACAAGATTGCTACACCCTATCATCCACAAACAAGTGGACAAGTGGAAGTTTCAAATCGAAAAAATTAAACAAATCTTAGAGAAGGTGATGAATCAATCAAGAAAGGACTGGTCTAAAAAGCTAGATGACTATCTATAGGCATATAGAACAGGCTTTAAGACTCCAATTGGTATGTCACCTTATCAATTAGTCTATGGAAAGGCATGTCACTTACCTGTGGCATTGGAACATAAGGCTTATTGGGCTACAAAGTGGCTGAATTTTGATTTGGCAAAGGCTAGAGAAAAGAGGTGAATTGGAAGAATTCAGACAGCAAGCCTATGAAAATGCCAAGATATACAAGGAGAAAACCAAAAGGAGTCATGATAAATTCATCTAAAAAAGGGAACTCAGATCTGGACAACAAGTGTTGCTGTTCAATTCAAGACTAAAATTATTTCCAGGGAAACTCAGATCAAGGTGATCTGGACCCTTCCTCATTAAAGAAGTATCACCTCATGGTGCAGTCTTGGTGGCAGATCCTAATACAGGAAGAGAGTTCAAAGTTAATGGTCAAAGGTTGAAAATTTATCATGGAGAGGCATTCTTAAAGGAAATTTCATGCATTAAAGTGGTTTCTCTTGAATGAGAAACATCAAACGTCAAGCTAGTGACGTTAAAAGAGTGCTTGTGAGAGGCAACTCTCATTTCTAAACCTAAACTCTTATTAATTGAAGTTTAGATGTTGAATTTCTAGTTAATTTTGAGTCATACTAGTATATTTTGTTGAATTAGGTAAAAATTAATATTTTGAAATTTGATTTTTGATAAGGAAGTGTAGTGAAAATTGATTGGTTGATTGTTGTGATTCAGAAAAAAATTAGATGGTGAACTTAAGTTTCAAAATGAGTCATGATCAAGGAATTTAAATTGCAGAAAAATTATAGTTCTTAAGCTGATATGGAGGGAATAATCATGGGAGTTGAGACTTCAAGTGAGTAGAGTAACAATGCAGGGACCTTATGATCTATGCGTTGAAACTTTAAACACTTGAAGCCAACACGCACAGACCAATAAAGAAGAATCTGAAGCAGAGAGTTGTGTGTTTCTACTCTAAATAGCTAAAGTTTCAACGCATAGTTGTGCGCTGACACGCTAAATGGATAGAGCCAAAATACAGAAGCTTTTAGTGAAGATTTGAGGAGGAGCAGTTGCGCGACTTCACTCTACTTACATGACGCCTTGGCGCGCAACTGCAAGCCTTCACTCTAAGTGAATAAAGCCAAGACGCGTTCTGAGCGCCTTCCACAAAGCAACTGTGCGCCTTAACGCCAACTAAATGAAGTTGCCACGCCCAATTGCGCGCCTTCACCCTAGCTGTCTAAAGCCAACACGCACAAAGGTCAGATCTTTAAACCTTAACTTCTTTCATTTTAAAGTGAGCACGTGAGTTGCATGAGGGTTTTAAGTTGAAACGCAAAATGAGTGAAGTAGCCACGCCTGAGGTATTTTTGAACAAAATTTTCTGCGTGATTACTTGCCATATTTAAAGCCTTCACGCATTCAGAGTTCTCACTTAAAACCCTCAGAGCCAAAGCGCACTGTGAAAAACCCTAGCTACCCAGCAACCTTCATAAAAAATCAGAAATTTTCTACTTGTTTTGAACTAAACATGAGACTTCATTCCACTACATTATCACTGTCGAGTAAGTCTGTATCAGTTATGCACAGCAATTCTAGGTAATTTTCCTCAATTTATGAATTTAAATTTTAGGGTTCTTTTGAATTTGATTTGGGGATAATTTAGGGATTGTGATTTGGGGATAATTGGAACATGCAATTAAGGTGTGATTGAATTGAATACATGCTAGACCTGTAATTTTTAATGAGAATTTGAATCTGCATTATGAATTTTTGTTTTGTTCCTTTGCTGAGTATGTGCAAAAATATTGTCATAAATAATTAGGGAATTTTGTTGACAAATTTATGCAATGTAGCACTGAGAATGATGCAAAACATGTTCTGTGAAATTCTGAATGAATTTTCATCAGTCTAATATCCAGAAAAAGAATTCAAATTGAATTTTATAAGTACTAGTATGCTTTTTAGTACTGTAAACTGTTTTCTGGATTATTATTCTGATGAATTGCAATGATTTGTTTTGCATTTTATTTTATTTTATCATGGAACTTTGATCCTACAGTTGTTGTCATATTGCTTTCCATTTAGAACATTGAACATGACAATTAAGAGTTGAGTTGAACTTGAAAACTTTGGACAATAGCTAGATACTGGATTATAACTTGCTGATGGTTCACATAAGCTTTAAGATAGCATATTCTCTGTATTTGGAGTTAGGAAAAGTGCTATACATGTTGAATTAATTTCTACACACTTGGTTAAATTCTGAACTCATTATTTGTTGATATACAATTGTGATAGGTACTAAAAAATGGCAAGCACACCAAGGAGAACTCCAAGGACAAAACGAGGCAGGTTTTCAGAAGGTCCTTCTTCAAGAACAATCCCTAAACATGATCCTAGATTCAGAGGCATTCCACAGGAAAACTACTTCAAGGCTAATATTCTAAAAAGAAAAATAGTTCATGACAGAAATTTTGAACTAAAGGAAGATGAACACCCAGAATTCTCTGACCAAATTAAGAAGAGAGGATGAGAATTATTTGTCTCAGTTGCTGGAAAGGGATTCAGAGAGTTGACACAAGAATTCTATGCAAATGCTTTGAGGACTAAAGGAGAACATTTACCTCCCAATCACACTTTTGTTGGAGGCAAAGTGATCGATTTCTCAGCTGAGAACATCAATAGAGTATTGCAGATCACAGCTGAAAGGGAAGAGGAACAACAAGATTTTTATGAATTTCTCAATAAGCAGGACAATGATTACACAGAAATTCTGCATAGAATAGGCAGACCAAGGACAACTTGGGAAATGAAAGCAAGAGATGAGGCTAAAAACATCTCCACACCCAAGAATATCCCAACCAGAAATCTGCTGCCCTTCACAAAAGTGTGGAGTATTTTTATTTTGAATTCTTTTATGCGTGTAATTCACAGCTCCATTATTGCCATCAAGAGAGCATAATTGATCTTTACAATAGTGGATAACTTCTTTGTGGATGTTGGGAAGGTGATTAACAGCAGCATTAAGGCAATTTTAAAATCAAAGGCTGATTCTTTGGCCTTTCCAGGACTGTTAGCTTTGCTGTGCAAGGATGCTGGAGTGGATTTTGCATATTTTAGAGAACAACTTAAGGCCACTCCTCTTATAACAGCTGCTATGATCAAAGAAATATACACCAACACCTTTGTCACTATTGCCTCACCTCTTCTAACTAAATTCAAAAAGGAATCTCCTTTGAAAATGAAATCTCAACTGCAGAGAATTCAATCCCTCTTCTTGGAGCTTCAAGCTTCGACCCCAATCTTCTCTCCATTCTCTCTCAACGACAATCTAACTAACAAAACAGAAAATAAGCAAAAAATTTCAGTTTTCGCGCTTCAATCATGTATATATAGAAACCTCAGTTCTGCGCGTTGTCACTCTTCTTCACAAGAGTAACCACGCAGAAGCTTTATGTAGTGCGTGTGTTCACTTTCAAGAGCAAGAGTAACCACGCGCAACTTGCAGAGTTGAAGGCTTCTCTGGAACATTCATTTTTATTCATAATCGTGGCAACACAAGAGGTCAAAGGGCTGCGCGTGATCACTTTCGTGAGTAATAGTAATCACGCGCAAGCTGTCCTGATACAAGTGCCTCTGGAACGCTCACTTTCGTTGGCGAAAGTGACAACGCGCAGCTCATCAAGAATGGAGTCTTCTCTGGAACGCTCACTTTCGTTGGCGAAAGTGATAACGCACACTGGCAACGCTCACTCTTGTAACTAAAAGTGATTACGCACAGGCTCCTCTTCTCATTTAGGCTTTGGAATGATCACTTTCACTAACAATAGTGATCACGCCCAGCCTGCATCCCATAATTATTGTATTTTGGAGTCCAACATTGCCATTCTTCCTCTTCCTTTCCATTGATAATACATTTCCATGACTTTTGCTCAGATTATTCCTTCAAAAACATGATAAATTCCTTAAGAACTAAGCATAAATTCTACAAATGCGAAAATAACTACAAATTGAAATAAAACTTTCAATCATTCTCTTTTTCTGAGTTTTTCTGCTTTCTTCATATATTTTCCTTATTAAATGAGCTAGAATTATGCTAAAATATCAGTAAAAATATGGATTCATCATTGATGATTTGAATTTTGTTTGTGCAGAACACTTCACATTTGTACACAGCACTCACACTTGGACTACACACTTGCACAAGTTTCATAGAAGGGGGTGAAATTCTATACCTCAACTTCATGATTTTATGCTGAAAACACTTCTTGAAAAACACAAAAATAATTGAAAAAGAATCATTGAACTACATTTTTTTTAGTAATTGAAAATAGTGAGATTTTGTGAATTCTGAATTTCAAATTCTTTTAAGTTGTTTTTCCCATTCTCACATAATTGTCACACTTATCATTTTCAAAATGAGGTAGTCTTGCCATTTTGTACATTCAATTCAATTCTGAAAAAGTAGATTGTGAGCTTAATTGTTTAATGTTTTCACTTTAATTCCTTGGTGAGACTTGAGCCTCATGCATAACATTTTTTGATGTGTGAAATGGATCTCATATTTTGCTGCACCTCTAGAACTTGCATTGTTCTTGATTGAATTTATAATATGTTATAATCACATATATGATGGAGGCCTTCTTTGTTTATGCTTAGAGCCTAAATAAACCTCCCTTGTGCTGTACATCCTAGTTCACCCTTTTGAGCCTTTAACCTGTCTTTTGGTAAACTTCAATCTAAGCACTACTGAAAAACTATGACATCTTTCCAAATAAGAAAGAGGCAATTTAAGTTTAACCAAAGATGATTTTCAGAATTAAGTTTGGGGTGGCATGTTGTGATATTGTGTGACATTGCTTGAGGACAAGCAAAGTTTTAAGTTTGGGGTGGGTAACAACAAAGTATGAATCATTTGAAAAGAATGATTGAATGAAAAAGCAACGTATTGAAAAGAAGAAATAGGAAAAGTGAAAATCAGAAAAGAAATACGTACAGAAAATTCAGAAAATAAAAAGCACTTGAAATATTTCAAAAATTCAGAAAATGCTGTGTAGAAATTAAATGGAAGAAAAGAGAATGCAATCCCATGCTAAAATTCTGAATATCATCTACTTGAATTGCATCTTTTCTATTTGGCATAACCTGCATTGTTTCCAAATTCTTTGAACACCTACCTATCCTTTAACCTCAATTTCACCTGAAAAGTCCTCTTGATATGTGATTTGATACATTTTTTTTAGAGGAGATTGAGAATTTATGCAAGCCTACGGTAGAGTGTAGTAAAAATGATGATTTTGAGAGCAAACATTAAACCTAAACATTGCTGAGTGAAGAGGAAAACACTACTTGTGAGCTGTGAATCATGTTTCTCAATTTTGCTCATATGAAACTTTGCTGAATTACATGAATTCAGATGGGATGTTTTTGTTGATTAAGTGGTTAAAACAGTGTAATGATCATGTTGATCAATGGATGAATAAGTTGATTTGGATGAGAAATCAGAAAGATACAGAATTGGGTATTAGAAATATTGAAAAATTAGTTTGATGATTGAATTCTTGTCAATTGGATTTTTCTCTTTTCCTTTTGTTTGATTTGATTTGCTTGAGGACAAGCAAAATTCTAAGTTTGGGGTGGTGATAAATCCCTATTTTACCATGTTTTTAGCATAGTTTTTGGTTAATAATTAGGAAAATAGTTCTAAAAATAACTTGAAAAGATCACAAAAATAAAATTAGTATAAATTGTTGTTTTGTTGAAATATTAAAAATTGTTTAGATTTTTTTAGGAGTTCATGCAGAAGATGGAAAGTTGTTGAAAGTGCTTAAAGGAAGGATTAAAAGCTGAAATTAAAGAAGAAAAGTCAAAGAATCAAGTTTGAAGAAATCCCAAGAGCTGGGCATTAAAACTCCAAGTGATTGGTGTTTGAACGTGGAAAGAAGAAAATATAGCACTGTGTCTGCATGGCTACTATGAGTGATGTGCGTTAACACTCTAGCAACTGTAACTGGATAACTACCATTGCGTTGAAACGCATATCACTTGGAGCTTTGGCGCGCAACAGAGAGTGGCAACTCATAACAGATGGCGTAGCAATGCAGAGCTGATCATATGGAAGACGCATTCACTGAAGTGTTGTGCGTTGAAACGCACATCATCTGAAGCTTTGGCGCACAAGAGCGCATTGCAACGCAGATCACTTACAGCCAAGGTGCGCAACTGCATGCCTTCACTCCAGTCACTACGCGTTTTGGCGCAAAACTCAGCAATTTTTATAACTTATTCTTCTCGCTAATTATGGACGTTTGAGCTTTTGTATCACTTTTAGAAGATTCCAGAACACCTGGGGATAACTAACTTTTAGAATTCCAAGGGTTAAGTCGAAGAATTAGAGGAACTCTATAAATAGGAATTAGAAACTTAGAAAAACAGCTTTTTGTCATTTTTTAGTTTTTGGTATTCAGTTGTAACTGTTTTAACTTCCAAGGAAAGTCAGAGGGAGAAGAGAGGTGTGACTTTTGTTCTTCTTTGCTAGAGGAATCTAGGGGAAGACAAAGTTATGGAGATGGCTCTCTGCTTTTCATCTTCTTTTCTTCTTGCTTCTCTTCAGTTCATTGTAATGTGTTTCTAACTCTTTTTGTTAGGGATTTATGGATCTAGAATTAATATATTGATTTCATTTTGACTCTGAAATTTGAGTATTTGATTTGATTGAGGGATTAATTCTATGTTTACTTGATCTTTGAATGGAAGTTCAATTGATTAATCAAAAAGTAACCTTCACTAATAGAAATTGGGTTTGTTGCTTAGATTTGAATTAATTCCCAAAACTATTGATTTTCTTAGGGATAAGTGGTCTCAGTTTTGCAATCTTTTGGTTCTAATTTGTAATGCAATATTGAACTAAAATTGGCCTAAGGAATTAAGGAGATTTGGTTGAATATTAGGACCAATGAATTGAGTAATCAATCTTTGGTTGAATATTATGAATTGGTGATTAAAAATAAGATCCTAGAGGACGATACTTGGGACTCAATCTGATTTCCACATTTTATAACTTGCTACAACTACCTAGTACACTTGCTAGTAGTGAATTACACCATTTAAGTACTATGATAAAAAATGTGTATAAAAAATCTTGCATGTTTCATTTTGTGACTTATTCTTATGATGGTATCTAACTTGGATTGATGATCTTCTTTTGATTGAAATTATTTTGGAGTCAAAATAAATTTCTAAAATATTTTTGAAAAAAAAATTGTGAAAGAAACTTCTAAAAGGAAATGGATTAAAAATGGAAAGTGACCATGATGAAGACCTTTGGACTTTTGGACATATTTGAACCTATGGACTACATGAACAAATGATGAGAATAAGCTTTAAAATAATAAATTTGAAGGATTGAACCTAAAAAATAGGAAGATACTATGGACTAGGACCAAAAATACCTTAGATATGCAAGATCCTTGTCCACATGTGTGGTAGGATCAAGAGACTGATTTGGACCATATTTGGACATGAATTAATGACCTTGAACACATGGAAGACATAATGGACAATTTGATGCTTACCAAATTGGAGACAAGGACCTTTTCTCAATTAATATAAAATATAAGGATAAAAGTGTAAATAATGTAACATATGAGAAAATCTTTAAAAGTGTTTTTTTTAGTATTTTATTCATGAAGAAAGTAAAATTTATATTATTTTCCCGCTGGGTTTATTTTATTTGGGTTTATATTTAATGTTATGATTTTTATAAATTTCTGCTGCATGAAAATGGTATTCTGGAGCAGTATATCTTGACTTATTTTCGTCTCACTGTGTGTTTGGAATGTTATTTTATTGACATTTTTCTACTAAAATAGACTTCTCAATGGAAGTATACTCACTGGTTTCACTTGATTTTGAATTGAAATAAAATAGTTATGAATTATTGAATATTCAGTTATGTGTAAATGTTTTCTGAGAACTGCATTCTTTAAATCATTTTCTTCTTATAATTCAAGTGTAATTGTATTTTATTTATATTTTTATCTTAAACTATAATTTATGAGGAAAATATGCTCACTGATTTTGATCAATTTGGAATTAAAATGAATTACTTATGATTTTCTCAAGGTGCTGTTGTATGAGGATAACATTTTGTGCATGCTACTAAGAAATCTCCAATCGTTTTAAAATATATAAGTGACGTTATTTTATTGTTATTTTTACGTAAAAATAGAGACTATAAGAGAAATATCCGCACTGGTTTGATGAATTTTGGACTTAAAATAAAATAGTTATGACTTTTCTAATTAGCTGATTCTGATAAGCGTATTAGTGTGAGTAATAGAGAATGTTTAGGGCTGATTCTGGAATCTGAAAGTTATAAATTTTTAATGATATTTTTCCGTGAAACTAGATAACCAAATTAAAAGGATGCCACTAATTTCATGAGTTTTGGTGATGAATTGAATGATTTATGATTTTTCCAATATGCTGTTATTAAATTGTGCTATTTTGTGACATGTACTAAGAAATTAAAGCACGAATTGATGTCTGAGAATAGTTTTATTCTGGAAGTAATTTTACATGAACTAGACATGTTAATGAGAATAATCTCACTAGCCTCATGTGTTTTGGATGAGAATTTTTTTTATTATGAATTTTACAATATGCTGGCTGTTTAGTGAAATGATCTGAGAACAACAGAGGTAAGCTGAGACTTGATTAATTCTTTGGAAGCTCTTGTATTTTGGCTGAAATTTTATATTATAGTATAAATTTAAAGGAAGAAAAACTTGGTGATTTCATGATGTTTGGACATGTATAGAATTAATTATGAATTTTACAAGTTAGTTCATGAAATCTGAAAAAATTTGATTGTTAGCCATGTCCACATAATTGATTGTTCTCTTGAAATAGAAATGTTATAATGTGCCTGTTGGACAATCAATGGCTATGATATTATTTGTGTTTATGATTATGAAACACGTTGAATATGCCACAGTACAGGCGAGGAGCAAATAGTATTGGTATTTACCATAGGGGATAGGACAGTGCCCAAGACTTACAGGGGACCAAGTCTAGCTACCTTGTGTCGTAGGCAGTGGGAACTTTGCTAGCCTATCATGACAGACACTAGAGCATACCAAGATTGGTTTGAGTGTGGGCTGCTGGTAGTGATCATAAAGTGAGAATTGTGCACTTATGTTCTGTCTCCGTTGAAGGGAGAAGATGTACCTATGACACTAATTGGATTGCAGATATAGAACTCCCAATCTCAACTTGAAATTAAAATGTTGGATAATTAAATTAATTACTCCATGGAGGACTCAAAAATAAAAGATACTAAATGATTATTACATAATGCTTGAATCTTATTTTGTTCATTTAAGCAAACATATTAGATTGTTCATTTAAGCGAAAATAAAAGATACTAACTGATGTTTTGTTCGTTTAAACATGAGTATTGTCTATTAGATTGTTTATGAATATTTGTACTCACCCATATCTTTTTCTATGATGTGTCCAAAATGTATATGGATGCAGAATAAATGAAGGTGCACCAATTAATCCTGCGCATACCATGACCTTTAGTATGGGGACTGGAGAGTGGAGTTTCAATGACTCCAACCAGACCATCATATTTCAAGGCTTTATTATCTTAACTATATCTACTGTTAATAATCCCTATGTTAGTCCTACTATTATACAGGGAGAAGCTAGAGTGGAGGTCCCTTTTCCTCTCTGCCATGTAGCTCCATACCTTGGCATTGATCTCGACCCTCCTCCAGGGGGATTAGATGAATAAGGAAGGAGTCAAGAGGAGAGGAGGAGTTTAGTTATCTATGTATTATGTGTAGTATACTATCCTAGACTGTTATCCTTCCTTGTAATGTTCCATAGTTAAACAATTTTGAGAATAATCTAGATGGCATGTAATATTATATTATGTACTCTAAATATTATATTTGAGGACATAAATATAATATGCATGTTGATGTGTATACATTTGAAATTGAGTAGTTGTTCTTTAATTTATTCCTTATTCACCACAAGAAATAGTATGACATTGAGAAATACTTATTGAAAATAGGAACGTCTCAATTTAGTGGTGTTAGAGCAGTTTGGTCCAAACTGGACTGTGAGTATAAGATAGAAATGCCCACGAAGTGGTCCACACTTTAATCTTATGAATTTGTTTGATTTTCATGTACAGACCAGTTTGGTCTAGTCAATCTGTTATGTTAGGAAGCTGGTGATTTTGGTGAAAGAAGTACATTCACCCAAAGAACTAATGTGGTATGGGACGCATTAGATCTTGGTTGATAAGATGTAAAGTGGTATGGGACACCTTACATTTTGTCAAGAATGTTAAGTCATTCATAAAGATTTGCCAATTTTAGATAAACAGTTAGGATTAGTATGACTTGAGAGTCTAGGCATTATGAATTGGTAGACTTACCTTAATTTTATGATTCCTATTATAATGTTGAGTCTGATCACCCCAAGATTATATTTGGTTGAAGCAAGAAATTATGGCAGGTAGACCAAGACACAATGATGCAACTCTCGAAGCTATTAGGAATATGGTGGACACTACCACCCAATTAGTAGCTGAAATGAGAAGAGGAAATGCTAGAAATGAGCCAAGTGCATTGGCTGAATTTCAACGAAACCACCCACCTGTGTTTAAGGGAGGTTATGACCCTGATGGAGTAGAGCTGTGGCTCCAGAAGCTGGAGAAAATATTTACTGATATGGAATGCCCTAATATGCAGAAGGTTACATTGTCTGTTTTTATGTTGGAAGGAGAGGCTGAGAAATGGTGGCACGGAACTCAACAGTTGATGATGGTGGTAGGGAAGGTAGTAACATGGGAAGCTTTTCAGAGGAAGTTTTTGGAAAAGTATTTTTCAGAAAATGTTAGGAGGGCAAAAGAGACAGAATTCATGTACCTCAGACAGGGAAATATGACTGTAGGTGAGTATACTGCCAAATTTGAGACATTGTCTAAGTATGCTACATATTATCAGCATCACCCTGACACTCAGTGGAAGTGCCAAAAATTTGAGGAAGGTTTGAGGTATAAGTTGAGGAAGGGTGTGATTACCCAAGGGAGAGTAAGTTTCCCTGAGATGGTAAATAAATATGCAGCTTTGGAAAGTCTAGAAAACCAAAGGCTAAATCGTCTGAAAACTTTTGGCCCTACAAGGAAAAAAAAGGATTTTGGCAAGAAAAATCCTTATGCCCCTAAGCCTACATTCCACAAACCTGTTTATAAAGGGATTGGATCTAGTTCAGAAGCTAAGGAGGTTAAATGTTGGAAGTGTGGAAAAGATCATTATGCTTTTGAATGCTCAGAGAAAAGTTTTGTTTGTTTTAACTGTGGCAAACCAGGACATTACAGAAAGGATTGTCGTCTACAAAAAAGAGAGGTAGTTGTAAATAATGCAAGGACAAATAGACCAAAGGTATCAGGAAGAGTATTCACAATGAGCGGGGAAGAAGCTACTCAGACTATATAGTCTGATGATCTTATACAAGGTAAGTGAATCATAAACGAATTTTCTCTTAAAGTGCTGTTTGATTCTGGTTTGACACATTCTTTTATTGTTATAAACTGCGTGAAAAGAATAGGATTAAAACCTATTATTCTTAATCATGACTTAGTGATATCTACCCCTACTTCTCAACCTGTACAAACTGCTCAAGCCTGTGTAAATTGCCCTGTATTTATTAATAATAGAAGATTCCTAATAAACCTGATTTGTTTGCCTCTGGCACAATTGGATTTAATTCTTAGAATGGACTGGCTTTCCTCCAATCAAATCCTTCTTGATTGTTCAACGAAAGCAGTTATTTCTAAAAATGATAACTTTAGATTTTTGACTGCCAATCAAGTAGAAGCTTCTATTAAAGAGGGAGCTCAGATATACATGATGATTGCCTCCTTAAATGCAAAGATAACTCAAGAAATCAGTGAAATACCTGTAGTGAGAGAATTCTCCACAATATTTCCAGAGGATATTAGCTCTTTACCACCTGAAAGAGAGATAGAATTTTCCATAGACTTGATTACTGGAGGTGGACCTATTTCAATTGCACCTTATAAGATGGCCCCATCAAAACTTGCTGAATTGAAAAAGCAATTGGAGGAGTTGTTAGAGAAACAATTCATTAGACCTAGTGTATCACCATGGGGAGCCCCAGTTTTGTTAGTTAAGAAAAAAGATGGTAGTATGAGACTTTGTGTAGATTATAGGCAATTGAACAAGGTAACAATTAAGAATAAGTATCCATTGCCTAGAATCGATGATCTGTTAGACCAACTTAGAGGAGCAAAAGTGTTTTCTAAGATTGACCTTAGATCAGGTATCATCAGATCAGAGTTAAAGCAGAAGACATACCTAAGATGGCTTTTAGGACAAGATATGGACATTATGAGTATCTAGTAATGCATTTTGGAGTAACTAATGCACCTGCAATTTTTATGGATTATATGAATAGAATTTTTCACCCATATTTAGATCAGTTTGTAGTAGTATTCATAGATAATATATTGATATACTCTAAGACTGAGGCTAAACATGAAGAGCATTTGAGATTTGTGCTTACTATTTTGCAAGAAAATAAGTTGTATGCTAAGTTGTCTAAGTGTGAATTTTGGTTGAAGGAAGTGAAATTTTTAGGACATGTGTTCTCAGAAAGAGGAGTCGTTGTTGATCCATCGAAGGTAGAGGTTGTTTTACAATGGGAAAGGCCCACGATAGTGACTGAAGTTAAGAGTTTTGTAGGAGTAGCAGGTTATTATAGGAAGTTCATTGAAGGATTTTCTAAGATAGCTATGCCATTGACCCAACTCACCAAGAAAGGACAGGAATTTGTGTGGACCCCTGCTTGTGAGAATAGTTTTCAGACCCTTAAGGAAAAGTTAACATCAGCGCCTGTATTAGTTTTACCTAACCCTGAGAAGACTTTTGAAGTCTATTGTGATGCTTCTAAACAAGGACTAGGTTGTGTGATCATGCAAGAAAGGAGAGTAGTGGCTTATGCATCAAGGCAATTGAGACCCCATGAGGCTAACTACCCTACCCATGATTTAGAACTAGCAGCTATGGTTTTTGCTTTAAAAATATGGAGACACTATTTATATGGAGCAAAATTCATAGTGTATAGTGACCATAAGAGTTTGAAATATCTATTTGATCAAAAGGAATTGAACATGAGGCAGAGAAGATGGTTGGAATTCGTAAAAGATTATGATTTTGAGTTACAATACCATCCAGGAAAGGCCAATGTTGTGGCAAATGCATTAAGTCGTAAAACCCTACATGTTTCTACTTTAATGGTTAGAGAGGCAGAATTGCTAGAGAAATTTAGAGACTTAAGCTTAAATATCAATAGAGGATTTGAAAAGGTTCAATTAACCATGATAACTGTGACTAGTGAATGATAGAATCAAATCAGAGAAGCCCAAAAAGTTGATCAATATCTTTTAGGTATTGAAAAAAAAAGTTAGAAGGAAAGGTGCATGATTTTGAAAAAGGAAGGGATGGTCTCATAAAATTTAGAGGCAGAATTTGTGTACCAAAAGATAGAGGCCTTAGACAATTGATTTTTGAAGAAGCTCACATAAGTAAATTAAGTATGCACCCAGGAACCACCAAAATGTATCAGGACTTAAAGAAACTTTTCTGGTGGAATAGAATGAAAAAGGATGTAGCTAGGTTTGTGTCTGCTTGTTTAGTATGTCACAAGGCTAAGATAGAGCATCAAAAGCCTGCAGGATTTTTAACACCTTTAGACATACCTGAATGGAAGTAGGATAGTATTTCAATGGAGTTCCTGGTTAGTTTACGTAAGACTCAAGCTGAACATGACTCAATTTGGGTTATTGTTGATAGATTGACAAAATCTTCCCATTTTCTAGCTATAAACATTAGGCACTCCATAGAGAAACTAACCCAGATTTATATCAAAGAGATTGTTAGATTGCATGGAATACCTTCAAGCATTGTATCTAACAGAGATCCCCTATTTACCTAAAGATTCTGGAGAAGCCTTTATGAATCATTAGGAACTAAGTTGAGAATGAGTTCAGCATATCACCCTCAAACTGATAGACAAACTGAGAGAACCATTCAATCCTTAGAGGATTTGTTAAGAGCTTGTGTTTTAGAACAAAAAGGGAATTGGGAGCAATGTCTGCCATTAATTGAATTTACCTACAATAATAGTTATCATTCAAGCATAGGGATGGCACCTTATGAGGCTCTATATGGCAGGAAATGTAGGACACCTTTGTGTTAGTTATAAACTGGAGAGAGTTTGCTCTTAGGACCTGAAATGATTAGGCAGACCACTGAACAAATCAAAATGATTCAAGAAATGATGAGAGCAACACAAAGTAGGCAAAAGAGTTATGCCGATAAGAGGAGGAGATCTCTTGAATTTAAGGAGGGAGATCATGTTTTTCTGAAAGTCACACCTGTGACTGGGATTGGAAGGGTAATGAAATCAAAGAAGTTAACACCTAGATTTATAGGACCATACCAAATTCTTCGTAGAATAGGTAATGTTGCTCATCAAATTGCTTTACCCCCATTTCTTTCAAATCTTCATGATGTATTTTATTTGTCACAACTAAAAAAGTATATTCCTGATCCTTCGCACATAATAGAATCAGATACAGTACAAGTACGAGAAAATTTGACTTATGATGTGCAGCCTGTAAGAATAGAAGATCGCAGAATTAAGCAACTTCGTGGGAAGATTATTCTATTAGTTAAAGTTATCTGGAATAAAAATAATGAAGGAGAAGCAACATGGGAACTCGAAGAACAGATGCAAGAGAAATACCCTCATTTGTTTCAATAAAAGGTTAGTATCAAATTTCGAGGACGAAATTTTTATTAGAGGGGTAGAATTGTAACATCTCAAATTTTCTCATTTCATAAATGATTTTGACGTATGTTAACCTCATTTAATTAAAAGTAAGTAGTACAAAAAGACTTGAGAACTAGAAATTTTCCTTAGTTTAATTTACCGAAACAAATTTGATCGGTAAATAATCGAGTAATATAAAAAGGAAATAAAAATTTTATTTAATATTTTAGAATATCTAAAATATTTTTATGAATTATAAGAAATTTAGGAATATCCAAAAATGGAAAATAAATAAAATTCTAAAATTTAACTAAAATGACCAAAATACCACTAGAAACACCTAGAATGGAGGCCCATTTTGGACAAGCAAATGAAGGAGATAAATTATGAAATTTTTATGATAGATGGCCCATGTGTAGAGGTTATGGACGTGTAAGTTTGGAGCTAAAAGAGCAAGTATAGAAATTAACCAAAAATCACCCAAAAAGGGGCCCAAAAACTAAGTGTATATGAAAGAAAGTGGGCTAGGAATGGTAGGAATGGTAGTAAGGAGGCATGTGACCCTTTAGAGCCATGTGAGACTAATCATGATTAACGGATAAGTTCATTTATGGTTTAATCCCAGCTGGATGAGCATATTCCATAAGAACCAATGAAATTAATCCAAAAGAACAAGATAAGTATTCTAGAAAATAAGGCTAATGATGAATAATTTGTGGACTAATCCTCATCCAATAGATCTAATTGGACCATGACCATGGCCATTGAATTTGAACTAAATAAGTTTCAAAAATTAATTGGAATGGTTGAAATGGAACTAGGAAAGTTAAAATCTAACTAGAATTACAAAACTATCATGAAAGGGGCAATTTTGGACATTTACAAATGTGCATATGAGTAAGCTTGTAGAAAAAGCCAAAAAGGAACCAAAATTAAAAAGTAAGACTTGTGTGAGAGAGGGTGGAACCGTGAGATGCATAGGAATGGGCCAACATGAAGAGATTTTTCTATATAAAGCCATGCATGAAGGAGAAAAAAACCCTTCATTCTAATTCTCATGCAACCAAGAGCTCTTTACTTCTTCATCTCTATTCTCTCTATACACATCCAAATTCATCTTAAACACTTTACTTCAACCCTACAAGTTAGATCACCTAATACCCCACCATAAGGATCTTGAATCAAACCTTTAACCCCACCAAAAACACCAAGATAACCCCCACAAAATCAACCAAGTCCCCAACTTTCTTTTTGTATAATATTTGGCACTTAAGGAAGTATGAGGCCAAGGAAAGAGATACTCACTTCCAAGAGGTGAAATAAAGCAGAAGGGAAGAGGAGAAGGATCACCCAAAGATCAAGGCAAGATCAACCCAAAAACACCAAGTATGGGGGAGGGTACTTTTCATAATCAAGGGGAATACCTTGTTTAAATGGTTTTGAGTCAAGGGGAGCCTTAACCCTTTTGGTTGTGATTGAAGTTGTGTGTGTTGATGAACCCAGGATTAAAATTTTGATTGAAATAAATAAATGCATGGAAATCACTAAGAACGACAAAGTGTTTGATGATAACTTTGCTTGTTATGTGGTTGGTTGTATGAAAATCTTGCATGTTTCATTTTGTGACTTATTCTTATGATGATATCTAAGTTGGATTCATGATCTTCTTTTGATTGAAATTATTTTGGAGTCAAAATAAATTTCTAAAATATTTTTGAAAAAAAAATTATGAAAGAAACTTCTAAAAGAAAATGGATTAAAAATGGAAAGTGACCATGATGAAGACCCTTGGACTTTTGAACATATTTGGACCTATGGACTACATGAACAAATGATGAGAACAAGCTTTAAAATAATAAATTTGAAAGATTGAACCTAAAAACATAGGAAGATACTAAGGACTTAGACCAAAAATACCTTAGATATGCAAGATCCTTGTCCATATGTGTGGTAGGATCAAGAGAATGATTTGGACCATATTTGGACATGAATTAATGACCTTGAACACATGGAAGACATAATGAACAATTTGATGCTTACCAAATTGGAGACAAGGACCTTTTCTCAATTAATATAAAATATAAGAATTAAAGTATAAATAATGTAAAATATGAGAAAATCTTTAAAAGTGTTTTTTTTTTAGTATTTTATTCATTAAGATAGTAAAATTTATATTATTTTCCCACTCGGTTTATTTTATTTGGGTTTATATTTAATTAGTTATGATTTTTATAAATTTCTGTTGCATGAAAATAGTATTCTAGAGCAGTATATCTTGACTTATTTTCACATCACTGTGTGTTTGGAGCGTTATTTTATTGACATTTTTCTACAAAAATAGACTTCTCAATGGAAGTATACTCATTGGAATTGAAATAAAATAGTTATGAATTATTGAATATTCGGTTATGTGTAAATGTTTTATGAGAATTGCGTACTTTAAATCATTTTCTTCTTATAATTCAAGTTTAATTATATTTTATTTATATTTTTCTATTAAACTATAATTTATGAGGAAAATATGCTCACTAATTTTGATCAATTTGGAATTAAAATGAATTACTTATGATTTTCTCAAGGTGTTGTTGTATGAGGGTAACATTTTGTGCATGCTACTGAGAAATCTCCTTTCATTTTAAAATATATGAGCGGCGTTATTTTATTGTTATTTTTGTGTAAAAATAGAGACTATAAGAGAAATATCTGCACTGGTTTCATGAATTTTGGACGTAAAATAAAATAGTTATGACTTTTCTAATTAGCTGATTCTGATAAGTGTGTTAGTGTGAGTAATAGAGAATGTTTAGGGCTTAATCTGGAATCTGGAAGTTATAAATTTTTAATGATATTTTTCAATGAAACTATATAACCAAATTAAAAGTATGCCACTAATTTCATGAGTTTTGGTGATGAATTGAATGATTTATGATTTTTCCAATATGCTGTTGTTAAATTATGCTATTCTGTGACATGTACTGAGAAATTAAAGCACGAATTGATGTCTGGGAATATTTTTATTTTGGAAGTATTTTTACATGAACATAGACATGTTAATTAGAATAATCTCACTAGCCTCATGTGTTTTGGATGAGAATTGAATTTATTATGAATTTTACAATATGCTGGCTGTTTAGTGAGATGATCTGAGAACAACAGAGGTAAGCTGAGACTTGATTAATTCTTTGGAAGCTTTTGTATTTTGTCTGAAATTTTATATTATAGTATACATTTAAAGGAAGAAAACCTTAGTGATTTCATGATGTTTGGACTTATATCGAATTAATTATGAATTTTACAAGTTAGTTCATGAAATCTGAAAATTTTTTATTCTTAGCCATGTCCATGTAATTGATTGTTCTCTTGAAAAAGAAATGTTATAATGTGCCTGTTGGACAATCAATGGCTATGATATTATTTGTGTTTATGATTGTGAAAGAGGTTGAATACACCACGGTACTGGAAAAGAGCAAATAGTGTTGGTATTTACCATAGGGGATAGGACAGTGCCCAAGACTTACAAGGGACCAAGTCTAGCTACCTTGTGTCGTAGGCAGTGGGAACTTTGCTAGCCTATCATGACAGACACTAGAGCATACCAAGATTGGTTTGAGTGTGGGCTGCTGGTAGTGATCATAAAGTGAGAATTGTGCACTTATGTTCTGTCTCCGTTGAAGGGAGAAGATGTACCTATGACACTAACTGGATTGCAGTCACAGAACTCCCAATCTCAACCTGAAATTAAAATGTTGGATAATTAAATTAATTACTCCATGGAGGACTCAAAAATAAAAAATACTAAATAATTATTGCTTAATGCTTGAATGTTATTTTGTTCATTTAAGCAAACATATTATTTAATGCTTGGTATTATTGATGTCTAATTGATGTTTTGTTCGTTTAAACATGAGTATTGTCTATTAGATTGTTTATAAATATTTGTACTCACCCTATCTTTTTCTATGATGTGTCCAAAATGTATATGAATGCAGAATGAATGAAGGTGCACTAATTAATCCTGCGCGTACCATGACCTTTAGTATGGGGACTGGAGAGTGGAGTTTCAATGACTCCAACCAGACCATCATATTTCAAGACTTTATTATCTTAACTATATCTACTGTTAATAATCCTTATGTTAGTCCTATTATTATACAGGGAGAAGTTAGAGTGGAGGTCCCTTTTCCTCTCTGCCATGCAGCTGCATACCTTGGCATTGATCTTGACCCTCCTCCAGGGGGATTAGATGAATAAGGAAGGAGTCAAGAGGAGAGGAGGGGTTTAGTTATCTATGTATTATGTGTAGTATACTATCCTAGACTGTTATCCTTCCTTGTAATGTTCCATAGTTAAACAATTTTGAGAATAATCTAGATGGTATGTAATATTATATTATGTACTCTAAATATTATGTTTGAGGACATAAATATAATATGCATATTGATGTGTATACATTTGAAATTGAGTAGTTATTAAACGCTTTAATTTATTCCTTATTCACCACAAGAAATAGGATGACATTGAGAAATACTTATTGAAAATAGGGACGTCTCACAAATCACTCAAAATGCCTCTGATCTTTTGAAATTGCATGTATTGTTTTCCATTTTCTTCAATACCTACCTTAACCTTAGTCTTGTTATAACCTAAAAAAGTCCTCTGGATGTGTGATTAAATGTATTAAGCAAAGGAGATTGAGAATATGGGCAAGCATATTGTAGAGTGTAGTGAAATTGATGATTTAGAGTGAAAATAGTACCCAAACACTATTAAGTGATGAGAGAAACATTTCCAAGTGAGCTGTGATCATGTTTATTAATTGTACTCCATGAACTTTGATGATATATATGAACTTAGATAGAAAATTCTTGCCCAGAATTGATTAATGCAGTATGACTATCATTATAAGTATTGGGATGAACAATTTGATTGAAAATTTTGCAGAATACACAGAATTAGAAATTGAAAAAAAAATCTGAGATAAGCACTTGTGAACTAAAGTTGAAAAATGGAAGAATTACCCTTGGTTTAGTTTGATTTGCTTGAGGACAAGCAAAAATTCAAGTTTGGGGTAGTGATGAATCCATATTTTTACTAGTATTTTACTATAGTTTTAATCCATTTGATAAGGAAAATGTGTTGGAAAAAGAAGAAAAAAATCATAAAAATAGAATGATTGAAGAATTTCTTTAAATACATAGTTAGTTTATCATTTATGAATTTTCTATGTAGAAATTAATAATTGAAGTATGTTTTTGTAGAAAATTCTGAGCAAAGACCATGATGCTGGTAGATCAATAGAGAAATAGCAGAAAAGTAGCAAGTCTGGACTCAAAGAACATGGCTTATGGAGTTTAAGCTGGCTGTGGTTACTATTGCCAGCGAAAGTGAGTGATTCATAGCTTAAATGAGAAGTTGAGTGTAGGCGTGATCACTATTATCACTGAAAGTGAACGTTCCAGAGAGGTTCAATCATAGCAGAGCTGTGCGTTGTCACTCTCGCCAACAAAAGTAAACATTCTAGAGAAGAAAGAATTTCAGCGAGCTCTACGTGGTCACTCTTACTGGCGAAAGTGAACATTCCAGAGAAGGCAAGATTTTAACAAGCTCTGTGTTACCACTCTTGCCAGCGAAAGTGGAAGTTCCAGAGAGGAGTGAAACAAGGTAAGTTGCGCGTGATCACTCTTGCTCTCGAAAGTGATCACGCGCACTCATGGACCTCCTGCGTTGCTAATCTTATCAACAAAAGTGAATGTTCCAGTCTTCCAGAAATAGAATAAGCCTCTGCGTGGTCACTTTTATGAAACAAAGTGACAATGCACAGAATCGGGATTTCTATAAATACATGTCTTAAGCTCAGAACTCAGGATCTTTTGCTCATTTTCTATTTTTTCTGTTAGATTCTCGTTGGGAGAGAGTGAGAGAGAGGAGTGGGGTCGAATTTTGAAGCTCCAAGAAGAGGCATTGGACTAGAGCTCGTGGAGATGGCTTCTCTGCACTTCTTCTCCTTCTTTCTCTTCCTTTGTTTCAATGTTTGCTTAATTCTTTGTAGTTAGGAGTTTATGGAACTTGAATTGATGTATTGATTTGACTCTTGCTTCTGAATTTTGAGTTCTTGGATTAATTGAATTGTGAATTCTGCTGTTATTGCAATCTATGAATGGAAATTCGTATGATTCATCAAAGAGGAACAATTACCAATGGAAGTTGGATTTGATTCTCCGATCTGAGTTAGCAATCAGAATTTGGGGATTTCTTAGGGATAAAGAGACCTAATTCTGCAATCTTAAGGTTCTAAGTCTTAATTCAACTTGAAATTGAACTTCACCTAAGGGATTAGGGTAGTTTAGTTGCTTGTTAGGGTCAATGAGTTAAGGGAATAACCTTAGGCTATTGATATGCGAAACTGATTGTCAATTAACCAAGTTCTTGAATGTTCAGAGGTATAATTGAATCAATATTGACATTCTAGTGCAGTAAATTCCTAACTATTCTTCATTCTTATCTCATTTCACCACAAATCTTATACTCTATTTTTCTACAAGTTCTTTACTTTTAATTGCTCTGGTTTACTGCTATTACATGTTACAACTCTCCTTCCAAATTTGTATGGCTCAAATGGTTATAATTCTATGAATTGATATTTGAAATCTAAATTCCCTGTGGAGATGATATCCTGTTCTTAAAAATTACTCATTACTTGTTGCAACCCTAGTGCACTTGCTAGTGTTAGATTGTAAACAACACTTGTTGTGTTTAAAAGATTTGTCGCAAATCCTTATCAAAATTTAAATAAATTAATGTAGTACTAGAGTTACCCTGGATTGTCTCCCGTGAACATTGGCTATTAATCTTCATTAAACATGTTGAAGGCATTAATTGAACAAGCAATTAAAATGGGAGAGTTTTGTGGTTTCAAATCAATATAAAGAGCAGCAAGCAAACAAGTTTAATTAATTCAAACAATAGAAAGTAGCAATCCTTAGTTCATCCACAGAGATTCTATCCTCATTCCACTGAAGATTTATCACTTATCCTCTCTCCCATAAATTAGGTTAATTTAACAAGCAAAAATCAACCTTATGGTCCTAATGAAATTATGCAATTTGTTAGGCTCTAATCCCTCATCCCAAGATTAGGCAACCTTAGAATTAAACCTAGAATTAAGGAACTCAAGAATCCATGTGAACTCAATAAGGATTACACAAAATTTAGCCCCCATGGAAATAGGGGTCAAAAACACAATTTGAAAATGTAGAAAACTCATTGGCAATAATGTAAAAGCTAGAGAAATGAGAAACCAAACCCTAGGTTGGACCCTTGGCTATCACCCAAGATTGCCCTAAGCTCTTAAAAATGTCCTAATTTAGTAAAGAGAAAAGGTACGAAAAGTGTAAGAACTCTATGCCCTAATTTGGCAAAAATCTATTTATACTAAGGTTAGCACCCTCCAAAGTGATTACTTTCATTCTTTCATAGTAGACACGCATAGCATTAGTTGGTTTTTGCCTTTCTGTAGTGTCCACTATCAACTTTGATAGTAGACACACTTAGCACTGGTACATTTTGGGCACTCTGGAGTGACTACTATGAACTTTGATAGTAGCTACATGCAACACCTTCAATTCTGCATACTCTGGAGTGACTTTTAGCTTTGAAAGCGATCACTTTGGTCCCTTTGTTGAAAGTAGCTTGCTGTAGTAGTCACTATCAATCTTGAAAGTAGTTACTTTCACCTCAAATTCCTCAAAATCTAATAATTCTTCAAAATAAGCTTGGGAATTCCTGCCACATTATTCAAATGATCAAAACATGTAAAATAAACTATCTAAATCAATGTAAATTAACCAAAAACTAAGAAACCTATATTATTTAGCGTAATTGGAATATTCATCTTATTTACACTATCTAAGTTTATTCTTTTATATAAAAAGTAATAAATGATGTATAAAAATTTAGTAAAATGTGGATTCATCACAACCCCAAACCCCAAACTTAAACTTTTGCTTGTCCTCAAGCAAACCAAAATTTGAGGTAAAAGCACACTCATATCAATTAATTTTATGCAAAGTCCCATACAAGTGAAACAAAAATTCAACAAGGTTCATTATACTTCACACAATGCAAAGAAATTATCTAGCTTACAAGGTGGTGTTTCACTCTTCACTCGTCAGTGTTTCAGGCTAGGTATTTTCTCTCAATATATGCAAATTGCTCTACCCTACCATATGCTTGCCCATATTCTCAATCTTCTTTGCCTTAATACAATGATTTACCTATCAAAAGGACTTGGTTAGTCACAAATAAGGATAGGTAAGGTTCAATTTGATCAGGAAGGGTCAAAAGCTCAAGTGAGTTTTCAAGATAAGGGAATCCTTTTGAGTGAGTGAATATAATCAATTAGAATGAAATGCATCAAATAAGGTAACCTAAGAGGTTCAAGCATTCTTTCACCTTGTTTTTCATCATTTTTCATTATGTGAAGATCTCTTCAATCTCTTGGACCTTGCTTCATTTTATTTTCTTTCCTTTTTCATTCTTTCTTTTATGATTTCTCGGACTTTGGCAACCATTCTTTTTCTTCAAATTTAAGCAAAAAAAAATATTACTTTTTTACATGTATTAGTAACATGTATGATGTCCACCACCCCAAACTTGAGAGGTTGCTTGTCCTCAAGCAACTACAATCAAAATCAACACTCCAAACTTAGAGTTTGCATTCCCTCTTGATGTTACTCAAAAGAAATACGTTCTTGATGGAAGAAAAAAAATGTTTTGGCAAACTAAGTTTGGTAAAAGAAGGGAATGTAATACAATAAGGTGCAAGGGTGGGCAATGGTGAGTGGGTGTGTGTAAAGGAGGCCTCAATCATCTAGATAAAAATTGCATAATGCATATTCAACTAAGAAGCAAGGCAAGTTCTAGAGGATAGATGCAAAATTACATGGAATATACACACAGAAAGGAAATTAGGGGCTCAATTCTTTACCATGGTAAAAATGGTGATAACTACTTAACATCATGTGAGGATAATTCCCCTTGCAAGAAAAGATATTCAGCATGGCATGAAGAGAAAATTATTTACAAAAGTAGAGTGTTTTCATGAATTAAATGAAAATTGCAGTAAAAGTCTAGAATTGGAATTACAAAATTAGATTCAATGAAAAAGAGAAAGAACAAAGAATTATTTTTGTACTTTGATGTATAATTGTGTAGGAAAAATGAGGTTAAGAGTATATGAAATAGAGGCAAAGAACTTCACTCCCCTTTCATGAATGATAGTGCCTCAACTCATGGGCAAAAAAGGATGCTCCGCTTAATGGAACTGAGGACATTCTCTGTACAAAGAGACAATAAATTCAGCACCAGAAGAAGCAAAATAAACTCAAACTCAGATAATATATATATTTAGCATAAAAGAGTTAACTTGCTGTTCAGAGTAGAAGCAATAAAGGAAAATTAAAAGCAAGGAAAATAAATGGAAAAGTGTACTAATTACAGGAAAATTAGTAGAAAAAAAAGTGCAATGAAATAGAAGGGTAAATAAATAACATAAATAGAAGTTTAAAGCTAAATAGCATCCTCATAAGAGCTGGATGAGAGGCCATCATCAGCTGAGTCAGAGTCTGTGTCTTCATCATCCTTCTCCTCTGCTGCTGCAACTGGGTCTAGTACTTCGTCCCCCTCTTCTGCTGTAGGTGTGAAAGGTGGAAGATCATTCTGAACAGCTACTCTAAGATAAGGGGATAAGAAGGTGGGAGCATGGTAAATTTGCTGTGCAGTCATCCCCATCTTCTTCTCTATGTTGAGCAACATAGTCTCTGTGAGGGTCAAAGTAGCCTTCCGACCACCATGTATGGCATCCTGTCGCAGAGCTATTTCCTTCAACTGGTCCTTCATGTTAGGAGGGAAGCCTTTCTTTCCTGCAGGTTGGGGAGGCACCTCTGGGGCTTGTTTTTCTTAGCCTTGAACAGCTCCTTCACCATAGCTGTGGTGATGGAAGGAGCTATTCTGATTCTCTACTGATACTCCCCAAAATCAAATCTAGTATCCTGGCATAGCATAGTGATGATGGAGGGAAAACCCATAGAATCCTTCTTCCTAGCTTGGATCTCCATGATGGCATTGCTGATAACATCGCCAATATGGATGGGTATCCCTATCATAATAGCATAGACTAGCTCTACTCTCATCACTGCCAGGGTAGATGAATGCAGAACTGGCACAAAGAAGCTCAGGATGAAAATGCTCCAGACCTTGGCAGGTAGAAGGAGATGCTTTGTAGTCAGATTCTTGGGCTGGAGCTTCATATCAAATTCCCAGTTCTCTCCAGCCGTGCATATCTCTTGGAGGATTGGCTTGTAGTCCTTCTCCTCCAAGTAGCTGAAAGTAGTGTAATCTAGCTGCCCAAGCCTCTTTTCAGAAAGAGGAATGTTGAGGATCCTCTGGATATTGGCAGGGTTGAAGTCTATCACCTTGCCTCTGACCATGGAGTGTCTGTATGGGAAATCATCTCCCTTAACCCTGAGGGCATTAGCATAAAATTCCTGGGTGAAGTCCTTTCACCGATGCCCAGCACATGTGGTAAACAAATCCCACCCTCTCTTCTGAATTTCCTGCTCAAATTGGGGGTAGGTCCCCTTTTGCAGCTCAAAATTCCTATCCTGTACAATGTGTCGCCTCAGAATATTTGCCTTGAAGTAATTCTCGTGGGCCAGGGACCTGAATTTGGGATCATGGTCAAGCTGAGGCCTGGAGGAAGAAGCAGCAGCTGTCTTGGCCTTCTTGGCCCTAGGTGTGTTCTTCCTAGGAGTGTTTGCCATTAATCTGCACATAGAAAAAGGGATAAATTAGTGATAGTGCAGAAATAATCATGTAGCAAGAATTTCACACCATTTGGAAATGAAAGAGAGAAAATTCAAGCAATTTAGAAAGTAGCTACTATGATGAATGAAAGTAGATACTTTTCAATAAAGCATGACAAAACGCAGAGGTAATGGTGTGAGCATAATTTCACAGCAAGTGTGCATGAATCAGAGAAAATTGAGGAAAATTAGAGTAGTTCTACATACAAAAGTAACTACTATGCTAGTTGATAGTCACTACTTTGATAGTTACAGAACAAACAGTTAGGCACATGCAGAGGAAATGAAATGAATCATGCAAATTTTTGCAATGTTGAAATGATAGAAGTGGTCACTATGAAAGTTGACACTTTCAGTGAAGCTTATCAGCATGAATATAGCATGTAGACACAAAACACTGTCAAATTCAAGCAACAAATTAGGTCCAGTGTAGAAGAAAATAGTTTTCAGTTCAAAGTGATCACTATGTGTTGGCAAGGTAACTACTTTGAGGTTCACATTCTGCAGCAGCACGTTCAGTTTAAAGTCAAGTATTGTAGAATAAAGTCAATGACAGCGAAACAATTTCAAAATGGAACCCATAATTCGTGTTTAAAATGCAGAAAAACACATATCCTATATTGAATCATGGTTTGCAAAAAGGTTCATTTGATAGTAGTTTGAATGTAAAATTTAAACATAGAGTGAATTTGGATCCAAACAAACTAATTCCCAATTTCTAAATCAATCTGCAACATGTGGAATGCAGAAAGCAAGCTATGCACAAGATGAATGCAGCTAAATCAGCTAAAGTAAAAGGTATGTGCAGCAATATGGGTCCAATTCAATGCAAGTTTCTAGAATTCAGAATATGGAGTGAGTGAAAATACAATTATTGTAACACCTTAAATTTAATTTCAATTAAATAATAATTTCACAAATCGGATAACCAAATTTTCATAAAAGATTTCAAAGTAAGTGAAGAGTTACAAATTAATATCAAATAACTGCGACAGGGCTAGTTCAATTACAACAATTTTCAAATAAAATCTAAGTCTTATAGCAGTCCATCTGTCCCTTCACTCAGTTTGGTGCTGATCGTCTTGATTACCTGAAAAATGAATGTAAGGGTGAGTACTCTACATTACCCAAAAATACACAGTCAACAAAGAATCTCACCTCCAGTACTTTTCCAACACATTAAACAATTACATTCACAAGTAGCATTCCACATCCAAAAGTATAATTTATAAACCTATGCATATACATGCCAGCCATATTCACTGCAGCATTGTGATCACAGATTTACACCATGAAGGGTCGCCGGTTACCCCGCCTCACAGATACCACGTGGGCAGTCACAAGTCGCTCAGTAAAGATAATAGTCAGAGGTCTAGTCAGGAAGAGAGTGTGTGGCCCGTGGTGCACCCGTTCCGCAGTCGGTGTCACCACCACTCCCTCTTCCCCAAGGTACTTCTACCATCCTCATCTCCCACATCCCAGTGTATCGCTGAACCATTCATAGCATATTACAATGGCGCTAACACGCTATTCACACATATTTCATTCATGTATGCAATAGTCATGCTTACACACAGCCTACAGCCCACATGACACTCAAATACATGGTACTAGGGCCACATTCATTTCACATTACACAACACATAGCCCACATTTATTCACAATATCATTAATTCACCAATCAATGACATTCCATCACACGCAATCACCCTCACGGGGTCCAATTATTCTATCACACATTATATCAATTTCCATCAAACACACAATTTCTATCTTCTATCTCAGCCACATTTCATTAATAATCAAAACACACAAGAATTACAATACATTGAGATAGGATAGAGTCCCCTCTTATCTTGGATTGAAGACCCACACGCTAAATCCACCAAGAAGTGCTTCCTCTCACAGATTTTGTCCTCCAAGTGTTTCCCACACGGATTCAACCTTCAATCAAGCTCCCAAACAACTTTGGAGGTAATTAATCAGTGGAATAGGGCTTTGGGAACGAGAGGATCAAAGGGATTTCGAAGGGATAGGGAGAAATAGCTCTCCCCGAACCCTAATCTCCTTTAAATCCTTTTCTGGTCACGACACTCTCGCGACAACAAAAAAACCAGAGAAAACTGCACTTTGGTTTCTACAGAATCTTGCTACAGCGAGGCCCTCTTGCTATAGTGAGACTACACCCAGAAATGCACCCCAAACTGTCGCTCTCTCGCTACAGCGAGAAAGTGACAGTTTCAGTCCTTCCTCCCAGGGCCCTCTCGCTGCAGCGAGAATAGCCCAATATCTCGCCCTGTATTTAGGCACTTAGCCCATTTCAGCCCAACTAGTCGAATCCAATCAATCATACATCTACACACACATACACACACACACACACACACACACACACACACACACATATATATATATAAACACACATATTCACAACATATATCTAAAAATACACACATGAAAATACATTTAGCTTTATATAATTAATAATAATTAATATTACCAAAATTTGGGGCATTAGAATTACATAGTAATGCAACTGAATCAGATCAGAAAATGAGTGTAGAAAGTGAGCAGAACACAAGGTATTTACAGAGCGTGGTCACTATGTTGATAGTGTGTTTTCCAAGCATGAGCTTCAAACTGGAATTGAACAGCAAAACCTTTTGACCTATGAAAAACTCTTTCCTTACTATCCTTCCATCATGAAAGGTCTTTGCTTTCTCATTATAAATTCTGAAGTTTTAATATGCTTCAAGGCGAAGTTATTCTAATTCTTGCAAGTGCAGTTTCCTTTGTTCTCCAGCTTTGTCTAGGTCCATATTGCAGGCTTGCACTGCCCAATAAGCACGGTGTTCTACTTCCACTGGCAGGTGGCAGACTTTTCCATAGACAATTCTGTAAGGTGACATTCCTAAAGGATCCTTGTATGTTGTTCTGTGAGCCCAAAGAGAATCATCAAGATGCTTGCTCCAGTCTTTTCTATTTGGCTAAATAATCATTTCCAAAATCTTCTTAATTTCTCTATTGGAGAGCTCAGCCTGCCCATTGGTTTGGGGATGATAAGGTGTGGATACTTTGTGCACTACTCCATACTTTCTCAGTAAAGTCTTAATGGTTCTATTGCAAAAGTGGGTACCTTGGTCACTAATCAAAGCTTGAGGTACTCCAAACCTACAAAACAAATAAGTACGCACAAAATCTGTAGCCACTCTTGAATTATTAGTTCTTATGGGCTTAGCCTCTACCCACTTAGAGACATAGTCCACAACAAGCAAAATATATTAAAAACCAAAGAAAGGAGGGAAAGAACCCATGAAGTCTATACCCCAAATGTCAAATACATCATAGTATAAAATGGATTGTTGAGGCATTTCACGCTTCAAGGTAATCACCCCTCTAGTTCTTTGGCATCTCTCACATGTAGAACACACTTGCCAAGAGTCCTTCAAGATTGTAGACCAATAAAAACCTGCATCCAATACTTTCCTTGTAGTCCTTTGGGGGCCAAGGTGGCCTCTTACAGTGGATGCATGGCAGAAGTACAAAACTGATGTAGCTTCTTCCTCAGGAATGCACCTCCTAATCACTTGATCATTACAGAACTTCCACAAATAAGGGTCATCCCAGAGGTAATGCTTGGCATCATTCTTGATCTTTTCCCTTTTAATCCTTGGTGCATCTGCTGGAAAAACTCCTGCAACTAAAAAGTTTACAATGTCAGCAAACCAAGGCAACTTTGAAGTACACAACTCTAATAGTTGCTCATCAGGGAAATCATCTTTTAGAGGAATGAGTTCAAGGACTCCCTCTATTATGCTCAAATGATTTGCCACCAAATTTTGTGCTCCACTTCTATCCTTTATCTCCACATCAAATTCTTGAAGTAGAAGCATCCACCTAATCAGTCGGCTTCGAATCTGTCTTTTTCAAAAGGAACTTAAGAGCAGAATGATCAGTAAATACCACAACTTTTGACCCTAGCAAGTATGATCTAAATTTATCTAAAGCAAATACTATGGCCAATTGTTCCTTTTCAGTTGTGGTATATTTACACTGTGCAAGACCCAAAGTCCTAGATGCATAATAAAATGACATGTGGATCCTTACCAACCCGCTGTGCTAAGACAGCACCCACAGCAAAATTCGATGCGTCACACATGAGCTTAAATGGAAGTGTCCAGTTTGGTGGCTGAATGATGGGAGTTATGGTCAAGGTTGTCTTTAGGCAATCAAACGCCTTCTTGCACTTGGCTCCAAACTCAAAATCAATATCTTTCTGCAGTAACTTGGAAAGAGGAAGGGCTATCTTGGAAAAATCCTTGATAAAGCGCCTGTAGAAACCTACATGGCCAAGAAATGCACACAAGAGAGGTAAGAAAGTTGTGAAATGACATTAAGCTTAGCAGGATCTACCTCAATTCCCTTCTCAGATATTATATACTAAGACTACCCCCTGCCTAACCATAAAATGGCATTTCTCAAAGTTCAGAACAAGGTTAGTCTCTATACATCTTTGTAAAACTCTATCCAAGTTTCCTAAGCATACAGAAAATGATGACCCATATACAGTGAAGTCATCCATGAAGACTTCAATACAATGCTCAACCAAATCAGAAAATATGCTCAACATGCATCTTTGAAATGTACCGGGAGCATTGCAAAGCCCCAATGGCATTCTCCTATATACAATGTACCGAATGGGCATGTAAAAGTGGTCTTCTCCTGATCCTCAGGAGCTATGCATATTTGAAAATAACCAGAAAATTTGTCTAGGAAACAGTAGTGAGACTTACCTGCTAGGCGCTCCAACATCTGATCAATGAAAGGTAGAGGAAAGTGGTCTTTCTTGATCGCCTGGTTGAGCCTCTTATAATTAATGTAGACTCTCCAGCTGTTCTGCACTCTAGTGGACAAGAGCTCATCCTTCTCAGTCTTCACCACTGTAATCCCTGACTTTTTGGGCACCACCTGCACTGGACTCACCCATGTACTATCTGATATCGGGTAGATAATGGTGATCTCCTTCTTAATCACCTCCAAAATGATCGGATTTACCCTCCTCTAGGGCTGTCTTACTAGCTTGGATCCTTCTTCCAACAAAATCCGGTGCATGCACAAGGAAGGGCTGATTCCATGGATGTCAGCCAAGGTCCATCCAATAGCCTTTCTATGCTTCCGAATCCCATCGAGCAACTGTTCCTCTTGGTCCTCATCAAGCTCAGTGGATATGATCACAGAGAGCTTCTCACCTACTTCCAAGTAATCGTATTTTAAATGCTCAGGCATGGGTTTAAGCTCCAAGGTGAGAGGCTGCTCAACTGAAGGAAGTGGTTTAGCACTCTCATTTGAAATGATCTCTACAACATTTAAATGATAAGGGTTAGATTCAACTATACTTGTTGTACTCAATGAACCACATTCTATCCCTTTTGACTTTTCAATGTCATTAATGCCAGAAGTTGTAGAATTTAAATCCAGAAAATCAAAAATACAAGTGATGAATCTATATTTTGACTGATATTTTAGCATAATTCTAACAAATTTGATAAGAAAAATATATAAAGAAAGCAGAAAAACTCAGGAAAAGAGAAGGAATTGAAGTTTTGTTTAAATTTGTAGTTATTTTAGCAATTTTGAAATTTTTGCTTAGGAATTAAGTTTTTAATCTTGTTTTTGAAGGAATAAATTGAGCAAGGATCATATCCATGGAGGTTTGATGACAAGGAAGAGGAAAGAAGCAAGTCTCGACTCCAAAAACACAAGAATAAGAAATTGCAGACTGGGCGTGATCACTATTGTGAGTGAAAGTGATCACTTCAGGGCTCAAAGAAGATGTGAAGCCTGGGCGTTACCACTTTTATCATTAAAAGTGATAGTTCCAGAGAGGCAAAATATCAGGAAAGCTCTGCGTAACCACTATTGTCATCAAAAGTTATCGTTCCAGAGAGTCTTCAACTTGGCGAGTTGTGCGTAGTCACTTTTATCAGCAATAGTGATAACGCGCAACTACTTTGGCTCTGCGTTGTCACTTTTATCAGCAAGAGTGATAGTTCCAGAGAGCTCTCAATATCAGGAAGTTGCGCGTGGCCACTATTTCTGGAAAAAGTGTTGACGCGCAACCAAAAACTCTTTGCGTAACTACTATTTCTCATAAAAGTGATGACGTGAAAATCTGGGAAATTCTATAAATACCAGAAACGATCTGGAAAAAGGGGATTCTGTTCATTTTCAATTTTTTTAGTTAGATTCTTGTTAGAAAAAGTGAGAGAGAGGAATGGGGATTCGAATCTCAGAGCTTCACGAAGAGGAATTGGAGTGGAGCAAGCTTCCATGGCGATTCTGATTTTCTTCTTCTCTTTCTTTCCTTTTCTCTGCTGCCATGGCTGTGTAATTTGTTCATAGTTAGGGATTGTAGATCTGAAACGAACATGCTGAATTGATTTGGATCTGAATTTCAAGCTTTGGAGTAGATTGAGTGATTGATTCTGCACTTCACGTGGAAATTGAATGGAAATTTGATTAACTAAATTCAGAGGAATTCTTGTCAATGGAAATTGAAATTGTTCTTCAGATCTGAACCAATCACCGAGATTATAGTTTTCTTAGGGATAAGAGGCTTTGATCTTGCAATCTTCTGGTTTCTTACACTTAAAGTAATATTGAATTGAATCAGATCTAAGGAATTAGAATGGTTTAATTGAATGTTAGGTTCGCTGAGTTAAGGAATTAACCTTTGAACAATAGAATGTGAAACTGATTGTCTTTCTTTCCAAATGCTTGTTAATTCAGAATTTTATTGATTAAACATTGGAGTTTTGGTGAAGCAATTCCCTAGCTATAGTTTTTTCCTCTGTTATCACATAATTGTTTGTTCATTGTTCTATTTTCTGCAAGTTCATTTTACTTTTAATTGTTCTAGTTTGCTGTTATTACATGTTACTATTCTCCTTCCAATTTCAAAAAAGCTTAAATGGTTATAATTCTATGAAGTGGTATTTGAAACCTAAATTCCCTGTGGAGACGATATTTGGATCTTAAATTTACTTATTACTTGCTGCAATCCTAATGCACTTGTTAGTGTTAGATTGCGAACAACAAGTATCACACAAAGATGAATTAGTACAATATTAGCACATTTTAGTATCTATAGTATGTACACAATGAGAAAAATCAAAGAAAAAGTCTCCTAAAAATTCAATAAAACTATCATCTATCAAGCTATCAAAAACATCAATGTGGAAAACTGAATGCTCCTCAGGTGAATGCTTCATAGCATCCAGTATGTTGAAGCGAACCACACTCTCTCCAAACCCCATAGTGAGAGTCCCATCATACACATCAATCTTGGTCCTGGCTGTCTTCAAGAATAGCCTCCCCAAGATGATGGGTGCAGCTTCTTTTATTGGCTCTTCTTCTTGCATGTCCAAGATCTAGAAGTCAACAGGAAAGATCAAGTCATTCACTCTCACTAGAACATCCTCCACAAGGCCAGCTAGATTAGTGGTGCTCTTGTTTGCTAGCTAGATGATGACACCTGTGGGCTGCGACGGTCCAAGAGACAAAGATGTGAAGATAGATAAATGCATAACATTAATAGATGCACCTAAATCAAGCATGGCATTATCTATCCTATTGTTTCCTATAATGCAGGGAATAGTAAATGTCCTTGGATCTTTGCATTTCTTAGGCATGGAAGTTTTCTACCTCTCAAAAAGGGCTGATACATTCCTCCCCATGTTCACTCTTTCATTACCCTTTAGCCGCCTTCTATGAGTGCATAAGTCTTTAAGGAATTTAGCGTACTTTGCGATTTGATTAATAGCATCTAATAAGGGGATATTGACTTCAACCTTTCTGAAGGTATCCAGAATTTCTTTGTTAACCTCTTCTTGCTTCTTTCTGGGCTGAGCCATTCTTTGAAGGAAAGGAATAGGAATGGACCTCTCTTCTTTGTCTACCATTCTTGGTTGACATGGTGTGGGCGTAGGTGCAGGCTGCTCTTGGCTCTTAATCTCTCCTTCTTCATCTTGTGCAGCTAGAGTGTAACTAGGATTCTTCTCCTTAGGCATCTCCACCTCTTGCATCACCTTACCAGATCTCAAGGTAATGACACTCACATTCTTTGGGTTTATTACAGTTTGTGCAGGGAGATTGCTTGAACCTTGAGATTGAAGTTGATTCAGGGATGAAGCAAGTTGACCCATTTGATTCTCCAAGGTCTTGATACTTGCTTGAGTCTGTTGCTGGAAGGCCTGACTCTGTTGCTAGAAATTGAGATTACTCATAGTGAGTTGCTTCACAAGGTATTCCAAGGATGACTCACTCTTTTGAGGTGCATAAGCCAGTGAAGAGGATACTTGATGGTGCTGCTGAGATGAAGATGATGGATTGTGATGTTGCTGGGCTGGATATGGCTTGTTTTGTCCAACTTGATGCAGTTGGAAATGGTTGTTGGTTGGTTGGCTAGAGCTTTGATGCTGTGCGTTTCCTCCCCACCTTAAGTTAGGATAGTTCCTCCAACTGGGATTATATCTATTAGAAGATAAATCCCAGCTTTGTTGTTGCTGTGGCTGCTGAAAAGGAAATTTATTAGCAAAAATATTAGCAGCATAAGCTTGAGGATTACCTTCCGAAGATTAAGTTTCTTGCAATGTGGGGTAACTATCAGTGAAGTGATCCGTAGATGAACAGATCCCATTTGGATGGATGCCAACTGTTTTACCATAGAAGCCAACTCATCTAGCTTATGCTCCAGCTTATGTGAATCTGAAGTTTGAATTTCATTGACACTCCTAGACATAATGGAATTTTTCCTTGTAGCAAACTGTTGAGAGTTAGCTGCCATATTCTCGATGAGGATTCTAGCGGCTGTGGGAGTCTTATCAACTTGGGCTCCCCCACTAGCTGTGTCGATCATGCTCCTATCCATTGGATGTAACCCCGCATAGAAATATTGGATTAGCAGCTGGTCACTTATCTGATGATGGGGGCAGCTAGCACATAGTCTCTTGAAACGCTCCCAATATTCATACAAACTTTTCCTCTCCAGCTGCCTAATACCATATATTTCCTTTCTTATTGAGGCAGCCCTTGAGGCAGGGAAAATTTTTTCCAAGAACAATATTTTAATGGTGTCTTAACTTGTAATAGAGCCAGGTGGAAGATAATACAACAATCTTTAGCCAAATCCATAAGAGAGAACGAAAAAGCCTTCAATTTCACATGTTCTTTAAGCACACCTTGTGGTCTCATTGTAGAGCAAACAATATAGAATTCCTTGAGGTGTTTATGTGGATCTTCACCTGCAAGACCATGAAATTTAGGCAAAAGATGGATGAGGCCAGTTTTAAGAACAAAAAGGGCATCCATATCCAGGTATTGGATACATAAAGTTTGGTAAGTCACGTCCGGTGCGGCAAGCTCCTTAAGTGTCAGGTCATTTTCTGCCATTTTTAAAGGTTTAGAATTTAAAGAATGCAGAGAAGAATATAGGAAGATAGAGAAGATGGTTCCTCAGTATGTGCAGAGTTTTGTCTTTTTGTCCTAAGGTTCCTAAGATTCCTAAGGAATGTCCTATCAATTTTAGTATCCAGAGGATATAAATCTCCCAGATTTGATCTTATCATTCATTAGGAATTAACTATGGAAATTGAAAAGAAATTGAATGAATGAAGTAACTAAAGTGCCGATTATGCAGGAAACTATTATGCAGAAAAATTAAATACAATGTGCAGTGAAGACAAACAACAAGTGTGCAGTCCTATTGATTAAATCCTACAAAATTCTGCAGAATTATGCAGCAGAAACAGAGCAATTGTGCAGCAAACAAAAATGCAGTGCAACAAACTAAAGTGTAGAAATCATAATTGACAAAATGCAGAAAACAACAATTGGTTGTACCTAAATGCAAGATATCTCTACTTACCTATGAAACTACAACTATACTAAAGTATTCACAATGCAAAAGTTCAAAAAGAATTCACAAAACATGCAGAAAATGAAAATGAAAACAAAGCAAATAACATGTTTATGAAAAATCAGCACCAATGTTCCTCGGCAACGGTGCCAATTTGATGATCGGTTTCTTGTTGTGTTTAAAAGATTTGTTGCAAATCCTCATTAAAATTTAAACAAATTAATGTAGTACTAGGGTTATCCTAGATTGTCTCCCGTGAACATTGGCTATTAATCTTTATTAAACATGTTGAAGACATTAATTGAACAAGCAATTAAAATGGGAGAGTTTTGTGGTTTCAAATCAATATAAAGAGCAACAAGCAAACAAGTTTAATTAATTCAAACAATAGAAAGTAGCAATCTTTAGTTCATCCACATAGATTCTATCCTCATTCCACTTAAGATTTAACACTCATCCTCTCTCCCATGAATTAGGTTAATTTAACAAGCAAAAATCAACCTTATGGTCCTAAAAAAATTATGCAATTTGTTAGGCTCTAATTCCTCATCCCAAGATTAGGCAACCTTAGAATTAAACCTAGGATTAAGCAATCCCTAGTTTAGAATCTCCTTAAATGAATTAGGGTTAATTACGCAATGTCCCCCTCATTAATCATTAATTTAATTCAAAAGGCAAGGAAGAAGTAATTCATGAAAAGAAAGGAGTTATATTATCATTAAAATCAAGAAAATTAAGAATCCATATGAACTCACTAAGGATTACACAAAATTTAGCCCTCCATGGAAATGGGGGTCAAAAACACAGTTTGAAAATGCAGAAAAGTCATTGGCATTACTGTAAAAGCAAGAGAAATGAGAAACCAAATCCTAGGTTAGACCCTTGGCTATCACCCAAGGTTGCCCTAAGCTCTGGAAAATGTCCTAACTTAGTAAAGAAGAGAAAAGGTACAAAAAGTATAAGAACTCTGTGCCCTAATTAAATTAAAAATCTATTTATACTAAGGTTGGCGCTCTCCAAAGTGATTAATTTCATTCTTTCATAGTAGACACGCGCAGCATCAGTTGGTTTTTTCCTTTCTGTAGTGTCCACTATCAACTTTGATAGTAGACACGCGCAACACTGGTACATTTTAGGCACTCTGGAGTGACTACTATGAACTTTGATAGTAGTTACGCGCAGCACCTTCAATTCTGCACACTCTGGAGTGACTACTATAAACTTTCATAGTAGCCACACGCAGGCTTAGTGGATTTTGGGCTGCTATAGTCACTTTTAGCTTTGAAAGTGATCACTTTGGTCCCTTTGCTGAAAGTAGCCTGCTTTACATGTTTGTTGTTACAATTTCTAAATACTAGCAAGTGTACTACGAATTGCAGCAAGTAATGAGTAAATTTAAGATCAAAGTATCGACTCCACAGTGAATTAGGAATTCAATTATCAATTCACAAAACAATAACTAGTTGAGTCATACCAATTTAGAAAGGTTGTAACATATAAAAGCAATAAACCAGAAAAATACAAAAAATTATACTTGTAGTAAAAACAGAGTATGAATTTGATGTTGAGATTAGAAATGAATGAATGATAGTTAGGAATTTACTTCACCAGAATATCAATATCAATTCAACTATGCCTCTGAACATTCAAGTACTTGGTTAATTGACAATTATTTTCACATATTAATAGTCAAAGGTTAATCCCTTAACTCATTGACCCTAACAATCAACTAAACCACCCTAATCCCTTAGGTGAAGTTCAATTTCCAGTTGCATTAAGAATTAGAACCATAGGATTGCAGAATTAAGTTTGCTTATCCCTAAGAAATCCCTAATTCTGGTTGCTAATTCAAATCAAAGAAACAGATCCAATTCCTCTTTGATTAATCAAGTGAATTCCCATTCAAAGATTACATAAACAACAGAATTAACAACTCAATTAATCCAAGAACTCAAAGTTCAGAAGAAAAAGTTGAATCAATACATCAATTCAAGATCCATAAACTCCTAACTACGAATAATTAAGCAAACATTGCAACAAAGAAAGAGAAAGAAGGAGAGAAACGCAGAAGATCCATCTTTAATAATCCTTAATCCGATCCCTCTTCTTGGAACTTGATGTTCATCCCCAATCCTCTCTCTGACTCTCTTTGAACGAATAAAATGAACTGAAAATGAAAAATGAGCAAAAGACCCCAAGATCTGAGCCTTTTCTGGTATTTATAGAATTCCCGACTCTAGGCATTGTCACTTTGCTTCATAAGAGTGACCACGCAAAGACTTATATAGTTTTTGGAAACTGGAACTATCACTTTCAATGATAAGAGTTGCAACGCAAGAGGTTGAGTGGTTGCGTGTAATGCCTTATATTTCTTTTCTCAATATACGATAAATTTTCATAAATATTTAGATGGTAAAATAAATTTTTCTTTCAAAAACTCTCTAATGAGAAAGAAATAATGAAATAATATAAGTTTCATTGAGTAAAATTTTATTAATTCCTAAGTACTTTAGAAAAACAAAGATTCTAGAATTTTCATCAGTAACAAAAAGAAATAGTAGTTTTACAACTTGTTTCAAAAGAATGCTATAGAACTGAAAATATCCATTACATAACTCAAAATAACTAAGTCCTATAGCAGTTCTCATCCATCCATGCACTGTGAGCCTGGTACTATTTGTCCTGGTCTCCTGAAAAATGTTGTGTAAGAGTGAGTCTCTACCCTACCACTCATACATCACACATATTCATCACAAAACACATCTTATTATGATTAAAGAAAACATCATGGCATTGCATATCACAGTTTCATATAAAGCATGTTCTCATCTCAACACGTATTGTATTCCATAAATTCACAATTTCTTTTACTTTTTTTTATCCGCACTTACCGTGCCCTGTGGCCACAGTTATCCAGTTGTTCGATGCCTCTATCCCGAGGTCTTACACATCCATGTAAATAGTTACCAGATGGCCCAATGCAATACAGATACAACGCATGCAATAGACGGCCCCTTAGCCAAGGTAATGGTCAAGAGTTAAGTCGGAAAATGAATGTGTGGCCATGTGGTGCATTCAAATACAATATTTCATGCACAATCTCTAATGTCACTCACCACCCTACATTTCCCCAAGATATACCATATCGTCTCCATCTTCCACTCCCCAGTGTATATTTGTAACTATTTACATCATATCTTTTTTCCATCTCATACTCTTTCAAGTATATTCACATGTTCACATATGCTATTTCTCATTTTCACACATATTTTTCATCATATACATCAAAATATGACATATTTACAATACACATCATTTTTACATGAAACAAAATATATTCAAACATGAAACATCCATCTCTTTGTATATTTCATATTAATAAATCACCAAAATCATATCAACCATCCTTAATATACCTTATCATGCATTATTTGAACATAATATCACATTTTCATCCTGTATTCATCGTAAAATCACATAGACAGCCAATTATTCTCACTTTTTGCCGATTATTTCTCATAAAACAAGGATTATTCTACATACAATCACATACATGACAAGATCTATGAGAATACAAGTAATAAACATAACAAAATGATAAAGTAGAGCCCCCCTTACCTCAAAACAGAGATTTTACAAAGATATAACCGAAGATTTAACTCTAGAACAAAGTTTTTCCTAAGAACATCTATAAGAAAAAGAAGAAGAAGAGAAACGAATTGTAAATCTAACTTCAAACTTAGAGAAGCTTACTTAAAATCCTTTAGAACGGATGTAGAATCACAGATCTGATGAGAAATCTAAGTTTAGGAGGTTTATTATGAGAGAAAATGGCGAGATATAGCATTAGAACCTTTGAGAACCTTGGATCAGAGTGAAGAAATGAAAATTTCATCTGAAACTCCCTTTTTATAGAAAATTTTCAAAAATTACTGTTCACCACCTTACTGTTAACGCCAGAAACACTGTTCGCGGTTACTGTTCATGCAAGAAAATATTGTGCACACGTATTGTACATGGACTGTACGCGGATGTGATGTCAGTCATGATGTCACTTATGACGTCATCGTCACTGTACATACACGGTTTCACTGTTTATACGTGGTTTACTGTTCATAGGCGGTTTCACTGTTCATACGCAGTTTTACTGTTCACTTTTTTTAAAAAAAAATATATATATAAATTCTATCCAAATCTATTCCAATTATACTTTAATAAATCTTGTTTTATTTAAATCAAAATGCAATATGTTACATTGCGCGTGTTCACTTTTATGAGTAAAAGTGACCACGCACAACTTGCCAAGCTGAGGTCTCTTTAGAACATCCACTTTCACTAGTAAAAGTGGTTATGCAAAGCTTGCTGAATTTTAGTCTTCTCTAGAACATCCACTTTCACTGATAAAAGTGGTAACGCAGAGGTCGCAATGTCTAAGGCTTTTCTAGAACATCCACTTTCACTAGTAAAAGTGGTAATGCAGAGCTCGCTATGTCTGAGGCTTCTCTGGAACACTCACTTTCGCTGGTAAAAGCATTAACGCCCAGTGTGTATTCCTCTTTGATGCCTAGAGTGATTACTTTCACTGGTAATACTGATCTCGCCCAACTTGCATTCCATAATTCTTATGCTTTGAGTCCAAAATTGCTACTCTTCTTCTTCCTTTCCGTTGATTTTCCATTTCTATGAACCTTACTCAGATGATTCCTACAAAAATAAGATTAAATTCTTAATTTCTAAGTAGAAATCTCACAAATGCTAAAATAACTACATATTAAAGAAAACTTTCAACCATTCTATTTTTTTAAGTTTTTCTAACATATTTTCCTTATCAAATGGGTTAGAATTACACTAAAATATTAGTAAAAATATTGATTCATCACTACCCCAAACCTGAATTTTTGCTTGTCCTCAAGCAAACCAAACTAAAATAAGGATAGTTCCTCCATTTTTCAAAATCAATTCACAAACTGCTTATTTCAGATTTTTCAATTTCCAATTCTGTGTTTTCTGCAAAAAAAAAATAAATTATCAAGTTGTCCGTCCAACTACTCATCATGATATTCATACTACATAATCATCATTGAGTAAGAATTGCTATCTAAGTTCATATATGTCATCAAAATTCATGTGAGCACAATTCATAAACATGATCACCGCTCACTTGGAAATGTTTCCCTCATCACTCAACAATGTTTAGGTACTGTTTTCCCTCTAAATCATCAATTTAACTACACTCTACCATATGCTTGCCCATATTCTCAATTTCCTCTGCTTAATACAGTCAATCACACATCCAAAGGACTTTTTGGAGGTTATAACAGGGCTAAGGTCAAGGTAGGTATTGAACAAAATGGAAAACAATTCATGCATTTTCAAAAGATTAGAGACATTTTGAGTGAATGACTTTAAAACTAGCATGGGTCTGCATTATTTCTCACTAATTCCCTCAATTATGACGCATATAATTTCACTCGTGTAGTAGCATTCTAAATTTTTCTTTTCTCTTGCTTTTGCTTTTGTACACTATTTTCTTTTCATTCCTCTTTCTGCAGCACTTTGCTACGTATTTTTCTTTTGAACTCACATTTTCCTATTTTTACCATCTTTGCTGCATATTTTTCATTTTTCTGTAGCTTTTTGCTATTTATTTCTGTCTTTGTGAACTCAAAACTTAGATAGCTTGCTATTCCCCACCCCAAACTTAGAACTTTGCTTGTCCTCAAGCAAATAAACTGTGGATGTCACCCCAAACTTAGTTGTAAACTCATTCTTAATTAAACTCACTATGCCTCTTTTCATTTGGATGGTAAAATTGGTTTTTCAGCAAGGCTTATAATGAGGTAATTTCAAGGAAGGCTATTAAGCTCAAAGGGGTGAACTAAGATATTTAAGCACAAAGGAAGATTCATTTAGGCTAACTAGGCATAATCAAACAAGGCCTCCATCATATGTGTGAAAACTGTAAAGTTGCATATTTAATCAAGAAACAAGACAAGTTCTAGAGAGTGTAGCAAAATTATGATTAATAACACATAAAAGAAAAGTATGCAGCTCAAGTAACTAGGAGTTTGTAAGTGAACATGTTAATCAATGAACTCACAATTCGCTTTTTTAGAATTATATGCACTTAGTGGCAAGACTGCCTCATTTTGAAAATACAAGTGTGATTTCATTTTTAGAATGGGAAAAACAACTTAAAAAGAAAATTCAAACATAATTCACAGAATTATCAATTAAACTTCCTTTGATTCAAAGAAAGCAGTTCAATATCTATATTAATTTTTGTGTTTTTCAAAAAATTTCAGTGTAATGTGAAGCCAACTCATGAATAAGAGGTAAAGAATGAAACCCCCCCTTTCATGGCAGCTTGTGCAAGTGTCAGCATCCATTGTGTGTGAGTGTTGTGTGATTGTGACATTTTCTGCACAAAACACTAAAATTCCATCAATCATCAGAAAAATAAGGTAATTAAAATTGCAGAATTATAAAACTAAAAGAAATTGAACTTCATTACAATTGAAAAATATTAAAATTGTTCTAAATAACTATTACATTTACAGAAACAAAACTCCTAATTGTTAAAAGTTACATATACTGAAATTAAAAACAAACAGAATTAAAAGTCCTAATCTACTCTTCTATTTCATCCTCATCCTCTGAGGTTTCTTCTTCTTCATCATCGTCCTCCTCTTCTTCATCTTCTTCCTCCTCCACCACTTCTTTAGTTGGCTGTGGGAAGCGAGTTTTGTATATTGGTAAATCCTTAAAAATTGAGGAGTGAAGGCACTAGGCATTTGTTACAAAATTAGAAAACTAACTAGCAAGTGTACTAGGTAGTTGTAGCAAGTAATAAAATTTTTAATTCAATATGAGCCCCAAGTATCATCCACAAGGATCTTATTTCAATTACCATTTCACAATTTAACAATTAGTTAAGCAAAACAATTCATTTGAGAGGTTTGTAACATGTAAAAGTAAGAAATAAAAGCAATAAAAGGTAATAAACTTGCTGTTAAAATAGAATACGAATTTTGTATTAAGATTGTTATATGGAAAATAGTTAGGAATCACTTCACCAGATTTTCAATTGCAATGTACTATTGCGTAGCTACTCTCTTGATCTTCATGAATTTTCTTCTTCAAAGTGTTTACTCTATGTACTCAGAGTGATTACGCCCTTCATATAACACTTAATTCTTTATCTTTTAAGCTCAATTCCTCTACTTTCTTCACTTCAATCTTCAACTCAAATTCTCAGCTCAAACTTCTGCACAAGGATTAAGTCACTTTTAAGTCAAATTGTTCAGAATTGGACTAAAAATCTAAAATCAAAACTATTTACACAATTATGAATATTAATGCAATTTTTATGATATTTTCAAGTTTACTTAGCACTTTACTACTTATTTATTAACAAAATTATACTAAAAATTATGGTAAAATGTGGATTTATCACCACCCCAAACTTAGAATTTTGCTTGTCCTCAAGCAAATTGTTGTTCGCAATCTAATACTAGCAAGTGCACTAGGATTGCAGCAAGTAATGAGTAAAATTGAGATCCAAATATCGTCTTTATAGGAAATTTAGATTTCAAGTACAACTTTATAGAATTATAACCATTTAAGCAATACAAATTCGGAAGAAGAGTTGTAGCATGTAATAATAGCAAACGAGAACAATTAGGAGTAAAAGAAACTTGCAGAAAACAGAACAATGAATAAACAATTATGTGATAACAGAAAGAGAAACCATAGCTAGGGAATTATTTCACTAAAACTCCAATGTTTAATCAATAAAGTTCTGAATTAGCAAGCAATTGGAACGAATGACAATCAGTTTCACATTATATTATTCAGATGTTAATTCCTTAACTCAGTGAACCTAACATTCAATTAAACTATTCTAATTCCTTAGATCTGATTCAATTCAATATTGCTTTAAGTGTAAGAAACTAGAAGATTGCAAGATTAAAGTCTCTTATCCCTAAGAAAACTATAATCTCAGTGATTGGTTCAGATCTGAAGAACAAATTCAATTTCTATTGACAAGAGTTCCTCTGAAATTAGTTAATCAAATTTCCATTCAATTACTACGTAAAATGTAGAATCAATCACTCAATCTATTTGAAAGCTTAAAATTCAGATCCAAAATCAATTTAACATGTTCGTTTCAAATCTACAATCCCTAACTATGAAGAAATTACACAGAATCGCCATGGAAGCTTGCTCCACTCCAATGTCTCTTCGTGAAGCTCCAAGATCTGAATCCCCACTCCTCTCTCTCACTTCCTCTAATGAGAATCTAACTAACAAAACTGAAAATGAACAGAATCCCCCAATTCTGGAACATTTCTGGTATTTATAAAATTTCTCAGATTTGCGCGTCATCACTTTTATGAGAAATAGTAGCTATGTAGAAGGTTTATGGTTGCGTGTTAACACTTTTATGAGAAAAAGTGGCCACGCGCAACTTTCCTGATATTGAGAGCTCTCTGGAATTATCACTCTTGCTGATAAAAGTGACAACGCAGAGCTCAAGTGGTTGCGTGTGATCATTCTTATGAATAAAAGTGATTGCGCGTAACTCGCCAAGTTGAAGGCTCTCTAGAACGCTCACTTTTGATGATAATAGTGGTTACGTGAAGCTTTCTTGATATTTTGCCTCTCTGGAATGCTCACTTTTAATGATAAAAGTAGTCACGCCCAGTTTGCACTTTCTTGCTCTTGTGTTTTTGGAGTCCAGACTTGCTTCTTTCCTCTTCCTTGTCATCAAGCCTCCATTTTCATGATCCTTGCTCATATTATTCCTTCAAAAACAAGATTAAAAACTTAATTCCTAAGCAAAAATGTCACAATTACTAAGATAACTACAAATTTAAACAAAACTTCAATTTCTTCTCTTTTTCTGAGTTTTTCTACTTTCTTCACATATTTTTCTTATCAAATGTGTTAGAATTATGCTAAAATATCAGTAAAATTATGGATTCATCACTACCCCAAACTTGAATTTTTGCTTGTCCTCAAGCAAATCAAACTAAACCAAGGGTAATTCCTCCATACTTCAAGAATCATCTTATAAACTATTTTTCTAAGATTTGTAATTTGCAGTTTTGTGTTTTCTGCATAATTTTTATTTAAGATGTTTATCCAATTACTCATCATTGCAATCACAATGCATTCATCAAATTTTAAGCAAGAATTGCTATCTAAGTTCATATATATCAGCCAAGTTCATGTGAGAAACATTAAAAAGCATGATCACTTCTCACTAGACAGTGTTTCTCTCATTGCTCAACGGTGTTTAGGTACTGTTTTCTCTCTTTAATCATCAATTCAACTACACTCTACCATATGCTTGCCCAATTTCTCCATCTTCTCTGCTTAGTACAGTCAATCACTCATCAAGAGGGCTTTTTACAGGTTATATAATCAAGGCTTAGGTTAAGGTAGATACTAAACAAAATAGGAAGCAAATGCAATTTCAAAAAAATCAGAGGCATTTTGAGTGAATGACTGAAAAACTAACCTGGTTTTGCCTCATTTCTTACTAACTTCCTCAATATTACAGCAAACAATTTGTTTTTGTGTAACAGATTTTTAATATGGATTTTTCTTTCCTTGCTTTCATAAGTTCAAATTTTCTTTTTCACAGCATTTTGCTGTAATTCTTTTTCTCTTAAACTCATATTTTTTTCACTTTTCAAAATTTCCTGCAGCCAGTTTTGCTGCATAATTTCTTTATTTTTTCTGCAGCACTGTATTTTTATTTTCTGACTTTAGATAGCCTGTTATTCCCCTACCCCAAACTTATAAATTTACTTGTCCTCAAGCAACACAAAATGGATGCTACCCCAAACTTAGTTTTAAAGCTTATTCTTGATTAAACTCACTATGCCTCTGATTAATTGAATGGTAAATTTGGTTTTTCAGCAGGGCTTGTAATGAAGTTAATTTAAGAAAAAGGAATATTAAGTTCAATTGGGTGAACTAGGGCATATAAGCATAAGGGAAGGTATTTAGGCTGACTAAGTATATCAAACATGGCCTCCATCATGTGTGTGAAAACTGTAAACATGCATATTCAATTAAGAACAAGGGCAAGTTCTAAAGAATGCAGCCAAATATGATTAATCACACAAGAAAAAGAAATAGGCAGCTCAAGTCTCACTAGACATTTATAAGTGATCATGTGGATTAATGAAAACACAATGCAGTTTTCAGAAATATATGAACCTAGTGGCAACTGCCTCACTTTTTAAAATACATGTGTGATCTCATTTTGAGAATGGGAAAAATAACTTAAAAAGAAATTCAAACAGAATTCACAAAAAATTTTCAATCCTCTTGCATTTAATTCACAGAAAACAGCTCCTAATCTATATTATTATCAGTAAATGTCTAGTGTACTGTGTAGCTAACACATGAATTAAGAGGTAAGGAATAACCTCCTTTTCATGGCAGCTTTTGCAGGTGTCATCATTCAATGTGTGTGAGTGTTGTGTGTGTGACATTCTCTGCACAAAACACCAAAATTCCATCAATGATCAGTAATAGAAAGGGATTAAAACTACAAAATTAATAAACTGAACAGAAAATGATTGTCATTACAACTAAAAACATTAAAAATTATTCTGCACAACTACTAAATTTACAAAATTTTAAAAGAAAAACAACAAAAATAAAATTGTTATTCTATTCTTCTGCACTATCTTCAGCTGCTGAACTTTCTTCTTCAGAACCTTCCTTTTCTTCTTTTTCTTCTTCTTCCACTACTTCTTCAAATGTTGGCTGAGGAAAATGGGTTCTATAGATTGGCATATTCGTGAACATAGAAGAACAAAGGCACTGAGCATTCTCTGCCAAATCTGGAGTGTGATACATTTCATCTTTGGTCATTCCCAATTTTTGACCAATATTCAGCATTATGTATTCCATTAGCATAACTCTAGCTTTTAGGCTATTGTGAAGCTCAGTCTACCTTTCAACCAATTGATTCTGCCCTTCAGCTAGTTGCTTCAGAGTATCCTTCATCATCATAGGCTTCTCTTTCTTGTACTGTGAAGGAATTGGAGCTGCAGAAGTGCAGGAGACAGTAGCATAAATCTCTTTTATCATAGCTGCAGAAATGGATGGTGCAGCTTTGATCTTCTCTTGGTAATCTCTAAATTCTACTCCTGCATCTTCACAAAGCAAAGTGATGACTGAGGGAAAAGCCAATGAATCCTTTTTTGTCTTCAGGATGCCCAAAATGCAGTCACTTATAACTGCTCCCACATTTATGTAGATGTCAGAGACTCTGGCAAATAGCAAAGCAGCCCTCTTGACAGCCAGTATGGAGCTATGTTTGACAGGCTTGAATGAGTTTAAGATGAACATGCTCCACACTATTGAAAAGGGTAGTAGATTCTTGGTGATGATGTGTTTTGGCTTCTTAGATTAGTTAAGCTCCCATGTGGTGCCTGGTTTACCAATCCTTTCCAGAATCTGCACAAAATCAATATCTAGACTTTCCTTAAATGATTTAAAGTCCAGTTGTGCAGCATGTTGTGCAGAGTTGATTTCCAACACCCTGTTGATGTTTGTTGGTGAGAAGTCAATCCTCATTCCTTTGACCATGGAGCTGAACTAAGGGATTCGATTTCCCTTAAACCTCATGGCATTGTCATAGAATTCTTGAGTTATTTCCCTCCAACCCAGGCCAGCTGTTGCACAGAAAAATTCCCAGCTTCTTCTTTGAATTTCCTCTTTGAATTCTGGATAATTGTTCCCAGCTATTTGGAATGCTCTGTTGGGAACAATTTTCCTTCTCAAAATGTTGGCTCTGAAAAAGTTTTCATAAGCCAAACTTCTGAATCTAGGGTCATGTGTGGCAGGTGGTGAAGATCCTAAGGGTGCAGTTGTTCTTGGTTGAGGTGATGGGGAAGGTGAAGGTGTAGGGGATCTTGTCTGAGGTGGTGGAGAAGGTGAAGGTTCAGGTGATCTTAGTTGAGGTGGGTCAGAGATTTGAATAGGTGAGGAACTTGAGACACCATCAGTTCTGGCTCTCTTTGCTGCTGTAGCTTGAAGATTTCTGCTGGATCTTCTTTTTGGAGTTGTGGAAGATGCCCTTCTTCTTATGAGTGGTAGAAGATGCAGCCTGCTTTTTCTTAGGAGGGCCCACGGGTGTATTGAAGGAAGTTCTAACCATTTTTCAATTTCTGCAAAAGGAAATGTAAACTTTTAACACATATGATAAGATAAAATCCAACATTCAAGTACCTATACCTTGCTGCATAAACTTAAACATTCACAGTGAAAGCATATAAAATTCTGCTGTAGTCATTCAGAGTGCACACTTTTAGAAAATATCAGGTTAATGCAGACATATTATTTCAAGTTTTGACCACTTTTCAAAACAATTCTGTACTGTCAGCAAAAATTTACAGGTTTTTATCCAGTTTTCAACTAAATATGCACTTCAGTTCTTCCCAGTTTAATGTCTAACTTAATTTCACTACAGTCATGCATTCTAATTTCCAATTCCCCATTTTCAGAAAATTCTGTTGCTATCAATTTAGAATTTGCAGAGATTTGGTTCATATAGTGCAATGTGATTTCAACTATCCCATTAAATTAGCATGCATGACAGGGAACACCAATTTAGAGTATTATCCATTCTATCATTGAACCAACTAGCCTCAAAACATGAATTCAAGTCAATTATCAGAACATGTATTATATAGATGAAGTAGCACAAATGCACAACATTAATCAATCAAATTCAGCAGAATTTCAATTATTCCTACTTTAGAAATTCAGAATGCGTTCACTATCACAAAGAAATAGGGTAACACAGAGCAATATTTTCAGGTTTCAACCACTTTTCATACATAGTTTTGCAACTCAATCATTTTTAGCAAAAAGCTATTTTATCAAAGTAATGTTTTTAAAAGAGAAATAGTAGTTTTACAACTGTTTTTAAAATAATGCTATAGAACTAAAATTATCCATTACATAACTCAAAATAACTAAGTCCTATAGTAGTTCTCATCCATCCATGCACTGTGAACCTAGTACTATTCGTCCTGGTTTCCTGAAAAATGTTGTGTAAGGGTGAGTCTCTACCCCACCACTCATACTTAACATATATTCATGACAAACACATCTTATCACGATTAAAGAAAACATCATGGCATTACATATCACAGTGTCATATAAAGCATATTCTCATCTCAACACATATTATATTCCATAGATTCACAATTTCTTTTACTTTCATCTGTGCTTACCACGTCTTGTGGCCATAGTTATCTGATGCCTCAATCCTGAGGTCTTACACATCTATGTAAATAGTCGCCGGATGGCCCAATGCAATACGGATAAAATGCATGCAATAGACGGCCCCTTAGCAAAGGTAATGGTCAGGAGTCAAGTTGAGAAATGAGTGTGTGGCCATGTGGTGCAATCGAACATAATATTCCGTGCACAATCCCGAATGTCACTCACCACCCTCCATTTCCCCAAGATATCCCATATCATCTCCATCTTTCACTCCCCAGTGTATCTCTGTAACTATTTACATCATAACCTTTTCCATTTCATACTCTTTCAAGTATATTCACATGTTTACATATGCCATTTATCATGTTCACACATATTTTTCATATTATTTCCACATGCTTTTCATCATATACATCAAACCATGGCATATTCACAATACATATCATTTTTACATAAAACATAATATATTCAAACATGAAACATTCATCTCTTTGTATATTTCACATCACAAAATCATAAAATCATATCAACCATCCTCAATATACCTTATCACACCCTATTTGAACATAATATCACATTTTCACCATGTATTCATCATAAAATCACATAAACAGCCAATTATTCTCACTTTTCACCTGTTATTTTTATAAAACAAGGATTATTCCACATATAACCACATACATGACAAGATTTGTGAGAATACAAGTAATAAACATAACAAAATGATAAAGTAGAGCCCCCTTTACCTCAAAACAAAGCTTTTACAAAGATTCTAACTGAAGATTTAACTCTAGAATAAAGTTTTTCCAAAGAACACCATGAACATCTATAAGAAAAAGAAGAAGAAGAGAAACGAACGGTAGATCTAACTTCAAACTTAGAGAAACTTACTTGAAATCCTTTAGAACGGACGTAGAATCACATATCTGAAGAAAAATCTAAGTTTAGGAGGTTTAGTATATGAGAAAATGGTGAGATATAGCCCTAGAACCTTTGAGAACCTTGGATAGGAGTAAAAAAATGAAAATTTTGTCTGAAACCCCCTTTTTATAGAAAATTTTCGGAAGTACTGTTCACCGCTGGAAACACTGTTCACCGCCTTACTGTTCACGCCAAAAACACTATTTTGCGGTCACTGTTCATGCCAGAAAACACTGTGCACACGGACTGTACGCGTACTGTACGCAGATGTGATGTTATGATGATGTCACTGATGACATCATCGTCACTGTTCATATACAGTATACTATTCATAGGCGGTTTTACTGTTCACTGACACTATTCATAGGCGATTTTACTGTTCATCATTATTATTTTTTTAAAAAATATAAATTCTATCCAAATCTTTTCCAATTATACTTTAACAAACCTAATTTTATTTAAATCAAAATGCAAGATGTTACAAGATGTTCCTTATAAACTTTTCTCCATGATAGATCTTCAATCTTTGGCCATTGACCTTGAATTCTCTCCCTGTTTTCTGATCTTCTATAAGGATTGCCCCAAAGAGATAAGTCTCCTTAATTAAAAATGGTCCAGACCATCTAGATTTCAGCTTCCCTAGAAACAATTTTAATCTTGAATTGAATAACAGCACTTGCTGTCCAGGTCTGAAATCTTTTTGCAGAATGAACTTGTCATGGATCCTCTTGGTTCTTTCTGTGTACAACTTTGCATTCTCATAAGCTTGCTGTCTGAATTCCTCCAGTTCATGTAGCTGCAGAACTCTCTTCCTTCCAACACTTGATAGATCAAAGTTAAGCCACTTGGTAGTCCAATATGCTCTATGTTTCAGCTCTAGGGGTAGGTGACAGGCCTTTCCAAATACTAACTGATATGGAGACATACCAATTGGAGTTTTAAAAGCAGTCTTATATGCCCACAATGAATCATCTAGCCTTTTTGACCAATCTTTCCTTGAGTTGTTCACTACTTTCTCTAGAATTTGCTTGATTTCTCTATTTGAAACCTCCACTTGTCCACTTGTTTGTGGATGGTATGAAGTAGCAACCTTATGCTTCACACCATATTTCACTAATATAGCTTCAAGATACTTGTTGCAGAAGTGAGTACCTCCATCACTTATCAGCATTCTAGGCACACCAAATCTTGAAAAAATATTCTTTCTTATAAAAGAAATCACTACCTTTACATCATTTAATCTGGTGGGAATTGCTTCTACCCATTTAGAAACATAATCCACTGCAACTAAAATGTATTCATGTGAGAATGATGGGGGAAATGGTCCCATGAAATCAATCCCCCATACATCAAATAGCTCCACTTCTAGGATGTTGGTTAATGGCAGCTCATGTCTTCTTGAAATATTTCCAGTTCTTTGACATTTATCACAGTTTTCCACATACTTCTTGGCATCCTTGAAGAGTGTAGGCCAAAAGAAACCTGCTTGCAAAACTTTTGCAGCAGTCCTTGAACTTGCATGGTGGCCTCCATATTCTGAATTGTGGCAATGCCATAGTATCTCAGCTTGCTCACTTTGTGGAATGCACCTTCTAAGTAATCCATCCAATCCAATTTTGAACAGGTATGGGTCTTCCCACACATAGAATTTGTTGTCATGTAAGAACTTCTTCTTTTGCTGCCAAGTAAAGCTCTTTGGAATGAATTGAGTTGCCTTAAAATTTGCAATGTTAGCAAACCAAGGCATGTTTTCCACTGCAAATAGCTTTTCATCTGGAAATTCTTCATTTATTTCCAATGATTCAGTGGTTAAACTCTCCAATGGTAATCTGGAAATTTAAGAGCAGCATGATCAGTGTATACAGTCACTTTTGAACCATTAAATATGATCTGAACTTATCAAAAGCATATACAACAACTAGAAGTTCTTTTTCTGTTGTTGTGTAATTCACTTGTGTAGGATTTAACACTTTACTTGAATAGTAAATAGCATACAATTTCCTATCTTTCCTCTGTCCTAACACAGCACCCACTGCACTATCACTTGCATCACACATGAGTTCAAAAGGTAATTTCCAATCTAGTTTTGCAAGGATAGGTGCAAAAATCAATTTCTCTTTTAAAACAGAAAATGCATGCAAGCAATTATCATCAAATATAAAATCAGCATCCTTTATAAGTAAATTACTCAGAGGTTTATGTCAGGCTTCTAATTTATTATTGAGTAATCTATAATATTTTATACTTGTTCAATGTTAATTGAAGGATTATTTGGTATTGGAATATATTTAGATGGAGTTTGAAATTATTTATAAAAAAAAAAAAAAAAAAAGGTGAACAGTACCGTGTGAACAGTGCCAAATGAACAGTAAACCGCCTATGAACAGTGCAAACCGCGTACAAACCGTGTATGAACAGTACAAACCGTGTATGAATAGTAAATTCCGGCATGAACAGTAAATTTTGAAAATTTTCTATAAAAAGGGGGCTTCACACGAAATTTTCATTTCTTCACCTCTATCCAAGGTTCTCAAAGGTTCTAAGGCCATAAACCACCATTTCTCTCATACTAAACCTTCCTAAACTTAGATTTCTCGCCAGATCTGAGATTCTACATCTATTCTGAAGGATTGGAAGTAAGTTTCTTTAAGTTTGAAGCTAGATTTACCGTTCGTTTCTCTTCTCCTTCTCTTTCTTATAGAAATTCATGGTGTTCTTAGGAAAGACTCCGTTCTAAAGCTGAATCTTCGGTGAATTTTGCTATAATCAAGTAATATTCGGTAGATCTAGTGTGAATCATCTTTCTGAGGTAAAGGGAGTTTACTTTAACCTATGAACTATGTTTTGAACGGTTTAATATGCTATTTCAAGATATTTTGATATGATTTTGTTAGATCTATTGAATAAAAGCTATTTTCTAAGCTGTAACTGTTGTTAATTAGTTTAAAATGCTGAGATTTTGGCTGATCTATTATAAACTTGCCGTAGTTGAACTGTTAAAATAATTTTGGTGGCATGCATCATGCTGAGATATATGTTTTGCATCATTATAGAGCTGAGTTACATGTTTAGGTGGGTAGACATGTAACGGTAAGTTCATGCTGAGCTGATGTTCTGTGCTGTCTGGATCCAGATACTGGAATGGGTCGCTCCCGGACCGGCTCGGTTCCTTCTGGATTACTTAGGCTGTGAAACCAGTTGGAAGCCGTTTTCATGCTGTGCATTAGATGGGCTGGAAATGCATGGGGTTATTGCTGTGAGAAATATTTTGCTCTCTATATATATAATTTTATTTTATGTTTGGTAAACTCACCCTTGCATTTCTTTCTATGTCGTTGTGTGCGTTGAGCAGATGTCCTAAAAAACTTATTGTTGTAAGGAACTTCATTTTTTTGTTACTTTGAATGAGAAGAGAATTTTTATACTTATATTCTCTGTTTATTTACCTATTTTAAATAAGTATGTGGTGTAGAAACAATGTTCTCGGTCCCTTATAAAAAGGGGTTGTGACAGTTTAGCAATTTTGGAAAAATATTTTATGAACCTTCTATAAAAACCAGCATGTCCTAAAAAACTTCTAACTCCCTTAACATTGATAGGTGGAGGCAATTTACTAATGACTTCTATCTTAGTTTGGTCCACCTCCATTCCTTTCTCTAAAATTTTGTGACCAAGGACAATGCCTTCTTGTACCATAAAGTGGCACTTCTCCCAATTCAACATAAGGATAGTATCTTGACATCTTTGCAAAACAGTGGATAGATTAGCTAAGCAATCATTAAAAGAATCACCAAAAACAGAGAAGTCATCCATGAAAACCTCTATGATGTTTTCTACCAAATCAGAAAAAATAGAATGCATCCACCTTTGGAAAGTGGCAGGGGCATTACATAAACCGAATGACATTCTCCTATATGCAAAAACTCCAAATGGACATGTAAATGCAGTTTTCTCTTGATCCAAAGGATCCACGGCTATTTGGTTGTATCCTGAATAACCATCAAGGAAATAATAAAATAAATGTCCAGCAAGTCTTTCTAGCATTTGATCTGCAAATGGTAGTGGGAAATGTTCTTTTCTGGTTGCTGATGGAACGAATTTTTGCTACTCGTTATGCACAAAGATTGTCGTTAATCCTCATCAAATATGCAAAGAAATGAATGCAGAACTAGGGTGTTGTCCTAGGCCGTCTCCAAGGAATTTTTGGTTGGGAACATGCATCGAACAAGTGTAAACATAGATTTTAAAGCAAGTAAATTGGGGGGAGGTTTGTCAATTTCCAGATTTTAATCAAGAGCAAAATGTAAACTAGTCAATCAATGAGTTCTATCCCTATTCTTTCAAATGATTCAATAATCCCTTTCTCCTCCCTTAAATTAAGTTAATCTAACAAGCGTAAATTAACTTTAGCATCCCAATTAAAATTAAGCATCTTAATGGGCTCCAATCTCTATCCCTAAGATTAAGCAATCTCAAAGATTAATCAAAATTAAGCAATTTTGGATTAGAATTTCGTTTGGGTAATTTAGGGTTCATTAAGCAATGTTTCCTTCATGCAAATTCCATTTCATTCAAAGATTAGGGTCAATAAATTCAAGGAAAGAAAGATTTGTATTGCAATGAATCCCAAGAATTCAAGATTCATGTGCATTGACTAGGAATTACAAGGAAGTTTAGCCCTCCATGTGGATGGGCTTCACAAATGAAAGAAAGCAATGCAAGAACGTAAGCAACATTAATGTAAACTCAATGAAAATCAAAGGGAAATTGGAATTTAAAACCTATAATGGACCCATGGCTGTCACCCAAGGCTCCAAAGCTCTATCAAGAAAATGTCCTAATTTGGCAAGGAGAATGAAAGAAAAATAAATGTTCAAGTCCCCGTACCCTAATTCCTAAAATCTATTTATAGTGGAGGACATGTCAGCAAAGTGTCCACTTTTGCCTTTGAAAATGTCCACTTTGGGCCTTGAAAGTGTCCACGCGCAATTTACGTAAGTTTGCCAATTCTCTGGAGTTACCACTTTTGGACTTGAAAGTAGCTACTTTGGAACCTTTAATGCCCAGACTTGCTGTAGTTGCCACTTTTGCTACTTTCATCCAAAGGCCAAGATTTTTCAAAATTAACTTGGGGACTCTGCAAAATTATCAAGATAATTAAAATTGCAATCTATATCTATGTAATTAAATAGAAATTGACCAAAAATTAATAAACCTATGATATTTACTCAAAATGTGATTTCTAAATTATTTGCACTATCTAAGTCCATTTTTTCTATCAAGGAGCACCAAAAAGGCAAGTAAAAATATAATAAAAAGTGGATTCATCAGTTGCATCATTCAACTTCCTATAGTCTATACACATTCTCCATCCAGTCACAGTCCTAGTAGGGATGAGTTCATTCTTTTCATTAGGTACAACTGTCATGCCCCCTTTCTTTGGAACAACTTGGACTGGACGCACCCAATTGCTGTCAGAAATTGGGTATATTATTCCTGCATCTAGCAGCTTCATGACCTCTTTCTTAACTACCTCTTTCATGACTAGGTTCAACCTCCTTTGTGGCTACACAACAGGCTTAAAATTCTCTTCAAATAAAATTTTGTGCTTACAAAATGAAGGATTTATACCTTTCAGATCTGCAATACTCTAGCCGATTGCAGATTTGTGTTCTCTTAAGATTCGCAGCAGTTTTTTCTCTTGTTCTTCCTTGATTTCATTGTTGATGATGACTAGATTCTCATGTTTCTCATCCAGAAATGCATACCGCAGGTGAAAGGGAAGCTGTTTCAGCTCTAGCTTCTGCTTTTCCTCTTCTTTAACATCCTTTTTCAGCTCCTCCTTTACTGAATTTTCTGCAGATTTTTGAATTGGCAGGGCTTCCAATTATTGCTGCACTTCCATGATGTATTCTTCATTCAGAGTTTCAGATTTGTCATTGCTTGCAGATATTATTTCTTCTAACACAGTAGTTTCATCAAATTCATTAATATGGTGTTCTGTAATAAAAGCATCCAATATATCTCTACCTTTATACATGTATTATCTTCAACTGGATATTTTAAAGCTTCAAACACATTAAATACTACCTTCTCATCTTGAACTCGAAGCATAAGTTCACCTTTCTGCATATCTATTAAAGCTCTCCCTGTTGCAAGAAATGGCCTTCCTAATATCAATGGATTATTAGCATCCACTTCCATGTCCAGAATTACAAAATCTGTAGGAAAAATAAACTTGTCAATTTTAACTAACAAATCTTCAACAATTCCATATGGATAAGTGTATGATCTGTCAGCTAGCTGCAGTGTGATGTTGGTGGGCTCCACTTCATATATGCCAAGTTTCTGTAGAATAGCCAATAGCATCAAATTTATGCTTGCTCCCAAGTCACACAATGCTCTTCCCACAGTGCAGTTTCCTATTTCACAAGGAATGTTGAATGATCCTGGGTCTTTGAGTTTTTGAGGAAGCTTTCTCTTGAGAATGGCACTGCACTCCTCTGTCAAAGGTACTTTTTTATCGTGCTCTAGCTTTCTTTTTCTGGAAAGTAGTTCTTTCATAAATTTTACATATGAAGGCATTTGCTCCAAAGCTTCTGCAAAAAGAATTTTAATATGTAATTTCTTAAAGACATTCATAAACCTTTCAAATTATTCCTCTTGTTTAGGATTTTGGACTCTTTGAGGATAAGGTAGCCTCTTGTATTTTTCTGGATCTATTGGCTTACAAGCTTCTTCAAAGAGTTGCTTTTTGGTTTTCCTCTCAGAATTCATAGGAACTTCTTCTTTTTCTTCTGAATGATCTTTCTTCAATAGCTTAAAATTTCCTTGTTGCAGATCTTGTTCAATTTTCCTCTCTGCTACATCATTTATTTTCTTTTCTGTAGGTTTAGGACTTGCAACCACAGCTCCACTCCTAGTAATTATGGCTTGACATTGCTCCTTAGGATTGATTATTGTATTGCTTCAAAATCTTCCTTCATCCCTGCTAGATAGTTGTTTAGCTAACTGTCCAATTTATGTTTCCAGTTTCTTCATAGAAGCTTCTTGGTTCTTGAAGCTTGTTTGGGTCACCTTCATGAATTGCAACATGGTTTTTTCCATCTCAGTTAACCTCTCATTTATAGGCTTGGAAAATTTCTGAGTTCCTTGAGGTTGAGTGGATGGATTCCTCTGAAAATAAGGCTATTGTGTTGTTGGACCTGCATTAGAAAAAGATAAATTGGAGTTAGAATTCTTTGCAGCAAAATATTGATTATTCCAATTAGAATACTGTTGATTTCTATTATTCGAAAATTGAAATCTAGGGGGATATGATGGTTGTTGTCTCTGAAAATTGGTCATATAATTCACTTGTTCTTGTGGTTCACTTGTAGATGCCTCGCATGCACCATTTACATGGTTTTCTACACAAAAATCACAGCTTAGCTAACTGGTAGGCATACTCCCTGTTTGAAGGTTGCTGATTTGTTGAGTTAAGGCAGCTAATTGTTCTAAAAACATTTGATTTTGTAGCTGATTGTGTGCAAGAAAGGTCTCTAAAACCTTAGCTTCATGACCAGAGTTTCTTCCTTGATTCCTTGAGTTTGAATTCTGATACATTGAAGATGCCATCATCTCAATAATCCTCTAAGCTTCTTCCAAGGACTTTGTATTTAATGAACCTCCAGCAGCAGCATCAACCATTGTTCTTGTTGCTACATTCATCCTATTGTAAAAAGTTTCCAATTGCATCCAATCTGGAATACAATGATGTGGACACCTTCTAAGAAATTCTTTGTATCTTTCCCAAGCTTCATACAATGATTCTCCTTCTTGCTGCACAAAGGATGTAATTTCTCCTCTCAGCTTAGCAGCTTTGGATGGAGGAAAGTACTTGGTTAGAAACTTATTCACAAGTTCTGTCCAAGTTGTAATGCTTCCTTGTGGTTGAGCTTGTAACCAGCATTTTAGCTCTATCTCTCAAAGAAAAAGAAAATAGTCTCAGTCTGATGGCTTCTTCACTAACCCCATTCATTCTTATGGTCTCACATAGCTGCAGAAAATTTGAAATCTGTAGGTTAGGATCATCAGAATTTCCACCAGAAAACTGATCCTGTTGGACAAAGTGTAATAAGGCAGGTTTAATCTCAAAATGGTTGGCTTGGATAGTTGGCCTAATTATAGAAGAGTTAAAACCTTGCATGTTAGGAATTGCATAGTCCCCTAATGTTCTAATTCTATTTTGCTCTGCCATCTCTATTGCTGGATTTGGTTGTCTCAAAGGTGTAGGTGTTCTTTCCACTCTAGGATTACTCTGAATTTCTGGAGAATAGACAGGTTCTAATTCACTATCACTTCCTATGACTTTTTCTGCTCTAGACTCTTTTCTCAATCTTCTTAAGGTTATGTCTATGTCAGGATCAAAGACCAGAATTGATTTATTCTTATTTTTACCACGCATATACAAGTCAAAATGAAACAAAATTAGACTACAATCAGTATTCAGAAATGCACAACAGAAATTATGCAAAAGCTATCAGTAAAAATATATAAAAACTCAAATCAAACAGCTATAGAATTATGAAATCATGTAGAAAGTATGTAGAATGGAAATTACAATTATATAGAACAATGAAAAATGAAAATATGCAGAAATTACAAAAGAATGTAAAAACTTTATACAGAAGACAGCAAAATTATTATGCAGAAAAAAGAATTTTGAAAGCAAAACAACAAAAATAAAAATCTAGCAACTTTTGCTACTACTAATGGTATTGAAATACACAATTCCCTGGTAATAGCGCCAAAAACTTGTTGTTCGCAATCTAACACTAGCAAGTACACTAGGATTGCAGCAAGTAATGAGTAAAATTAAGATCCAAATATTATCTCCACAGGGAATTTAGATTTCAAGTACCACTTCATAGAATTATAACCATTTGAGCCATACAAATTCGAAAGAAGAGTTGTAACATGTAATAACAACAAACCAAAACAATTAGAAGTAAAAGAAACTTGCAGAAAATAGAACAATGAACAAACAATTATGTGATAACGAGAGAGAAACCATAGCTAGGGAATTGCTTCACTAAAACTCTAATGTTTAATCAATAAAGTTCTGAATTAGGAAGCAATTGGAAAGAATGACAATCAGTTTCACGTTATATTATTCAGAGGTTAATTCCTTAACTCAGTGAACCTAACATTCAATTAAACCATTCTAAATATTGCTTTAAGTGTAAGAAACCAGAAGATTGCAAGATCAAAGTCTTTTATCCCTAAGAAAACTATAATCTCAGTGATTGGTTCAGATCTGAAGAACAAATTCAATTTCCATTGACAATAGTTCCTCTAAAATTAGTTAATCAAATTTCCATTCAATTACTACATAAAATGCAGAATCAATCACGCAATCTATTCCAAAGCTTGAAATTCATATCTAAAATCAATTCAACATGTTTGTTTCATATCTACAATCCCTAACTATGAAGAAATTACACAGCCATGACAGCAGAGAAAGAAAAAGAGGAAGAGAAGAAGAAACTCAGAATCGCCATGGAAGCTTGCTCCACTCCAATGTCTCTTCGTGAAGCTCCAAGATCTGAATCCCCACTCCTCTCTCTCACTTCCTCTAACGAGAATCTAACTAACAAAACTGAAAATGAACAGAATCCCACAATTCTGGAACGTTTCTGGTATTTATAAAATTTCTCAGATTTGCGTGTCATCACTTTTATGAGAAATAGTAGCTACGCAGAAGGTTTATGGTTGCGTGTTAACACTTTTATGAGAAAAAGTGGCCACGCACAACTTTCCTGATATTGAGAGCTCTCTGAAACTATCACTCTTGCTGATAAAAGTGACAACGCAGAGCTTAAGTGGTTTCACGTGATCACTCTTATGAATAAAAGTGATTACGCGCAACTCGTCAAGTTGAAGGCTCTCTGGAACGCTCATTTTTTATGATAATAGTGGTTACATGGAACTTTCCTGATATTTTGCCTCTCTAGAACACTCACTTTTAATTATAAAAGTGGTAATGCCCAGGCTTCACTTCTTCTTTGAGCTCTGGAGTGATCACTTTCACTGACAATAGTGATCACGCCCAGTCTGCACTTTCTTCCTCTTATGTTTTTGGAGTCCAGACTTGCTTCTTTCCTCTTCCTTGTCATAAAGCCTCCATTTTCATTATCCTTGCTCAAATTATTCCTTCAAAAACAAGATTAAAAACTTAATTCCTAAGCAAAAATTTCACAATTGTTAAGATAACTACAAATTTAAACAAAATTTCAATTCCTTCTCTTTTTCTGAGTTTTTCTGCTTCTTTCACATATCTTTCTTATCAAATGTGTTAGAATTATGCTAAAATATTAGTAAAATTATGGATTCATCACAAATCAAATCATATAAAGGGAAAAATTCGTCCACTAATTGAAATTAAGTAACAAAACTGACTTTTTTCAAAAAAAATTCTATTTTCCAGTTCTATGTTTTCTGATTTCTCATTCTCAATCAAGTTATTAATTCATTAAATTATCATGACAATCACACTAAATTAATCACATAACCAACAAAAACTTGTCATCTGAGTTCAAGTAATTTAGCAAAATTTCATGTGAGCAAAATTGAAAAACATGATTCACAGCTCACAAGTAGTGTTTCCCTCATTACTCAGCAGTGTTTAGGCTTAATGTTTCCTCTCAAAATCATCATTTTTACCACACTCTACCATAGGCTTACAAATATTCTCAATCTCCTCTGCAAATATACAGCAAGTCACATATCAAGAGGACTTTTTCAAGTGAAATTGAGGTTAAAGGACAGGTAGGTGTTCAATCAATTAGGGAAATAATGTGGTTACTTCTAAACAGAAAAGATGCAATTCAAGTAGATGAATATTCAAAACTTAAATTGAGGTTAGCTCATCTTTCTCATTCATCCAAATCTACATAGAATTTTCAACTTTATGCAACATTTAAAGAATTATCATTGCATCAATTATGTAGAGAGTTTCTTTTCCAATTCTTTTCTGTTTTTCACATTTATTGTTTCTTCTTTTCAACACTTTGCTTTTCATTTTTCTTTTCAAATAACTCAGAGCTTTGCTGCTACCCACCCCAAACTTAGAACTTTGCTTGTCCCCAAGCAATACAAAACAACATGTCCACCCTAAACTTGGTTTTAAAAATTCATCTTTGATTAAACTCAAATTGCCTCTTCCTAATTTGGATAGGACTCATGGTTTTTTAGCAAGGCTTAGATTGAGGTTTTGCAAAGAAAAAGCTAAAGGCAAAATGAGGCAAACTAGGATTTTCTTAAACATAAGGGAGGTTCATTTAGGCTAGCTAAGCATGATCAAAGAAGGCCTCCATCATATATGTAAAATCTGCAAATTACATATTCAATTAAGAAACAAAGCAAGTTCTAGAGGTATAGCAACAAATGAGATTAATTTCACACAACAAGAATTGTTATTCATGAGACTCAATTCTCACCAAGGTATTTTAAAGTGAACATGTCAAATAATCAAGCTTACAATCAACTTTTTCAGAACTATATGCACACAGTGGCAAGACTACCTCATTTTGAAAATTACAAGTGTGACAATCATGTGAGAATGGGAAAAACAACTTAAAAAAATAAAAATCAGAATTCACAAAATTGTAATCAAATGTAGTGTATTCATAAAAGTTAGTTGATTATCTAATATAATATTTTTGTGTTTTTCTGGGAATTTTTCAGTGTATGTGAAGCTAAACTCATGAGTAAGAGGTACAAAATTCACCCCCTTTCATGGCAGCTTATGCAAGTGTCAAATCCAAGGGCTTGGGTGCTGTGTAATGGTGACATATTTTACACAAAACATCAAGATTCCCATCAATAATGCAGAAAAACAAAATAGTAAAAAATACAGAAATATAAAACTAATTGAAATTTGTACCCCATTACTACTGAAAAAGTACTGAACAATTGGGAATTAACTACTAAACTTGCAAAAATTAAAGTTCCTAAATGCTAAAAATTACATAATCTGAAAAGTAAAAGAAAGCTAATGAAAACTAAATTCCTAAACTACTCTTTTGCATCCTCTTCATCTGAACTCTCTTCTTCTTCATCATCTTCTTCTTCATCATTCTCATTATTTTCTTCCATTTTAGCTCTTGGGGGAGTGTTGAAGCAGGTGTTGAAGAGAGGTAGATTATTGAATGTGATGGCTCTAAGGCACTGGACATTTTCTGCTTCTGACTCATAAAGTTGCTCTTTTGTCATGCCCATCTTTTTACCATCAACAGAATTCCAGCCTTGTTGCTCTCATGTAAGGCATTCTGCCTCTCAGCCAAGGAGTCTTGTCTATCCAAAATTTTCTACAATTGAGCCTTGAGTTTGAGAGGAGAATTCTTCTTAAACTTGGTAGGAATTGGTGAGGCAGCAGTGACTGGTGCAGTGGCATATATTTCCTTTATCATAGTTGCTGTAATAGGAGGATTGACTTTACTCTTCTCATAATATTCCCTAAAATTTACTCCAGCATCTTCACAATGTAGAGCAATCAACCCTAGAAATCCCAATGAATCCCTTTTCATTTTCATAATTGTTTTTATGCAGTTGTTGATCACTTCCCCCATATTGATGTAGAAATCAATCACTATGGCAAAAATGAGTTCAGCTCTCTTGACAGCAATGGTGGAACTATGGATCACTAGCATAAATGAGCTGAGTATGAAAATACTTCATACTTATGCAAATGGCAGCAAATTTCTAGTTAGAATATATTTTGGAGTAAAGATGTTTCTAGCTTCATCTCTTGCACTCAGCTCCCATGTAGTTCCAGGTCTGCCAATTTTATGGAGGATTTTAGTGTAATCCTTATTCATAGCTCTCCCAAAATTTGAGAAATCCTGTTATCCTTTTTCTTTTTACACATTGATCTTCAGAACTTTATTAATATTTTCAGTAGAAAAGTCCACTACGATACCTCTAACAGCAGTGTGATTTGGAGGTAGATGATCTCCCTTGGTCCTTAAGGCATTAGCATAAAATTCTTGTGTAATATCTTTGGACCCTTTTCCAGCTAAAGTAGTGAAAATCTCCCATCCTCTTTTCTGGATCTGCTCAAAAAATTCAGGGTGCTCTCCTTCAGCTAGATCAAAATTCCTATCTTGAACTATTTTCCTCCTCAAGATATTAGCCTTAAAGTAGTTCTCATGTGCAATGCTCCTGAATCTAGGGTCATGATCAGGGATAGTCCTTGAAGACGGACCAGCTGAGAATCTTCCCCTCTTAGATCTTGGAGTTCCTCTAAGTGTGCTTGCCATGTTTCAGCTGAAATTACAAATTAAGTATGGAAAGAATAAGTTTCAAGATTTGTCAAAATTGGAGCAAATATTTCAGCAAACTAAGCACTATTTCTAACTCATATTACAGAGAAAATGTTGTCCTAAGACTGTATGTATCATCAACAAATCATCAATCAAGTACAAATCATCAAATTTCATCAATACAGAGTGCAGAATAGCATTCAGGCTCAACTCAAATTTTAATCAATTATGTGCAGTGTGGTAATATGCAGAGTGATACGATCAACATGTGCAGATTCAACATTTATTGATAAAACTGTGAAATTTAGAATCAATCAGTGTAGTGTATTGGATGAAAAATTTTAGAACAATCAGCTCACAAATTTTCATTGCTAAAAATCACATTAGTACCTATGAAATTCATTCTAAAAACCCTTTTCTCCATAATTGATTAATCAAAAATTATTTTAGAATATTTCCAGCAATTTCAGATATTAATTATGTAGAAATTTTGCAATAATTTGCTTCAAAAATCAGGTCTCACAGTCAAGTACACGTACATCAACATGTTCATACGAAAATCCTTCATACAACATTAATCTTCCATTAAAAATTATAATTTGAGCATGGAATTAACCCCATTAACCTTCAATTTCATATTTGAATCAATAATTTCACAGAAATTGCCCCCAATTTTAAATTTCCAATTTTCCCCAATTCACGATTTGAAGAACCCTAATAAAAAATTTCAAAATTGGAGACAAAATTACCTGAAATTAAAGTGCAGAAATGATGTAATCCTACTCACAAATGATGAAGGAACAAATAATCAACAAAAAATTTAGTGAATACTGAGTAGGAAAATTAAATTTTTAGAGTTGGGTTTCAGGGTTAGGGTTCGGATGCTTCTACGTTATCACTCTGAATGGTTTAAATGGTTACACAGAGTGAGTAGACACTTTAAATAGGAAGAGTAGCCATGCTTGAAAATTTTGTAATGAATTAAACGTGAGCATGTTTACTATAAGCATTCAGAGTGTTTACTTAAATGGAAGTGTGCAAATCACGTGACCACTTTAAATGTTTGAAGTGAATACTTAAACTACTGACTTGTGTGCGTAGCTACTTCAAATGGGTAGAGTAGCTATGCGAAGATGCGCGTAGCTACTTCAAATGGATAGAGAGTAACACCCTTGCTTCATTCAGATGCGCGTAGCTACTTCAAACGCCTGAAGTAGCTACGCAGAAGCCACTTTTCCAACTTTTTCTATATAACCTTGCATGTGGACACTCTCAGTGGTTAAAGTAGATAAGCGATTTTTGCGCGTGCCCACTTCAAGTAGGTAGAGTAGCTATGCGCTTACTTCACTTCAAAATTCAGAATCCATGGGCTTTTGCGTAGACACTTTATGCACTTGAAGTGTCTACTTAATTGATCAACTTTCAGGAATGGACTGCTGCACTTCAATTCTTCCTCCTCAAAATGCTAACATACTTGATGAGCATCATTCCAACTACAATTCCACACATTGATCTTAATTGAATTAAAATTTGCAAACACAATTAACAATGTGATTCATTATGAAAATCATATTCCACCATTACATTCAACTAAAAATTCAGAAAATGCAGAATTTTTAAAATTAAAAAATAATTAAAAGTAAAAATTCCTAAACTAGATTCTAACAAAAGTACAAGGTTGGAAATGTGAGTTGCCTCTCACAAGCGCTCTTTTAATGTCACTAGCTTGACGCCTCATATTTCTCATTCAAGAGAAATCAACTTAACACAAGAGATGTTCTTTGTGAATGCCTCTCCATGATAAACCTTCAACCTTTGGCCATTGACTTTGAATTCTCTCCCTGTTTTTTGATCTTCAATTAAAATTGCTCCAAAGGGAGATAGTTTGAATTAAACATGATTTCAGTCTTGAATTAAACAATAAAACTTGTTGTCTAGGCCTGAACTCTCTTTTCAAAATGAATTTATCATGGATCCTCTTGGTTCTTTCTTTGTATAGTTTGGCATTTTCATAGGCTTGTCCAGCACTAGCTAAGTCAAAATTTAGCCATTTAGTGGCCCAATATGCTTTATGTTCCAGCTCCAAAGGTAAATGACCTGTCTTTCCAAAGACTAATTGGTAAGGTGACATACCAATTGGAGTCTTAAAGGCAGTTCTATATGCCCACAAAGAGTCATCTAACTTCTTTGACCAATCCTTTCTTGAATTATTCACCAATTTTTCCAGAATTTGTTTAATTTCTCTATTTGACTTTTCAACCTGTCCACTTGTTTGTGGATGATATGGAGTAGCAACCTTGTGTTTTACATTATACTTTGCTAAAACTGATTCAAGATGCTGGTTGTAGAAATGAGCACCTCCATCACTTATTAAAAATATGGGCACTCCAAATCTAGCAAAGATATTCCTTTTTATAAAAGAAATTACCACCTTGGCTTCATTTGTCCTTGTTGGAATGGCTTCCACCCATTTAGAAACATAATCAACTGCCACAAGAATATATTCATAAGAGAAAGATCTGGGAAAAGGTCTCATGAAATCAATCGCCCATACATCAAATAATTTCACTTCCAAAATATTTGTCAAAGGCAGCTCATGTTTCCTAGAGATGTTGCCTGTCCTTTGGTACTTATCACAACTCTCAACATAATTCTTGGCATATTTAAAGAGTGTAGGCCAGAAAAATCCTGCTTGCAAGACTTTTGCAGCAGTTTTTGAACTCCCATGGTGGCCTCCATAATATCTTAGCTTGTTCATTTTGTGGGATACATCTTCTAAGTAGACTATCCACCCCAATTTTGAACAAATAAGGGTCTTCCCACACATAAAATTTGTTGTCATGTAAAAATTTCTTTCTTTGTTACCAAGTAAATTTCTTTGGAATGAGTTGAGTGGCCTTAAAGTTTGCAATATCAGCAAACCAAGGCAGATCTTCCACAGCAAGTAGTCTTTCATCTGAAAATTCTTCATTATTGTCCAAGGAATTAAAGGTTAATCTGTCCAATGGAAGCCTGGACAGATGATCAGCTACCCCATTTTCCTTTCCCTTTTTATCTCTAATAATCTTGGCTTAGTATCCTGTTTAGACAACAAATATTTAAGTGCAGAATGGTCAGTATAGACTATGACTTTGGATCCCATCAAATATTATCTAAATTTATCAAAAGGAAACACAATAGCAAGGAGTTTCTTTTCAATAGTTGTGTAATTTACTTGTGCAAAATTTAAGACTTTGCTGGAATAGTAAATGACATGCAATTTCCTATCCTTTTTCTGTCCTAAAACAGCACCTACTGCACTATCACTTGTATCACACATTAATTCAAAAGGTAAATTCCAATCAGGTTTTGTAAGAATAGGTGCAGAGATAAGTTTTTCATTCAAAACGGAAAATGCATGCAAACAAGAATCATCAAATACAAAGTCAGCATCTTTAACAAGTAAATCACTAAGAGGTTTTGTAATTTTTGAAAAATCTTTAATAAACCTCCTATAAAAACCTGCATGACCTAAGAAACTCCTAACTCCCTTAACATTAATTGGTGGAGGCAGTTTACTAATAACTTCAATTTTTGCTTGATCCACCTCCATTCCCTTTTCCAAAATTCTATGGCCAAGGACTATTCCCTCTTGGACCATGAAATGACACTTTTCCCAATTTAAAACAAGGTTAGTATCTTGACATCTCTGCAAAATAATGGACAAATTAGCTAAACAATTATCAAAAGAATTGCCAAAAACAGAGAAATCATCCATAAACTCTTCAATAATTTTCTCTACTAAATAAAAAAAAATAGACAACTGATAACCACGTCGCAATGGTATCAAACAAACTAGATTTTCTTAACAATTTTGTAATAGAAGGAGTAAACCTAGGTCATCTCACAAGGACATAAAATGCATTTTGTTTCTGGTTCCATCATATAATTTCAGATTAGCTTAGGGAATGGTTGTTTCGAATTAAATTGTAAACAACAGAAAGAAAAGAACAAAGAATAATTCTAACAAAATATGAAGTTCAACCAATTCAAGATCTCAATCACTATAACACAATTCTCATTGTTACACGAATACAATTCCAACAAATTTTCAATCAACACTAATTCAATACGACATTAACAATCTGAAATCTAAATCTAAATTATGAATTCCATTAAAACAAGAACTACAATCGCAAATCCAATGCTCTAACGAAATTCAGAACAATTGATTGATTGAATTAGATGAATTCCTTTATTTCAAATATGAAATTCTCATTCTCTGTTTAGAATGCAAATGAAAATTCAATATCATGAAAAACATAATTATCCTAATCAGAAAAGAGGAGGAAGAGAGAGAATTTGATAGAACCTAATTCGAAACTCAAATGCAATGTAGTTCTTGAAACCTTGAACCGATTGATGGATTAGCCTTGCTTCATGATCATGCTTGCTTCGGCCAAAACCAGAAAATACGAAAAGATGAAAGGTAGAGAGACGAAAAATAAAAGAGAGGAGAAAAAAGAATTTAAAATAGAGACTTTTTTAATCCTAAAAAAATTGCGTGAAAAGAAAAATAAGGATTCGTACATGGAGTCAAAACCTCTATTTAAAGACAAAAAAAAATTGGGCTTAATTAAGGCCCAACTCCCTAATGAGGTTCCTAAACACCTAACTAAGTAAAATCAACAATACAATCAAATTCTGAAAATTTCAGTGCAGGGCCACAACATTGTGACACAATTTTGGACCTTATGATGCTCGAACTGGGCTTTTCTCCCAACAGAGAAGTTGTAGATCTCTGTCTTATCTTTCCAGGGACACCAAGGTTGTCCAATTCCGAGTAGTGTATCTCCAGATATGATCTTTGCAAGAAATTGTGTCAAAATAAGAAATTATGGCAGGAATTAAGAAAGATTTATATTTAAATCCTAAATTACTTACTAACACAAATCTAAACTAACACATCAAAATAATGCACTAATGAAGCTCAATTAAACCAAAAACATGGAGAGAAAGATGTACTAAAATATGACCATCAAATACCCCCACACTTAATCCTTTGCACTCTAGGGCAAAACTTTCTAATGAATTTCCAATGCAAAGAATAAAGAAAGAGAGAACAAACATTTCTAGAATCAAGGCAACAAACAATCAATGAGACACAAATGATATTAAAAGTAAGCAAGAAGGCAAGTTAAAATAAAGAAAGATTTGAAAATGATAGAATCTCAGAAGATAGTGTATAGCTCTCAACTCTCAAATATTTTCGGCTAGTATTTACGCTGAACACAATATGAAAACTAGCACAATCAAGCTTTGACAAGCTTCTAATTTCCACAACTTGAAACACATGCTATTAAAGATCAAAAGGACTTTTATTTAGCTTGAAATGTGGCCAAGGTAAAGGTTAGATGAAAAAGACATTGAGGCTTAAACAACCAAAGAGAAAGAGGAGCAATGGGGAATAAGTTCAAATAAGCAAAAAAATTACCCCGAGAAAAATCTCCTAACCCTTATGGTATTCCACTTTATATATATATATATATATTTTTTTTTTTCTTTTGCTTTGTTTTCTTTTGCTTTTTTTTTAAATACCAAACAACTCAATATCCATAATATAGAAGTATTTCCTAGAGACACCCCCACAATTATTAAAGACCCATTCCCAAAACAATTCCAAAGCTCCTATAATCCCTAAGGTTATGGAACATCATGGTTTTTCACTATATGGCTTATAATGAGCTAGAATCAAGGAAGGGTTATAAAGGCCCAAAGGGGGTAAACAAGAGGAATCAATGTAAGGTAAGTCAATTTGGCAAAGTAGCTACAATTTGAAGAAAGGCCTAAATCATATCAATAATGCATGTGACAAGAAGCTTCAAAAAGATACAAGGCAAAACCAAAGGTAATCTAGCAACATGAGTGAAATCACACAAGAAAGAAGCAAAATATGCTCAAAATTCTCACAAGGTTCATATTCTATCATTAATGAATCAAACTCAAATTTTTTCAATCAACTTGCTCAACTAAAAATGTAAAAATGACTCATATCAAGTATTGCAACCTATCAACTAAAAATGATGTAACAACTTTCACAATTCCTACATCTAGAAATTAAAAAGAAAGTGTACCTATTAGGGTACCCGGTACCGAGTACCCCTTAGGTATTCGGTACCGAGTACCCTACAAACCAGATATTCCTTAAGATTCTCAGGTCTCGGGACCGAACAGTCACCATTTACCACGTGCATTAAATAATTAATATGCACTAATCTGAAGTAATAACGAGGATTATACTTAATCAAGAGGATAGTCAATAAGGCCTAAGTTATCCAGGCCCATCAGCCCAAAACAGTGGCTATAAAAAGGGAAGTACACAAGACATTACCGATTACGATGTCATTCTTACTAAATATAGTAATCTCGCTTACGTAATACCGAACACTTACTTTACCATCGGAGTGCCTTTGCAGGTACCCTCCTCACCCTCAATTGATCACACCTCGGACAGACCGAATACTTCCAAGACAAGAAGACCGAAGACTGCTTTTACAACCCATTCCGGAGTCCGAAGACTAAAGGGTGTTCTCATATCCAGGAACAGAAAGGATGAAAAATCCAACAAAACATCATCAAAACAGAAAAATAGAAGCACAAAAACAGCAAAAATTCAATATAGAAAACTGCAGAATTTGAAAAATAGCAAAAAACAAAAAATAGAAAATAGAAAACAGAAAAACAGTAGAAAACATAAAAACAGCAAAAAACAAAAAATAGAAAATAGAAAAATAGCAGAAAATGAAAACAGCAACACAATTTTGCATGCAACTCCCCCTACACTTAAAAGTTACATTGTCCTCAATGCAACCAAACAACAAAGACAATTTCAAAGAATATAGAATGGGGAAAAAACTCCCTCAAGGTTTACGAGTTGGTGCTTCCAAGGACATGCTTTCTACAATTTCCTCCTCCAACTTTGGACTTTGATGAAATTCCTTGAGTTGATTTCCATTGACCTTGAAAATAATACCGGTGACTTCATTCTTAATTTCAACTGCACCACGGGAAAACACATTAGTAACAACAAAAGGACCATCCCATCTAGATCTAAGTTTATCGGCTATAAGTTTTAGGTTGTTGGCCCACTTTGAACTCCTTTCTCAAAACATGTCTATCATGAAAGCTTTTGACTTTTTCCTTGTATATTTTTGAGTTCTCATAGGCTTCCAAACAAAGCTTCTTAAGTTGTTGTAATTGAAGCTTCATTTCCATATCCGTTTGTTCAAACTCTAAGTTACAATGTCTCATCGCCCAATATGCTCTATGCTTAATCTCAACAGATAGATGACATGCTTTACCAAACACAATCCTGTAAGGAGACATCCCAATCGGTGTCCGATAAGCTGTCCTATGGGCCCAAAGAGCATCCTCCAAAAATTTGCTCTAATCTTTTCTATTGGGTGTACTATCTTCTGCAAAATCTACTTGATTTCCCTGTTAAAAACTTCGGTCTGCCCATTAGTTTGGGGATGATAAGCTATAGACACTCGATGCACAACCCCATACTTATGAAGCAAAGCTTGCATGCTTCTATTGCAGAAATGGCTTCCCCTATCAATGATAATGGCTTTAGGCACACCAAACCTGCAAAAAATGTTAGATCTAACAAAATCCACAACAACTTTAGAATCATTAGTTTTGGTGGCCTTAGCCTCCACCCATTTGGAAACATAATCAACAGCTAGTAAAATAAATGTGTAACCAAAAGATGCAGGAAATGGACCCATAAAATCAATACCCCAAACATCAAAAACCTCACAGAAAATAATCGGCTGTTGGGGCATCTCATGTCTCTGTGTAATGGCCATCCCTGCTCTCTCACATTGCTCACAAGTGTTGGAGATTTGATTTGCATCTCTGAAAATGGTAGGCCAGTAAAACCCACTCTCCAACACCTTCCTAGCTGTCCTATATGATCCATAATGTCCTCCAATAGGTGAACTATGACAAAATTAAAGCACAGAATGGATCTCCTGATCTGGAATGCACCTATGAATCACCTGGTCGCTGCAAAATCTCTACAAATAAGGGTCATCCCAAACATAATATTTAGCTTCACTTTTCAGTTTGGCTATCTGTGCTCTAGACGCATCTGTAGGAAAGACACCTATAACCAGGTAATTCACAATATCAGCAAACCAAGGAGTAATGTCATGTAACTGCATCAACTGCTCCTCAGGAAAATCGTCTCTAATCAGAAAAGGATCAACATTCCCCCCTCAATCCTACTCAAGTGGTTTGCTACCAAATTCTCTGCACAACTCCTATCTCTGATCTTAATATCAAACTCCTGAAGGAGAAGCATCCATTTGATCAATCTGGGTTTAGCATTGAGCTTCTTCAACAGGAATTTCAAAGCTGCATAGTTAGAATATACAATAATCCTATAGCCTAGCAAATATGAACGAAATTTATCTAAAGCAAATACAATAGCTAGAAGCTCTTTTTCAGTAGTGGTGTAATTAACTTGAGCTGCATCCAATGTGCAAGAAGCATAAGCTATTACATGAGAAAGCCTCCCAACCCGCTGAGCTAGAACAGCTCCAAGTGCAAAGTTTGATGCATCGCAATAAGCTCGAAAGGAAGATCCTAATCAGGTGGCTGAACAATAGGTGTGGTGGTAAGCCGCCGCTTCAGCTCCTGAAAAGCTAGCTGACAAGGCTGATCAAAAACAAACTCTACCTCTTTCTGCAGAAGCTTGGACAATGGCAGTGCAATCTTGCTGAAGTCCTGTATAAATCTCATGTAAAAACCTGCATGTCCAAGGAATGAACACACTTCTCTCACAGAAGTGGGGTAAGGTAGAGAAGCAATGATAGCAATTTTAGCTTTATCAACCTGAATACCGTGACTAGAGACTAGTGACCCAAAACTATACCCTCTATGACCAAAAAATGACTTCTCAAAATTTAACACAAGGTTAGTTTGGATGCACCTATGTAACACCTTAGATAAATTCTCTAGGCATGCATCAAATGAAGAACCATAGACAGAAAAATCATCCATAAACACCTCCATGCAACTCTCCAAAAGGTCAGAAAATATACTTACCATACACCTCTAAAAGGTGCCCGGAGCATTGCACAAACCAAATGGCATCCTGATGTAAGCAAATGTGCCAAATGGGCAGGTGAATGTTGTTGTTCGCAATCTAACACTAGCAAGTGCACTAGGATTGCAGCAAGTAATGAATAATTTTAAGATCAGAATATCGTCTCCACAGGGAATTTAGGTTTCAAGTACCACTTCATAGAATTATAACCATTTGAGCTATACAAATTTGGAAGGAGAGTTGTAACATATACTAGCAGCAAACCATAACAATTAAAAGTAAAGAACTTGCAGAAAAACATAGTTTAAGATTTGTGATGAAATGAGATAGCAATGAAGAATAGTTAGGAATTTTTTTCACAAGAATGTCAATATTAATTCAATTATGCCTCTGAACATTTAAGAACTTGGTTAATTGACAATCAGTTTTGCATATTAATAGCCAAAGGTTAATCCCTTAACTCATTGACCCTAACAAGCAACTAAACCACCCTAATCCCTTAGGTGAAGTTCAATTTCATGTTGCATTAAGACTTAAAACATTAGGATTGCATAATTAAGTGTACTTATCGCTAAGAAAACCCCTAGTTCTGGTTGTTAATTCATATCAGAGAATCAAGTCCAATTCCTATTGGCAAATGTTCCTCTAAGGTTAATCAAATGAATTCCCATTCAAAGATTATGTAAAGTGCAGAATTAACAACTCAATTAATCCAAATACTCAAGTTTCAAAAGCAATAATAAGATCAATACATCAATTCAAGTTCCATAAACTCCTAACTACAAAGAATTACTTAGACATTATGGCAGAGAAAGAGAAAGAAGGAGAAGAAGAAGAAAAACTCAGAAAAGCCATAGCATCGAGCTTCAATCCAATCCCTCTTCTTGAAGCTTCGAGGTTCGACCCCACTCCTCTCTCTCACTCTCTCCCAACGAGAATCTAACAGAAAAAATAGAAAATGAATGAAACACCTCGAGATCTGAGCTTAAACCATGTATTTATAGAAATATCGATTCTTGGCGTTATCACTCTTGTTGATAAGAGTGGCCATGCAGAAGGTCGTGACGTTGTGCGTAATCACTTTTATGAGTAAAAGTGGTCACGCGCAACTTGCCAAGTTGAGGACTCTCTGGAACATCCACTTTCAATGATAAAAGTGGTTACGTAGAATACTCTGAAACTTCACCTTCTCTGGAACGCTCACTTTTGCCAACAAGAGTGACCACGCAAACTATACTGAAATTCAGCCTTCTCTGGAACGCTCACTTTTGCTGATAAAAGTGGTTACGCCAGGCCTGCTGAGTCTGAAGCTTCTCTGGAACGTTCACTTTTGTTGGCGAGAGTGACGACGCACAACTAGGCTGAGATTAAACTTCTCTGGAATGTTCACTTTCAATGATAAAGTGATCAAGCCCACACTCAACTTCTCATTTAAGCTATGAATCACTTACTTTCGTTGGCAAGAGTAACCACCCCCAGCTTAAACTCCATGAGCCATGTTCTTTGAGTCCAGACTTGCTACTTTTCTGCTATTTCTCCATTGATCTATCAACCTCATGGTCTTTACTTAGCATTTTCTACAAAAACACACTTCAATTATTAATTTTTACATAGAAAATTCATAAATGCTCAACTAACTATGTATTTAAAGAAATTCTCCAATCATTCTATTTTTATGATTTTTTCTGCTTTTTCAACACATTTTCCTTATGAAGTGGATTAAAACTATAGTAAAATACTAGTAAAAATATGGATTCATCAAATGTGGTCTTGTGCTGGTCCTCTGGTGCAATATGAACCTGCATGTATCCAGAAAATCCATCTAAAAAGCAGTAATAGGATTTACCTGCCAGCCTCTCCAAAACTTGATCGATGAATGGAAGAGAGAAATGATCCTTTCAAGTAGCTTGATTAAGTCTTCTGTAATCTACACAAACTCGCCAACTGTTTTGAACTCTGATTGGAACCAACTCATCATTCTGGTTCTTCACCACAGTCATCCCAGTCTTCTTTGGAACCACCTGCGCAGGACTAACCCACTTACTGTCAGAAATGGGATAAATTATACATGCTGCCAGTAGCTTTGTTACCTCCTTCTTCACAACATCTAAAATAGTAGGATTGAGTCGTCTCTGTGGCTGTCTCACAGGCTGAAACTCATCCTCCAATAAAATTCAGTGCATACAAATAGCAGGACTAATCCCAGGAAGGTCAGCAAGAGTCTAACCAATGGCCTTCATATAATCTTTCAAAACCTGCAGTAATCTCTCCTTTTGATCAGATTTGAGATCACGAGCTATAATGATAGGAAATCACTGGTTGTCCTCTAAGTAAGCATACTTCAGATGTGCAGGCAAAGGCTTAAGTTTTCCTGATGGAGGTGGAGACAGGTCAACTGCTAGTGTTGAAACATCTTCTGGTGTAACTATATCTACTACACCTACACCTGCAACATTGATATAGCTTTATCGAACACTTAACAAATGCACAAGGTTTTCACAATTATTTGTAGAATTGTGTCAACCAAGGTTGAATTCTCGAGGACACATTTTTATCTAATTCTTCTTTGCCGAATTTGTTAAAATGAAACAAAAGATTGGGGAATTTTGAAAGTTTAAGAATAATCTGATCAAACACATAAAATTCTGGAATAAAAGAGAAATCAAATGAGAATTAATTGATCCACAAGTCATAGGTTCATGCAAACAACATCCTTCATTGTTTCCCTAGTTTGAACATCTAATCCATTAACTAATTCAATCGAATTTGCTAACAAACTAGATTACGAATTTGACTAATAGATCTATCAATCTAATTCAATTTCATGAATCAAACTACAATCGCAATTCAATTCAATTCCTATCCCCAAACATTATCAATATCTTGAAAAACAAAAGAGAAGAGGGGAAAAGAGAATTCAAACTTGGAGTCACTCTGAATCTTCCTTGCAATTCCCTATTCCTTGTGTATCAATCCAAGAAGCCTAGCCTTCCAATGAATCCAATGCTCAACCAAGTCAAGAAGAGAGAAGAAGAAAGAAGAAAATGAAAAGTCACACCTAGAGAAAAGAGAGAATTCGAGAGAGAATTTTAGGAGCCAAAACCGAATTTAAAAAAATGTGTGAAAAAAAACAAAAACGTTTGCAAAGTGGAGCCTCTAACATATTAATAGGCACCATTTATGATCAGATCCAACATTAAAAGCAAGGGCCCACAAGTATGATTAAACAGCCCAAATTACAAGCTAATGAAATGTTAATACAAATGAAATGAAATTACAAGAGCAAAATTCGAATACAAAATTCCTGCACAATTTTCCTAACTTCAAAAATTCATAGAAAATAGAAAACAGCTCCAATTTGGATGATCATATGAATTTTATAGCCCAGAAAATGAGGAATCCAATGCAACTGGAATCAGACTGAACGAACATCTGTGGAAAAAGTTATGATCAAAACAGTGAGTGCAGGTCTAAAAACAGAATTTAGACATTAATTGAAATTGAGTTCCTATCATTCAATTAACTAGGAAATGCCATAATTTGTGAAATAAGGGAACATGAAAGGTAATTTACACACTCTAAAGGATTGAAAATGTGCACAAATAATGCATGCTATCAAACATCAACACTACAAACTGCACACATAGATGAATCATCACAAGTACAGGATGGGTTAGTAGAATCAGCGAAATCAGCAAACAAATCATCTAAATTTGTGCAATCATTAGCAAGTAAATCAATAACATCCAAACTGAAAACAGAATGGTTCTCTGTTAGGTGTCTCATTGCCTAAAAAATGTTGAACTGCACCAAATTGTCACCAAACTCCATAGAAAGGGTCCCTGCATGCACATCTATCTTTGTTCACGCCGTCCCCAAGAATGGTCTCCCAAGGATCAAGGTAGCATGGCTGGGCTGGTCGTCCTCTATCTCTAGAATATAAAAATTAGCAGGAAAAAGGAGGTCCTCAACTTTGACAATAACATCTTCCACGACACCAAGTGGCTGCACAGTGCTTTTGTTGGCTAGCTGGACTACAATTCCTGTAGGAATCAAATCTTCAATCTGCAATGATCTAAAAATAGATGCAGGCATAACATTAATTGAAGCACCTAAATCTAGTATAGCATTTGTAAAAACTTCCTCTCCAATAGTACAAGGGATGGTGAAAGTTTTTGGATCTTTGCACTTCTGTGGTAACTCAGGGAGCAAGTCTTATGGAATGATCGCAGACGCATTCTTATTCTGGAGAAGTGTAGAACCATTTCTCCCCATACTCACTCGCTCATTACCCTTCAGCTTCCTCTTGTTAGTACACAATTCCTTTAGAAACTTTGCATATTTTGGAACTTGTCGGATGGCATCAAGGAGAGGAATATTTACTTCTATTCTGCTGAACATGTCCAGCAACTCATTATCCTACTTTAGTTTTTTCTTGTTGCTATTGGTCTATTCGGGAAGGGCAGTGGAACATGTTTCTCAGTGGCTGCATCACTATTGTTTTCAGAATCTAGTGCTGCAGCTGCAACTGCTAGTAACTTTTTTCCACTTCACAGTGTAATAGCACTCACATTTCCCTTTGGATTCATGACTGTTTGAGAAGGCAGATTACTGAAACCTTGAGACTGAATCTGACTCAATTGAGTTTCCATCTATCCAACCTGAATCTTCAAATCCTGGATAGTTGCTTGCATGTTTTGTTGAAATTACAGGTTGTTTGTAGCCATCTGTTGCATCATCTCGTGGAATGATGGCTCACTCCTTTGTGTAGGAGGGGGTGATGGAGGTGGCTGTTGCCTAAATGGAGGCTGATATTTGCCTACAGCAGGTTGAAATGAAGGTTGTTGACTTTGTTGCTGTTGTTGCTGCCCCCATTTCAAGTTTGGATGATCTCTCCATCCTGGGTTATATGTCTGGGAGTATGGGTTATAATTCTGATGCTGCTGATGATTTGGAGATCTATATTGCTGCTGTTGGTTGGTGTAGATTCCAGAAACATTCACATCTGTCTCTTGCAATGTAGGGCATGAATCAGTAAGGTGCTCAAGGGAAGTACATATGCCACAGATTCTTGCTAGTTGCTCACTTACTACACTTACTTGTTGTTGACCAATTGCCAAATGCCTCACCATGGTGGCCAACTCGTTGATTTTGTTTTCCAGCCTCTAATTTTCCACACCATAAACAACACTAGTACCAGCACCAAGTGCTATCTCATTCACTCCCTTAGCAGCTCCTCTAAATCCAAATTGTTGAGTGTTGGCTGCCATGTTCGTAATAAGTTGCCTTGCAGCCTGTGGTGTCTTATCCATCAATGCTCATCCACTTGCCGCATTTATCATACTCCTGTCCATTAAAGTTAGTCCCTCATAAAAATATTGAATTAGTAATTGCTCACTTATTTGATGGTGGGGATAGGTAGCACACAGCTTATTGAATCTCTCCTAGTGGTCATACAAAGTCTCCCCATTCAGCTGCCTTATACCACAAAAATTTTTCCAGAAATAACCTCTTCATTTGATTCCATGTAGTGATTATTGAAGGTAGGAAGTAAAGCCAATCTTTTGCAACACCATCCAGAGAGAAAGGAAATGCCTTCATCTTGACATGGTTGTCAGGCACTCCCTGAGGTCTCATGGTGGAACACACCACACAAAACTCTTTTAAATGCCTATGAGGATCTTCACCTGCAAGTCCATGAAACTTTGGCAACAAATGGATAAGTCCAGATTTAAGCTCATAGGAAGTTGTTTCGTCTTCAGGATATTGGACACACCATGACTGATACACAACATTAGGTGTGGCCAATTCCTTCAAAGTTAGCTCAAGGTTATCAGTCATATCCTCAATTTCAATGTCAGATTCACTAACAGTAGGATTAACAGTTTCAGAAACTCCAAGTACACTACCACTGTTTTTGCTAGCTCTTATCCTACAAAGAGTTCTTTCTATCTCAGGATCAGGTTGATTCACTACACTAGGGTTGGCCCTGGTCATGTAAGGTTAGAACCAACAAGAACAACAAGTACTCAATGAATGCACAAAGTAGGTGTACAAAGCAAGTACCATCCAAATGCAAGATATGAATGAAGTGGGACCATGATAAATCTCTTTTTGGTATAGGAAAACACCACAAAAAATTTCAGACTTTTTTGAATTGATTTACTATGGAAACTAGAAGCCTAAAATCAAGAAAAATAGGTCAATAAATGCTAGAAAATAAAAAACTTTTAGAAAACAGGCGATTTTTGAAATTCTAGGCAGCCTCAACCAACAGGGTGGTTGTATTGGACAGGAAATTTTTTACTACCCCAAATGCATGTGCAATATGCTCAATTATGAGTTTCCTAGCAAAAGTTATGCCACTTTTAAGTTTCACAAAAATTTTCTTGACCACCACAATGTATCTCTTTTTCTATTAATGATTTTTGCAATCTACCAACTCTAAACACTAATAGACACAAAGAAATGTGGACACAAAAACTTAGATCAAAATTTGATCTTTAGTTATTTTTTTGGAAATTTTCAAAACCTGATGAATAGTGTATGAATAGTAATAATGGAACAGTAAAATTTGATAGCAAAATATGCATGTTTTCTATTCCTACTAGTCCTCTGTTTTTCGCACGCAGCCATAGACAACCACAATGGAACCAATCACAATCATACACTCAATTGCAATGAAATAATGGAATAGACAATCAAAGGAACACGACTAAACACTAAAACACGAATTGATCAACACACATACGAATTGAAATGCAAAACTAAATTTGCAAAACTAAAACTGAAAACTGAAAAACAAACACGAAATACTTAGTGATCAAACACAATACGCATAATGGAATAGACGAACAAAATGCACTATGAAATAAAAACACGGACGAATTGTAGCACAAACACAGAAACACACATGATAAAATAAAAACAAAATGACTTATGTCCCCGGCAATGGCGCTATTTTGATAACCACGTCGCAATGGTATCAAACAAACTAGATTTTCTTAACAATTTTGCAATAGAAGGAGTAAACCTAGGTCATCTCACAAGGACATAAAATGCATTATGTTTCTGGCTCCATCATGTAATTTCATATTAGCTTAGGGAATGACTGTTTCGAATTAAACTATAAACAACAAAAAGAAAAGAACAAAGAATAATTCCAACGAAATATAAAGTTCAACCAATTCAAGATCTCAATCACTACAACGTAATTCTCATTGTTACACGAATACAATTCCAACGAATTTCCAATCAACACTAATTCAATACGACATTAACAATTCAAAATCTAAATCTAGATTATGAATTCCATCAAAACAAGAACTGCAATCGCAAATCCAATGCTCTAACGAAATTTAGAACAATTGATTGATTGAATTAGGTGAATTCCTTTATTTCAAATTTGAAATTCTCATTCTCTGTTTAGAATACAAACAAAAATTCAATATTATGAAAAACATAATTATCCTAATCAAAAAAGAGGAGGAAGAGAGAGAATTTGATATAACCTAATTCGAAACTTAAATGCAATGTAGTTCTTGAAACCTTGAACCGATTGATGGATTAGCCTTGCTTCATGATCATGCTTGCTTCGACCAAAACCAGAAAATATGAAAAGATGAAAGGTAGAGAAACGAAAAATAAAAGAGAGGAGAAGAAAGAATTTAAAATAGAGACTTTTTTAATCCTAAAAAAATTGCGGGAAAAGAAAAATAAGGATTCATACATGGAGTCAAAACCTCTATTTAAAGACAAAAATAATTGGGCTTAATTAAAGCCCAACTCCCTAATGAGGTTCCTAAACACCTAACTAAGTAAAATCAACAATACAATCAAATTCTGAAAATTTCAGTGCAGGGCCACAACATTGTGACACAATTTTGGACCTTAAGATGCTGGAACTGGGATTTTCTCCCAACAGAGAAATTGTAGATCTCTATCTTATCTTTCTAGGGACACCAATTTTGTCCAATTTCGAGTAGTGTAGCTCCAGATATGATCTTTGTAAGAAGCTGTGTCAAAATAAGAAATTATGGCGGGAATTAAGAAAGATTTATATTTAAATCCTAAATTACTTACTAACACAAATCTAAACTAACACATCAAAATAATGCACTAATGAAGCTCAATTAAACCAAAAACATGGAGAGAAAGATGTACTAAAATATGACCATCAACAATATACACCTTTGAAAAGTAGCGAGAGCATTGCACAATCCAAATGGCATTCTTCTATATGCAAAAACTCCAAATGGACATGTAAATGTGATGAGTCCACATTTTATTAGTTTTTTACTTATCATTTTAATGTTTCTTAATAGAAAAAGTAAACTTAGGAATTGTAAATAACATAAAAACATGATTTTGGTCAAATATCATAGGTTTCTTAATTTTTGGTTAATTTACATTAATTTACATAGATATAGTTTGCAATTTTGATCATTTGAATAATTATGCAGGAGTTTCTAGACTTTTTCCATGGATTTTTAGCATTTGAGAAAGTTTGAGGTGAAAGTGATCACTTTGGATTCCATAGTGAACACTACAGCAAGCTAGTACCAGAAAGGTAGACCAAAGTGATCACTATGAAGCCATAGTGACAACTCCAGAAAGGCCAAAGAGTACAAGGCTGGCACGTAGCTACTATGGAACCATAGCGGACACTCTGGAGCAGCCAAAGTTATCACTCTGATGCCAAAGTGACAACTCCAGAGAGGGCAAAAACATAGGGTGTGCGCGTAAACACTATGGAGCGAGAGTAATCACTTTGGGCCGTTGTGCGTTATCACTATGAAGCCAAAGTGATAACTCCAGAGAAGCCCAAATCACAGATCTCAAACGTAATCACTATGAAGTGCGCGTAAACACTATGGAACACTGCACGTTATCACTATGAAACCATAGTTGTCACTTTGGGCAAAAAATTTTGTACTATAAATAGAATTTGAGAAATTAGGGTACCATCTTTTTACATTTCCTTAGACTCTTTTGCCACTTTTGGAGCATTTTGCAGAGCTTAGGATCCTTGGGTGACAGCCAAGGCTAATCTTAGGGTTTGATTTACAATTTCCTTTCATTTTCCTTTAATTCTTGAATTATGATGTTGATTTCCCTTTATTTCCATCTTGAATTTGTAAGACCCATCCCTATGGAGGGCTAAACCTTCTTGTAATCCTTAGTGAGTTCATGGGTTTTTGAATCCCTGGGTATGAAATATAATTTCCTTTCTCTCATGAATTTACATTTTCCAACTCTTTGAATTGAATTAATGGTTGAATGAGGGGGATATTGCTTAATTAACTGTAATTCATTTTAATGAAATTCTTAACTTAGTTTGCTTAATCCTAAGTTAATTTCTAAGGTAGCGTTATCTTGGGGATAAGAGGTTGGAGCCCATATAAATTGCATAATTTGTATGAGAATCTAAGGTTAATTCATACTTTTTAAGTTACCCTAATTCAGAGGAAGAGGAAAAGTATTGAATCTTGAGAGGGATAAGGATAGAATTGCATGAACAAACTAAAGATTGCATATTTCATTGATTGGATTCATTAATTTCATCACTTGCCTTTACATTAAATTTGGAATTACACAAAACTCCCTTATTTTAATTGCTTTCATAGTACATGTTCACAACATGTTCAATGTATGTTACAAACTAAAGTCTTTGGAGACAACCTAGGTTTGCACCCTAGATTACATAATTTTTTCTGCAAATTTTATGAAGGTTAATGACAAATATTTTTGCAAAATGAAATGAAAACTTTATCGTTCATCAAATTGGTGCCGTTGCCAGGGACTTTGGTGTTAATTTTGCATTGAACTTGTTAGTTGCTCTGTTTTAGTGTTCTGTTTTCAATTTTTCTGCATATTTTGTTCTATTTTTGCTGCAAAATTCTGCAGAATTTTGTAGAATTAGTGCTTGTGTGTTGCATATTTTCGTGTTTTTGCTTTTTGGTGTTAATGCTTTATTTTACTGCACTTAGTTATTAGTTTTTCTGCATAATTGTCATCTAAATTTTTCTGCAATTTTTGCTGTTTCATTTAGTTTACTTCTTTCCATTGTTCATAGTTAATTTTTAGTGCATGACCAGATCGAATCCTGGAGACTTATATCCACTTGATCTAGAGATTGATAGGACATTTCATAGTAGCATTAGAACACATAGGAATATTTTTGAACATTTTGAGGAGTCTTCATCTCCTTCATTTATCTATTCATCACCTCATTCATTAGAATTTGAAATTGAAAAAATGGCTGACAATGAAAGAATATTAAAGGAACTGGCTGCACTGGATGTAACATATCAAACGTTATGCATACAGTATCCTGATATTAATGCTCCTTTTGTACTAAAGACTGGACTAATACACTTGTTGCCAAGATTTCATGGCCTTGCAGGTGAGGATCCACACAAACACCTTAAGGAGTTCCACATTGTTTGTTCAACCATGAGGCCACAAGGTGTGCCTGAGGAGCATGTCAAATTAAAGACTTTTCCGTTCTCTCTGATGGATGCAGCCAAGGATTGGCTTTACTATCTCCCTTCAGGATTGAGAACATGGCCACCAACTCCCAACAATTTGCAACAAAGCAAAATTCTTGTGTTACCAGAAATGTGAGTGAAGTACAAGTTGCTGAATCTAGTAAGCTGGAACACAAACTTGATGAATTAGCATCCATGGTGAAGCAATTGGCTTCTATGCAAAATAGTGTTGTTGCATCTTCACCTCCTCCATCATCCATTCCACCCATGTTGTGTGGTATTTGCTCAGCTACAAATCACTACACTGATAGCTACCCCACACTACAAGAGTCTGACACTCTAGAAGGTAATCCTCAGGCTTATGCTACAAACATTTACACTAATAAATTTCCTTTTCCAAATTCGCAGCAACAACCCAATTGGGATCTATCTTCCAATAGATACAACCCAGGCTGGAGGAACCATCCAAATCTAAGATGGGGAAGCAATTCTCAACAACACAACCAGTAGCAAGGCACTCAATACCAAGCACATTATGCTGGCCCAAATAGATCCCATCAATCCCAACATCAACCACAACAAACCCAGCACCATCACTAACCATCTTCTTCACAACCAAGTGCATCCCAGAAAAATGAACCATCATTGGAGGAGCTCATGAAGCAATTGACCATGAACAACATCACTTTCCAACAGAGAACCGAGGCTAGTATCAAAACTTTGGAGAATCAAATGGGACAGTTCGCCTCCTCTCTAAACCAGATGCAACTCAAGGCTCAGGGAACCTCCCTGCACAAACTATTATGAATCCCAAAAATGTGAGTGCAATCACCTTGAGGTCTGGAAAAGTGATGCAAGAGCCCACAATGCCCAAAGAGAAGGAAGACTCAAGCTGTTCTCCAGCAATAGTTGGTCAAAATGGAGAGGAAATGACTCAAGAACAACCAGAACCTACTCCTACCCAACCAAAGGTAGCAGAAAATGTTGAAAGGCCAATTCCTCTACCATTCCCTTTGAGAGTTATTCAGCCAAGTAAAAAGATTGAAGAGGCTGAGAAAGAGATTTTTGAGACCTTTAGGAAGGTAGAGGTGAACATACCTCTACTAGATGCAATCAAGCAAATACCCAAGTACGTTAAGTTCTTGAAAGACTTATGCACCCATAGGAGGCGTCTTAAGGGTAATGAGAAGATAAATATGGGTAGGAATGTGTCTGCACTTTGGAAAAACAAAGGTCCACAATGCCTGAGAAATGTAAGGACCCAGGAACATTCACTATCCCATGCATTATTTGTAATAATAGGATTGAGAATGCCATGTAAGATTTAGGAGCATCTATAAATGTCATGCCTTTGTCCATTTTTACTTCACTGTGTCTTGGCCCTTTGCAGCTTACAGGTGTGGTTATTCAGTTAGCCAATAGAAGCATAACAATCCCAGCTGGAATTGTTGAAGATGTACTAGTTAGGGTGAATGATCTCATCTTCCCAGCTGACTTTTACATTTTGGACATGCAAGAGGGAGAGTCAATGAAGAGTGTTGCACCAATCATATTGGGAAGACCGTTCTTGAAGACCGCAAGAACGAAAATTGATGTGCATGCCGGGACACTTACCATGGAGTTTGGGGACAGCATTGTGCGCTTCAACATACTTGATGCTATGAAGCATCCATCTGAAGAACATTCTATCTTCTAAATTGATTTATTTGATGATTTGATATATGAACGATTTTCCAAATTTTTAGAAATAGATTTTTCTTTTGATTTTACTTAATGTATACTTCCATTTATGAGTATTGTAATAATTCTTCTATGTGTGACTCTTGTATTTCTGACTTTTTGAATGTGAATTCTGTAAATTCTAATATTGAAGAGATTGACAAATTGATAGGGAAAGAATGTGATGTTTTGAATTCAGCAAGTACAGTTGAATCTAACCTCTTTGATTTGAATGTTACAGAGATTTATTCTACTGAGAGTGCTAAACCACTTCCTTCTGTGGAGCAACCTCTAGCACTAGAACTTAAACCTTTACCAGAACATCTAAAATATGTCTATCTAGAGACAGATGAAAAGCTTCCAGTGATAATCTCCCCCAAGCTCAATGTAGAACAAGAGGAGAAACTCCTAGAAGTGATTAAGAGGCACAAGAAAGCTATAGGCTTGGACCCTTGCTGATATTCCTAGAATCAGCCCCTCTCAATGTATGCACAGAATATTATTAGAGGAGGGTGCTAAGCCAATGGCAGCCTCAGAGGAGGGTGCTAATCCAGTGAGGCAGCCTCAGAGGAGGGTAAATCCCATTATTCTAGATGTGGTGAAGGAGGAGGTCACCAAGTTGCTGCAAGCTGGGATTATCTACCCTATATCAGACAGCACTTGGGTCAGCCTAGTCTAAGTGGTCCCAAAGAAATCTGAACTCACTGTGGTGAAGAATGAAAAAGATGAGTTGATACCCACCAGAGTCCGGAATAGTTGGAGAGTCTGCATAGACTACAGAAGGCTTAACCAAGCAACCCGGAAGGATCACTTCCCATTGCCTTTCATTGATCAGATGTTGGAAAGGTTGGCTGGTAAGTATCATTATTGTTTTCTTGATGGTTTTTCTGATTATTTCCAAATTTGCATTGCACCTAAAGACCAAGAAAAAACCACTTTTACATGTCCTTTTGGCACTTTTGCGTATAGGAGAATGCCCTTTGGCTTATGCAATGCTCTAGGAACATTTCAAAGATGTATGTCAAGCATTTTTTCTGATTTAGTGAAGCATTGAATAGAAGTTTTTATGGATGATTTTACAATGTATGGCCCATCTTTCTCTGCATGTTTGAATAATTTGGAAAAAGTATTGAAAAGATGCATTGATACTAACCTTGTGCTTAATTTTGAAAAATGCCATTTCATGGTAGAGCAAGGTGTAGTGTTAGGCCATATCATATCTAAAAAGGGAATTGAAGTAGATCCTGCAAAACTTGATGTTATTGCACAATTGCTTTACCCTTCTTGCATTTGAGAGGTTCATGCTTTTCTTGGCCATGCAGGGTTCAGGAGATTCATTAAGAACTTCTTTAAAATAGCCATTCCCCTGTCTAAACTTTTGCAAAAGGAGGCTGAATTCAATTTTGATAAAAAGTGCAATGAAACGTTTAATATGCTAAAGGAAGCCCTGACCATCACACCCATCATTCAACCTCCAGATTGGACCATACCATTTGAATTAATGTGTGATGCATCCAATTTTGTAGTAGGGGCTGCATTGACACAGCGGGTTGGTAAGTTTCCTCATATAATTTATTATGCTTCTAGAACTTTGGATCCAGCACAATGTAATTATACCACAACTGAAAAAGAATTATTGGCTATAGTTTTTGCACTGGACAAGTGTAGATCATATCTGTTAGGGTCAAAAGTTGTGATTTTTACTGATTATTCTGCCTTGAAGTATTTGCTAAAAAAGACAAATTCTAAGCCTAGGCTTATAAGGTGGATGCTCTTACTTCAAGAATTTGATTTGGAGATTAAGGATAGAAGTGGAACCCAGAATTTGGTAGCTGACCACCTGAGCAGGATAGAGGGAGTTCTAGACCCTATTCCAATTCTAGATGATTTTCCTGATGAATAACTCTTAGAGTTGTGACCCTATTCCAATTCTAGATGATTTTCCTAATGAATAACTCTTAGAGTTGTATGCTTCACAGGCACCCTAGTATGCTAATATTGTTAATTTTCTTGTTGCAGGAGTCTTTCCAGCAAGTGCATCAAAAGCTAAAAAGGATAGGATAAGGAGTGATGCCAAACATTACGTTTGGGATGACCCTTATTTATGGAAATTCTGCAGTGACCAAGTCATCAGAAGGTGCGTGCCTAATGAAAAAATTCCATCCATACTTCAGTTCTGTCACGCCTCAGCTGTAGGAGGTCATCAAGGACGTCAGAGGACAGCAAGAAAGGTGCTGGATGCAGGGCTATATTGGCCATCTATTTTTAAAGACTCATGGAAAGCATGTTCTACCTATGAGAGATGCCAAAGAGCGGGAGGTGTAATTACATGGAGACAAGAGATGCCTCAACAGCCCATTCTCTATTGTGACATCTTTGATGTCTGGGTTATTGATTTTATGGGGCTATTCCCTTCCTCTTTTGGTTTTCTTTATATACTCCTTGCTGTTGATTGTCTCAAAATGGGTGGAAGCTAAAGCCACTAGAACTAATGATGCTAGAGTTGTTGTAGAGTTTGTTTGTAGCAACTTATTTTGTAGGTTTGGAATTCCTAGAGCCATCATTAGTGATCAAGGAAGTCATTTTTGCAATAGGACTATGGAAGTCTTGTTGAAGAAATATGGAGTTGTACACAAAGTTTCCACTGCCTACCACCCACAAACAAATGGGCAGGCTGAGCTCTCTAATAGAGAAATCAAGAAAATACTTAAAAGAGTAGTGCAGGCCCACAGAAAGGACTAGAGTCGTAGGCTTGATGATGCCTTATGGGCACATAGAACAACATTCAAGACACCCTTGGGAATGTCACCATACAAGGTGCTCTATGGAAAAGCCTGCCATCTACCAGTTGAGGTGGAACATAAAACTTATTGGGCAGTAAAGGCTTGCAACATCCATTATGACTCAGCTGGAGAACAAAGGAAATTACAGCTGCAAGAGTTGGAAGAGCTACGTCTTGAAGCCTATGAGAACTCCAGAAATTACAAGGAAAAGACCAAACAATACCATGACAAGAAGATTTTAAGCAAAGAGTTCTATGTTGGTCAAAAGGTTCTCTTGTTCAATTCTCGTCTTAAACTCATGCCTGGAAAGCTCAAATCAAGGGGGCTTGGACCTTTCACTGTTACAAAGGTATTTTCCCATGGTGCAGTGGAGATCATAAGTGACTCCACTAGCAAAAGCTTTATGGTGAATGGGCACCGCTTGAAGCCATTCTTGCAAAACTCAGCTACCTTGGAAGAAGTTAAAGAAGCGCTGTGTGAGAGGCAACTCACAAGTTGATTAAGAATTTTTTGTTTTTTTTTTTTATTTTTATTTTTTATGGTTCTTTTCATTCAATGAGCATTTTTATGATTAATTGAGCTGTGAATTGAGATGAATTAAACATGGGTCTATTACATGTCCTTCATTCTTTTTACAATGGACAATTTTAAGTTTTGAAATTGCTTCATGCAGAGACCATAGGAAGTCCCTATGCACCAAGACCTATCCAAGGTGTCCACTTCCATTTCATAGTAGTTACTTTCATGCTAAGGTGAGTGAACCCACTCTCTGTAGTTTTCACTTTCAGCCTATAGTGATCACTTTGAAGAGGTTTTTGGGTCATGAGTCTGTGCGTAATCACTCCCAATTCATAGTGAACACATGCAGATGACTGGAATATAGAATGCTCTCTGTAGTTATCACTTTGGTTCCATAGTGATAACTACAGAGGCACCTCCTGGACTAACTTTGATGTGCGTAGTTACTCCCATTTCATAGTAAATACGCACAAATCACTTCACAAAACGCCTTCTCTGTAGTTATCACTTTCACACCATAGTGATTACGCGCGCCACTTCACTTGCCAAATACAAATGCACGTGTTTACTATGGTTTGAAAGTGATAACACCTAAAACCTATATAAACTGAAAGTGTTCACTCTCTCACCCACTCTCACTAAACCTCTGCGCGTTATCGCCCCCGCTTCCAATCCTTCTGCAAATTTCCTTCCCCTTTACATTGATTTCTGCTAAGACTCACCCATTCATATAATTTTGCAGCTCTCTCAGGCTCCTATCCAGGTAATTCTCCAAATTTCCCTTCTTTTTACATTAGGGTTCCTCATTCAGTAATTTGGGATTTTTAAATTCTGGACGTATGAACTGAAAATTGCTTAGGGAAACTGGTAACTTGCGCATATTTGCATGATTCCAAGGGTGGGGGAATGTTGATTTAGTTTCATTCACCACATTTTGTGCGATTTCCCCTAGCATAACCATTGTCATTTTGGAATTTCGGATTGGGATTTTATGTTATTCAATTTATGTGTAAATTTTGTTTACTGAAGTATGTCTTGCATGATTAAAAGGAACTGGAGGCATTCTAGTGGGACAATTTGTGTATTTTCCATTGACTGAAACCTAGAGTGTTCACTCCTATCTGAAAAGTTTAAGTTTGGGGTTTCGTTATTTGTAAAAATTTTAACTGGAAGTATATTTGTTGAAGTCTATGATTGCCTAATTGAGAACAATTGTCAATGTTCATTTCGGTACAATTACTGCATTCTGCATGGTTGATCCCTAGAGTGTTCACTCTTACTTGAAAATTTTAATTTGGGGCTTTGAAAAATTGGGGTTAATGAATCCCAACTACAATGTGGAGTGTAATTGTCTATTTGGGAGTGATTACAGAAGTTCATTGGTTAATTTGTTGCATATTACATTGTCAAACCTTAAGGTAGTTACCCCGAGAGTGCTTACTTTGAATGTTCTAATTGGCAATTCTTGGACTGCAATTGATAATGCACAATTGTCATTGTAGGATGCTTGTATGATTATAGGATGCTGGAGCATTTAATTTAGTTATTTTGTCAAATTTAGAATTGTTGAACCTTAGGGTAGCCTATCCCACCTGCGAAAATGTTTGAAGTTGAACATTCTGCTATGTTGGTGCTTATATGTAATGCTTAATGTGTGCTGCAATTCTTAAATTTATGGCTAATTACACAACCATCTTTTGTGGCTCTGGTTAATCTGGTCCTGAATATGTCCCCATAGTGTTTCCTAGAATCTGCAAAAGTGACTATTTGATCTGAAAATCAGAATGGCATTTAGTGATATTTGATACCTTGAATACTAACAGATTTTATCATTGTTGCACTTCCACTGCACACACTCCATTGGCCCTGTGCACCTCTTTAATGTGCTGGAAATCTGCATATCCTTACATGAATCATACATCATTTCACCTTGCTGTCCAGTTGCATTCTTAGTAAAGAATTCCTTTAAACTTCAATCCAATTGCTTTGTCTACTTGATTTCTTTTTGAATTCTGCTGCATGCCACTTGACAAAGCTGGAATCCCTTGGCACATCTGTACAAATATGGCATAATTGCAGACACACCTACACCAACCTTTCTGTGTCAGGCTTCTAATTTATTATTGAGTAATCTATAATATTTTATACTTATTCAATGTTAATTGAAGGATTATTTGGTATTGGAATATATTTAGATGGAGTTGAAATTATTTTTTTTTAAAAAAAAAAAAAAAGTGAACAGTACCGTGTGAACAGTGCAAACCGCGTATGAACAGTGCAAACCGCGTGTGAACAGTGCAAACCGCGTGTGAACAGTACAAACCGCGTATGTACAGTGACTGCTGACGTCATCGGTGACGTCACATACGCGTACAGTGCGTGAACAGTACGCATGTACAGTGTTTTTCGCGTGAATAGTGCCCTGAACAGTTTTCCGGCATGAACAGTAAGGCGGTAAACAGTGTTTCCGGCGATGAACAGTAAATTCCGGCGTGAATAGTAAATTTCAAAAATTTTCTATAAAAAGGGGGCTTCACACGAAATTTTCATTTCTTCACCTCTATCCAAGGTTCTCAAAGGTTCTAAGGCCGTAAACCACCATTTCTCTCATACTAAACCTTCCTAAATTTAGATTTCTCGCCAGATCTGAGATTCTACATCTATTCTGAAGGATTGGAAGTAAGTTTCTTTAAGTTTGAAGCTAGATTTACCGTTCGTTTCTCTTCTCCTTCTCTTTCTTATAGAAATTCATGGTGTTCTTAGGAGAAACTCCGTTCTAAAGCTGAATCTTCGGTGAATTTTTGTTATAATCAAGTAATATTCGGTAGATCTAGTGTGAATCATCTTTCTGAGGTAAGGGGAGTTTACTTTAACCTATGAACTATGTTTTGAACGGTTTAATATGCTATTTCAAGATATTTTGATATGATTTTGTTAGATCTATTGAATAAAAGCTATTTTCTAAGCTGTAACTGTTGTTAATTAGTTTAAAATGCTGAGATTTTTGGCTGATCTATTATAAACTTGCCGTAGTTGAGCTGTTAAAATAATTTTGGTGGCGTGCATCATGCTGAGATATATGTTTTGCATCATTATAGAGCCGAGTTACATGTTTAGGTGGGTAGACATGTAACGGTAAGTTCATCTTGAGCTTTGTCTTTGTCTTTGTCTGGATCCGAGATCTAGGAATGGGTCGCTCCGGACCGGCTCGGTTCCTTCGGATTAATTAGGTACGTGAAACCAGTTGGAAGCCGTTTTCATCTGTGCATTAGATGGGCTGGAAATGCATGGGGTTATTCCGTGAGAAATATTTTGCTCTATATATATATATAATTTTATTTTATGTTTGGTAAGCTCACCCTTGCATTTCTTTCTATGTCGTTGTGTGCGTGTGTACTGCGATGATCGTACGGTGGTACGTGAGCAGATGTAGCAGGTGTTGCATCTACTTCACAGGCTGAGGGGCCCGTGAAGAAAAGTTAGAAGCTGGAGTTGAGTAATAATGCATCAAAGTCCTTTTTCTTTATATATGAGACCTCATGTCGAGGGAGTCACGTATTATAATTTTTTTGTTGATATTTTGAATATTATAAACTAAATGTAATATTATGTTGATCTGTTGGATATTTGTTGTAAGGAACTTCATTTTTTACTTTGAATGAGAAGTGAATTTTTATACTTATATTCTCTATTATTTACCTATTTTTAAATAAGTATGTGGTGTAGAAACAATGTTCTCGGTCCTTTATAAAAAGGGGTCGTGACATTCTGTATACTGTTTACTGTCAAGACTGCCCTATTTGAATTGATTTGTTTAACTTTTCTGCTTCAATTGATTGATGCCCTGTATTTCAGAGTAGTTATTGTCAACTAGTATAGTAATCTCTGCAAATCGAAAGTGAACATCCTTGTTATTTGTCTGCATAGTTCTTGACACTTTGCTGCCATACAGAGTGGTCTATTACCACTTGTTTGCTTTATATGCACTTAATTTCAGTTTGCTGCATCATTGCCTATGTCAAATTTGGTTGCCTTAATGCTATTTTGCCTGAACCATAATATGATCACCTTGACATTATATCCTATTCCTTATGTTTTGGTTTGCTATCTCAGTTAGTTGAATATTATTTTGTTTTATATACATCATTGCTGCAGAATATCTCACACAGAGAGCCAAAACAGCTGGTGCCTCTTCCTATGCACCTCCACCTAACCATGATCCCAGGTTTAGGTCTTTGGAGCATGAAGAATATTTTAAAACAAATATGCTGAGAAGGAAGCTGGTGCAAGACCGTAACTTTGAAATTCAAGAAGGCACCTTCCCCAATTTGAGGAGGAGATTCAGAGAAGAGGATGGAACCTTTTCACAACCTGTGCTAGAAATGGGTGGAAGGAAATCACCCAAGAGTTCTTTGCCAACGCAATGAGGGTTAAAGGCGACACTCTCCCTCTCAGACACAGCATAGTGAGGGGAAAACTGATCAACTTCACCCCCTCGAACATCCAAAGGGTTCTGAATATCCCAGCTGTGCATAAGTCAGCTGGCCAACTGGACTTTACCACCTTTAGCATCCAGGAGGATAAGGACTACAAGCCTATTCTTGAGACTGTCTGCAAAGAAGGTGAGAATTGGGAGTTTGACTGCAAGATGCAACCCAAGAACTTGACCACCAGGCACCTCATCCCTGCAGAAAAAATCTGGAGTGTCTTCATCCTCAGTTCTTTCATGCCAGTTCTCCACTCCTCTACCTTAGAAGTGAAGAGAGCAGAGCTTATTTATGCGATTCTCACAGGAATGCTTATCCATGTGGGTGAGATAATCAGCAGTGCCATCATGGACATCTTGAGCAGAAGTAGAGACTCCATGGGTTTTCCATCCATCATCACCATGCTATGCCAAGATGCTGGGGTAGCTTTTGGCGACTACCTGCAGAAGATTAGAGCAGCCCCTCCTATTACTACTATAATGGTGAAGGACTTCTTCAAACCCAGAAAGACTGCTGACCCAGGACTATCTCTACCAGCTGATTACAGGAGGGATACTCCAATGAGGATGAGGGAGCAGATGAAGTAGCTTGCTCTGAGGCAGGATTCCATTCATGCTGGGCAGAAGGCCCTCATGACTCTGATGGACACTATGCTGCTAAACATAGGGAAAAAGCTGGGGATCACTACCACACAACTTTATGAAGCTCCTACTTTCAGTGCCCTTTACCTGCAAGCAGCAGTCCAGAGTGACCTTCCACCCTTTCCTCCTCCTACCCCTACCAGAGCTGAAGCAGGTGACAGTAACTCTAGCACCTCAGATGACAACCTTCCAGCAGCAGCAGAAGATGATGATGGCTCTTCCTTTTCCAGCTCTGATGAAGATGTTATCTAGTCTTAGTTTTTTCTTTTTCATTGCACTCACTTTTCACTTACTTTCTGCTATTTCCCTGTATTTACTGCTTCCCATCAATTCCTTGTAAATATCTCACATTTCTGTTTCTACCTTTACTGCTTTATTTTCGTATTGTCTCTCTTAATATGAACATCTCCAACATTTTCATTTATATATATATTTATTTCATTTTCTGGCTTTATATTTGCTCCTTATACTGAATTCTGTGTATATTTGTGCAAAAGTGCCCTCAGTTCCATCAAGAGGAGCATGAATTTGACCCTTGAGTTGTGATTCTACTTTCTATGAAAGGGGGGTGATCTCTTTGCCTCTATTTCCATTGTTCTTACTCTAATTTTCTTGCACAGTGTTAAATGAAAATACAAAAATATTTTCCTTATTTCTCTTTTAGTATAGTCCAGTTTTGTAATTCCATAGTTACATTCTGATTGCACTTCTCATTCAACTCATGATCATTCTCTGTTTTTGAATATTTTTGTTCCTACCATGCTGCGCATATTTTCTTGTAAGGTGAATTGTAATCACATGTTGTAAGTAATTATCACCTTTTACCATGGTAGAGAATTGAGCCTTTAAATTCCTTTCTATGTGCAATTTACATGTATATTTGCATTCATCTTCTAGAACTTGCCCTGCTTCTTAATTGAATATGCATTATGCAATTTTTCATCTAGATGATTGAGGACTTCTTTGCACACACCCACCTACCCTTCAACATCTTTGCACCTAATTTCCCTTATTCCAAATTCATTCTTTTGCCAAACTTAGTCTGTAAAAATATTTTTCTTACCTTAAGAGAGGTATTTCTTTTGAGTTGCATCAAGAGTGAATGCAATAAACCAAGTTTGGGGTGCTGATTATGATTGTAGTTGCTTGAGGGCAAGCAAGCTCTTAAGTTTGGGTGTTGATGATTTTACATGTCAATATTGCATGTCAAAAAAAAAATTGCTCGAATTTGAAGAAGAGAATGATTGTCAAAGTCTATAAAAAAAATGATGATAAAAGAAAAAGAAAAAAAATATAGCAAGTCATTTTGATAGAAAAAGGATTCTCCATATAAGGCAAAGTAAATAAAAAAAAATGGTGAAAGAGTGCTTGAATATCATTTGCTGCATCATTTTATGCATTCCACTCTTAGTTGTTGTACTCACTCACTTAAAGGAATTCCCTCCTCTTAAAAACCCACTTGAGCTTTTGACCCTCCTTGATCAAAATTTGACCTAACTTAATACATTTGTGACCAACAAAATCCTCTTGATAGGTGGTTCATTGTATCTAGGTAAAGGAGACTGAGAATATGGGCAAGCATATGGTAAGGTGAGGCAAAATGCATGGATTGAGGAAAAACACTTAGCATGATATATTGATGAGTGAAGAGTGAAACATCATCTTGTGAGCTAGATAATTTCTTTGCATTATGCGGATTACATGAAACCTTGCTAGATTTTTGGTTCAGTTTAGTGGGACTTTGCTTGGAATTAATTGATTTGGGCATGATTTCTTTGTTGAATGAATCCATGATTATGGAAATGTTAGAAGTGTCAATTAGAGTTTGATTTTGGAATAAAAATTTTGAAAGAAAATTTGTTGGATTAATCCAACCTTCTTGCAAGTAACTCTATTGAATTTTGATTTGCTTGAGGACAAGCAAAAGTTTAAGTTTGGGGTTGTGATAAGTCCACACTTTATTAGTTTTTTACTTGTCATTTTAATGTTTCTTAATATAAAAAGTAAACTTAGGAATTGTAAATAACATAAAAACATAATTTTGGTCCAATATCATAGGTTTCTTAATTTTTAGTTAATTTACATTGATTTACATAGATATAGTTTGTAATTTTGATGATTTGAATAATTGTGCAGGAGTTTCTAGACTTTTTCCATGGATTTTTAGCATTTGAGAAAGTTTGAGGTGAAAGTGATCACTTTGGAGTCCATAGTGAACACTACAGCAAGCTAGTACCAGAAAGGTAGACCAGAGTGATCACTATGAACCCATAGTGACAACTCCAGAAAGGCCAAAGAGTACAAGGCTTGCGCGTAGCTACTATGGAACCATAGTGGACACTCTAGAGTAGTCAAAGTTATCACTCTGATGCCAAAGTGACAACTCCAGAGAGGGCAAAAACACAGGACGTGCGCGTAAACACTATAGAGCAAGAGTAATCACCTTAGGCCATTGCGCGTTATCACTATGAAACTTAAGTGATAACTCCAGAGAAGCATAAATCACAGATCTCGCGCGTAATCACTATAGAGTGCGCGTAAACACTATAGAACGCTGCGCGTTATCACTATGAAACCATAGTTGTCATTTTGGGCAAAAATTTCTGCACTATAAATAGAATTTGAGAAATTAAGGTACCAGCTTTTTCCATTTCCTTAGATTCTTTTGCCACTTTTGGAGCATTTTGCAGAGCTTAGGATCTTTGGGTAACAGCCAAGGCTAATCTTAGAGTTTGATTTACAATTTCCTTTCATTTTCCTTTAATTCTTGCATTATGATGTTGATTTCCCTTTGTTTCCATCTTGAATTTGTAAGATCCATCCCTATGGAGGGGTAAACCTTCTTGTAATCCTTAGTGAGTTCATGGGTTTTTGAATCCCTGGGTATGAATGTCAATATAATTTCCTTTCTCTCATGAATTTATATTTCCCAACTCTTTGAATTGAATTAATGGTTGAATGAGGGGGATATTCCTTAATTAACCCTAATTCATTTTAATGAAGTTTTAACTTAGTTTGCTTAATTCTAAGTTAATTTCTAAGGTAGCGTTATCTTAGGGATGAGAGGTTAGAGCCCATATAAATTGCTTAATTCGTATGGGAATCTAAGGTTAATTCATGCTTTTTGAGTTACCCTAATTCAGAGGAAGAGGAAAAGTATTGAATCTTGAGAGGGATAAGGATAGAATTGCATGAACAAACTAAGGATTGCATATTTCATTGATTGGATTCATTAATTTCATCACTTGCCTTTACATTAAATTTGGAATCACACAAAACACCCTTGTTTTAATTGCTTTCATAGTAAATGTTCACAACATGTTCAACGTATGTTACAAACTAAAGTCTTTGGAGACAACCTAGGTTTGCACCCTAGATTACATAAATTTTTCTGTAAATTTTGATGAAGGTTAACGACAAATCTTTTTGTAAAACGAAATGAAAACTTTATAGTTCATCAAAATGCAGTCTTCTCTTGATCCATAGGGTCCACCACTATTTGATTATAGCTGGAATATCCATCAAGAAAATAAAAAATATGCATGTCCAGCTAGTCTTTCCAACATTTGATCAGCAAATGGCAATGGAAAGTGATATTTTCTAGTTGCATCATTTAATTTTCTATAGTTGATACACATGCGCCAGCCTGTGACAGTCCTAGTAGGAATTAATTCATTCTTTTCATTAGGCATAACTGTCATCCCTCCTTTTTTTGTGACAACTTGGACTGGATTAATCAATTGGCTGTCTAAAATTGGTAAATAATCCCTGCATCCAGCATCTTCATTACTTCTTTTCTCACTACTTCTTTCATGGCTGGGTTTAGTCTTCTTTGTGGCTGTACTACTGGTTTAAAATGTTCTTCAAACAGAATTCTATGCTTGCAAAAAGTTGGATTGATTCCCTTTAAATCTGAAATATGCCAATCGATTGTAGACTTAGGGGCTCTTAAAATTCTCAACAATTTCTCTTCTTCTTCTCCCTTGAGATCATTGCTAATAATCACCAGATTTTCATGTTGTTGGTCTAAGAAAGAGTATCTCAAGTGAGAAGGTAACTGTTTCAGCTCTAGTTTCTCAGTCTTCTTTTCCTTAATTTCACTTTTCAGTTCTTCCTTTGCTGGATTTTTTGAAGAAGGGACAATTGGCAAGGTGTCTAACTACTGCACTAACGCACACCAGCTTTCACGCAGTGATATCTGTGGTTCTTTGTTCTGAATTGTTCTCATCAATCAGACCTTACCTTCCAAACCCCACGAGCCAATTCGAGTCTAGCTAATTCGAGCCCAAGCTGTGAGTCACAAGATGATCATCCTAGGGTGATCTTTTTGTCAACGGATGCTCCTATTATAGTCGTAGTCTCTGAAGGATGAGAACCAACTATGTAGCATCTCATCAAGAATTCAAGTATTGTATACGTCATTAGTTTGATCCTTTGTAGGAACTATCCGTAATAACAAACTTGCAAAATGAATTTGTTTATCATAAAGGGATTCCTTGTTACTGACTCTACTTCACCTTAATTGTTATTTGAACAAGTAAAGTTATGTCTTGGTTCGAGTGGGAGTAGCATTTCTCTTCTACATGTCCATGAAGTTTTGAAAAATCCAAACATCTCAAAAATAGTTTTCTCAATTGTTCCTTTTTTACAGCAGCAGAATGATTCCCTGCAACTATTGTTTCCTTTAACAATGAGATTTCATCAGCATTATCAATAAAATGAGGGAAAGTAATAGAATCTAGAATATCAACCCTCATACAAGTAACATCATCATTAGGATGTTTGAGTGCCTCAAATAGATTAAACATAACATTTTCATCCTGCACTCTCAACATAAGTTCTCCCTTTTGAACATCAATCAAAGCTCTCCCTATAGCTAAGAATGGTCTGCCCAAAATTAAAGGAATGTCAGCATCCACTTCCATGTCCAAAATTACAAAATCTGCAAGAAAAATAAATTTGTCAATCTTAACTAGCAAATCCTCTACAACACCATAGGGATATGTGTAAGATCTGTCTGCAAGTTGTAAGGTTATTCTAGGAGGCTTGACTTCTTCTATTCCAAGTCTCTTCATGATAGCAAGAGGCATAAGATTGATGCTGGCCCCAAGATCACATAAAGCTTTCCCCACGGTGCAATTTCCAATAGAACATGGAATGCTAAATGAACCTGGATCCTTTCATTTTTGAGGGAGTTTCCTTTGTAAAATAGCACTGCATTCTTTTCTTAGATATTAGCTCCTTCATGAATTTAGCATAGGAAGGCATTTGCTCAAGTGCTTCAGAAAAAGGAATATTTATTTGAAGTTTCTTGAAGACATCTAGAAATCTCTCAATTGTTTTTCTTGTTTTGGATTGGGCATTCTTTGAGGGTAAGGAAGTCTCTTGTATTTCTCCTCATCAATAGATTGATTAGCTTCATCAAGTATTTGCCTCTTTGTCTTCCTTACAGCCCTTGGAGAACTCTCTTTTTCTGAATTTTCTCTTTTCACCAAGGTAAAATTTCCTTCATCTAGATTAAATTTTAATTTCTCCTCTGCAGCAGGATTATTCCCACAACAACTCCACTCCTAGTCATTACAGCTTGACATTGTTCTTTTGGATTAACAACTGTATTGCCAGGAAATCTCCCCTCTTCTTTGCTGGATAATTGTTCAGCCAGCTACCCAATTTGAGTTTCAAGCTTCTTAATTCTTGAAGCTTGTTTGGGTTACTTTCATAAATTGCAGCATGGTTTCCTCCATCTCATTCAACCTTTCAGTCATAGGCTTGGAGAATTTTTTATTCTTTTGAAGTTGAGTGGCTGGATTCCCTTGAAAATAGGATTGTTGTGCTACTGGGCCTGCACCAGAAAAAGGTAAAGCAGAATTAAAATTCTTTGCGACAGAATATTGAGTATTCCAATTAGAGTACTGCTGATTTCTAATATTAGGATACTGAAAACCAGGTGGGAATGAAGGTTATTGTCTCTGAAAATTTTCCATATAATTAGTTTGCTCTTAAGGTTCATTGGTAGATGCATCACATGCTCCATTAGTATGATTTCCTCCACAAAAATCACAAGTACGTTGAGTATTCTGCATTGGAGCGGCCTGTAAGTTGCTTATTTACTGAGTTACTGTAGCAATTTGTTTTAAAAACATTTGACTTTGCAGGTGGTTTTGTGCAAGAAAGGTCTCAAGAATTTTGGCTTCATATCCTCCACTCCTTGTAGAGTGTCTAGAATTAGAATTTTGATACATAGATGAAGCCATCATCTCTATAATTCGTTGAGCTTCTTCCAATGACTTAGTATTCAATTATCCTCCCGCAACTGCATCAATCATGGTTCTAGTGGCTGGACTCATTCAATTATAGAAAGTTTCCAGCTACATTCATTCCAGTATGCAATGGTGTGGACATTTCCTCAATAATTCTTTATACCTCTCCCAAGCTTCATATAAAGATTCCCTCTCTTGCTGCATGAATGATGTAATTTCTCCTCTTAGTTTGGTAGATTTAGATGGTGGAAAATACTTGGTAAGAAATTTATTAACAAGGTCTGCCCAAGTGGTGATGCTTCCTTATGGTTGAGCTTGCAGCCAACATTTAGCTTTATCTCTTAATGAAAATGGAAATAGTCTCAATCTAATTGGATCCTTGCTAACTCCATTCATCCTTATTGTATCACAAAGCTGCAAAAAGTTAGAGATATGTAAGTAAGGATCATCCGAAATTGAACCAGAAAATTGATCTTGTTGAACTAAATGAAGTAAAGCTAGTTTTATTTCAAAATGGTTGGCTTGTATGGTAGGTGTAACTATAGAAGAGTTGTATCCATGTATGTTAGGCACTACATAATCCCCTAAAGTTCTCATGATGTTCTGTTCAACCATTATCTTCTCTTCAGGTGTTGGTGGTGTAGGAGAAGGAATTTGAAGTTCTTCCGATTTAGGAGTAAAAGGTGTAGATTCCAATTCTTGCTCTTCCCTTGCTGAATTTTCTGCTCTTAATTCATTTCTCAGGCTCTTCAATGTTCTGTCTATGTCTGGATCAAACACAAGAGCAGTCTTGTTTTTATTTTTCCCACGCATATAACGCTAAGAAAAACTGAACACAACAGAAACACTAAAAGAAAATGATGAAAATACATAACAATATAGTGCAGAAAATTTACTAGCAAAATATCCTATGAAAATTTAAGAAAGAAAGATAACATCTAAATATGTAACTACACAAAAGACAGTGACACAAAAATTATACAAAACTGGGCAGCAAAAGTGTACAGGAAAACTAGCAGAAAATGTAATACGAAATTCAATGTATAAAAATAAAATTTTTGAAAAGAAAACAGAGAACAAATAGCTCAATCTAGTTGTCTCATTGCTACTAATGATATTGAAAATAAAGATCCCCTACAACGACGCCAAAAACTTGTTACAAAATTAGAAAACTAACTAGCAAGTGTACTAGGTAGTTGTAGCAAGTAATAAAATTTGGAATTCAATATAAGCCTCAAGTATCATCCATAAGGATCTTATTTCAATTACCATTTCATAATTTAACAATTAGTTGAGCAAAACAATTCATTTCAGAGGTTTGTAACATGTAAAAGTAAGAAATAAAAGCAATAAAAGGTAATAAACCTGATGTAAAAATAGAATACAAATTTTGTATTAAGAATGCTATATGGAAAATAGTTAGGAATCACTTCACCAGATTTTCAATTGCAATGTAATCATGTTCTGAACTCTTGAGAATTTTAATTGATTAATAATCAATTTCACTTCTTTAATCAAAGGACAATTCCTTGCCTCATTAATCCTAATACCTAATTAAACCTCCCTAATTCCTTAGGTGAAATTCAATCAAATATTGCAATAAGTTCTGGAAATTATAGGATTACTAGATTATGATACTTATTCCTAAGATCTCAATAACCTAGGCATATTGTTCCTGGAAGAGAGAACACTCCTTAGTCTTCGGACTCCGGATAATGGTCTAAAGGAAGCCTTCGGTCCTTCGTCTTAGAAGTATTCGGTCTGTCCGAGGTTTGGTCAACCGAGGGTGAGGAAGGTACCTGCAAAGGCACTCCGATGGTAAAGTAAGTGTTCGGTATTACGTAAGCAAGGTTACTATATTTAGTAAGAATGACATCAGAATGAATAATGTACTGTTTACTTCCCTTTTTATAGCCACTGTTTTGGGCTGATGGGCCTGGATAACTTAGGCCTTATTGATTATCCTCTTGATTAAATATAATCCTCGTTATTACTTCAGATTAGTGCTAAGGCATATTAATTATTTAATATACGTGGTAAATGGTGACTATTCGGTACCGAGACCTGAGAACCTTAAGGAATATCTGGTTTGGAGGGTACTCGGTACTGAATACCTAAGAGGTACTCGGTACCGAGTACCCTAATAGGTACACTAGCCCTCGAAGCCTCAAAAAATTTTTAGAAATTTGAAGAGGCTTATTATCCGGATCTCGGTCTCGGTGCAATGAGCGGGAGAGACGATTTTGGCGGGAAGTTGGGGATGCTTTTAGGGTTTTGCATTTACTGTTGATCTATTGATGATCTTAACGGCTGAAGTTGGGCGCGACTCTTCATTCACCCGAAACCCTTTGCTCTATAAAAGGGGAGTGTGGTCCCTGCTTGCTTCTACCTTTTGCTCTGTACCGAAGTCTTATAATTTTCTTGTGCGCCAAGCTCTTTGTCTTTTAAAACTGAGCTCTTCTTCTCAAAGTAAACTCTTCTCAAGGTATAATTCTTTTTAGCCGAGATGGTGAATTCAATAGAATGGGAAGATTCTTTGTCGGATAGGGCTGAGTCCGTTGTTAGAATTGTAGTGGACGAGGCCGATGAGCCCATTAGGGCTGTAGGTGAATCTAATGAACCTGCCGAGTCCTCTGCTTCCGCCGAAGGGATGGTACCCATTGTCAGTCCAATTAGGGAGAGGCCGAAGTGTCCACCATGTACAATTCCTGGATATGAATGGGTGGACGGAGAGGTGGTATCTTACTTCTCTAATTACCAGCGGAACGGCGACCTGAGGCGGTTCTTAAGGCTGAATAGGGTTTGCTTGTTTGAAAACGAGAATCCTTATCCCATGGAAGTTGAGTGCTGCCGAGGGGATGGCACGCCGAACCCTGACCTAGTATGCTTAGGCGCCGAGTTCGGTTTGGAACAGGGATTTTACGTTTATGATTGTATTTTTAAAGAGTTAGGAGTAGTTTTTCCTTTAGATGACTTTCAAATGGGGGTTTTACGTGTTTTAAACGTAGCCCCCACTCAACTTCATCCGAATGGGTGGGCAGCAATGCAAGCCTTTAGGATCCTTTGTAAATTTCATTATATAGAGCCGACCACCAACCTTTTTCTTCATTTCTTTAGTACACGTCCTTCAGATAAAGCTCGGTGGATTTCCTTGTTCCGCCAGCCCGATTTTCCTCTTTTCAAACCTTATACTTCCTCCTTCAAAGGTTTTAAGACCGGGTTTTTTAAGGTCTTTATTCATCCTGAGGGGGGGAAAATTATTTTTACGACCGAGAAGGGACTCCTTTGTTTCCTTTTCACTGGACTCGGGTACCTCGCCGATATGACGTGGTGCCCGAGGATATGCTGACGACAGGAGGAGCATCGGCTCTTCAATATATTAAGACCCTTCCTCGGGAAATTCTGCCCGAGGACCGATTTTGTCGCTCAAGTCCCCAAATCCTCGGATGGACTTGAATGGTAGGTAATTTTCCTAAGTATATTTTTCTAGGATGTCTTGAATTGATTTGACTTTTCTTTTTTGATGCAGCTCTAATGGCACATCTCGGCTCCGGAATGGGATATCGTCAAGCTTTAAAGCAAAGGATGCCGGAGGGGATGACGATTGATCAACATCGTCATCTCGAAGTGGATCGCTTGGCCGAGAGGGCCACTGCTCGGTCTCCTCCCCGAGATCACAATCAAGCTGAGGGGGATCTTCGAAAGAGAAAAAGCAAGGGCAAGGCAAAAGAGGCCAAATCGAGGCCAAAGAAGAAGCAGGCACGTGCCGAACCTGCTGCCAGACCGGGAGAGACTTCTCAGGGGGTAACCATTCCTCCTAAGGTTATGTCCGAGAAGTTCTTCGCCGAAGGGGTGAATCCTTCTCGCCTACTCCCACCTCGTCTTCTTTCAGAATCAGGGAAGAAGATAGTAAACGAACAAGATAAGGGGGCGAGGTGGGATTGGTTCTGCGATTTCTTCTCCCGAGCCGGGATCATGGCTCGATCTTTGGCGCTTGAGCCTATGCTTGAGCTTGAAAAGGTTAAAGAAGTATTGGCCAAGTGCCAAGAGATGCAGCTGAATCTCTCCGAGACCAACAAAGCACTGGAAACCGAAGTGGGTCAGCTTAAAGAACATCTTCGTATCCGAGATACACGTGTCGAGGATATGGAGAAAAAGCTGAAAACTGCTGAGGCTGACAGGAAGGCTAAAGGTCTGGAGTTAGCTGATGCCTTGGCGCAGGAGAGGCGGACTAAGGAGCGATGTGAGGCCGAAATGAAGGCCTTGGAAGTCAAAAGTAACGAACTGATTTATGCTGAGCATGAAGCAGGTTTCTATCATGCTGGTCGGCAGGCTAGACAGTTCGGGGAAATTCCTTCTGGTTTTCAATTTGATACAGCGAGGGATTTTTTCCAAGGAAAATTCCTTCGTTATGATGAGGTAGCCGACGACCTTGAGCCAGATCTCCTTGCTCCTCGCCAAGTGGAATCGGGTGAAGCCGAGGACACTGGTGCTCCTGAAACTTCTCCTCCCGCCGACGGCCCTGAAGAGTCCCTTAATATTGTTGATTGATTTTATGTATTTGCTTTTCTTTTGTTGTATTTTTTTTTTAATATCAATAAATGATGAAGTATTCATGGGAACTCTGTGTTTGACTTTTAATTTTGTTCTGTGGTCGATCGAAATACCTTACATACTGAAAAGGTAATAAGATTTGAAGTGATTAACCGAATAGTGAGATAAAACTTGATAAATTGAATTCATCCTTAGCCAAGATAGGTCTCGGGAAGGAATCACTTAGATAAATTAATTTCAACCTTGGCCGAGATGTGACTCGGGAGGGAATAACTTGGATAAATTAAATTCAACCTTGGCTAAGATGTGACTCGGGAGGGAATCGCTTAGATAAATTAATTTCAACCTTGGCCGAGATGTGACTCGGGAGGGAATAACAGATAAATTAAATTCAACCTTGGCCGAGATGTTTCTCAGGAGGGAATAACTTGGATAAATTAAATTCAACCTTGACCGAGATGTGACTCGGGAGGGAATAACTTGGATAAATTAAATTCAACCTTGGCCGAGATGTGACTCGGGAGGGAATCACTAAGATAAATTAATTTCAACCTTGGCCGAGATGTGACTCGGGAGGGAATAACTTGGATAAATTAAATTCAACCTTGGCCGAGATGTGACTCGGGAGGGAATAACTTTAACAGACCGAATAAGTAGTTGCCTTGAACAGATGAATTTTATTAAAGTAGTGCCTCATTAAAAACCTTCTTGGGAAAACCCCTTTTCACGTTTTTATAAGGGGAGAAAACCCAAGTGAGGAAAAGAGTGCACTTGAATTTACATTTACATTCATATAATCAACTGTAGTAACGTTTGAGATGAGAAATGTTCCACGTTCTTGGAATTGGATCTCCTTCCAATGTTTCCAAGCGGTATGATCCGTTCTTCAAGTTTTCCCTTATTCTGAAGGGTCCGTCCCAATTGGCCGAGAGCTTACCATGTCTCTTATCTCGTCTAGCTTCTCCAGTTGCTCGCCAAACGAGGTCGCCTTGAATGAAATGCCTAGGCCGAATGCCTGAGTTAAATTTCTTTGTCATTATTCGTCTGCTTGCTTCGTTCATTATGGCTGCATGTTCCCGGATTTCTTCGATGGTATCAAGGCAGACTGTCAAAGCTTTCGAATTGTTTTCTTCATTAAATTGCTGCTTTTTAAGGGATAGCTCGCCGATTTCGACAGGTACCATGGCCTCGGCACCGTATGTTAGGCGAAATGGTGTTTCCTTAGTTGAGGATTGAGGGGTACACCGATATCCCCAAAGGATCTCAGGGAGCTTTTCAGCCCATTCACCTTTTGCTGAGCCTAGACGTCATCTTAGTTCCCTGAGAATAACCTTGTTAGCGGCTTCGGCTTGTCCGTTAGCTTGGGGATGTTCGACTGACGCTAATCGATGCTTGATATGTAACCCTTCTAGGAACTCGTTAAAGCGTCGATCCGTAAATTGGAGGCCGTTATCGGTGACTATGGCATAGGGGATGCCGAAACGGGTGATGATATTTTTCCATGTGAACTTCTGAACATTATTGGCCGTTATAGTTGCAAGGGGCTCGGCTTCGATCCATTTAGTGAAGTAATCAATGGCAACGATTAAGAACTTACATTGCCCCTTTGCTATGGGGAAAGGTCCGAGCAGATCCATCCCCCAAATGGCAAAGGGCCAAGGTGTGACAACCGAATGGAGGTTTTCAGCTGGTTGATGAATCAGGGGACCATGTTGTTGGCAGGGTATGCATTTCTTCACAAATTGATCTGCATCTTGCAGGAGTGTCGGCCAATAATATCCGGCCCTAATAATCTTCAGAGCTGTTGTTCGTCCGCCGGAATGTGTACTACATATTCCTTCATGAATTTCTTTGAGTACATATTCGGCCTGATCCTTGCCGAGACATTTGAGTAAAGGGGTGGAGATTCCCCTTCTATATAGTTCTTGGCCGATCATGGTGTACTTCGCAGATTGAGCTCTTATCTTTTTTGCCTTATCCGGGTCTGTAGGAAGCTCATTAGTGCTGAGATATTGGATAATATCTATTCTCCAATCGGCCGGATTGTCTATGAAAAAATATTCTTTCTTCAATATACTTGGCTCAGCTATTTCATGCTGGATGATACTCTGAAGTTGTCCAGGCCGACGAGTGCTTGCTAGCTTAGCTAGTCGGTCGGCCTCTTCATTAGAGGATCTCGGTGTGTGCTGGACTGCTACTTCATCGAAAGTTGCGCGCAGTTTCTGGTATTCCTGGAAGTAACATAGCAGTGTATTATCCTTGATTTGATAATTCCCTGAAATTTGGGAAGTTATTGTCACGACCCCTTTTTATAAGGGACCGAGAACATTGTTTCTACACCACATACTTATTTAAAATAGGTAAATAGCAGAGAATATAAGTATAAAAAAATTCACTTCTCATTCAAAGTAAAAATGAAGTTCCTTACAACAAATATCCAACATATCAACATAATATTACATTTAGTTTCTAATATTCAAAATACCAAAAAAAAATTATAATACGTGATTCCCTCGACATGAGGTCTCATACATAAAGAAAAAGGACTTTGATGCATTATTACTCAACTCCAGCTTCTAACTTTTCTTCACTGGCCCCTCAGCCTGTGAAGTAGATGTAACACCTGCTACATCTGCTCACGTACCACCGTACGATCATCGCAGTACACACGCACACAACGACATAGAAAGAAATGCAAGGGTGAGCTTACCAAACATAAAATAAAATTATATATATATAGAGCAAAATATTTTTCACAGCAATAACCCCATGCATTTCCAGCCCATCTAATGCACAGCATGAAAACGGCTTCCAACTGGTTTCACAGCCTAATTAATCCAGAAGGAACCGAGCCGGTCCGGGAGCGACCCATTCCGGTATCTGGATCCAGACAGCACAGCACAGCAGCTCAGCATGAACTTACCGTTACATGTCTACCCACCTAAACATGTAACTCGGCTCTATAATGATGCAAAACATATATCTCAGCATGATGCACGCCACCAAAATTATTTTAACAGCTCAACTACGGCAAGTTTATAATAGATCAGCCAAAATCTCAGCATTTTAAACTAATTAACAACAGTTACAACTTAGAAAATAGCTTTTATTCAATAGATCTAACAAAATCATATCAAAATATCTTGAAATAGCACATTAAACCGTTCAAAACATAGTTCATAGGTTAAAGTAAACTCCCCTTACCTCAGAAAGATGATTCACACTAGATCTACCGAATATTACTTGATTATAACAAAATTCACCGAAGATTCAGCTTTAGAACGGAGTTTCTCCTAAGAACACCATGAATTTCTATAAGAAAGAGAAGGAGAAGAGAAACGAACGGTAAATCTAGCTTCAAACTTAAAGAAACTTACTTCCAATCCTTCAGAATAGATGTAGAATCTCAGATCTGGCGAGAAATCTAAGTTTAGGGAGGTTTAGTATGAGAGAAATGGTGGTTTACGGCCTTAGAACCTTTGAGAACCTTGGATAAAGGTGAAGAAATGAAATTTCGTGTGAAACCCCCTTTTTATAGAAAATTTTCAAAATTTACTGTTCACGACGGAATTTACTATTCATTGCTGGAAACACTGTTCACCGCCTTACTGTTCAAGCCGGAAAATACTGTTCAGGGCACTATTTACGCCAGAAAACACTGTACACGCGTACTGTACACGCACTGTACGCGTATGTGACGTCACCGATGACGTCAGCAGTCACTGTACATACGCGGTTGGTACTGTTCATACACGGTTCACACGCGGTTTGCACTGTTCATACGCGGTTTGAACTGTTCACACGGTACTGTTCACTTTTTTTTTTTTTTTTAAATAATTTCAACTCCATCTAAATATATTCCAATACCAAATAATCCTTCAATTAACATTGAACAAGTATAAAATATTATATATTACTCAATAATAAATTAGAAGCCTGACAATTCTCCCCCCGAAAATAAATTTTCGTCCTCGAAAATTTCATTCCCCAGAGAAAAGATGAGGATACAACTCTCTCATTCTTTCTTCTAACTCCCATGTGGCATCACCAGTTATTTGGTCCCAAACAACCTTTACTAACCGAATAGACTTACCTCTAAGTTTCTTAACTCTAGTTTCCTCGATACGAGCAGCTGGGACCTCCACAGATAAGTCATCTCGTAACTCCACAACATCAGGCTCAATTACATGAGACAAATCTGGAACATATTTCTTTAGCTGCGACACATGGAAAACATTATGTATTCCAGACAACTGAGGTGGTAACGCTAATTCATAGGCTACTGGTCCTCGACGATGTAATATCTGATACGGTCCTATGAACTTAGGTGTTAACTTCTTGGCTCTTAAGGCTCGCCCCACACCTGTAGTGCGTGATACTCTTAAGAATACATGATCACCAACCTCAAATTCTAGGGATCTTCTGCGTCGGTCAGCATAAGATTTCTGTCGACTTTGGGTAGCTCTTAGCTTTTCTCTAATAAGTTCAACTTTCTCCTTAGTTTCTTGCAGCATTTCAGGTCCAACCATCAAATGTACTCCATCTTGGAACCAACAGATAGGGGTTCTACACCTTCTACCATACAGAGCTTCAAATGGTGCCATATCTATACTCGAATGATAGCTATTATTATAAGTGAATTCTACCAAAGGAAGCATATCCTCCCAATTACTCCTCTGCTCTACAATGCAAGTCCGCAATAAGTCTTCTAAGGTCTGAATAGTACGCTCGTATTGACCATCCGTTTGCGGATGGTATGCGTAACTCAACCTCAACTGTGTGCCCATAGATTCTTGGAAACTCTGCCAAAACTGGGAAGTGAATCGAGGATCCCTATCAGAGATAATACTAGAAGGTACTCCATGCAACCTGAAAATCTCTCTAATGTACAATTCTGCTAATTTCTCTAAGCTAAAGGTCATGTTAATTGGCAAGAAATGTGCACTCTTGGTTAGCCTATCAACTATGACCCACACTGCATCATGATTCCTAACTGTTCTAGGTAGATGGGACACAAAGTCCGTAGCCACATGGTCCCACTTCCACTCTGGAATTTCCATCGTTTGTAACTCTCCTGGAGGGCTTTGGTGCTCCGCTTTTGCCTTTTGACAAGTCAAGCAGGCTTTAACAAACTCAGCTATCTCTCGCTTCATGCCTGGCCACCAAAACATCTGCTTTAAATCTTGATACATCTTGGTAACACCAGGATGAATGTTGAGACTACCCTTATGTCCTTCTTCTAGAATTGCTCTCTTTAATTCAGTATCTCTAGGGACACAAACTCAACCTTGACATCTAAGAATATCATCAACACCTTTACTGAAACCCTTTGTCTTATCTGTCCCTAAGAGAAATACAATCCGACATAACATTGGATCCCACAATTGTTTATCTTTAATTTCCTGTAAGAAATTATTAGTCACCACAATTCGGCTACAACTAATCTTTTCGGGTGATAAGTCCACATGTATGTTCAGGTCTCGGAATTGTTCTACCAAAAGGGTTTCACTGACTCTTAGGGAGAATGCCTGAACCACATTCCTACTTAATGCATCGGCCACCACGTTAGCTTTTCCTGGATGGTATTGGAGCTGAAAATCATAATCCTTAAGGAATTCCACCCAACGTCTCTGCCTCATATTTAACTCTTGCTGATCAAATAAATACTTCAGACTCTTATGATCACTATATACATCAAACTGAGCTCCGTAAAGATAGTGTCGCCACACCTTCAGAGCAAAGACTACAGCAGCTAACTCAAGGTCATGAATCGGGTAATTTCGCTCATGAGTTTGCAATTGACGAGATGCATAAGCTACCACTCTTTTATCTTGCATCAACACACATCCCAATCCCTGATGAGAAGCATCACAGTACACCTCAAACGGTCGACTAGTATCAGGGAGAATCAACACCGGCGAAGAAGTTAGTCTCTGTTTTAACTCATTAAAGCTTTGCTCACATTCCTCAGTCCACACAAAGGGTTGATCACGGCGAGTTAACCGTGTTAATGGTGCAGCTATCTTCGCGAATCCCTCTATAAATCTCCGGTAGTAACCTGCTAGGCCCACAAAACTACGAATCTCTGAGGCTGTCTTCGGTCTTTCCCACTGCAACACCGCTTCAACTTTGAAAGGATCAACTGCAATTCCTTTAGCTGAAATAACATGACCAAGGAACTTCACTTCCTCTAGCCAAAACTCACACTTAGACAGTTTAGCATACAACTGTTTTTCCCTTAAAACATTAAGTACAGTTCTCAAATGCTCTTCATGTTCCTCTGACGAACTAGAATAAATTAAAATATCATCAATAAAGACTACCACAAATCGATCCAGGAAAGGTCTAAAGATCCGATTCATGTAGTCCATAAACACAGCTGGAGCATTTGTAACTCCAAAAGGCATCACTATATACTCATAATGACCATATCTAGTGCGAAAAGCAGTCTTAGGAATATCTTCATCCTTCACTCGGATCTGATGGTACCTTGACTTCAAATCAATCTTAGAGAATACCTTAGCACCTCTCAGCTGGTCCATCAAATCATCGATTCGCGGCAATGGGTACTTGTTCTTAATTGTCAACTTATTCAACTTGCGATAATCCACACATAATCTAGAACTTCCGTCCTTCTTTTTCACCAAGAGAACTGGGGCTCCCCAAGGCGATACACTTGGTCTAATCATCTGTTTACGCATTAGATCCTCGATCTGCTCCTTAAGCTCAATTAACTCTTTTGGCGCCATTCTATACGGTACTACAGACACTGGCTCAGCCCCAGGAATCAAATCTATAGCAAACTCTACCTCTCTACGTGGAGGTATTCCAGGAATATCCTCTGGGAAAATCTCAGGGAATTCTCGTACTACTGGTATTGACTGAAGGCTTTGCTCCACTTCTGCATTCATAACTCCCAACACAACAAAACAAGATACTCCCTCACCTAAAGATGTTTCTACTTGGCGAGTAGAAATCAATTCTACACAATCTTGCTGCTCAGGAAAGATTAAACACCTCCGGCCACAATCAATTAGCACACGATTGGCAGTTAGCCAATCCATACCCAGGATTACATCTAACCCTGACATCGGGATACAAATAAGATTTACTTTGTATCTTCATCCCTCAATTGCTATGGGACACCTAACACAAACCGTCGAAGTCTTAATTGAACTTAAAGTAGGTGTCGATACTACTAAGTCACATCCTAGATCGCCCACCGGTAATCCTAAGTTTCTCACACAATTGTCCGCAATAAAAGAGTGTGTGGCTCCAGAATCAAATAATATAGAAAGAAAAGTACCTTCTTAGCGCCCTTACCTCCATTACCATAACTGCTAGCAGCTCTACTAGATGGAGCCTTCCCAACTCCACCAACATCCTCCGCATTAAGACTCTCTATAATGGTGGCTTGATCCACCAAGTCAAGAAACTCCGTGATCCTGAGTGGGATCAAAATCCTCTTTATGTCAGTTCTCAGCCCTTCTGAAAACCTCTGACATCTCCACTCCTCTGAAGTCGGGTGAGAATAAAATTTGTAGAGCCGCTCAAACTGTATTGCATACTCATAGACTGATGAGTTTTCCTTGCACCAAGTTTAGAAACTCTCGTTCTTTGGCGGCACGAGCATGAGAAGGGAAAAACTTTCCCGTAAAACTACTTCTAAATACAGCCCAAGTAATGACTTCACCTCGGGCCTCTAGCATAGTACGAGCTCCGTGCCACCACATCTCTCGCATCCCCTATCGGCATATACGTAGCATATATCACCTTTCTCTCCTCGGCGCAACCCATGGTTAGGAAGATCTTCTCAATCTCCCCGATCCAGAGTTCACAAAGATCCGGTCCATCCACTCCTGTGAATTGAGGAGGATCATTCTTTACGAACTCGACATCCCATGGTATTCGGGAAGAGATGCACTGAGCAGGCTGCCGCTGCTGTGCAGCAGCGGCTTGATTTGCAGCTTTGTCGCTGAATCATATCTAAACTCGCTAACAATGGTCGCCATGGCCTCCATGGCATGAGCCATTTGGTTCACATCAGCAGGAGGAGGATTTGCAGCAGACCTTCTTGGTCTAGCCATCCTAATATATAGACTAGCTTAAAATTACTAACGTTTAACACATTCAGCAATACCACCACATAGCTATATTCACAGATTCAGCTTACAGTGATATATTCATATTTAGTATATCATAAAAATTTAATCAATTTAGTACTCAGTATAACAACATATCAACATTCACATAGCATAGCAAACACACTCATTTCAGCAATCATTTACAGCTTAGCTTAACAGTCTCTTATTCACACAGTACGACCCACCTATAGCTCACCCAAGTATCATATACCAAGTTTCCTACATCAATCGTGTCTGAGAATCGAGGTGATCAAGCTCGTTCCCTCATAACTTGATGAATAGAAATTATGATATATGATTCACAGCTAAAACTCACATGTTTAATATGCACAACTAATGCCTAACAACCTCACCCTGTAGGTTTACCTAGACCATGCTCTGATACCACTAAAATGTCACGACCCCTTTTTATAAGGGACCGAGAACATTGTTTCTACACCACATACTTATTTAAAATAGGTAAATAGCAGAGAATATAAGTATAAAAAAATTCACTTCTCATTCAAAGTAAAAATGAAGTTCCTTACAACAAATATCCAACATATCAACATAATATTACATTTAGTTTATAATATTCAAAATACCAAAAAAAAATTATAATACGTGATTCCCTCAACATGAGGTCTCATACATAAAGAAAAAGGACTTTGATGCATTATTACTCAACTCCAGCTTCTAACTTTTCTTCACTGGCCCCTCAGCCTGTGAAGTAGATGTAACACCTGCTACATCTGCTCACGTACCACCGTACGATCATCGCAGTACACACGCACACAACGACATAGAAAGAAATGCAAGGGTGAGCTTACCAAACATAAAATAAAATTATATATATATAGAGCAAAATATTTTTCACAGCAATAACCCCATGCATTTCCAGCCCATCTAATGCACGGCATGAAAACGGCTTCCAACCGGTTTCACAGCCTAATTAATCCGTAAGGAACCGAGCCGGTCCGGAGCGACCCATTCCGGTATCTCGGATCCAGACAAAGACAAAGACAAAGAAATTTCTCAAAGATGAACTTACCGTTACATGTCTACCCACCTAAACATGTAACTCGGCTCTATAATGATGCAAAACATATATCTCGGCATGATGCACGCCACCAAAATTATTTTAACAGCTCAACTACGGCAAGTTTATAATAGATCAGCCAAAATCTCGGCATTTTAAACTAATTAACAACGATTCTGACTTAGAAAATAGCTTTTATTCAATAGATCTAACAAAATCATATCAAAATATCTTGAAATAGCACATTAAACCGTTCAAAACATAGTTCATAGGTTAAAGTAAACTCCCCTTACCTCAGAAAGATGATTCACACTAGATCTACCGAATATTACTTGATTATAACAAAATTCACCGAAGATTCAGCTTTAGAACGGAGTTTCTCCTAAGAACACCATGAATTTCTATAAGAAAGAGAAGGAGAAGAGAAACGAACGGTAAATCTAGCTTCAAACTTAAAGAAACTTACTTCCAATCCTTCAGAATAGATGTAGAATCTCAGATCTGGCGAGAAATCTAAGTTTAGGGAGGTTTAGTATGAGAGAAATGGTGGTTTACGGCCTTAGAACCTTTGAGAACCTTGGATAAAGGTGAAGAAATGAAATTTCGTGTGAAACCCCCTTTTTATAGAAAATTTTCGAAATTTACTGTTCACGACGGAATTTACTATTCATTGCCGGAAACACTGTTCACCGCCTTACTGTTCAAGCCGGAAAATACTGTTCAGGGCACTATTTACGCCAGAAAACACTGTACACGCGTACTGTACACGCACTGTACGCGTATGTGACGTCACCGATGACGTCAGCAGTCACTGTACATACGCGGTTGGTACTGTTCATACACGGTTCACACGCGGTTTGCACTGTTCATACGCGGTTTGAACTGTTCACACGGTACTGTTCACTTTTTTTTTTTTTTTTAAATAATTTCAACTCCATCTAAATATATTCCAATACCAAATAATCCTTCAATTAACATTGAACAAGTATAAAATATTATATATTACTCAATAATAAATTAGAAGCCTGACAGTTATCACCTGAGAGTCACTGAGGCAGGTTATTCTCTTAATCCCTATTTCTTGAGCCAAACGAAGTCCGGCCAGCAGTGCTTCGTATTCAGCTTGATTGTTGGAGGTCTTGAAGCCGAAACGTAGCGATTGTTCCAAGGTGACCCCATTTGGTCCTTTTAGGACGATTACGACTCCACTTCCATGTCGGTTTGATGATCCATCTACGTATAAAGTCTATTGATCAGTAGTCGTCTTTTGGTCCGGATGTAGCTCATTAATGAATTTGGCCAAATTTTGATTTTTGATAGCGCCCCTTGCTTCAAAACGTATGTCAAATTGGGATAGTTCAACCGCCCATGCCATCATTCTTCCTGCCAGCTCAGGTTTTCTCAGCATTTTACCGATTGGGCAGTCGGTTCTGACGACAATTCGGTATCCTTGAAAGTAATGTCGAAGACGCCGAGCTGTATGTACTAAGGCCAAGATTGCCTTCTCAATTATTTGATACCTGGTCTCTGCACCGAGTAGTGTACGACTGGTAAAATATAGGAGGATGGGGTCAGGAGTTTCTTGCATTAATACTGAGCTGATGGCCATTGGTGATACTGCAAGATAAACAATGATATCTTCTTGACTAATTGGTTTAGATAAGATTGGCGGTGTTGCTAGTATAGACTTGAAATGTTGGAAGGCCTTCTCGCATTCGTCGGTCCATTGGAATTTCTGTGCCCTTTTCAGTAATGTAGTGAATGGACGAGCTATTTCGGCTAATTTAGGTAGAAACCGAGATAGGGCTGCCATTCGTCCTACTAATCTTTGGATTTCTTTGGTGGAGCTCAGACTTTTCATACTTATTACGGCCTGACACTTGTCCGGATTGGCCTGGATTCCTCTTTCTGATAGCATAAAGCCAAAGAACTTTCCCCCTGAAACACCGAAGACACATTTTTCTGGGTTAAACCTGAGGTTATACCTGCGCGCTTTGGCAAATACCTCGGCAAGGTGTGCTTGGTGTTCTTGTATGGTGGCAGATTTTATCACCATGTCATCAACGTAAACTTCCATACATCTGCCAATCTGTTTGCTGAAGATTTTATCCATTAAGCGTTGATATGTAGCTCCGGCGTTTTTCAAACCGAATGGCATCACCTTGTAGCAGTAATTGGCTGATTCCGTAATGAAGGCTGTTTTTTCTTCATCTGGTCGATACATCCGAATTTGGTTATATCCGGAGTATGCGTCCAGAAAGCTCAAGAATTTATTTCCTGCTGCTCCATCAACCAATTTGTCAATGTTCGGAAAAGGATAGGCATCTTTTGGGCAAGCTTTGTTTAAATCTGTGAAGTCTGTGCACATCCGCCATTTTCCATTTGCTTTCTTTACCATGACTACATTCGCTAGCCAGGTAGAATATGTCACTTCTCGAATAAAATTTGCCTTCAATAATTTGCCAGTCTCCTCTTTAATTGCCTTGGCTCTTTCTCCTCTGACTTTTCTCTTTTTTTGTGCTATCGGCCGAGAATTTTTGTATACAGATAGGTGATGGCACATAAAACTTGGATTGATGCCAGGCATGTCGGCAGCGGTTCATGCAAAGAGTTCTTTATTCTTCCACAATACTTCTTGAATGATATCTTGTTCTGGAGCAGTTAAACCGATGCCGAGGTATGTGTTCTGTCCTTGAAGGACACCTAGCTGTATTGATTTCTTTTCTTCATTTGGTTCTACTCGGGGGCCTTCATCAATCCTAGGATCAAGCTCTACATCTTTCATATCATTGTTGAGTTCAGGGGATACTATATTCACATCCCCCCGAGGTGTCGGTCTGACCCAAAGACTTGCAAAGTAACACTCTCGGGCGGTTTTCTGATCAGCATGAATAGTTACAATCCGTCCTTGGTCTGATGGAAACTTCATAGCCAGATGTGGAGTTGAAACTATGGCCTTCAATTTGTTGAGAGAAGGGCGTCCGAGGAGTATGTTGTAGGAAGTGTTGGCTTCCACCACCAGGTAAGTGATTTTGATGCATTTCCCTTCTCGTTCAGACCCGAACAAAGTATATAAATCAATGCATTCGTGTTTCAACTCTCTCCCCTGCAAACCCGACCAAAGGTTCATGGTATTCTCTGAGTTCTTCTTCTGGTATGCCCATTTGTTGGAAAGTTTTCCAATACAAGATGTCGGCAGAACTACCTTGATCTATCAATGTTTTCTTGACTGTACAATTATTAATATCTACACTTATGACCATAGGATCATCTTGTACGGGATCTACTCCTTGAAAATCCTGGTCTGTAAATGTGATTGGGGGGATGCGGACTCGACTACCTAAAGAGATGTGATTTACTGATCTCACATTTCTTAGGTGTCGTCTTCTAGCCGAGTTGGTGGCGCCTCCTCCTGCAAAGCCACCGGCTATTATATTAATAATTCGGCGGGGTTGATTCTCTGGTTCGTATGGCCGCCTTTGAGGTTCTCTAGACTTGCTTCTTTGTCTTTCATGTCTGGGACCTTGATGATTATCACCTCGGGACGGAGGATGGGCCACGAAATTATGAAGATGACCGGCTTTAATTAAATCCTCAATCTGATCCTTGAGTGCTGCACATTCTTCGGTATGATGACCCCTGTTTCGGTGATATTTACATACTTTCGTCTTGTCAGCTCTGCGAGGGGTATTTGCTCTTCTTGGCATGGTCATTATTTCTGTGTTAAGTGCTTGGTCTAGCACTTTTGCCCTGTTGGTGTTTAGGGGAGTGTAACTTGTATACCGAGGTCCTCTGTTGACCCTGTCAGTGACAAGTCCTTTTTCTTTTTCTTTATTTTTTAGGAGGTTATTTCTTTCACTTTTTCTTCGGCTGGAGCCTTGATCAGCTCTCAGCTGGCTTCGGTATTCGGCCAGTTCCTCCATCTGCATGTATTTGGTTGCCCGGACCCTGAGTTCATCTAGGTCCGCCGGAGGCTTTTTGCAGATACTATTAACAAAGGGTCCTGGCCTCAGGGCTGTGGAGAGGTGATGCATAGCCACAGCTGGTTCCAGGTTTCGGATGGAGAAGGCGACTTTACCAAATCTATCCATGAATGCCCTAAGAGTTTCTCCTTTTTCTTGACGAATATTCACCAATGCTATAGAGGTCAACTGATGTGGCCGACTTGTAGCAACTTGAAGCTTAAAGCGTGTGATAAGAGTTGTGAATGAGTCAACCGAAGAGGGGGGAAGTCAGGTGAACCAACTTAGCGCTGGTCCCCTGAGAGATGTCGGGAATAGTCTACACATGAGTGCATCTTCGTCAGTGTAGAGACCAACTTGCGTGGAGAAAATGTCTACATGTTCTTCGGGATCAGTCGTGCCATCATACTTCTCTAACACTAGATCTTTCCAGGCCTCCGGCAGTCTTGCCTCCATGATAGAGCTGATGAAGGGATTTTGGCCAGACCTGTCTGATTCAGATACTGGGGGTGGAGCTTTTGTTTTTGTAGCTTGCAGAGCAGAGGAATCTCCTTGTTCTTGAGAAATCGGAGCTGTATGAGTTGGTATGTACGATCTGATCTCACTTCTCAGATTAGCATTTTCTCTCTTCAATGCTGATAACTCCAGTGCATCTCTCTCTTTCTGTTTCTGCAGCTCGGTTATTTCAGCTTTCATCTGCCTCATGACGGAAGAGAGGTCTTCCTGGCTCATCCTCTCTACTACCACTTCGGGTTGTTGGTTGGGGGTAGTATCGCCGTCATACAACATTTCTCTTGTCCTGGTAGGTCCTTCTTGTTGACTTCTTGTAAGCACCATAATATCTTTACTGATAGAGGGTTCGAGCCCCACGGTGGGCGCCAAAATGTTCCTGGAAGAGAGAACACTCCTTAGTCTTCGGACTCCGGATAATGGTCTAAAGGAAGCCTTCGGTCTTTCGTCTTGGAAGTATTCGGTCTGTCCGAGGTTTGGTCAACCGAGGGTGAGGAGGGTACCTGCAAAGGCACTCCGATGGTAAAGTAAGTGTTCGGTATTACGTAAGCAAGGTTACTATATTTAGTAAGAATGACATCAGAATGAATAATGTACTGTTTACTTCCCTTTTTATAGCCACTGTTTTGGGCTGATGGGCCTGGATAACTTAGGCCTTATTGATTATCCTCTTGATTAAGTATAATCCTCGTTATTACTTCAGATTAGTGCTAATGCATATTAATTATTTAATATACGTGGTAAATGGTGACTATTCGGTACCGAGACCTGAGAACCTTAAGGAATATCTGGTTTGGAGCGTACTCGGTACCGAATACCTAAAAGGTACTCGGTACCGAGTACCCTAATAGGTACACATATGATTCAGATCTGAGAAATAAACTCAATTTCTATTGATGAAAATTCCTCTAAATTCAATTGAATGAAGGATTAGTTCACAACTGCATTAAGAACAGAATCACATACTCAATTCAATTAAAATATCAAGATTCAATCCACAATTACATCACAACATCAAATCTGGATCCATAGATCCCTAACCAAAAAGGTTTAGAACAACATTACAATGGAGAAAGGAGAAGTAAGAGAAGAAGAAGACAAAAAGTAGAAGAACATCTTTCAAGATCCAATCTTCACTCTGATTCCTCTAGAAATGAAGCTTGAAAGTCGCTCCCAGTCTCTTTCCTTAACTTCCCTTGGAAGTTAAAATAGTTACAAAGTGAAAAACTAACAAAAATAAATCAAAGTTTTATTTTCTAAACCTCTAACTTCTATTTATATGGTTTTTTTTTCCTTTTTCCTTTCTACATGTTAATCTCTGAGAATTCTACCATCAAAGGTCTTCTAGAAGCTTCTAAAACTGATTTAAGAACTCAAATCGTTTAAAGTTGACACTTAGAAGTGATATTTAAACTTCTGTTATTTTTGCGTAGCTACTCTGAGCACTTGAAGTGGCTACGTGCTGACTGTGTAGCTACAATGGTCACTTGAAGTGGCTACGCGCTCAATTGCGTAGCTACTCTGAACACTTGAAGTAGCTACTCTCTTGATCTTCATAAATTTTATTCTTCAAAGTGTTTACTCTACGTACTCAGAGTGATTATACCCTTCATATAACACTTGATTCTTAATCTTTTAAGCTCAATTCCTCTACTTTCTTCACTTCAATCTTCAACTCAAATTCTCAGCTCAAGCTTCTACACAAGGATTAAGTCACTTTTAAGTCAAATTATTCAAAATTGGACTAAAAATCTAAAAATCAAAACTATTTACACAATTATGAATATTAATGCAATTTTTATGATATTTTCAAGTTTACTTAGCACTTTACTACTTATTTATTAACAATATTATATTAAAAATTATGGTAAAATGTGGATTTATCAGCATTCTCTGCCAAATCAGGAGTATGGTACATTTCCTCCTTAGTCATTCTCAATTTTTGACCAAGATTTAGCAATACACACTCCAGTAGCATTATGCCAGAATTGACACTGTTGTATAGCTCAATTTGCCTTTCTGCTTGCTGGTTCTGTCTCTTAGCCATCAGCTTCAAGGAGTCCTTCATCATCATTAGTTTTTCCTTTCTATATTGAGAAGGAATAGGGGCTGATGAGGTGCAAGATGTGGTAGCATATATTTCTTTCACCATGGACACAGAGATCAGAGGCACAAATCTAATCCTTTCTTGATAGTCTCCAAACTCCACCCCTGCATCTTCACAAAGTAATGTGATTACTAATGGAAAGTGTAGCGACCCAAATTCACTAAAACACTAATACCAACTTTATAACATGATAGTTCAGAAAACACCAAATTCTGGTAATATATATATTTTTATCTCATACAGCTTACAAGTATAATTTATCTTTCTCTGAGAGAGTTAATATGCATATAACTTTCTCATCTTATCAGTCCATAACTCAATTGCAATAGTATAATAATATAAGATTAACACAACTCAATATCTGAAAATACAATATATTAAACTTCAATTCAGTGGAATAGTCAAGTACTTAATTCAACAGAACGGTCAGCATAATCCAAATACAAGAAAACATAACATAAATAAGTCATACTTCCTAAGAGCAGTTCCCCTAAGACATAAGTAAATAAACAACATCAATCATAAGGCGAGTAATCCTCAATGGGATCAGACTCCTCAGAAGATGTCGGGGAAGCAGAGCTAGAGGAAGTAGTAGCAACAGAGTCTCCACCATTCTCCTTTATCCATCCGGCAGTGCGAGGAGGTGAACGGGTATCAGTAGGCGGGACAAAGGTAGATGGGTATGCAGGGTGCACGTAGGATGATATAGTAGTGTATCTAATGGAGGATTCCACCACATGAATATCCCTCTCCATTGGCACGGGTGGAGGAGTAGGAGTTATCAAAGGAAATGGCACAGGCGCGGGAGCTAGCCTAAGAGTAGGAGTACGGGGATCAATCGACATAGGTGTCGGGGAAGCGAACAAGGTAGGATAAGGTAACTGAGTATCACCAGGAGGGATAGAAAAGACAATCTCAACAGGGGTGTCGGCAGTATACTAGGTGATCTACAAACCTCCACTCATCAATCCATGAATCACTCATGCAAATCTACAGAAGAAGCTCTGCTGAGCCGCGGAGTCAAACACCCACATATCCTCGTTAGAAAGAAGGATCCACACCTTCACCTTGTTCCTATCCATCTATATAAATAAAAGAAGAACAATACAAGACAACACAAACAAAGGGGTGAGTTCTCCAAGCACAAATATCAATCATGAGCCATAACCCAAGGAAGCCAGCGTCACAGTCACAATTCAATCTAATAATCCACATTCAGCATCATCAAAGGTTCAATCATATAATAGGATGATAAATATAATCACAATCATGGCCAATCTCATAAGCAGTCAATCATCCCTAATAGTAATGCACATGATGCATGAATGCAGGTTTCGATCTCACCCATAAAGTCACTTATGTGTTAATAGCATGCAAATGATGCATGGGGATCCCATTCCTCTATGACTGGTGACTTGCCCAGTTTTTAGCATAGAGATAGATAGATAGATTCAAGTCGTATGGCGATCGAAGGACTCCATTCCCTACTTTGCACAATGATATCATAGATAGAAATAGAATAATAGCACATCAGCCGATGTGTAGTGCCATCCGGCACGTTCAGGAATGGACCTTGATGACCCTAGTGTTATGGAGTTCACGTCAGGTTTGGCTAAGGTCTTGCAAGCGGGTCACGACCCGGCTATAGGGAGCTCAGCTGCCATGTGCCACTTAGGTCAAATGTTCCCCCTTTCGCCACCCCCACAGCTGTGCCTTTGTAATGCCATCAAGTCATTTCACAAGATAATATGATGTATGAAGTAGCATTTTCAGTTTTCTTGTGACAGTGTTCTCAACTCATTTCATTCAGCCACTTGGAGCTATAGCACAGTAATAATAGAAGTCACCATGGACTTAGAATCATAGCATATAGCGTAGAGCTAGAAGTCATCATAGACTTAGCAACATGGATAGATAATCTCCATAAGTCACATGCCTCAGCATGGATAGATAGATTCCATGAGTTTCACAATAAATCTCACTGAGTTCATAATAATTTCAAGATGATATATTTCAGGAACTCAGAGCATAACATAGATTTCTCATCATAATTTCATAGTCTCATGATTTTATAATTTCACACTCATGGATAATTTTTAGTGCAGCATATAATATATTAGACCACAGCTTAGGCAAATCATTCAAGCCTTCATAATTCATTTCCTTTTTCTCAATTTACTCTTTCTTTCACATTTCAAGTCCAATCTCTCTTTCAATTTAGCACAATCCCATTCCTCAATCTTTGTAAACTCACCACGCAAGTACATCTTAACCTTTACATTTATTTCCATCAATTTCTAACACCTTCTAAACAATAAATCATTCCACTTAAACTCTTACTCTCTTGATTTTTTTCCTCTCGATTTTTCTCTCCATGAAAGAACAAATCATCAAACTTAATTCCTCTCTAAACCATCAATTAAACAAGTTAATTCACAATAGTCCAAGGGTATTACCTCTCGATTTTTCACTCTTTTCTTGCATTGTCACTTGCTGATTTTTTGTTCTCAATACTCAACCACTCATAAAAAAATTAAATCATAGCACTTCTAATAATCCCAATCATATTCATGGTCCATTTCCATCAAACATCATCAAGATCACAACATTATATAATCATTTTTGCTGCACCTTAATATAATTCATCAATTCTTTTAGAGTGAAATGCAAATGATGCATGTGTTGCTCTCAAATAGTAATTTCATAGCATGATTCATAATGGATAGTAAGCAATCCAAGTTTTCAGCCAAGCATCACTTCAAACATACCTCAAAGTTTTCCAAACACAATTATCAAGGATGAATAGTATATACCCCACATCATTCACATTTTTCCAGCAATTCACTCAAGTAAATTTCATGAATTTCCACATCAAAATCAAGTAAATACAAGTCTTGTACTAATTTTCATCCAAGGTCAATCATGCAAAATTTACAAGCAACCATCAACCTCTCAAACAAGTAATTTCAGCATGGTTCAATCAAATCAAGTCATGGCAAGACACTTTCAATTTCATTTTTACTTCCTTACACAAGACAAGGCATACAAGATATTTTCTAATTTTTTTGCAACACTTTAAATGCCAAAACTGAGACCATCCAAGCAATTTTCCCTTTTTCTTTTTATGAAATTAATTCCAATGAATTATACCAATCATTTCCAAATATTCCAAGGTTTCAAAATATATACAGTTCAACCTTTTTCCTCATAATAATAAAAAATGTCCAGCCTTTTAAAACTCATTTTTTGTCGAGTTCAAACTAAGTAAAATTGGGAAAAATCAACATGCAAACACAAGGTTTCATCATCCAAGTGCAGAACTTTTATTTTCAAAAGATGTTCATAATTATAAGGACAAAATTGAGACAACACAAGGCTAATTTAGCATTCAAACTCTTAGAATCATGAAAGAAACTCTTTTTATAAAATCAAGCTTGGTAACAAGATGTCCAAGACATACAAGCTCACGGTTCTAAGGTCTCAAAGGGTAGATTATCATTTATTCAAGAGATTTAGTAGGGCTTCCTCAAAATCGAGACATGCACAAGGGATTTCCAACACATTTCAAGCTTAAAATTTCATACAAAGGAAGAATACCACATGCAAGAGTCAGAAACTCAACTTTTTAAAAGATTTCTTCATGCAAAATAGAAACCAAGACTTTAGAAGTGAGGGAAGTGATTTATAAGGTGAAAATTCAACATGCAAATAAAGGGAATTGTCATCCAAGCTTGTGGTTCCATGGCTACAAGGGTAAATTAACATTTGAACAAGAAATCCAGCATAATAAGTGTAAAACTAAGACATGCACAAGGAGGAAACATCATACAATTGTCAAAAATACATGCTTTCAAGGGGATTACCTCATTCACACATAAAACCGCAAACTTAAAGGCAATAAAAGTGAAGAAATCAAGTGGAACTCAACATGCAAATAGTACAATGAACTTATTCAAAATTATTGAAGATAAAAATGAGATCTTTCGAAGATTTTAAACAATTTCAACCAAGGGAAAATGAATGAAAGGCATAAAAGGTGGGAACTCCCCCTTGCCTTCGAGTTTTGGGCATGAAATGGTGGGAGAAAGGGCTAGAAATGGTGGATCTCCAAAGGGAGCTTTCTGGACTGAAAAAACAGCAACAAGGATCTTCAAATTTCTCCTCCAAAATGAGCTCCTTCCACACCAAAATTGGAGGAAAGGTGGAAGAAGATGGTAGTGAGGTAAAGGTGGTGTGTTTGGATGGTTTGGATGAGGAATTTGTGAGGTTTGTGGGCTGCAGCCTCTCGGTTTTCTTGAGAGAGTTAGAGAGAGTGTGAGAGGTTTTGAGAGAGTGGAGAATGAGAAATTAGAAAGCAAGTGGAGAGAATGAGAGAGAGTTTTCAGATTTTGGATAGTAAAGTGAGTAAATGGTTTAGTTTGCCAATTTATATGGAGGGTTTAAGTTTAGATTGGCCAATTGCCACTAAACACTTACGGTTTGGCTTACTTGGCAAGGTTCCAAAGTTTAAAAACTGCACATGGCTTAATTGGTGCAAAATTGAAGTGAAATTGGTACAAATGGTGTAAGAAAATGGTGTTACGGTTTTTTGTGTAGGAATGGTAAATTTTTAGGGAAACTTGCAAGCAAAGTTAGTACATTTTGGTAAGAAAAATGTATGGAATAGTTTAGGGCTGCATGCACACGGTTTGGATATTCGAAATTCCCAAAATTTGGCACAAAGTTCCAAAGACAAGATTTTGGGCAGCATTTGCATGAAATTTGATTGGCTAGAAAAAATGCAACATGACTAGGTTGACATGTGGATGAGACATTTGATGTGGTGCTAAATTCAAGAAAAGTAATTGATTAAAATAATCATGTTGTTGGCATTTTGGAAGACAAGAAAAGAATGTTCCAAAATGATTATGTTTGCAAATCGAGAGACAAAATCTTCTTGCATGAAATTCTAGTGGCCGATACTAGATTTCGAAAGATTCGAGTAATCACGATGTTTGCAAATTGGGGAACAAGGTTTCATTGCAAGAAAATCTAGTGGCCGATGCTAGATTTGGAAATCTTAGAAGTAATTATTACTAGATTTCATGAGATTTCATGCAATAATTTTGACAGCTAAGAAATTAATAAGAATCTAGTGCAATGATTACTAAATCTCATGTTTTTTGAGACAGATAATTATGATTTGACAATTATTTAAATAAGACAAAAATTAATTTTTTGGATAAAACTCTTAGGGGTATTTTAGACAGTACAGCTGAACATAATTAGAGAAATTCTTGGACAATATTGAAACCAAATATATTGCATGCAGTTACCCAAAAATGTCAAACTCAGAAATAAATCAATATTCTATAAAAATAAAAATTAGCATCTATCTAATTATTCCGATACTAGCAAGTCGGAACTAGCAAGTAATTAGGATTCAAGAGCTATTAGCTAATTTACAAAAATTGGGGCGTTACAGAAAGGCTAGTGAATCCCTCTTGGTCTTCAGGATGTTGATGATGCATTCACTGATGATTTCCCCCACATCTATGTACATGTCGGTGACTATGGCAAAAAGCATCTCAGCCCTTTTCATTGCCAATGTTGAGCTGTGCTTTACTGGCATGAAAGAATTCAGAATGAAAGTGCTCCACATTTTGGCAAATGGCAGCAGTTGTTTGGTGACAATGCATTTGGGCTTCTTGGACTGGTTCAGCTTCCATGTTGTTCCTGGCCGCCCAACCCTTTGCAGAATTTCCACATAGTCCTTGTCAGGGCTATTCTTAAAAGCACTGAACTCTAGCTGTCCAGGTTACTTTGTGGAATTTATGTTCAGTACCCTGTTTATGTTTGCAGGAGTGAAGTCCACTCCATTCCCTTGACCATTCTGTGGAATTTAGGGATTTGCTTTCTTTTAAATCTCATGGCGTTGGCATAAAATTCTTGTATTATTTCTCTCCAGCCCATGCTAGCCAATGAACAGAAAGAGTCCTACTCCATTTTCTAGATTTTCTCGTTGAATTCAGGGTAGTTTTCTTCAGCAATCTCAAATGCCCTTTCTAGGACAATTTTTCTCCTCAAAATATTGGCCTAGAGGCTAAAGCTCCATCTATTCTGCCCTTTTTTGCTCTTGGAGTGTTTCTGGAAGGCCTAAGTGGAGTGTTGTTTGAAGTTCTCACCATTTTCAGACTGCTGCAATGAGAAATCAATTTAACAAGGTAAGATTGCAATACATAGAAGCAGAAATGCAGATTACTGTTCTAAAAATGAATTCAAGTCTACTGTTAGAATATGTAATATATAGATGCAACAGTACAGATGCACAACATTAAGCAATCAAATTTAGAGGAAATTTAATATTCCTAATTTGGAAGTTCAAAGTGCATTCACTATCACAAAGAAATAGGGTAGCGCAGAGCAATATTTTCAGGTTTCCACCGATTTTCAAATATAGTTTTGCAACCCAATCATTTTCAGCAAAAAGCTATTTTATCAAAGTATTGCAGAGTTGATTGTCCTGGTATTTTTCAAGCATTCAATTGTATTACAAGTAGCATGTAGTTGCAGTTAATCTTATTCAACAATTTTAGTTCAAACATTTTCAGTGAAGTCTTTTTGGGTCAACCCAATTTCTGTAGAAATTTTGTTCAAATAATGTGCAATGCAGATTCGAATCCTCCTAAAAAAAATTTAAATGACAGGGAAAATTTAAATGCAGAAATTTCAAGCATTCAATTGGAAGTTCAAAGTGCATTCACTATCACAAAGAAACAGGGTAGCACAGAGCAATATTTTCATGTTTCCACCAATTTTCAAACATAGTTTTGTAATCCAATCATTTTCAGCAAAAAGCTATTTTATCAAAGTAATATAGAGTTGATTGTCCTAGTATTTTTCAAGCATTCAATTGTAGTACAAGTAGCATGTAGTTGTAGTTAATCTCATTCAACAATTTCAGTTCAAACATTTTCAGTGAAGTCTTTTTAGATCAACCTAATTTCTGTAGAAATTTTGTTCAAATAATGTCCAATGCAGATTCGAATCCTCCTAAAAAAAATTTAAATGACAGGGAAAACTTATTCAGTGTATTGTCCATGCTATTATTGAGTCAAATAACATCAGAACAGTGCCCTATTACCCCATATGACATTTTCCCCAAATTTCAAACACGGAAAACCCTAACCACAGTTTCAGAAGGATGAGGGTAAGTGTACCTTGTAGGAAGATTCAGAAATGTATGGTAAATGCTTGTTGCTGCTAGGTCGACGCACACAGGGAGTGAAATTTGCAGAAAATGATCAGAGAGAAATGGAATTTTTAGCTGGAAGAGTGTGTGCGTGCTCACTCTCATATATTTTTATAGCCACGCGTAAGCATGTGACCACTTTCAAAAAGAAAAGTGAACATTACAAAATTAAATGCATCTTGTGTGGTTACTATTTTTAACCAGAGTGAGCGTTCTAGAGAGTTTTATTTTTCTGAGTGGAGGGCGCATTATCACTATTGCTGGGCAAAGTGATAATGTGCAGGCTATGTGACAACTTTTTTTTTAATAAAAGGGATAACGCGTAGAAGGATACTTTTACTTACTTGTGTGTAGCCACTTTTTTGTAGGGAAAGTGAATGTTCCAGATAGGTTGTTTTCCCATCTGCCTTTGCGTAATCACTCTCATCAGTGAGAGTAAGCATTCCAGAGGAGTGTGTTAACCTTCTTGCCTCTGCATGATCACTTTTATCAGCAAAAGTTATTGTTCCAAAGGGGAACATCAAATTGCTTGCTTAGTTAATTTCCTGCAAAATAGTGACTCCTCTCATTACTTAATTGCCTCTCAACCCTCAAATAGCTCACTTATCACACTCTAATCTTTTCAATACACACTCTAAACATTAACTCTCAAATCAAGTACCAAATTCACCTCAGCAGAGATATGCAGCAAAATTAACTTGCAGAAATTTCAGAAAATGAAGAACATGAGTAATGAAAAATTCAAAAAACAATACAGAAAGCTTAAAATAAGTTAGAATTGTGAGTTGCCTCTCACAAAGCTCTCTTTTAACGTCACTAGCTTGACACTTATTGATCTTTGGTTCGCTGAGATGATTTTGAAGATAACAGATAAAAGTGGAGGGACTTCCAACAGTTTAATATACTCATTAAGTTTCTTTTCCTCCTTCTCATTATCTTGGTAAGTTACTCCAGCAAGGATCTCTCTTAGTATAGAATTATCATTCTGTTTTCCCTGCTTGGGATGTTGCAGTCCTTGAGGAAATAAGAGCTTTTTGCATTTAGCTTCCTCTATTGGCTTGCAAACATCTTCAAACAACTACTTTTTAGTTCATTTTTTAGGTCGTGTCTTGTTGCAGTCCTTTGTTTGTTTTCTCTTACATTCTCTTAAAAGAGTTAGCTGCTCTTCCTTGCAACCCTCTTGGTGATTATCTTTATCACTATTCTCTTCAGATTTATCTAATGCTTCCTTTTTCTCAGCAGCTTTAGGACTTAAAATTTCCACCACACTCCTTGTGAAAGCAGCTTGGCATTGCTCTATTTAGTTCATCATGGTGTTGCTAGGCAATCTTTCATCATACCTATTTAACATTTGCTCTGAAATTTGTCCTATGTGCATCCCCATCTCCTTCATAGATGCATCTTGATTCTTGAAACTTAACTGAGTGAATTCTATGAGTTAGAGCAAAGTTTCTTCAAGTTCATTCATTCTTTTTGGAAAAGTCTGTGAAGGTTGCAGTCATCCTTGAGGTTGAGAATATGATATTTGAAAATAAGGTTGTGAAGATTGAAGACTAGAAAATGGTGTTGTTGTAGTAAGCATTTCTTGATTCCAATCATAATATGGATGACTCATGTTAGCTTGATGTTGATATACATGATGAAAGGTAGATTCAGGTCTTTGAAAATTTCCTCCATAATTGATTTCTCTTTGAAATTCTGGTGCAGCCACATCATAAGTTTCATTCAAATCATTTTCACTGTAAAAATCACACATCAAAGGGTTAGTTTGGGCAACTCTAACTCGAAAACTATTAGTTAAAGCTTCAAAAGCATCTGCTTCATAAGCTTCTGTTTGGCCAAAAATGCTCAGTGCCTGCGCTCCTTAGTCTTCAAAGACCTTCCCATCTATAAGACTTACTTTCCATAACCAGAAGTGGCAGAGGAAGAAGATGATGAAGAAGAAGAAACCTCAAATGAGGATGAAGTGTAACGCCCCGAATTTTGATAATATTAATCATTATTATTGATGATGAAGGGCCTATCAGCTGTCCATCCTATAAACCATGTTTACAGAAATTTTATAAAAGAATTATAAAGTCCAGATCCAGAAGAACATAGTTATAAACAATCAACAGTTATATTCCTACTTCCCCATCAGGCTCTGATACCAGATAACCTGAAGTGGATCAAGGAAAGAACAAAAAAAAACAGACTGAAAGGAAAGTAGGCAGTAGCAAGACTACTAAATTAAATGCAGAAATGTAAAGTGCAGAATGTAAATAAGTTTAATGCATAGAAACTAGAACGGCGGTAGAACCAGCACAGATCTAGCGGAGGGAGAAGAGAAGAAAGCTGGACGACGATAGTCCGAACAGAACCGGCTGAGAGGGAGAAGAGAGAAAATAATTTGAAACAGCAAACTTTTATTAAAAGATCTCAAAGAGGAAGGCTTACAAAGGATTGTATCTCTCAGAGCTTCTCTCTCTAATATCTCTCTAAGATTGCTAAATGAAAGGGTACCTCACAACATGGTTGAGGTCTCCTTTTATAACAAAATTAAGATACTATTTAAATAGTTCTGGTAAGTAACTGAAACTGTTTCTACAGAGTAGATCATAATTCTTGTATGTCTATTCTGAAGCAGTCATCTTCATTTTGATAGAAGTCGTCTTCTTTGTTAGATTCTTGTTTTGTAGAAGTTTCAGCTTCATCATGATTTAATAGGAGAAGAACTTCTTTTAAGTTTTTCTTCATTTTGTCTTTAGAATCACATCCTGATAGGAAGGAGGTAATTTTTGCTTTTTGATTCAAAAACTAGAAGGTTGCAGGATCAGCGAGTTTTAAGAGTTTTGGATTATTTCAAAAAAACTCATTAACTCCTTGAGGTCCGGCATGTTCTGCATTGAATTGGTTCCACCACTTCATAAAAGCATGTCTGTGGATCATGGGAAAGATGTCTTCTTCTTCTGTCTTGCTATACCTGTACTGCCATGAGAATACCCAGGCCATAGCAAATGCAGAGAAATATTTGAGATCTGCACCAATTCTGTTGGGGGCATATTTGTTTTTGAAAGTTTCGAATCCTTCTTTTGCTGGAGAAGGAAGGATTGCTTCTAAAGATCCAAAGAAGTCCCACCATTGGAGGAACCAGTTAGGAAAATTGTAATTTTGATTTTTCTTGAAATAAATCAACCAAGAATGTCGATTGAGTTTATTTTAGAACCAGAAAGTCCTTGTCCAGGCATCAATGTAGTCCCAGTAATTGTAACTTACAGGGTCAAAAGGTTGTGAAAATTTTTTAAATGAATTTGGATCTTTTCCAAAATTCTTTGGAGATAGGATTCTTAAAATCTGTATCGTTGAGTGGGTGATTATTGAGGGATCTTTTTGGTCCTTATAGTGCTTAATAGAGATAGAATCTGAATCTATTAAAATGAATTCATAGAATTGTCTGGTTTTATTCAAGGCATATGGTCTAAAATGAAAACTAGGAGAGAAAGCTTTGGTAATGGCTTTGTAAGGATTTTTATCCCAAAATTTGGGCTCCATTTGAATAACGGAGGAGAATTTACCTTTTGCCATGTAATGGTTGGTGTTTGGGGTTTTACCTTTTGGAAGGTTAATGGCCTTTTCTGTTTTGTCAGGGAGACTTATTGTCTTTTGTGTTTGGCTGAAGGATTGGATAATATTGTTTAGGTTTGCTAAATCAATTTCCATATCTTCATCAGAAGCAATGTCTGCCCAGGATTTCTTTGGTAGGTTGCTTAGACTACCTTGCTGTATGGCTAGAAGTGTATTAACAGGGAAAGCATAATCTGCCTTGGTTTGTTTAACACTTTTTGTTTGAGATTGGGAAGAATCAGCCTTGTTGGATGAGTCTTTTTTAGGAATCACAGACTGTTGAGTAGATGACTCTACAACCTGGATTGCTTTCTAGGTGGATGACCCAGCCGGAGTGGATGACTCCGAAGTATTGGAACAAGAGTTTGATGTAGCAGACTTTGGTCTTGTCTTATTAAGAGTTAGGGCAAGCCTAACTCTTCCTCTGGTTGTTCCTCCCCTGGAAGGGGTAGTTTCCTTCCTAGGCATTCTACTTATCCTGTAAGTATTCACGGGTAAGTCAAGAAGAGAATTAGAGGTGCCTTTGAGATATTCTATATCAAAATAAAAAACACTTAAAATTACTTGCCATCTTGCAAAAATTTCTTTTGAGGCAAGATTTTTAACATCTTTTTATAAAATTTCTTTTGCAGACTTACAATCTACTCTAATAAGAAACTTTTGGTTTAATAAATCAGATTGGAATTTTGATACGCATAAAACAATTGCTAAAACTTTTTTTTTAACAGTTGAGTAATTCTGTTGTGCAGAATTCCAATGTTTTGAAGTGTATGCAATGATATGCTCATAAGACTCGACTCTCTGTTTGAGGATGCCACCATAACCTATGTCAGAGGCATCAGATTCAACAATTTTGGAAGCTTGAGGAATGGGGAGATAGAGACAATTTATTTTTCTGACTCTATTCTTGATTTCCTTAACGACATTGTTATGAACATCAGTCCAAGAAGGAGGACACTTTTTAAGCCTATCATGTAAAGGCTTAATGATATTATTGAGGTGTGGAATAAAATCACTTACATAATTCAGACATCCCAAAAATCTTTGTAACTGGGTTTTATCTAAAATTCTGTCAGGAAATTTATCAGCAAATTCAATGGACCTGCTGATAGGAATGATAGTTCCTTGATGAATATTGTGGCCAAGGAATCTAATATTTATTTGAAAAAGGTTAATTTTAGACTTGGAAACTGCAAGTCCGTTATGTTTAATCACATTGTAAAAACATTTATGTGTTTGAAATGTTGATCAATGGAATGGGAAAAGATAAGAACATCATCAATATAGACAACGACAAATTTTGAATAAGGATTGAAAATGTCATTCATGATTTTCTGAAACTCTGAAGGGGCTTTTTTTAAACCGAAAGGCATAACATTCCATTCGTAATGCCCAAAGGGAAACAATAAAGGCAGTCTTGTATCTATCATTTTCACAAATTTGAATTTGTCAAAATCTGGATTTCATATCAAATTTGGAGAAAACCTTAGCAGAATTTAATCTGTTAAGAAGGTATTTTTTATTGGGAATAGAATGCCTAATCAATTGGAGTGCTTGGTTAAGAGGTTTGTAGTTGATCACAAGCCTAGGAGTACCTCTTTCAATTTCTGCAGGTTTATTAAAATAAAAGGCAAAACAAGATCAAGGACTCTTACTCTTTCTAATAAGATTTTTGTCTAAGAGATCTTTGATCTCTTTCTGGCAATATTGAAGGAGTTCATTATTCATTTGGATAGGTCTGGCCTTAGTAGGAATCTGGCTATCTTTGAATCCTGACTCGTAAGAAAGACTAACAATGTGTTTCTTTCTATTCCAAAAAGTGTTAGGCAAGTCAGAACAGAAAGAAGACTGAATATGTTCTAATAGAGATTAGATCTTCTTCTGTAGTGAAGGATTTTGTAATTATTTTTCAATGTTGGCAAAAGAAACTTCTTCTTTTAGAAAGTTAATTTGATTGATTTTATTTTGAATAAAATTAATATTTTTAGTAAATGGTTTACTAGAAAATTTGAAAGTTATTTGTTTTCCCAAATGATAAGTTGAAATTCCATCTTTTGAAATTTGTAGCGGGAAAAGGGCTTTTATAAAAGGTGTTCCTAAAATAACTTCGTTTTTCAGATTTTTTACAAGGAAAAAGTTTGTTTCAATCTTAAGTCCTTGATTTTCAATCACAGCTTTTGAAAGTTTGTAATTAATTTTGAGTTTCGAACCACTAGCAGTGCTGAGTTTTTCAGAAGTTTTCTCAAAATACTTTGTAGGAATTAAACCTTCTAAAATACAATTTGAATCAGCACCTGTGTCAAAGAGGGCTAAAGAATCAAGAACAAAATCATCAATAATGATTCTGATATTAATATAAAATTTTTGAATTTTGACCTTGTTGATCAAACACATAAAGGTTTCTTCAAGATTACCAGAATCGACCTTTATAGAATCATTATCTTTAAGAAGTTCTTCTTTCTCAATGTCAGATTCATCATCTAATTAGGAAAGAATAACTTGATGAATTTGTTGTTGTTTTTTAATTTCTTTGATCTCTTTTTTGAGAGTGTTAATCTCAATCTGGAGATCCTGGATAGTGGTTGGTTTAATATTAGAATTCTTTTCTAATCTTTTGAAAATATCTGTTATATCAAACTTATTTGTGGTAAAATATTCTTTTGGTTTAGGTTTATTTTCTAAAACCTCTTTGAATTTATTTAAAAATTCTTTTCTTTCTTGAGGGTCAGTAATGGAGCTTATAGCTTCGAAAAGAAGATCTTGCTCTTTTGTCAAAACATTGATTTCAGGAGTATCATCACTATCAGAAGAGGAAATTTGATCATCATCTTGGATTTGGTTAACAACCTCATCCGATTCTTTAACAGAATCTTCATCAGAGGTTTCGATAAGGAGATTGTTGATTTGGTCTTCTATAGAAGGCTCTAGGTTGAGACTACTAATTTTCTTTTTTGGCCTATAGTATTTACTGATATGGCCAGGTTTCCCGCAGTTGTAACAAGTTACACCTGTTTTGGGTTTCTTGGGAACATTGGTGGGGATAATACTTTCCCCTTGCTTCTTGGAAAGAGGTTTCCCATTGTACTTACGTTTGTAAGGCTTTTTATAGGGTTCTACAGTTTCTTTTTTGGGAACCTGTTTCTTCTTTTTGGCAGAGCAAGATGGGAAGACCAAACTGCTCACAGAAGGACCCTAATTCTTTCTTACTCAAAGCCTTTTCTTTGGCAAGCTATTTCTGAAGTTTGTCCTTTTGACAAGCTTTGATGCCATTATGGATAATAATGGCAGTTAGCTGACCATAGTCATAACTATTATAATTTATTTCTCCAGTAGGAGAATGACTTCGGAGCTTGCTTCTAATAAGATCTCCGAAAGCTTTTGGAAGACCATCAAGATACTTTTCTTTCCAATAGGCTTGGTTGCAGTCTTCCGTGGTTAAAACTCTAGACATGAAGGTATCCTTATACCATTTGAAATGTTCTAAAGATTTGCACTTGAGGTTTGAAAGGAGTTCATCGGATCTTTCTCTCCAAAGAGAAAGGTCTCCAAGAAAATGTTGGGATATAGTGTATAATAAAGTATACACAGCATCAGGAAGATGCTCATTGTCACTAACAATGGTTTTTCCTTTATAATCAATTTTAACTGCAGAGAGAATATTTTCTCTATCAGTTTCAGTGAGATAATTATCCCACCAACCTTTCAGCTGCCCAGTAAAACCTGTAACTAGAATATAAACAATGGTGTCTTCAGGCATATTTTGATTGGTAAAATAGCCAATAGCGACAACCGACATATTTTGGAGTTTGGCGATGATATTATATTCAGACAAACCGTCAATGTTCTAAATATAAATATCATTGGAATTAAAACTTTGAATAAAATCTTATTTTTCTTCAAGAATAAGATCAGGAGCAGTGGCTCTATTGTAATAGAGTTTGGAAGAATTTTTCCAATTGTTAATGGGATTGATGGTAAGGACAGAATCAGTTTCAGAACAATGTCCTGAATCAATCTTAGAAATGGTATTGACAGTTTTGGTAAGGGATCTAGTCCTCAGTTTGGCACTAGATTCTTCAGAAGCTTAAGGAGTGTCAGGGACAGTAATAAGAAGACTAGTAATCTTACTAAGTAACTCATTTTGGTTGTCCTCATTCACTCTAGTTTTTTCCCTTTGTCTAAGTTCTAAGATTTTTTGCTTAGCTTCGGCACTAATCTTAAAAGGTTTAAACAGAGGCTTTTCTAGTTAAGGTTGGGTAAAAGAAAAAGCTATTTCTTCAACTTTCAGTTTAGCAGATTTGTCAGAGACCTTTTCTCCTAAAATTTGGAGGTATTTATTGGTATAATTGGCCTGTTCCATGAGGCCTTGGATGTCGTTGGGAGTGATGGCCTCATCAAAGTTTTTGGTTTTGAAAGGGGTAGCAGTAACAGAATTACCGCTTTTGTCTGTTAAATTTGGTAATTGGTATTGGGTAATAGGTGGCAAATCACTTTGAACTATTTGTCCATCTTTAATCTACCATGATATAACGTTCGCAGAGGAAGTACTAATAATGTCCTCTTGCCATGGATAATCAATATTATTGTGAATGGTATAAGCATGGTACCAATCAAAGAATGGGATATTCTGTTTGACTTTTTCAAGAAATTGATAGAATTCCTCTTGGATATTAGACCTGTCTTTTCCCCTATACTTCTGAAAGAACCATATATATATATATATATACATATGTGTGTGTGTGTGTGTGTGTGTGTATGTATGTGTGTGTGAATATTTATATGAGAATGAATGTTTGAATGTGCACTCAAGTGCGAAATGATGATATGCGAATTGCATTTTAATGTGTGGTAATAATGTATGAGTATATATATGTATGTGCATGTGAATAAATATGGGGATGTTATGTGGGTATGACTGGACTGGACTGGGCTGGAAAGAATAGGCTAAGCAGCTAGTGTAGAGTGTTCTCGCTGCAGCAAGAGGATTCTCGCTATAGTGAGAGTGCCCTAGGAAGAAAGAGGCTAAACTGTCGCCTTCTCGCTGTAGCAAGAGGTGTCTCGCTGTAGCGAGAGAGCGACAGTGGGGACTGCATTTCTGGGTGTAGACCCATTGTAGCGAGAGGGCCTCGCAATAGCGAGATTCTACAGAAACCATGCAGTTTCATATGAGATTTTCGTTGTGGCGACAGAGGGTGTCGCTGTAGCGAAAGTGTCATGATCTAAAGGGTTTAAAAGAGGGGTTTTGGGATTTGAGAGTTATTTCTCAAATTCTCCCCTAGATCTCTTCGATTCTTTCGACCCCAAACCCCTTTCTCACCGATTAATTGCCTCCAAAGCTGTTCGTGAGCGAGATTGGAGCTCAAATTTGTGTGGAGAACGCTTGGAGGTGAGTTTTAACGGTTAGGGTTCCATTTTTCATTCCCTTTCTCTATTTTTGTGTGTTTACCAGCAATCAAGAAATAAGAATTTTATGTAAATGTTGTGTGATAGAATGTAAGCTTGTATGCCGAATATTGTGAATAGGTATGGGCACTTGTGCCGTATGTTTCGAATGAATAATGTGAAACAATGTGGGCCGAGGACTGTGTGATACAATAAATATGGACTAGGTGTCGAATAGTATGGAAGTAGGCTAGGTGCCTGTGTTATAAAGGAAAGTGGGCCTCGTGCCATGTATTACAAAATATTGAGAATGGGGTGGGTAGCCGCCGATATCTAATAAATAATGGGGCGGGTTGCCACCGGTATACAATAATGTGAATGGGGTGGGTAGCCACTGGTATCTAATAAAGAATAGGGCGGGTTGCCGCAGGTATACAATAATATGAATGGGGCGGGTAGCTATCGGTATACAACAATGTGAATGGGGCGGGTTACTGCCGGTGTACAATAATGTGAATGGGACGAGAAATCGCCGATATGAAATACTATAATGGGGCATGCCAATGCCAATGTAATATGCTGAGTTATGAACATGAAATGCTGTGGATACCATAAGTGCAATAATGTTTAGTTAAAATGAAATTGTACTGGAATGCTGCTTGTGAGTATATTTTCATATACCTGTCTAAGTGTATTTAAAGTAGTTTGAAGGTAAGACTCTATAGTTGACGATGTATTTTGGTACTGTAGAGTACTCACTCTTACATTCATTTTTTAGGTAATCAAGATGATGAACATCAGACTCAGTGAAGGGACGGATGAACTGCTATAGGGCTTAGGATTATTTAATTGGAAATTATTGTATTTGATCTAGCCGTATGGCAGATGTTTGATATGAACTTGTAACCCTTCCTCATTTTTGAATTGTTTTATGAAATTTATTATTTGAGTTTGTGAAATTGTTATTTATTTGAAATTAAAGTTAAGGTGTTACAATTTGGTATCAGAGCAATTCGTCCAACCAGACTGGGGTATCGGGCTGAGACGTCCAAGGTTAAGTATTGATTGTTTTGTTTACCTGAATTATAAATGTATTATTGATCTAATATATTAAGATGTGACTGCTGAATTGTGATTAGCCAAGCTTAATCATGTCTGGTAGAGGTCGAAGTAGAGGTAGAAGAGCTAGAGGCTCTGATGACCTCATGGAACGTATAGCCCAACTCCCAGAGGCCATGGTACATAGTGATGAATCTATATTTTTACTAATGTTTTAGTGTAATTCTAACCCATTTGATAAGGAAAATATATGAAAGAAAGCAGAAAAACTCAGAAAAATAGAATGATTGAAAGTTTTATTTCAATTTGTAGTTATTTTAGCATTGGTGAGATTTTTTGCTTAGAAATTAAGAATTTAATCTTGTTTTGTAGGAATAATCTAAGCAAGGTTCATGGAAATAGAAGATCAATGGAAAGGAAGAAGAAGAGTAGCAATTTTGGACTCAAAACACAAGAATTCTAGAATGCAAGCTGGGCGTGATCACTATTATTAGTGAAAGTGATCGTTCTAGAGCTTAAAAGAAGAAAGGAGTTTGAGCGTGGCACTCTTACCAGCGAAAGTGAGTGTTTCAAAGAGTTTATAGAAGAACATGTTATGCGTTAACACTCTTGCTGGCAATAGTGAGTTTTGAAGACTAAAATACAACAAGCTCTGCGTGGTCACTCTTACCAGCGAAAGTGAGTGTTCTAGAGAGTCTCTCAGAAATCTCAAACATAGCGAGCTCAGCGTTACCACTCTTACTAGCGAAAGTGAGTGTTCCAGAGAAGGCTAAAAATTTAGCAAGCTCTGCGTTACCACTTTTACCAGTGAAAGTGGATGTTCCAGAGAGACCTCAACTTGGCAAGTTACGCGTTGTCACTTTTACTCATAAAAGTGAACACGCGCAACCACTCGACCTCTTGTGTTGCAACTCTTAGCAGTGAAAGTGATGGTTCTAGTTTCCAGAAATCACATGAGCCTCTGCGTGGCCACTCTTATCAGCAAGAGTGGTAACGCACAGAATCGAGATTTCTATAAATACCTGTTTAAGCTCAGAACTCAGGGTCTTTTGTTCATTTTCTATTTTTCACTTCATTTCTTCATTGAGAGAGAGGATTGGGGATGAACATCAAGCTCCAAGAAGAGGGATCAGATTGGGGATTGTTGAGGATGGTTATTCTTCGTTCTTCTCCTTCTTCTTGTTCTTTCTCTTTCTTTGATGCAATGTTTACTTAATTCTTTGTAGTTAGGAGTTTATGGACCTTCAATTTACTTAATTCTTTTTAGTTAGGAGTTTATGGAGCTTCAATTGATGTATGGATTCGCTTCTTGCTGCTGAAATTTAAGTTCTTGGATTAATTGAGTTGTTAATTTTGTTGTCATTGCAATCTTTGAATGGAAATTCATATGATTAATCAAAGAGGAACTTAATTTCACAATCTTATGGTTCTAATTCTTAATGCAACTTGAAATTGAATCTCACCTAAGGGATTAGGGGATTTAGTTGATCGTTAAGGTCAATGAGTTAAGGGATTAACCTTTGACTAGTTGTATGTGAAAGTAATTGTCAATTAACCAATTGCTTGAATGTTCAGAGGCATAATTGAATTCATATTGACATTCTTGTGAAATAAATTCCTAACTATCATTCTTCTATTTCTAATCTCAACATTAATTTCTTCACTCTGTTTTCTGCAAGTTCTTTACCTTTTAATTGTTCTTGTTTCTTGATTTCTGAATGTTACAACTCTTGCAAAATCTTATAGCTCAACTAGTTATTATTCTATGAATTGATAATTGATTTCCTAATTCCCTATGGAGATGATACTTTGATATTAAAAATTACTCATTACTTGCTGCAATTCCTAGTGCACGTGCTAATGTTTAGAATTATAACAACACATAGCAAGGGCGGAGAGCCAGCTGAGTACTGAGGATTGTCTGTCTTTACTAGGCATGATCCTCTGAAGTTTGAGGGAGGATTCAATCCCAAGGGAGCCCTAAGGTGGGTGGCTGATGTAGAGAAGATCTTTAATGTCATGGGGTGCCGTGAGGAGCACAAGGTGGCCTATGCCACTTACTTACTGTGCGAGGCGAAAGACTAGTGGAGGTTTGCTAGTAGACATTGCTGCAAGAAGGTGGCTACATTCAGTGGGAGACCTTCAAGGCCATTTTTCTAAGGAATTACTTTTCCCAAGACCTGAGAAAGCAGAAGGCTAGAGAGTTCCTTGAGCTGAAGCAAGGAAACATGACTATGGGGGAGTATGCTGCAAGATTCCAAGAGCTGATAAAGTACTGTCCTCATTTCTAGCATGGTGATGGGGAGGAAGAGCTGTGTTCTCAATTTGAGAACGGATTGAGGCCAGATATTCGAACCGCGGTCAGTGTGTTCTAACTGACAGACTTGCCTACCCTGGTGAGCAAGAGCTGAATCTTTGAAGTGAACACGAAGGGAAAGACGGTGGACACTAGGGGAACTGGCCTCGTGAGACATGACAGGAGACCCCCGAGGTTCTCAAAGGGACCATATTCGGGTTTGAATAGTTCTCAATCCCGAGGAAGTTCTTCCCAAGAGAAGAGCAATGGGAGTGGCTTGGGATCGGGTTCTTTTAGAGAACCGCTGAAATGCTTCAGGTGTGGAGGACCACACACGGTGAAGGACTGTCCACAGCTGAAGATAACTTGCCATAATTGTGGGAAATCGGGGCACACTACTAATGTGTGCTGGGCTGCCAGGAGGAGCGGCAGTGCAAGTGCAGTCCAGAGGCTTGAATCAAGAGGAAGTACAGGGCTAAGTACGGGGCAGAAGTCAAGTCTTCCTGGGAAAGTCTTTGTTATGACTGGAGCAGAGGCTTCACAATCTAAGGAGATGATCCAAGGTAAATGTATAATTAAAGGCAGACTGCTTGATGTGTTGTTTGACTTGGTATGTATGTGGCCCAACTGCCATGCAATGTTGTGGTGACTACCCCTACGGGTAAGCCAGTTGTAACATCATGGGTGTGTCTGGGGTGCCCGATAATGGTACATGGCAGGGAGTTTAAGGTAAACTTGATCTGTCTACCTCATTCTCAACTGGATGTGATTCTAGGAATGGATTGGCTTGCTGCCAACCATTTGCTGCTGGACTGTAGTGAGAAGACTTTGATCTTCGGAGCGACAATGGCAGAGGTTCCAAGGCTTATGAGCTAGAGAGCATGGGAGAATACGGTAAACGCCAAGGCCTTCATGGTCATGTTCTCAATGGAGGTCGAAAGCGTGATGGAGTCAGAGTATATTCCGGTGGTGAGGGACTTCTTGGAAGTTTTCCCTGAAGATGTTTCTAAATTACCACCAGAAAAGGGAGATAGAGTTTGCCATTGACCTCATTCCGGGGCAAGCCTAATTTCTGTGGCACATTATAGGATGTCACCAGTGGAAATGGCAGAGGTCAAGAAGCAAGTAGAGGATCTATTGCAGAAATGGTTTATGAGCCCGAGTGTGTCACCGTGGGGAGCACCAGTGCTCTTGGTGAAAAAGAAAGATGGGAGCATGAGGATGTGTGTGGATTACCAGTAACTGAACAAGCTGACAGTCAAGAACAAGTACCCACTCCCAAGAATTGATGATTTGATTAATCAGTTAAGAGGAGCTGTTGTGTTTTTGAAGATTGACTTGAGGTCGGGATACCATCAAATTAGGATGAAGAATGAGGATGTGCCTAAGATGGTGTTCAGGACGCGGTATGGTCACTATGAGTATTTGGTGATGCCGTTTGGAGTGACCAATGCGCCTGCAGTGTTCATGGACTACATGAACAGGATCTTCCATGAGTTTTTGGATAAGTTTGTGGTGGTGTTCATTGACGACATCCTAATTTATTCAAAGACTCAGGAGGAGCATGCCGAGCACTTGAGGATTATTCTGCAAGTTCTGAGGGAGAGGCAGTTGTATGTGAAATTCTCCAAGTGCAAGTTCTGGCTGTCAGAGATCCAATATCTTGGGCACATAGTGTAGAAGGAAGGAATCGCAGTAGACCCTGCAAAGGTTGAAGCAGTGGCTAAGGCTGACAAATGTGACGGAGGTTCGCAGTTTTCTTGGACTAGCAGGCTATTATAGGAAGTTCATTGAAAGATTTTCTAAGATCACGTTGCCCTTGACGAAGCTAACCCACAAGGGAAAGGAGTTCAAGTGGACCAAAAGGTGTGAAGCTAGTTTCCTGGAACTGTAAATAAGGTTCACTTCGGCACCGGTGTTGGCTCTACCCGACCCGGAGCAGAAGTTTGATATGTATTGTGATGCGTCGGGGCATGGGCTTGGTTGTGTTTTGATGCAAGTGAGGCGAGTAGTCGCCTATGTCTCAAGGTAGTTACGCCCGCATAAAGTCAATTATCCGACTCATGATCTGCAATTAGCCGCAGTGTTTTTTGCTCTTAAGGTATGGAGGCATTACCTGTATGGAGCGAGGTTTGAAGTGTTTAGTGACCACAAGAGTTTGAAATACCTGTTTGATCAGAGGGAGCTAAATATGTGACAGCAAAGATGGATGGAATTCCTCAAGACTATGACTTCACATTGTCTTACCACCCTGGCAAGGCAAATGTGGTGGCCAACAATTTAAGTCAAAAATCATTGCATGTGGCGGCAATGATGGTAAAGGAAATGGAATTAATCGAGAAATTTTGGGACATGAACTTGGCCATAGAGGTAAGGCCGGGGAGCTTATATCTCAGGGCAACAACAATCCATAATGACTTCCTGGCATATGTCCGAGATGCCCAACAAGGAGATGTATTGCTGCAAGACATGATGAGGCAGAAGGACGAGGGAAAAGAATTGGAGTTCCACTGTGATAAGAACAGGGTGATTAAGTTCCAGAACCAAGTGTGCATCCCTCAGGTGGATGAGCTGAGACAAATGGTGCTTGAGGAAGCGCATAAGAGTAGGATATGTTTTCACCCTGGTGCAACCAAAATGTATCAGGATCTCCAGAAGAGTTTTTGGTGGAATGGAATGAAGAGGGACGTTACTGAATACGTGGCTAAATATCTGACTTGCCAAAAGGCGAAGGTTGAACACCAGCGTCTGCCTAGGTTATTGCAACTGTTGATGATCCCTGAGTGGAAATGGGATAGTATTTCTGTGGACTTTGTTTCTGGATTGCCAAGAACCAGAAACAAACATGATGCCATCTGGGTGATAGTGGATCGGTTGACCAAGACTACACACTTCCCCCAGATCAACGTGAAGTATAAATTAGAGAGACTTGCAGAGTTGTATGTGTGGGAGATAGTCAGGTTATATGGAGTGCCGACTAATGTGGTATCAGATAGAGACCTGAGGTTTACCTTGAGGTTTTGGGAGAGTCTGCAAAGGGCATTGGGGACTAAGTTGAGACTGAGCTCGACTTATCACCCACAGACCGATGGTCAGGCTGAACGAACCATTCAGTCTCTGGAGGACTTGCTGAGGGCCTGTGTGCTCGAGCAGCAGGGAACTTGGAAAGAGTGTCTGCCACTAGTAGAGTTCACGTACAACAACAGTCATCATGCTAGTATTAGGATGGCACCGTTCGAGGCCTTGTATGGGTAAAGGTGCAGAACCCCATTATGTTGGTATGAGACTGGAGAGGCATCCATGTGTGCGAGAGATATGATCCAAAGGCAGAATGAGCAAATCAAAATGATCAAAGAGAAAATAAAGGTTGCCCAAGATCGACAAAAGAATTATTCTGATAAGAGGTGAAAGCCGTTGGAGTTTCAGGTGGAAGACTATGTGTTTCTGAAAGTCTCACCTGTGACTAGAGTTGGGAGAGCCTTGAGACCTTGAAAGCTATCTCCTAAGTTTATTGGGCCATTCGAAGTGCTGAATAGAGTTGGTCCTGCTGCTTATCGGATTGCGTTGCCTCTGAACCTCTCGAATCTATATTCGGTGTTCCATGTGTCACAACTTAGGCAATATGTGCTAGATCCTTCCCATGTGATTGATCTTGACCTAGTTCAAGTGAGAGAAGACTTGTCATATGACGTGTATCCAGTGAGAATTGTTGATCATCGTATTAAACAGCTGAGGGGTATGTTGTTACAATTCTAAACACTAGCAAGTGCACTAGAAATTGCAGCAAGTAATGAGTAATTTTAAGATCAGAGTATCGTCTCCACAGGGAATTAGGAATTCAAGTATCACTTCACAGAACAATAACTAGTTGAGCTATATGAATTTGGAAGAGTTGTAACATGTAGAAAGTAAGAAACAAGAACAATTAAAAGGTAAGAAACTTGCAGTAAAAACAGAGTACGAATTTGATGTTAAGATTAGAAATAGATGAATGATAGTTAGGAATTTATTTCACTGGAATATCAATATTAATTTAACTAAGCCTCTGAACATTCAAGCAATTGGTTAATTGACAATCGGTTTCACTTATTAATAGTCAAAGGTTAATCCCTTAACTCATTGCAGCAAGAAAACGTCGCTGTAGCGAGAGTGTCGCGACCTAAAGGGTTTAAAAGAATGGTTTTGGGATTTGAGAGTTATTTCTCAAATTCTCCCCTAGATCTCTTCGATTCTCTCGACCCCAAACCTTTTTTTCACCAATTAATTGCCTCCAAAGTTGTTCGTGAGCGAGATTGGAGCTCAGATTTGTGTGGAGAACGCTTGGAGGTGAGTTTTAGCGGTTAAGGTTCCATTTTTCATTCCCTTTCTATGTTTTTGGGATGATTTCTGGGTTCTCATGGAAATAACCCATGTGTTTAGGCTAAAATCCATGCGAAGAACGTTTGAGTCTAAATCCGTGAGTGGGTCTTCAAGTCAAGGTAAGGGGGCCTCTACCCTACTATTTTGTGCATGATTTATTGGTATTTTACTAAATATTGTGTGTGGTTGAATTAGAGAATAGGAAATTACTGAGGAATGTAATGTGGACTATGTGTCGTGACACGTGAATATTTTGTGTGTTTACCCGAAATCAAGAAATAGGAATTTTATGTAAATGTTGTGTGATAGAATGTGAGCTTGTATGCCGAATATTATGAATGGGTATGGGCACTTGTGCCGTACGTTTCGAATGAATAATGTGAACCAATGTGGGCCGAGGACTGTGTGATACAATAAATATGGACTAGGTGCTGAATAGTATGGAAGTAGGCTAGGTGCCGTGTGTTATAAAGGAAAGTGGGCCTCGTGCCGTGTATTATGAAATATTAAGAATGGGGCGGGTAGGCATTGGTATCTAATAAAAAATGGGGTGGGTTATCGCCGGTATACAACAATGTGAATGGGGAGGGTTGCTGCTGGTGTACAACAATGTGAATGGGGCGAGAAATCGTCGGTACGAAATACTGTAATAAGGCTATCAATGCCAGTGTAATATGTTGTGAGTTATGAACATGAAATGTTGTGGATGCCATAAGTGCACTGATGTTTAGTTGAAATAAAATTGTACTGGAATGCTGCTTGTGAGTATATTTTCATATACCTGTCTAAGTGTATTTAAAGTAGTTTGAAGGTGAGACTCTATAGTTAACTGTGTATTTTGGTAGTGAAGAGTACTCACCCTTACATTCATTTTTCAGGTAATCAAGACGATCAACATCGGACTCAGTGAAGGGACGGATGGACTGCTATAGGGCTTAGGATTATTTAATTGGAAATTGTTGTATTTGAACTCGCCTGTGGCAGTTGTTTGATATGAACTTGTAACCCTTCCTAATTTTTGAATTATTTTATGAAATTTATTATTTGAGTTTGCGAAATTGTTATTTGTTTGAAATTAAAGTTAAGGTGTTACATGAAACAGATGAATAGCTTAGGATTATTTTTTTTAATTTCTGTCATTTAGAATTTTTGTAAATTTTTGTAATTAAATTTCTAACTTTTGGGATTGTAATTACATTTTGGTACATTTTGGTACATTTTGGCTTAATTTTAGTTATGAATATTTCTATTTTAAATATCTACTAGTTTTGTAGCTAATTGCCTTTTTACTTGTTAATTGAGAAAATTTTGGTGTTTTGTGCAGAATTTGTCACTATCACATAGCACTCAACTCAAACACATGGATGTTGACACTTGCACAAGCTGCCATGAAAGGAGGGTTTAATCTTTACCTCTTGTTCATGTGTTAGCTTCATAATACACTGAAACTTTTCAGAAAAACACAAAAATATTAGTATAGATATTGAATTGCTTTCTGTGAAACAATTACATTTCAATTGATAATTCTGTGAATTCTTATTTAATTTTTCCTTTTAAGTTGTTTTTCCCATTCTCAAAATAAGATCACACTTGTAATTTTTAAAATGAGGTAGTCTTGCCACTGTGTGCATATAATTCTGAAAAGTGGATTGTGAGCTTCATTGATTAACATGTTCACTTAAATATCCTTGGTGAGACTTAAACCTCATGCATTTCTTGTTGTGTGTTGATTGATTCATATTTTGCTGCACCTCTAGAACTTGCATTATTTCTTGATTAAATCTGTAATAGGTACAATTCACATATATGATGGAGGCCTTCTTTGTATATGCGTAGAGCCTAAGCAAACCTCCCTTGTGCTGAAAATTCTAGTTCACCCTTTTGAGCCTTTAACCTTTCTTTTGGTAAACTTCACTACAAGCCCTACTAAGAAACCATTAGCCCTATCCAAATAAGGAAGAGGAAATTTAAGTTTAACCAAAGATGATTTTCATAATTAAATTTGGGGTGGCATGTTGTGATATTGTATGACATTGCTTGAGGACAAGCAAAGTTTTAAGTTTGGGGTGGGTAACAGCAAAAGTATGAGTTACTTGAAAAGGAAAGAAACAGCAAAAGCTCTAAGTTCTGAGTAATTGAAAAGAAAAATGAAAAGTAAAGTTTGAAAAGAAGAAATACAATGTGTGAAAAACAGAAAAGAAATTCATACATGAATGCATAAATTGATACATGAAAAATAATTGAAACGCTGTAAAAATCAGAAAATGCTGTGTAGAATTGAATGGAAGACAAAAAGAATGCAATCTCATTCTAAATTTTGAATCTCATATACTTGAATTGCATCTTTTCTGTTTGGCATAACCTACATTGTTTCCCAAATTGATTGATCACCTGTATATCCCTTAACCTTAATTTTACCTGAAAAGTCCTCTTAATATGTGATTTGTTACATTTTTATAGAGGAGATTGAGAATATATGCAAGCCTATGGTAGAGTGTAGTAAAATGATGATTTAAAGAGAAAACAGTTCCTAAACACTGTTGAGTGCTAAGGGAAACACTTCTAATGAGCTGTGATCATGCTTTTCAATGTTGCTCACATGAACTTTGCTGAGATATATGAACTTAGATAGCAATTCTTACTCAGAGTATGATTAATGCAGTGTGAATATCATGATGAGTAATTGGATGAACAACTTGATTGAAAATTTTGCAGAAAAACACAGAATTAGAAATTGGAAAATCTGAGAAAAGCAATTTGTTAATGAGGAACTTACCCTTGGTTTAATTTGATTTGCTTGAGGACAAGCAAAAATTCAAGTTTGGGGTAGGGATGAACCCATATTTTACTAGTATTTTAATATAGTTTTAACCCATTTAATAAGGAAAATATGTTAGAAAAAGTAAAAAAAACTCATAAAAATATAATGATTGAAGATTTTTTTTTTTTAAATACATAGTTATTTTAGCATTCGTGTATTTTCTGTGCAGAATTTAAGAATTTTATCATGTTTTTGTATGAAAATCTGAACCAAGTACATGAAAGATGGAAGATCAATGGAATGATAGAGGAAAAGTGGCAATTTTGGACTCAAAGAACAAGATTTATGGAAAGAAAGCTGGGCGTGATCACTATTGTTAGTGAAAGTGATCATTCCAGACCATAAATGAGGAATATAGTCTGGACGTGGTCACTCTTATCAGCAAAAGTGAGTGTTTCAGAGAGTTTCTCAGAAGAACACAATGGGCGTTACCACTCTTGCTGGCGAAAGTGAGTGTTCCCTTCAATCTCAGCAAACTTATGCGTGAACACTCTCGCTAGCGAAAGTGAGTGTTCTAGGAAGCTTCACACATAGCGAGTAGCGCATGGTTACTCTTGCTAGCGAAAATGGATATTCTTGAGAGAAGTGTATCAAAGCAAGTTGCGCGTGGTCACTCTTGCTCATGAAAGTGAACATGCGCACTGCTCGTCCTCCTGCGTTGTCACTTTTATCAACAAAAGTGAATGTTCCAGTCTTCCAGAAACTATATAACCCTCTGCATGGCCACTCTTGTGAAGCAAAGTGATGACACGCAGAGGCAGGAATTCTTATAAATACTAGAGCAAGCTCAGATCTTGGGATCTTTTTCTCATTTTTCATTTTTTAATTCTTTTCTTCGTTCAGAGAGAGTTAGGGAGAGTATTGGGGAAGAACATCGAGCTCCAAGAAGAGGAATTGGATTGGAGATCGTTGAAGATGGCTCTTCTTCGTTCTTGCTCTTCTACTCCTTCTTTCTCTTTCTTTGTTACAATGTTTGCTTAATTCTTTGTAGTTAGGAGTTAATAGATCTGGAATAGATGTATTGATTCGATTCTTGACTTTGAACTTTGAGTTATTGGATTAATTGAGTGGTTAATTCTACTTTCTATGTGATCTTTGAATGAAAATTCAATTGATTAATAATAGAGGAACTTTTACCAATGGAAATTGGAATTGATTCTCATATCTAAATTAACTACCAGAATTGGGGATTCCTTAGAGATAAGCGAACTTAATTCTGCAGTCCTATGGTTCTGATTCTTAATGCAACTTGAAATTGAACTTCACCTAAGGGATTAAGGTGGTTTAGTTGATTGTTAGGGTCAATGAGTTAAGGAATTAACCTTTGACTATTAATATGTGAAACTGATTGTCAATTAACCAGGGGCATTGAATGTAAATATGGAAAGAATTTGAAAGAGTGATGTGCATAAGATAGTATAGAAATGGTGCAGTTGGAATATATGCATTGTGTCATGTTGGTTGATGTTGTCGCGATATATGTGTTGTAATAAATCGACGGGTGTGATTGGGACACATGTGTGATGACATGTCGATTGACGTGGTGTAAAACATGTATTGTCACATGCATGATAGTAAGCAGATGCATGTCATGAAAGTTAGCGAATATGATTGGTTGTTTATCTTGCGTGTATTATTCTGCGATGATAGTAAGACGTGTGATTTGAGTCTCATTGTGAATAAATCCATGTTGATTGGTGTTATTAAGTACGATCTATGCATATGAGTTTATTTATGTTAAACTAGAGATTTAGTGGGGCGGGAGATACTCACCCTTACTAATATTTTCAGGTGATGGATGTCAAGAGAGAAAGGTGGTTGCCTGTCTTAGAATCATAGTCCATGGGTATTGAAGGGAAGGCTGCTTTGTAGAGATTAGAAATGTTTGAGAAATTGTACTATTTTATTCAAATTGTAATTTGTGATAACCAAATTGTGTAAAGAATTTTAAAGGCCAAATTTAGAATTTACGGTACTTGGGTCAATTTCATTGAAATTATTTCATTATCGTCCTTAGCAAAAATCCTAATTTTATATGTATTCGTAGTGAGATACATGTTTTGTTAAAAAAAAGTTAAATCTTATCTAATTATCTCAAGTTTCAAAATTTTACCCTTGGAATAATATGAAACTTTCACAAGAAGAAATTTGTAAATTTTGTTATTATGTTACTATGGAGTTTGAGAGTGAAACTAAGTAAATTATTTTCTATTCACATAAAAGTTTGTTTATTTAAATAAAGAAACCAAAGGTGTTGCACACATCATCATATTTATATTCTCATTACATCGCACACACACAGATATATATATATATACACACACACACACATGTATGCATCAAATACACAACACATGAAAATACACATACACTTATATTAACATATTAAAATATTATTACAAAGAGAATTCGGGGCGTTACAACTCGCCGTGATCAATCCTTTGTATGGGCTGAGGAATGTAAGCAAAGTTTTAATGAATTGAAGCAGCGACTAACTTCCTTACTAGTGTTGATTCTCCCTAATACTAGTCAATCATTTGAGGTGTATTGTGATGTTTCACATCAGGGATTAGGATGGGGAAAAGGGTAGGGGTAGGGGTGTGAGAAGGGAGAAGGGGAGGGAGTGAAGGTGTGGGAAAGGGAAGGGGGGGTAGGGGGAAGGGGGAAGGGGAGGAGTGGTGGTGTGAGGAGGGAGAAGGGAGAAAGGGAGGGAGTGGAGGTGGGGAAAAGGGGAGGGGTAGGGGTGATCGGGAGTGTCACGCTCAGACAAATTATTTAAAACCGAATTGCATAAAACTCACGATAAATACCTCAAAACAACAACCAGAATTGCAAACCAGAATTTTACACATAGAATGCAAAACAAAATAAGGAAGATTAACACTCTAAATCTGTTAAAAACGCCAGTAATTCCCTGGCAACGGCGCCAATATTTTATGGCGAGTGTCGCGCTTGGACAAATTATTTAAAACCAAATTGCATAAAATTTATATAGTAAGAGGTGCAATCCGAGTCGTCTCCCAACGATGATAATGTTATACGATTATAAAATTAAAAGGGGTTTGATTTATAGAATAACACAAATTAGAATCAAAAGTTAACAAGAATTAAAACCTCTAATCCAAGAAATTAGAAGAACTACGACCACTCTATCACCAGATTCCAAGGAGATGCATCAACCAACAAATTTGTGATTAACATTAAATTCGAATAAAACCTCAATTCAAATTAAGCATTCATATGAGAACCCTCATGCATTCGATTAACACACAATTCACTCAAAGTTCAGAAACCTCTAGAACCTAATCAATTTGTGTTAATTTAATTCACCAATGTCATTAATCTTAGATCTCAAACCTGAAAATCTAATTCACACTCCTTCAAAAATTAATTACATACATCAACCGAATAATATGTAATCAAATAACTGCACAATTATCAATCCAAACGAAGAACTTCAATTCGAAATCATAATTAGCAAAAAGAGAAAGAAGGAAGAGGTGAAACCGAATTTGTTGTTAAATAAATTGTGAAACTGATCCTCAAGAGTGTCTCAATCCTTTTTCAATCCTTGGATTAGATGAAAGTCTAAGCCTCCATTAATGGAGGAAAACAAAAGGTAAAAACGGAAGAGAAAAAGAAGAAGAAAACATAAACCCTAAAACATAAACCTAATCTAACCTAACGTACCAACCCCGTAACCTGCTGCCCTAATTTAAATACAGGCTCCTAAGGGTCAAAACGTAAAACGTAATTAAAAATTATTCAATTACATTAATCCTCTATTCAATAGCTGTCTTTGGAATCCTTATTTGTTCAAATTCGAATTCTGGAGGGAAAGTTATGCTTGTAATTGCTGCTCAATATTCATGCTAAATCCGTGAAGATATTGCGTGGTATTTTTGGCCATGAAGATCTCTCAGATTCGATTTCTGATATGAAGATAAATTGTAGCCCTGGATGTTAGCTTCAAAATGCAACTTGAATGGGTTTAAACGGACATTTGCGAACTGAGATATGGCCCAAATACTATACCAAGGTCAGAAACAGCGAGTGCAGCGTTCCAACTTTTTCCAGGCCCAGTTTCAGCTTCTTATCATCAGAATTAGTTTCTGACCTCTCACAGGAATTGTGCGCCTTTCTCTTAGCTTTCCTACAAATCAAGAATCATAATGAAATGAGCTCTACAACTCAAGATATGGCCTAGAAACTAAAATAGTATCAGAATTTGCCTAATGCTGAAAAAATTAAAAAGCCCAAATAAAATTTAAATATCATAAAATGATTCAATTCAAACCAATTAGGTACAAAAGATGATTAATGAGCTAGGAATGAGATAAAATAAGATTGTAAAAATCCAATTGATCAAGGGGTAAAGGACAAGTGCCAGAAAAAGGGTGTGGAGAAAGACAATGCGAAGAGGAAGAGAAAATGACTTCTATGTAATTATATTAAATAGGTTTAGAGACTTATTTGCAAATTTTAATTTTGAATGATAAAGATGACGTGTCATGCCACATGACTCAATGTGGAGTGCTGAACTGGCTGATAGAGAACCAGCTCAGCACTTAACAAAGAGATAATTAATGGCAGGGACTAAATTCTAATTTTTTAATTTTACTGAGATTAAATCTTAACAAAAAATTTTATAAGAATTTATTACAAAATGAACGTTTATAGTGATAAAAAAATATAAGTAATGATAACTTTTTTATGAAGTTTTCTTATCAAATAATCATGTGAAGATATGAGAGTGAAATGTGTGAATTTTGATTATTATATATAGTTATAAACAGTTTAAATTAAAAAACCATCACATATGATTTTTAAAATAATTATGTGACCATTAAATAACTTTTAATTTTGACTGTTTATATATAATTTTACCTCACTTTTCATATTAAAAAAGTCTTATCATTATATGTGTATGTGTGTCGGAAATAATTTAAACTTGATTTTCTCATACAAATTTTGACATATATTTAACTTATCTATAAACTTTTTGCTTAAGTTAATTTTAAAGATATACTAAACTGATCTTAAATAATATGGGTTATTATTGGAATACTGTATCTTGAAATATATATATATGTGTCTTATTACAATTTATATATTAAAAAATGAAGTAACATGTTATTATGGTGTGACTGTAAATCCACTATTCAACGAGGCCATTTTTTCTATTTCCACCGAGGAATTCAAGGTTTACATAGCAAACTTAGAAGGTAAACAGCTCATAAGTAAACACAACACAAACAAGAAAGCTCTAAGTGGCATCATGATCCTCAATTAGGTGGCAATTGCAAATGGAAGCCTAATTAGGTATGTCTTGCCGCCACAAGGTGAAGTCTCTATCCACCATAGGGAAAGAAAAGAAACTTTGTTTTTCTTATTAAAGGAAAATAATTGTCAACTTTTACAAATAAATTTAAATAAATAATAATAATAATATTTTATTAAAAAATTAATTTAAACATTTAAAGTGGTAGCAGCAACGTCGTAGTGCAATTATGGGTTGTGGTGGATAAAATACTCCAAATGCAATGCTATAGAAAGAAGGCATTTATTTATTTGTTAGTGGTTAAAGGATAAGATCACATAACATATTTGGAATGCGGTGTCACATAATGATCCGTCACTTGAATGCCAGCCAAGTGCCAAATCCAAATTAAATGGATTCGAATTGGAGTAAAGAGGTGACTTTTGTTTCTGTTCCTTTTCTTGAAATAGGAGTTCACCGTTCATGCAATGGAAGAGTTTCTGTGATAGTGGAGAGGACTTTCCAAATCCTCGTTGCCCAAACAATATGTAGCAGCCCACTTCACAAAATGGAACACTCTTGGGCTCTTCAGCTGAGGTGTCATACCCCAAATAGTGATTGTATTTTACTTAGATAAGTAGGGTACACCAAGCTTTATTATATTAACATATTCAATAGTGACAATACTTACATTTTCTTAAGAAAATATTTTAATGAAAATGCATAAAATCTCATAGAGGATGAATTCGCTTATATTGGTATCTATTTTTTTTTCACTTTTATATCATTTTCATAAATTTTTATTAAATAATTTTATTTTAAAATTAACTGTTGAATTAAAAGTTTCTATGGTATAACTTTTCTTTATAAAATTTTATATTAATATAATTCTTTTACATACTTTAAAATTAACATCATATATACTTTTAAAATGTATATTAAAATAATAATATTTAAGTTATATTTTTAATTGCTTTTACTTTAAGTTATAATTATTGTATTAACACTGTTTTGATTTGTTATTATTAGTGGAAGAATTTTAAAAAATAAGGAAAATATCCCATCATTAATTATAGTCAAGTTTAAGCGCATAATCTTGGAAAAATATCAAGCAGATCAGAGATACGAATACACCATTAAAATTGTAGCACAGAAGAAAAGAATACTCATAACAAATTTGTGCGGCAGTATGGCAGAGGATGTGGCAGAGTGAAAAGAGAGAGGTTCTTAATGAAGTGCTCAAAATGTACTGCGTGGTATTGACGTAATTCACTCAAAAAAAATGCAATTTATTTCCCATACCAGTATCTTAAAATCCATTAAAAATTAAAAACAATGTCTTTTTTATTTAATATATATTAAAATGGATTAAAATTTCTAAAGCATGTGTATTTGTTATATTTGACCAAAAAATTATTTTTATTTTGTTAATTAATTCTCTTAATATTAGTTAATATTTATTTATTATTATTTCAACTTATATATATGTTTTGAAAATATTAATTTTTTTCAATCTTTTAAAAAGTTTTATTTTTATGTAAATGAAATGAAATTATAGAGTAAATGAATGAGATAACATTTCTCTTCATTCAATGAATATGTGGGTTAGTTTGTCATCGATGAAGGATTTAATAGTCTCTTAAAGCGAAAGCAACAAGGAAAATTGGAAAAGAAAACAGAATGTTAAGACGGACACTAGAGAATTTTCTCCAACTTTTACATATGCTCACCTACGAAGCACGTGCAAATCTATACATTGGAGTCTTCGAGTGTTTGACACTGATGTGCTACGGTTTAAATGTGTCAAATATTTGTTATGCAGTTGAATCAACGGATGTCAGTACTAATGCCGAAAGGCTCAATATTACCTAATAAAGATTCTAAATTCGAGTTTTTATGTACAAAAAATCTTTAAAGTAGATTTATCTATCACATTAATGTTTGCGATCAATGTTGGATCTAAATTAAATCGAATAAGAAACAAAAAAAAATATATATTTCTTGATAGCTTAGACACACATCGTACACGGCTTAACACACTCAGACACAACTCTAACGTGTTCAGACGATATCTACAATAAAAATTATATTTAAAAAAATATTTCCTCAACACGTTTATGTTTAACCTCCAAAACTCTCTTTTCCTTTTTATTCTAACGAATGATGTTGTCTTTTATATATATATATATATATATATATATATATATATATATATATATATATATATATATAAAGGTAAAATCTTCTTATACTAGTATAAGTCTAAAAATTCTTATATTCAATCTAAACATTTTATTTAATTTACATATAATGGGTTATAATTTATTACTTCACTAGCTGTTAGATATAAGTTAAATGAAAGGTTTATATTGGATGTTAGAGTTTTTAGACTTATACTAGTATAAAAAGATCATTATATATATATATATATATATATATATATATATATATGACAAAATCTTCTCACATTAGTACAACTTTAAAAATTTTTACACTCAATCTAAATCTTTCATTTAATTTATATCTAACGGTTAGTGAAGTAATAAATTATAACTCAATAAATATAAGTTAAATGAAAAACTCAAATAAGTGTAAAAATTTTTAGACTTATATTAGTGTAAAATTTTTTTACCTCAATATATATATATCCACACACACACACACACACACACACACAGATCTAGATATATATATATAGATATATATATATATATATATATATATATATATATATATCTATATATAAAGACATTTCAAGTGAGAAGAATTTGTTATTATAAAAAGTAAGATATATTGCTAATAGCCATTAAATTAAAATAAAGAATTTAAATTTGATATTTCTACTCCACTCCACTATCTACTTTCTTCCCTCTTATCAATTATTATTATTGTCTTTCATCTCTCACTTATATAAGCAGTGTGCTAATATCTTATATTTTAGACATCAGTCTGCCTACATGTCTATGTCAGAGTCGATGTTTCATAAATGCTCGCTCACTCACAGTTAATAATATTATAAAAATTAATTAAAATTGAACTAATAGTTTATCACTTAAGTAATTTTGTTAGAGACAAGTTTCTTGAAGCATGATTTTAGGAAACATAACAGCTTAAATAAGAGGATTACAGAGGAGAATGGGGATTGGAAAAATTATTTCAGACTTAGGGTGTTGAGCCACTTGAGAGCTTGCGTTTCATTGCTGTAATTTTTGCTCAACTGAGCCAATTCAATACATAATTTAAATTTCAGAATCCTTACTTTATCCAATGGTATCAAAGCACTTTCCTGGTGCTTAGATTTCCTCTTGCAACGATGGACTCTGAACGTTTAGAACGTGTGGAGAAGAACTGATACAGCAATGACAGTCTGGGGCTGATCACGCCGCCGCGACAGGTCATCACCGAGGACCCCTAACCGCTGCTGTGAGGGACGGTGGAAACCCACCTCTAGATCAGAGGCATCCGCCTCACTGGAGCACGAAGAGAGGCAACCTTCGGTGACTCCTCGTGACTGCGCTTACTGTGGGGACACATCCAGGCGTCGGCGCTACCACTCCTCGTTTCGAGATCGATGCCGAGATCACTCACCTCTAGCAGACCGCGATCGGAGAATAGAACTCCCTATCTTTTTTGGCAAAGATCCCGTCAGTCGGTTGGTGAAGATTGAAAGATATTTTACCCTTCAGCGGATTGAGGGAGACGAACGGCTGGAGGTGCTGCTCTCGCAGTAGAGGGAGCGACGCTGAATTGGTTCTACGCCTGGGAAAGAGCAGGCATTAGTTCCCTCATGGCGCCAGTTCAAAAATGCCTTGCTACGTCGTTACCAACCAAGCAAAAGTAAGGACCTTTTCGGCGCATTATTTCGGCTCGCTACTTCATTGAAGACTTTGAGAAACTCTCACGGCCCCTGAAACACCTTGACACGGAGGTGCAGATTGGGGTTTTCCTAAATGGGTTAAAGGAAGAAATCAGCGCAGAATTGAAGAGCCTAGAACTTGACTCGTTAATGGAGATGAAAGATAAAGCTATTTTGTTGGAAGAAAGAAATCAAGCTTGGAAAAGAAACCACGTTTTGTCTTGGGCTCAAGGGGCTGTGAACAATAAGGCCTATAATACACCTCATTTGCATACTACTAAGTCCAATAACTCTTTCTCCTCGCAGGTGATAACAGGGCCCAATTAAACAATGACTAAAGACTTCCAACCCAAGAGAGATCCATCCCAGCTGAATCAAACACGACCCCGACTGTCCCAAGCAGAGATTCAAGAACGGAGTCGCAGAGGGTTATGCTTTAAGTGTAGGGACCCATGGAACAAGGAGCACATCCGCAAGTTTCGGCACTTCGGACTTGAACTAGTTGAAGGAAACGAAGGAGAGGAAGGGCACGGCGAGGCTTCAGGGAAGAAGAGGGACCCTCTCTAGAGACCAGTCTACGTGTGCTGAAAATTTCCCTGCAAAGCCTGAAGGGCTTCACCAACAAAAAATCCTTCATGGTGAAAGGAACTTTCCGAGGATAGGATGTCATGATCCTGGTGGATTGTGGGGCAGAAGGCAATTTCCTACACACGTCACTAGTGAAGAAGCTTAAGATGATGGTAACCGAAACCCTCCCTTATTGGGTGGAACTCGATACAGGGACCCAGCTCCAAAGTAAAAGGGTGTGCAAGGGAGTCAAACTTGATGTACAAAGGGTGGCAATTGTACAAACATTATATCTTATCAAGTTGGGTAGTGTGGATATAGTACTGGGGATGGAGTGCTTGCAAAGCTTGGGAACGATTACAGCAAATTTCTCTCAGCTATACATTAAATGGCAAGAGGGAGCTGAAAGTTGGATGATACGAGGGGACCCATCCCTAGGCAGAACAAGTGCCACACTCAAAACAACTTTAAAAGCATTAAAGGAGGAAAGCGGGGGGATTTTGGTGACTGCAGTAGGAGCAGAGGTGGAGGCTCCATCAGAGATACCAGACGTCATGCGCAAGTTACTGGAAGAGTTTGAAGATATCAGCACAATACCAAGGGGCTACCCCCTGTGAGGACATGCGACCATGCTATAATCCTTAAGGAAGGAACAGTACCATTATCCTCACTCGCAGAAGAATGAGATTGAAAAATTAGTGGATGAGATGCTAGAAGCTGGCATCATCAGGCCCAATATTAGCCCATATTCAAGCCTCGTATTGCTAGTGAAGAAGAAGGATGGACGATGGAGAATCTGTGTTGCCTACCAAGCCCTGAACAAAATCACCAGACCAGACAAGTTTCTCATTCTAGTCATTGAGGAACTGTTGGATGAACTGGCCGGAGCACGGGTGTTTATTAAGCTGGACCTAAAATCTGGGTATCACCAGATTAGGATGTGGAAAGATGACATCGAAGAAACAACATTTCAAACACAAGAGGGACATTATGAACTTTTGGTAATGCCCTTCGGGTTAACCAATGCTCCTTCCACATTTCAATCGCTTATGAATCAGGTGCTCAAACCCTTCTTAAGAAGATTTACCTTGGTCTTTTTCAATAACATTTTGATCTACAGCCGAACAGAGGACGAACATTTGAGGCAAGTAGGGGATGTGTTGGAGCTTTTAAGGCAGAATCAATTGTACATCAACAAAAAGAAATGTTTTATGGTCGCCAAACTAGAATATTTGGGGCATATTATTTCAAAGGAGGGCATCGAGGTTGATCCCAAGAAGATTAAAGCAGTATTTGACTGGTCGACACCACAGGATGTTAATCTGTTTATGAGAATTAATAGCAATTGGCCTTGCAATTCAAAGATGGAGGCACTACTTACTGGGGAGAAAATTCGTGGTTCATACAAATAAAAAATCTCTCAAGTTCTTAATCGACCAACGAGTTCTGGGGGAAGGGCAGCAAGGATGGATATCCAAACTCATGGGCTTCGATTTTGAAATTAAATACAAAGCGGGGAAGAAAAATAGGGTCGCGGATGCTCTCTCTCGTAAGTTTTAATTAACAGCGCTTTCCACGGTTACTTTCTCCGAATGGGCAGGAATAGAAGAAGAGATTCACCGGGATGAGAAGTTGGCTGGGGTAATCCAGAAAATTATACAAGGTGAAACCTCAATTAGCAACTATGAGCTTAAACATGGGCGGCTCTTTTACAAGGGGAAGCTAGTTCTCCCTAAGGATTCTCCTGGATTCCTTTAGTACTCCGAGAATTTCATGACTCAACCATTGGCGGCTACTCAGGATTTTTCAAAACATATAAGCGAATTGCCGGTTTAGTGTGGTGGGAAGGAATGCAAAAGGCTGTTTGGGAATATGTAGCTGCTTGTGATACTTGCAACCGAAACAAGTACCAGACCTTGAGGCCGGCAAGTTCATTACAAACCTTGAGGCCGGCAAGTTCATTACAGCCCTTACCAATCCCTCAACGAGTTTGGGACGATATTTCCATGGATTTCATTGGGGGGTTACCTAAGTCACAAGGCTGGGATACCATCCTAGTGGTGGTCGATAGGTTAACCAAGTACAGTCATTTCATTGGCCTAACTCATCCCTACACAGCCAAGGAAGTGGCTGAAGTGTTCGTCAAAGAAATTGTAAAGTTGCACGGGTTTCCTACTTCAATCGTCTCAGATAGAGATAGAGTGTTCATGAGCTTATTCTGGAAAGAATCATTTAAAGCAGTAGGAACCCAACTAAGGTTTAGTACAGCTTATCATCTTGAAACTGACGATCAAACCAAAGTAATTAATAGATACTTGGAAACGTATCTGAGATGTTTTTCAAGCACTAAACCTAAATAGTGGGCTAGGTGGTTGAGCTGGGCTGAGCTGTGGTTTAATACCACATTCCATAGTTCGACGGGAACTACGCCTTTCAAGGCGTTATATGGGAGAGAACCACCAACTATCATCCAAGGAGAGGAAGGTGCATCAGCAGTCGAAAAGGTCAATATTGCCTTAGCGAAAAGAGATCAAATACTTAAAGAATTAAAAGGGCAACTGCATAGAGCCCAAGACCGAATGAGGGCACAAGCTAATAAGAGAAGGAGGGAATTAGAACTATCAGTGGGGGAGATGGTTTACTTACGAATTCAGTCTTATCGGATGAAGTCACTAGCTATGAAAACTAATCAAAAACTCAGTCCTAGATATTATGGTCCCTACAAGGTGTTGGAGAGAATAGGCGAGGTTACTTAGAAGATAGAGCTACCAACAGAAGTGAGAATACACCCTGCCTTCCATGTCTCCCTGCTCAAAAAATGTGTTGCAAGACATGCAGAGTCAACCTCTACCAACCAGCTTGAATGAGAACTGGGAATTGATGGTTCAACCCGCGAAAATCCTAGCTATGCGAACTACCAACCAAGGAGACAAAGAGTTATTGATCAAATGGAAAGGGTTACCGAATCATGAGAGTACTTGGGAGATGGCAGAAGATATCCAAATAGAATTTCTTGAATTCCACCTTGAGGACAAGGTGATTGTTCAAGAAGGGAGTATAGTTAGAGACAAGTTCCCTCAAGGCTTGAAAGTTTATAAGCGGCAAAACTTTAGGAAAGGAATTAGGAAATAAGTTGTTATGTTCTGTTTTGAGTAGTTTAGGATTTCCTTTTGTTATTGTTTTCTGTTACCTTTTGTTATTTTCTGTTTTAGGATTTCCTTTGGTTATTGTTTTCTGTTACCTTTGTTATTTTATGTTACAATAGCTAGGAGCATGATTTTAGGAAACATAACAGCTTAAATAAGGGGATTACAGAGGGGAATAGGGATCGAAAAATGTAATTTCTGCTCAACTCAGCCAATTCAATACATAATTTAAATTTTAGAATCCTTACCTTATCAAATTTACACAAAACTAAAAATATTAAATTTATCGTTACCATTGTACTAAAGAAAATATTACCAAATGATCTGATTTGGGTGCAACATGCAAATTTTGCGAACATAAAAGTTAACATTATTGTTGTATAAAGTAGTAATTAAAACAATGACACTTCATACATATGCATACATACTCTTTATTCACTTTCTTTTTTATTTATTATTTAAGTCTTTTCTTACTCACTAATATCGCATAATTCAAGAGTAAATATTTAAAAAGTTGGATCATTGCAGAGATTTATGGATAAATATATTTTTTTGTTTCAAAAGATTATATTTTATCTACTTGATCTAAGAGTACTCAATTCATCCTTATATTGTAGATTTGAATCCTTGTTTATGAACATGAAAACTTGCCATGTCATGTGACACTACTAAGCACACAGCATTTCTTCTAAGCTAAATTCAAATGCTGAATGCTTTGAATTTGTGAGAAAGCTGCTTCAGAGAGAGCTGAAATGTTGACACCCTAGTCCAAGTTTTATATGACAAGAAAATTGTCAAAGTTAAATGATGAAACATGATTCATGAGGGTGGAAAAAATGGACATTTCAACAGAAAAACCACATAAGCAGTTGAGTGCTAAAGGACCCTCTTCCAAATCCAATCTTAGATTAACAAAATTGCTATATATATACTCAACATTTTTAACTTGGAAATAAACAGTGTTTCAGAGTTTACTTCCTTCTCCATCAGAGATTCAGAACAGCTCTATACAGGTAAGAATGGTGAACTGACTTGTTATTCAGTATGGTCAAGTGGATGGATGAAGCTTCAATAATGGGTAACAATAAGCAGTTCTATCTTCGTCCATGCGCATGCGCACATTGCCTCTTTTGATTTCCAGGTTTAGCGTGTGGATTTCTGTGGCCAGTCCCTTGTCTGGGCAGATCATGCAACTCCATAACCTGTACTGTCCTCTGCCTCTTAGCTGCAAGCGAGAATCGAAAATCAGGTTCATCAATTTAGTTATGAACTTTAGATACACCAAATCATGTGGTAAGCATTTATGCTTCCAAATCAAGTCAAAACCCAAGCTCTAAAATTCTGAAAGCTTGATTTCCAAATCCATCATTTTAGGCCATTATCTTGGAAGGAGAGTCTAGTCCAACAGTAAGGTTATTGCCTTGTAATCTGGATTTGGTAAGAGCCTCGTGCATTGGGTTGCCCGTTTTAACTTTAGTATAACTCAGGAAAACGTGAAATTTATTGGACTGTTTGAATTTTATATTTAAAATTAGAAAGAAAACAAACACTGATTTTGGTAAAGGAATGACAAACCATTTTCAGCTTGTTGATACCGCTCTTGAAGTTTCCTCTTAGTGGCTTCTAACTTCACTTGGACTGCAGCATCATCGGAACACTTGAGTTTCTGATAGACAAGAAATGAAGTTCAAACATAATTCAAATCTACAAATTTGATGCAACAAGAGAACTTTTCCTTACATCTAGCTGACGAACATGAGGCTTTTTGGGGACAGCACTCTTCACTGTATTTTGTTGCATCTTGGCTTCAGTATTGACTTTTTTCTGCATGGTTGAATTTGGCGGTCTGCCAGGGCCAGAATCAGTAGTTACTGGTTTATTTAGATTCATAGCCGCCTCACTTTTCTTTGTTTTTTGACCCTTACTGTCCTTAGCAATGATGTTTGTCTCATTTGAAGCTTGAGGTTTCCTCTTCATTGTATTGTGACTGCTGAGAGATGGTCTTCTGCCATCTTCACGGTTCTTGATGAATTCCCCACTCTGTTGAGGATCTGAAACAGAAATCCCCATTCACAATCATCAATCTAAGAAGTGGGGGATTCGAATAGAGAACCGTAGAACAAAATCTAGCAAGAGTAAGCATAAGAATATGCAAAGTAACTCACTTCCGTCATCATCCATGCCATCAAAGAACTTTGCATCATCCAAAAGTGCAAACCACGAGAAGTGGAAGTTAGTTCCTAACAAACAAACTCTCCCAAAAGTAAATAAAAGAAGGGTAGGGAGAGAGGAGAGGACATTTAAGTACCTGTGAGAGTTCCATTGAACCAGTTGGAGCAGCAAATAAAGCCCCTTCATCCATAGGAGGTGATGGAAGCCCTTCTTCATCATCAACAACAGATGGATTTACTGAATCTGGTGTACCTTCTGAGCCTACAAATATTTAATAATAAAGAACTTCTAAACCTGAATTAATTTTAAAACTGGATGAAAGAGCAGATTTTATTGATGTACCACATGAAGGGAAACAAAATGTATATACCTGTAATAGGTGGGGTAGCCTTGACCCATGCATCCACCATTTCCTTCCAACCACTACAATTCAATAGAAAAGTTTAGTTTGTTTCTCATATGGAAAAGTACTACACTAATATGAACAATAAGTGGAACTCAAATTAGTCACGATCACGAGTCACGAAGGAGACTTGATTGACTAAGTAACCTGTACAAGTACAAGTTCAAGCCAAATGAAGGTACTAACTAACGACTATGATCACAGACTCAAGTTCAAAAACAATATAACACAAGAATAGCAAACCACTAATTGGCAAGTAATAAAACTGGTTACAAGCCTGTTCTTTTAATCCATGTTGAAGATAAACACACTGATTTTCTTTTTATGACACGACATTGAAGATGTACACGTGAAAAACAAGTATTCAGAAAAAAATAAAATTCATACTCTATAAGAGTCCGTGCTAGTTGACAAATATCCCTTGATCCATGCTTTCGCAGAGGATTGACAGCCTTTCCAATCTCAGTTGCCTGGCAAAGTATAATATTTTCAGACAACTAAAGGATTTACTAAAGCAGGAGAGAAAAATGGCAGGTTTTTTGAATGAGTAACGGATGACTCAATTCAAACCTTCAGAAGATCCACAGTGAGTTCCATTAGCTTAAGCCTCCTCAATGAATCCAATAGCACTGAATCAGACTGTTGTAACATGAAAAAAAGCACAATGAATCAGAGGACTACAACTCTACACAAGACACAAACCAATTTAATCTTCATACAAAAACTCCAGTGCCATCCAATAAAAGACCTTGTGCATTCTAATTATCACTAACCTGTACCTATCTCATAAGGTCAAAAACCCATTCATCATTAAATATCATGAAAAATAATAAAAAAATAAATGCAAGTAAAATTGCTACACAAAGAAGCAAGAACTGTTACACAACTGAATCACATATATCAAAGCACATATTATACCTCTTCTTCATAGTTAAGCAAAATCTCCTTGATCCTGAACACCTCCTCAACATGCTTAGACTCTTCTTCAATCTCATCAGTCAATGCCTCAGCTTCCCCATAGCTGTAATTGCTAACTTGATTCAGGTTCATCTCTCCATGATCATCTCTACTACTATTGACCTTGCTCTCCTTACTTGCACCTGCTTCAAACTCAAACTCAGCACCATCCCCATCAAAGTCACTCTTGCGACCACCACCCCCACCACTACCACCTTCATCATCACCATCTTCATCATCCATTGACACAGACAACTCCACTCTATCACACCCCAAACAGCGACTCAACCTGCAAGAGAACAACCTCTCTGCTATCCCATCTCTCCTCAACCTGAACTCCTTTGGGCAATCAGCAGCAGCCACCATGATCGCATGGCCAATGATGTCAAATATGTCAGAGTTTGAAGCTCTAAAGTAGTTCCTCCAGTAATCAAGTGACCCTTTATTCATGGTCATCATCAAAACTAAGAAAGCCACGACCCCAGATCAATAGATCGAGGAAAAACCGAATCCACCAACCACCCACCAATCAAAATCGATTTTTTTTCATGCCAATTTTCACTAATCAATGCAAAACAACCGAGGTTTCGATGAAATCTAGAAATTGGGAGTACCAGATTGTTGTCCTTGCCCTTAGGAAGACAACGGAATAAAGGGGTTCAATTGTGGAGGTCGATCATCAATTATCCATTAAGGTTATTTTTTTTTCTTCTATATATTTTTTGGGTTTAAAAAAATCATATTTTTGGTGTTGCGTTTTGACAAAAGTTGGATTTTGATGCAAGTATGGGCAATGGATAAACGTTGGATGGGAGGATGGAGGAGTACGGTAACAACAGAAAATCAGAAACAGACACGTATTATTACAATAAACGTCGAATGTTGTTGTCGTTTCAGATTCTGGCGTTAAAGTAGAAACCTCCCCCGAGGGAGGAAACACCACCGTGTCCTTGTTTTTCTCAAAGGAAAAAAAGAAAAAGAAAAAATGAAAACAAAACAGAAAACGCTAACGAAATATGGGTGCTATTAACTAATAACGGGAATTTGGGTGCCTAAAAACAAACCAGGAATTTCAGTTGATATTCTATGTACTTATCTAGCTTCTTCTGTGTAATGTTCTTCTACCGTGTGTTTAAACAAACTAACAATTCAGTGTTGCAAGAAAACTATAGGAAAAAAAATTAAAATTCATAAAAAAAAAATAAATTTGGTGTTCTCCGAAACCGCCCTTTGAAAAAGACAACGATGGAGAGAAACAAACTATGGGTTGTTGGGTTGCTTTTTGGAAGAGGGTTCTGAATTTTGGCTCGGTTTTGACTTGATCCAACACTTTGGTTGGAAAAGAAATATTAGAAAACAATGGAGAAAAGAGGAAGAGTGTGTCTTCGTTCTACTTATTTTCCTAATAATTTATTGATTATTTAAATTTGTATGATTAAAATGAAAAAGAGGAGCGTGAAATAATAATAAAAGTAGGTACTGAATGTGGTGAGACATGGGTAGATAGAAACAAGAGGCGGTTCTGAGGACCGAGTTAGGTGGGGCCCTGAACTCTGTGGAGGTAGGGAATTTCCATTTTTACATTATCGTTTTTCTTCCACTCTTAAACATTAACATTAAATTGTTTTTTCATGCTCTCTCTCTCTTCACTTAATTACTCTTCACTGCTGGTATTTGCTTTCATAAATATCTCTCCCCAATTATTATTTTTGGCCATCGCTCCTAACAAATTATCTCCTGTAATATATGATATTATATTATTTATAAATATATATGAAATATAAACATATGAATTTATAAATATTTTAAATATTATTTTATGATAATTAAAATTAAACTAAAATAAATATGGGCAAGTTTTTTAAAATAAAAATAATTTAATTAATAAAATATATTTTGACGAAGATTATAGATACTTCATTAATATAATATTGATAAAAATTTATATCCTAATTACATAATTTAAGAATATTAAATGTCTATATTAAAGAAATAATTAATTTAGCATAAAATTTCGTAAAACCTGTTTCATAAAATAAACAAAACATATTATATGAAAGGGAAGAAATAGTATCAAAATTACCTCCTGTAAAAAATAAAAGCTGAAAATTATAATATTCAAATAAATTGTTATTGAAAATTTATAATATAGAAATAAAAAAGATTGGTGGTGTCAAGGTTTTTGAGGTAGAGCGTGGATAGCTTTGGAGACACGTGGACATCAGTGGTGGTCGTGATGTACCAATGTCACGGGTCAGTGATTCAAGATGTCTGTCTTTGTTTTTTGTTTTTTTTTTTCTAATTTTATAATACTACTAGAATTTCAGCGTCCAAATAAATAATATTACGGTTCCAGACACGTTTTGAGCAAAATTTAAATTTATTTTAATAAGTAACGTGTTATTATGTGAATTTTCAAAATTTCTAATTGATTTAACATTTAAATGATATAAAACAGTTATTCAATTAATATTTTTGAAATATAGATTTTTCTATTGCTCTCGAGTTGTTAATTTTATTTTTTTTTATTACATGTCAAGAGAAGAAGAAGCAATTTTAAGATACAATAGCGGATTAATGATTTAAATAATATTATTTTAAAAAATAATTATTAAGATAAATTAAAAATTAAATTAATTCTTTATCTAAGATAAATTTTTATCACATAGACCTGTATTTCATATTTAACATAAATAAAATTAATATTTTTTATTTTTTATTTATTTAATTCATCTAAAACAGAGACAAAATACTATAAAATTCAACACATATATATAATATCGTATAACAAAGAGATGAAATATACTAAATTCGTCACGAAATTGTGAGACAATGATAATTAGTTAAATTCGCCCAATTTCAGGCGAAACTACAGGATTTGAGATTTTGTCGTCTTATTGGGGACTCTGTGCAGCCTTTAATATTTATCGCTGAACACATTCAAATGTAATTTTTTGATTCACTATTAAAAATTCCATCAATTTTATGAAACGGGAATTTTATTGTTTAATCTCAAATTCAATTATTTTAATGGTAGAATTTAGAACTGCACATACACACACTGCAACTTATAGCGGATCTGATTTCTCGAAAGGGGAAAAGCGAGGAATGCAGGTAATGGAAAGACAAAATCAAGGTGACATGTTTCATAATTTTAATAGCAGTGAGGGACATTGATTTGGTTTGGGATTGATTTTTGCACAAACACTTCCCTGTGAATGATTGAAGCTGCATTAACCAATCAAAACCTTTTTCACAGACGCTAGCTAACGTATAAGTATGGAAAGGGGGTCCCCAAAGTGCAAGCAAAGCCACACATAATGTTGTCACAGAGCAACTGGTTCACCTTACATTATGCGCCTTGCTTTATTTGTTGGCATGGGCTTCTATTTGGCTATGATACAGGTATTAACTGATACAACCCTTTTCAATTTATTGCTATAACATTAGCATTTTATGAAATTGATTTCGATAAGGATGAACTAGGAATACAAAAACAATCAAAGAACGTCAAGGAAAAGAAGGGAATTCATGGAAAAAAGAAGAAGAAATTTAAGAATTCTTTTTAAATAAAAATGAAATAAGTACAAAGAAGACTTTCAATTCACAACTGCCCTCGATAGCTATTTACAATTGGCCTTGTTCCTACTAGAAAAACACTAGTCTTCCAGTTTCTGTTTTGAAACGATGACGTCCTCCTGACTGTCACTAATGTGGGGAGAGTACCTGCAAAAGGTACTTTGATGCTGAAGTCAGTAATCGATTCTGAGTAATAAATACTATTTTATAATTAAAAGTCAACCTTTTACCTGTACTTTCTACTTTCCTTTTATAAGCATTGTTTATGGGCCAATGGGCCTGCTGAGTCAGCCTTGATTATGGCCCTTTACTTAAAGTAGATAATGTTTTGATTGTTACCCTTAATTGGGTTAATTATCTTTTAATCCTAACAACAAGGTATTCGGCCAAACTGAGCCGAATAGGTATTCAGTTTCCTTTTCCTATATGTAGAATCGAGTAGTTTCCTATCCAGTACACTAGTCCCCCAAGCCTGAAGAGGTACGAGGTAAGGGCTTGAAAATAGACAAGTATTAGGCACATGTAGATGAGGGCGTACTCGATTTATAGGGAGGGCAAAAATATAGAGGAGGAGTATTCGGTCTTTGGAATGTAAGCAGGCTGAATAGGGTATTCGTTTAAGGTATATGAAGTCATATTTAGTAGGCGAGAGTGCATATCAAAGGAGTATTCGATTTTTCAAAAAAGTATCGTAGACTGAAGAAGAAAAAATGAAAAATCATACAAATAAAAATAAAAATAAATAATAAAGAAAAAAGATCATTCTAGAACTTCAGGTTTTTAGGGTTTCCTCAATATGTGCGTACGAAACGAAAGGGTGCTCGATCTCAACCGTTTGATCTGGAAGAGATCTGTCGGTCTGGAAGGGGTGCGACCCTTCACATATTGAGGACCCTAAACCCTATAAGTACATGCAGTCCAGGTTTTTTGTTCTTCACTTTTTCTCTGAGCCGAGAAGTATATACTGGTGCTCCAAACCGAAGGGTATTCAAATTTTCTCTCTTTCTTCTGAACCGACTACTTGTGAGGTACATTTAGTTTTCTTTTTCCTTTCCTTATTTTATCATGGCCGAATCCTTGGAATGGGAGGACTCGCTGTCGGATCCATCTAGACTGACTAGTGTCGATGGTCAGAATGCTGACAGAACCAAAAGGGGGTGGAAATTTCTTCAAGACCGAGTGGGGTAAATGAAGCAGAGATGAGAGAATGCAATGACGAGGTCAAATTGTTTGAGTCCACTGCTTCTGATTCTTCTGAGTCCCTACCGAGCATAAGCCCCCCTAAGGAAAGACTAGTATTCCCTCCTTGTGTACTTCTTGGATACGAGTGAGTGCACGGTGAAGTAGCCACATACTTCTCCCGATTTAGAAAAAATAAGAGTCTTCAATCCTTTGTTGACCATATTGACATTTCCTTATAGGAACCTTCCGATCCCTACCCCACATCCATTAACCCTTGCCTAGAAGAGGAAATCAGAAACTCAGATTTTGTTTTTTTAAGGGGTGTCAGGATGACCGATACCTTCTTTATGTATGAGTATATGTTTAGAGAATTAGGTATAAAGCTACCTTTAGACGACTTCCAAATAGGAGTGTTAAGGGTTTTAAATGTAGCGCCAACACAACTCCATCTGAATGGATGGGCAGCTATTCAAGCTTTTAGAGTCTTATGTAAATTTCATTACATAGAACCTAGTGTAGGTTTATTTCTTCATTTCTTTTGTACTCGTCCTTAAGATTTAACAAGGTGGGTATCTTTAATAAGGCAACCGGAATTGCCACTATTCAAGCCTTACCCTTCTTCTTTTAAGGGTTTTAAGACTGGCTAATTTAAAGTAACTGTCCACCCTGTAGGTAGAAATTTTTTCTTTGATAGTGAAAATAATCCCCTCTTCCCCTTCCACTGGACCCAAGTGCCTCGCCGGTATGACTGGATTCTGGAGGACCTGTTGTCGGCTAGAGAGTTATTGGCCTTTGATTACTTGAAATCTCTTCCCCGAGAGCTTCTTGCCCAACACATACTCTTAGTGTTAAAATCTCCTCGTCCTCGCTTGGACATAGATGGTATGTTTCGTCCCTATGGTTTAGTTTTTTAAATTAATTTGTATTGATTTGACTCTTTATTTTTATTGTAGGTCTGATGGCTCAACATGATATTAACGTACCAACCTATCGTCAAACCTTGAAGACCAGGGCTCTTAAAAACACACCCATTGAGGAGCACCAAAACCCTCAAATCGACCATATACTAGAGGTAATCGGGCCTCGTCCTCCTCCCCAAGACCTTGTCATTGCAAAGAATCAGCCCAAGAGGCGTAGAGAAAAGGAGAAGGAAAATGAGAAAAGCAAAGAAAAAGAGGCCGAGAGGGAGAAAAAGAGGAAGCATTCCCACTCGGGTAGATCGAGTGGTTCAGAGGGGGCACGAAGTCAAGCTCAAGGTGACTTAATGGTTGGGACTGGCAGCTCTTCAAACTCTGTTATTCTCCCAGCTTTCTTATCCGACACCTTCCTCGTCCCAAGAGTACATGCTGGACGAATGGTTGCGCCTAACTTGCTTTCAGATGCAGGAAAGGAAGCGGTCAGTAACCTGGACCTCGAGTCTCTGTGGCGATGCTATGCGGAGTTTCAAATTTGATCCATGATGATGTCCTAAAGATTAGCACTGGAGCCCAGAATGGAGATGAGGAGGGTGCAAAACGAGTACTCTACCTCTCAGTAAGCTTTAGCGGATAATAAAGAGATTCGGCTAAATCTTGCTAAGACCAATAAAGCCCTAAGGGCTAAAGAGGAAGAAATGAAGGCTTTGAGGGTGAAGTTTTTGGGAATAGAGGAGGCTCTAAGGGCCAAATCTGTTGAAAAGGAAGAGGCAGTGAGTCTTGAGAGACAAAAGGCTGATACCGAGCTGAAGGCCTTTTCTGACAAGTGTTCGGTCCAAGTAGCTATCAAACATGAGTCAGGCTTTAACCATGCGGTTTGTTAATGCTATGGTTTCTGCCAAGCGTCAGTTGACTTTCGTTTTGATCTTACCAAAGACTTCTTCGGTGGCAAGTTCTTACCATATAATGAAGTGGATGATAATGTAGAGCCTGACACCAAAGTTGCCTGCCGAATAGAAGTTAATAACAATGCTCTCAGTACCGAGGGCCCCAGTCCTGATGCACCTGGTCCTAATGCCGGAGAGGAGGGAATTTAGAACTAGGTTTTTGATTTTCTTTGTATTCATGGGCCAATAGCACCCAAATTTTGTAATTGAAGTTCCAACTATGAATACAGGTTCAATTCTTTTCTTGTTATGTTTTGTGTACTTCTATATACAAAAACAACTAAATCGAACGGTTATACCAATAAATGAAATTTCTTCAACAGTGAATACTTGTTTCTCATTATTGGCCGAGTAGGGGTACTCAGGTAGAAATAAATTAATTCATCCTTAGCCAAGTATTTGGGAGGAAATTTTAATAATGATTCATTCTTGGCCGAGTAGGGGTACTCGGGAGGGAATTTAATTGATTCAACCTTAGCTAAGTAAGAGTACTTGGGAGGGAATTTTAATAATGGATTCATCCTTGGCTGAGTAGGGGTACTCCGGAGGGAATTACTTGTTCAACCTTAGCCAAGTAGGAGTACTTGGGAGGAAATTTTAATAATGATTCATCCTTGTCTGAGTAGGGGTATTCGAGAGGGAATTAATTATTTCAGTTTTAATCAAGTGCTGGAGAGATTTTATTGACACATAAAAATCGAATAGCTGAGAAGAAGTATTTCATTGATAAGGTGCCTTGTTAAAAACCTTCCTGGGAAAACCCCTTTTTACTTTCTTTTAAAAGGACAAAACCTGGACGAGGAAAAGAGTGAACCGATTACAAGTTGCATGCATTTAACTAAAATAATGTTTCAAGTGCATGGCATTCCAAGTTCTCGGTATAAGCTTTCCTTCTATCGTCTCCAACTTGTATACTCCATTGTCTAGTCTCGCTACTACCCAAAAAGGTCCTTCCTAGTTGGCTACTAATTTCCCTTCACGTCAGTCTCGGCGTGCTTCTCTGGTTACCCGCCACACCAAGTTGTTCACATAGAATTATCTTGGTTTAATTTTAGAATTGAACTTCCTCGACATTATTCTTTTACTAGCCTCGGCCACTATTGCCGCTTGACTGCGTACTTCCTCCAGTAAATCAAGGTTGATAGCTAGGGATTCGTCATTGGTTGATTCTTGGAAGTTTTGTCTCCGAAATGATGGCTCACCAATCTCAACTGGCACCATGGCATCAGTACCGTATATCAACCGAAAAGGTGTCTCCTTTGTAGCTGTTTGTGGCGTACACCGCGCCCATAAGTTATCGGGCAACTTTTTTACCCATTCTCCCTTTGCAGATCCCAATCTTCTTCTTAGTTCATGTAGGATGACCTTGTTGGTAGCTTTGGCCTGACCATTAGTCTGAGGATGTTCAACGGATGTAACCCTATGCTTAATGTGAAGCCCTTCCAAGAATTCATTAAACCGGCGGTCTGTGAATTGCAGCCCATTGTCTGTAATTAAGGCATTAGGGAGACCGAAACGTGTGATGATATTCTTCCAAGTAAACCTCTGTACATTGTTGGTTGTTATGGTGGCGAGTGACTCAGCTTCAATCCACTTAGTAAAGTAATCTACGGCGACGATCAGGAATTTGCACTACCCTTTTGCTAAGGGAAAAGGACCGAGAAGGTCCATTCCCTAAAGGGCAAAGGGCCAAGGAGAACTGATGGGGTGAAGGGTGTTAGCATGTTGGTGCAACTGAGGACTGTGCTTTTGACAAGGGATGCACTTCTTTACAAATATATGACAGTCTTGGGAGAGTGTTGGCCAGAAGTATCCGGCTCTAAGGATCTTAGCTACCATAGTTCATCCGCCCAAAGGGGTACCACAAATACCTTCATGAATTTCTCTCATGACATAGCTAGATTGATCCTCATCAAGATATTTCAACAGGGTGTTAAAATTCCTCTCTTATACAGCTCATTGCCGAGGAGGATGTACTTTGTTGCCTGCATCCTTACTTTCTTGGCCGAGGCTGGATCATTTGGTAGGATTTTGTAGGTGAGGTATTGGATAATTGGGTCATCCAATTTTGAGGCATATTCCCTATGTCCATGCACTCTTGCTTATAGATGCTAGGTTTAGGAATCTCTTGATGAATGACGCTTTCTAGTTGCCCTGGCTTCCTTTGACTAGCTAACCTAGCAAGCTTATCAGCTTATTCATTCATTATCCTCGGTGTTTGCCGAACCTGTACCTCGACAAAATCATTCTCCATCTTATTGAATTCTTAATAATACTTGAGCATGACCGAGTCCTTCACCTGATATGTCTTATTAACCTGTTCGGCCACTATCTTCGAATCACTCCAGCAAATGATGCATTTTACTCCTATTTCTTTTGCCAATCTGAGACCGGCGAGAAGCACTTCATATTCAGCTTGATTATTAGATGCCTTGAATCCAAACTGAATGGATTGTTCAATAATTATAGTGTTTGGTCCCTTTAGTATGATTCCTGCCCCATTACCCTTTTGGTTGGAGGATCCATCCACATACAGGTTCCACATGTCAGTTGTGGTATGTTTCTGGGCAGTAAATTCATTCAGGAAGTCTGCAAGTACTTGAGCTTTGAGAGGGCGTCAGTTTTCAAAGTGGATATCATACTGGGATAGCTCAATTGTCCATGCTACTAGCCGACCAGCTAATTCCAGCTTCATAAAAACTTTGGCCATTGGGCAATTGGTTCGTACCACCACTCGATGGCTTTGGAAGTAATGCCTTAATCGTCGAGCTGTATGGAATAGAGCCAACACAACTTTTTCCATCAGCTGATAGCGGATTTCAGGGCTTTGGAGTGTTCGGCTAATGAAGTACACGGGGGTCGGTTCAGGTATCTCTTACTATAAGATCAAACTAATGGCACTATCCGACACGGCTAAATAGATAATCATATCTTTGTTGGGTCTCGATTTTGTTAACACAAGCAGTGCTGCTAGCATATTTTTATATTGGAGGAAAGTCGCCTCGCATTCTTCAAACCAAGTAAATTTTTGAGATATTTTAAGGAGATCAATGAAGGGCCGAGACCTTTTTGCCATTACAAGCAAAAATCTGGCAAGGGCCACAATCTGCCCGGTAAGTCTTTGGACCTCTATGACGTTCCGAGGACTTGTCATGTCAATAATAGCTTAACACTTATCAGGGTTCGCTTGGATCCCCCTCTCCGATAGCATGAAGCCTAAAAGTTTACCGCCGGCAACTCCAAATGTGCATTTTTCTTGGTTAAACCACATCCCATGTTGTCGAGCTTCACTGAATACTTATCTTAGATGAGCAAGATGTTGTTCTAATGCTACGGATTTGACTACTATTTCATCGACGTATATCTCCATGCACTTCCTGACTTGTTTGTCAAAAATTTTATTCATAAGCCTCTGATACGTTGCCCCTGCGTTTTTAAGACCGAAGGGCATTACCCGGTAACAGAAATTTGCCGAATCAATGATAAATGCCATTTTTTCTTCATCTAGAGGATACATTCAGATCTGATTATACCCCGAGTATGCGTCCAAAAAACTAAGTACCTTATGATCGGCTACACCATTGACCAAGGTATCGATGTTTGGAAGGGGGTATACATCTTTTGGACACGCCTTGTTAAGGTCAGTGAAGTCTGTACACATCCGCCATTTTCTGTTCGCCTTTTTAACATAACTACGTTGGCCAACCAAGTGGAATATCTAACCTCTCAAATGAAGCTAGCTTGTAATAGTTTATTGGTTTCCTCTTTTACCGTCTTTGCTTTCTCACCTCCGATCTTCCTTTTCTTCTGTGCTATCGGCCTGGCTCCTTTATAAACCGATAGGTGATGGCAGAGAAATGCAGGGTCAATGCCTAGCATATCAGAAGCCGACCAGGCAAATAGATCGGCATTGCGTTGTAATATTTGCTGAAGGTCTTGCCTGTCTTGTGTAGATAAACCGACTCCTAGATAAGTGACATGCTCAAGTTTTCTACCAAGCTGGAAAGATTGCTTATTTTCACTGGGTTCTACCCGACACCCTTCATCAATTCTAGGATCCAGTTCTATTTCCCAGTCCTCTGCAGACCACGGAGCTACAATATTAACATCTTGTCTGTATTCATGGAGTGGCTTGAGACACAGGCTTGTGAAGTATCATTCTCTAGCTGTCTTCTGGTCAGCATGAACTGTGACGATTTGGCCCCGTTCAGAGGAAACGTTCATGGCCAGATGAGAAGTAGACACTATAGCTTTCAATCTATTTAGAGATAGCTTGCCGAGCAATATATTGTAGGAGGTATTCGCATGTACTACCAGGTAGGTAACCTTAATGCATTTTCCTTCATGTTCAGATCCGAATGACATGTATAGATCAATACATCCGCGGGTTTCTACCTGCTCCCCAGAGAATCCGACGAGCTCATCTTCTGGTATGCCTAATTGTTTGAATGTACTCTAGTGAAGGATATCAGCCGAGCTCCTTTGGTTAATAAGTATTTTCATGACAGTACAATTAAGAATGTCCACACTAATGACCATCGGATCATCTTGTACCGGGTCCACTCCTTGAAAGTCATCGTCTATGAACGTAATGGGCAGAATTCGAATCCTACTGCCCAATGAAACGTTGTTAACAGAGCAAACCTGTCTGAGATGTCTCTTTCTAACCGAATGGGTGGATCCTCCATTAGCAAACCCACCTGCTATGGTTTTAATAACCCTTTTCAGGTATTTTTCTCGCTCATCATATTGTTTCACAGGAGGCTCTCTTGACCGGCCCCGCTGTCGCTCAGGCTGCTTACCCTCATACCTTCTTGAGGGTTGGGGGTATCGGTCTCTACTTCCTTCAGCACGACCAGTGGGATTTGTTTGTACAAATCCTCGAAGATGTCCTTGTTTGATCAAATATTCAATTTTATCTTTCAAAGTTGTGCATTCTTCTGTGGTATGGCCCTTATTGCGGTGATATCAGCAAGATTTGCTTTTGTCTGCCTGAGGGGGGTATTAGCACGCCTGGGCATACTCAATATTTCGGTTGCTAGAGCTTGGTCAAGTACTCTAGATCGGTTGGTGTTGAGAGTAGTGTATGCAGGATATTTTGGACCTCTAAGGGGCCTCTCAACATCATTTCTCCTAGCTTTAGTCTCTTGTCGAGGCTTGAAAGACTCTCTTTTGTTTGCTTCTTTAAAATTAGACCTTGGTCTATTCGGACTTGATTCTGATATTCAGCTAGTTCCTCCATTTGCATATACTTGGCAGCCCGACTTCGAAGTTCATCTAAGTTCATGGGTGGTTTTTACGTATGCTATTAATGAAAGGCCCTGGCTTAAGGACTGTTGTGAGGTGGTGCATAGCCACGATTGGTTCCAGGTTATGAATTGAAAGGGTCACTTTGCCAAAGCGTTCCATGAATGCTCTCAGTGATTCTCCCTTTCCTTGACGAATATTGACGAGTGCCAGGGATGTTAGCGGGTGTGGTCGGCTTGTGGAAAACTGTAAATTAAACTGTCTTGTGAGAGTTATGAAAGAATCAATGGATGAAGAGGGAGTCGGGTGAACCAACTTAGGGTGGGTCCTCTTAATGAAGTGGGAAAAATCCTGCACCATAAGGAGTCATTTTCTGTGTACAAGCTGACCTGAGTTGTGAAAACATCTAGATGTTCCTTGGGATTAGTTGTGCCATCATATTTTTCTATTGTTAAGCCTCTCCAGTTGTTCGGTAGTTTAGCATCCAAGATATGGTGAGCAAACGGGCTTCGACTCACTACATCATCTCGGTCATTCTTGGTTTCAGATTACTGAATTATTCTTAGTTTCTCTTGTAACGCCGAGGACTTCCCCTGATCCTGGGCGAGAGGTGTAGTTTGGGAAGGGATGTGTGTTCTTATTTCTTCTCTTAAGTGGGCATTTACCCTTCTGAAAATCGAGAGCTCCAAGGTATCTTTTTCCCTTTCCTTTTTCATCTCCATCATTTCTGTTTTGAGCTGCATTAACACCGCTAGAAGGCTGTCACCGGTTCCTCCTTCCACTAGAACCTCAGGTGTTGGTTGGGTAGGTGTAATATTTTCTTCCTATTTCTGAGAAGTTTCCCCTGCTGAACATGTCCGTCCTGTTGGCTTCTTGTTAGTACCATACTGATAAAAAAAAAGCAAGGCAATCGTACCCCACGGTGGGCGCCAAAATGTTCCTACTAGAGAAACACTAGTCTTCCAGTCTTTGCTATGAAATGATGACGTCCTCCTGACTGTCACTGAAGTGGGGAGGGTACTTGCAAAAGGCACTCTGATGCTGAAGTCAGGAATCGGTTATGAGTAATAAATGCTATTTTATAATGAAAAGTTAACCCTTTACTTGTACTTCCTACCTTTCTTTTATAGGCATTGTTTATGGGCGAATGGGACTGCTAAGTTAGCCTTGATTATGGCCCTTTACTTAAAGTAGATAATGCTTTGATTATTACCCTTAATTGGGTTAATTACCTTTTAATCCTAATAACAAGGTATTCGGCCAAACTGGGCCGAATAGGTATTCGATTTTCCTTTTCTATATGTAGGACCGAGCAGTTCCCTATTTAGTACAAGCCTTATATAGCCACTCTCCCATCGACTAGCTAACCAATTTCTTAAAAACAGAAACATAACCGACCCACGTGTCAATCTCAATGTAGTCATAATCGAAGCCACGTGTCAAACTAACATTACCCCCTTTTCCTTCCCGTATCAATCCCCCCTGCCTGAGAAAATCCTTGTCCTCAAGGATTGAAGTTAGGGAATTTCTTCTTCAAATCGAAATAAAATTCCCATGTGGCATCTTCTTCCAATTGATGTTTCCATTTAATAACGACCTTAGTAATAGCCTTATTTCTTCTTTTAACAGTCATACGATCCAATATGTATTCAGGTTCCTTTAGTACAAGATCAGTGAGAGGTTGAAGAGAATCCTGAGAAGTAGAGGAGCTACCAGTAAATCGCTTGAGTTGAGACACATGAAACATGTCATGAATTTGCGATCCTGCTGGTAGTCTTAACTTGTAAGCTACTGAACCCACTTTGTCCACCACCCTAAAAGGCCCAAAATACTTTGGAGAAAGTTTGGTACTGACCCGAAAAGCCACTGACACTTGCCTGTAAGAATGTAACTTTACTAGCACCAGTCTTCCATCTGAAATTTTCTGTCAGATCGATGTCTGTCTACAAGCTATTTCATACGATGTTGTGCTCTCTGCATGTGGAACTTGATCATTTTAAGCATTTCTTCCCTCTTTTGCAAGCTTCTATCCACCACATCTACTTTGGACTCCCCAGGAAGATAAGGCAAATGGAGAGGAGGAGGCTAACCATACATAATTTCATAAGGACTAACTTTAATTGTACTGTGATAAGAGGAATTGTACCACCATTCAGCAAGTGGAAGCCATTTGGACCAACTCGAGGAAGAATTTGTGCACATACACCTCAAATAGGTTTCAAGACACCTATTAACAACCTTCGACTGTCCATCAGTCTGGGGGTGATAGGCGGTGGACAGCTATTGTTGTATGCCTTGTAATAAGAGAAAGTTCTTCCAAAATTAGCTAGTAAAAATGGGATCCCTATCACTTGTAATTAAAGCAGGTTATCCATGGAGTTTGAAGACATTGTCTAAGAAACTCTGTGCTACATTCGCTGCTGAGAAGGGGTATGCCAAAGCCATAAAATGTGCAACTTTACTCAATCTATCAACTACCACAAAAATGACTTGCTTACCAAATGAATTAGGGAGACCTTCTATGAAATCCATTGCTAGATGTTGCCACACCTGACCTGGATTAGTAGTACCTGTAATAATTCAGGGGATGCCACAGTCTCATATTTACTGGTTTGACAAGTGACACATTGAGCAACAAATCGTCTTACATCCTTAGACATCCCTTTCCAATAAACCACATGTTTTAATCTTTGTAGGGTAGCATCTCTCCTTAAATGACCGCCAGTAGTAGAACCATGAAACCAAGCAAGTATTTCTTGTCTTAATTCCCAATTATTACCGACCACTAGCCTATGCTTTCTTCTTAGTTCATCTCTGTCCCAAGAGAAATGCTTATGCAAAGCCGGGTTTATTTTTATGTCTAAAATGATCTTCTACAGTATTAAGTCATCAGACCAAGAGTGCTTAATTCGGGCCAACATATCTGAATCAGGTTCCATTTTCACTATGGTATTGCATTCCACCAACTCCCTTCTTGATAAAGCATCAGCTGCAACATTCTCCTGACCTTGTCGATATTCAATATCAAAATCAAACTCCATAAGTTTCACCAACCACCTTTGCTGAAGTGCAGTACTCAGTCTTTGGTCCAGGATGTACTTTAGACTCCTATGATCTGTCTTGATGAGAAATCTTTGGTTGAGTAAGTAGTGTCTCCACTTTTGAACTGCAAATACAACATCCAAAAGCTCCTTCTCATAAGTGGATAGAGACTGTTGTTGCTTGTTTAAATTCCTACTTATATAAGCAATTGGATGTTGATGCTGCATCAAAACAGCTCCTAACCCTTGGCCAGATGCATCCACTTCAACCACAAATAGTTGAGAAAAGTCAGGCATTGCTAAAACTGGGTCATTAATCAACTGTTGCTTAAGTTGTTGAAATGCTTCCTTGGCTTGAGAAGTCCAAGAGAAATTATCTTTCTTCAACATTTCTGTTAATGGCTTAGCAATGGAACCATACCTGTAAACAAATCGTAAATAGTACCCAGCCAAACCCAAAAAAACTTCTCAGTTGCTTCATAGTTTGATGAAGAGGCCACTACTGCACTGCCTCAATATTTGCAGAGTCTGTAGCAATACCATCTCTAGAGATGAAATTACCTAAATATTCCACTCTATTCACACCAAAGTAACATTTAGACTGCTTGGCAAATAAACTATTTAATCTCATTGTTTCTAAAACCTGATGAAGATGAGTGATATGAGTAGGGAGACTCTTGCTGTAGATCAATATATCATTAAAAAAAACAAGTAAAAACTTTCTTAATAAACCCTAAAAAACTGAGTTCATTAAGCCATGAAAGGTTACGGGAGCATTTATAAGCCCAATGGGCATAACTAAATATTTATAATGGCCTCCATGCATCTTGAATGCAGTCTTATAAATGTCAGCTTCATTCATTCATACTTGGTTATAACTAGATCGGAGATCAATCTTAGAGAAGATAGTTGATCCATACAATTCATCCATCAAATCTTCCAGCAATGGAATTAGAAATTTGTTCTTAACAATGCCCTTATTTAACTCTCTATAATCCACAAAAAGTCTCCAAGTTCCATCCTTCTTTCCAACCAAAATAACAGGGCTTGCATAAGGACTGTTGCTATGTTGAATCACTCTAGTTTTAATGTATTCCTGCACTAGGCTGTCGATAATATCCTTTTGTTATTTAGCATATCTGTATGGCCTCTTATTGACAGGGGTTGACTCCTTGTGTTAAAGGAATTTTATGATCATGACCAGGTTTGCTAGGGGGTAACTCTGTAGGTATTTCAAACACATCATTGTAGTCATCAAGTAGTTTCTGAATGTCAGGGTGCAGGGATGATTGGGTGGCATGAGTAGTCAAGGAATGCAGCAAGGAATCTATGTCAGACTCAGCAAGGCTTATTATGGAGAAATGAACACCAGAAGACAAAGTCTTATGCATCTGTTGCTTCCGAATTATTTGTAACCCTGCACTTGTAGTTCCCCTCAAGATATGCCTTCTTCCTTGTACATAAAATTCCATTGTCAGTTTATTAAAATTCTAGGTTATATCTCCCAAAGTCACCAGCCATTCAATTCCTAATACTAAATCACAACAGCCCAAGGGTAAGATGATGTCAGAAACAAAAGTTATGTTCTGGATGGACCATCTGAAATTCTTTACTTTAGTAGAGATTTGAACTTTATTCCCATCAGCAATAGTAACAACTACAGGTTGTATTGCCTCCAATTTACATCCCAACTTCTTAACTAATGTCTCATCCAGGAAGTTATGTATGCTCCCACTGTCTATTAAGATGTGCAAGGTTCTTTTGTTGTGTTGTCTAGTCACCCTTATTGTTATGAAATTAGCCACTCCAGTTAGAGCATGGACAGATATTAATGGTTCAAACTGATGATCCCCTTCTTCCTCACTAACAGGATTTTTTGAATGCTGTAAAGCTGCATCTTCATCTACTTCTAGCACATGAATTTGAAGTTTCTTGTGTTTCAAACTATGTTCAGGTGTGAAGGGTTCATCACAGAAATAACACAACCCTTTGGATCTTCTGTCAGCCATATATTCCGGTGTCAAATATCTAGTGGTTGGTGTTTTAGGTAAAGGGTTAAAGGAGGGGTTATTAGGTTGTTTGGGTGGGTTAGGTAGAAGGGGTGGTTTGGCAGTGAAAGTTGATTTTTGTGGTTTAACAAAAGGTTTGGATTGGGCCTCATTCATAGAGGAAGACTGATGAATCCACTTTTTATTATATTTTTACTTGCCTTTTTGGTGCTCCTTGATAGAAAAAATGGACTTAGATAGTGCAAATAATATAGAAATCATATTTTGAGTAAATATCATAGGTTTATTAAATTTTCTTTAATTTGCATTTAATTACATAGATATAGATTGTAATTTTAATTGTCTTGATAATTTTGCAGAGTCTCCAAGTTAATTTTGAGATATCTTGGCCCTTGGATGAAAGTTGTCCCCAAAGTAGCCACTTTTAGGAGCAAAAGTGGCAACTACAGCAAGTCTGGGAATTAAAGGTTCCAAAGTAGCTACTTTCAACCTTCAAAGTAGCAACTCCAGAGAGCTCCAGGGACGCCATTTGAGAAGCATTTTGTGCGTGGTCACTATTGTCTTTCAAAGTGGCTACGCACATCCAAAGTAGCCACTTTCAGCATGAAAAGTGGCAACTCCAGAAAATTGGCAAGCTTACCTAAATATGCGTGTGGATACTTTCAAGGCCCAAAGTGGACACTTTCAAAGGCAAAAGTGGACACTTTGCTGACATGTCTTCCACTATAAATAGATTTTAGGAATTAGGGTACGGGGACTTGAACATTTTTATTTTTCTTTCATTCTCTTTGCCAAATTAGGACAGAGCTTTGGAGCCTTGGGTGACAGCCATGGGTCCATTATAGGTTTTAATTTCCAATTTCCCTGTGATTCTCATTGATTTTACATTAATGTTGCTTACGTTTCTGTATTTCTTTCTTTCATTTGTGAAGCCCATCCATATAGAGGGCTAAATTCTCTTGTAATTCTTAGTCAACTCATACGGTTCTTGAATTCTTGGGTTTAATGGCAATATTACTCTTTCTTTCCTTGGATTTATTAACCCCAATCTCTGAATGAAATGAAATTTATATGAGGGGAACATTGCTTAATGAACCCTAAATTACCCAAATGAAATTCTAATCCAAAATTGCTTAATTTTGATTAATCTTTGAGACTGCTTAATCTTAGGGATAGAGATTGGAGCCCATTAAGATGCTTAATTTTAATTGGGATGCTAAAGTTAATTTTTGCTTGTTAGATTAACTTATTTCAAGGGAAGAAAAGGGGATTATTGAATTATTTGAAAGAATATGGATAGAACTCATTGATTGACTAAGGATTACTCTTCTTAATTGATTTAATTTCACTAGTTTACATTTTGCTCTTGATTAAAATCTGGAAATTAACAAACCTCCCCCCAATTTACTTGATTTAAAATATATGTTTATACTTGTTCGATGTATGTTCCCAACCAAAAATTCCTTGGAGATGACCTAGGACAACACCCTAATACTGCATTCATTTCTTTGCATATTTGATGAGGATTAACGACAATCTTTGTGCATAACAAGTAGCAAAAATTCGTTCCATCAAAGACTCATACATTTTTGCAAGGGAAAATGCTTTTCTAACTGTATCTGGTTGGAATATCCGAACCACCATTTGCACCTCTTGTTTCAACCCTCCAAGAAAACAACTCAATTGATGTTCTTTAGACAATTCCACCTTGAAAACTATCACATCAAAAGCTTCATGATACTCTAACACAGTCCCTTTATATATTAATTTCATCAGTTTAGCGATAGGATCATCATAGACTTCACCAAATCTATCTAACAAAATCTGAGTAAACTCTAGCTTAGAAGGTAAATTTCCTATCCTCACCAATTTGACGTATGCAGAATACCACTGAAGTGCCTTCCCCTCAAAATGTACAACCCCCAATTTCACTTTATAATCCTCAGGAGTATTATTAATAAAAAAAATGTTTCACATTGAATCAACCACTGTTTTATTCCTTCACCCCTGAATCTTGGAAAATCTAAATAGGCTGAATGAGTATTACAAGAGTAGGAAGAAGATTTGTCACCCTGATGCTGATTGCCATGATTTTGTATTGAAGAATTCTTCAAATAGTGTTGCTGAAACATTTTGTGAAGAGAATTGTTGAGGTTTGTAGCGAAATCCATAAATTTCACATTTAATTTGTCATCTTGCACAAGAAACCTCGCATCTAGCTACTAAAATCGTGCATCAATGTTTGCATTGATACAACTTCCACCTTGCAAATTATTGTCTGGTTCCTAGTATTATCAGCCATGTATTCTTGAAGGAAGGTCCTGACTCTTTGATACCACTTGATAAGGATAAACTAGGAATGCAAAAACAATCGAAGAACATCAAAGAAAAGAAGGGAATTCATGAAAAAAAAAAAGAGAAGGAATTTTGATCCAAGAATTCTTATTCAATAAGAATAAAATGAGTACAAAGAAGACTTTCAATTCATAATTCCCCTCGATAGCTATTTACAATTGGCCTTATATAGCCACTCTCCCATCAACTAGCTAACCAATTTCCCAAAAACAGAAACATAACAGACCCACGTGTCAAACTAACACTACCCTATTTTCCTTCCTGTATCAGATTTTCTATTTTACCAAATTCTCATATGTAGGTGTGATTTTTGGAGCCTTGTTATACATCCGTGAGGACTTCAATGAAGTCGACAAGAAAACATGGTTACAGGTTTTGAAAACTTCCTTTCGAAATAAGTGATGCTCTCTACTTTTGGAGCCTAGCCTCTCTTGCTTTAAACAAGTGATGATTAGTGAAGAGCATTAGGAACATAAATATTAAAGGTTGCAAGTGAATTATACATGATTGAAATCAACATGTTGAATGGCAAAATGTTTATTTTGGTATGAGATAAAATTTCACCCTTGGAGTTTTATAGGAACGAGACTATGAGAATAGTTTGACCATTCTGAATAGTTTCCCCATATTTACACAGAAAAGAATAAAAATCACTGCAGAGTACACAACAAAATAATGAGCACATAAGAGACACTTAGGGTGAGAATAATTAAAGAGGGGTTAGACCGAGAGATGGAGACCCAATAATAAATCTCCTGAACTTGACAAATACAATTAGGTGGTAGTTTTAAATAAATAATTGAACCAAATATACATTTAATCCAACAAGAAACTGTAGTGAGTAATATAGGTAAAAGTGCTTGTAATAAGAGAAAATAAAATTTTATTATACTTATAGATATGCTCCAAAAGCTGTGAATAATGAATTAAGAAAAGTTAGTGTAGTTCGTGAATAATAACACTAAAAATAAGAGAATGATAATAAACTAAAAAAAAAGGAGAAAGATAATAGAAATTAAATAAATGCCCTAATCATAATAAATCTGACCTTATACCTCGTAAAATCTAGTGTTATCTAGTGTACAGTAGTAATGACATAGGATTTAATTTGAAATAACCTTGTATGAAAACTTGTTTTGGTGTACTGGGAGAAAGTAGAAGTCAAAGTTTATGAGAATAAAGAAATGAGATTAATTAGAAATTATGCCATTATCATACATCATAATCATAAAAGAGAAGACGACTTAAGGTTACAGTTGGCACAGTTGTGGGACGCTTGGGTTAGGATCAATGATGAGCCTTGGGGGTGGTAAAGGGGAGATGACCCAATGGCGCAGATTAGCTTATTGTGACCGGGTCACGTCGCAGCAAACTCTTGTCAAACCTGACATGAACACCCATTATCGAGATCGCAATAGGCCCATTCCTGAATGACACTCTTCAAGTGTGAAGTTAATAAACGTCATAAGATGTAATGTGCTGGATGTGATAGTAGGAAATGGAGTCCTCCAATCGCCTTAAGACTGAATTGATACATCAGAAAAGAGGAATATAGGATCCCCATGCATTTCATAAACATGATTGTTAACTAAAAACATTTCCATAATTTACCTACATCATGCATCATATCATTTATGAATACTTATTAAATTCTTTTGTCTTATTTCAAATATAGTAACGATGCTTTAATATACTTATATTTAATACAATATTTCTCTTACATTATGGACTCACCTTTTCTTTTTCTCCTTTGTCTTCTTCTTTTGTGGTGTGTGTTTACTTGTTTGGTGTATTGTACGTATTGTGTGCAGATGGGATCTGAGATGGTTAAGATGACGGTTCTCCCGACAGCGGACGACCTATGGATATATGATGATGCCACCCAGCAAACCATTTACCAGGTGTACCATTTGGGGGGTACTCGGTACCGAGTACCTGAGAGGTACTCGGTACCGAGTACCCCCCAAACCAGATTTTCCTTAAGGTTCTCAGGCCTCGGCACCGAATGGTCACTATTTACCACGTGCATTAAATAATTAATATGCACTAATCTGAAGTAATAATAAGGATTATACTTAATCAAGAGGATAATCAATAAGGCCTAAGTTATCCAGGCCCATCAGCCCAAAACAGTGGCTATAAAAAGGGAAGTACACAGTACATTACTTAATTCTGATGTCATTCTTACTAAATATAGTAATCTCGCTTACGTAAGACCGAATACTTACTTTACCATCGGAGTGCCTTTGCAGGTACCCTCCTCACCATCAATTGATCACACCTCGGACAGACCGAATACTTCAAGACAAGAAGACCGAAGACCGTTCTACAACTCATTCCGGAGTCCGAAGACTAAGGGTGTTCTCATATCCAGGAACATTTTGGCGCCCACCGTGGGGCTCGATTCAACCAACAGTAAAGATATTATGGTGCTAACAAGAAGTCAACAAGAAGGACCTATCAGGGCGAGAGAAATGTATGACGGTGATACTACCCCCAACCAACAACCCGAAGTGGTAGTAGAAAGGATGAGCCAGGAAGACCTCTCTTCTGTCATGAGGCAAATGAAAGCCGAAATAACTGAGCTGCAGAAACAGAGAGAGAGAGATGCACTGGAGTTATCGGCATTAAAGAGAGAGAATGCTAATCTGAGAAGTGGGATCAGATCGTACATACCAACTCATACAGCTCCGATTTCTCAAGAACAAGGGGATTCCTCTCGCTCGCAAGCTACAAAAACAAAAGCCCCACCACCAAGATCCGAATCGACAGTCTGGCCGAAATCCCTTCATCGGCTCTATCATGGAGGCAAGATCGCCCGAGGCCCGGAAAGGTCTAGTGTTAGAGAAGTACGATGGCACGACCGATCCCGAAGAACATGTAGATATTTTTCGACGCAAGTTGGTCTCTACACCGACGAGGATGCACTCATGTGTGCTATTTCCGACATCTCTCGGGGGACCACACTAAGTTGGTTTACCCGACTTCCCCCCTCTTCGGTTGACTCATTCACAACTCTTGTCACACGCTTTAAGCTTCAATTTGCTACAAGTCGGCCACATCAGTTGACCTCTATAGCATTGGTGAATATTCGTCAAGAAAGAGGAGAAACTCTTCGGGCATTCATGGACAGATTTGGTAAAGTTGCCCTCTCCATTCGAAATCTTGAACCAGCTGTGGCTATGCATCATCTATCCACAGCCCTTAGGCCAGGACCCTTCGTTAATAGCATCTCGCAAAAAGCCTCCGTCGGACTTAGATGAACTCGTGGTCCGGCAACCAAATACATGCAGATGGAGGAACTAGCCGAATACCGAAGCCGATGAGAAATGATCAAGGCTCCAGCCGAAGAGAGAGTGAAAGAAATAACCTAAAAAATAAAGAAAAAGAAAAAGGACTTGTTATTGACAGGGTCAACAGAGGACCTCGGTATACAAGTTACACTCCCTTAAATACTAACAGGGCAAAGGTGCTAGACCAAGCACTTAACACAGAAATAATCACCATGCCAAGAAGAGCAAATACCCCTCCCAGAGCTGACAGGACGAAAGTATGTAAATATCACCGAAACAGGGGTCATAACACTGAAGAATGTGCAGCACTCAAAGATCGGATTGAGGATTTAATTAAAGCCGGTCATCTCCATAATTTCGTGGCCCATCCTTCTTCCAGAGGAGATAATCATCGAGGTCCCAGACATGAAAGACAAAGAAGTAGGTCTAGAGAACCTCAAAGGCGGCCATACGAACCAGAGAACCAACCTCGCCGAATTATTAACACAATAGCCGGTGGCTTTGCAGGTGGAGGCGCCACCAACTCGGCTAGAAGACGACACCTAAGAAATGTGAGATCAGTAAATCACATTTCTTTAGGTAGTCGGGTCCGCATCCCCCCAATCACATTTACTGACCAGGATTTTCAAGGGGTAGATCCCGTACAAGACGATCCTATGGTCATAAGTGTAGATATTAATAATTGTACAGTCAAGAAAACATTGATTGACCAAGGTAGTTCTGCCGATATTTTGTATTGGAAAACTTTCCAACAAATGGGCATACCAGAGGAAGAACTCAGAGAATACCATGAACCTCTGGTCGGGTTTGCAGGGGAGAGAGTCGAAACACGAGGATGCATTGACTTATACACTTTGTTCGGGTCTGAACGAGAAGGGAAATGCATCAAAATAACTTACCTGGTGGTGGAAGCCAACACTTCCTACAACATACTCCTCGGACGCCCTTCTCTCAATAAATTAAAGGCCATAGTTTCGACTCCACATTTGGCTATGAAGTTTCCATCAGACCAAGGTCGGATTGTAACTATTCATGCCGATCAAAAAACCGCCCGAGAATGTTACTTTGCAAGTCTTCGGGTCAGACCGACACCTCGGGGGGATGTGAATATAGTATCCCCTGAACTCAACAATAATATGGAAGATATAGAGCTTGATCCTAGGATGGATGAAGGCCCCCGAGTAGAACCGAATGAAGGAAAGAAATCAATACAGCTAGGAGTCCTTCAAGGACAGGACACATACCTCGGCATCGGTTTAACTGATCCTGAGCAAGATATCATCCAAGAAGTTCTGTGGAAAAATAAAGAACTCTTTGCATGGACCGCTGCCGACATGCCAGGTATTAATCCGAGTTTTATGTGCCATCACCTATCTGTATACAAAAATTCTCGCCCGATAGCACAAAAGAAGAGAAAAGTCGGGGGAGAAAGAGCCAAGGCAATTAAAGAGGAGACCGGCAAATTATTGAAAGCAAATTTTATCCGAGAAGTGACGTACTCTACCTGGCTAGCAAATGTAGTCATGGTAAAGAAAGCAAATGGAAAATGGCGAATGTGCACGGACTTCACGGATTTAAATAAAGCTTGCCCAAAAGATGCCTATCCTTTACCAAACATTGACAAATTGGTTGACGGAGCAGCAGGAAATAGGTTCTTGAGCTTTCTGGACGCGTACTCCGGATATAATCAAATTCGGATGTATCGCCCAGATGAAGAAAAAACAGCCTTCATTACGGAATCAGCAAATTCCTGCTATAAGGTGATGCCGGTCGGTTTGAAAAATCGGAGCTACATACCAACGCTTAATGGATAAAATATTCAGTAAACAGATTGGCAGATGTATGGAAGTTTATGTTGATGACATGGTGATAAAATCCGCCTCCATACAAGAACACCAAGCACACCTTGCCGAGGTATTTGCTGAAGCACGCAGGTATAACCTCAGGTTTAATCCAGAAAAATGTGTTTTCGGTGTATCAGGGGGAAAATTCCTTGGTTTTATGTTATCAGAAAGAGGAATCCAGGCCAATCCGGACAAGTGTCAGGCCGTAATAAGTATGAAAAGCCCGAGCTCTACCAAAGAAGTCCAAAGATTAGTAGGACGAATGGCAGCCCTATCTCGGTTTCTACCTAAATTAGCCGAAATAGCTCGTCCATTCACTACATTACTAAAAAAAGCACAGAAATTTCAATGGACCGACGAATGCGAGAAGGCTTTCCAACATTTCAAGTTCATACTTGCAACACCACCAATCCTCTCTAAACCAATTAGTCAAGAAGATATCATTGTTTATCTTGCAGTATCACCAATGGCCATCAGCTCGGTATTAATGCAAGAAACTCCTGACCCCATCCTCCTATATTTTACCAGTCGTACACTACTCGGTGCAGAGACTAGGTATCAAATAATTGAGAAGGCAGTTTTGGCCTTGGTGCATACATCTCGGCGTCTTCGACATTACTTTCAAGGATACCGAATTGTCGTCAGAACCGATTGCCCAATCGGTAAAATGCTGAGAAAACCTGAGCTGGCAGGAAGAATGATGGCATGGGCGGTTGAATTATCCCAATTTGACATACGTTTTGAAGCAAGGGGCGCTATCAAAAATCAAAATTTAGTCGAATTCATTAATGAGTTACATCTGATCAAAAGACGAGTACCGATCAATGGACTTTATACGTAGATGGATCATCAAACCAACATGGAAGTGGAGCCGGAATCGTCCTAAAAGGACCAAATGGGGTCACCTTGGAACAATCGCTACGTTTCGGCTTCAAGACCTCCAACAATCAAGCTGAATATGAAGCACTGCTGGCCGGACTTCGTTTGGCTCAAGAAATAGGGATTAAGAGAATAACCTGCCTCAGTGACTCTCAGGTGATAACTTCCCAAATTTCAGGGAATTATCAAATCAAGGATAATACACTGCTATGTTACTTCCAGGAATACCAGAAATTGCGTGCAACTTTTGATGAAATAGCAGTCCGGCACACACCGAGATCCTCTAATGAAGAGGCCGATTGACTAGCTAAGCTAGCAAGCACTCGTCGGCCTGGACAACTTCAGAGTATCATCCAGCAGGAAATAGCCGAGCCAAGTATATTGAAGAAAGAGTGTTTTTTCATAGATAATCCGGCTGATTGGAGAAAAGATATCATCCAATATCTCTGTGATAATGAGCTTCCTACAGACCCGGATAAGGCAAAAAAGATAAGAACTCAATCTGCGAAGTATACCATGATTGGCCAAGAGCTATATAAAAGGGGAATCTCCACCCCTTTACTCAAATGTCTCGGCAAGGATCAGGCCGAATATGTATTAAAAGAAATACATGAAGGAATATGTAGTACACATTCCGGCGGACGAACAACAGCTCTAAAGATTATTAGGGCCGGATATTATTGGCCGACACTCCTCCAAGATGCAGATCAATTTGTGAAGAAATGCATACCCTGCCAACAACATGGTCCTTTGATTCATCAACCAGCTGAAAACCTCCATTCGGTTGTCACACCTTGGCCCTTTGCTATTTGGGGGATGGATCTGCTCGGACCCTTCCCCATAGCAAAGGGGCAATGTAAGTTCTTAATCGTTGCAATTGATTACTTCACTAAATGGATCGAAGCCGAACCCCTTGCAACTATAACGGCCAATAATGTTCAGAAGTTCACATGGAAAAATATCATCACCCGATTCGGCATCCCCCATGCCATAGTCACCGATAATGGCCTCCAATTTACGGATCGACGCTTTAACGAGTTCCTAGAAGGGTTACATATCAAGCATCGACTAGCGTCAGTCGAACATCCCCAAGCTAACGGCCAAGCCGAAGCCGCTAACAAGGTTATTCTCAGGGAACTAAGACGACGTCTAGGCTCAGCAAAAGGTGAATGGGCTGAAAAACTCCCTGAGATCCTTTGGGGATATCGGTGTACCCCTCAATCCTCAACTAAGGAAACACCATTTCGGCTAACATATGGTGCCGAGGCCATGGTACCTGTCGAAATCGGAGAGCTATCCCTTAGAAGGCAGCAATTTAATGAAGAAGATAATTCGGAAGCTTTGTCAATCAGCCTTGATACCATCGAGGAAACCCGGGAACATGCAGCCATAATGAACGAAACAAGCAGACGAATAATGACAAAGAAATTTAACTCGGGCATTCGGCCTCGGCATTTCATTTAAGGAGACCTCGTTTGGCGAGCAACTGGAGAAGCCAGACGAGATAAGAGACATGGTAAATTCTCGGCCAACTGGGACGGACCCTTCAGAATAAGGGAAAACTTGAAGAATGGCTCATACCGCTTGGAAACATTGGAAGGAGATCCAATTCCGAGAACATGGAACATCTCTCATCTCAAACGATACTACAGTTGATTATATGAATATAAATGTAAATTCAAGTGCACTCTTTTCCTCGCTTGGGTTTTCTCCCCTTATAAAAACGTGAAAAGGGGTTTTCCCAAGAAGGTTTTTAATGAGGCACTATTTTAATGAAATTCCTCTGATTCAAGACAGCTATTCATTCGGTCTGTTAAAGTTACATCTCGGCCAAGGTTGAGTTTAATTTATCCAAGTTATTCCCTCCCGAGTCACATCTCGGTTAAGGTTGAATTCAAATTATTTAAGCGATTCCCTCCCGAGTTACATCTCGGCTAAGGTTGAATTTAATTTATCCAAGTTATTCCCTCCCGAGTCACATCTCGGTTAAGGTTGAATTCAAATTATTTAAACAATTCCCTCCCGAGTTACATCTCGGCCAAGGTTGAATTTAATTTATCCAAGTTATTCCCTCCCGAGTCACATCTCGGTTAAGGTTGAATTCATTATTTAAACAATTCCCTCCCGAGTTACATCTCGGCCAAGGTTGAATTTAATTTATCCAAGTTATTCCCTCCCGAGTCACATCTCGGTTAAGGTTGAATTCAAATTATTTAAACAATTCCCTCCCGAGTTACATCTCGGCCAAGGTTGAATTTAATTTATCCGTTATTCCCTCCCGAGTCACATCTCGGTTAAGGTTGAATTCATTTATTTAAAGCGATTCCCTCCCGAGTCACATCTCGGCCAAGGTTGAATTTAAATTATCCGTTATTCCCTATCGAGTCACATCTCGGTTAAGGTTGAATCCAATTTATTTAAACGATTCCCTCCCGGGTTACATCTCGGCCAAGGTTGAGTTTAATTTATCCAAGTTATTCAAATTTATAAGGTATTTCGAGCGACTACAGAAAATTAAAACACAGAGTTCCATGAATATTTCATTTATTGATATTGAAATAACAAAAGAAAAGCAAAATACATTTATTAATCAACAATATTAACATTTGGGGACTCTTCGGGGGCGTCGGCGGGAAGAGAAGTTTCAGGAGCACCAGTATCCTCGGCTTCACCCGATTCCACTTGGCGAGGAGCAAGGAGATCCGGCTCAAGGTCCTCGGCTACCTCATCATAGCGAAGGAATTTTCCTTGGAAAAAATCCCTTGCTGTATCGAATTGGAAGCTTGAAGGAATTTCCCGAATCGTCTAGCCCGCCGGACGGCATGGTAGAAACCCGCTTCATGCTCGGCATAGATCGTGTCGTTACTTTTAATTTCCAAGGCCTTCATTTCGGCCTCACACCGCTCCTTAGTCCTCCTCTCCCGCGCCAAGGCATCAGCTAACTCCAGACCCTTAGACTTCCTGTCGGCCTCAGCAGTTTTCAGCTTGTTCTCCATCTCCTCAACACGAGTATCTCGGATACGAAGATGTTCTTTAAGCTGATCCACTTCGGTTTCCAGTGCTTTGTTGGTCTCGGAGAGGTTCAGCTGTACCTCTTGGCACTTGGCCAATTCTTCTTTCACCTTCTCGAGCTCAAGCATAGGCTCAAGCGCCAAAGATCGAGCCATGATCCCGGCTCGGGAGAAGAACTCGCAGAACCAATCCCACCGCGCCCCTTATCTTGTTCATTTACTATCTTCTTTCCTGATTCTGAAAGAAGACGAGGTGGGAGTAGTCGGGAGGGATTCACTCCTTCGGCGAAGAACCCCTCGGACATAACCTCGGGAGGAATGGTTACCCCCCGAGAAGTCTCTCCCGATCCGGTAGCAGGATGGGCACGTGCCTGCTTTTTCTTCGGCCTCGATTCAGCGGCCTTTGCCTTGCCCTTATTTTTCCTTTTGCGAAGGTCCCCTTCAGCTTGACTCTGATCTCGGGGAGGAGATCGAGCAGTGGCCCTCTCGGCCAAACGATCCACCTCGGGATGACGATGTTGATCAACCGTCATCCCCTCCGGCATTCTTTGCTTCAAAGCCTGACGGTAGCCCATTCCGGAGCCGAGGTGTGCCATAAGAGCTGCATCAAAAAAGAAAAGTCAAATCAATTCAAGATATCTTAGAAAAATGTACTTAGGAAAATTACCTACCATTCAAGTCCATCCGAGGATTTGGGGACTTGAGCAGCAGAATCAGTCCTCGGGCAGGAATTTCCCGAGGAAGGGTCTTTATATACTGAAGAGCTGACAGCTCCTCGGCTGTCAGCATATCCTCGGGCACCACGTCATATCGACGAGGTACCCGAGTCCAATGAAAAGGGAACAGAGGAGTCCCTTCTCGGTCGTAAAAATAATTCTTCCCCCCTTCGGGATGAATGAAGACCTTAAAAAACCCGGTCTTAAAACCTTTGAAGGAGGACGTGTAGGGTTTAAAAATAGGAAAATCAGGCTGGCGGAACAAAGAAATCCACCGAGCCTTGTCCGAAGGACGTGTACTAAAAAAATGAAGAAAAAGGTTTGTGGTTGGTTCTATATAATGGAATTTACAAAGAATCCTAAAGGCTTGCATTGCTGCCCACCCATTCGGATGAAGTTGGGTAGGGGCTACGTTTAATACACGTAAAACCCCCATTTGAAAATCATCTAAGGGAAAAACTACTCCTAACTCCTTAAAAATACAATCATAAACGTAAAATCCCCTTTCCAAGCCGAACTCCGCGCCTAGGCAGACTAGGTCAGGATTCGGCGCGCCATCCCCTCGGCAGCATTCGACCTCCATAGGGAAAGGATCTTCGTTTTCAAATAGGCAAACCCTAGTCAGTCTTAAGAACCGCTTCAGGTCGGCATTCCTTTGATAATTGGAGAAGTAGGATACCACCTCTCCGTCCACCCATTCATATCCCGGAATTGTACATGGTGGACATGTCGGCCTCTCCCTGATTGGACTGACGATGGGTACCATCCCTTCGGCGGAGGCAGAGGATTCGGCAGGATCATTAGATTCACCTACAGTTCTAATGGGCTCCTCGGCCTCGTCCACTACTATTCTAACAGACTCAGCCCTATCCTGGTCGTCGGCCCTATTTGACAGCGAATCTTCCCATTCCATTGAATTCACCATTTCGGCTAAGAGAATTATACCTTAAGTTTACTTTGAGAAGAACTCGGTTTCAAAGACAGAGAGCTTGGCGCACAAGGAAATTATAACACTTCGGTACAGAGCAAAAGGTAGAAACAAGCAGGGACCACACTCCCCTTTTATAGAGGAAAGGGCTTCGGGTAAATGAAGAGTCGCGCCCAACTTCAGCCGTTAAGATCATCAATAGATCAACGGTTATCAAGAGAGTAAACTGCCAGATCTTGATGAACAGTAAAAATAAAACCCTAAAAGCACCCCCAGCTTCCCGCCAAAATCATCTTTCCCGCTCAATGCGCCAAGACCGAGTTCTGGATAATAAGCCTCTTTAAAATTTATACAATTTTTAAGGCTTCGAGGGCTAGTGTACCATTTAGGGTACCCGGTACCGAGTACCTGAGAGGTACTCGGTACCGAGTACCCCCCAAACCAGATTTTCCTTAAGGTTCTCAGGCCTCGGCACCGAATGGTCACTATTTACCACGTGCATTAAATAATTAATATGCACTAATCTGAAGTAATAATAAGGATTATACTTAATCAAGAGGATAATCAATAAGGCCTAAGTTATCCAGGCCCATCAGCCCAAAACAGTGGCTATAAAAAGGGAAGTACACAGTACATTACTTAATTCTGATGTCATTCTTACTAAATATAGTAATCTCGCTTACGTAAGACCGAATACTTACTTTACCATCGGAGTGCCTTTGCAGGTACCCTCCTCACCATCAATTGATCACACCTCGGACAGACCGAATACTTCAAGACAAGAAGACCGAAGACCGTTCTACAACTCATTCCGGAGTCCGAAGACTAAGGGTGTTCTCATATCCAGGAACACCAGGGTTTTCCCATATGTCTCTTGGATCATTTACTGAGGCGGGTTGGGAAACCCGCTGTATTACGGACTTGCCCATTGAGATAGTTTTTTCCTTACTTCTGTATGCTTGCTCTATACGTTTTCCTCTCATTACTCCTAGGACCGCCCCTGCTTACCTCTATTACTGATGATAATGATCGTTCCAGACAAGCCTTTAGGAAAGCAAGTTATGCGTTATCACTTTTGTTCACAAAAGTGATTGTTCCAGAGCTTAATATTGAAGGATGACCTGTGCATTATCACTATAGCTGATGATAGTGATCGTTCCAAAGAGCTTTCTAGCATAGCAAGGTGCACGTTATCACTCTTGTTCACAAAATTGATCATTCCAGAGAGCCTTCCATCACTACAAGCTGCGCGTGTCTCCTATTGTACATGAAAGTGAACATGCCCAGACCACGAACCTCTGCATTGCTACTTTTATGAAGAATAGTGATTGTTCCAGTCATAAAGATTATCAAAAAGGCCTCTGCGTGGCTACTATAGTGAAAAATAGTGATCACTCCAGAAAGGCAAGAATTCTATAAATATGAGTTAGCTCAGATCTGTTGGAATCTTTTGTTCTTTTTTACTTTCCATTTGTTTTCTAGTGTTGAGAGAGTATGAGAGATTAGGGACGAACACCAAGCTTCAAATCTTGAGGAATCAGATTGAAGATTGGCTTGAAGATGCTTCTTCGTTCATCTTCTTCTTCTCTTTCATTCTCTTTTCATTCTGTAATGGTTACTTAAACTCTTTATAGTTAGGGATTGTGGATCTGAAATGAAAGTGTTAAATTGATTTTGGATCTGAACTTTAAGTATTGGATTGGATTGAGTAGTTGATTTTGTTAATCAAGTAGTTATTGAATAGAAATTTGATTTACAAATCATAGAGGAACTTTTATCAATGGAAGTTGAACTTGTTTCTCAGATTTGAATCAATTACCAAGATTATTGATTTCTTAGGGATAAGACATCTTGTTCTTGCAATCTTTTGGTTTCTAATGCTTAATTTAACATTTAAATGAACCATATCTAAGGAATTAGAATGATTCAATTGAATGTTAGATTCATTGAGTTAAGGAATCAACCTTTGATTAATATATCATGAAACTGATTGTTATTCCATCTTAATAATTGAAAGTTCAGAACTTTATTGAATCAACAATGAAGTTTTGGTGAAACAAGTCCATAACTATATTTTCTACATCTGTTAAATACACATTTTCATGATCTTTATTCTGTTCTATTTTCTGAGTTTAATATTTGTTCCTTTTACTTCCAAACTTTATCTGAATTTCGTTAGGCTCAACTAATTGTGGACTTGTGAAGTGATATTTTTGATAATTTTATTCCCCGAGGATGATATTTAGGACTCAAATATAGTTCTAAAAATTTTATAACTTGCTACAATAACACTAGTACACTTGCTAGTGAAAATTACTTCTGTTGAGAGAGTGACAAGTTTTTGGCACCATTGCCAGGGAATAGTTGTTTTCAATATCGTTAGTAACAGGAAAATAACTAGATTGAGCTTTTATTTTCTGTAATTTTCTACAATATCAAATTATGTTTAGAAATTTTCTGTTTTGTAATCAATTTAGGAGTTAATTCTGTATAGTTAGTTACCTTGCTTAAATAATTGAATTAGTGCAGTTTTTGTTTGTTTCCTTCTTTATTCTCATTTTGATTGTATATCCGTAGCAAAAACAAAAATAAGTCTACTCTTGTCTTTGACCCTGATATGAAGAAGATTAAGAGGAGAGGCTAAAGCAAACAGTTCTTTAGGAGGTGACAGTGATTTAGAGATTATACATTCTTTAGAGATTAAAAATACTTCTATTTCAAAAAGAACACATTCACCTTTAGGACAGATAACTCCATAAATTGAAATGGCAGAACAACATAAAATGAGAACACTAGGAGATTATGCAATTCCAAATATGCAGGGCCATAACTCTTCAATAGTTAGACCAACCATTCAAGCTAATCATTTTGAAATCAAACCAGCCTTACTTCATTTGGTACAACAAGATAAATTTTCTGGTGGAATTTCTGATGATCCTAATTTGCATATTTCTAATTTTTTGCAGTTATATGTGATCGCGAGTGTCATGCTCGGACAAATTATTAAAAACTGAATTGCATAAAAATTATGTAGTATAAGGTGCAATCCAAGTCGTCTCCCAACGATGATAACATTATATGATTATAAAATTAGAGGGGGTTTGATTTATAGAATAACACTAATTAGAATCAAAAGTTAACAAGAATTAAAAACTCTAATCCAAGAATTTAGAAGAACTACGACCACTCTATCATCAGATTCCAAGAAGATGCACCAACCAACAAGAATTAAAAACTCTAATCCAAGAATTTAGAAGAACTACGAGAATCCTCATGCATTCGATTAACACACAATTCGCTCAAAGTTCAGAAACCTCTAGAACCTAATCAATTTGTGTTAATTTAATTCACCAATTCTATTAATCTTAGATCTCAAACCTGAAAATCTAATTCACACTCCTTCAAGAATTAATTACATACATCAACCAAATAATATATAATCAAACAACTGCAGAATTATCAATCCAAATGAAGAACTTCAATTCAAAATCATAATTAGCAAAAGGAGAAAGAAGGAAGAGATGAAACTGAATTTGTTGTTGAATAAATTGCAAAACCGATCCTCAAGAATGTCTCAGCCCTTTTTCAATCCTTAGACTAGATGAAAGTCTAAGCCTTCATGAATGAAGGGAAACAATTCGTAAAGGGGAGAGAGAACAAGAGAGAGAAGAGAAGAGAAGAGAAAAGAAGAGAAGAGCCAAAAATTAAATTCAAAATTCAAAATTCCGTTAATCACTTTGTTCCATTTTTTCGGCTATGAAAACGGCCTTTTTCTGGTTCATGGCCTGAAGAAAAATTGTAGCCTTAGATGTTAGCTTAAAAACGCCACTAGAATGGGCTTAATCAGACATCTGTGGACTGAGATATGGCCCAAATACGGCACCTTGCTCAGGACCTGCAACTGCAGCGTTTTGACTTCTTCCAGGCCCAGTTTCAACTTCTTATCATCAGAATTGGTTTCTAACCTCTCATAGAAATTGTGCACCTTTCTCTTAGCTTTCCTACAAATCAAGAATCAAAATGAAAGGAGTTCTACAACTTAAGATATGGTGCAGAAACTAAAACAGTATCAGAATTTGCCAAATACTGGAAAAATTAAATAAAGCCCAAATAGAATCCAAACATCATAAAATGATCCAATTCAACCAATTAGGCACAAAAGAGGATTAATGAGCTAGAAATGAGAGGAAATAATGTTATAAAAATCCAATTGATCAAATTCCCCTACATTTAGCTCTTGCATGTCCTCATGTAAGAAACAGTCAAGCAAATAGAAACATGTAACCTAAAAATTGTAGAATAATCAAAAGAAATAAATTCTCCTATGACTCCTTAGAAGTGATGAACTTAGGGACACAAATCAAATAAAGCATCAAGAGTTCTATAACAATCAAACATCCAACTCCCAACCTCTCAAAAATGCAAGCCAAGCAATATCATTCAAAGTGTATAGATCAAGCATGAAAGATCTCACAAGATGGTGTATACAACTCAACTCTCAAGTGTATGGTTCAAAGTGTTTCACTCAAGTCACCTCAAAAGACAATACATTGCCATAAGCTTGTTAATCTTCTACTTCTCCACTACTTACAATCATATGCAAACACAAATTAAGAGGGCTTTATTCAATGGTTGTAATGGGGCTAATGTAAAATGACAAGATACAACCGAAGAGAATAGGAATAACATTGGTCCTTAGACAAATCAAGCCATAACACACATTTATTCTCTTTGGACTTCCTTTTCCCTGCATCAAAATTTTCCCATTTTCTTTGTAATAATAATTTTTTTTAATTTCTTTTTCTTCATTTTTTTCTTTTCTTCTTGCATTCTTTTTGAACCCCCACACTTGAAATGCAATAACATTAATGAAACCAATGCATTCCTTATTTCCTAAGGTTAGGTATAACATGGTTTTCCACTTAAAGCTTATAATGTGCTAGAAGCCAAAGAATGGTCTATAAGGCTCAAAGGGGCTAAACAATGGGCACAATGCAAGGTAAGCTATATGGCCAAGTGGGTACAAATTTGAAAGAAATGCCTCTATCATGTTCATAATTGCATATGAAAATTATAGCCTCAAACAAGATTCAAAACAAGTTCTAGAATGACAAAATCTAAGAGGGAAAACACACAAGAAAGAAAAGAATGACATGAATTTCAACCATCCAAAAATAAGGCTCAAAAGCTTACAAAGGTAAAGTCTAACATACTCAATCATACAAGTCAAAATCAATCACCCAATTCACATATATCAAGACGAAGAAGCAAAAATGAAATCATGTAGGAACTCTATCCTCCTTAATGACTAATGCTTTAACTCAACAACTTCCAATTCAACAAAGGAAAATAAAACAAAACAAAACAAAAACAATGCTAAATAATAAAATGTAGTAAGGAAATGGAAAGTGGAACTCCCTATTCAAGCATAAGTGGCCACTAGCAAGCGAACCTCCTCAATAGTCTCCAAGGGTATGTCCTCAATGGTCTCCAAAATTTGTGTTCTCCCACTGCAAAATTTTAGAATTATGCAGAAACACGTGTCAAATAATAAAGTAACGTGCAGCATGAAGTGTTTACGCATCAAAGATGTGTAGCAACTTCATGAATTATCACAAATCAAATGCAAGACCATTATTGAATGCAGAAAATAAATTGAAAACTTCTAAAAAAATAAAATAATTATGAGTTGCCTCTCACACGACGCTTTTTTAACGTCATTAGCCTGACGCCTTATGATCTTTAATTCTAGAAGATACTTTTATCGGTAACGGTTGCAGTTGTATCCCTAGATATTCCTCCTTTTTCTCATAAATTTGCAGCACTTCATTTAATTGGGAACATGGAAGAAATAGCTGTGGAGGGATTTCTAGCTGCTTCATAAACTTAATAAGCTTCTCTTCATGCTTTTCATTTCCATGATGTGTAGAACATCGTGTCTTGTTGTTGTACCTAGGCTGCTCCCTTGAATATACAATGATGTACTATTGATATTTCAACTGCTTAGGAAATGACTTTAACTCAGATGTAGGGGACAACTTTAAAGAAGGAGACAATGTAAGAATTGGAGCAGAATCTGCAGTGGATGCATCATGATTTATGTTTTTAGAATCTACAATAGCTACATTAAAATCACCATAAACATGTGTATCAATCTCAACACAGATGCTACATTTTGCAAAATCATTACATGCATCGCAAGTGAAGGAATCAGAATAATTAGCTAAGCTAGGATAATCAATATAATCTAAAAACTCAGCCAAATTATCATCCACTAAATTATCTAACAAATCAATATGGCAAACCAAATGAAATGAGTGAGGAACAGTTTGCTCAAAATTTTCTACTTCATTAGTAGCAGTAGCATGAGGAGTAGAAGTAAATTTTGCACTTGTTGGACTGTAATCACTTCCTGGAGTGGTAGCATTAGGATTTTCATCCATTGGTTGTTGTTCTTGCAAGTCTTGAATGGTCTTTCTTGAACTCAAAGTAACAATCTCTGGTTCAACAACTGGTTGTACAGACAGATTACCAGGACCTTGAGACTTCAGCTCATTTACTATTGTTGCCAACTGACCAATTTGTGTTTCCAGATCCTAGATGCTGGCCTTTATTCTATGTTGGAGTTTCATATCGTTAATTTTCAATTCCCTTATCAACTCTTCCAAGGAAGGCTCATTCTTGGGAGGTGCAGAAGTTTGTGTTGGGGGTTGATATTATTGTTGCGTAAAATTATCCCATCCCAAGTTTGAATGATTCATCCAACCTGTAGGCTCATGCAAAATAGGACAGAAATCAGTATGATGTTCAGGTAAATTACAAATTTCAAAAAACATTATAGCCATTTGTGACAATGTCAATTGCTCGATCAAAGAAGCTAAATCATCTAGCTTGTTCTCTAGTCTTCTATGATCAGCCATATAAAAAATTCTCTGAGCCATAATATCTAAATAAGAATGAAAAGAAATAATAATTTTTTTTCAGAAACCACCAACCGGCCCCCAACGTATTGCCCTTGCATAGATCTCGTCGAGCTATATGAAATGCGTATATTACAATAAGAAATAGGAGTTGTATGCAAAAAGTTATGTCACTTTTATTTTTGGACAGAGATCTACACGTTCAGATACATGGCCGTGTACTTTTTGACGAATGCAGAATGCAAAAATGCAGGAACACAACACAAAATGTAGAGAATTGAATGATGTAATACTAAGCAAGGATAGATGACTACCTATTATGCTATTCAAAGGCTACTAAAACGAATGCATAGACACAATTATGCTAAATGAAAAATGCTAATTATGCAGAATCCTAATTCATTGAAAAATGCTAATTATGCATAATCCTAATTAGATGTAAAATGCAACACAAAATATGAAATGCAATCACACTAACACAGAATTACATAATCAAATAACATCATCATCCCCGGCAACGGCGCCAAAATTTGATCGCAGTGTCGCGCTCGGACAAATTATTAAAAACTGAATTGCATAAAAATTATGTAGTATGAGGTGCAATCCGAGTCATCTCCCAACGATGATAACATTATATGATTATAAAATTAGAGGGGGTTTGATTTATAGAATAACACTAATTAGAATCAAAAGTTAACAAGAATTAAAAACTCTAATCCAAGAATTTAGAAGAACTACGACCACTCTATCATCAGATTCCAAGAAGATGCATCAACCAATAAATTAGTGATTAACATTAAATTCGAATGAAACCTCAATTCAAATTAAGCATTCACACGAGAACCCTCATGCATTCGATTAACACACAATTCGCTCAAAGTTCAGAAACCTCTAGAACCTAATCAATTTGTGTTAATTTAATTCACCAATGTCATTAATCTTAGATCTCAAACCTGAAAATCTAATTCACACTCCTTCAAGAATTAATTACATACATCAACCAAATAATATATAATCAAACAACTGTAGAATTATCAATCCAAATGAAGAACTTCAATTCAAAATCATAATTAGCAAAAGGAGAAAGAAGGAAGAGATGAAACCGAATTTGTTGTTGAATAAATTGCAAAATCGATCCTGAAGAGTGTCTCAGCCCTTTTTCAATCCTTGGACTAGATGAAGGTCTGAGCCTCCATGAATGGAGGGAAAAAATTCGTAAAGGGGAGAGAGAACGAGAGAGAGAAGAGAAGAGAAGAGAAGACAAAAGAAGAGAAGAGCCAAAAATTAAATTCAAAATTCAAAATTCCGTTAGTCACTTTGTTCCATTTTTTAGGATATGAAAACAGCGTCCTTTTGGTTCGTGGCCTGAAGGAAAATTGTATCCTTGGATGTTAGCTTCAAAACGCCACTGGAATGGGCTTAATTGGACATCTGTGGACTGAGATATGGCCCAAATACTGCACCTTACTCAGGATCCGCGACTGCAGCATTTTGACTTCTTCCAGGCCCAGTTTCAGCTTCTTATCATCAGAATTGGTTTCTGACCTCTTCATAGCAATTGTGCACCTTTCTTTTAGCTTTCCTAAAAATCAAGAATCAAAATGAAAGGAGTTCTACAACTCATGATATGGTCCAGAAACCAAAATAGTATCAGAATTTGCCAAATATTGGAAAAATTAAATAAAGCCCAAATAGAATCTAAACATCATAAAATGATCCAATTCAACCAATTAGGCACAAAAGAGGATTAATGAGCTAGGAATAAGAGGAAATAATGTTATAAAAATCTAATTGATCAATATGACACTATAAGGATGAATGGAGTGAGTAAAGATGCTATAAGATTGAGGCTATTTCCATTCTCTTTGAGAGACAAGGCCAAGTGTTGGTTACAAGCACAGCCTCAAGGGAGCATCAACACATGGACAGAGCTTGTGAACAAATTTTTAACCAAGTATTTTTCTCCATCAAAAGCTACCAAACTGAGAGGGAAAATTACATCCTTTGTGCAGCAGGAAGGGGAATCAATTTATGAAGCTTGGGAGAGGTATAAAGAACTACTAAGAAGATGTTCATATCATTGTATTCCAGAATGGATGCAGTTGCAGGAAGCTCTTTAAGCATGAAATCTTTAGCATAAGCTCAAAGAATTATTGAGATAATGGCTTCATCTATGTACCAAAATTCCAACTCAAGACATGTAGGGAGAAGTAATGGATATGAAGCTAAAACTATAGAAACTTTTCTTGCACAAAATCAGCTGCAGAATCAATTATTTTCTGAGCAAATAGCAGCTTTGACTCAGTAGATCAGCAATCTACAAGCTAGAAATGTTGCAACCAATCAATTGAGTTGTGATTTTTGTGGAGGGAATCATTTAATGGTGCATGTTGATGAATCCATATTTTTACTAGTATTTTACTGTAATTTTAATCCATTTGATAAGGGAAATATGTTGGAAAAAGCAGAAAAACTCATAAAAATAGAATGATTGAAGGATTTCCTTAAATAACATAGTTATTTTAGCATTTGTGAATTTTCTGTGCAGAAATTAATAATTCAAGCATGTTTTTGTAGAAAATCCTGAGCAAAGTTCATGAAGATGGAAGATCAATGGAAAGATAGAAGACATGTGATGTACCTACACCAGATCCACAAGAGCAAATCAATTATATGGGGAATTATCAAAGACAACGACAATCTTTTCCTAAGCAATCATTTCTTCCTGGGTTCCAATATCCAAATAATAGGAATCAACAATTTCACAAATGGAATCCTCAAAATTCTGCTGTGAAAAACACTAATCCCTCTCTTCTATTTTTGAATGCAGGAACTTCATAACAGCAACAATATTTTCAAGGAAATTCCTCTACTCAACCTCAAAGAAGGTAGAATTCATCCAGACCTATGAATGAAAGAATGATTGAGATTGAAGATACATTGTTGCAGTTTATGAAGGTCACTAAAACCAGCATTAAAAATCAAGAAGCTTCCATGAATAAGCTACAAACTTAGATTGGACAGTTGGCTAAACAACTAGCAAATAGAGATAAGGGGAGATTTCCAAGTAACATAGTGATAAATTCAAATATAGCAATGTCAAGCTATAACAACAAGGAGTGGAGCTGTGGTAGCCAGTCCAAAACTTGCTGAAAAGAAAGTGAGTGATGCAGCAAAAAAAGGAAAAATAGAAAAAGATCTGCAACAAGGAAATTTCAAGCTACTAAGAGAGAACATTCAGAAAATAAGGTAGAAGCTCCTACAAATTCTAAGAGAAAGACAAAGAAGTAGCTATTTGAGGATGCATGCAGACCAATTGATCTAGAAAAATACAAAAGGTTACCTTATCCTCAAAGAGTGCAGAATCCTAAGCAAGAGGAACAGTTTGAAAGATTTCAGAATGTGTTTAAGAAACTACATATCAACATTCCTTTTGCAAAAGCATTGGAGCAGATGCCATCTTATGCTAAGTTTATTAAAGAATTGCTTTCCAAGAAAAGGAAATTGGAACATGACAAGACAATGCCATTAACAGAAGAATACAGTGCTATTCTTAAGAGAAAACCTCCTCAAAAACTCAAGGATCTAGGATCCTTCAGCATCCCTTGTGAAATTGGAAAATATACTGTAGGAAGAGCTTTATGTGATCTAGGAGCACGCATCAATCTCATGCCCTAGCTATCATGAAGAAGTTGGAAATAGAAGAAGTAAAACCAACCAACATTACACTGCAATTAGCTGATAGATCTTTCACTTACCCATATGGAGTTGTAGAAGATTTGTTGGTTAAGGTTGACAAATTTATTTTTCCTGTAGATTTTGTCATTCTAGATATGGAAGTGGATGCAAATATACCCCTAATTTTAGGAAGACCATTCCTTGCAACTAAAAGAGCTCTTATTAATGTTCAAAAGGGAGAGCTCATGCTTAGAGTGCAAGATGAAAAGGTAATATTTAATGTTTTTGAAATACTCAAGTATTCAATTGATGATAACTCATGTATGAGAGTGGATATACAGGATTCTCTTATTACTCCTTATCATCTTGATGAATTTGATGGAATTTCTATGTTAAGAGAAACCATAGCTGTAGGAAATACTAAATCTATGATGTGTAAGGAAGAACACCTTATGGAAATTGAGCAGCAATTGGAAAATCTACTAGTCCCGACCCCTGTAGAAAATCAATCAAGGAAGAACTGAAAAAGAAAGTAGATGAAGAACAAACTCAAAAGTTAGAACTCAAGCAATTGCCTTCTCACTTGAGATATGCATTTTTGGACCAAAATCACAAAAATCCAGTTATAATCAGTAATGAACTCAAGGAAGAAGGGGAAGAAAAGTTGTTGAGAATCTTGAGAACACATAAGTCAGCAATAGGATAGAGCATATCAGACTTGAAAGGTATTAATCCAACTTTTTGTAAACATAGAATTTTATTTGAAGAGAAATTTAAACCAATTGTGCATCCTCAAAGAAGATTAAATCCTTCCATGGAGGAAGTGGTAAGAAAGGAAGTCATGAAATTATTGGATGTTGGGATTATATATCCTATTTCAGATAGCAGCTGGGTAAGTTCTGTAACACCCTGTAGAATTAAATAAAATGAGATTTATTGAAGTATAATTGAAATAGATTTGGATAGAATTTATATATAAAAAAAACATTGTGAACAGTACCGTATGAACAGTGTCAATAAATAGTAAAATTGCTTACAAACCGCGTATAAACAGTAAAACCACCTATGTATAGTGACCGTTGACGTCATCAGTGACATCATCATGACATCACATACGCGTATAATCTATGTACAGTACGCGTGTACAGTACGCGTGCACAGTATTTTCAACATGAACAGTGCCTTGTGAACAGTGTTTCTGGCAGTGAACAGTGAATGTCAAAGATTTTCTATAAAAAGGGGGTTTCACATGAAATTTTCATTTCTTCACTCCTATCCAAGGTTCTCAAAGGTTTTAAGGCTACATCTCACCATTTTCTCTCATACTAAACCTTCCTAAACTTAGATTTCTCTTCAGATCTTTAATTCTACGTCCGTTCTAAAGGATTTCAAGTAAGTTTCTTGAAGTTTGAAGTTAGATTTATCGTTTGTTTCTCTTCTTCTTTTCCTTATAGATGTTATGGTGTTCTTAGGAAAAACTTTGTTCTAGAGTTAAATCTTCAATTAAATCTTTGTAAAAGCTCTATTTTGAGGTAAGGGGGCTTTACTTTATCATTTTGTTATGTTTATTACTTGTATTCTCATAGATCTTGTCATATATGTGATTATATGTGGAATAATCCTTGTTTTATGAAAAATAATCGATGAAAAGTGAGAATAATTGGTTGTTTATGCGATTTTATGATGAATATATGGTGAAAATGTGATATTATGTTCAAATAAGGCACGATAAGGTATATGAGGATGATTGATATGATTTTATGATTTTGTGATATGAAATATATAAAGAGATGGATGTTTCATAGTTGAATATATTGTGTTTCATGTAAAAATGATGTGTATCATGAATATGCCATGGTTTGATATATACTATGAAAAGTATGTGGTAATATAATGAAAAATATGTGTGAACATGAGAAATGGCATATGTGAACATGTGAATATACTCGAAAGAGTATGAGATAGAAAAGGACATGATGTAAATAGTTACAGAGATACACTGGGGGAGTGGAAGATGGAAATGATATGAGATATCTTGGAGAAATGTAGGATGGTGAGTGACATTTGGGATTATGCATGGAATATTATGTATGAATGCACCACATGGCCGCACACTCGTTTCTCGACTTGACTTCTAACCATTACCTTTGTTAAGGGACTGTTTATTGCATGCGTTGTATTCGTATTGCATTGGGCCATCCGACAACTATTTACATGGATGTGTAAGACCTCGAGATAGAGGCATCGGATAACTGTGGCCACAGGGCGTAGTAAGCGCGGATAAAAGAAAGAAAAAGAAATTGTGAAGCTGTGGAATATAATACGTGTTGGGATGAGAACATGCTTTATATGACACTATGATGCTATGATGTTTTCTTTAATCATGATAAGATGTGTTTTGTGATGAATACGTGTTATGTATGAGTGGTAGGGTAGAGACTCACCCTTACGCAACATTTTCAAGAAATCAGGACAAATAGTATCAGGCTCACAGTGCATAGATGGATGAGAACTGCTATAGGACTTAGTTATTTTGAGTTATGTAATAGATATTTTCAGTTCTATAGCATTCTTTTGAAACAGTTGTAAAACTACTATTTCTTTTTCTTTCTGATGAAAATTTTAGAATCTTTGTTTTTCAAAAGTACTTATGAATTAATGAAATTTTACTCTATGAACCTTATATTATTTCATTGTTTCTTTCTCATTAGAGAGTTTTTGAAAGAAAATTTACTTTACCGTTTAAATTTTTATGAAAAATTATCATATATTGAGAAAAGAAATATAAGGCGTTACAATTCTTGTACAAGTGGTACCTAAAAAGGGAGGAATGACTGTGGTACCAAATGAAAAAAATGAATTGATAGCTACAAGGACAGTTACAAGCTGGAGAATGTGCATAGATTGTAGAAGGCTGAATGATGTGACCAGAAAAGACCATTTTCCTCTGCCTTTTGCAGAGCAAATGTTAGAAAGCCTAGCTGGTCATGCATTTTATTGCTTTCTAGATGGATATTCTAACTATAACCAAATTGCTGTGGATCCAATTGACCAAGAAAAGACTGCATTTACTTGTCTATTTGGAATATTTACATATAGAAGTATGCTTACTATTTTCTCTGACTTAGTTGAGAAAATAATTGAAGTATTTATGGATGATTTTTATGTATTTGGAGATTCATTTGATGACTGTCTATCTAACTTGTCCATTGTTTTGCAGAGGTTCCAAGACACTAATTTGGTGTTATATTGGGAAAAATGTGACTTTGTAATTCAAGAAGGAATAATGCTTCGCCATAAGATTTTTGTGAGAGGGATAGAGGCCGCAAGTGGATGTTGGGTGCATTTTGGGCCCAAATTGATGGAAGATTAGAGCTTTGTAACAGTCAGCATGCCCAGACCCTTTCAACAAGCACGGGGGTATTTCGAGCCCATGCATGGTCATGCTTAAGGCCTTGCACAGTCGTGCTCATCTGCGAAAAGCCCAATTATTAAGAGTCTTTAGGGTTTTTAAACCCTATTAAAAGGAGATCTCAGGCATTGTAAAGGATACCACTTTTTGGACACCTAGTCATTGACACTTCTCATCTCCTTTCTCGTGCACGAGATTCTTGGCACATGCTTGGCGGGACTTGGAGCTTCAAGCGATTGTACTTGAAGACCGTGAACTCATCTCATTCTAGTTTACTTTTCTTTATGGCTTTGTTTATGATTATTTTAATTCTTTTCTTTAGCATGAGTAACTAAGTCCATAGCTAGGGCTATGGGAACTATTGTTCATGAATTTATGGGGTTTTGACATTTGAATCTAAATTTTATTTCCGTTCATGATTAGATTTTACCCTATTGCGCTTCTCTCTTAATCCTAATTAATTATATCATCAAGCGACCGTACCTCAGTTAACTAATAGATCTATAGGATAAAACGAGACAAAGGATTAGGTGGATCAAACCAATCTTTCTCTTCTAATCGTTTTTAAATTAACAAGTTCATAGGTTCCTTAAGCTTTCTTAAATTGATGTCTTGCATGACCATTGGGGATGTTAATTTAGAGAAAAGACTATTAATATTGCATGACCATTGGGTATTAATAGTATTCGTATGATTGATTGGTAATTGTACTGCCCCCGAATTTTGTAATAATATTTAGATTTGCTGTGTACATGTGTATATGGAGTTTTTCATTTGTCCGTATGATTGAATTATGTGATGATGATGCGTATAGGATGGTAATGAAAATGCATAAGATGAATATGGCTTCATATAAGTGTGTTTGTATACAATTGGACTGGACAGTTGGTTTGAGAAATAGGTTAAGTAGGTAAAACTGGGGTGCTCTCGCTGTAGTAATAGGATCTCGCTGTGGCGAGAAGGCCCTGGGAGGAGGCCTAAGACTGTCGCCTTCTCGCTGTAGCGAGAGAGCGGCAATGAGGGGTGCATTTCTGGGTGCAATCTCGGTGTAGCGAGAGGGTCTCGCCGTAGCAAGATTCTACAAAAACCAGAGTGCAGTTCTCTTTGAGATTTTCATTGTAGCGACAAGGGGCGTCGCTGCAACGAGGGATGTCTCGTTGTAGTGAGAGTGTCGCGATCAGAAGTGTATCTAAAAGGTTTAGGGGTAGGGAAAACATATTTCTCCCTTTCCCTTCATTCTCCTATTCAATTCTCTCAATCCCCTGGCCTTTTTCCACTGATAGAATCTCCCTTGAACCTGTTTGGAAGCTAGAGCAAAGGTTGAAAACAAGTTTGGGACGTTTGGAAGTAAGTTTATGAGTTAGGGTTTCAGTTTCTTGTCTCTTTTTCGTGTATTCTTGATTTCTCATGGGAATTTCATGGTTTAGGGACGAAGGATCCTTGTGGGGAGCTAATCTACTGTTAATTTTGTAGTGGGTCTCCATTCAAAGGTAAAGGGGAGTAAATCCCAAACCCTAACTTCTCTTAGGTAGTTCAAATGGGAATCTGTAACTATCTTGGTAGCTCTCCAAACAAAATTCACAATAAATACTGCAAATGAAACTATTTTGAAAGAAATACTATGATCTCAATGAATGAATATGGTTAGAATTGATTGGAATGATGCAAAACCTCAGGATAATGACATGATTATTATTGTTTGGAAAGTGTGAGTGATGGAGTGTACTGATGAATCCACTTTTTATTATATTTTTATTTGCTTTGTTGGTGCTCTTTGATAGAAAAAATGAACTTAGATAGTATAAATAATATAGAAATCACATTTTGAGTAAATATCATAGGTTTATTAATTTTTGGTTAATTTGCATTTAATTACATAGATATAGATTGCAATTCTAATTATCTTGATAATCTTGCAGAGTCCCCAAGCTAATTTTGAGAAATCTTGGCCCTTGGATGAAAGTTGAACCCAAAGTAGCCACTTTCAGGAGCAAAAGTAGCAACTACAGCAAGTCTGGGCATTAAAGGTTCCAAAGTAGCTACTTTCAACCTTCATAGTAGCAACTCCAAAAAGCTTCAGGAACGCCATCTGAGAAGCAATTTGCACATGGTCACTATTGTCTTTCATAGTGGCTACGCGCATCCAAAATAGCTACTTTCAACCTTCATAGTAGAAACTCCAGAAAGCTCCAGGACGCCACTTGGGAAGCAATTTACGTGTGGTCACTATTGCCTTTCATAGTGGCTACGCGCGTCCAAAGTAGCTACTTTCAGCATGAAAAGTGGCAAATCCAGAGAATTTGCAAACCAATGAATATGCGCGTGGACACTCTCAAGAGCCAAAGTGGACACTTTTAAAGGCAAAAGTGGGCACTTTGCTGACATGTCATCCACTATAAATAGATTTTAGGAATTAGGGTACGGGGGCAGGGACTTTTAATTTTCTTTCATTCTCTTTGCCAAATAAGGACATTTTTCATGACAGAGCTTTGGAGCCTTGGGTGACAGCTAGGGATCCATTATAGGTTTTAATTTCCAATTTCTCTTTGATTCTCATTGAGTTTACATTAATGTTGTTTACGTTTCTGCATTTCCTTCTTTCATTTGTGAAGCCCATCCATATGGAGGGCTAAATTCTCTTGTAATTCCTAGTCAACTCATACGGTTCTTGAATTCTTGGGTTTAATGGCAATATTACTCTTTCTTTCCTTGGATTTATTAACCCCAGTCTCTAAATGAAATGAAATTTACATGAGGGGAACATTGCTTAATGAACCCTAAATAACCCAAACGAAATTCTAATCCAAAATTGCTTAAATTTTGATTAATCTTTGAGATTGCTTAATCTTAGGGATAGAGATTGGAGCCCATTAAGATGCTTAATTTTAATTGGGATGCTAAAGTTAATTTTTGCTTGTTAGATTAACTTAATTGAAGGGAAGAAAAAGGAATTATTGAATCATTTGAAAGAATAGGGATAGAACTCATTGATTGACTAGGGATTACTCTTCTTAATTGATTAAATTTCACTAGTTTACATTTTGCTCTTGATTAAAATATGGAAATTGACAAACCTCCCCCCAATTTACTTGCTTTAAAATCTATGTTTACACTTGTTCGATGTATGTTCCCAACCAAAAATTCCTTGGAGATAACCTAGGACAACACCCTAGTACTGCATTCATTTCTTTGCATATTTGATTAGGATTAATGACAATCTTTGTGCATGACGAGTAGCAAAAATTCGTTCCATTATGTACAATTGGGCTGAGTGTGGAGGTGTCCAACCTCCGACATATTGTATTGAATGTGATGTATGATAATTTCTGTGTTGGATGAATATGAATGAAAATTGAGGTATGCTAGCATTGGTAGAAATAAAATTATAACGAAGAATGTTGGAGTATTGGAAATGAACGAGTTAATGTGGGGATTTGATGAATTGTTGAGTGTTGTGATGTTTGAAACATGATATATTTATGCTAAATGAGTAATAACGAGTTATTAATGCAAGTGTGTGAAGATGTCGTTGATTGAATAAAGTAAATGGTTAGAAATGGGTGTGGATGGCATATTGAATATTGTTGAAAATGAATATGGGTTGTGTGCCGGATGCTGTGAATAAGTGTGGGTAATATGTGCCATTTGCGAATGTAAATGGAATGCTGAAAAAAGTGATTATAATACGGGAGACAGAATAGATGAATGGATGTGATTGCAATACAGGTATTGCGGTATGACCCAAGGGGTGTACCCGTAATATATGTATTGTAATACACCAAGCTATTGATCAAGACTCACATATCATAACACGTTGCTCTATAAAAGAGTGTGGAAAAGATTGAGAAATGTGGTGGTGAGTTTAGATAGCTACAGTGATACAATTGGGGGTATAAAGTCCGAAGAAGATTTGGAAAATCTTGGGAAAATGAGGGTGGTGAATACTTATGCGGATAGTGCACAATGATTTGCTAAAAATGAAAGCGAATGGCCACACACTCATTTCCTGACGAGACTCTTGACTATACCTTTGCTAGAAAGGGCTGGGTCAGCACATCCGTGTTGCTGCAGCTAACCGGTGGCTATCTAAATCGTGAAGTCCTCAAGGGATCCCAGGGGCATTGAATGTGAAAGTGAAAGTACGATGTGCATAAATTAGTATAGAAATTGTACAGTCGTACTATATGCATTGTAACATGTTGGTTGGTGTTGCTGAGGTATATGTGTTGTAATGCATCGACGGGAGCTATTAAGACACATGTGTTGTGACATACTAATTGACGTGGTACGATACGTGTAGCATGGTGTGCAGATTAGTAGAAGGATAAATGATTAGAAATAATGAGTAAGATTAGTTGTTTGTTTTGTGTATGTGTGCTCCTTGTAATGATAACTTGGATGATTGATTGTTATTGTTAATTTGATCTATGTTGATTGGTGTTTTGACACTATATACGCATGTAAGTGTTTATTTATGTTAACCCTGAGATTTAGTGGGGCGGGAGATACTCACCCCTTACTAATATTTTCAGGAAATGGATATGAAGCAATAAAGATGTGCAGTTGTTCTAGATTCATAATCCAAGGGTGTTAGAGGGAAGGCTACTCTGTAAAGATTAGAATTGTCTGGAAAATTATACTAATTGTTCAAATTGTACCTTGGAACATCTAAATTGTGCAAATGATTTCAATGTCATATTTTAGAATTTAAATATTCAAACAAATTTCGATGGTAAAGAACATTTTGGAATTATCCTTAGTGAAATTTTTAAATCTATATGTATTCGAAATGAAATTAATATTTTATCCGTTATGAAATTTATTTATCTATTAAATAAAATTTAAGATGTTACAATTTGGTATCAAAGCAATTCATCCTAACAAGCCTGGGGTATGGGACTAGTTCGGTTGTTTTGAGTATTACGAGTGTTAGTGTCTTAGTAGAACTGAGCATGAGGTGATTGTTTGTTAACATGGTTTGTTTGGTGCCCTATCAAGGACTTGTGTGATTGCGTGGTTGAATGAATTCATGTATACGTGTGTGAACAATAGGCTTGCTAACATACGTATGGTGTGTTTGTTAAGATTAGAAAATGGCCAGTAGAGATGAACTAGTGGAGGCAACCGTTGTCATTCCAAAGAGTGGATCAAGTGTTGGAGCCCTTGGTGTACGACCAAGACGCAGAAGTAGTTGAGGACCATGGATTGCCTTCTTTCATGAAGCAACGCCCTTCAAAATTTGAAGAAGAGTTTAATCTGAAAGGAGCCTATAAATGGGTTATGGATATAGAATGAATCTTCGATGTAGTAGGCTATCAAGAGAAACATAGAATAACAACTCCTTACCATCCTCAAACTAGTGGACAAGTTGAAATTTCCAATAGAGAAATTAAGAAAATTTTGGAGAAAGTGGTGAATAGCTCAAGAAAGGACTGGTCAAGGAAATTGGATGATACAGTATGGGCATATAGAACTGCATTCAAAACACCAATTGGTATGTCACCATATCAGTTAGTGTTTGGAAAGGCATGTCATCTTACTGTGGAACTTGAACATAAAGCATATTGGAGTACTAAATGGTTAAATTTTGATTTAACCAATGCTGGAGAAAAGAAAATGCCGCAGTTACATGAACTTGAGGAGTTCAAACAATTTGCATATGAAAATGCAAAACTCTATAAGGAGAGAACTAAAAGAATACATGATAAATTCATTTTGAAGAGAGAATTCAGACCAAGACAACTAGTTTTGCTATTCAATTCAAGATTGAAGTTATTTCTTGGAAAGCTCAAATCAAGATGGTCAGGACCTTTTATGGTGAAAGAAGTTTCTCCGTTTGGTGCTGTATTACTTGAAAATCAGAAGGAAGTGAGAGAATTTAAAGTAAATGGCCAAAGGTTAAAGATCTACCATGGAGAAGTCATAAAGAATAACTTCTGCATTAACTTGGTTCCTCAGCAGTGAGGAACATTTAACGTCAAGCTAGTGACGTTAAAAGAGCACTTTGTGAGAGACAACTCACATTTCTAAACCAATTTACCTTATTTGTAGTTGTACTTGAATTTTGATATTCATTTCATTTCATGTTTGCAATTCTAATTGCTGTGATTTTACATTTTTCTGCATTCTGGAGTTAATCTGTTGAATGGATTGAGGTTTTATGTTGTAAATATATAGTGAAGGGATTGCGATTGAATAAGTGAGCTATTTGAGTTCTTAAAGAGCCTTGATTAATGAAAGAGATTACTATTTTTCAAGGAAGGAGCCACATAGAAGTTGAAGTTTGGTGTTTTTCTCTGGAGCATTCACTTTTCCTTGCAAAAGTGATCACGCAGAGACTCACGAAGGAAGCTTTTCTCTGGAACAATCACTTTTCCTTGTGAAAGGATCATGTAGAGTGTACAAGGATAATACACCTCTCTGGAACAACCACTTTTCCAAGAAATAGTGATAACGCACATTTAATTCAAAAAGTTAAGAAATACATTACTCTCTAAAACTTTAACTTTTTCCAGCAATAGTGACCTTGCTTATAGCATTAACACTTGAAACGCTCACTTTTCCTTTAAAAAGGGATCACGTGCATCCGCGTGACTATATATGCTGAAAAGAGTGACAATGCACATACACTCACAACCCTAAACTCACATTTTTCTCCTAAACTCTCTGAGATTCTCACTTTCCGTGTGTTTGATTAAGCGATCTTTCCCATCTACATTTCAGCACTTCTACTCCAGGTAAGTTCCTCTTCGTTTCTGTAATTGAGGTTAGGGTTCTTCATAGTTAAAATTCTGGGAAAAATTTTGAAAATGGAAATTGACAGATTTTCTAATATTGATTGTTTCAAATATGAAATTAAAAGATAGTGTAGCTAAGTTCTTACTTCATTTGACAATTTCATTGGAAGATTTGTAGTTATACTGTAATATTTGCATGAACAATCTCCCTGCTGATAGTGAGTTGAACTGAGGGGTCTAATTGAAAATTTTAATTGAAATTTCTGGTTTTGATTTGTTTACATTATTTTCATATTATGTGCTAGAACTGAAGGCTAGGAAATTTTCAATATGAATTATGAAGTTTATTGTACTTTGTGGATGCAACTCAAAATATTCCTAACTCTGATCAATGATACCTTGCACCTGCATTTTGCATTTCATGTTGGTCATGTGCATCTGCATTTTTCATGCTTTAGTAGAATGTATTCTAGCATTTATTTTTAAACAAATTTTTTTAAGTAGGGAAATGGCTAGAACATCTAAAAATACTCTAGTTGGATCATCAAGAGGAACCCCAAGAACAAAGAAGGGTAGACTAGCAGCCATTCATGGGAAAAGCTTTTCCCACATCAAGCATTAATCTCTTTTTAACGTACAATTACTGAATTTTTGGTTGTTCGATCAAGTAAGGTAAACTCAATGGAATTCATAACTGTCCAGGCTTTGGCTATAGAAAAAAAAAAGAAAAAAAATTAGAATTATATATATATATATATATATCATTTTTCTATTCTATAGAATAATATAGAAAATAATGAATAGAAATCAAATAGAAAAAAAAGAGAGAGAGAAAACCCCCCTCTTACTAAGACTACAGAATGCTCTTGTAAATTATGGCCAATACCAAGTATATAAGCAATGATTTCAAATACAGTAAGGGTGACTTATCTGTCAACTTTTCCACTATTACACCCAAAAAACCAAACTCTGCCTTTCCTTAACATGACCCAAGATTCAGAAGTATAACTCATGAAAACTACTTCAAAGCTAATATTCTAAGGAGGAAAATAGTCCAGGACAGAGCCTTTGAAATTGCTACAGATGATTACTCAGAGAACAAAGAAGAGATTGTGAATCCTTTTGTTCAATGATTGGCATAGGATGGAGGGAAATTACACAGGAGTTTTATGCAAATGCTATGAGGTTCAAAGGAGATCAAGTGCCAGAATACCACACAATGGTCAAGGGGATGAGGGTGGATTTTTTTGCTGACAACATCAATAAGGTCCTCAACATCAACACTAAAAAATAACTTGGATAGTGAGAGTTCAGTGCTTTCAGAGACCTTTAAGACAAGGATGATGTTGAAATCCTGTAGAGGATTGGAAGACCAGGGACCACATGGGAGTTGAACATAGCAGAGAAACCCAAGTGCATTACCACCAAGAACCTCCTACCATTTGCCAAATTGTGGAGTGCCTTCATCCTCAACTCATTTATGCCAATTGTAACAATCCAGCAACTTATTTGGGACTGACGACTGTCCCCACAAACCAACACAAGACTTTTCAGTATGCTTTGTCTTCATTTGCACACTTCCCGGGAACTTCCTAGAAGGTCACCCATCCCATAATTGCTCCAAGTTAAGCACACTTAACTTTGAAGTTCTTAAGTGATAGGCCACCAAAAAGTAAATGCATTTTGTTGGTATAGGTAGTCCTAATCAATTCCTTTAAGCTATCCTTAACTGTATACACAGTCTCTGGATCCCCCTCTTGTTCTGATGTAAATTCGATTCATTCATGTGCCCCTTACCGCTGGAAGCCTCCCAGGTAGCCACTCCTTGTCCGTGCCACATTGCACTGGCGATCACTCCCTGCCCTTGCCTAGCGCTTTGGTGTCACATGCCCACTAGCTTCCGCATGGTTTGTCCTCGAACCATACTATACTGGGAGAGAGGCCTGCTCTGATACCATTATTGTAACAGCTCGACAACTTATTTGGGACTGACGACTATCCCCACAAACCAACACGTTCCCGGGAAGTGTGTGAGTGAAAAGTCTCGTGTTGGTTTCTGGGGAAAGTCGTTAGTCCCAAATAAGTTGCCAGGTTGTTACACCAGTGAAGCATAATTCCACTTTAGCAGTAAAGAGAGCTAAACTCTTATTTGCTATAGTGAATGACATGTATATTGATGAAGGGAAAGTGATTAGTGGATGTATCTTCGACATCCTGAAAAGAAAAAGAGATTCTTTATCTTTTCCTTCATTAATAATTGTGCTGTGTGAGGATGAAGGGATAGAGTTTGGTGATTCAGGAAAGGGTCAAAGCAGCTCCTTCAATTTCAGTAACAATGGTGAAGGAAATTTATGCTACTACATCCTGTACATCAGTAGCCCTATACTTTCCTAGTTTAAGAGAGAAGGACAAAATAACATTCCTAGCTGAAAGACAGAACTCACTGGTTGAAAGGCAAAATAAGTTGCATAGCAGTGTGAAGTCTAGAATAATGCTGTTGCAGTGTGTCTTAATGAATATTGGTCAGAAGATGGGAATGACCAAAGATAAATTGTCCCACACACCAAAAGGGGCAGAAAATGCTTAATGCCTTAGGTCCACAGTTTTCAAAGATCTTCCTATCTATAGGACCCACTTCCCACAGCCAGCAGCAGCTACAGATGAAGAAGAGGATGATTTGGAGGAGGATACATCAGATGGGGATGATGCAGAAGAATAGCTTAGAAATTTTAAATTCTGTCATGTAGTTGATTTGTGTAGACAATTTGTAATTAGTTTTCAGACTTTTGCAGTTGTAATTACATTTTGGTTTAACTTTAGTTATCAACATTTATGCTTTAAATATTTTCTAGTTTTGAGTTAATTGAATTTTGCTTGTTAATTGATGAATAATTGTGATGTTTTGTGCAGACCATGCTCTCAAAAATCCTGAACAAGGAGTGCATGGAATTTTAAAATATGGAAAGCTACCATGAAAGGAGGGGTTGAATTTTGTACTCTAGTTTCATGTGTTCAGCTTTATTTTTGCATAAAATTTTCAGAAAACAGAAAAATATTAGATTAGATTTTGTTTTCCTTTGAATTAAACCTAATTTCCACTTGATTGAAATTCTGATTGTTCATTTACATAAGTTGTTTTTCCCATTCTTAACATGATTGTTGTATTTTTAAAATAAGAAAGTTTTGCCATTTTATTCACACAAATTTTTGAAGTAAATAGTAAATCGAATTGATGAATATTATCACTTTAGTTCCTTGATGAGACTTGAACCTTTAAATTTTTTATATGTGACTAATCTCAAATTCTGATACACTCTCTAGAACTTGCTTTGTTTCTTAACTAAATATGCAGTTTTACAGTAATCACATAAAGGATGGAGGCCATTGTTCAATTACACCTAGTTAGTGTCACCTTCTCAACAGAAGTAATTTTGACTAGCAAGTGTACTAGTGTAATTATAACAAGTTGTAAAATTTTTAGAACTATGTTTGAGTCCTAAATATCATCCTCAGGGAGTAGAATTCTCAAATATCACTTCACAAGTCCACAATTAGTTGAGCCTAACGAAATTCAGTTGATGTTTGGAAGCAAAAGCAACAAATATTAAACTTCAGAAAACAGAACAGAACAAAGATCATGAAAATATGTATTTAACAGATGTAGAAAACATAGATAGGGACTTGTTTCACCAAAACTTTAGTGTTGATTCGATAAAGTTTTGAACTTGCAACTACTTAGATGGAATGACAATCAGTTTCACAATATATTAATCAAAGGTTAATTCCCCAACTCAATGAATCTAACATTCAATTCAATCATTCTAATTCCTTAGATCTAGTTCAATTAAATGTTGCATTAAGCATTAGAAATCAAAAGACTGCAAGATAAAGATGTCTTATCCCTAAGAAATCAATAATCTTGGTAATTGATTCAGATATGAGAAACAAGTTCAACTTCCATTGATAAAAGTTCCTCTGTAATTAGTTAATCAAATTTCCAGTCAACAACTACATGAAAAGCAGAATCAATTACTCAATCCAATCCAGCACTCAAAATTCAGATCCAAAATTAATTCAACACTTCTATTTTAGATCCACAATCCTTAACTACAAAGAGTTTAAGCAATCATTACAAAATGAAAAGAGAAAGAAAGAGAAGAAGAAGATGAACGAAGAAGCATCTTCAAGCTAATCTTCAATCTGATTCCTCAAGATTTGAAGCTTGGTATTCGTCCTTAATCTCTCTCTCAAACTCTCTCAACACCAGAAAACAAATGGAAAGTAAAAATGAACAAAAAATCCCAACAGATCTGAGCTAATTTGTATTTATAGAATTTTCCCCTTTCTGGCGTGGTCACTAGTTTTTACTATAGTAGCCACGTAGAGGCCTTCTGATAATCTTCATGACTAGAATAATCACTATTCTTCATAAAAGTAACAACACAGAGGTTTATGATCTGCGCGTGTTCACTTTCATAAACAATATGAGACACGCGCAACTTGCAGTGATGGAAGGCTCCCTAGAACAATCACTTTTGTTCACAAAAGAACAAAAGTGATAACGCACAACTTGCTTTCCTAGAGGCTTTTCTAGAACAATCACTTTAGTGAACAAAAGTGATCACACGCATCTTTGCTATGCTGGAGCTCTCTCTAGAATGATCACTTTTGTGAATAAAAGTGATCACGCGCACCATTGCTATGCTGGAGCTCTCTCTGGAATGAACAAAAGTGATCACATGCACCTTACTATGCTTGAAAGCTCTCTGGAACAATCACTATCATCAACAATAGTGATAACGCACAGGTCATCCTTCCATGTTAGGCTCTGGAACAATCACTTTTGCTCGAAAAAGTGATCACGCCTAGCTTTTGCTTCATCAGACCTTGTTTTTTGCTTCCAATTTTTGCTACTTTTCTTCTATCTTTCCCTTGATCTTCCAATCCTATAAACTTAGCTCTAAATTTCTTACAAAAATATGATTAAATCTTTACTTTTTACACAGAAAATTTATAAAATCTAAACAACTATGTATTTAGGAAAGACTTTAAACATTTTATTATTTTTATGAGTTTTTCAGCTTTTTCTAACATGTTTTCTTTATCAAATGTATATAAGGTAACATGCTGGTAAAATATGGATTTATCAGGTAGTCAAATAAACCGCCTTTCTTTCTTGCATATCTTGGTTTAACCCTTTTGAGCTGATAGCCTTTCTTTGATCAACCTCAATACAAGCTTTCCTAGAAAAACTAGGTCACCTATTCAAATGGAAAGAGGAAAATTGAGTTTAGTCAAATATAAGTTTTAAAACTAAGTTTGGGGTGGTATCAAGTTTCTATTGCATTACTTGAGGACAAACAATGTTCTCATTTTGGGGTGGAGGATAGAAAGAAAATAGCAAAGTTAGAAAAGTCATATAGAGAAAATAAATAAAATTATGAAAAGGAAACAAAAAGCTGCAGATAGAAAAGTTAATGAAAAAAGGAATAAAAAGAAACTAGCAAATCAAAAAAAAAAAAAGGAAAGAAAAATTGGTGAATCATTTTGCAGAATTGAAAGTGTTTTTATTTGATTGTGTTTGATGCATAATAGAAATAGATGATGCAATCATATACTAAGTTTAGAGCTTATCTACTCAAATTGCATTTTTTTCTATTTGGAATCAGTTGCATTGTTTTCTTTAATTCATTGAACTCACACCTGTCCTTCAGCCTCAATATTACCTGAAAAAGTCCTCTTGATTTGTGATTAACTGTAAATATGTAAAAGAGGTTGAGAATATAGGCAAGCTTATGGTAGAGTTTGATGAATTTGGTAATGCTGAGAGTAAACACAAAACTAAACACTGATTGAGTTAGAGAGAAACACTTCCTAAGAGTTGTGATGATATTTCTCAATTCTGTTGTGCACATAGTTTTGATGATTTGCTCGACAGAAATGTATGAGATTTTGCTACAAAATAGATGATTCAAGTGTGATTGTCATGATGGATAATTGGTAAATGACTTAGTTATAAAATAATCAGAATGGATTAAAGTGTGGAATGAATTTTGAACATCTGAATTGTTCTGATATGTAAAAAGTTTTTCATTATGGATTTTAATTGATGAATGAATTCATGCCCTTGATATGTTTTGATTTGCTTGAGGACAAGCAAAAATTCAAGTTGGGGGTGGTGATAAATCTATATTTTACCAGTATTTGACCATAGTTTTAATACATTTGATAAAGAAAACATGTTGGAAAAAGCTGAAAAACTAATAAAAATAATAGAATGATCAAAGTCTTGTCAAAATACATAGTTGTTTAGATTTTATGAATTTTTTGTGTAAAAAATTAATGATTCAATCATATTTTTGTAGGAAATTCTGAGCTAAGTTCATAGGGCTCGAAGGTCAAGGAAAAGATAGAAGAAAAGTAGCAAAATTGGAATTAATGAACAAGGTTTGATGAAGTAAGAGTTGGCGTGATCACTATTACTGATGATAGTGATTATTCTAGAGAAGCCTCTAGGAAAGCTGCTAAACCCTAAACCCTAAACAAAAAGTGATCGCTCTAGAGAGCCTTCCATCACTGCAAGCTGCATGTATCTCCTATTGTTCATGAAAGTGAACATGTGCAGACCACAAACTTCCGCGTTGCTACTTTTATGAAGAATAGTGATCGTTCCAGTCATGAAGATTATTAGAAAGGCCTCTGCGTGGCGACTATAGTGAAATATAGTGACCACACCAGAAAGGAGAGATTTCTATAAATATGAGTTAGCTCAGATCTGTTGCAATCTTTTGTTCATTTTTATTCTCCATTTGTTTTCTTGTGTTGAGAGAGTCTGAGAGAGAAATTAGGAATGAACACCAAGCTTCAAATCTTGAGGAATCGGATTGAATATTGGCTTGGAGATGCTTCTTTGTTCATCTTCTTCTTCTCTTTCTTTGTCTTTTCATTTTGTAATGGTTGCTTAAACTCTTTATAGTTAGGGATTGTGGATCTAAAATGGAAGTGTTGAATTAATTTTGGATCTGAATTTTGAGTGTTGGATTGAATTAAGTAATTGATTTTGCTTTTTAAGTAGTTGTTCAATGAAAATTTGATTTACTAATCACAGAGGAACTTTTATCAATGGAAGTTGAACTTGTTTCTCATATCTAAATTAATTACCAAGATTATTGATTTCTTAGGGATAAGACATCTTGATCTTGCAATCTTTTAGTTTCTAATGCTTAATGCAACATTTAATTGAACCAGATCTAAGGAATTAGAATGATTGAGTTGAATGTTAGATTTATTGAGTTAAGGAATTAACCTTTGATTAATATATCGTGAAACTGATTGTCATTCCATCTAAATACTTGAATGTTCAGAACTTTATTGAATCAACACTGAAGTTTTGGTGAAACAAGTCCCTAACTATGTTTTCTACATCTGTTAAATACATATTTTCATGATCTTTATTCAGTTCTATTTTTTGAGTTTAATATTTATTTCTTTTACTTCCAAACTTTATCTGAATTTTGTTAGGCTCAACTAATTGTGGACTTGTGAAGTGATATTTGAGAATTCTATTCCCTGAGGACGATATTTGGGACTTAAACATAGTTCTAAAAATTTTATAACTTGCTATAATAACACTAGTACACTTATTAGTCAAAATTACTTCTGTTGAGAGAGTGACAATAAACTTATTTCAAGAAGGAATTAAGCTTGAAAAATAAAGAATCTGAGATATGCAAGGCAAGAACTTAACATGCAATACCTCATCTTATCATCCAAGTGCAGGATTTTTGGTTAGAAATGAAGATTAAGTTTGGGATATGTAAAATCGAAACATACAAGGCTTGAAATCAACATGCAAGTGAAGAAATTTATCATGCAAGCTCACGGTTCCATGGTTGCAAACGTAGATTATCAATTGAACAAGAAAATGAACAAGTCAAGTGCAAATCTAGGACATGCACAAGGAGAAAATCAACATGCAATCCTCAAAAACTCAAGCTTTTAAAGAGATTACTTCATCCAAAGCAAAACCAAACTTTGAGAGGTAGGAAAAGTGAAGTACAAGAGGAAAACTGAACATTCAAATGATAATTTCAACTTGTCCAAAGTCATTGAAGAGAAAAATATAATCTTTTCAAGAGTTTTTCACAAATGCAGCTAAGAGAAAGTAAATTAAGAACAAGTAAGTGAGAACTCCCCCTTGCCTTTGAGTTTGAGATCTGAAATGAAGTAGAAAGGGCTGGAACTTATGGATCTCCAAAAGGACCTTGCTGGACCGAGAAAATAGCACCAAAAATCTCGAGTTCTTCCTTGAAAGCAAGCTTCTCCAACATGAAAATTTGAAAGGAAGGTGGAGGAATATGGTGTTGAGGGAATGGTGAAGTGTTTGCACAGTTTGGATGAGAGAATGGTGGGGTTATGGGGGGGCTGGAACCTCTCAGTTCCTTTGAGAGAGTTTGAGAGAATGAGAATTGTTGAGAGAGTGAGAAGTTAGGGAGCAAAGTGAGAAACAAATTAAAGAGAGGGTCTCAGTTTTGGTAGCCAAAATGAAGAAATGAGTGAGTAATTCAATTTATATTGAGGGCCAAGGTGTTAATTGCCAAATGCCACTAAACATTCACGGTTTTGGCTTATTGGATAAGCTTTGGAAGTTCCAAAATTTACACAAGGGTCCAAAATGTTGAAATTGAAGTGAAATGGGTAAAAATCATAGAAGAAAGGGTGGTCAAGGTTTTCAAATTGGAATAGTAACTTTTTAAAAAACTTGCAAGCAAAACATACACATTTTTAGCAAGCAAAATGAATGGAATGGTTCATGGATTGCATGCACATGGTTTTTGGGTGGTACAAATCCCAAAATTTGCACAAAATTCAAAAGAGAAGATTTTGGGCAGCATTTGCATAAATTTTGATTGGATGATAAGGAATGTGACATGACTAGGTTGACATGTAGACAAGACATTTGACATGGTGCTAAATTCAAGAAAAGTAATTAATTAAGGTAATCATTGTGTCAATTTTTTGGAAGACAAGAAAAGAATGTTCCATAATGATGATTGATGAATCCATATTTTATTGGATTTTTACTTGTTATTTTAATATTTCTTAATAGAAAAAAGTAAACTTAGGATTGTAAATAACATAAAAATATCATTTTGGTCAATTTATAATAGATTTCTTAATTTTAGATTGATTTACATTGATTTACACAGATATAGTTTGTAATTTTGATCATTTGAATAATTGTGCAGGAGTTTCTAGACTTTTTCCATGGATTTTTAGCATTTTAGAAAGTTTGAGGTGAAAGTGATCACTTTGGAGTCCATAGTGAACACTACAGCAAGCTTGTTCCAGAAAGGTAGACCAGAGTGATCACTATGAACCCATAGTGACAACTTCAGAAAGGCCAAAAAGTACAAGATCCTACGCGTAGCTATTATGGAACCATAGTAGACACTCTGGAGCAGCCAAAGTTATCACTTTGATGCCAAAGTGATAACTCCAGAGAGGGCAAAAACACAAGACATGCGCGTAAACACTATGGAGCGAAAGTAATCACTTTGGGGCGTTGAAAAATATGGTGAAAGAGTGCTTGAATATCATTTGCTGCATCATTTTATGCATTCCACTCTTAGTTATTGTACTCACTCACTTAAAGGAATTCCCTCCTCTTAAAAACCACTTGACCTTTTGACCCTCCTTGATCAACATTTTGACCTAACTTAATACGTTTGTGACCAACAAAGTCCTCTTGATAGGTGGTTCCTTGTATCTAGGCAAAGGAGATTGAGAACATGGGCAAGCAGATGGTAGGGTGAGGCAAACTGCATGAACTGAGGGAAAACACTTAGCCTAAAATATGGATTACATGAAACCTTGCTAGATTTTTGGCTCAGTTTAGTGGAACTTTGCTTGGAATTAATTGAATTGGGCATGATTTCTTTGTTGAATGAATCCATGATTGTGGAAACATTGGAAGTGTCAATTAGAGTTTAATTTTGGAATGCAAATTTTGAAAGAAAATTTTTGGATAAATCCAACCCTCTTACAATTGACTTTATTGAATTTTGATTTGCTGAGGACAAGCAAAAGTTTAAGTTTGGGGTTGTGATGAATCCACATTTTATTGGATTTTTACTTGTTATTTTAATGTTTCTTAATATAAAAAAGTAAACTTAGGGTTGTAAATAACATAAAAATGTCATTTTGGTCAATTTATAATAGATTTCTTAATTTTAGGTTAATTTACATTGATTTACAAAGATATAGTTTGTAATTTTGATCATTTGAATAATTGTGTAGGAGTTTCTAGACTTTTTCCATGGATTTTTAGCATTTGAGAAAGTTTGAGGTGAAAGTGATCACTTTGGAGTCCATAGTGAACACTACAGCAAGCTTGTTCCAGAAAGGTAGACCAGAGTGATCACTATGAACCTATAGTGACAACTCCAGAAAGGCCAAAAAGTACAAGATCCTGCGCGTAGCTACTATGGAACCATACTAGACACTCTGGAGCAGCCAAAGTTATCACTCTGATGCCAAAGTGACAACTCTAGAGAGGGCAAAAACACAGGACCTGCGCGTAAACACTATAGAGCGAGAGTAATTACTTTGGGGCGTTGCGCGTTATCACTATGAAGGCAAAGTGATAACTCCAGAGAGGCCAAAATCACATACCTTGCGCGTTATCACTATGGAATATGCGTAATCACTTTGGAACGCTGCGCGTTATCACTATAAAACCATAGTTGTCACTTTGGGCAAAAATTTCTGCACTATAAATAGAATTTGAGAAATTAGGGTACAAAGCTTTTTACATTTCCTTAGATTCTTTTGCCACTTTTGGAGTATTTTGAGAGCTTGGAATCCTTGGGTGACAGCCAGGGATCCATTATAGGTGTTAATTTCCAATTTCCCTTTGATTCTCATTGATTTTACATTGTTGTTGCTTACGTTTCTGCATTTCCTTCTTTCATTTGTGAAGCCCATCCACATGGAGGGCTAAATTCTCTTTTAATTCCTAGTTAACTCACATGGTTCTTGAATTCTTGGGTTTAATGGCAATATTACTCTTTCTTTCCTTGGATTTATTAATCCCAATCTCTGAATGAAATGAAATTTGCATGAAGGGAACATTGCTTAATGAACCCTAAATTATCCAAACGAAATTCTAATCCAAAATTGCTTAATTTTGATTAATCTTTGAGATTGCTTAATCTTAGGGATAGAGATTGGAGCCCATTAAGATGCTTAATTTTAATTGGGATGCTAAAGTTAATTTTCGCTTGTTAGATTAACTTAATTCAAGGGAAAAATGGGGGATTATTGAATCATTTGGAAGAATAGTGATAGAACTCATTGATTGACTAGGGATTACTCTTCTTAATTGATTGAATTTTACTAGTTTACATTTTGCTCTTGATTAAAATCTTGAAATTGACAAACCTCCCCCCAATTTACTTGCTTTAAAATATATGTTTACACTTGTTCGATATATGTTCTCAACCAAAAAATTCCTTGGAGACAACCTAGGACAACACCCTAGTATTGCATACATTTCTTTGCATATTTGATGAGGATTAACGACAATCTTTGTGCATAACGAGTAGCAAAATCTCGCAATCATCAATGATGTCTGTAAATCAGGAGACAAGAATTTCTTGCATGAAAATCTAGTGGCCAATATTAGATTTGGGAAAATTTAGGTAATTACGATGTTTGCAATTTAGGGGATAAGACCATTTTGCATGAAAATCTAGTGGTCGATACTAGATTTAGAAATCTTTAAGTTAATGATTACTAGATTTCGTTAGATTCCATGTAATGATTACGACGACTAAGTAATTATTAAGAATCTAGTGCAATGATTACAAAATCTCATATTTTTTGAGACAGATAATCATGATTTTTCAATAATTTAAATAAGACAAAATATGGCTTTTTGAACAAGATTCTCAAGGGTATTCTGGGCAAAATAAATTAAAATGATTAGGGAAATTTGGATGATATCGAATGTAACACCTTAAATTTAATTTCAATAAATAAGTTATTTCAAAAAATTTTAGAAATAAGCCAAACCAAGGTTGCTGAGATGGATTTCGCTGCTGCAGGAATTTAAGCTGGAAATTAGAGACAATAAGGGAAAGAAAAATGGGGTAGTTGATCACCTGTCTAGACTTCCATTAGAAAGTCTAACCCCTAACTCTTTGGAAATTAATGTAGAATTTCCAGATGAAAGGCTTCTTGCAGTAGAAGAGATGCCTAGGTTTGCTGACATTGCAAACTTTAAGGCTACTCAATTCATCCTAAAGAGGTTCACTTGGCAGCAAAAGAAAAATTTCTTACATGACAGCAAATTCTATGTGTGGGAAGACTCTTATTTGTTCAAGATTGGGGTGGATGGTCTAATTAGGAGGTGCATTCCACAAAATGAACAATCTGAGGTATTATGGCATTGCCACAACTCAAAATATGGAGGCCACCATGCAAGTTCAAGGACTGCTCCAAAAGTCTTGCAAGCAGGTTTCTTTTGGCCTACACTTTTCAAAGATGCCAAAAAGTATGTTTAAAGCTGTGATAAGTGTTAAAGGACAGACAACATCTCTAGGAGGCATGAGTTGTCATTGACAAACATTTTAGAAGTGGAGTCATTTGGATTTTTATAACATTATTTCCTCTCATTCCTAGCTCATTAATCCTCTTTTGTGCCTAATTGGTTGAATTGGATCATTTTATGATGTTTGAATTTTATTTGGGCTTTATTTAACTTTTCCAGTATTTGGCAAATTCTGATACTGTTTTGGTCTCTGGATCATATCTTGAGTTGTAGAACTCCTTTCATTATGTTTCTTGATTTGTAGGAAACCTAAGAGAAAGGTACACAATTTCTATGCAGAGGTCAGAAACCAATTTTGATGATAAGAAGCTGAAACTGGGTCTGGAAAAAGTCAGAATGCTGCAGTCGCGGATCCTGAGCAAGGTGCAGTATTTGGACCATATCTCAGTCCACAAATGTCCGATTAAGCCCATTCCAGTGGCGTTTTGAAGCTACTATCCAAGGCTACAATTGTCCTTCAGGCCACGAACCAAAAGGAGGCCGTTTTCATAGCCGAAAAAATGGAACAAAGTGACGAATGGAATTTTTGAATTTTGAATTTTGAATTTTAAGTTGTTTTTGGCTCCTCTCCTCTTTTCTCTGCTCTTCTCTCTCTCATTTTTTTCTCTTCTGTTTTTACTTTTTGTTTTCCTCCATTAATGGAGGCTTATACTTTCATCTAGTCTAAGGATTGAAAAAGGATTGAGACACTCTTGAGGATCGGTTTCACAATTTATTCAACAAAAAATTTGGTTTCATCTCTTCCTTCTTTCTCCTTTTGCTAATTATGATTTCAAATTGAAGTTCTTCGTTTGGATTGATAATTTTGTAGTTGTTTGATTATATATTATTCGGTTGATGTATGTAATTAATTCTTGAAGGAGTGTGAATTAGATTTTCAGGTTTGAGATCTAAGATTAATGGCATTGGTAAATTAAATTAACACAAATCAATTAGGTTCTAGAGGTTTATGAACTTTGAGCGAATTGTGTGTTAATCGAATGCATAAGGGTTTCGTGTGAATGCTTAATTTGAATTGAGATTTCATTCAAATTTAATGTTAATCACTAATTTGTTGGTTGATGCATCTTCTTAGAATCCGATGATAGAGTGGTCGTAGTTCTTCTAAATTATTGGATTAGAGTTTTTAATTCTTGTTAATTTTTTATTCTAATTAGTGTTATTCTATAAATCAAACCCCCTCTAATTTTATAATCATATAACATTATCATCGTTGGGAGACGACTTGGATTGCACCTCTTACTACATAATTTTTATGCAATTCAATTTTTATTAATTTGTCCGAGTGCGACACTCGCGATCAGTCATTTGATGAATGGGGGATTGACTTCATGGGACCCTTTCCCCCATCATTTCTCATGAATACATTTTAGTGGCAGTAGATTATGTTTCCAAATGGGTGGAAGCCATTCCCACAAGATCAAATGATGCCAAGGTAGTGATATCTTTTATAAGAAAGAACATTTTTGCATGGTTTAGAGTACCAAGATTTCTTATAAGTGATGGAGGTGCTCACTTCTGCAACAAGTACCTTGAAGCAGTACTCATGAAGTATGGTGTAAGGCCCAAGGTTGTTACTCCATACCATCCGCAAACAAGTGGACAAGTGGAAGTGTCAAACAGAGAAATCAAGCAAATTTTATAGAAAGTAATGAATAGTTCAGGAAAAGACTGGTCAAAGAAGCTAGATGACTCTCTAGGGGCATATAGAACTGCCTTTAAAACACCAATTGATATGTCACCATAAAAATTAGTCTTTGGAAAGGCATGTCACTTACCTTTGAATCACTCAGGTGAACCCGCGGAAGACACTCTGCTGAACTGCGGAATCGAACACCCACATATCCTCCTTACAAGGAAGGATCCACACCTTCACCCTGTTCCTGTCCATCTATATAAATAAAAGAAAAGCAATACAAGACAGTACAAACAAAGGGGTGAGTTCTCCAAACACAAACATCAGTCATAGCCATACCCCAAGGAAGGTGGCGTCATAGACATAATTCAAAACAACTATCGACATTCAGCATCATCAAAAGTCAAATCAAATAATAGGATGATAAGTATAATCATAAACATTGCCAATTTCACAAGCATTCAATCATCCCTAATAGTGATGCACATGATGCATGAATGCAGGTTTCGATCTCACCCATATAGTCACTCATATGCTCATAGCATGCAAATGATGCATAGGGATCCCATTCCTCTATGATTGGTGACTTGCCCAGCTTTTAGCATAGAGATAGATAGATAGATTCAAGTCATATGGCAATCGAAGGACTCCATTCCCTACTTTGCACAGAGATAATCATGGATAGAAAATAGAATAATAGTACATCATTGATGTGTAGTGCCATCCGGCACGTTTAGGAATGGACCTCGACGACCCTAGTGTTATGGAGTTCACGTCAGGTTTGGCTAAGGTCTTGCAAGTAGGTCACGACTCAGCTACAGGGAGCTCAGCTACCGTGTGCCACTTAGGTTGGATGTTCCCCCTTTCGCCACCCCCAGAAGGTCTACTTTGGACCGAACTTCCAATACCCACAGTTGTGCCTCTGTAATGCCATCAAGTCGTTTCACAAGATAATATATGATGCATAACATTGCATTTTCAGTTTTCTTGTGGTAGTTTCCTCAACTCATTTCATTTAGCCACTTAGGGCTATTGCACAGTAATAATAGAAGTCACCATGGACTTAGAATCATAGCATATAGCATAAAGCCAGAAGTCATCATAGACTTAGCAATATGGATAGATAATCTCCATGAGTCACATGCCTTAGCATGGATAGATAGATTCTATGAGTTTTACAATAATTCTCAATGAGTTCATAATAATTTAGAGCATATCATAGATTTCTCATCATAATTTCATAATCTCATGGTTTTATAAATTCACACTTATGGATAATTTTAGTGCAGCATATAATATATTGGACCATGGCTTAGGAAATTCATTCAAGCCTTCATGATTCATTTCCTCTTTCTTAATTCACTTTTTCTTTCACATTTCAAGTCCAATCTCTCTTTCAATTTAGCACAATCTCATTCCTCAATCCTTGTAAACTCTCCTTTCAAGTTCATCCTAACCTTTACGTTTATTTCCATCAATCTCTAACACCTCCTAAACAATAAATCATTCAACTCAAACTTTTGCTCTCTTGATTTCTTCCTCTCAGTTTTTCTCTCCATGAAAGAACAAATCATCAAACTTAATTCCTCTCTAAACCATAAATTAAACAAGTTAATTCACAATAATCCAAGGGTATTATTACCTCTCGGTTTTTCACTCTTTATTAGGGAAGATAAATCAAACTTAGGTTCGTTCTATTCCACCAACTTAATCAACTTAATTCATAAATATTCAAAGTCCTATCCTCTCAGTTTTTCACATTTTTCTTGCATTGTCACTTGCTGATTTTTCGTTCTCAATACTCAACAACTCACAAAACAATTAGATCATAGCACTTCTAATAATCCTAATCATATTCATGGTCCATTTCCATCAAACAGCCCTCAAAGGCTTTAGATTATCAACATTGCAATATTATGGATTCATTTTCGCTGCACATTGTTATAATTCATCAATTTTTTCATAAGGTATGCAAATGATGCATGTGATGCTCTCAAATAGTAATTCGATAGCATTATTCACAATGAATAGTAAGCAATCTAAATTTTCAGCCAAGCATCACTTCAAACATACCTCAAGGTTCTCCAAACACAAATATCAAGAATGAATAGTACATATCTCACATCATTCACATTTTTCTAGCAATTCACTCAAGTAAATTTCATGAATTTCCACATCCAAAATCAAGTAAATTCAAGTCTTGTACTAATTTTAATCCAAGGTCAATCATGCAAAATTTACAAGTAACCATCAACCTTTCAAACAAGTAATTTCAGCATGGTTCAATCAAATCAAGTCATGGCAAGACACTTTCAATTTCATTTTTGCTTCCTTGCACAAGACAAGGCATACAAAATATTTTCTAAGTTTTTTACAACACTTTAAATATCAAAACTGAGACCATCCAAGCTAATTTTCACCTTTTCCTTTATAAAAGTTTCTCTCATTACTCATACCAATCTTTTCCAAATATTCCAAGGTTTCAAACACATAAATTTTAACCTTTTTCCCCCATAATACTCAAAACTGTCCAACCTTCAAAATCTCATTTTTTTGTCAAGTCCATAATGAGCAAAATAGAGAAAAATCAACATGCAAACATAAGGTTTCATCATCTAAGTGTAGAACTTTAATTTTCAACAATAGATTATGTTCAAAAAGGTCAAACTGAGGCAACACAAGGTGGTTTTTAGCACTCAACCATTTGATTTTTCCAAAGACCTTGAAAATAACTTGTTTCAAAATAACCAAGCTTTTTGAACAATGAATCCGACACATGCAAGGGTAGGGGGTCAACACTAAAGTGTCAAAATCTATAAACTTTTTCCAAGGATTCCTTCATGCAAGGCAAAACCAAGACTTTAGAAGTGAAGAAAGTAAGTTACAAAGTTAAAATTCAACATGCAAGTGGAAAGAGGCAACATGCAAGCTCACGGATTATGACCTCAAGGGTGGATCATTATAAAATTAAGAAATTCCAATCATGCAAAGGCAAAGCCGAGACATGTACAAGGGATTTCCAACACATTTCAAGCACAAAATTTTGTACAAAGGAAGAATTCCACATGCAAGTGTCAAAAACTCAAACTTTCTAAAAGATTTCTTCATGCAAAGCAAAACTATGACATGTATAAAGGAGAAATTTACATGCACATGGCAAACTTTCAAGTTTTGAGAGAAATCAACACATCCAAGCACAAAATTGAGAATATAGAAGTGATAGAAGTGGAGAGCAAGATGCAAACTTAACATGCAATGGGTACAATCAACTTGTCCAGAATTTTTGAAGATAAAAATGAAATCGTTTCAAGGTTTTTCACAAGTTTAACCAAGGGAAAGTAAACAAAAGGTAGAAAAGTGAGAACTCCCTCTTGCCTTTGAATTTTGGGCGTGAAATGGTGGGAGAAAGGGTTGGAATTTGTGGATCTCCAAAGGGAGCTTTCTGGACCGAAAAAACAGCAGCAAGGATCTTCGAGTTTCTCCTCCAAAATGAGATCCTTCCACACGAAAATTGAAAGAAAGGTGGAGGAAGATGTTGGTGATGGAGAGGTGAAGTGTTTGAGTGATTTGGATGGAGAATTTGTGGTGTTTGAGGGGCTGGAGCCTCTCGGTTTCTTTGAGAGAACGTGAGAAAGTTTGAGACTTTGAGAGAATGAGAATGAAGAGGAACAAGTGAGAGAGAATGAGAAGTGATTTTCAGATTTTGGGTAGCAAAAGGAACAAAATGATTAAATTGGTCAATTTATATGGAGGTTCTAAACCTTGAGTGGCCAATTATCATCATGCACCTCACGGCTGGCTTACTTGGCAAGGCTTCCAAGTTTTAAAAATTGCACATGGTTCAATTTGGGTAAAGTTTGAGTGAAATTGGTGAAAAATTGGATAAGGAGGGGTGTTACGGTTTTTAGTATAGGAATAGTGAATTTTTAGGGAAACTTACAAGCAAAGTTAGTATATTTGGCAAGCAAAAATGCATGGAACAATTTAGGGCTGCATGCAAATGGTTTTGGTGGAGCAATTTCCAAAAATTGGCACAAAACTCCAAGTTTAAGATTTTGGGCAGCAAATGCATGTAATTTGATTGGTCAGAAAAGAATGCGACATGATTAGGTTGACATGTGGACGAGAAATTTGATGTGATGCTAAATTCAAGAAAAGACAATTGATTAAAGCAATCATGATGTTAGCATTTTGGAAGACAAGAAAAGAATTTTTCAAAATGATTACGTTTGCAAATCGGGAGACAAAATCTTCTTGCATGAAATTCTGGTGGCCGATACTAGATTTTGAAAGATTTGGGTAATCACGATATTTGCAAATCGGGGGACAAGGTTTCATTGCATGAAAATCTAGTGACTGATACTAGATTTGGAAATCTTAGAAGTAATGATTACTAGATTTCGTGAGATTCTGTGCAATAATTTTGAAGGCTAAGAAATGATTGAAAATCTAATCCAATGATTACTAAATCTCACATTTTTCGAGGCAAATAATTATGATTTGACAATTATTTAAATAAGACAAAAGTTGACTTTTCGGATAAAACTCTCAGGGGTATTTTAGACAGTACAACTGAACATAATTAGAGAAATTCTTGGACGATATTGAAACCAAATATATTGCATGCGGTTATCCTAAAATGCCGAACTAAAAAATAAATCAATATTCTATATAAAAAATAGAAATCAACATCTTATTTAATTATTCCAACACTAACAAGGCGAAATCAGTAATTAATTAAAATTTAATAGCTAATAGCCAACTAACAAAAATTGGGGCGTTACACTATCTCTGTCTCCATGGTGAAGGAAATATATGCTACCACTTCCTACACTGCAACAGATCTCATTCCTTCTCAATTCAAAATGGAGAAGCCAATGATGATAAAGGATACCTTGAAGATGATGGTTGAAAGGCAGAATCAATTAGCTGAGAGGCAAACTGAGCTGCATAGCAGTATCAAGGCTAGGATTATGCTGCTAGAATATGTTATGCTCAATATTGGTCAGAATATGGGAATGACCAAAGAGGAAATGTATCACACTCCTGATTTGGCAGAAAATGCCCAATGCCTTCACTCTTCTGTGTTTAAGGATCTGCCAATCTACAAGACCTATTTCCCACAACAAGCTTATGAAGAGGTGGTGGAGGAAGAAGATGAAGAAGAGGAGGAAGATGATGATGAAGAAGAAACCTCAGAGGATGAGGATGAACCAGAAGAATAAATTAGGATTTTTTATTTTGTTTGTTTTTAATTTTAGTTTATGTAAATTTTAACAATTAGGATTTTTGTTTCTGTAAATGCAGTAGTTGTTCAAAACAATTTTAACACTTTTCAGTTGTAATAAAGTTCAGTTTCTTTTAGTTTTATAATTTTGAAATTTCAATTACCTTTTTACTTGCTAATTGTTGTTCGCAATCTAACACTAGCAAGTGCACTAGGATTGCAGCAAGTAATGAGTAAATTTAAGATCCAAATATCGTCTCCACAGGGAATTTAGGTTTCAAATACCACTTCATAGAATTATAACCATTTAAGTTTTTAGAAATTGGAAGGAGAGTAGTAACATGTAATAACAGCAAACTAGAACAATTAAAAGTAAAATGAACTTGCAGAAAATAGAACAATGAACAAACAATTATGTGATAACAGAGGAAAAAACCATAGCTAGGGAATTGCTTCACCAAAACTCCAATGTTTAATCAATAAAGTTCTGAATTAACAAGCATTTGGAAAGAAAGACAATCAGTTTCACATTCTATTGTTCAGAGGTTAATTCCTTAACTCAGTGAACCTAACATTCAATTAAACCATTCTAATTCCTTAGATCTGATTCAATTCAATATTGCTTTAAGTGTAAGAAACCAGAAGATTGCAAGATCAAAGCCTCTTATCCCAAAGAAAACTATAATCTCGGTGATTGGTTCAAATCTGAAGAACAAATTCAATTTCCATTGACAAGAGTTCCTCTGAATTTAGTTAATCAAATTTCCATTCAATTTCCACGTGAAGTGCAGAATCAATCACTCAATCTATTCCAAAGCTTGAAATTTAGATCCAAATCAATTCAACATGTTCGTTTCAGATCAACAATCCCTAACTATGAACAAATTACCCAGCCATGGCAGCAGAGAAAAGGAAAGAAAGAGAAGAAGAGAAGAAGAAAATCAGAATCGCCATGGAAGCTTGCTCCACTCCAATTCCTCTTCGTGAAGCTCTGAGATTCGAATCCCCACTCCTTTCTCTCACTTTCTCTAACAAGAATCTAACTAAAAAAACTAAAAATGAACAGAATCCCCTTTTTCTGGATCGTTTCTGGTATTTATAGAATTTTCCAGATTTTCACGTCATCACTTTTATGAGAAATAGTAGTTACGCAGAGAGTTTTTTGTTGAACGTTAACACTTTTCCCAGAAATAGTGGCCACGCGCAACTTCCTGATATTGAGAGCTCTCTGGAACTATCACTCTTGCTGATAAAAGTGACAACGCAGAGCCAAACTAGTCGCGCGTTATCACTATTGCTGATAAAAGTGACTACGCGCAACTCGCCCAGTTGAAGACTCTCTGGAACGATCACTTTTGATGACAATAGTGGTTACACAGAGCTTTCCTGATATTTTTCCTCTCTGGAACTATCACTTTTAATGATAAAAGTGGTAACGCCCAGACTTCACTTCTTCTTTGAGCTCTGAAGTGATCACTTTCATTGGCTGCAATTTCTTATTCTTGTGTTTTTGGAGTCCAGACTTGCTTCTTTCCTCTTCCTTGTCATCAAACCTCTATGGATATGATCCTTGCTTAATTTATTCCTTCAAAAACAAGATTAAAAACTTAATTCCTAAGCAAAAATTTCACAATTGCTAAAATAACTACAAATTTAAACAAAACTTCAATTCCTTCTCTTTTTTTGAGTTTTTCTGCTTTCTTTATATATTTTTCTTATCAAATTTGTTAGAATTATGCTAAAATATCAGTCAAAATATTTTTCTTGTCCTCAAGCAAATCAAACTAAACCAAGGGTAATTCCTCCATTCTTCAAGAATCATCTCAAAAACTGTTTTTCTCAGATTTTCAAATTACCGTTTTGTGTTTTCTGCATAATTTTTCAATTAAGATGTTCATCCAATTACTCATCATTGCAATCACAATGCATTCATCAAATTTTAAGCAAGAATTGCTATCTAAGTTCATATATATCAGCCAAGTTCATGTGAGAAACATTAAAAATCATGATCACTTCTCACTGGACAGTGTTTCCCTCATTGCTCAACAGTGTTTAGGTACTGTTTTCTGTCTATAATCATCAATTCAGCTGCACTCTACCATATGCTTGCCCAATTTCTCCATCTCCTCTGCTTAATACAGTTAATCACACATCCAGAGGGCTTTTTACAGGTTATAGCAGGGCTTAGGTTAAGGTAGATACTGAACAAAATAAGAAACAATTTTGCAATTTCAAAAGATCAGAGACATTTTGAGTGAATGACTTTAAAACTAGTCTGGTTTAGCATTAATTCACATTAAATCCTTCAATTATGCAGTAAACAAATTGTTTTTGTGCAGCAAAATTTTCATTTTCCTTTTTCTTCTCTTGCTTCCATTTACTCTTTTCTTTTCCTTGAATTTCTTTTTCTTTTTCTCTGCAACAGTTTACTGCGAATTTCTTCTTTTTGATCTCCATTTTGCTCTTTCCAACTTACTCTTTCCACAATTTTGCTGCATAAATTTTTCATTTTTCTGCAGCACTTTTATTCTTTCATTCTGACTTTTTGAACTCAAACTTAGATAGCTTGCTATTCTCCACCCCAAACTTAGAACCTTGCTTGTCCTCAAGCAATTAAAATGTGGATGCCACCCCAAACTTATTTTTAAAACTCATTCTTGATTAAACTCACTATGCCTCTTTTCCTTTGAATGGTAAAATTGGTTTTTCAGTAAGGCTTATAGTGAGGTAATTTAAAAAAAAGGGATATTAAGCTCAAAGGGGATGAACTAAGACAAATAATCATAAGCGAAGGTATATTTGGCTAACTAAGGATATCAATCATGGCCTCTATCATGTGAGTGAAAATTGTAACATGCATATTTAATTAAGAATAGGGGCAAGTTCTAGAAAATGCAGCCAAATATGATTAATCACACAAGAAAAAGAATTAGACAGCTCAAATCTCACTAGGTATTTATAAGTGATCATGTGGATTAATGAAAACACAATGCACTTTTCAGAAATATATGCACCTAGTGGCAAGACTGCCTCATTTTAAAAATACAAGTGTGATTTCATTTTGTGAATGGGAAAAATAACTTAAAAAAAATTCACATAGAATTCACAGCCAGCAGTTTATTATTTGTTCTAGTATTTAGTGTTTTTCAAAAATAATTCAGTGTAATGTGAGGCTAACACATGAATAAGAGGTAGAGAATGAAACCCCTTTTCATGGTAGCTTGTGCAAGAGTCACCATCCAATGTGTGTGAGTGTTGTGTGTGTGACATTCTCTACAAAAATACCAGAATTCCATCAATTTGCAGCAAGAGAAAGGTAATTCGTTTGAAAACTAATATAAATGCAGAACAAGTATGTGAAATTTAACCCAAATTATACCAATTAGTGATTACAACCCAAAAAGTTTAAAACTACCAGAAATTTACAACTCCTAATAACAGAAAATAAATTCCTAAACTAGTCTTCTGTTGCATCTTCTTCCTCTGAGCTTTCCTCTTCAGAACCTTCTTCTTCTTCTTCTTCTTCCACTACTTCTTCAAATAGTGGCTGAGGAAAGTGGGTTCTGTATATTGGCATATTCTTGAAAATAGAAGAACAAAGGCACTGGGCATTCTCTGCCAAGTCTGGAGTATGATACATTTCATCTTTGGTCATTCCCAATTTCTGACCAATATTCAGCATAATACATTCTATTAACATAACTCCAGCTTTGAGGCTATTGTGCAGCTTAGTCTGCCTTTCAGCCAATTGATTCTGCCTTTCAGCTAGCTGCTTCAGAGTGTCCTTCATCATCATCGATTTCTCTTTCTTACATTGTGAAGGAATTGGGGCTGCAGAGGTGCAGGAAATAGTTGCATAAGTCTCTTTTATCAAAGCTGCAGAAATGGATGGTGCAGCTCTGATTTTCTCTTGGTAATCACCAAACTCTACTTCTGCGTCTTCACAAAGTAATGTAATTATTGAAGGGAAGGCTAATGAATCCTTTTTTGTCTTCAATATTCCCAAAATACATTCATTTATTACTTCTCCCACATCTATGTAGATGTCAGAGACTATGGAAAAAAGCAGAGCAACCCTCTTGACAGCTAGTGTAGAGCTATGTTTGACAGGCATGAAAGAATTTAAGATAAACATGCTCCATACTTTGACAAAGGGCAGAAGATTTTTAGTGACAATGTGCTTTGACTTCTTAGACTGGTTAAGCTCCCATGTGGTGCCTGGTTTTCCAATCCTTTCCAGAATTTGCACAAAATCAATATCTGGACTTTCCTTAAATGTTTTGAAGTCCAGTTGTGCAGAATGTTGTGCAGAATTAATTTCCAGCACCCTGTTGATATTTGTTGGTGAGAAGTCAATTCTCATGCCCTTGACATTGGAGCTGAACTTAGGGATTCCTTTTCCTTTAAACCCCATGGCATTGGCATAGAATTCCTGAGTGATTTCCCTCCAACCCAAGCCAGCTGTTACACAGAAGAATTTCTAGCCTCTTTTCTGGATTTCCTCCTTGAATTCAGGGTAATTGTTCCCAGCTATTTGGAATGCTCTGTCAGGAACAATTTTTCTTCTTAGAATATTGGCTCTGAAAAAGTTTTCATGAGCTAAACTTCTGAATCTTGGATCATGTGTAGCAGGTGGTGAAGATCCTGAGGGTGCAGCTGTTCTTGGTGGAGGTGATGGCGAAGGTGAAGGTTTAGATGCAGGTGCAGATGACCTTGTCTGAGGTGAGGGTTCAGAGATCTGAATAGGTGAGGAACTTGAGACACCATCAGTTCTGGTCCTCTTTGATGCTGCAGCTTGAAGATTTCGGCTGGATCTTCTTGTTGGAGTTGTGGAAGATGCAGCCGCTTCTTCTTAGGAGTGGTAGAAGATGCAGCTTGCTTCTTCTTAGGAGGACCTACAGGTGTTTTGAATGAAGTCCTAACCATTTTGTACTTTTCTGCAAGAAAGGAGTAATTGTCAGTTTAAAATTTTAGAACCATAGAATAATCCTATAATGCAGAAAATGCAATCAAGCAGTTTGCAGAAATTTAAATTTTCTAATACTTCAGATTATACAATCTGCTAATAATGTCATTCACATTCAAATTCTAACATCCAATTGCACAACTTAGTCAAAACATGCAAAATTTAACAGTAGAATTTCAGAGTGCACACTCTTATAAAACATTAGGGTAACGCAGAAAGATTATTACATGCCTTGACCAGATTTTCAAAACAACTCTGTACTGTCAGCAAAAATTCACAGGTTGTATTTATTTTACAATCAAGTTATGCACTTCAGATATTCCCAATTTAATGTCTAACTCAATTTCAGCACAATTATGCATTCTAATTTCCAATTCCACAGTTTTAGAAAATTTTGTTGCTATCAGTTCAGATTCTGCAGAGATTTGGTTCATATAGTGCAATGCGATTTCAACCATCCCATCAAACTAACATACATGATAGGGAACAGCTATTTAGAGTATTATTCATTCTATTTTGAACCAAATAGCCTCAAAGTGTGAATTTAAGTCTGCTGTCAGAATATATATTATACAGATGCACAGTATAAATGCAAAACTTTAATCCACCATATTCAGAAAAATTTAGATACTCCTAATTTGGAAATTCAGGATGTGTTCACTGTCATAAAAAATTAGGGTAGCGCAGAGCAATATTTTTAAGTTTCAACCAATTTTCAACATATTTTGCAACCCAATCATTCTCAGTAAAAAAAATTATTCTATCAAAGTAATGCAGAATTGATTGTCCTGATATTTTCTAAACATTTGATTGTATTACATGCAGTGTATGGTTGCAGTTAACCTCATTCAACAGTTTTAGTTCAACATTTTTACTGAAGTCTTTTTAGGTCATCCTAATTTATGCAAAAATTTTATTCAAATATGTACAATGCAGATTCAAATGCTCAATAAATGACAGGGAAGACTTCTTCAGTGTATTGTTCCTACGGTGCCTCAGTTCCTCATTCCACAACTTTCCACAAACTTCAAACGCAGAAAACCCTAACTACAGTTACAGAGGGATGAGAGTAAGTGTACCTTGCAAGAAGATGTAGTATTGAATGAGAAATGCTGGTTGATTCTAGGTCGACACACACAGAGAGTGAGATTTTTAGAGAAAACTTAGAAAGAGATGAAGTTTTAAGCATGAAAAGTGTGTGTGCGTGCTCAGGTTAGGGATTATATATGGTTACGCTGGGCACGTGACAATTTTTTTTAAACAAAAATGAACGTTGTAAAATTAATTGTTCCCAGCGTAATCACTATTATTCGTAAGAGTGAATGCTTCAGAGAGTGGATTTTTCAGAGTGAGGCGCGCGTTATCACTATTGCTGAGCAAAGTGATAACGCGTAGCAAAGTGATAACTTTTTTCAATAAGAGTACTAACGCAGAAATATTGGAAGTTTACTTACCTGTGCATAGTCACTTTTGCCAATAAAAGGGAATGATCCAGAGAGCTAGTTTTCCCATCTGTCTCTACGTGATCACTTTTATCAGAAAAAGTGATTGTTCCAGCATGGATCCTCCAAACTGAACTATATGCGTAGCTCTTTTTCTGCAAAATAGTGACTCCTCTCATTAATCAAATACCTCTAAAACCTCAATTAATTCAATTTTCACTCTCGAATCTACCAAATACACACTCTAAACATTGAATCTCAATTCAATTATCCCAATTGTGCCTCAGAAATCAGATTCAGCAGAATATTCACATACATTATGCAAAAACTTTCAGAAATTGGTAAAATCTGATTATGCAGAATCTTAAACTCTTAACTACACTTTAACCTCATTAATTCTCAATTTAAACATCCAAATGCACCTCAGAAAATCAGATTCAGCAGTATTTGTGCAGAATTTTTATAGAATAACAGAAATTTATAGAACATTAATATGCAGAATTCTAAAAATACTATAGAAAGCTTAAACTGGTTTAGAAATGTGAGTTGCCTCTCACAAAGCGCTTCTTTAATGTTACTAGCTTGACATTAGTTGTTCCTCATTCAAGAGGAACCAATTTCAAGCATGATATGTTTCTTGCAAACTCTTCCCCATAATAGATCTTCAATCTTTGGCCATTGACCTTGAATTCCCTCCCTGTTTTCTGATCTTCTATAAGAATTGCTCCAAAGGGAGAGGTCTCCTTTATTAAAAATGGTCCAGACCATCTAGATTTCAATTTCCCTGGAAACAATTTTAATCTTGAATTGAATAGCAGCACTTGCTGGCCAGGTCTCAAATCTTTTTGCAGAATGAACTTGTCATGGATTCTCTTAGTTCTTTCTTTGTACAACTTTGCATTCTCATAAGCTTGCTGTCTGAATTCCTCCAATTCATGAAGTTACAGAATTCTCTTCCTTCCAGCACTTGACAGATCAAAGTTAAGCCATTTTGTAGTCCAATATGCTCTATGTTCCAGCTTTAGAGGTAGGTGACAGGCCTTTCCAAATACTAACTGATATGGAGACACACCAATTGGAGTTTTAAAAGTAGTTCTATATGCCCACAATGAATCATCCAGCCTCTTTGACCAATCCTTCCTTGAGCTGTTCACTACTTTCTCTAGAATTTGCTTGATTTCTCTATTTGAAACCTCCACTTGTCCACTTGTTTGTGGATGATATGGAGTAGCAACCTTATGCTTTACACCATATTTCATTAATACAGCTTCAAGATACTTGTTGCAGAAGTGAGTACCTCCATCACTTATCAGCACTCTAGGCACACCAAATCTTGAAAAAATGTTCTTTCTTATAAAAGAAATCACTACCTTTGCATCATTTGATCTGGTGGGAATTGCTTCTACCCATTTAGACACATAATCCACTGCCACTAGAATATATTCGTGTGAGAATGATGGGGGAAATGGTCCCATGAAATCAATCCCCCATACATCAAATAGTTCCACTTCTAAGATGTTGGTTAATGGTAGCTCATGTCTTCTTGAGATATTTCTAGTTCTTTGACATTTGTCACAGTTTTCCACATACCTCTTGGCATCTTTGAAGAGTTTAGGCCAAAAGAAACCTGTTTGCAAAACTTTTGCAGCAGTCCTTGAACTTGCATGGTGACCTCCATATTCTGAATTGTGACAATGCCATAGTATCTCAGCGTGCTCACTTTGTGGAATGCACCTTCTAAGTAACCCATCTACTCCAATTTTGAACAGGTATGGGTCTTCCCACACATAGAATCTGCTGTCATGTAAGAACTTCTTCTTTTGCTGCCAAGTAAACCTCTTTGGAATGAATTGAGTGGCTTTAAAATTTGTAATGTCAGCAAACCAAGGCATGTTTTCCACTGCAAATAGCTTTTCATCTGGAAATTCTTCATTTATTTCCAATCATCCAGTGGTTGAACTCTCCAAAGCTAATCTAGATAGGTGGTCAGCAACACTATTTTCTTTCTCGTTCTTATCTTTGATCTCTAGCTCAAATTCTTGGAGGAGTAGAATCCATCTTAATAATCTGGGCTTTGCATCCTGTTTTGTCAAAAGATATTTAAGAGCAGCATGATCAGTGTATACAATCACTTTTGAACCCATTAAATATGATCTGAACTTATCAAAATCATATACAACAGCTAAAAGTTCTTTTTCTGTTGTTGTGTAATTCACTTGTGCAGGATTTAATACTTTGCTTGAATACTAGATAGCATGTAATTTCCTATATTTTCTTTGTCCTAACACAGCACCCACTGCACTATCACTTGCATCACACATGAGTTCAAAAGGTAATTTCCAATCTGGTTTTGCAAGAATAGGTGCAGAAATCAGTTTCTCTTTTAAAATTGAAAACACATGCAAACAATTATCATCAAATATGAAATCTGCATCCTTTACAAGTAAATTACTCAAGGGTTTAGCAATCTTGGAAAAATCTTTTATGAATCTTCTATAAGAACCAGCATGTCCTAAAAAACTTCTAACTCCCTTAACATTGATAGGTGGAGGCAATTTACTAATGACTTCTATCTTAGCTTGGTCCACCTCCATTCCTTTCTCTGAAATTTTGTGACTAAAGACAATGCCTTCTCGTACCATAAAATGGCACTTCTCCCAATTTAACACAAGGTTAGTGTCTTGACATCTCTGCAAAACAGTGGATAGATTAGCCAAACAATCATCAAAAGAATCACCAAAAACAGAGAAATCATCCATGAATACCTCTATGATGTTTTCTACCAAATCAGAAAAAAATAGAAAGCATGCATCTTTGGAAAGTGGCAGGGGCATTACACAAACCAAATGGCATTCTCCTATATGCAAAGACTCCAAATGGACATGTAAATGCAGTTTTCTCTTAATCCAAAGGATCCACAGCTATTTGGTTATATCCTAAATACCCATCAAAAAAATAATAAAATGAATGTCCAACAGGTCTTTCTAGCATTTGATCTGCAAATGGTAGTGGGAAATGGTCTTTTCTGGTTGCATCATTTAACTTCCTATAGTCTATGCACATTCTCCATCCAGTCACAGTCCTAGTAGGGACAAGTTCATTCTTTTCATTAGGTACAACTGTCATACCACCTTTCTTTGGAACAACTTGGACTAGACTTACCCAATTGCTGTCAGAAATAGGGTATATTATTCCTGCATCTAACAACTTCATGACCTCCTTTTTAACTACCTCTTTCATGGCTGGCTTTAACCTCCTTTGTGGCTGCACAATAGGCTTAAAATTTTCTTCAAATAAAATTTTGTGCTTACAAAATGAAGGATTTATACCTTTCAGATCTGCAATACTCTATCCAATTGCATATTTGTGTTCTCTCAAAAGTCTCAGCAGTTTTTCCTCTTGTTCTTCCTTAAGTTCATTATTGATGATGACTGGATTTTCATGTTTCTCATCCAGAAATGCATACCGCAGGTGGGAAGGAAGTTGTTTTAGCTCTAGCTTTTGCTTTTCCTCTTCTTTATCATCCTTTTCGAGCTTCTCCTTCACTGAATTTTCTGCAGATTTTTTAATTGACAGAGCCTCTAATTGCTGCTGCACTTCCATGATGTATTCTTCATGCAGAAGTTCAGATTTGTTATTCCCTGCAGATATTATTTTGTCTAACACAGTAAGTTCATCAATTTCATTAATATGGCGTTGTGTAATAAAAGCATCCAGTATATCTACCTTCATATATGTACTATCTTCAATTGGATATTTTAAAGCTTCAAACACATTAAACACTACCTTCTCATCTTGAACTCGAAGCATAAGTTCACCTTTCTGCACATCTATTAAGGCTCTTCTGGTTGCAAGAAATGGCCTTCCTAGTATCAAAGGAATGTTGGAATCCACTTCCATGTCCAGAATTACAAAATCTGCAGGAAAAATGAACTTATCAACTTTAACTAATAAATCTTCAACAACTCCATATGGATAAGTGTATGATCTATCAACTAGTTGCAATGTAATGTTGGTGGGCTTCACTTCCTCTATCCCAAGTTTCTGCAGAACAGCCAATGGCATCAGATTTATGCTTGCTCCCAAGTCACACAATGCTCTTCCCACAGTGCAGTTTCCTATTTCACAAGGAATACTAAATGATCCAGGATCTTTCAGCTTTTGAGGAAGCTTTCTCTTGAGAATGGCACTGCACTCCTCTGTCAAAGGTACTGTTTTATCATGCTCTAGCTTTCTTTTTCTGGAAAGTAGTTCTTTCAAAAACTTTGCATATGAAGGCATTTGCTCCAAAGCTTCTGTAAAAGGAATGTTAATTTGTAATTTCTTAAAGACATTCATAAACCTTTCAAATTGTTCCTCTTGTTTAGGATTTTGGACTCTTTGAGGATAGCGCAGCCTCTTGTATTTTTCTGGATCTATTGGCCTACAAGCTTCCTCAAAGAGTTGCTTTTTGGTTTTTCTCTCAGAATTCATAGGAACATCTACTTTTTCTTCTTAATGGTCTTTCTTCAATAGCTTAAAATTTCCTTGTTGCAAATCTTGTTCAATTTTTCTCTCTGTTGCATCATTTACTTTCTTTTCTGCTAGTTTAGGACTTGCAATTATAGCTCCACTCCTTGTAGTTATGGCTTGACATTGCTCTTTTGGATTGATTACTGTATTGCTTGGAAATCTTCCTTCATCCCTGCTGGATATTTGTTCAGCTAATTGTCCGATTTGTGTTTCTAGTTTCTTCATGGAAGCTTCTTGGTTCTTGAAGCTTGTTTGAGTCACTTTCACGAATTGCAGCATATTTTCTTCCATCTTAGTCAACCTCTCATTCATAGGCTTGGAAAATTTCTGATTTCCTTGAGGTTGAGTGGATGAATTCCTCTAAAAATAAGGCTATTGTGTTGCTGGTCCTGCATTAGAAAAAGGCAAATTTCAGTTAGAATTCTTTGCAGCAGAATATTGATTATTCCAATTAGAATACTGCTGAGTTCTATTATTTGAAAATTGATATCCAGGGGGATATGATGGCTCTTATCTCTGAAAATTATTCATATAATTCACTTGCTCTTGTGGTTCACTTGTAGATGCCTCGCATGCACCATTTACATGGTTTCCTCCACAAAAATCACAACTTAATTGACTGGTAGGCATACTCCCTATTTGCAGATTACTGATTTGTTGTGTTAAGGCAGCTAATTGTTCTGAAAACATTTGATTTTGTAGCTGATTCTGTGCAAGAAAAGTTTCCAGAACCTTAGCTTCATGACCAGAGTTTCTTCCTTGATTTCTTGAGTTTGAATTCTGATACATTGAAGATGCCATCATCTCACTAATTCTTTGAGCTTCTTCCAAGGATTTGTATTTAATGAACCTCCAGCAGCAGGATCAACATTGTTCTTATTGCTGCATTCATCCCATTATAAAAAGTTTCCAATTGCATCAATACTGGGATACAATGATGTGGACACCTTCTAAGTAATTCTTTGTATCTTTCCCAAGCTTCATACAATGATTCTCCTTTTTGCTGCACAAAGGATGTAATTTCTCCTCTCAACTTAGTAGCTTTGGATGGAGGGAAGTACTTAGTTAGAAACTTATTCACAAGTTCTATCCAGGTTGTGATGCTTCCTTGTGGTTGAGCTTGTAACCAACATTTTGCTCTATCTCTCAAGGAAAAAGGAAATAGTCTCAATCTGATAGCTTCTTCACTAACTCCATTCATTCTTTTGGTGTCACATAGCTGCAGAAAATTTGAAATATGTAAGTTAGGATCATCAGAATTTCCTCCAGAAAACTGATCCTGTTGGACTAAATGTAGTAGGGCAGGTTTAATCTCAAAATGGTTGGCTTGAATAGTTGGCCTAATTATAGAAGAGTTAAAACCTTGCATGTTAGGAATAGCATAGTCCCCTAATGTTCTAATTCTGTTTTGCTCTTCCATTTCTCTTGCTGGATTTGGTTGTCTCAAAGGTGTAGATGTTGTTTTCACTTTAGGATTACTCTGAAATTCTGGAGAATGGACAGTTTCTAATTCACTATCACTCCCTATGACTTTTTCTGCTCTAGACTCTTTTCTCAATCTTCTCAAAGTTATGTCTATGTCAGGATCAAAGACCAGAATTGATTTATTCTTGTTTTTACCACGCATATACAAATCAGATTAAAACAAAATTAGAAAACAATTGATATTCAGAAATGCACAACAAAAATCATGCAAAATCTATCAGTAAAAGCATATAGAAACTTAAATCTAGCAGTTGCAGAATTGTAAAATCATGTAAAAATATGCAGAATGGTAATTACAAATATGAAGAACAATGAAAACTGAAATTATGCAGATAAAAAATTCTATGCAGCAGACAGCAATATTATGCATAATACTACACAAGGTGCAGTAAAATTATGCAAAAAGCAATTTGAAAGCAAAACAACAAAATAAATGCTCAATCTAGTTACTTTTCTACTACTAATGATATTGAAATGCAAAATTCTCCGGCAACGGCGCCAAAAACTTGTTGTTCGCAATCTAACACTAGCAAGTGCACTAGGATTGCAGCAAGTAATGAGTAAATTTAAGATCCAAATATCGTCTCCACAAGGAATTTAGGTTTCAAATACCACTTCATAGAATTATAGCCATTTAAGCTTTTCCAAAATTGGAAAGAGAGTAGTAACATGTAATAACAACAAACTAGAACAATTAAAAGTAAAATGAACTTGCAGAAAACAGAACAATGAACAAACAATTATGTGATAACAGAGGAAAAAATCATAGCTAAGGAATTGCTTCACCAAAACTCCAATGTTTAATCAATAAAGTTCTGAATTAACAAGCATTTGGAAAGAAAGACAATCATTTTCACATTCTATTGTTCAGAGGTTAATTCCTTAACTCAGTGAACTAACATTAAATTAAACCATTCTAATTCCTTAGATCTGATTCAATTCAATATTGCTTTCAGTGTAAGAAACCAGAAGATTGCAAGATCAAAGCCTCTTGTCCCTAAGAAAACTATAATCTCGGTGATTGGTTCAAATCTGAAGAACAAATTCAATTTCCATTGACAAGAGTTCCTCTGAATTTAGTTAATCAAATTTCCATTCAATTTCCACGTGAAGTGCAGAATCAATCACTCAATCTATTCCAAAGCTTGAAATTCAAATCCAAATCCAAATCAATTCAACATGTTCATTTCAGATCTACAATCCCTAACTATGAACAAATTACACAGCCATGGTAGTAGAGAAAAGGAAAGAAAGAGAAGAAGAGAAGAAGAAAATCAGAATCGCCATGGAAGCTTGCTCCACTCCAATTCCTCTTCATGAAGCTCTGAGATTCGAATCCCCACTCCTCTCTCTCACTTTCTCTAACAAGAATCTAACTAAAAAAACTGAAAATGAACAGAATCCCCTTTTTTCGGATTGTTTCTAGTATTTATAGAATTTCCCAGATTTTCACGTCATCACTTTTATGAGAAATAGTAGTTACGCAGAGAGTTTTTGGTTGCGTGTTAACACTTTTCCCAGAAATAGTGGCCACGCGCAACTTCCTGATATTGAGAACGCAGACCAAAGTAGTTACGCATTATCACTATTGCTGATAAAAGTGACTACGCACAACTCGCCAAGTTGAAGACTCTCTGGAACAATCACTTTTGATGACAATAGTGGTTACGCAGAGCTTTCTTGATATTTTGCCTCTCTGGAACTATCACTTTTAATGATAAAAGTGGTAACGCCCAGGCTTCACTTCTTTTTTGAGCTCTGAAGTGATCACTTTCACTGACAATAGTGATCACGCCCAGTCTACAATTTCTTATTCATGTGTTTTTGGAGTCCAGACTTGCTTCTTTCCTCTTCCTTGTCATCAAACCTCCATGGATATGATCCTTGCTCAATTTATTCCTTCAAAAACAATATTAAAAACTTAATTCCTAAGCAAAAATTTCACAATTGCTAAAATAACTACAAATTTAAACAAAACTTCAATTCCTTCTCTTTTTCTGAGTTTTTCTACTTTCTTTATATATTTTTCTTATCAAATTTGTTAGAATTATGCTAAAATATCAATCAAAATATAGATTTATCACTAATTTATAATTTTTTTGGTGTTTTGTGCAAAGAATGTCACAATCACACAACACTCACACACAATGGATGCTGACACTTGCACAAGTTGCCATTAAAAGGGGGTTTCATTTTTTTACCTCTTATTTATGTGTTAGCTTCACATTACACTAAAATTTTCTAAAAAACAGAAAAATTAATATAAATATTAAACTGCTGGTTGTGAATCAAACAAAGCCTAATTGATAATTCTATGAAATATGTTTAAATTTTCTTTTTAAGTTTTTTTTCCCATTCACAAAATGAAATCATGTAACGTCCCTAATACAGACTCAATGGCACATCATGCTTCCGCTGCGCAAAAAGACATGTGACCCTCTCTTCACGCTTAGAAATGAGTTGGCAATCTCATTTTCATAAGAGGGAGTTAACATCTAGAGATACTTTTACATTCTATAAACAAATTAATATATGCATATGTGGACTATAGCTCTGCTATGCAGACATACAACACCGAGTTGTTCTTTGCGAGTTATTCATACATAAATACTCAATAGCTTCCATCATTCATAGAAACACGTACATAAAACCTCTTCTTTTCTTTTCTTTTCTCAAAAGTAAACCATGGTTTGAAAATAACAATATAATGAGTAAATACGTAGAAAATCATTTGTTACAAAATAATTCTGTTTCCAATAAAGATACAGTAATTGAATACTTATAGAATCCATGATACAACTCAAAATAGTTATCACTCTATTTATGCCTAAGAGCAGTCCCAACACTATATCTATACAAGAACAACAATCATAAAAAGAAAATAATTAGAGTAAGTACGCCCCTCTGAAGAATTCAACCATGCGTCTTTGAGGACTCAACAAGTTGTACTCAAGTCATCAGTACAAGAAAATGCACTGTCATGAGGCTAGATTGTAGAACCACATGTCTTTCTTTGATACTAGGGCCCACACCTTGATTTAGTCTCAGCTCATTTACACACACACACACAACAAAACAAGCAAACAAAGAAAGACACAAAAACATACAAGAGGGTGAGTCCATGTAACAAATAGCACAAGTCAAGTCACACAACAATCCATACAATAATTTTATTCTTAATCACATCTATAACACCTAGTATCAATCAATCCAACAAATCCAACAGTTTTAACATAGCCAAACATATGTTGGATGATGCATGATGCAATTTCCTTATGAAATTCACTCTTTGTTTAGTCACATGATGCAATGCATGGGGATCCCAGTCACTCAAAACATCATCATCATCATCATCATAAAAAATTCTTTTTTCTAACGTTAGAGGACTCCATTCCCTACTCCACATCACATTACAGCACAAGTTTCATAAAAATAATTGTCGACAACTCACTCTTCAAGAGCATTCTTCAGGAATGGACCTACCACGACCCTGATAATGCTTGCTCACGTCAAGATTAGTGAAGGTTTGCTGGCGACGTGTCCCGGTCACAGTAGCTACTTCGCGCCATTAGGGCAACCCCCCTTCACTACCCCCAAGGTTCTCCTTGAACCTGAACACCCTACATCCCATAGTTGTGCCAAATTGTAGCCTCGATGACCTCCCCAACTCACGTCATGATGCATGGGCAAACAATTTAGTTAATTAGCCTTCCATATTTCATCATTACCATCATGTCGTTCAAATTCCTCTTTCTTACGGAAGATATCACATTCAAGCACATAATCACCCATGTGGGTGTCAATTATCACACACTTCTTTGTCGATAATCGAATACATTAACCACCATTCATTTCATATTGATGTTTTCAATCCTTATCATAGATCCAAGGATCAAGTCCATAACATATAGAATGAATTACCAAAACATAACACTTTCAACATCTCCATTGACTATTAAATCATACACAAGTAAAAGGAACCAATCATTCCAAAAACTAAATTGTGAGTCAAGCAATGTCAAATGTCTATGTATACTTGTGTGTGCATTTACAATCCAACCAGGGGTTCAGGAGCGGATAATATTCCACATATTTTACCAAGTTGAGTGTGACACTTTAAATATACAACTTCAACACAATTTTGTACAGATCTCAAACTATCATTACACTAACTTAATAATTTAGGGGTAGATCAAATAATTACATTCTTTCAATCCAACTAAGAACATCCATCAAGAAATACCAAAAGGACATTCATTTTTCATGATGCAATATAGAATTTAGATGCAATTAAGTGCAGAAACTACCCCCTTTTTATGTGAAAATAGATGGATGCAATAGTATACTAAAATGTTTCTTTTAAGTGTGTAGTCTGGCATACAACGTGTATTAAATGGTATGTTCTTAGGGTAGAATTATTCGTGTACAGAATGCTGAAAAATAAGAGAATAAGTCACTTGGTGCTAACACAATTAGGTAATAGGGTACAACACACAGAATGTTATAAAGTGTTGAATAATAACTTAATGTAGAAAGTAGTAGTAAGTTCAAAGAATAGCAATATAAAATTATGTAGAAAAGTAATAGTAACTTTAGAAAGTAAGGAGTATAGAAATTTTTGCAGAAAATAGTGACTAGTTTAGAGGATGAAAGTACAGAAACATTATTCCCACCTTTTCAACTAATACATAGAAATATGCACAAAATCCCATAAATTTCTAAAAAGGAAAAAAAGTACAGTCATTCTGCCGATAGAAACGATTTAAAATTTGCACAGTAAGTAGAGAACACATATAGCGATCATGCATTTAATCTCAAAGAAAATCACAACTACAATATCAGATCACACTCAAGAGAACTAACACGCTCAAGAAAAAAGGATAGTCGTACACACACAGTCTAGGAGCAAAAGAAAAAGGGAGAAGATGGAAATAATTACAATAGCTTCAGTGGAATGCCAAAATCAAAAGTGTGTTTTTCCATGTAAGCATAAAAGAAAAGTCATGGAAACAATTGCAGGCTCAACCCCATATGCAATCAGATTTTTAAGCCAAAAATTAGTGAAATTCATAGTTAGATAATAAAATAATTCATGCACGATCAAGAGAAGGGTTCCTTGACCCTCAGCCAAATGAAAACCAAAAGAAAAATAAGTTCTTTTTTTCATAAGTACATTTTCATTTTTGAAGCAAGTGGATGGAAGAAAAAAATAAGTGGTTTCACAACAAAATGGGTAAGAAAAGAGGCAAACAATAAGAACCGAGAAGAAAGTAAATAATTCATGTAAAAATCTATCATGCAATAACATATCCTTTCAAAGATATCATTTTTATAGTGAAGAAGGCAAGAACAATCAACGATCATGAGAGTATCACCAAATCAGCGACATGCATAGATCATACACTCATAATCACACCCATTTAAGTTACAAAGTATCGCCCTTAAAACGTTATTCAATTAGAGTGATCTGGAGATGAAGAAAACCACTTTCATGTGAACATTTTAACGAAAATTAGAGGGGAGGATGAGGAAGAAGAAGACAAATCATTTTCAACAATACGCACTCTGATGTACCATGCAATGATACATCCATTCAAAGTTATCATTTTTATTCAATAATAAGTATGGACAATTGAGAACCAAGTAAGGATTACGATATCAACTACATGCAAAAACATCCTAACCATGATTGAGTTCATGCAAACCATAAAAATGAAATCTTTACCACGTCATTCAAGAAAAATCATCAAGGGATGAGAGGAGGTCTTTTTACTTAGAAGTTTTTCAGCGAGAACTTAGAGCGAGGGTAAGAAAAGATGCATCCAATGTAGACAACCACACACAATCAAGCACAAGCATGAACTCCCCTAACCTTGTTTGGTTTGAGAATGAGAGAAGAGTGGAAGGCTTAGTCTTGGAGCTTGTAGGAACTCACTCACGACTTGAGTCTTTGGCGGTGGCACAACCATTTGGAAGAGGGGTGCAGGCGATGTTGAAAGCTCCTTTGTGTTCGTTGTCTCCTTGAGAGGGTGGTGATAGAGAGTGTTGCTCACGAGAGAAATAGGGTAGAAGGTTTAGTGTGAATATGAAAAGATGTCGAGAGAGAGAAGTAGTGATGAGGTTGAGAGTGTTTTTTTTTTTTTGGAATGAAAGAGGGGGAAAGGGCGCGTGAGAACAAAGAGGACCTTTATATAGTATGAGTATAGAGCCTCTGTCCATTCATCCCCACAGGATTGGTGGTCAAGAGCTGCACAAGGAAGGTTTTGGGTTAGGTTAAGTGTAGTAACATGACCTTTTTACTTCCCCTAGAACGGTCACACCTCCTGGTGCTCTGGTGCAGGTGAAACGTGCCATTAAGAGCATTAAATGCACAGAGTGCAAAAGAAGTAAATAATCAATGCCTCACACATTTCCAACAGTCAATCATTATGGAAGAATGCCACGAGTGGTGGGTCAGTTTCGGTAAGGCCATGCAATTAAGGCAAGGTGGCTGTTTGAATTTTTTTGATGGAGGGAATAGGCTCTAGACTTTTCACATTCCAAACATATGAAGGGTTGTGGCCCTTAGTCTACTCGTGGGAAAGGTGGCGCCTCTTTTTTTTGGCCATGTGTGCACACAAATCTTTATAAGGTCTTGCCATGAATACGATGCAATTAAGAAGGAATATCTGATTAATGTCAGGCACGGTTTTGGGGAAGTAATTACTCTAGGTGTAACGTTCCAGGTTGATTGGCATGCCCCAATAAATGCAGGCCGCGGTTTTGGGCAGCTATGGAGGGAATAAGGCAAGCGTCTCTTCTCTTCCCCATGGTGTTTAATGCAGGTGGGGGCAATTAAGTGTGTCTAATGGCGCTTAAGCGGGAAAATGGAAGGTTTCTCGGGTAAGTGAAAAAGGCGTGGGGCACCTTCAATAAACACTGGCAAGATTCATGCTAATTTATGATAAAGTGGTCAGCCCTAACTAAATATGTATGAGAACCCGAAAAGTAAGCAGTTAAGGGAGAGAATAAGGACTCTATCTTGGCTACACTATTAATGAGGGATTTTCAAATGATTGCCAATTAAAGCGTGACGGTTATGATGGGGCGGCTGCACTTAATTACGGTAATTAGGGAATCTCCCCATGATTGGCCACGGTTACAACGAGTCATTAAGGAAAACGGCTGGCTTTATCATGGTCACCTAGGGATATGAAGAGTGAGCACTTAAAAGGGTAAAAATGCTTTAAATCCTGATTATGGCTATTTTCTCTCTCTCTGCCCATTAATGAGTTTTTCGGTTGGGATCTAGGCCATTAACTGGATTCTCTCCCCCCCTCTCCCAAGCATGCATGCATTATGATTGGTCAAGAAAAAGGTGCAATTAATGAGGGCGACTAGCATTAAATACCCACTGAGGTTCTATGTCATCCACTTTCTCTCTCTTGCTAACTCGAGTGTCTTTTTATATTCCCAAGGCCATCACACATTTGTCTCTCCCCTCCAAATTAATGGCATGGAGATGAAAGGGTGTCATTAAAATGACATTAAATGAGGATAATGGTGCTTAATGGAGGTTCTATTCACGAGTTTTTCTCTCCTCTCTCTTCATAACTCAAGTTAGTAGGTCATTAAACATCCTTAATGCCTAGTGTTAAGGTGTCTCGAGCCACATTAATTAAGGAATAAATGTGTTCTAATGGCAATGCTAGTGGAATATTTAGAGGCAAAGAATCTCAAGAGTCTTCAAGGAAGATAAAAAGGCACACGTGCATAGCACCCACAAAAGACATAAATGCAATTAATAAAGTCTATATTAATGAGACAACATGTATTTATGATGCACCAAGTCCAATCTTCTCTCTCTATGCTAATGTCTTTTCATTTTCGAAATTCACTAGATTTAATGTTTGCATAGCCAACTAGATATGACGTTTGAAATAACGAGAAAGGCTTTAATGCTCATTAAATAACTGGTTGGACACTAAGGGTTGTCTACAACTTCCACTAACCTCTTGGTTTCACGTGATAAGCTTTAAATGCATGGTTTAGCGAAATTTAAGAAAGGAAATTAATGTGCCTCTTAGTGGTCTCTAATGCACATTAATGAGATGCCAACTAATTATTAGTCCCCTTAATTAAAGGTAGTTAGAGAATCCGGCCAGCATAATAACTTGACACATGGAAGAGTTAATTCCCTCTTTCTTGAAAACCAACATGGCATTTAATGAAGAAAGAGAATGAGTGGAGACTTAAGAAGGGTAGTCAAAAGGACACATGAGAAAGGTACAAATAATTTATGATGAAAGGTAATAAATAAGTCAAGGGAGGTCAAAATAGACTTTTAGTCTTCACATCCCACATGTTGCATTTTAGGTAAACGAAAGGTAATAAAATAAAAAGGAAAAAACAAGTCATGCATACATGGAAGGTAAAATATATTGATTGCAAGTTCATATGTCTACAACAAGTAAATTAAACAAAATAATTTTCAGGAGAGCAAAAATTCAAATAAAAAATGTCAAAGACTTAGAAAAAAAAATCCATTCTGACATATGACAATACATCAAAATAGTAGGTGAAAATTGAATATAAGAGAACAAAAGAATTATTTTTTTTTCCTCCATTTCTGAAATAGCGCACACTTGCAAACTAAGGTTTAGAAACTAAATAAAATTTTGAGGATGTTACAAATCACACTTGTATTTTCAAAATGAGGCAGTCTTGCCAGTAGGTGCATATAATTCTGAAAAGTGAATTGTGAGTTCATTGATTAACATGTCACTTACAAATTCCTAGTGAGACTTGAGTTGCATGCTTCTTTTTCATGTGTGATTAATCATAAATTTGCTGCACTCTCTAGAACTTGCCTTGTTTCTTGATTGAATATGCAATTTACAATTTTCACATATATGATGGAGGCCATGTTTGATTATGCCTAGTTAGCCTAAATGTCTTTCTTTTCGATTGAATGTCTTAGTTCACCCCTTTGAGCTTAATATCCCTTTTCTTGAAATTAACTCATTATAAGCCTTGCTGAAAAACCAATTTTACCATTCAAATGAAAAGAGGCATAGTGAGTTTAATCAAGAATGAGTTTTAAAACTAAGTTTGGGGTGACATCCATATTTTAATTGCTTGATGACAAGCAATGTTCTAAGTTTGGGTGGAGAATAGCAAGCTATCTAAGTTTTGAGTTCACAAAGAAAGAAAGAAATAGCAAAAAGCTGCAGAAAAATGAAAAATATGCAGCAAAGATGGTGAAAATAGCAAAATGTGAGTGCTGTAGAAAAAGGAATGAAAAGGAAATAGCGAATGGAAGCAAGAAAGAAAGAAGAAAAATTAGAATCTTGCTGCACGAAGAATCTGTGTGCTGCATAATTGAGAGAATTAATGAGAAATAATGCAGTTCCAGACTAGTTTTAAAATCATTCACTCAAAATGCCTTTGATCTTTTGAAATTGCATGTATTGTTTTCCATGTTGTTCAACACCTACCTTAACCTTAGCCTTGTTATAACCTGAAAAAGTCTTCTAGATGTGCGATTGACTTGACTGTATTAAGCAAAGAAAATTGAGAATATGGGCAAGCATATGGTAGAGTGTAGTTAGATTGATGATTTAGAGAGAAAACAGTACCTAAACATTGTTGAGTGATGAGGGAAACACTTCTAAGTGAGTTGTGATCATGTTTATTAATTGTACTCACATGAATTATGATGAAATATATGAACTTAGATAGCAATTCATACTCAATGATGATTATGCAGCATGAAGATCATGATGAGTATTGAGATGAACAATTTGATTGAAAATTTTGCAGAAAACACAGAATTGGAAATTGAAAAATCTGAAATAAGCAGTTTTTGAATTGATTTTGAAAAATGGAGGAATTACCCTTGGTCCTATATTTTGAAAAATTTCAGCCAAAATACAAAATCTTCCAAAGAATTAATCAAGTCTCAGCTTACCTCTGCTGCTCTCAGATCATTTCACTAAACAGCCAGCATATTGTAAAATTCATAATAAATTCAATTCTCATCCAAAACATATGAGACTAGTGATATTATTCTCATTAACATGTCTATGTTAATGTAAAAATACTGTCAAAATAAAAATATTCCCAGACATCAATTTGTGCTTTAATTTCTCAGTACATGTCACAGAGTAGCACAATTTAACAACAACCTATTGGAAAAATCATAAGTTATTCGATTCACCACCAAAATTCATGAAACAAATGGAATTCTTTCACTTTGGTCATCCAGTTTCATCAAAAAATATAATTAAAAATTTATCGCTTTCATATTCCAGAATAAGTCCTAAACATTCTCTATCACTCACAGTAACACTTCTTAGAATCAGTTAATTTAGAAAAGTCATAACTATTTTATTTTAAGTCCAAAATTAATAAAACTAGTGAGGATATTTCTCTTATAGTCTATATTTTTACACAAAAGTAATAATAAAATAACGCTATTTATACATTTTAACACGAAAAGAGAGTTCTCAGTAGCATGCACAAAACGTTACTCTCATACAACAGCACTTTGAAAAAATCATAAGTAATTCATTTAACTCCAAATTGATCAAAATAAGTGAGAATATTTTCATTATAAATTATAATTTAATAAAATATTATAAATAAAATACAGTCACACTTGAATTATAAGAAGAAAATGATTTAAAGTACGCAGTTCTCAGAAAAACATTTACACATAACTGAATATTAAAATATTCATAACTATTTTATTTCAATTCCAAATCAAGTGAAACCAGAGAGTATACTTCCATTAAGAAGTCTATTTTTGTAGAAAAATATTAATAAAATAACGCTCCAAATAAACAGTGAGACGAAAATAAATCAAGATATACTGCCCAAAATACCATTTTCATTCAACATAAATTTATAAAAATCATAACTAATTAAATATAAATCCAAATAAAATAAACTCAGTGGGAAAATAGTATAAATTTTACTATCTTTATGAATAAAATACTAAAAAAAACATTTTTAAAGATTTTCTCATATTTTTACATTATTTACTTCTTAATCCTTTTATTTTATATTAATTGAGAAAAGGTCCTTGTCTCCAATTTGGTAAGCATCAAATTGTCCATTATGTCTTCCATGTGTTCAAAGTCATTAATTCATGTCCAAATATGGTCCAAATCATTCTCTTAGTCCTACCACACATGTGAACAAGGATCTTGCATTTCTAAGGTATTTTTTTTTTGTCCAAGTCCATGGTATTTTCCTATTTTTAGGTTCAATCTTTCAAATTTATTTTTTTAAAGTTTCTTCTCATCATTTGTCCATGTAGTCCATAGGTCCAAATATGTTCAAAAGTTCCAATGGTCTTCATCATGGTCATATTCCATTTTCAATCCATTTCCTTTTAGAAGTTTCTTTCATAAATTTTCAAAAATACTTTAAAAATTCATTTTGACTCCAAACTAATTTCAATCCAAAAGAAGATCATGAATCCAACTTAGATATCATCATAAAGAATAAGTCACTAAATGAAACATGCAATATTTTCATACAACCAACCACATAACAAGCAAAGTCATCATCAAACACTTTGTGGTTCTTAGTGATTTCCATGCATTTATTTATTTCAATCAAAATTTTAATCATGGGTTCATCAACACACACAACTTCAATCACAACCAAAAGGGTTAAGGCTTCCCTTGACTCAAAACCATTTAAACAAGGTATTCCCCTTGATTATGAAAAGTACCCTCCCCCCTTACTTGGTGTTTTTGGGTTGATCTTGCCTTGATCTTTGGGTGATCCTTCTCCTCTTCCCTTTTGCTTTATTTCACCTCTTGGAAGTGAATATCTCCTTCCTTGGCCTCCTACTTCCTCAAGTGCCAAATAGTATACAAAAAGAAAGTTGGGGGCTTGGTTGATTTTGTGGGGTATCTTGGTATTTTTGGTGGGGTTAAAGGCTTGATTCAAGATCCTTATGGTGGGGTATTCGATGATCTAACTTGTAGGGTGCAAGTAAAGTGTTTGAGTTGAACTTGGATGTGTTTTGAGAGAATTGAGATGAAGAAGAAGTAAAGAGCTCTTGGTTGCTTGAGAATTAGTATTAAGGGTCTTTTTCTCCTTCATGCATGGCTTTATATAGAAAATCTCTTCATGTTGGCTCACTCCCATGTATCTCACGGTTCCACCCTCTCTCACACAAGTCTTGATTTTCAATTTTGGTTCCTTTTTGGCTTTTTCTACAAGCCTACCCATGTGTACATTTGTAAATATCCAAAATTTCCCTTTCATGATAGTTTTGTAATTCTAGTTAGATTTTAACTTTCCTAGTTCCATTTCAACCATTCCAATTACTTTTTGAAACCTATTTAGTTTAAATCCAATGGCCATGGTCATGGTCCAATTAGATCCATTGGAGGAGGATTAGTCCACAACTTATTCATCATTAGCCTTATCTTCTAAGAATACTTATCTTGTTGTTTTGGCTTTATTTCATTGGTTCTTATGGAATATGCTCATCCAGCTGGGATTAAACCATAAATGACCTTATCCCTTAATCATGATTAGTCTCACATGGCTCTAAAGGGTCACATGGCTCCTTACTACTATTCCTAGCCCACTTTCTTTCATATACACATGGTTTTTGGGCCTATTTTTGGGTGATTTTTGGGTAATTTCTATACTACTCTTTTGGCTCCATACTCGCACATCCTTAACCTCTATAAAAATTTCATAATTTATCTCCTTCATTTGTGTCCAAAATGGGCCTCCATTATAGGTGTTTCTAGGGACATTTTGGTCATTTTAGTTAAATTTTACAATTTTATTTATTTTCTATTTTTGGATCTTTCTAAATTTCTTATAATTCATAAAAATATTTTAAATATTCTAAAAGGTTAAATAAATTTTTTTATTTCCTTTTCATATTACTTGATTATTTACCGATCGAACTTGTTTCGATAAATTTTGCTAAGGAAAATTCTAGTTCTCAAGTCTCTTTGTACTACTTACTTTTAATTAAATAAGGTTAACATAATACAAAATCATTTATGAAAAGAGAAAAATTTAGGGTGTTACATAATTCTTGGGAGAGAGGATGAGTGTTAAATCTTGAGTGGAATGAGGATAGAATTTATGTAGATGAACTAATGATAGCTACTTTCTATTGTTTGAATTAATTAAACTTGTTTGCTTAGTGCTCCTCATATTGTTTTGAAATCACAAAACACCCATATTAATTGCTTGTTCAATTAATACCTTCAACATGTTTAATGAAGATTAATAGCCAATGTTCATGGGAGACAATCTAGGGTAACCCTAGTACTATATTAATTTATTTAAATTTTGATGAGGATTTGTAACAAATCTTTTAAACAAAACATGAAAATGCATCATCAGGTAGTAATCTCTTTTATAAGAAAGAACATTTTTGCAAGGTTTAGAGTACCCAGATTTCTAATCAGTGATGGAGGTACACATTTCTGCAACAAACACCTTGAGTCAGTACTAATGAAGTATGGTGTGAAACACAAGGTTGCTGCTCCATATCATCCACAAACAAGTGGACAAGTTGAAGTATCAAACAAAGAAATCAAGTAGATCTAGGAAAAAGTAGTGAATAATTCAAGGAAAGATTGGTCAAAGAAGTTAGATGACTCTCTATGGGCATATAGAACTGCCTTTAAGACTCCAATTGGTATGTCACCCTACCAATTAGTCTTTGGAAAGGCATGTCACTTACCTTTGGAGTTGGAACATAAAGCTTATTGGACCACTAAATGGCAGAACATTGATTTAACAAGTGCTGGGAAGAAGAGAATTTTACAGCTACATGAACTAGAAGAGTTCAGACAACAAGCCTATGAAAATACAAAGCTGTATAAGGAAAGAACCAAGAGAATTCATGATATGTTTATTCTTAAAAGAGAATTTGAACCTGGACAACAAGTGTTATTGTTCAACTCTAGACTGAAACTATTTCCAGGGAAACTTAGATCAAGGTGGTCTGGACCTTTTCTGATCCAAGAAATATCTCCCTTTGGAGCAATTCTAATTGAGGATCAAAAGACAGGGAGAGAACTCAAGGTCAATGGCCAAAGGTTGAAGGTTTATCATGGAGAGGAATTTGCAAGGAATATCTCCTATGTCAAACTAGTTTCTCTTGAGTGAGGAACATTTAACGTCAAGCTAGTGACGTTAAAAGAGTACTTTGTGAGAGGCAACTCATATTTCTGAACCATTTTAAGCTTATTGCATTGCATTTGAATTTTCATTATTCATTTTGTTCAATTTCTACAATTTCATTTCTATGGTTCTGCTGCATCTGTATTTTGGGGTTGATCTGATACATGAATTGAGATTTGATGTTGTAAGTGTGTATTGAGAGGATTAGAGTTGAATAACTGAGCTATTTGAGGTTTTAGATCTTTGATTGATGAAAGGAGTCACTATTTTGCAGGAAAATAGTCACGCAAAGACTACATTTTGATGTTCCCCTCTGGAACAATTACTTTTGCTGATAAAAGTGATCACGTAAAGGCATGAAGAGTAACATACTCCTCTGGAACACTCACTTTCACTGATGAGAGTGATCACGTAGAGGCTGATTGAAAAACATGCCTTTCTGGAACATCCACTCTTGTTGAAAAGAGTAACAATGCAAAATTCAAAAAGGGAAATTCCCCTCTAGAACACTCACTTTCCCTAAATAAAGTGACCATGCACAGGTAAGTATGAAATATCCAATTGTGCGTTTTACCTTTCATTGACAAAAGTGATCACGCTCAAGAAATAAGCTTGCGCGTTGTCACTTTGCCCAGCAATAGTGACAACACGCATTTTAATTATAAAATCAACCTCTCTGGAATGTTCACGCTATCCAGAAATAGTAAACACGCTGGTTGCTTTTAATTTTATAACGTTCACTTTTCTTTTTAAGAGTGATAACGTGCACACGCATGGCTATAAATATAGCTTAGAGTGAATATGCACACACTCTTAGACCTAAAACTCACATTTGCCTCTGCGAGCTCTTTGATTCTCACCCTTTGTGTGCTAACTCAGAACAAATTCTTCTTTCCCATACTCGAGTCTACATTTTTGCATCTCCATCCTAGGTACATTTATCTTTATTTCTGAAATCTATGGTTGAGGTTTTGTATAATTGAAAGTTTTGGGAAAAAGTCGAATAGGGCAAATGAGACAATGTTATGATATTATTTAATTTAAACAGGGAACTAAAAGATAGTGTGACTAGGTTTTCACTTTAGTTTATGCTTTCATTGGAAGATTCGAACTGCATTGTAGCTTGTACATGAATAATATTTCTGCAGAATTTGAGTTGACCTAAACAGACTTCAGTGAAAATGTTGGATTGAAAATTTTTGAATATGATTATTTGAAATTAGTTGATGCTCTGTATTAGACTAAATGTTTGAAAAAATGTCATGATAATTAGCTCTGCATTATTCTAATGAAATAGCTTTTTGCTGAATATAAGTGGATTGAAGAGCTTTGTTGAAAAATTAATTGAAACCTGAAAGTGTCCTTTTGTGTTACTCTGTTGTGTTATGATGTTGTGCATTCTAAACTTGAAATTTAGGGATAAAAATTAAAAATCTATCTTAGTTTGATCGCTAAATGCTTTGCATCTGTGTATGAATAACTGCATTATCTTGATAGCAAACTTGAATCTCTTTAACTTGTTAAATTGATTCTCCGTTCCAGCAATCTGAAAATGGCAAGAACATCCAACAACACTCCAATAGGTTCTTCAAAGGGCACTCCAAGAACAAAGAGGAGTAGACTGGATGGATCCTCAGCTTCAAGGCCTATAGAAATGAATGATCCTAGATTTAGGATCCTAGAGAAGGCATTTGAAATTGATGTAGACAATTACCCTAAGTACAAGGAGGAAATCCAGAAAAGGGAGTGGGACACCTGCTCTATGGCTAGCGTGGGCTGGAGAGAAATTACACATGAATTCTATGTCAATATCATGAGATTCAAGGGAGATCAAATCCCTAAATATCATACAATGGTCAAGGGGATGAGAGTTGACTTCACTGTTGCTAACATCAACAGGGTGCTGAACATCAACACTGAAAGGCAACCTGGACAACTAGACTTCACTGTCTTCAAGACTAGTCCAGACAGGGACAACTTGGCAACTGAACCAGGCAAAGAAGCCCAAGTGCATCATCACCAAAAATCTGCTGCCATTTGCTAAAGTTTGGAGGACCTTTATCCTGAACTCTTTCATGCCAGTGAAGCATAGTTCAACACTGGCAGTAAAAAAAGCAGAACTGCTATTTGCTATTGTCAATGACATGTACATTGATGTGGGAGAAGTGATCAGTGAATGTATTCTGAATATTTTGAAAACAAAGAGAGATTCATTGACTTTTCCTTCTTTAATAACTATACTTTGTGAGGATGCAGGGTAGAGATTGGTGATTACCAAGAGAAGATCAGAGTTGTACCCTCTATCTCAGTTGTAATGGTGAAGGAGATCTATGCAACTACATCCTGCACTTCAGAAGCTCCTATCCCTTCTTAGTTTAAGAAAGAAAAACCAATGAAGATGAAGGACACACTAACACTGTTGGCTGAAAGGCCGAATTCACTGGTTGAGAAGCAGACTGAGCTCTATAGTAATGTCAAAGTTAGAATCATGTTGCTGAAGTGTGTCATGCTAAACATTGGTCAAAAGAAGGGAATGACAAAGGATGAGATATACCACACACCAGACTTGGCAGAGAAGGCTCAGTGCCTTCGCCCTTTAGTTATCAAAGATCTGCCAATCTATAAGACTCACTTCCCACAGCCAACTGAAGTGGAGGAAGAGGTAGAAGAAGAGAAAGAAGAAGAAGAAGAAGAAGAAGAAGATTCAGAAAAAGACACCTCAGACTTTTGTAGACAGTTGTAATTCAGTTTCAGACTTTTGACTTTGTAATTACGTTTTGGTTTAATTTTAGTTATAAACATTTCTGCTTTAAATATCTACTAGTTTTGAAATCAATTGCCTTTTACTTAATAATTGATAAATTTTTGGTGTTTTGTGCAGAATTTGTCACTATCACACAACACTCAAGCACATGGATTTTGACAGCTGCACAAGCTGCCATGAAAAGGGGTTAATTCTTTACCTCTTGTTCATGAGTTTAGCTTCACATACACTGAAATTTTTTTAGAAAAACACAAAATATTAGTATAGATATTGAACTGCATTTTGTGAATTAATTGCATTCTAATTGACAATTCTGTAAATTCTGAATGAAATTTTCTTTTTATGTTGTTTTTCCCATTCTCATATGAGATCACACTTGTATTTTTCAAAATGGGATAGTCTTGCCACTTTGTACATATAGTTATGAAAAAGTGAATTGTGAGCTTAATTGATTAACATGTTCACTTAAAAATCCTTGGTGAGACTTGAACCTCATGCATTTCTTGTTGTGTGCTAATTAATCTCATATTTTGCTGCACCTCTAGAATTTGTATTATTTCTTGATTGAATTTGTAAAATGTACAGTTCACATATATGATGGAGGCCTTCTTTGTTCATGCTTAGAGCCTAAATAAACCTCCCTTGTACTGATAATCCTAGTTCACCCTTTTGAGCCTTTAACCTTTCCTTTGGTAAACTTTAATATAAGCCGTTCTGAAAACCATGAAACCTGTCCAAATAAGAAAGAGGCAATTTGAGTTTAACCAAAGATGATTTTCAAAATTAAGTTTAGGGTGGCTTGTTGTGATATTGTATGACATTGCTTGAGCACAAGCAAAGTTTTAAGTTTGAGGTGGGTAACAGCAAAGCTCTGAGTTATTTGAAAAGAAAAATGAAAAAGAAAGTATTGAAAAGAAAAAATAGAAAGGTGTGAAAAAAAAATTTGTGCATAAATGAATAAAGTGATACATGAAAAGCACTTGAAATGTTGCAAAAATCATAAAATGTTGTGCATAATTGAATGGAAGAAAAAGAGAATGCAATCTCATTCTAAGTTTTGAACTTTATCAACTTGAATTGCATCTTTTCTGTTTGGAATTAACCATATTGTTGCCCAATTTGATTGAACACCTACCTGTCCTTTAACCTCAATTTTACCTGAAAAGTCTTCTTGATATGTGATTTGTTACATTTTTATAGAGGAGATTGAGAATATATGCAAGCCTATGGTAGAGTGTGGTAAAAATGATGAATTAGAGAGAAAACAGTGAGCCTAAACACTATTGAGTGATGAGGGAAACAGTGCTAGTGAGTTGTGATCATGTTTCTTAATTTTGCTTACATGAACTTTGCTGAAATACATGAACTCAGATGACAATTCTTACTCATAGTATGATTAATGCAATGTGATTATCATGATGAGTGATTGGATGAATAACTTGATTGAATTAAGAAATCAGAAGAACATAGTATAACGACCCTTCTAGTACTAAATCTCTGATACCATTTTTATATTATAGCAACTCAGAAAACACCAAAATCTAATAACAATTTTTTCTCCAAACAAATACAAGTGTAAGTACATAAGTATATATTCTTTTTTTTTTTTAGAAAAAGTTAACATACATATTGTATTTCAACATTTGTCATTTCATAGATAGAACATTATTCCAACATCTCATCATTAGTAAGATTAATCACAATTTCATAATCTATGATAAAAACCTTTTCTTTCTTCTGTTTGCAGATTTAAAAGCTACATAAAATTAAAATACCACACGAAAACCTGCAAAACATTCTATTCAAAATAACATTAGTTTAGGATTATATCCAATTTAAATAAATTTCTCAATGACTACTTATAATAAAATAAATTAAATTAAAACTCTCGAAAGTTAAAATCAAATAATATACTTTATCACTTAAAAGATTAAACAAATTCTAAAAGAGTGGAATACATATTTAATTTTTATTAAAATTTAAATTTATTCAAATTCTACCTCTGCATGTGTAAATAAGAAAATGAATATGATTAAAATTATTGATAATAATTAACCATCAATTACTATTATTATAAATGAGAGAATGTTATTTCAATAATGTAGTACTCATAAAACTACTCTCCTCGTATACATTTCAGTTTTAAAATTAAGAATTGTGGATGAATTACTTTTTCTTATTACAGTAATTTTATTTTTTATCCACATTTTTATTCATTCATTTTTAAGTTTTGAAAATTAAAATTGTTACTTAAGTTTTCATTACTATGTTATATAAATTTTTATATTTTTTATTTCTAAATATTATCTTTTTTTTTTAATTTAGAATTTATTATTAAGAATTTTATCTCTTAAATTTATAATTATTAATATATACTGATTATTATTGAGGATAAATTTAAAAATACTGACACTATATGATAAAATAATTATTTAAAAATTTATTTTATTGTATTTTTATCAATGTAATTATATACTTAAGTTAAAATAATTTGTAAAAATTATATTATTTGAAATAATTTTAATATAAGTAAATTTGTTTACAAAATTATAAAATTAAATGATTTAATTATATATTAAATCAGTTAAACAATAAATTTCGGCTGTGAATCTGATCCTACGTAAAATATGAGAGCCCCCTATGCAGTAGGTTTGATAGGTCAGCCGATACCTAACTTTATATATTCTCTCTCTTGTTTGCAGGTTCCAACGAGTTGGAGCTCAACCAAAACTTTCTTTTATATATATATATAATTACTTTTAAACATTTTTTATAATTAAATATTTTAAACTTTAATTTAAATTTTATTAATTTTACAAATAAGCGTTATAAAATTTAGTTTTATTCTAATAAATTTTTAAAATTTATTTATTTTATCAATAGTCAAATTCATAAATTAAGTTAAAATTAAATTAATGGCAAAATACATCTATTCAAAATAAGGTATAAAGTAAAGCCACATTATATGACCTTTTTCTTTTTACTAATATTTTAATAATAAAGATTTAAATTTAATTAAAGTTACATACACCATTATTATTAATAATACATTTTTTTAGTATTTAATATACTTAAATTCATTAATGATAAATTTAAATTTAAACTTGAAATTATAGGTTAAATTGAAATATTTTTTTTATCAGTTTATTCATAAGTTTAGTAGTTTAAAAATATTATTATTTAAAGTAATTTATAAAAAAAAAATTATTTAAAATAAAGTTTCATATTGTTATACATAATACCTTTTCTTTTTTTAGAATTATCTGTCAAACCTGGTCAGTATAAATTTAGTTATAATTGAGTAGGTACATAAATGAAGAAAACGATTGTCTAAGATTATTAATTTCATTTGAAAAAATGTGAACCTCATTTGGGACTACTAGTAGAATCCTATAATTGTAGTATGTCTATGTCTATTTAATTAATTTTATTTGGTAGAAATTTTTTCAAAGAGAAAAAATTGATTTATAAAATTACATCTTTGATGAAATTAAGTTTTTAGAATTTATTTCATTTATTCTATGAACTAGTGCAATATAAGTGCTACTTTCAAGATGTACTTAAAAAAGTAAACCAAATAGCGAGTGTACTAGTGTGATTATAGTAAGTTAAAAATTTTGGAATCAAAGTTGAGTCTCAAGTATTGTCCTTAGGGATTGATTTTCTCAATTATCACTTCACAAATTAATAACTAGTTGAGTCAAATGCATTTCAAACAAAGCTTGTAACATTTAAAAATCAACAATAACAAGTACAGAAAAATAGAGTTTGTAACAGAATAGAACCGCAAATTTTATGTTGATATGGGATGTATGAATTATAGTTAGAAAATTACTTCACCAAAACTTTAGTATTAATAATGTTCTTAACATTCAAACATTTGAATTGGTTAACAATCAGTTTCACAAAGTTTTAACCAAAGGTCTATTCCTTAACTCAATTATCCTAACATTCAACTTAATCACCCTAATTCCTTAGGTGTAATTTAATTAAATGTTGCATTAAGAGTTAGAAACCATAGGATTGTAAAATTATAAAAACTTATCCCTAAGAAATCACTAATCTTTGTAGTTAATTCAGACCTAGGAAACAAGTCCAATTTCTATTGGTAAAAGCTCTTCTTTGTTTAATTAATTGAATTTTTATCTAAAAACTGCTTTATTAACATAATCAACTACTCAATCCAATCAAATACTCAAAGTTCAGATCCATAATCAAATCAATACTTCGATTTCAGATCCATAAATCCCTTACTACAAAGAGTTTAGAAAGTCATTACAAAGTGAGAAGAGAAAGAAAGAAAAGAAGGAGATGAGCAGAAAATCATCTTTAATCCAATCTTCAATCTGATTCCTCAATATGTGAAGCTTGGTGTTCGTCCTCAATCACTCTCTTTGACTTTCTCAATATAAGAAAATGAATAGAAAATTAAAAAATAGCCAAAGATCCTAAATTTATGAACTCAATTTGTATGTATAATTTTTCATACCTTTTTGATGTGTTCACTATGAGTGCATAGAGTGAACACGTAGAAGGTATTTTGTAATATTCTTAGGCTGAAGTAATCACTATAAGTGAATAAAGTGATCACTTTGTGTTGTTTTTCTAGATTTTGGCATGCACATGTTCACTATGAATGCATAGAGTGAACACGCGTAACTCCTTCCAGTACATAGCTCTCTGTGGTGAACAGTTTATATGAAAAAGTGATAATGCCTAGCTTGAATGAATATGCGTGTTCACTCTAGTTGCTCAAAGAAGTAATACGCAGTTCTTTTCTTAGTAACAAACTTACGCGTGTTCACTCTAAATGTTCAGAGTGTTTATGCGTAACTCTTCTCTTTGGCTTAGCCTCTGAAGTGTTCACTTTGAGTAGAAATACTGAACACTTTCACTTCTTCTTCTAGACAAAGGTTCTAAAGTGTTCACTTTGAGTAGAAATAGTGAACACTTTCACTATATTTTGCTAAATCTGTAACACCTTATTTTTATATTCTATTTATACAACAATTTCAAAAATAATAAGGGAAAAGAATGAAAAAATCTTGAAAATATTTTCAAATGCGGAATAATTTGAAAACAAATCAATTTAAAAATACAAAGTATCATTAAAAAAGGCTTTCATAAACAATATTTCTAATGCTTTTGCTAAAGATTCAAGTAATAAATATTATTATAAGTTATTACTCAAAATGAATGCTATAGAACTTTCAATCAATACATATTTCAAACAAAGCTAAGTCTTATAGTAGTTCTCCATCTATTACAGCTCACAGAGTAAGGTGCTGATCGTCCTCGTTCCCTGAAAATATTATGTAAGGGTGAGTCTCTACCCTATCACACAATCATCACATAAAATCACCTTAGCACATAACACATATTTTCTTGCTATAGAACACTTATCATTTTATCATAAATCTATACATCCTATCACAGTTTCATAAAAATTTATATCACAAATTCCATCATATGTTCGCTCACTGCACATTTAATTTCACACATGTGCGCTCACTGCACGTCTGGCCATGCTCACTGTGATCACAATTTCATTGATGCCTCAACCTTGGGTCTTACATAATTTCAATCTTGTAAATAGTTGCCAGTTGGGCCCCACATCATGGATACAACATGTGGAGTTACGACCCCCTTAGTAAAGGTAATGGTCAAAGGCTGAGTCAAGAAAAGTGTATATCGCCGTATGGTGTACCCACATTCACTGTTGATGTCACCGCCACCCATCTTTTCTCCAAGATGTTTCATATCGCCCCCATCTTCCACACCTCTAGTGTATCTCTGTAACTATTCACAGCTCAACTATTTTCAATCTCTTTTCAATCATAATCACAATTACATATGCCATACCACATTTTTCACATATATTTCTGATCATATTCATATCAACCATAGCATATTTACACTTTCTTTCATCATTTCAATAATATATCTCAATATTATTACAACAAATCTCATTATATTCTCATTAACCACAGCAAATCACACGTATGTCTTGTTCTCATCTTTTATTTTCATCAAACTCATCACAATAATCACAACAAGATCAAATAACATATATTCCACTAATTAAAAGTATTTTTCACCGTTTATTTTCATGGAAATAACACAACATCATCAACTATATCAAATATAAGCATATTTCACTGATTGAAATCATGTTTTACTGATTAAAATCTCATCAAATCAACAAGTATTTCATATACAACCTCAAATATACCCAGATCTATAAGAATACACCCAGATCTACTAGAATACGACCAAAGCTACCACAAAACAAGTAGTTTACATAGGAAAATGATAAAGTAGAGCCTCTTTTACCTTAAAACAAAGCTTTTACAAAGATTTAACCGAAGTTTTAACTCTAGAACGGAGTTTTTCCTATGAACACCATGAATAACTATAAGAAAAAGAAGAAGAAAAGAAACGAACGGTAAATCTAACTTCAAACTTAGAGAAACTTACTTGAAATCCTTTAGGACAGACGTAGAATCACAGATCTAAAGGAAAATCTAAGTTTAGGAGGGTTTAGTATAAGAGAAAATGGTGTGATATAGCCTTGAAACCTTTGAAAACTTTGGATAGGAGTAAAGAAATAAAAATTTCGTGGGAAGCTCCCCTTTTTATAGAAATTTTTTGAAATTTACTGTTCATCGTCGGAAGCATTGTTCACTATCTTACTGTTCATGCCGAAAACACTATTCCTAATCACTATTCATGCTAGAAACACTGTGCACGCGTACTATACACGGATTGTACATGTACCGTACGCGTATGTGACATCAACATGACTTACTGATGATGTCATTTTTTTAATGTAAATTTCATCTAAATCTATTCTAATTATACTTTAATAAATCTCACTTTATTTAAATCAAAGTTGCAGGATGTTACAGAATCCACTCAAAGTTGTCACTTTATGCACCCATAATGATCATTTTCAGAATGTAACTTTGAATTATTCACTCTTTAAGTCCATTTTTGCCACTTTCTTCTATTTTATTTTCTTCGATATCAACCTCATGACTTCCTGTTTAGATTTTCCTACAAAATTTTATTCTAATAAGTAATTATCAAAATTTGCATAAAATCTAAAATAACTAAACTATTAAATGAACATTGACATTTTTGTATTTTTATGGAAATTTCAACTTTATTATCCAACTTTACTACTAAAAAACAACTAAAAATTGAATTAAAATACTAGTAAAATATGGATTTATCAATAAGATTACACCAACATATGAAATTCTTGAGATAAATTCGTTTGTGTTCTAGGAACCCAAAGATACTTAATAATATTATATTATAGAAAAACTTATATCCAAGTCAAGAATAGAATAAGAATTAAGGCGATATGACTAATGTGACTTGTCATCACGAATATGACAACTAGTCACTTCATTCCTATTTTCAAAAGTTGACTTTAACTAAGTCATTGATCTTAATTGTAAAGACAAAATTTTAGCTCATTTTACAATTTCCTATAAAGCTATTTGACCATATCATTCAATCTTAAGTATTGATTCAAATTGTTAAGAAAGAACAACAACCCTTGGATCTTTTCTTTTTCTAATGCAAGGACAAAATTCATATGTTCTCTATCTTTTCTTTGTCATAGTCATGCAACTCGTCACCATTTGGCACTTGAAACTTCAAAAATTTTGGTCTTCTCCTTTCAAACCATGAACATATGATAAGTGTCATTTTGCAATAGTCTTTGGTGTATATTTTGTCACTTATACGATTCCTTTTTAATTAAGTTATACTTAAATTTCTCTTTAATTCCATGCAATTTACAATCCATACCAATTAAAGTCTAGCCACGTAAATTTAGAAGTTATTTGCCTTAATTGTATGATTATATGAAAGCATTTGATCATCTTTTCTTATGCTAAATATTAAGGGCATGGGCTGATGAAATAATTAGTGAAAAGAAGATAAGAAAAGTCCATAAAGCATGGAAGTCTAGCTTCAGCGAGACATGGCTCACTTGAGCAAGAGCGTCAAGCTATAAGGTGTGCATTCTGCCTGAGCAAAAAGAAAAGCTCACCTGAGCGAGCTTGTCTAGAACTACCAAAGCGCCTCTTTATGAATCTCACTTGAGCAAAAAATGTTTCACTCAAGTAAGAATTCATTAATTGCCCCAAATCAGAAAAGGCCAAGTACAAGAGGGGAGTTGGATTGTGACCTAACTTAGAGAGAAAGAGAGCATGGAAAACTAGATATATCACTGGGGAACTAATTCTTATCCCTCTTCCATATATTTTCTTGTTGTTTTGTATACCATAAGTGGCTAGAACTTTGTAGGTGTAACATCCCTTGTTTATTTAAATAATTTTCCTGTCAAGAAAAAATAGAAATATCAATATGATGTAATTAAAATAAGTGAAAGATAAATAAATAGAAAGGATTTTCATGTGTAAAATCTGAATCAATGAAAATTAGCAAAACTTTAAAACTTCATACATATAAATCTCATTCGTAATAGAATTGAGGATATAATTTTGAGTTTATAAATTTACAATTTCAGGAAAGCTAAAATTTCTATATTGACAATTAATTACTAAATATTAGACATATATTTTGAATCGTCATTCACAATAGATTTATTAAAATACTTCAAGCTCTCATTAGAAACTTAATCAATTTAATTACTTATTTAATTAACCCATTCAAATTTAATGTCTGACCTCATGTCACTTTAATTAATCATACAATTTTAACCAAACAAAAATTATCCGATCCATATCTTTATGCTACTTTATTCATCTCAAGTCTGAACATCTCATCAATTGACAGTACTCTAGGTACTCTTGGGCTCATAAATCGTTGCCAACGCACTCTTCTTAGTTACGAAGGACTTACGCAGCATGGATAGTCGCTGGTCAACTAAACCACACACGGATACAACATACGTGTTCATAGCCTTCCGAACAAAGGTATAGTTAGGAGTTCGGTCAAGAAATGAGTATAAGACTTGTAAATGCATCAGTGAACCAGATTTACCACTCTCACTTCTCCCATATTTCCATAATCAACTCCTTACCCTATACCCCCAGTGTATCCCTAAACTATCCATACAGTATCTCATCAGTGGCACATCAAGTTCTAGCATTCTAATACATATGTTGCAAACACACTAATCGATGTACTTCAATATGTGTATATAATCTCACCCATCGATATATTACAATGTATATATCATAATTGCACCAAAAATATTACCCAAGGACTAGAATTCCTCCTAACATCACAAGGTAGATTACTATTATGAAAGAGAGAAAAGAGAAATAGGAATAAGATTCGAGTGGAATGGAAGTTTTAGCTCAAATCTGAGGGAGATCTAGAGTTATTTGAGGTTTTCTCTAGGAAGGGAGAGGAAGAGAATGAAGAAAATGGTGAGGGAACGATGATTTGGTTGAAAATGATGTTTTTAGGATGAAAGTTCTTTAAATATCTCTCAAACTCGCAACTTTCTCACTATAGCAAAAAAATCAGAAAGTTTTCTTCCTTTGTGTCTGTCATTCTATCTACAGCGAGAGATCCTCGTTATAGCAAGAGGATCCAATGGTCATGCAATATTAATATTCTTTTCTCTAAATTAACATCCCCAATGGTCATGGAAGACATTAATTTAAGAAAGCTTTAGGAGTTTACGAATTTCTTAAATTAATAACGATTAGAAGAAAAAGATTGGTTTAGTCCACCTAATCCTTTATCTCGTTTTACCCTATAGATCTATTAATTAACCGAGGTATAGTCGCCTAATAATATAATTAATTAGGATTAAGAAAGAAGCGCAATAGGATAAAATCTAATCACAAAACGAAAATCAAATTTAAATTCAAATATCAAAATTCCATAAATTCATGAACAATAGTTCTCATAACCCTAGCTATGGACTTAGTTACTCATGCTAAAGAAAAGAACTAAAACAATCATAAACAAAACAATAATCAAAAGAAATAACAAACTAGAGAGTGAGATGTGTTCTCAATCTTCAAGTGCGATCGCTTGAAGCTCCAAGTGTCGCTAAGCATGTGTCAAGGATCTCGTGCAAGAGGGACGACATCAGATGTATTCTAAAGCCAAAGCCAAGATGTAAAAATAGTCTTTTTCTACGATGCCTGAGATCTTCTCTTTTATAGGATTTGAAAACCCTAAAAACTCTTCATAATTAGGCTTCCCACAGATGAGCACGACCGTGCAAGGCCTCATGCACGACCGGGCTCGAAGCACCCCCATGCTTATTGAATGGGTCTGGGCACGCTGACTGCTGCGAAGCTCTAATCTTCCATCAATTTGGGCTCAGAATGCACCCAAAATTCACTTGCAGCCTTTTTATACCAAACTGCACAATTAATATATAAATTAGTGTAAAACTCAAATAAAATAAAGATCAAATATGAATATATGGGCTGTAAAAGAGGGTCTAATTATAGACTTATCAGCTATCAATGTTGAATTATTTGTTATTAGGTAAGGAATTATCACACAACAAATACATCTCAGAATCTTAAGTGAGAGGAATCTGACAAGTGAATATAATGAGAGTGCATCATAAAACTTTGGTCTTTGTTTAAGCTATATTATGACTAAAATACAAAGTTAATGATAGATGACGTCTAATCCCTGCAATTTATCATTGTAGCAAATCTGCATTTTGTCACTCTACTTTTATTTCTATGCATTCAATTAACCAAAAATCAAACAACCTTAGTTGTAAATATGTGAATATTTAGGAATTTGTTAATTTTAATTTGAATAATTGAAATTACTTGAGTAGCATCATTCCCGGCAGACACAACAACTTTTTATACTACATCAAAAACTTGGTACACTTGCCAAATCTTTAACAACGTATAGTATTCATGATGAATTGAATTTTTATATATATACATTTTCCTTCATATTTGGTATATTAACCTTTCTTTTGTGCATAAGTGAATTGATTTGGACCACTTTTTCTTTTTGAGTTTTGGTTATACCTTAATTCAGTTATTTCAGCATAATGCATATCCTTACAATGTTTAGTATTTGAGTTATAAATTAGGCTATAGAAATTGTTTTAATGTGATTCTTGTTTTCTATGAAAGCTAAGATATGGTCTTACATTTCTTATGTAGAAATCAAAAACTGAATCTTTAGAATTGGAACTAAACCATAAGAGAAAGGAGGCAAATGCGGATTTTGACTAGCATGCAATATTTGGACCATATCTTAGTCTACAAATATCCAATTAGTCTCATTTTAGTGACATATGGAAGATAACATCTAGGCCTTTAACTCATATTCAAATCATAGAAGCCGAACAAAAGACAATTCTCGAATGATTAAAGGAGCAAGTTACAAAGTTATTTTAGGAGATTATATGGTTATCATTTAGGATATCTCTTTCTTTAGATTATGGTATCTTTCAAATTTGGTGCAATCTTAATTTTTTTTTAATATTTTATAAGATTACTATTCATTAGGATTAAGATTTTTTTTATCTTTTATTTTAAAATTTAAACCTATTAAAAGAAGAGAGGAAGAACATTGACATATTTGGATTCAATGTGAATTTTCCTCCTTTTATTTTTGCATCTTCTTCTCTATTCTAAAAGCTTTGAAGTTTTTGTATTCTTTCACTTATGAAAGAATAGTTTTTGTCAAGGATTAAAGAAGCACAACACTTTTGAGAATCGGTTTGCAATGTCTATTTTTAATTCAAGTTTTCTTCTCTTTTCTTTAATCTATTTAATTTCATGAATTCAAGGTATTTGTTCTAATTCCAATTAAGAAGTGATTGACTCATCTTTATTCATTTGAAGTGTATGAGTCAATTTTAGACAATTACCATTAGCTAAGTGGTGCGGAAAATTAATAAATATTAATTAAATTCTAGAAGTTTCTAAATTTTAATTGATTTTGTGTTAATTAAATGCATGAAATTTTTCATGTGATCACTTGGTTTGGATTGAAGCCTCATTAAAATTCAAGTTTGAATCCCTTGAATTAGAATATTATCAATTTTTGGATTCAATAATGTTGTTACTTTCCTCTTGATTCTTGATTTAAGTGTTTAATTAATTGATTATCTCTTCTTGTTTTATATTTTATTCTATTCATTTTGTTAAATTTATTCATTCTAAAATTCAATTTGATTGATTGCTTTGATGGTCTTTGAAAGATTACTTTGATTAGATTTTTATAATAATTAGATTTTTATTAATTTGTCCTGCGTACAGTTGTGGATCACGCCACCACTCTCAGAAAAATTTTCTCTTCTCCATTACCAATCATCACCTCTCCTTCATCTTTTAAGCTCATTTTCATCTCATACTTTCCTTTTTACTCTTCCAGATTATTTCTTTCTCAAGATTCATCTTGGCTTGAGAAAGTCTTGTGAGTGAAAAATTAGAGAGAAAGCCACAAGCTTGCACCACACTTTAAAGCTTTTTTGGAAGCATTAAGGAGTTATTTAAGTAAATTTTGAACGTCACTAAGCATTGGAACAATCAATTCAATGTTACAACACTGACTTCAAAATTTTGATTTTTGTGATTTTAGTTTTCTAATTAAGTTTTTCTTCCATTCCAAGTTATTTTCTATCATCACTTAAGCAATTGAGATTTGTTTTCATAATCAATGTTCTAAAAATCATAAAATACTCATGAATTTATTTGAAAAAAGCGCAATGAAGTGAATTTGTTTTTGTTTTCAATCATGAAGTACAGAGCAATTAAAATTATGCCATTTTTATGTCAAATTTAGCTAATAACTTGCATATTAAACAATAAATCTACTATAATTATATACTTATCATAACTTCAAATTTAGAAATTTGTTTATCCTCTAGCAAAAGATAAATATATAAAACGCTCACATAAAGGTCATGAATTTTATGCAATTATTTTCTATTTTATTTTGTTTTTCTAATGCTTGCACAATTTCAAATATTTGTGTATAAAAACACATTTTTCATCACTTATCAGCTTTTTATAGGTTAATTTTATATAAAATTCTTGAAAATTAATGAAAACAATGAAATGCTTCAAATAAATAATAAAAAGTTTAATTCATTTTCTATAGGATTAAGTGTTTCTCTCTATTCTAAAGTATATTAAGGTATTGTTTCTCTCTTTTTTCACTCACTTAAAAAGTCACTACTATTATAAGTGTGATAATATTTTAAAATCTGGATCTACTTGTGCTTGTATGATGTAACATACTTATTTTTTAATATTCTCATTTAGGTGGTGATTTTATTATTTTGATTATGGAATAGAAATTAGAAAATAGATGAGTAAGTGATGAATCCATATTTTGACTCATATTTTAGTGTAATTCTAACTCATTTGATAAAGAAAACATGTAAGAAACAACAGAAAAACTAGAAAAATAGAATGATTGAAGGTTTTCTTTTATTATGTAGTGAGCTTAACATTTATGAAATTTATGCTTGTTTTTGTAGGAATAATCTGAGCAAAAGTCATGGAAATGGAATATCAATGGAAAGGAAAAGGAAGAATAGAAGTTATGGACTTCAAAACACAAGAATAATGGAATGCAGGCTAGGCATGATCACTATTGTTAATAAAAGTGATCACTCCAGAGCTCAAGGAAGAAGTGAAGTCTGGGCGTAACCACTTTTATCAACAAAAGTGAGTGTTCTAGAGAAGCTTCAGACTCAGCAGGCCTTGCGTAACCACTTTTATCAGTGAAAGTGAGTGTTCCAAAGAAGGCAGAATTTCAATGTACTCTACATGGTCACTCTTGCTGGCGAAAGTGAGCGTTCCAGAGAAGGCAAAATTTTAGAGTATTATGCGTCACCACTTTTATCATTGAAAGTAGATGTTCCAGAAAGTCCTCAACTTGGCAAGTTCTGCGTGACCACTTTTACTCATAAAAGTGATTACACACAACATCGCGACCTTCTGTGTGGCCACTCTTATCAGCAAGAGTGATAACGCCAAGAATCAAAATTTCTATAAATACATGTTTTAAGCTCAGATCTCGAGGTCTTTCATTCATTTTTCATTTTTTCTATTAGATTCTCATTGGGAGAGAGTGAGAGAGAGGAGTGAGGTTGAACCTCGAAGCTTTAAGAAGAGGGATTGGATTGAAGCTCGTGGCTATGGCTTTTCTGAGTTTTTTTTCTTCTTCTCCTTCTTTCTCTTTCTCTGCCACAATGTCTGTGTAGTTCTTTGTAGCTAGTAGTTTATGGAACTCAAATTGATGTATTGATTTGATTCTTACTTTTGAAATTCGAGTATTTGGATTAATTGAGTTGTTAATTCTGCACTTTACATAATCTTTGAATGGGAATTCATTTGATTAACCCTAGAGAAACATTTGCCAATGGGAGTTGGACTTGATTCTCTGATTTGAATTAGCAACCAGAATTAGGGGTTTCTTAGGGATAAGTACACTTAATTCTGCAATCCTAATGTTCTAAGTCTTAATGCAACATGAAATTTAACTTCACCTAAGGGATTAGGGTGGTTTAGTTGCTTGTTAGGGTCAATGAGTTAAGGGATTAACCTTTGGCTATTAATATGCGAAACTAATTGTCCATTAACCAAGTTCTTGAATGTTCAAAGGCATAATTGAATTAATATTGACATTCTTGTGATGTAAATTCCTAATTATTCTTCATTCCTATCTCATTTCATCACAAATCTTATACTCTGTTTTTCTGCAAGTTCTTTACTTTTAAATTGCTCTAGTTTACTGCTATTATATGTTACAACTCTCCTTCCAAATTTGTATGACTCAACTAGTTTTCGCTTTGCGAATTGGTAATTGAATTCCTAATTCCCTGTGGAGACGATACTTGGATCTTAAATTTACTCATTACCTGCTGCAATTCCTAGTTTACTTGCTAGAGTTAAGAATTGTAAACAACAAGTTTTTGGTGCTGTTGCCAGGGAATTTTGAAATTCAATATCATTAGTATCAGAAAAATTGCTAGATTGAGTTCTTGATTTCTGAATTTTTCTCTTCAATTTCGTATTACATAGAAGTACTATGTTTTGCCTTTACTTAGATAAGTATAGAAAATTAGTAGGTAATTTCTACATGATTTTGCACTTCTGCATAATTCTGCAGTTGTAATTTTGATATGATTTTGCTGTTATTTTTTTACATCAGCTGTATTAGTGTATATCTTACCATTGAATTTTAGTTTAACTTGTTAAATTTGATTTGTATATGCGAGGGAAAAACAAAAATAAAGCTACTTTGGTATTCGATCCAGATATTGATCAAACACTAAGAAGCTCCAAATTAATATACCATTCACAGAGGCATTAGAACAAATGCCTTCATATGCAAAGTTTATGAAAGAGCTCTTGTCTAAAAAGAAGAAGCTGGACATGGAAAAATTGGTACCACTAACTGAAGAGTGCAATGCCATTTTACAGAGAAAACTGCCTCAAAAGTTAAAAGATTTAGGGTCATTCAGCATACCCTACTCCATTGGAAATTGCATAGTTGGAAAAGCTTTGTGTGACTTGGGAGCCAGTATAAATTTAATGCCTTTAGCCATTATGAAAAAGCTGGGAATTGAGGAGGTAAAACCAACAGGGATAACACTTCAACTAGCAGACAGATCTTATACATATCCTTATGGAGTAGTGGAAGATCTTTTAGTCAAAGTTGACAAATTTATATTCCCTGCAGACTTTGTTATACTAGATATGGAGGTAGATGCTGATATCCCTCTCATTCTAGGAAGGCCATTCCTACCAACAGGGAGAGCCTTGATAGATGTGCAGAAAGGTGAATTGATGCTGAGAGTACAAGAGGATAAAGTCATTTTTAATGTATTTGAGGCCATAAAACACCCAAGTGATGATATGAGCTGCACGATGATTGATGTAATAGATGTTGTGATACCACCTTCTTTGGAAAAAAAATGATGAAAGTGTAGTATTGGAAAGCACATTAGCTATAGCGAAATGCAATATTCATGAAGAGTAAGATGAGAAAGTTAAAGACTGCATTTTGCAGTTAGATTCCCTTCCCTATATGAACAATGAAATAAATCAACTCAAGGAAGAATTACCTCAAAAAGAAGAGAAGAAAGAAGAGCCCAAAGTAGAGCTCAAGCAATTACCCTATCATTTGAGGTATGTGTTTCTTAAAGAAGGTCACAACAAACTTGTAATAATAAACAACAATTTACAGAAAGACCAAGAAGAAAAGCTCTTGAGAGTGTTAAGAAAGCATAAATCTGCATAATAAACAACTATGAAAGCATAATAAACAACAATTTACAGAATTTTATTTGAGGAGAATTGCAAGCCTGTTGTCCAACCTCAAAGAAGACTTAATCCAACTATGAAAGAGGTAGTGAGGCAAGAAGTGATTATACTACTTGATGCAGGAGTTATTTATCCAATTTCAGATAGTTCATGGGTGAGTCCGGTTTATGTGGTGCCTAAGAAAGGAGGTATAATTGTTGTTTGGAACAAAAAAAAGAATTGATACCTACTAGGACAGTAACCAGATGGCGAATGTACATAGATTATAGGAAGTTGAATGATGCATCAAGGAAAGATCATTTTCCTCTTTCATTTGCTGACCAAATGCTAGAGAGATTGGCTGGGTTTGACTTCTATTGTTTCCTAGATGGATATTCTGGTTACAACCAGATTACAGTTGACCCAAGAGACCAAGAAAAGACAACATTCACTTGTCCTTTTGGAGTTTTTGCATATAGAAGGATGCCATTTGGGCTGTTCAATGCTCCAGCTACATTCCAAAGGTGTATGTTGTCCATTTTTTCTAATATGATTGAAAGAATTATAGAAGTTTTTATGGATGACTTTTCTGTATTTGGTAATTCTTTTAATCAGTGTCTAGCTAATCTATCTCTTGTTTTGCAGCATTGCCAAGACTCAAATCTTGTGCTCAACTGGGAAAAGTGCCATTTTATGGTACAAGAAGGGATAGTCTTAGGCCATAAGATTTCAGTAAGGGGAATGGAAGTGGATCCTGCAAAAGTTGAAGTAATAGAAAAGCTGCCTCCACCTGTAAATGTTAGAGGAGTAAGAAGCTTTTTGGGCAATGTTGGATTCTATCGCAGGTTCATTAAAGACTTCTCTAAAATTGCGAAGCCATTGAGTGAGTTGCTGAGTAAGGATGTAGAATTCAATTTTGATGATAAGTGTTTAATAGCTTTTAATACTTTGAAAGGAAAGTTAATTTCTACACCTGTACTTGTTAAACCAGATTGGGAATTACCATTTGAGCTGATGTGTGATGCTAGTGATGTAGTTGTAGGAGTAGTTTTAGGCCAAAGAAAAGACAAGAAACTGCATGTTATTCATTATGCTAGTAGAGTTCTTAACCCTGCACAAATTAATTATACTACTACTGAAAAAGAACTCTTAGCTATAGTTTTTGCATTTGACAAGTTTCGATCTTACTTAATAGGATCAAAGGTTATAGTTTACACTGACTATGCTGCTCTCAAGTACCTTTTGTCAAAACAGGATGCAAAGGCCAGGCTGTTAAGATGGATCCTTTTTCTTCAAGAATTCGAGTTAGAAATCAAAGACAAGAAAGGGAAAAAGAATGGTGTTGCTAACCACTTGTCAAGATTACCACTTGAAGCCATACCATTTGAAGTGGAACAAATAAAAGAAGAATTTCCAGATGAAAGCCTATTCAAGATTGAATCACAGCCCTGCTTTGCTGATATGGCCAACTTCAAAGCTACAATCATGTTCCAAATTGGATGAATTAGCAGCAGAGAAAGAAGTTCTTCCATGACAGCAAGTATTATGTTTGAGAAGATCCACTACTGTTCAAAATTGGAATAGATGGACTGCTGAGAAGGTGTATACCAAAGGAGGAGCAGGAAGATGTTTTATGGCATTGTCATAGTTCAGAATATGGAGGACATCATGGAAGCTCAAGGACAGCAGCAAAAGTTCTGCAATCTGGTCTTTTCTGGCCAACTTTATTCAAAGATGCTAAGAACTATGTGGAAAGGTGTGATAGATGCCAGAGAATGGGGAATATATCTAGGAAACATGAAATGCCATTGCAAAACATACTTGAAGTAGAACTGTTTGACATATGGGGAATAGACTTTATGGGTCCTTTCCCTAGTTCATTTTCAAATGAGTACATGCTAGTAGCAGTGGACTATGTGTCTAAATGGGTGGAAGCAATTCCTACCAGATCCAATGATGCAAAGACTGTTATTTCATTCATCAAAAAGAACATTTTCTCAAGATTTGGAGTGCCCAGAATTCTAATAAGTGATGGAGGAAGCCATTTCTGCAACAAGTATCTAGAATCAGTCCTAGAGAAGTATGGAGTAAAGCATAGAATAGCTACACCCTATCACCCTCAAACAAGTGGTCAAGTGGAGGTTTCTAACAGAGAAATAAAACAGGTTTTGGAGAAGGTGGTGAGTAATTCAAGGAAGGACTGGTCCAAGAAAGTGGATGATGCTTTGTGGGCATACAAGACAGCCTTCAAGACACCAATTGGGATGTCTCCTTATCAGTTAGTGTATGGAAAGGCCTTCCATTTACCAGTAGAGCTAGAACATAAAGCCTATTGGGCTGTAAAATGGTTGAATTTTGACCAAGTTAGTGCAGGAAACAAAAGACTATTATAGCTGCATGAATTGTGCAAGATATGCACTAAGTAGACCACCAATTAAACCACCAATTGAAGTAATAACATTTAGCAAATCAAGTACTTCTTAGTCACATGAAAATCATGTAAAATTAGCCAGAGAAAAAAGAGTAAAAGACAAATGCTTAGTAGGATCCATCTCATGTAAATTTAAAGGTGCAAAGGGAGCAATACATCTTATTTGCCAAAATAAGCCAATATTCACATCATTTCTCACTCATACATAACCCATATAACCTTGTCCAAACCCTATATTGTTAGCCTTTACTTTAATATGCCTTTGAGACCTTATTAAATTTTGAAAAATACAAGGAAAGCCAAGTTATCCAACCCACATTCAAAGTAGTAGCCATCAACTTTTTTAAGGAAATCTTTTTGAACAAATCAACAAGCTGCATTAATAAGGCAAAAAGAAGACTCTAAGGAGTTAATAGGAGCCATGGTGATGAATCCATATTTTTACTAAAATTTTAGTGTATTTCTAACCTATTTGATAAGGAAAATATATAAGAAAAGCAGAAAAATCCAGAAAAATAGAATGATTGAAAGTTTTCTTTTAATATATAGTTATTTTAGCATTTGTGGAATTTCTGCTTAGATCTTAAGAAATTAATCTTGTTTTTGTAGGAACAATTTGAGCAAAAGTCATGGAAATGGAAGATCAATGGAAAGGAAGAGGAATAATAGCAATTCTGGACTCCAAAACACAAGAACAATGGAATGCAAGTTGGGCGTAATCACTATTATTAGTGAAAGTGATCACTCCAGACATCAAAGGGGAATACACACTGGGCATTAACACTTTTCCTAGTGAAAGTGATTGTTCCAGAGCTTAAAAGAAGAAAAGAGTCTAGGCGTGGTCACTCTTACCAGGGAAAGTGAGTATTCCAGAGAGTTACTAAAAAAAACAAGCTCTGCATTAACACTCTTGTTGGCAAGAGTGAGTGTTCCAGAGAAGGCAAAATTTTAGCAAGCTCTGCATTACTACTCTTGCTAGCAAAAGTGGATGTTCTAGAGAGGAGTGAATCAAGGCAAGTTGTGCATGATCACTCTTACTCTCAAAAGTGATCACGCGCAACCACTCAACCTCCTGCATTGCAACTCTTAGCTGCGAAAGTGATAGTTCTAGTTTCCAGAAACCACATGAGCTTTTGCGTAGCCACTTTTATTAGCAAGAGTCATAACGCACAAAATCAGGATTTCTATAAATACATGTTTTAAGGTCAGAACTCGGGGTCTTTTGTTCATTTTCTATTTTTTCTGTTAGATTATTGTTGAGAGAGAGTGAGAGAGAGGATTGGGGTCAAATTTTGAAGCTCCAAGAAGAGGCATTGGATTGGAGCTCGTGGAGATGGCTTCTTTGCAATTCTTCTCTTCTTCTCCTTCTTTTTCTTTCTTTGTTACAATGTTTGCTTAATTCTCCATAGTTAGGAGTTTATGGAACTCGAATTGATGTATTGATTTGACTTTTACTTCTGAATTTTGAGTTCTTGGATTAATTGAATTGTTAATTTTGTTGTTATTGCAATCTGTGAAAGGAAATTCATGTGGTTAAAGAGAAACATTTACCAATGGAAGTTGGATTTGCTTCTCTGATCTGAGTTAGCAATCAGAATTGGGGATTTCTTAGGGATAAGAAGACCTAATTCTACAATCCTAAGGTTCTAAGTCTTAATGCAACTTGAAATTGATTGTCAATTAACCAAGTTCTTGAATGTTCAGAGGCATAATTGAATCAATATTGACATTCTTGTGATGTAAATTCCTAACTATTCTTCATTCCTATCTCAATTTATCACAACTTTCATAATCTATTTTTTACTGCAAGTTTCTTACCTTTTAATTGTGCTTGTTCTTGTCTTCTGAATGTTACCAATCTTCCAAATTCGTATAACTCAAATGGTGATTGTTCTGTGAAATGATAATTGATTGCCTAATTTCCTGTGGAGGCGATACTGTGATCTTAAAAATTACTCATTACTTGCTGCAATTCCTAGTGCACTTGCTAGTGTTTAGAATTGTAAATAATACATGGCAAGAAAAGGAGAGAAACTACTCTTTTAGCACTTAAAAACAAACTCAAAATAGGTAAGAAAGAGGAGTATTTGTTCATAATGAGGAATTCATGGTCATGGTCATATATAAGATAAGATGGTTCATTGTAAAAAGAAAAACTCATAAAATAGTTTAAAATAATGAAAATAGAAATTTGAAGTCACATATTTTCATAAAACTGTAAACTCATGGTTTGGATGGATTCTTTGAAACGATTGATTTGTCACATGCTATGTCTATAGATATCTTGACAATATAGGTGATTCATAAGATGTCCCTATTCCCAATATTTCCATCTTGACTATCATATTCGTATTAAGAAAATACCTTAGTCTAATTTTTTTATAACATATATCGAAGTTACTTATATCTAAATCATCAACTAACTCTTTTATGAAAAAGCACTAATACCATAAAATGGCATAATATCAAATTGCTAAATAGGTTACAAACCTTCTTAATTTCTCTTATTTTAAATACATCATAAGAGAAAACAATTGAGTCTAGGTAGTAACCTTAAATTATACGCATAATTAACATAGTAAAAATGATAACAACAATTATAAGCTATTCTCTAGGTAGCCCTACTCCTCTTATCCACCTATAGGAGAGTCATACTACATTCATTACATTGTTAAAGAACATAAAACAAAGAGGGAGGGAGTATAACCATTCATATAGTATTTCGCAAAGCAAATACTAAATGTTTAATGAATAAAAAACAATCAATCAATGAAGCATTTCAATATTTTTTATTTGTGTTTTCTCTATGAAGTAATTAATTATCCATCACTCTAATTATTGATTCAAGATTGTGAGTGCTATACTTGCAATTCGATAGTGCCATTAGTACATTATCCTTCATCAGGATTACAATTATAGTGCACACCTTTCTCAAACATGATCATTTCTAGCGGTTCACAATCACCTTAATCATGAGATGCTCAAGAGCTAGTTGGGATAATCTAGCAATTATCCCTTACCACGACACAAGGTAGCTTGTCCTGACCTCTTGCAATACTTTGATGCCTTATTATCCCTATTGGTAGATATATTAATCAATTACTTTTTGTCCCCACACTTGTACCTTAGCGTTTTCAACCACTTTCATTGTGAAATTAATTTGCAATCATAATATCAATCACAAACACTTCCCTTATTCAAGAGAACAATTCATCATTATGGACAAGGTTATTTTTCAGATTTTTTAGATTTCATCCATCAACTTGCAAATTTCATAACTTATTCAATACAAGTCCATAGATCATGAAATGACATGACCAAAGTTTTCTTTCTTTACGTGTTTATTATTACAACAAAAAAAAAGGAAACATAATTTAGACATTCATAAAGAGTATCACATCACACAAATTCTCTGTATTGTTCACAAAATCTCATTCTTAGGACCTAATTTATTGGAAAATTCATAACTACTTCATTATAACTCAAAAATTATGAAACCACTGAGATTATACTCCTCTAAGTGTATATTATCATGAAAAAAAATAACACAGGACAAATATAACATCCTCATTTTTTCTCCTTCCATGTTCACAAGTGTAATGCAATTTTCCTTTTTTTCTCAAAGATAATTCAATGTATTTTACAGAATTTTATGATATTGGTTAAAGAAGTTTTGAGATAAAAAGTATTTATTTTATTTTGTTCTAATAATTCGTCGTGTTTGATTTTTTTAAGAGATGGATCTTAATGCTTTAGATTATTTAAAAATCCCATAATTATATTTGAGTTGCAAGTGCTATACGTACTAGTAAAGGTGGTGTAGTAGTAGAGAGGTTAGCCCTTAGTCTAGAATTGGAAGTCTCTAGGTTCAAACCTCAGCAAGGTAGATTTTACTTCAACAAGGTTTTTCAAAATTTTAATTCATAGAATGAATTGTGAAATGACCTGACTGCCCTCAAAATATCATGCATGCATAAGATAGGTGGTGAAAGGTGGCAAGCCCTTGTATGCATGATGCAAGGTGGCAGTCATGTGTTAAAAAAGGAAGAAGCCCATGCATCCGTGACACCATATGGCAATCACGTATCGAAGAAAGAAGACCAACCTTTGCATGTGTGACACACGTGCAGCCATGTGTTGAAAGGTTGGCAAAACCAAAATTTATTCTTTCTCTCTCCTATAAAGCTCTCTCTCACTCTTTTTTTTTCGATTTCTATCTTTCTCACAGTTTCTCTCTTCTTCCTCACCACTCACCCTTACTCTTTGAACATCCAAGCAAGGTAAAAACACTCTTTCATCCTTGTTCCTTAGTGTTTTCAACGATCAAAGTAAAAAGATGATATTTTTGCACCTTCTCCATGGAAAAGTTTGGAGCTTTCTGCATCTAGCCACTGTGTGAGTTAGTTTTGACCATTTGAATATATTTTTTTTAGCCTAAACTCTGCATATTTGGATTGTTCCATGAAAAATCTATCCAACCCAACTTGTTTCACCTAAAACAGAAATTAGATCGTTGAGTGATAAGGAAAATAGTAACACTCCTTATTTCAATGTTTTCTGTGTTGTAGCGACAAGAGAGACTAAGTTTCATTTTATGGTCTCTGGACCTTGCGTGCAATTATTCTTTTACAATCCTCAAAGCATTATCTTTCATACGCAAGTGGTTTCATTCAAAATAGACATCAGATTCAAAAGTTGTGGTGTAGTGAGATCTCTTCCTTGCTCTACGTTTCTGTGTTTCAGCAGCAAAGGAGGCCACTTTTCTTGCTTCTCTAGTCTCCAAACTTGACATGCAAATATCCTTATGTATTCCTTGATGAAATAACTTTCTAACTGTATATTGTGAGTCTTAATTTGTCACTGTTTGCCCCCTCAATCGCCTAGAGTATGTGAGTACCTTCATTCTTACATTTTTATGCAAAAATAGTGTAAAGAATCAATTTTCATGCCCTCTGTATTGATCTCTTTCAATCTGAAATTTTTATTTTCATAAATTACATGAAGATAGCTTTTCAACACACTATCTCAAGCTTGATCGAAGTTCATTTCACACCTCAATGACTAAATTCTGTAAGTATTATCCAAGCTGAATTTTGCTAGTCCAACAACCACTGTTCTTCAATTTCTAGGGAAAATTCATGTAGACAAACATGTAACCTTTCCATCTTGTTCCTTTTTGTGTTATCTTTCCGACGCACTTTGTGGCTCGTCAATCAAACTCCAATGATATGCGCAAAATGGTAAGACACATACAAAGTTTAAAGCTTCATAGATTCACCTTGCATGCAATCTGTTTTGCATATTTTGCTTTCTAAATCTCCTTTTTTTTTAACTTGACCTTATTCTTTTACATAGTACACTTCATTAGCTTTCAATAGCCACTTTCGGAGTAAGATTTAAAGCAAAGATCAAGGAGAAAAACTAATTTTACCATGCTATTTTCGATTCTGAAAAAATTATGAAAACAGTGAAAAGAATGCATTTTTAAATCCCTCTTATCTAACTTTATGAAAATTCATAAACATTTATGAAATCCTTGTAATTAGATCTTTCCAACAAGCTATCTTAAGCCCATTTTTTTAAACTCATTTGCTAAGTCGAAATATCAAGACAAGCAGAGTTATCCTTTCAAAAATCAGCAAACACACTCTGTATTAATGTGAGCTCTATGACCAATCTGTATTTTGAAAAATTTGAATGAGCATACTTTTATCAACATCAATGTCCTAGCTTTCAAACAAAATTGGTTGGACTTGATTTGGATCACAAATTAATGAGATATGCAATTTTTAATGAAGTTGTCTCAAAATTGTGTTTTCTCTACTAACAGCAGCAAAAGTCTTCTTTTTGAACCACTTGCATGTAATTTTATTTAGATTCATTCACATAGTTATGTTCCTTATGACATAACCTTTTCATCAAGCCATCTTGTGTGTAATTGGAAGTCCATTTGATATTTCAACAACAAGCATAAACCAAGTATCTCAAATCTACTAAAATAATCCATGACAATAGAAACACATCTCTATAAAATTATTATCCGAAACCTCCTTCATGCTTGGAAAACTATTTTAAGAACATCTCCATAATCCTTAGGATGTTAGTTTTTGTTAACAATTCTTAACACTAGCAAGTGCAATAGGAATTGCAGCAAGTAATGAGTAAATTTAAGATCCAAGTATCGTCTCCACAGGGAATTAGGTATCCAATTACCACTTTATAGAGCAATAACTAGTTAAGCCACACGAATTTCAAGAAGTGTTTGGAATTATAGTTGGCAAATGCTGAAATCAAAAGAAAAACAAAACAATGAACAAACAAATATGTGATAACAGATGGATAAACCATAGCTAGGGAGTTGCTTCACCAAAACTCCAATGTTTAATCAATAAAGTTCTAAACTAGCAAGCAATTAGAAAGAATGACAATCAGTTTTACGTTATATTATTCAGAGGTTAATTCCTTAACTTAGTGAACCTAACATTCAATTAAGTCATTCTAATTCCTTAGATCTGATTCAATTCAATATTGCTTTAAGTGTAAGAAACCAGAAGATTGCAAGATCAAAGTCTCTTATCCCTAAGAAAACTATAATCTCAGTGATTGGTTCAG